>OW386293.2:22573212-23837192 GCA_936432065.2 Rutpela maculata
GCTAAATCTTTGAAGACAACAAATATAAAACTGAACTGAACAAAAATTAAATTTTACAGTTAATTTTATTAATAAACAAACTGAGTAATTTAAAAAAAATTTCTCAATTTAATATTCATTGTTACAATCACAGATAACGTATAGTATTCAACTTGCGGTAATGGTAATAACTCACTTGATGAATTACAGCACTCGCCTATGGCTCGTGCTGTAAACTTTCATCTGCGTGAGTTATCACCTACATTACCGCTCGTTGAATAATATACTATTGATTCATATTTATTTTGTCTTTGAATGATAAAAATTGCCCGAAACAATTTGTTTTTATGTAAGTACGCAATTTCTTCAGTGTTCGAAGAAGTGTGTTTTATCTTACATTTTTTGCATTTTACTCAAAAATGGTGAGTCATACGTAAATATTGGATCATACAAAGCAGAAATGAGCTTATTCAGTTTGCTTTAATTTGTATAAAATCAGTTAATCATCAAGGACGATTTGGATTTGGTGTATGGTGGGTTTTATTGGATACTAAATAATAGGTTCTCATTTTTTTTACGGTAATTTGAATGTCGAAAATTTTATTAACATTCTACGACAAGAAATAGAGCCCTTTGTAGACAATATGGTTGTAAGACAATTTCAAAGATTAATTTACCAACACGGTGGCGCCCCAGGTCATACGTCAAATGAAACACGAAAATTTTTAAATGCTCAATTTGGGGAGATAGGATAGGTATCTATACATCACTAAGGATTAGTTTATTAATGTTTAGTTAGCTAAGTTAACTAAATTGATAACTGACACTTAATTTAGCTAACTGGACATTAATAAACAACAAAGTAGTTTAAATATTGTTTAATTTTTAGGAAATAATGGCCCCATTTTGTCGCCATCTAGATCTTCCGATATAACCCCTGCCGACTTTTGGCTTTGGGGTTATTTAAAAATTATTATAAACAGAGAACGTTCTAATAACATGTACCTGAAGTATGGATCGTTCCCGCGGGAACGAAATCCTCACTCAGAAGAAACCTTTATTAAAATTACATAATAATTAGCAAATCTTGGTAGTATTCCCACCCAATACAAAAGATTTGCTAATTATTATGTAATTTTAATAAAGGTTTCTTCTAAGTGAGGATTTCGTTCCCGCGGGAACGATCACATCTAATAACATAGAAGAATTGGAAAACAAAACATTAGCTGCGTTTCGGACCATAACTCCTGTCATGATTGGAAATGCAACAAATGCTGTAAGAAAGTGTCAAAAATGCATAGATGTCAGTGGAAGACAATTCGAACATTTATTGTAGTTTAGTTTTTCCTATTTTTGGCAAAATTATTTTATATTATAAGAAGTGTTGTTGTTAAGTTTTCCATGGCCTCCTCACAAATACAACGTGATCTACCATAACATGCGGAAAATTTAACAGTAGGTTGTCCCCACCGAAAGGAGTTAAAGAAATGAAAAATTAAACAAAATGACCAAAAAATTACCTTATTTTATTTTATTTATTTATTTATTATTTTAAATGCCTTATTTTATTGTAGAAATGCGCCGCTAATGACTTTAACTAATCTAACGTAACCACCACACCAAAGCTGTATAAGATAGAAGTGACTTTTTGGTTTTAATCAAATCACACTACAAAAATAACGAAATACATCGAAATAAATCGAAGACATTGACCCCATGCTGCAACAACAAGCAGATATACGAGATATTTAGTTAAACCGGTCAATGACACGGTGCGGCGGTGTCCTTATTGTTCGACCGTAAACAAAAAGCGCGGCTCTCGGTCTACACACGATGCAGCAGCAGGGAGCTAGCCTTGTCGGCATGCTTTGAACTCATTCGTAAAAGTGAACTGGTCCGCTGGAACTCCAATTATCAAAGCGTACCGACAATGTTGGCTCCCTGCCGCTGGATCATGTGTAGACTCCTTTTTTTGATCTCGTCGGCCGGCTTCACTTTTTATGCCAATTAAGGAAATGTAAACAACTCGAATACTTTCTTTCACCAGTAAGTTCGTCGACCTATTCAAGGTAGATCAGGACTTACTTAACATCAGTAGTGTATCTTCGCAAATTGACTAATAATTTAATATACTAAATTACCTCAGAATCCTCTAAAATTTTGCAGGGGCTTTCCCATATTGAAGACTAGTACACCATTTTATTTTCCGCATTTCTTGGTAGATCACGCTGTATATTAAATTTTTCGAAAATTAACCACCAGATAAATATGACATATTATGATATATCGTTGGATAGCTAATTTAAGTTATCATCGAATAATGAAATAATTTAGTGTTCCATTAAAAAAAAACACAAGTAATGTCTATATCTCGGAAACTGAGGCATGCATAATTTTTTTCTTAGCAGCAACGGATTCTACTAAAAAAATTGCCTTAAGAATGTGTTATTCGATTTTCGATTCGATACTTGGTAATTGAGATATAGAGGTCATCAAAAATGCCAATTTTCCAAAAACGCTCTGTTGCTCGGTAGTCGAAAAAGATAGACGATCCCGGTTTGCACCATTGCTTGTTTCTCGAAAATCGAGCTCAGGACACCTATATTGGTTTTTGTCTATCTGCAATAGTATTAGAGAAAACCCCAAATCTCATTTAATTTAGCCCTCCCTGTACTATTCAGCCAATCCAGAGTAATGAACAAAAAAAAAAACAAACAGAGGGGGTGGACTTGGCAGTCTCCTCCTTTTTAAAACTCTTTAAGTTGGTTAATAATTACAAATATCTATTTATTTCCCTTCTGTGAAAATAGCTCCAGTGAATATTACTGCTCACTTTTTTACTCCGATTGGTCATTTAGATGTTCTAAAAAATGTACTATAAATAATTCATAGGATCATCACACGATTCACTCGCAATTTACTAACTTTGCGGCAATTCATCTTTCCAGCGTTATATGTGAGCATAGAGCGAGCTGATTCACTTTGCGATATAGAAAAATACTTTGTTTTGTCGACTTACTTCCTCCCTTCGCAATAAAGTGCAGGATAACAATCCCTCTTCTCTTGTCCGAAGTTAGGTTAGCGAGTTTCCTTGACGACGTACTGGCACCGGCCGGCTTCGACTCAAAAGCCCCAAATGTACTAATACAGTCATAAACTACGGCAATGCTATAAACAATGGGTGTAGCTCTCAGTCGGTAGTCAATGGAAATTAAAAAAGGGAAAAGAAGTATAAAGTTAATAGGAAATATTTCAAACTATCAGAATGAAGTAGTTAGGAATCTAGCTTCTCGAAAGACGCTCCTAAAATGTAAGAGAGTGCATTCACAGGTGTTGTTTTGAAAAAAATCGGACATTATCTGAAATGTAGTCCAATAAATAAACCGGAAAATGCAGAAAAGTGGTGGAACCGCACCGATTTGAAAAATTCCTTTTTTCACGCGTTCCCTAGACCTCCAGAAACATTCATCACCTCCGAAAATGAGAAATTTGGGGAGGGGGGGGGGGGGGGGTGAAGTGCCCAAAAAGTAGCATATTTTGGTACCACAGGTGGCTTTGCCTTTGAGTAAAATTTGATTCAAATCGGAAACAAAATAAAAAAGTTATAAGGGCGTCTTCATTTTAAGTGAGTCACACTATGTTTAATGAAATGTATAGATTTTGACAAAATATTATGTTAGTAAATACGTCGAGTGTTGTAAACTAAAGATTGTTTTGTGACTGTGATTTATTAGCAGACCACGGTAAACCGCTTTGATAGAAATATCAAGGTACCTAACCAGAGCTGGGCAAATTACTTTGAAAAAGTAATTAATTACAAATTACAAATTACTAATGTTAAAAAGTAATTTGATTACCAAGTAATTAAATTACTATTAAAAAAATGTAATTAAATTACTAATTATTTGGTAAAGGTAATTGAATAAATAAATTACTTTTATAATTACTCTACAGCTTCTACATTTGTTATAATGGAAATGGGAGATGTTTAGTAAATTATAAGATCATTTGTTAGTGTACAAATAATTATAATTATATACAAATACTGAATAATACGAAAGGAAGATATATCTAAATTTTTTATTAATCAGTAAAGACAGTAATTACAAAAGAATGAAAATCTATAACTAAAAACAAATATAAAAACCGCTGCCCAAGAAGTCACTACTTCCACATACTGATTTTCTATCCAAGTCTCTCACAATGAAAAAAATTTTGTATGTGGAAATAATTGTTTATGGACCTTTAGTAATATAATATTTGAAATCGCATACCTCAAAAATCCATAAAACAAAATGCCATATTGGTAGTGAGGGTGGGGGTGGATGAAGTAAAAAAAAAATGAGGCCTTTAGTTCTTGTATACACACTAAATCACAATTTAATTTTTTCACCCCCTTTAATAATGGGGTGGGGGTGGTAATGGGCTAATGCCAAAAAATTTGTTGACCTGAGCTTCTCTTATATATACTAAATATCAATTTTATGGACTCTTACTTTCTTGATTTCCCTATTAACCACCCTTCAACGGAATAAAATCAAAATATAATCTAATTCCAGATCTCATTAAAGGTGGCGGTGCCGTGCTTAAGAAAACGATTTCGTAACTCGACAATTTCTTCTATATCCCTGAACCGATTGAAAAAATTCTTTGATAGGCCTTTAGAGAACTTGATAGAATGATACAGAGAAATTGTCAAAACGAGATTGTGCTCACAAAAAAAAGTTACAGATATGAATAATATTACATGTTTATGTTTCCTTTTAATAGGAATGTAAAGTAATTTAAATACTCTAAAATAATTTAATTACGGCAAAACAATTCAACTCTACAGCATTCAAATTATTCTAGAAATTTGAAATTATTAGAGAAGTAATTTAAATTACATGAAGTAATTTCTATCGGTAATTAATTACTCTGAAACGATATTTTCAGAGTATCGCTTGAGGAATTAATAATTTTTAAGTATAATTACTGCTTTGAAAAATGTAATTCAATTACAATTACTTTTTTAAAAAAAGTAATTAAATTAGTAATTTAATTACTTTAGTAATTAATTACTCCCAGCTCTGTACCTAACACATTTTTTTTAATTATCTATTTTGGCTGGCGAATATCTCGTAAACTATAACACATAGGAAGAAGATAAATATAAACATTCTTGTAGGAAATTTAATTATGTTTAATTTTGCATTGTAATATTTCCTCGTCAACTGGGTAAATTTTAATAACCCTATAATGGTTGAGTTCTTGACTATGAAGTTTTACTATAAAATTAAATGGGATAAGCCCAAACTAACATCATCACTTACAAATTAATTTATAGAATTAGACAAGTTGAAATATTCCCTGTATGACACAAAGCTAATTTGTCTGGTTACTTAAAATGTTCAAACACACAAAATAATAACTTATTACCAAAACAAATTAGGCCAGTTTTTTTAGGAGGCCAAGGGCCATGGGTAAGCGTAAACAACAGTCTCACTAATGCGGCCAAGAGTGAATAAGTCGTAAAAAAATAAAAAAAAAAAATTTCTTTAAAAAAATTAAATTTTTTTTTTTGTAAAAAATTTGAGTTTTCGTCTGCAAAAATTCAAGAGTACCTTGGGCGCCATATTCTATAGAAGAATCCTAAAATAAGGAAGATACAGCACAAAACAAGATATTAAAACAAAGATATAATAAAATTATCGATTTAATATCGATTAAATAGCACATACAATTTAATGGTTAGTATATCTCGATAAACAACACTTAATTGCTAAACTTAAATGTATACAGGAGATAGTTGGCTTCAGGTCTAAAAACACCTTGTAGAGGTAAATGTTACAAACTCCCCGTAGAGATAGAATTTACAAAAAACTTGGCCAAAACTATTTACACAAGCTAAATATTTAAAATGGTCGAAACCACATATAACACGGTAAAAAATCAAGGCTTAAATCCTAAAACTGACAATCGATAACTTCTGTAAATGCACCAGGGCAAATTGGTGCTATACAAGATGGTGGCTGAAGGTAAAACAGGACGCTTGTCTTACAATGTTATCAGGCAAAATAGGAAACTGGTACTAGGCCACAAAAACGGCTTAAATGCAAGAAAAGTTTTGCATGATAACATCGAATACACTAGAGCAAATAATCGCATAAAGCAAAGGGGCGGCTTTCAGCCAGATACTGACATGAGTTTAAAATTATATTTACACGCTAAAGGATCTAAAAAAATATTTAGCACGTAACCACTATAAGTTAACTCAAATAGCCTCTGACTATAAAATTACACCCAATTTAAGGTTATAATTACGCGCAAAAAATCTAAAGAATATTTAGCACGTAACCACTATAAGTCAACTCAAATAGCCTATAACTATAAAATTACACCCAATTTAAGGTTATAATTACGCACAAAGAAATCTAAAAAAATATTTAGCACGTAACCACTATAAGTTACCTCAAATAACCCATGACTATAAAATTACAACAAGTTTAAGGTTATAATTACGCGCAAAAAATCAAAAAAATTATTGAGCACGTAACCACTATAAGTTACCTCAAATAGCATATAGCTCTAACATTTCACAACAAATTCATTTATAAATATATATCCTGACTAAGCAGATCTAGGCTAATAAATAGCAAAATAATTTTGTTGGAAAGTAAAACGCCCCGTGGCAAATTTAACTGCACTATCAGAGAAATAACAGCAAATCGCGCCCCTCAGGCTAAGCTACCCCTTTGGTAATGCGTTACCCCACATACAGGCCTAACACCTAATAAATCTCTAAAAAACTGTATAAACTACAAGACGCGACATAGTAAGTTAACTCACAAAAATACAAATAGATATTTACAAATGCTCTCTGAGTTGAGTGTTGGTATATCACAACAAATTTATAAAAAATATCCTGCCTAAGCAGATTTAGACTAATAAATAGCCACAAAAATTTTGTTGGAAAGGTGGTAATTAACAGTAAATTTAACATGAAAGTTACTTAACTCATCAGTCGTTGACGTGGAGATATTCCAAAATAGCCGGCAGAGAACTTCAAAAAAAGGCAGCTCGTCTACGAATAGGTGTTTTTTTCTTGGCTTACTAAGGAAGTTATACCAATGTCAGGACGTGGCTACTCTTCTCCGAACTCCCCTCAGCGATAATATACATCCAGGCAGCGCGAACGTTCTGTCCATAACCCTCAATACATTTTTCCAGAAGAAAAATCGACGCTCGTCATAAATACATAAACGATAAATCGAAGCGGCTAAGAAAGCAATGAAATTTTATCTAGGCATCAACCCGACGACCAGTTACGGTAATGACATCCCATTAAAACAATTTTACGCCATGTTGGTTGTACATATATCTCGTTACATTTACCATGTCCAAGTTTTCGAAATTTCCAACTTTTCGAAGTTTCCAATCAATCAAAATCTCTAAAATAGAACAAACAATCGCGATTAGCCCCACAGATTATAAATTACTTTATTAAAAACGGCCTATCTTATAGGATTTCTGTCCAACTAAGTGATTGAAATTAGTAGTGGATATCGCGCAGAAACATGCGCTTTGCTTGAACACCCAGCTCAAAGAGAACGATGACCCGATGCTCGAGTTCCCAACGCGAAGAAACGATAGTAGCTCCGCCTAACTTAACTGTTGGTTATCGCGTTTTCTGTAAAATCGTTTTTAACTACTGCGATGAGTACAGTAATCTAATGCGAACTTTAGCCGATATTACCGAATTTTAATTAAGTTGTCTTTCATGTTGCATTAATTATACCTAGGTGGAGCGATATCGACTTGGTATCGCTACAGCATAGATTACTTTTTTCCATGCGACGCATAGTTTCCGAGATATAAGCGAAAAACAAAAAAATGGGACTTTTAAAGTCCCCCCCCCCGCTCACCACCTAGGAGTGGGGACTTTTGATATATTCATCCTCAGACTAGTCCAAACAAAGTTCCGAAGTCAAATTTTCTGTCCCTAAAATTTCCCTCTATAATCATTCATTGCTTGGTCTACTGGAATTTGTGCCATTTTTCGTGTAGAAAAAGCCCGAAAAAGTGGAATTTTCATAAAAAAAATGGCCCGAATTCCATACTGGAATATGGAATTTCTCAATTTGGACCTCAGATTCGTAATCACCGATCCAAAAAACCTCCCAGAACCCATTTCCGAGGCGAAATATTAATTTTATAAATTTTCTTATGACACCTACTTTTTGGGGCTAACTTTCTCAATGCTGATTAATGATCCTGGGCATTTAGGGAACACGTGAAAAAAGGAATTTTTCAAATCGGTGCGGTTGAACCACTTTTCCACATATTACACTTTTTTTCCGGCTTACTGGATTATTGGCCTTACGGATCTAAATGTGGAAGGCAACATCCTGGCTGTGATTGCAAAAAGCGTAAAAAAAATTCTCCGAAAATTTTTGTATTACTGAAAACCGAGTCAGGGAACTCCCTGACTCAGTTTTCAGATGCGTAAATACCATTTTAAATAGGGCAAAAGATTTTACTGTTGGAACCAGTTTATTATAGGCATCTTTTAGGCATATTAATTTTTTTGCCTCGCCCTCCCCCCAGGAATACCTCCAACTTTGAGGCAATATCACTTAAAAATCCTTTTATTTTGCACTATCAGAAAAAAGATTGTTATCTAATTTAAGTGAATTCCCTATCGAAATAGTTCAGACACAGTTTTAAGTAGTATAATAGTATTCTTGGAGTTATAGGCTTGGGAAGTCAAGCATCATATCGCATCTGCGTTGTATATAAAAAATCGAGTTTTTATGATTTATTTTCTCCGATCACTGATCAAATTAATTTTGATTTGATTTGATTGATTGATTTACCAGCGTGCGGTAGGCATTGCTCCCACTCCCAAGTTATACAGCTGGGCCTGCTACGTCCACGCTGGGTTGGACGAAGGTCATGCTTGTTGCCAGCGGCGAGAGCCACATGGCGCATGGTAAAGGAATGTGGGATGGGAGGTGTAGGTATTTGTGAGATGCGTTACCGCATTGTGTCGTGAGGGAGCGTTTAAGTTCCCTTTTTTTTTTGTATTTTTGGTTCTGGACTTCTGCCTATTCTGGGTCTTCTTGTGAGATATGTTGCCGCGTTGTGCCGCTGCTGTTTGTGCTCCTATTTTTGTACTTCTGTTTCTACAAGTCTTCTTCTTCTTCTTCTTCTGAGGCTTCTGATTCCTCCGTTTCTGTTTCTGGTAGAGTATATATCGCTGCGATTTCTTTGTGGAATTCATTTTTTCCTCTCGCTTTTCTTTCCCAGTATGTTTGGTCCTTTCCCAGTTTGTTCATGATCCTCTCGATTGTTGTTTTCCACGTGTAACATGGTCTCCCAATTTTTAGTTTGCTGCTGTTCAGTGTTAGTGCTTTCTTCAGTAGGTGTGTTGGTTCCCTTCTTTGGACGTGTCACCAGTACTTCATTGCGTACATTTCTATCCTTTTTGTGATTGTCTTCCCTTCTAGTAGTGTTGATGTTTTATGTCGCTGTTTTTGTCCTGTTGTTTTTCTGAGTAGTTGGATGATGTCCCTTTCGGCTCTTCTCAAGCTTCTTCTGTTGGCTTTTGTTATTGCCGTGTTTTTAACTCCATATGTCATTGTTGGCAGTATGATGGCTATGTACAGCCGTTTGGTCAGGCCCCATGATAGTTTCTTTTTCTCAATGAACGGTATAATTGCTTTTGTGACTGTATGCTGTTTTTATTCTTTCCTTTACTGTTTCTCTCCTTTTCAGTTGGTTCGTCAGGTATGTTCCTAGGTATTTCAGTTTGTTCGTTGTTCTTAAGGATTAGTCACCTATTTTGTATTCTTCTCCACTGATCCGACTCTCTTTTGTTGATGGGTCTCGCTCCATTATTAGACTTTTCTTGAAATTTATTTTCGGCCCAGATGTGTCCAGATGCGGTTTCATGTTTTCTAGGAAGTTGAGAATTTGTTGCTCTTCTTCTGCGACGATTAGGAGGTCATCGGCGTAAGCTAATACGATTGGGGTTCTCAGTGTTTCCATGTCTTCGTTAAAATTTGGTGTTTTTGTGTTTTGTATTGCTTGGTCTAGGACCGTGGTGAATAGTCGGGGGGATAGGGGGCATCCTTGTTTGACTCCTCTGTTCTTTTGTCTGGTTTCCGTCATTTGTCCGAACCATTGTATGGCAGTTGTTTCATGAAGGCAGGCCTTTATTATCTTGTTTATTAGATAGTGCAGCACTCCTTTGATATACAAGGTGTTGACTATGGCTTCGTGACTGATGGTATCGAATGCCTTTTGGAGATCTATAGCGGCTATGTGCAGTTTTGTCCCTTCTCTCCATTTTTCTTCCAGTATTCTTCTGGTGGTGTACATGTGGTCGTCCGTCGATCTGCCTTTGATGAATGCTGTCTGGTAGTCTGGCGGTCTTCCAATGTACTTCTCTAGTTGCTCGAGCAGGAATTGTGCGTAGTATTTGTATTCTATGCTGCAGAGTGTTATTCTTCTATAGTCTTCTATGGTCTGTGGCGAGTTGGTTTTTGGGAGGGGTATTTGTATAGTCTTGGTCCATTCCGTAGGCAGAGGTGTGTTTTCTGTCCGTACTCTGGTAATGATTTCTAGGGTTTGCTCCTTTAGCTTTTCCGTGCCGTAGTGTATTAACTCGTTGTTTATTTTATCTTCTCCAGGTGCGGTGTTTCTTCTAGCTCTGGCTATTATTTCTAGCAGTTGGTCTTATGATGGTGCCTTGTCCAAGGGCCAGTGGTCTGTTTCTTTTATTAGTTTTTTTCGTGCTTTAGTTGCTTCCTCTTCTTCCTCCAGCTTCTTGGTCCAATGTTGCATTGGTATGTATCTTTTCCTGTGGGTACTGTTGTTTCTTCTATACTTTTTCAGATATTTGAAGATTTGGTTTAGTCGTTGTCCTATTGGAAGTGTTTCTATGTTTTCGAAGAATGATCTGCATTTTTCCTCGTCGTGGTTTCTTTCCGCCTCTGGCAATAAAATACACATCGTAGATGGTGGGTTTTTGCTTCTTCGAGTTGTGTGGCGTCAAGAGACATTCACTTTTATCCTAGCTAGGTATGTAGAGTATTTTCAAATGTACTATAGAGCTAATAGCATCATTGTCTTCGGCGAGTACCCTACCGATGCATCTGATAGAAGCACAAAATCTGCTGAACGTCGAGCTCAAAGAAGTGTTTCTGCAATCGTAAATTTTGACGAGTCTATGACAGGAACAATGCAAAGGGAGAAGTTTCTATCAAACGATCGAAATAAAAATCAGCTTATCGCTCTATTACGTAAAAAGCTTACCACTGCAGGTTTCGTTGTTAAAACGAGCGCATAATGGTAGTAACCACCGATAGTTGTAGACATTTGTAATTTCAAAATTGATAATAAATGTATTTACTTAAGAGCAGACAACACCAATCACAAAGTTTCATCGGTAAAGCTAAAGCTGAAGTGGGGCGAAGGGTAGGCAGTGTGGCTATTATAGGTCATCTGCAAGTGACGTCACAGCTAACCTCAAAAATATGTGTTTCTTAAGATTTAAGAGTACTACGCACGCAGCTGTTGTTCAAATTTCTGCCTGGTTCCCGTATTTTCAACTAATATCTAGTTCAGTGTAATGTTTATGAAGTCGTAAATACTTTGTCCTAATAAAATAGGACTCTTTTTTTAGGTTGGAAATCTAACCTGTAATTAGCAGTCTATTTTTATTAATCAACAATATTGAAAAATTATTTACGTGAATTTTTAAATATTTGCTTGGAGCCAGTACGGCTTCAAGTTAAAAATGCATATACAAACATTAAAAATGAGAATAAACTTGAAAAACTTAAAATGTAAGGTTATGTTGGTTACATGATGCAGATGTCCTATTGTAATGCTGTAGGTGGCACCATCTATTAAAAAGCACTGTATTAAAACTTGACTTGGGAAAAAGCAGTTTTTAGCTAAACGGCTGGCGTTATTAAACTGGCAAAAAAGATATATAAGTAAATGAATACTATACTTCTATTGAACATTTTTTGCTAACACAGTGTACTGTGATTGCAAAACATTTACAAAACGTCATTATGGTTATTACTAACACATAAATATTATCACTTGTTATCATGAAAAAAACATTTAAAAATTAATTTACTTGCGAACAAAAATTATTACATTATAAATATAACTTAAAATATTCATAAGATACAGAAAACAACGTGCAACTAAATAAACTTAAATTTACTTTCTTACGCATCAAAAATAACATAACGAAGTTATATATTTACATTATGGATATTTGTAGTGTTTTTTAAAACTTAAACAAGCTAATAATTTACTCTCACAATATCAACCTATCAACCGAAAAACACTTTTTTTATTTTTCTATCGCTATACCCCGGAAAAGTTGCCTATCGCCAAGCTAAGCAAAATGAAACAAACATTTTTCAAATAAGAAAATATCTTCCGTTCGCGCATCGTACTCAAAGTTTTGAACAATGGCAAAATTTTGCTGTTTTTCGTCAATTTTTTTATAATTACTAAACTCACTACTATCTAAACGCTATGGGTGAGGGCGGGTATTAAGATTAGGTATTAATAAGAAAATATAGAATAGCGGGGGGTCAATAATTTTTTGCCCTGGGGCCCCACGACGTCTAGTTACGCCACTGTTTGGACTTTGGACTTTTATAACGTCTCCATTTTTAATGGTGGAAATATGTTAAAAAATGAACTAAAAATGTAAGAAAACTAAAAACTAATTCTTTAAATTTCGGATACATACTACAAAATAATAAGGTAAAGTAAACATTCGAACAGACTAGATATAACCTGTGTAGATAAATGATTTACTATCCCAAGGAACAATTTAAAAGTCATTTGGACTTGAGGAGGATTTAAGAAAGATTTGCCAGGATTAGGAAATAGTTTTGTGCTTTATTGATGTTCTATTTAAGGCCTTTTAGGCTTGCTCTTATATGGTAAGTTTTAAAGCATTCTGTAAGACCTAATTATAAAGCTAATTTGCTTCTAGGATAATATGTATTTGTAATGGGTTTATCATAACTCTCCATAAAGCTAATTAGTTTTATGAACATCTTAAATTCCATTTAGATTTAAAGAGGCTTTAAATTATTCTTTATGGTTTTAACATATTTGCAATAAATGCATTTTAAATCCTTTTTAAAACTAGACATTTTCAATGCATATTAGTACTTATTAAAGGCCATTACAAAACTAGACTCTTAAAACATCCTTGACAAATGTTGTGATGAAACCGTTATGAAGAAAAAAGGCCTCTATAAATATAAAAGGCAAATTTTAATTCCATAAAACACTTTCTAAAACCTCAACAAAACATTTATTATAAAAATAATAAACAATATGTTTGCCTGAAGTGTCGTTGATGCGTGTGTGTGTGTGTGTTAATTAAAAGCATTTCACGACTTACTGATGCCTAATTATGTCTTTTTTGGAAGAAATTATTTTAAGGGTAAGTTTTAAGTTTTTTGTATCAAATGTCAACGCGGTTCGTCTTGGAGGCAGTTCTTTTAAATCCCAAACGTTTTATTACAGCTTTTATCAAGACCATGTGATCTTCGCCAAGTGCATTTGCATTTATGTAAGGAAGGAATTATTTGTGATCGTATACAAAAGACTTCATTTAGAGTAAATGTTCTAGGTCATTACCATTATTAGAATATATAGTTTAATGAGAGGCCTGTAAAATGACAATTAGGTTTTTAGTTGGCCGGCCATGTTTTTCTTGTTATATAAAAATATTCAAGCTCAGTCTCAAAATTATTAATAATTATCACTTTTTCTTTAGCAAATTAAGGTAGAATTACAAGAAACGACTGAATATTACCGTGGGAATCGAGAAGCAGCCTACTTTTTTTGCCGATTACGTGTCTATGCAAATTTTGTATGGATATTGAAATCATTATTATTTCTGAGGCCCCCTTTTTTTTGGGCCTTTCTTTTGTAGTTTTAACGATAAACTTCCGTTGGTTTTAATTTTTTTGTCATACCTGATGTCTTTTTATTACCTTTTAAATCGGCCTTAGAGAGGTTATAATGCCACTCTACGCTTTATAAATTTCAAATTCCATTTTATCTTCAATAAGTCTGATAGTGTGTTTGCTTAAATCAGTTTAGAAAAAATAAATGCAATAATAAAATTATTTGGATTCCTTCGTGGACATTCTTATAGCTTGTCAGTTCTAATATGGACTTATAAGAGTTTTAAAAACCACCAGTTTTAAGGTAGCCTTCTAGGTGTTTTCTAGAAATGCAGGAAGCTAATAAAAAAGCTTCCGACAGCTTTAAAATAAGTTTTAAGAAAGGTTTTAAAACGGCCCGAACAAGGTTTTCAAGAGTGGCACTATGCCCCACTAAGGAGTTTTATGATGGAATTTAAAAAGGCCTTAACAACCTTCATAAGGGTGGGCCCTTTTAGTCTATAAGTCGCTTTATGATGATATTAATGATATTGTTACAGCAAAATAGATTTTTCAAGGCATTTTATAAATAGTTTTATGGCACCCTTATATATATTTAAGAAACCAAAATTGTTCCTTGGGATGTTTATAATGAACAAGTGCCTTAGTAAGTAAAAAATCAAAATCAAAATAAAAAATCATGTGTAGAAATATAATCATTGATTTTTTAAATAAAAATCAGATTTTATTCAACCCCGATATAAAATATGCAAGCTCTAACAAATAACATTTTAATAAAAAGCCACAATGGAAAATAATAACAACCTTTGTAATCAATACCCAACTAATAACACTGTAATTAGCAATGGATCAGAATTACATGTCGAATTCAAACATAATTCTATGTATTAGTTATCGTGAAAAGCTGATTTAAATGGAATACAAACTTTAATTTATATTTGTGTACAATGGTAGTAGGGTAGTCGCTTTAAAATCGAATTTAGCTTTCAGTGGAAATTTATCAATACTTTTCATATTAATGTGCATGTATATTGATTAAATTTACAACTCTGCCGATAATCCTGGAAGAATGAATCAAAGTCCACTTAATCTATCTAGTCCTTGGTTGATCGTGAATAATTTATAATTTGGAGAATTAAAAATGTATACGCTCTCTTCAAAGCTGTTCTACTTTTGTTTTGTAGAAAATGACATGGCGAATATATTTATCAAACTATTATACAGGTTTGTTCAAAAGTAAAGAATAATTGCTACAATTGTGCCAGAGATTTTTTTTTCTATATCGATTTTAGTACTTGCACATATAGGGACGTCAAACAGCAGAAAAGTAGTCTATGATATATATAAAAAAAAATCTATATGAAATATGAAAATAAATACACACATCCATACTACTCGAGGTAACCCACTTATTATCAAGGGTCGGAATCCTTCAGCGATAACAGGGTCGCACTCAGAAGCATTAAATAAAGTACTATGATTTATATCAAAAATACATTGAAAAATAATATTATATTCCTACCGGCTGCGTCGTCCTGTCCGCTGCGCTATCCACTGGAAACTGTAACTAGCTACACGGAAACTGCGGGAGAAAAGTTAACGTTTTATTGGTGTAATAATAGTATAATATTTATTGATTAAAGTATATGTGTATTTTTCAGACCATTCATCAAATGCAACTTTTTACTTTACACTATTTACTTAAAAAATACTTTTATTTCAGGCTAGTGCGTGCAAATAACAACATTTTTGGTTGACAATAATATAAACCGAAAATATTTGTTAATCAAATTACGAAACCAACAAATCCATAAGACTTGTAGATATTAAGTGAAATTAGCTATCGCGTCGCATTATTTACATACCTACTAGGTAATAAAATCAATTTAACTAAAACAAATACTATTACAACCCGTATTTATATTTGAAAAATAAACTACTAATTATTAAATGACAAAAACACGGTTAACATAGAAAACAAACGACTAAAAAACAAGTAGCAAAATGCCAAAATAACATTGCAGGTGCGGGCGTGTGCTCACTGCTTACTTACTCAGTGATAGTTTCAATGACGCCATCGACCTGCGCGTAAAGTTATACGAGTCAACCGGTATTGTCTATTAATCGTGAATTATGTATCGACCCCCCATTTAAATTATAAGGGGACGACTATGTTTCCCAGCATCAGCAGTTGTAACCTGATACTTAGAAGATAAGGCGCTGTGCCTTCTTTCCTATTTTGCATTGTTTTAGATTCAGTCTGTAACTAGCTTTCTTAAATTAAACACATACATTGTACTTAAAACATTTTTATAAAAAATAAATTTTTGAATTTGATAATTTTTTAAAAAGAGACTTTTGGGTGTCGAAATCGTTAGTGGCGCAGTCGGTCTAAGGATTATCGAAATTATCGTGTATCGAACAGATAATTTTCGTTTCAACGATTAATCGATTATCGGACAAAAAAGTGAAAAATTCGCGAAAGTGCCTAAAACAGAGTGGCTCCTCGAACATTAGGAAACCCAGTTTATCGCAAACCTGTGCAAGACTCTTTCAACAACAATTCACGAGAATTGGAACTGCATCGTCCCATTCTGCAAGGAACTCGTAATTTGGAGAAGACAAAATCGCTCATCCATTTGAGGGCTCCTTATAGTTAGTGAAAAACGATGCTCAAAGTCACAATAATATTAATGTAAGTACAGTTTGATGTCACTCGAAAAACTTTTTGAAAACTTAAGCTTATCACCTTTAACTGACTCAGACGAAGAAGATAACAATTCTCTTTTGCCTTCTAGTTCCTCACATAAACCATAAAATAACATTCAATATTCTAGTGAAATAAGTAATTTAGAAGTTAATTTGACCTTAAATAATACGAAAATGGCTCAGTTCAAACCAGAGTATTTAAAATGCGTTCCGCAATTTGACGGAAATCCGAACGAATTAAATAGATATTTAAGTATTTGTGATAGCATTATATCAGAATTTTACGACACAGCTCACCCTAATAGTTTTCATAACGTATTTTTATTAAACTCGCTAATAGGCAAATTAACAGATAACGCTAAATTAGTTGTTAATATACAGAGTGTTACTACTTGGAAAGAACTAAAAGACACTTTATATAGAAACTTTGCAGATCAACGCGACGAAGCTTGTCTAAATAGAGATTTAGTTTTGCTAAAACAGCTTCCAAGCGAAAAACCGCAACAATTTTACGACCGTTGCTTACAATTATTAAATTTAATATGTTCACATGTAGACAAAAACTCAAAAACCGTATCGACCGAAAACAAAATCCACATGGATAACTTAAAAAGACCACTAAAGAAAACTTACGATTTTAAATAACTAAACTGTTATATTTCAGATTTCCCCTTGTACTCGGATTACAAGAGAGAATAACAATCAAAAGCTTAGAAAACAACCCCGGATTAATACCACTTAAACTAGGATTGGCAAAGGTACAAGAATATACTCACACCTTGATCCATTACTATGATTTAAACCCAATTATCACCGAAATCAATAAGCTACATGAACAATCAGAAAATCTTATGCATAGCATTAATTTGAATAAAAATTACTCCCAAGATACATCAAACTATGTTAAAATATTAAAGTTGATGGAAGAAAAGGTCGAAATCAAGTTAAAAGAAATTCTTCCGCATCCCCAAAGAACCAAAAGAGGTTTAATAAACGGTCTAGGTTCTATTTTTAAATCAATATCTGGTAATTTGGATGCCACCGACGGAGAACGGTATGACAATCTCATTAGGCAAATTCAAAATAATCAAAATAAATTGGCTGCAAGCATTACAAAACAAAACTCAATCTCTATAGACATAATTAATAAATTTAATTTAACCATTCAACAAATAT
Source organism: Rutpela maculata (assembly GCA_936432065.2). Classification (NCBI taxonomy): domain Eukaryota; kingdom Metazoa; phylum Arthropoda; class Insecta; order Coleoptera; family Cerambycidae; genus Rutpela; species Rutpela maculata. Next base: position 22,591,017 of record OW386293.2, read on the forward strand.
CTCATAATGAAAAAGTATTACAATCAGAAATCGAACGGATTGCCGCCATTGCTGAACGGGACTTAAAACGCAAAACTACTAACTTCATGAAAGACATTTTAAATCAAATTATAAATATGTATGAAATAATTAACTCTATTCTCCAAGATATAGAAAATTCAATTACGTTCACCAGATTAAATATCATGCACCCAAGTATAATAAAAACTGCCGATCTGTTCAAAGAACTATTAAAATTGGAAAAAAATATACAACCGGGACAATTGCCCTTTGAAATAACACTAGAAAATACCCTACTAATAGAAAAATTAATAGTAAAATCACCTACTTACTTCGTTTACCAATCATGTACCCTGAAACCTTTAATTATTATCACCTGTACCCAATTCCTGTGTATAGTCAGAGTCAATTCAAGGCAATAATTCCAAATAATAGATATTTGCTAAAAGACAAATTGTACTTTACATTCGAAAGTGACATATGCACCAAAATGGCACCACAATATTATGCTTGTAAGAAACTTGACATAAAAGAAATCGACGAAGACAGCCCTTGTGAAATACAACTCCTGGATATGAAGAACACCGCAAGCTGTCAAAGAACCCAGATCAAAACTACAAGAGCCGTAATCAAGCAACTAGAAGAATCGACACAATGGATTGGTAAATTTCCCAGCAAGCAGGCAATCACCATGAAATGTAAACAACAAGAAGTCCAAAAGTTAATTGGTACCTATTTAATCAACATCCCAATAGGGTGCGGAATAATTAGCACCCGAGAGAAGATCAGCAATAAACAGCAAGCCATAAATCAAAACGAGCCGATATTTTTCCCAGAACTAGACCAAGAGGAAAATCCTACACCAAACCAAAACTTTACCATCCACTTAGAGAATATCAACCTAGACGAACTACAGGATATTCAAAAACAAATAATTGAAAATCAACCGCAAATATCTTATGACGAAATTGGAATCTCCAATATTCCCAGTACATGGACAGTACTCCTCTATGTTATGGTTATTTTAATCATCTCATATTTTTCATATAAAAAATGTATATTAGCCAGACGAAGTAAACATAATGAAGACATCGAGGGAAATCGACCAGAAGCCATCCCACCAAACGTTCAACTTCCTCGCGGCACTCCGTAGTTGAATCTTCGAGGGGAGGAATTATGTATCGACCCCCCATTTAAATTATAAGGGGACGACTATGTTTCCCAGCATCAGCAGTTGTAACCTGTTACTTAGAAGATAAGGCGCTGTGCCTTCTTTCCTATTTTGCATTGTTTTAGATTCAGTCTGTAACTAACTTTCTTAAATTAAACACATACTTAAAACATTTTTATAAAAAATAAATTTTTGAATTTGATAATTTTTTAAAAAGAGACTTTTGGGTGTCGAAATCGTTAGTCGTGGGCTGGATTTTAGCAGTTTGCCGCGAGTAGGCTGGACTTTAGTATTCTGCATAATTCGTTAGCGAAACTATTTGTCTAGTAATTCTGTGTAGTTCTTATTGTCTTTATATTACGCAAAATGCCAAAAGTTAAAAAACATGACGACGTGTTAGCTCGAACCCCGAATTGCATTTTGGTGGAGTCAACGTGCACCGTGATGCTTGTAAAAAAATGGTTGATTTTAAGGGAAAGTGCAACTTTGGTTACTATGTCAATTCGATGAAACATGAATCGAATATTAAAGCCTTACGTGCGGATGAACTTAAGTTGGATTTAATGAATTTCATGATTTCGTCAGACATTCCATGGTACCAGCTCAACCGCATTTTAGATAATTTTTAGAAAAATACACAAATTTCAAGCTTTCAGATGAGTCATATCTTCGGAAATGCTATTTTAAAGAAGAATGTGACAAGAGGTTGGAGAAAATTCGAGAAGATCTTCAAAATAAATACATGTCTGAGTACGGACATAGCGGAAGATGTAACAGGCTACTAAATAATTAATATGCTTTTATGTGGTTCAGCTGTAGTAGTGTCGTGAAAATTTGTGAAAAAAACTGAACACGTCACGACTGTTACCTTAATAAAAGACACGGTTAAGTGGTCGTAGCAGGAATCGGAGCAATGTAATAAAAACGTGTTTATTTTATTAGCCACTAACGGCGTGGGCTTAAGGCAGGGAAGGTCTTGCAAGAGAAATATTCCGATTTAGTTTATTTTACATGTGCAGCGCATGGATTGCAGAAAAAATCAAAGATTTATTTCCCGATGTGAATGACTTAATTTCAGAAGTGAAAAAAATTCTTGACGGCACCGAGCAGAATCGCATAATTCTATGAACATTGTCCGGGGATACCGTACCGCTGCCACTGAAACCTATTGTTACGAGGTGTAGCACTTGGCTGCAGGCGGCATTTTATCATGCTAAAAATGTCGAAAATATTAGAAGTTTAATCAACACGTTCGATTCCCGCGAATTTATTGCAATATGTAAAGCGCAAAACATTTTTGGTAGTGGGGGTGGATGAAGTAAAAAAAAATGAGGCCTTTGGTTCTTGTACACACACTAAATGACAATTTTATTTTTTTTCACCCCCTTTAATAATGGTGTGGGGGTTGGTAATGGAGATGGCTAACGCCAAAACATTTTTTTGAGACCTTAGCTTCTCTTATGTATACTAAATACCAATTTTATGGACTCTTACTTGCTTTATTTACCTATTTACCCCCGTTTACCCCAATTTATCAACGGGAAAAGATCAAAATATAATCTAGTTCCAGATCTCGGTAAAATACTGTGATTTGCTGCAATTAATTCAGATGTATTTGCACCTACTCGAGAAAGAACCTACCAGTAGTAGTTCTAGAGTGATGACATCTGGAATTATCTAGAGAATGGTGGCATCATCACAGAACAATCGAGATCTGTCATTTTTAGGTATAAAAGCGACCGCATTCTCGGCGGGTAGTTCAGAAAGTATAGAAAGTTATGAAGTTTCGAAAAGTGAGGTTAAGAATAAAGTGATAAACATTGTTATTTTTAGTCAGTAAAGTTCATTTAAGTTAGTAATCAGTATTGTGAAGTATACAGTAAATTATTTAATAAAGTGTGTTAATGGACAATCTCTTGTTATAATTTTTGGAACCCACGGAATTTGCGAGGGTGGTTTCCTAGGGGTGGAAACACGTTACAAATTGGTGTCAGAAAGCGGAATTTTATGACAAGAGGAGCTCTGAATTTGTGCTGGAGTGTTCGAGAAGTATTCTCGAGGGTTAGTGCTAACACAGAGGACTAATTTACTGGACATTGTTTGAGGGTTATTTTCGGACAGAAAAATAGTGTTAAGTGCATTTTTGAGACATTGTAGAACATTTCTATTTGGACATTATTAATGAACTGGATAGTGACAAAAGACTCTGGATAAGACTTTTTCGTGTTGTTTCTAGATTTTTCTGGAAAGTTCCATTACCGATATTGACGTAACAGTTAAATTTATTTTATGCCCATAGAAACAAGAAACATGGCTACGGAGAAACAAATGAAGGACCTACTTGCGGAATTTACAAGGATGATGGCACAGCAGCACCAGGAGGAGGAAAAACGGCGTCAAGAAGAAAGAGACGAACAAGAAAAGCGACGTAAAGAAGAAAAAGAAGAGCAAAGAATGCGTCAAGAGGAAAGAGACGAATTGAAAAAAAATATGGAAGATCTGGAAATAAAACGCCAAAAAGAGAAAGAACAACAAGAAAAACGACGTCAAGAAGAAAAAGAAGAACAGGAAATAAGACGACAAGAAGAAAAAACCGAACTGAGAAAAATGATGGAAGACCTGAAAATACGACAGTAAGAGGAAAAAGAAGAACAAGAAAGACGCCAAGAAGAATTAAGGAAAATTCTGAATGAACAAATGAAAATACAGCAGGACGCTATCATTTCCGCCAACGAAGAATTAAAGAGTGAAGTCAAAGAAGAAATAAACAAGGTCGAAGACAAAGTAGGTGAAGTCAAGACAGAAGTCAGTCAAGTAAAAGGAAAAGTAAATCAGTTTGAAGAAAAGATGAGTGAGTTCGAAGGAGAAATAGACCGGCTTAAACGACAATTGAGAGATAGAGGAAGCCAGCAGGTGGTATCATAAGGTCAGCAACTAAAACCTCCTTCTTTTGACGGCCAAAGTTCCTGGACGACGTACAAGAGGCAGTTTGAGGCAGCAGCATGTGCGAACAACTGGGATAATGAGGAAAAGGCCATGGCATTAGTTCTGGCATTAAGGGGCCAGGCCTCAGAGTTACTTCAGACTATTCCATTAGATAAACAAAGGGACTTCAAAGTCTTGGAAGCTGCGTTGGACTTGTGGTATGGCGACCAACATCTCGCCCAAGTATACCAGGCCCAGCTAAAATCACGAACACAAAGGGCTGGAGAGAGTTTACAAGAATTCGAAGCTGCGATAGAGAGACTGGCACACCTGGCGTATCCGAGTGCACCTAGAGAATTTCAGGAACAATTAGCCGTAGGGGCCTTTTTAGATGGTATAAGGGACGCAGAGGTCAGGCGAGTTCTGAGGCTGACGAGACACCAAAGTATTAGCGAAGCTTTGGTGCGTGCACTTGAAGTAGAAGCCGCCTACAGAGATACTCCAAGGTCGAGAGTACGAGCTGTGACTCTCGAAGAATCACAACCAGAAACGAACCAGAACTCTATGTTGACGGAGATGCAGAAAATGTTTACCAAATTATTCAACAAAGTGGATGATCTCGGGGAGCAGAGAAAACAACAAAATAAAGGAAAGCCGAGCAGAGGTATTAAATGTTACAACTGCGGCAAGGTAGGACACATGAAGCGAGACTGTCGACAGCAGAACTCGGAGAATCGAATAAATGCTTTGAATCTTGAAGAGAAGCAGGAAAACAGTAACAGGGGGATTGTGCTGGCTAGGGAATGCGGTGCCCCCAGAGAAAGAAAGATTTCCCAGCTTCGAGAAATTTCGAATAGTCTGCTGTTACAAAGCTATGTGAATGGAAGAAAATGTTTGTTTACCATCGACACAGGTACTACGTCATCAATAGTACGTCCAGGATTTATATCGGGTATAAAGATTACCAAGAGGCAAAATGAAGTGATCGCCCGGACAGCTATGGGAGACAAGGCTACAGTTCATGGAGAAGTAGACCTGGGTTTGCAGATTGGACATTTAAGGTTCGACCACAGGGTCATCGTGGCTGATATCACGGATGACTTCATTTTGGGACTGGACATTATGGAACAGTATGGATTTATTGTTGACGTAGGAAAGCGAGTCTTAAGGATTGGGAACGAACAATTTATTGTGTCAAAAGTGAACAACCAATGCGAGAAAACCAGGCTGTTGACAACGCAGGCAGTCAAAATTCCTGCATTATCCAGAAAACCAGACAAGGAAGATTGCAAGCGCTACCCTCAGGTGGGAAAATTGCCGAACATGGTTGAAGTCAACACTGTCAAGATCGATCTTCCAGACAGTTGGACAAAGAAAATTCTGAGGCAAGAGCAATTGCACGATGTAGAAATCGGACCCATGTTGAGAGCAAAAGAAGAGGGAACACGTCCAGCATGGAAGGATGTTTCCGACAAAGAAGTGGGGCTGAAGGCTTTATGGTCACAATGGGATTCACTTACGGTCGTAGACGGGCTTTTGAGGAGAGCATGGGAAAGCCCAGATGAGAAGCAGGTTGCCATGCGTCTAGTGATTCCCAGGTGTCGTGTACCAGAAGTACTCCAGGAAGCACATAATGAAACGTCCAGCAGACACTTCGGCATAAACAAGACATTGAGTAGAGCACGGGAACAGTTCTATTGGGTTAATAGTCGCCAGGATGTGGAGGCCTGGTGTCACAAGTGTAAGAATTGTGCTGCCCGTGGGGAACCATTTTCTATTAGCAACTACAGAAATGGAAGTCGAGAACAGCCGAAGAATGACCGAGAGCAGATGAACAAAACTAGTAACCGATTGAAGGCTCGTTATGATCAGAATGCCAGTACAGGGGGATTCAAGGTGGGAGATCTGGTTTGGCTGTACAACCCACAGCGGAAGGAATGGAGACCCCCGAAACTTCAACCTCCTTGGGATGGACCGTATAACTGTTATTACCCGAATGATGAAAATGATGTCGTTTGTCGGATTCAACGAAGCAAAAAGTCCAAGATGAAGATCGTACATTTGGATAGACTGGCAAAATACACCGATGATTCCAAATTGCCTGACCGGGACGTTCAGGCTTAAAGAGGGGGCAGTGTGATGTGCTGCAACCCCTTCAATTAATTCAGATGTATTTGCACCTACTCGAGAAAGAACCTACCAGTAGTAGTTCTAGAGTGATGACATCTGGAATTATCTAGAGAATGGTGGCGTCATCACAGAACAATCGAGATCTGTCATTTTTAGGTATAAAAGCGACCGCATTCTCGGCGGGTAGTTCAGAAAGTATAGAAAGTTGTGAAGTTTCGAAAAGTGAGGTTAAGAATAAAGTGATAAACATTGTTATTTTTAGTCAGTAAAGTTCATTTAAGTTAGTAATCAGTATTGTGAAGTATACAGTAAATTATTTAATAAAGTGTGTTAATGGACAATCTCTTGTTATAATTTTTGGAACCCACGGAATTTGCGAGGGTGGTTTCCTAGGGGTGGAAACACGTTACAATACATACGTGTACCAAAGGACCCCGCACAAAAGCAATGGAAAACGACTACCCGTCGATTTGACCGAAACTTTTACAAAATGTTCTTCTCGGCATTCCGAACAAAAGTCTCCATGGGCACAACAAAATTCTATGATTAGTTTTCGAGTTACGGGACGTTGAAGTCCCAGATTTTACGGGATCCTAGGAGTGCAAGTAGCATAGGGTAGGTGTAATACTGCTGATGATTGAGTTATTATTAATTCCAAACGCAATGAAAGTTATATCTCTGGATCTTGCAAGACTTTTCACTGAAACCAAGCTTGAAAAAGTCGGAAAATGTTGGAAAACCCCGGAAAATTCATGCGAAATCCACGATTTTAAATACATTACGTTGAAAAGATATGCATGCTTGACGAAAATCTCTCATTTTCCCATAAGATTTCCAGGATTTTCCAAGGTTTTCCACATCGCTAAATCTGAGTTACAAGTGAAAAATCTTGTGGTACATTGAGTCTTAGATACTTGTACGCGTTTCAACGTAATGTATTTAAAATCGTGGATTTCGCATGAATTTTCCGGGGTTTTCCAACATTTTCCGACTTTTTCAAGCTTGGTTTTCAGTGAAAAGTCTTGCAATATCAAAAGATATAACTTTCATTGCATTTGGAATTAATATTAACTCAATTATCAGCAGTATTATACCTAACCTATGCTACTTGCACTTCTAGAATCCCGTAAAATCTGGGACTTCAACGTCCCGTAACTCGAAAACTAATCATAGAATATTGTTGTGCCCATGGAGACTTTTGTTCGAGATGCCGAGAAGAACATTTTCTAAAAGTTTCAGTCAAATCGACGGGTAGTAGTTTTCCATTGCTTTTGTGCGGGGTCCTTTCAAGTCAATATCTTAAACGGTTCCAGAGTAATCGTGCGCACAAAAAAAGTTACAGACCGACAGATAGAAAATTTTTTTTGCTCAAACTTAAAATTTCGACGTTTCATGACATTCTAAGCATATTTGAACAATAAAAATTTTCAAATTTTTTTTTGTCGGTACTATACTTCCACTGGATGTGGAAGTAATTAAAATATGGACTTGTCGACATAACAGATAATTGGTTTAGGTCTTATTTGTATTGTTTAATATATGTGGAAATAACTACCCAAAAAGTTAATTCCTAGCAGACATTATTGAGAATGGAGTTCCGCAAGTATGTTATACATCAAAGAAATTTCCTTACAAGCTTCTTTATTCGCAGATGACAGAAGTACCTTTATTAATAGAGTAAACATATTTTTCCTCGTTTTTTCGAACTTTCTATCTAATTGATGAACATTCTATAGGATACTCTTTGCGGTTTAGTTTTAGCCATATTTAATTTTATGATACCAGCTTTGAAAAATACAATACGTCACTGGGCCTCAGTATATCTCAAAGATACAATTTAAAAAATATACCTATAATGTAGAAAATCATCAGGCGGATTCGAATCCGGAGAACGCAATGCCATCCAAGATTGCAAAAATGCATAAAAATTATTAATTATTATATTATACAAATTTTGTCGTCTTTTTTTGCCTTTTTTTACTAAGTTTATTTTTGAAAATTTATTGAAAGGACTATACTTTTTTTATTTACCTTATTTATATATATATATATATATATATATATATATATATATATACATATATATATATATATATATATATATATATATATATATATATATAAATAAGGTAAATAAAAAAAGTATAGTCCTTTCAATAAATTTTCAAAAATAAACTTAGTAAAAAAAGGCAAAAAAAGACGACAAAATTTGTATAATATAATAATTAATAATTTTTATGCATTTTTGCAATCTTGGATGGCATTGCGTTCTCCGGATTCGAATCCGCTTGATGATTTTCTACATTATAGGTATATTTTTTAAATTGTATCTTTGAGATATACTGAGGCCCAGTGACGTATTGTATTTTTCAAAGCTGGTATCATAAAATTAAAAATGGCTAAAACTAAACCGCAAAGAGTATCATATGTCTATATATATATATATATATATATATATATATATATATATATATATATATATATATACTAGCTGACTCAGCAAACGTTGTTTTGCCATATATATTATAAATTGTGTTTTTAAAGTATAAAATAGGGAAATTTATACATTCACACAGATTTAATGAAGTTATGATGAAATCATTAATTAAGCGAGTGCAAAATTTCAGGTAGTTCTGACAGTTTATTATGTAAACTTAAGTTCTACTGGCTTTCCTTAAATTTCCGTGTCTAAAGTTTATGTTTAATTATATGTATAGAACTTACGTGAAATTTTGATATTTGAGTAGTTGTTTATTTCTTGGAAAGTTTTGAGGTTTCTGTGAAAATGGAAGTAATTAGTCATCTGGAAATCTACTCAATCTTTTACGTATACCAAGTGTTCCAAAATTTGGTGAGAATATTTTGGAGCCGAGAGGTGTTGATTTATTTATTTATTTATTTTAAAATACAGCTGTCCAGACGAATAAGTATCCCGTTAAAGAGTAGGAAACTTACAAATAAATGGATATAATATATACAATACAAACTTAATAATAATAAAAAAAAAGAAAACAAAAATTGTACAAATAAGTATATATATTATAATATTAGAGATAATCGAATTAAACAGATAATTACAGGATGAAAAAGAAACGAAAATGAAGAAGAGCACAATAAGGAGACAGTACTGTTAGTCCACAGTACATCGCCCTTTTTTTTAATGATTAGTAACAGGCTGAATTTTCGTGAGTAGCTTCGTTTTGACGAGATCTCCAACTTTTCTCTCTGCGAAAATTCTCGGTAATGGTAGCTAATAGCAAACATTATTTTTTCTATTTTACACGAATTAGACAATTCGACAAACTGTCAAATTATTTTGGCAATATAATTTTCATTCATTAAACGTTTGTTAAAGAGTTTGTTTTTCGATTGCCTTGGTTACGTTTGCGCGAGTTAATTATAATAAGCCCCGTGTTTGTCCACAACAACATAATTTGACAGGTTGTCAAATTGTCTAATTCGTGTGAAATAGAAAACATAATTTTTGGTTTAGCTACCACTACCGAGAATTTTCGCAGAGAGAAAAGTTGGGCGTCTCGTCAAAACGAAGCTACTCACGAAAATTCAGTCTGTTACTAATCATTAAAAAAAGGGCGATGTACTGTGGACTATATGTAGGTACTAAAATATGTCAAGGTTGACACAAAATACTTTGTTTTATTAAAGAATATTGAGGTTCAACACTTAAATTAAAAAAATTATAGTGTGGGCTGATTACCTATTTATTCTTACAGTTGCGTTAACTGCATGCGAAATATTAACGTCCTCCGACACTTGTTTTAATTTTTTTTAGGGTGACCATCCTATATATTTTTTTCATATTTTTCTTCTTTGATAGTTGTATTAACTGCATGCGAAATATTATGGTCCTCTGTCATGTTTTATAATTTTTTTTTTACGTTTTATAATTTTTTTTTGTCAAAATAAGATAAAAGTAAAAAATAAAATAAAAATTTGACAAAACCCGACAAGTATTTTAATAAAATTTCACTTATTTCGGACAAGTATTTTACTGAAAATTCACTTATTTCGAAACATTGCAATATTCAAATGAAATTTGGGATTTGGACAGACCATATAATTTGAAACAACTTTTTCAATTCACATTTTGTTCCAAAATAAAAAATATAACCAGTTTACTCTTACGAAATTTTAAGTTTTTGTAATTTTTGAAATATAATTTTTCTCAACGCCATTACTATTTTTTGGGCAAGCAAAAACTTTTATAAAGAATAACACTGCGTAGCTATAAAACTCCTTCTAACCGCCTTGTTGCAAACTATTTTTCTTTCGCAATGTTCTAAGACTACGATAAAATTATTTATGGAGAACCTTATGAAGGTTGGAAGTCGAACTTTAAAAGCGTTTTAGAGCCTATTAGCTGAGTCATAAAATATTCTTTGAGTCACCTTTACAACTGTATGAAAACCTGTTATAAAATTGTTATAGGAGTTAGAAGTTTCATGCAAGACAAGTTGCTGTTAAATTTGAATATAAAATACCTTATAGTTTTATCAAAGTTTTATTAACAGATGACGACAGTGTATTTGGTTTTTATTTTAGTAGGTATATAACACTTCATAAAAAAATGGGCAGCTACTGGAAACGGATAGAATTTCCTCACCAAATGTTCGCAAAAATTTATTCGTTTAGTTAGAGATAATTCTTGTTTGGTGTTGTTTCTTAATCATCTCATACTGAATTATCACAGGGAGCAATAATTTCTATTTACCATATGTCTTATGAGCGGAGAATTCTAAGATACTGTCCATTTAAGTTGGGGTATTTGATAGTGATGAATATGATTATGATGACGTTCTTGTTAGCTATGCTTAATATTTATACATTAGAACATAAGGTTGGAAGACTGATGCGTGCTTTCTGCATAACATACTTATGGTTATATTCAGTGTCCTCAGATGGCTAGCCTGTGAATGGTAGAATTCAAAATTTGAATGTATTTCATGTACCGTTTCATCATACCAATTTTGGTGGAGTGAAAATAAAGGACAAGGGTAGATAAGCTATATAATTTTCGCCCACCAATTTCATAAAAAACAAAGGTTCTCCTTAAAGTTATTAAGCGTTATTTATTTATAGTTAAACATATGATCTTTATGTTTCTATATGTTTTATATTTGAAAAACAACAGTAGGTCATAGTAATATCATTTCAAAGTGGGCATGTTTACAGTTTTTTTAGTAATTTTTGACCTTTTTCCGAACTTTTAATGTATATTTCAGTTAGATGCGTTCGATGAAACAAGATAAACTATACCTCATTTAATTGTTGAGCATTTAAGCTTTTAAATAATGGTTAATTTATATTGTTTCATCGAGTGCTTCAATGTATAAAAAACAAAATCGTTTCCGCGGGAGTCGTAGTAGTGTCGACGTTGCGTGCGAATTTAAACGTGTCAGCGCTCAAAACCACATATTGTGGTATGTATTGAATAAAAATATATTTATCCACGACCATCGTATAATCATTGCATACTACATTTAACAATTGTCAAATAATGATAGTCATTATTCCAACCAAACGTATAATGAACATAATCTGATTCTAACACACATTTAACCAACCAGGAACTAGTTCTTTTCATTCTAACGCACCTTTGACCAATCAGGAACTAACAATTTTGATATGGAAACGGCGAATCCATTTTTCCATGTTTTCGTGCATATTTTCGTGTTTGACGTTTAACACGTCAACGTTTTACTGTAAATGAACTTTACTTTTTCAGTTTTAAACGATTAATACAGTTAAAATATGCGATAGTCGTGGATAAATTATAGTATTCAGTTCGCGTATAATGGCTATTACACACTCGGATGATTTACGACACGCCTTCGTGCCGCAAACATCACCCCCGCGAGTAATAGCCATCATTATACGCTCACTGAATAATCTACTATTCCAACGAACAGTTTTTTATTACTCGTCAAGACATATACTACTCGGAAAATATAATGACATACAACATGGCCGATGGGCGGAAAAAAGTCCTTCCTTATCTACCCTTGTCCCAAATTTTGAACGGAATTATTTTTCTGCAGCAATTTTATTGTTTTAATTTGATTTATGTATAATAACAAGGGCTATGAGCAGTTTTGGACTCAATCGAACCATTGCTTCTTGTAAAATTTTAACAGTTAATTTTTAACACTGCAGTTTTCTGCTATTCCTTATTATCTCTGGTCTTAGTAATCATATCGCAAAAATAGAAAAGCTAAATTGGTTGCAATAAAATTTTGAATTTGACTAGGCCTATGAAGAAAATATTTTGCGCTAAAATTTGGCAGGAAAGTTTAGTATAATAAAAACTTTCATTAAAATTGATGCATTATTACATTATATTTCTTAAATTTTTATCAAAGAAAGTCAGTTCTTAGTGGTTTTTATTTTTTTACAAATCAACAAATTTTCAAAATGTTTTTTCATAGGTTTAGTATTATTTAAAATTTTATTGCGAACTATTTGGTATTTTTATTTTTGCTATGCGATTGTTAAAGTACAATGGAGAATCCATCTACGTCGATAAAGACAAAAAATTTGATTAAACAATTTTCCCATCATGTAATTTTTTTTTGGATCTACGTCAAAGATCAACTTAGAAAATAATAATTAACACGTCAGAAGCTGTATGGCATTGAAAGTAAAAAAGTTAAAGGGAGCCGAATTTTGACTGAAAAATATTTTTACTAAAAATGAAAATGTAGAAAGTACGCCTAATCAGCACAGAACCCGGAAGTACGCCAAAAGTAAAACTTTGTTTTTTTTAAATTCATTTTATATTTTATGTCGTTTTACGACTTTGCAAATATTCACATAAGAAAAATTAATAAAGGCTTTTAAAATTGCATGAGTTGAATTTTCAAACAGCAAAAGACAAAATATTGAAATTAGAAAAATGCAAAAGTCGCATTACCTCTATTTGGATTTTTACTTCTCTCGCTTACCGAAGGAAAGTATTGTGATCCGGAAAAATCACCCTGCTAGATTTCTCCGAATTTTCACGTTTGAGAGTACATATATTACGAAAATTAAAGCCATTTAATCTCTAATCTACCCGATGACGGGCAGACAGAACAGACTCAACCTGAGGAGCAATCTCACGCTTATCAGGTCACTCATCCGGCCCCAACTGACGTACGCTTCGGTAGCATGGGGCTACCAAGCGAAAAGCTACCTCCAACAGATCCAGAGAGTGGAGAACGTCGCCCTCCGGACAGCAGTCAACGCACCCTGGTTCGTGCGCAACGAGGACATTTTCAGGGAATTGGAGTACACCCCAGTCACTGAAATCATAAATGAGAGAGCCAAGAAGATATACGCCCTTGCCGAGGAGCATCGGAACCCGCTGGTTAGGGAGGCTACTGACTATGACCCAGCAGACGCTCCGAGGCACAAGCGGCCGAAGATGCAGATCCTGGATAACGGGTGAGTATAAACATACCACTGTCCGATGAAGCCACCCCAAGGAAGAGACAGGACGATTACCCACCACCCACCCAAGACCCTGCGGGTACCGAACAAACAACCGTCCAGTACCTGTAGTCCTCCTAGCTCCGGGCAGATCAAAAATGCTACCAAAGCAGTTAGGTCTGCCCTTTCTCGAGCTACACAGCTCACTCAACCTTTACCCTACCGATGATCCGGATGACAGGATGTCAATTGGCATTCTGTGTACCGGCAGTCACTCCTGCCAAAAACCCAAAACACCCAACTAACCGATGACTACCCCCCGAGCTGGCGAAGAAAAGAAAACGAAGACAGAAGAACGCCAGAAGAGGCCTTAGCCAGCAAGGTCCAACGAGCCAGGACCCAGGGAGGTGGGCCGAAATCATCTGAACCGCTCACATTTGTGAGTGGGGCCGATGTAAAGTAACCTCGCCCGCCCTGCACGAGGCTAGTCCCCGGTCTACAGCGATGTACTGGGGAAAGAGAATAAAATATTTCCATACAAACCTCATTTTAACTACACCTTAGAAGGGGGGGATGAACAAAACGACTAGAATTCTGTTTATGGGTTGGAAATGAAATTTTAAGTGGCAACACGAATTTTTATAAATTTATCATGTTTTTCGACGAGTCAACGTTTTCAACAAATGGGACTGTAGCTTCACAACATGTTAGGTATTGGAGTGAGTCCATCCCGAATTTAGATTTTTTATTGGAAGGCAATTAGCTAAATAAAAATTTGACGAAAAACGACAAGTATTTTAATAAAAAACCGCTGCCCACACATTGGCGCAACTAGAGAATTTTTTCTGAGGGTGGCCAAGCCCCTTGTGTTTGAAACGCAAAGTTCAGTGGCGGCTCGTGCATAAGATACTTAGGTGTTCTGTAGATATATATGTGTACACGGGGCGGTTAGTGATAGCGTCGCAGGCGAAATTTTTTTGTCATTTCAAGGTCATTTAATGACCTTGACCTTGACAAAAGAAGTCATCGTGCTCTGGCAATGCTGGCCAAAAGGCGAGCCGGCCGCCTTTGGTGTATAGTAACATTTTGAAATTAACATTACATTGAACTCCGATGCTTGGAGCCACCCCCCAGGAATTAAAACAATTTAAACAAAATTATTAATAATTATGGTCAGAATTTTTGTTAGTTCTGCACCTCTGCAGCACTTATGAAGAAACCGCCTCTGAATTACCATTATACCTAGATGGGAAATCCTATTTTAGCTATTCGACACGGCCATACGCCTTATGCATAAAACTACTTTTCACTTTCCGTCAAATTATAAAATGAAAAAACCATACAAATATGTAAATATTATTGATTTCGAATGGTTTTATCGTGTTGTTGATATCATACGACGCTTAAAAGTAAGAGATTTAATATTAGGAACATACTGAAACATATACGCTTCAGATTTTCAATTTTTATTAAAAAAATATGACATTAAAATTCACAAGAAACTGAAATCTAAATCAAAAATCAACGCTAACGCGCATAGTTTAAAAACAAAACGGCTGAGCTGGCACTCTCCGACATTACCGTTATAATCGACGGGTGAAAATGTTTGACCTCACTTGTGTCACATTGGTATAGAAGTCGGGGATGGATTATGGAAAATAAGTTTACGAGGATTTCTCGGTAGAAGAAAACTGCAATATTGGACTAACTTCTTTATTAGAACAGCTTACAACACTTTCTGCTGGCTGCGAGTTTGGTACGGATATTTATATGTCCGGTTTATCAAACTTGTGGCCATTTGATAATATTTATAACTATATTTATTAGACGTTTAATAATCAAAATAAAATAATGGGTAAACAAGTGATAGCGTAAAACTATCAATAATATTTATAACTATATTTATTATGACATTTACTAGTATCGTTATCAAAAATAAAAATAACGAGTAAACAAGTGATAACGTATAACTCCTCCCTTCTTAAAATGGATTCATATCCTTTACATGAAGGTTT
Organism: Rutpela maculata; assembly: GCA_936432065.2. Lineage (NCBI taxonomy): Eukaryota > Metazoa > Arthropoda > Insecta > Coleoptera > Cerambycidae > Rutpela > Rutpela maculata. The sequence goes on from OW386293.2 coordinate 22,606,686, forward strand.
GAATCTTGGAGTTCAATAGGTTCATTGGGCGGTTTGCCTTTATTTATAATTTTTATGTTAAATGGCTTTGTCTTGAAATATTTAAAGAAAACGTAAATTAAAATTACAAAGATAATCAAAAAAATAAGAAAGTAGAGAATCCAAGTGTGATGAGTAGAAGTCTTGAAGTCTTCAATTTCTAGTGGTTGGAGTTGCTTCAGTGATTCAGACATTTTGCTTAAGTCTGCGGGAAATTCTTCTAAGTGAAGGTCTGGTAGTTGGGACATAGTATACCTTTCAATTTTCGGTAGATAGAATGGACGTCCTTCAAGTCTAGTACTATCTATCGAGTAGGTAGTGTTTTTAATAATAATGCTACAGTTGTGTTCGAGTGTAACTTCGCTGAGAGTATTTAGTTGAATTATTTCTTGTTCTGGGCATGAGCTTTTAATAACAACTTCTTCTCGAGGGAAGCAAATAATTTTATCTTTGGAAATCCTTAATAGAAGATCGGTATTTACTTTGATCTTTTGTAGGACACAGTCGTTAGGTTGTTTTCCTTCTAACAAGTTAAGGAAGCAATTGGAAGTCCAAGGTAGAGGTTCTCCATCACAAATATGGTATTTGTTGATCGTTTGGCAGGCAGTGTCTTTCCATAAATGGGCAGAATGATCAATACTCAGTACTAGGTAGGGTTTTGGTGGTATGAGGATAGTGTTATTTAAGGGAATAGGAATTAACTGGACTAATTGAAAGTCTCTGATGTTAAAGAGTGGGATAGTTAATTGAACATAAATCAAATTCTTGTTAACTTTAGTCTGAATGTGAAATAATCTGTAATATTCATCAGTGTCTATTTTTAAGAGGTTTCTAGAGTTATAAAGAGTTACTAAAGTCTTCAAAATATGTATTAAGTCTGAGTGAGACATGAAGAAATGATGTATAATTCCTGAATAGGAGTTTACTAGTGCATTTTCTAAAGTTTCTAAGTGATTTAAAATGAGTAGAAAGTTCTGTGATATTTGGTTTGCTAAGCTTTGGCAATATACGTTTTTTCCTAAATTATTAAGTTGGTTTATTGTCGTGTTCAAGTGAAACATGATTGATTTTTCATTTGTTTCAATGACCCCTAAAGTTTTGTTTATTCTATCCATTAGTTGCGTATACAGAGAGGTTCTTAGGTTTAGTTGAGCCGTTAAAGAATGTTGATTCCTCATAAGAGTATTTAACTTTGAATTTATGTCTTCTAAGTCATCTGCGTCAGGAGTACCGTATAAGAATTTATTAATTTTTCCAATAATAATAATATCTTTATTGGTGCATTATACAGAGTATTTACACATGTCAAAAAAGTGATACAATTTTCTACATAATGTAGTGTATAAAGTAAAAGAGAGAAAAACAAAAACAAATGGTGTTTGAAGGTAAAAATAACACCGTAAAAACAAATAAATTAAAAACCTTATTTATTAGACATAGTGGAAAAGTCAGCATCTAAGAATTCTTTAAAATTATAAAAGGCATGGTTTATTAAAAATTTTTTTATCACAGATTTAAAACGTCTACAGTCCAGTTCCTTGATGGGATGGGGTAAAGCATTGAAAAACTTTATTGCGTGATACCTTATTCCATCGCGAGTTTTAGAGAGTCGTAAAAAGTCATGATTCAAATGATCTTTATTACGGGTAGAGTATGAGTGGATCTGATCACGTGGTGTATACATTGTTTCATTTTCTTTGATGTAAAGGAGACACTGCAATATATATGTACTAATCAGGGTTAGGATATTTAGTTTTTTAAAAGAATCTCTGCAATCATCTCTGTATCCTAACCCGGCAATTATTCTAACTGCTTTTCTTTGCATAGCAAAAACAGCAGCAGAATGGGAAGAGTGACCCCAGGCCAAAATTGCATAGCTGATTGCAGAGTGGATTAGTCCATGGTATGCTGCTAATAATGTTGCCTGGGACACGCAGTTCACTAGGTGTCTTAAAAGAAATAAATTTTTAGCCATCTTATCACACAGAAAATTGGCATGTTTTTCCCAAGTTAACTTGTTGTCCACGTGAACTCCTAAGAATTTAATACAATCCATGGATACTATATTTATGTCATCTATTATGTACTGTCTTAAACTGAAAATCATTGTTTGTGTCTTTTTCTCGTTTAACACTAATTTATTTGATAGACACCAGTCCTGAATAGTTGACCGAGTTTCGCGCACATTGGACAGCAATGCATTGATATCCTGGTTTGTGTTTAATAAAGTGGTGTCATCAGCAAATAAAACAGATTTTGCCGAAACAGTATTGTTGGGTAAGTCATTTATGAAGATGAGAAAAAGAGTTGGACCCAATACGGAGCCTTGAGGTACTCCAAATTTAATATTTATGAAACCAGAATTCATATTTTGGTAATTCACATACTGACATCTTTTTTCAAGGTACGATGCGAGTAGCTTTTGACTGTCAGCAGAGAATTTATAAAATTGAAGTTTTTTCAATAATATATCATGGGATACACAGTCAAATGCTTTGCTTAGATCCAAAAATTGGGCGTATAATATTTCGTTTTGTTCAAGGCCTCTGTTGATTGAGTCTGTCAAAGAGTTAATAGCATGGGTAGTCGACAATTTACTTCTAAAACCAAACTGACAGTTATTGAACAAGTTGAACTTCTCAAAGTAATTTGTTATTTGCAATTTTAAGATCCCTTCAAAAATTTTTGCAAATAAGGGTATGATAGAAATCGGTCTGTAATTAGCAGGATCTTCCACATCTCCCTGTTTATGAATGGGTATAACTTTTGATACTTTAAGAATTTTGGGGAAAATATTACTTTTAATACATTGATTTATAAGTTTAGTTAGTGGAATAAAAATTTGGTGTTTGATTGAATTTAGAATTTGTAAGTTTATGTTGTATGCATCTTTACTATTTGTGTTTTTTAGGTTATTAATTATGTCTAAAATTTGTAAGTAAGATACTTCCGAAAAATTAAAATTAAAAGTACTGTCTAGCCCCTTTAGGTCAGTGTTGCTTAAATAAAGTTCAAAATTGTTGTTGGATGGAGGTAATGAATTAATTGTACGACCAGCAACCGTACCAAAGTAATTATTAAAATCATTTGAAGTAATATCAGAAGCTATGTGTGGATTACGAGACTGTTTTTCATTATTAATGATGTTCCACATTGCTTTATTCGGATTCTTGCTTTGTGAAATATATTTATCATGTGCAATCTTTTTTGCTTTTTTCAATTCTGATTTGTAGATGGATTTTTTATCAGTTATTAAAGATTTTAAGTGAGGCGTAGGATTTGCTTTATACATGTCTTGTAACAGGTTTAAAGTATCTCGCATCTGGCGCAAGTTATCAGTGAACCATTTAATTTTGCTTCTTTTATTAGATGAAAGAAGTTTTGACTTTTCAGGAAATACAGATTCCACTGTAGAAGTAATAATATTTAAGAATGTTTCAAATTTGTACTCAACTGTTAAAGTGGCATCATTAACAAAACTCCAGTCTGTATTTTTTAGGCGGTCATTTAATTCGAATAAACCTGCGTCAGTGATTGGTCTAAAATTAACTCTTTTGTAGGAATTTTTTTGTTTACAATTTTGTATCATTAAACTTAAACCTAGATGATCTGACAATCTAGGGTTCATAATACTAATTTTACAATACTCCTGGGGAAAATTTACATATATGTTATCAAGACAACTAGAGTTACGGGTGGGAGATTTGTTCAATGCAAAAAGTCCGAATGATGTTAATAAATTAGTCAATGAGATAGTATTTTTATCTGGATTGTGATAGGGTACGTTGAAGTCACCAGTTACAATGATTTTTTTATTTTTATGTGATAAAATGTCCAATGCAACAGACAGCTTTTCCAAAAATATATTAAAATCGCCATTAGGTGATCTGTAGCACGTTAATATTTGAAAATTGTCGTCACAGACAACAGCAGCTAATTCACAATGAATTTCGACCGACAGATTATTGATTTGTGAAATGGACGAACATTTGTACTTTTTTAGACAGTATATTGCGGTGCCTCCATGAATAGCAATAGTCCTAGAAAACCAAGAAACTAGATTATAGTCGTTGATATTTACATATTTTATCTCATCATTTAGAAGCCAATGTTCATTTATACATAGAATGTCAAAATTATTTCCTGATAAAAAAACGTTAAATTCGTTAATTATGTTTCTCAGACACTGTATATTAAAATGAAAAATATTAAAACTATTATGTACACGCTTGCCGTACAAATCTCTTGGACACGTATCCACCAATTTGGGGCTGTCAACGTCTGGGACTCCGTTTAATCCGGGAGTATCACTTGCGATAGGCGCGGGTACAAAAAAGATGACGATGCTGCATTTTGATCCTCAATCATGAGCTCAGAAGTTGGTACCGAAACCTGGGTACTTGGAGATTGCGTATTGTTGTTAGCTTGTTGACTATTGTTATCAGATGCTTGGTTGGGGTTTGCTTCATGAACAGTGTGCAAATCCAAATTAATGAATTTTAAGGTCTTTACTGGCTTTGAAGTCTTTATTATATTGGAAAGAGATCGAGAAACATTTTTCTTTAGATCGTATACATTTTTATTATTTATCTCCACATATCCTGTATATCCTTGCGTATAATTATTAAATTTGCAATAGCATTAACTAGTCCTCGTTTTTTTGATTCATGGGTTGAAAGTTTAGGAATTTTGAATATACTAGTTTCGAGAGTTGGGTTAAACGCGTGTTTGAATAATTAGTACATATATTCGGGAAATCTAACATATTTTCCGTAGTCTGTTGGATTTGATTTTCGACTATGTTTAAGTCGATGATGTAAGAGAATGAGTGATAGTTATTAATAAGTCGGGTTGGTTGGTAAGTCATTAGGTAGATGGGGTTATGAATGGACTTGATTTTTAGGCAATATGTCCTCAAAATCAACAGTAGTACTAATAGGAGTGGTGACATGTTTGTTGATCTTGTCTTGGATTAGTCTCTGTTTTACCTGAAGCAAGGATTCATCGCCAGAATCATTGTCTGGGGTTTGTTCTAGTGTATTGTCACGTACTTGATTTTTTGTAAATCGTCCTCTATTGGTGATGATAACGGGTCCGTCGTCTTTTATTACTGTTGCTGATATAAATTTAGGGAGATTCTTTGCGCGTGTAGCTTGGGAATTTCTAATATAAACTATATCGTTCGGATTATAAATTTTTGGTTCTTTGCATTTTTTATTGATTTTTGCTATTATGTTTTCTTTGTCTAGAACTTGGTTTATTCTGAGCTGTTCGTATAGCTCTTGAGTAAGGTTTTTGTGTTCCTGTATATAGTCTGAGGTGATAATTTCGTCTGATATTTCAAACGGAGAGGGTTTGTCTAAATGTCCAAAAAGAACTTCGAAAGGGGTGTGTTTAGTAAGGGAGTGTATCGACTCGTTGTATCCGATAGTAGCCAATTTCATTAGATAGTAGTTGGGGAAATTAGGATTTTCTGAGGTTAGGCATCGCATGCTATCTATTAATGAACTATGGAAGCGTTCAACAGGGCTGTTGGATGTATGACTGTCGGTACTGGTATAATGTAAAGATATTTTATGCAGGTCACAGTAGTCAATGATCATGGTGTTATTGAATCCTTTTCCTTTGTCACAAATTATTTTGTAAGGTTTTCCGTAGTGTTGAATAAAGGTTAAGAGGTTTTGTTGTACTTCCATTCCTGTTTTAGACTTTAAGGGATAGCTTTGTCCGATTTTCGAGAAAGGGTCGAAGATAGTAAGGTAACATTCATTTGAAAAGTGAAAAAGGTCTATGTAAATAACATCTAGAGGTTTCTTGGGTATTGGTGTATTTTGGAATTTAATTTTCTGTGGGTGCCTGTCGTATTTACAAGTGTTACACGTGTGACAATTTTTTATATATTGGGCAACTTGATAGTTGATATTAGGCCAATAGTATTTTCTCATTATTAAACTAGTTGTGACTTTGGTTCCGCGGTGTACAGTTTTTCCTTCGTGCATATATTTTATTATTTGATTCTGTTTATCTTCTTGAGAGATATCTTCAAGAACTTTATTTGAAATTATACAACTCATTGAGTCGTTGGAGTTTAAGAACCTTTGAAATATTCTAATTATTTTGTGTTTGATAGATTCGTCGTTGAAATTAAAACAATTTTGAGTATTTTGAGTGGAACGTAAGAACTGTTTTACAAATTTAAATACCTCCTCATCGGATGTCCATGATTTTAGTACAATTCTGTGTCTCTTGTATCCGGGGAAAGGTGTTTCTAAGATATGGGTGTTAGTGACTGCATTGTCGCTTTCTTTTATACAAATCTGGTTTTTATAAATATTGATGGCTGATTTTGAGTAAGGCATTGTGAATGTGGAACTTGAAAGAGCTGTATGTACAGTGTTGTTGTCGAAAGTATGTTCGTCAATGTCTTTTATTAAATTGTCTGCGATTTCTGGGTCTACTTCTGGTAATTCATCTAGAATTGATTGTAGATCTGGAGAATTTACAATCATCGAATTAGTGTCATCATTGTTGATGGCATTAAGTTCTTGTATAGGGGGTAGTGAGAGACAATCTGCGTTTACGTTGAGTTTTGCCTGGTTAGCGAAAGAAGGTTTGTCGTCAGGAAAGTAAAGTATGTTGGGATGTTTCTCTAGGTTGGAATTTTTCTGAAACGAGTGCATTTTTCTTCGAAATTTAAATGATCTGTGCGGATAGTTTTTATTTAGATCGATTTTTTGTTTAGAGTTTTCTAGGGGACGTATGAAAGTTTCGAAATCTGGATATGGTGGAACATCGAAAGGCTGGTCGAAGGTAGCTTGTGTAGAGAATTCCTTCATGTTATGAAGTTCTACTGTAGCTAACCCATTTTTTGCAGTGGTTAGGGTTTCAGGGATAGTAACTGTGCCGTTTGAGAATGATGGAACTAGAACTTCTCCACTGTAAATATCTACAGGTGTCTGTTTTACAAGCACGTCATGTGAATTTAAATCATAGGTGCGTGATGTGTCGTTAGGAGTTCTCAATAATAGGGGTATGCAAACATCGTGGTTAAAGAGGGCGTTATTCTTGAAATCTAACAGAAATTTAAATTTAGCTAAGTCTTCAAAACCTATTAAACCGTCGTAAAATTCGTGAAAGTTATATACTAATACGTCGAGAGTGTTGTCTGAATTAAATTCGTCGAAGGCGGGGATTTCAGCATGAAATTGTATGTCTGTCTCTCCGTGACATGTTTTAATTTTTGTAGAGTTAGTGTACATACGATCAGAATAGAAGTTTTCGATTATGTGGGGTCTAATGATAGTTTTGGAGCAACCTGTATCTATGAGAAGTTTCATTGGGGGGTTTTGAATTTGTATATATGGTAAACTACAAGGGGCGAGTACTGAATTCAATTCGACGATTGATCGTTCCGAGGCTCTTTGAGAAAATTTACGTTCTCATTGTATTTTTCATTTTGATTTTGGAACTCGTCTGGCTCTTCTGGAATGAGATCGATGTTTTCGGAAATGTTTAAGTCTGCAAGTCGAGGGTTAGGAATCTCAGGAGATTCTTCTGGGTAATAGTAGTATCCTACTGTTGGATCAAGTTCAGCTGTGTGTAATTCTTGGGCTACGAAGTTTTGGGGACTCGATTGTTTGAACCATGGGAATTGTCGTTTAATTTGGGAGTTCGTGTGTGGTCGAAATTGGGGCGAAAAATTCTGTTTGCTTGTTGAAGGGTTGGCAAAATTTTGTCTAGGTTGGACAGAAACACCAGACATTGGAGTGGGCTTATATGACTGAGTGTTTTGTGGTCTTGGTTTAAAGGCGTTTTGATTTTGATTTGTATTCTGTCTTCCGAATACTTGTTGGTTAGTAGGGAAATGTGTTTGAATAGTTTGACGTGGGGGTAAATTCATTGGTTGAGATGGAAATTGAGGTTTAAAGCTATGATTTTGGTTGATATGGAAGTTATTTTTTATGAAATTTTGCGACGATGTCTGTCTTGATGTTTTGTTGAATTGTTCTTCTCGAGCTACCAAATTTATAGCTTCTTCTAGTTTTGTGAAGGGGCTTAAACGTATCATAACCTGGTAGTTTTGTGGTAAGGAATGGGTGTATGTATCGAGCGTTAGTTTTTCGTATATTTTGGTATAAGCTGTTTTTTCTGCAGCTCCGTCGTTTGACTGGGAAAGTTTTGCTAATAGTAAACTTTGTAAGTTTTGCAATCTTAACCCAAAGTCGTGTAGTGATTCATTATTGTGTCGGGTCGTTTGTCTTAGGTCATGTTCGAGATTTGCAATTGATCTTGGGTCTGAGAAATGGTCTATTAATGTTTTGCGGATGTCCGCCCAAGAATTTAGGTCAAAGCGGCAACCGACTATGGTGAGAGCTTGCCCGTGTAATTTTGATTTAATTGATTGAAGTAAAAAGTTGTTTAAATTGATGTTATCAGGAGTATCGTTTGGTTTCGCGTAGTTAACTTCGAGTGCGTTACAGGCTGTGACAAAGTCATTGAGGGCGAAAACATTGCCGTCAAATGGTCTTATGGCATCAACATACATTTTTAATAATTGATAATTAACTTGAGCCATCTCTGTATTTTGAGTACTAACAGAAAGAATAGGATTTAATTTACTGGGTCTTAATCTTGCTTGGATATGTGTATAAGTATTATTTTCTGGTTCGTTACTTGTGCCAGGAGATGCAATAGCTTCCTCTAGGCTTTCAAGTAAATCAGTGAATGACATATGAGTGGTTTACTTAATTATAGGGTCGAGGATCTGACTCTTCCCCGTCTGTAAATTACAGAATGTAATAAACAGCAACTTAATTCTTTAGTTGTCTACGATAGACTGACTTAGCAACTAATATTTTTTTTCCAAATATCACACAAATTCTATTAAGAGATAGTAAGTGAATTTAGAAAAATTTAATTTCAAGACCGAAAGAATCACAAGAGTTTGAAAATTAAACAATTAAGTGACTTTCAATTTGAATTTGAGAAAGGGAAGCGTTCTAAGGAGCTGAGTATTGACTTACGTTTTTCTTCTCCTCCACGTAGGTTGTTTGCATAGGCCTCAACAATAAAGATTGACTTCTGGCGTCGTACCTCTGGGACTTCTTGCTCGATGCAGGATTTTTTCTCAGGGGGTGACTCGATGCACTGAACAACTTGCCAAAAGGGCACTATCCTACCGACTGCGCCAAATAAGTTTACGAGGATTTCTCGGTAGAAGAAAACTGCAATATTGGACTAACTTCTTTATTAGAACAGCTTACAACACTTTCTGCTGGCTGCGAGTTTGGTACGGATATTTATATGTCCGGTTTATCAAACTTGTGGCCATTTGATAATATTTATAACTATATTTATTAGACGTTTAATAATCAAAATAAAATAATGGGTAAACAAGTGATAGCGTAAAACTATCAATAATATTTATAACTATATTTATTATGACATTTACTAGTATCGTTATCAAAAATAAAAATAACGAGTAAACAAGTGATAACGTATAACTTGGATTCCGAATAATTTAGTGATACATTAGTCGATAAATTTAAATTTTTTTTTGCTAATTTTTATTCTTTCCTCTGGGGTGGGTCCGGACCAGCCTGCCCCCCCCCCCTAGTTGCGCCAATGCTTCCACATCCAGATTCTCTATCCAAGTCACTCACAATGAAAAAACTTTGTATGTGGAAATAATTGTTTATGGAACTTTAATAATATAATATTTGAAATCCTTTACCCCAAAAACTCATAAAACGATACCCCACATCGGTAGTGGGCTGGGGGTGGTGATAGGGGGGTGGTAGTGGGGGTGGATGAAGTAAAAAAAAGTACTATTTTTTAGGCAAGTAAAAGCTTTTATAAAGAATAACATTTTCTCGAAAAGTTAAAAATTTTAGCTATTACACCTATTGTAAACCCCATCCGCGGACATACTGTATATCTTTTTTTTCGGCCAACCAGAAAATACACACTTTCTGTGGAAATTTTTCACCAGAAATTAACGTTTTCCCGGGCTAGACCGGTCAGAGATCGGCAGAAGCTTTTCCGATCTCTATTATTCTCTTTTCCGATCCCTATTATTCTCTTTTCCGATCCATGATGGTAAAAAATGCTGCCATTTTATGGTATAGGTGGCTTTGCTTTCTCGTTGCTATGGAAACGAACTTGTGTTAATTGTTGAGATAAGTGTCAAATAGATAAATACACTTAACATTTACGAGTTTTCAAAAGTCAATTCACAAGTTATGAAAAACTTATTAAAAATAATAAAAATTGAAGTTGTATAATAGTGTCGATCGTAAAAATATTTTATTTAATTAGTTATTATTGTTTGTCATTGTATTTGTTAGAAAATTTATTAAAAAAATAATACAAAATTGATTTTGTATGATAGGGTCGGCCGAAAAAAAAATACTGTACGTTACATGACCGAAAAACAGTGTTTTGCAGATCTTCCCAGGCTTCCAGGACTCGCCTGCGGCTCGCTCTGTTTGGGTTAGCGGTTGACCTGCAAAACACCGCTTTCCGATCTTGTGACGTAAATTAATATTGTGAAATCCAAATTTGTTTTGATTTATTTTGTTTTTTTATACATATTTGTCGTTTTACACGGTCCATAATGAATTTCGGTCTAAAGTTGATAAATATCAAAGTTTTGAGACCATTCAAGCAATACGCCAATTTACATGTGACCAGTACAAGGGATAAGTGTATGGAGGTCCTGAAAGTTATGAAAAGTGAAAACACTCTAAATTTCAATCAATACCGAAAACTATGCTCGTCGGAATTTAAATTCACGTATAAGTTATATCTATCTATAAGCCCAGCTGTAAATTATTCATGCAAACTTTCCAAAGGACGAGTGTTCCTGACAAAACTGCAAATGTGGACTGCGCTTGCATAAAAATGTAATTTTGCACAATTTATTCAATTTCTTTGCATATCACTGTGTTACCATCACGGGATGCTTTTGTTTTAGCATAATAAAGCAGGCGTGAATTTTGTTGTCAAATATTGGACAGTTGCTTTTTTGGAGGCATTAATATAATTTGTTTCTAAAGGGCATAGCAGGATAAGCAAGTAAATTCTGCCTCCAAAAAAATTTTGTTTGTTATCAACTATTTGAAGGGGCTTACCCTAAATATGATTTTCCCAAAATTTCAAGCCTGCAGCCGCCATATTGGAGGAGTGGTGAGGGGTTTTTTGATTTAGGTTTTTTAAAATTTTCTCGGATGCCGTTGTACGAAAAAATCCGAAAAAAATCGTAGTTGTTACTTACATGTTGATGTTGGGTTGGACTATTTACCCAATTTTTTTCATAATTTTTAAATGCAAATTTCGTATGCAAAAAAATTTGCAAATTTTTGCATTCAATTTTTTGACACTTTAAGAAAGAAGGCCACTCTGAATTTTTCATCGTAAATTACTCATCTATCAAGGCCTATTCTCAAATTATTTTCATATTTTTAAAAAATGTGGAAGATAGTTAAAAAACGAAAGGTTAAAGGTTACCACTCACAAATGTGAGCGGTGCAGATGATTTCGGTCCACCTCCCTGGGTCCTGGCTCGTTGGACCTTGCTGGCTAAGGCCACTTCTGGCGTTCTTCTGTCTTCGTCTTCTGCTCTTCGCCAGCTTGTTTGCCCCCCGGGGGGTAGTCATCTGTCAGTTGGGTGGTTTGGGTTTTGTGGCGGGAGTGACTGCCGGTACCCAAGATGCCAAGAGGCATCCTGTCATCCGGATCATCGGTAGGGTAAGGATGAGCTGTGTAGCTCGAGGAAGGGCAGACCTAACTGCTTTGGTAGCATTTTTGGTCTGCCCGGAGATAAGACGGGAGTAAACAAAATCAGGATTTTATAGATTCTTATATACTTTCCAGTATAACGTTACATAATCACAGTTCTGCTCTTCTCATTAAAAGAGTTCTATCTAGCGATGTATTAGTTTTGAGATATTTAAAGTTTCAGTTTTTCAGCTATACCATCTTTATTTATCAATGAAATAATCTGTATTTGTATGTGTTTCTATATGAATTATCCACATTATATTAGGCTAAACTAATTCACAGAAAAATGTCGAAAATTTCGGGTAATACTGCAGATAGGACTGAAATGTCTAGCAATATTAGTGAAAATTAACACATGACATTTTAAATAACGAATCACCTTTATGGTTAAATTTAGTTTTTACTTAAAAATAAAGAAAAGAACAGTAAGTAATGCTTAAAAAACAAAATCGTCAAAAAGACTAAACTAATCATCTGATTCACTGCCACTCAAGACTTCCTGCATACAAACTGATATACCGGGTATCAACGGATCATAGTAGATTCCCAATTTTTCATTATTTTTTAGAATATCAATGAAACTGGATAGATGTATTATATGACCAATAAGACACTTTTTGACATACCTGTCATTTTGTCCTCTTCCGGTTTCACCGGAAATGACCCTAACTTTTGATTTTTAACGCGTTTGCTGCTGATGGAATTTTGTTAAGTACCCCAGATGCTGAGCAGTTTTTTTTTTAAATTGACAATAGAATATACCTAGGGCCAGACCGCCATATGGCGACACCAGCAATGCGTAATATACTACTGCGTCGCCTATGGCGACATCAGCAGCGAACGTGTTTAATATTATATTTTTGGAATCCTTAAATAATTTATCATTGTTTTTTATTTGATGGATAGTTTTTATTGTTTGCTAGTGAAAATATTTCAAACTCGAGTGAGAATAACAAAAAAATAGATTTTTGTTTTGAAACTCACTATCTAAGATTAAAATAAGATTCTGAACAACTTTTTCTGTAATAACGTTTTTCGATATTAATGTACTTAAAAATTACATTTATGGACATTTTTGGTTGGTTCAATGTAACGGGCTACTTTTCTGAGTCTCCAAGACAAAAACGCTTTTTATACTACTTGTTAATACTTAACTTACACATACATTTACACACCAAACCAATATTTTTAATGAACATGTTTAAATGACCATTATTAAACAAGAAAGTGCAATACACAGTTTTGTTCCATATATCGTGATATTTGCAAAATATTTTAAAATTGCTATATAAGTTTTGATCAGTTAATGACAGACAACACAATCAATAGCATACCCATTTTACAGGAAATTTAATGCTCTGTAACTTCTTCTGTGAGCACTTTCTTGCCAAACCTTCCCCGTCCAATTAAACTTAAAAATAAATTCAGTTGAATAGATTGCCACGAGAGAACGAAATTGAAATACTAAATATTAGTTATTTTTCATTTTTTTGTGAGAGCTTTTCATATACCCTCCTATTGTTCATTTTGTTACATTTTCCCCTCACCTCTGAAAGCGAACGTATTTTTCGAATGGCCCCATAATATATCAGGAAATCAAAGACATGTTGTTACACGCGGCGCTTCCGGCAAAACTTCGAATTATCAGTTCTATAAATTACTTTTGTGCAATATTAAAAAAAACCGCTGCCCAAGGAATCACTACTTCCACATCCAGATTTTCTATCCAAGTCACTTACAACAAAAAAATTTTGTATGTGGAAATAATTGTTTATGGAACTTTAATAATATAATATTTGAAATCCTCTACTCCAAAAACCCATAAAATGATACCCCACATCGGTAGTGGGGTGGGGGTGGTGATGGAGGGTGGTAGTGGGGGTGGATGAAGTAAAAAAATATTTTGAGTTTTCTGTGTACACACAGTAAATCACAATTTTTTTTCATCCCCTTTAATAATGGGGTGGGGGTTAGTGGAATGGATAGAACGTCGTAGCTCATTAAAAATATTTTCGGAGTAGAAAGATATGGGATAAAAACCATCTTGTTCAGAAATGTTTAACGCATCAGAATCTCTTTTTATGAAAATTTTGGGTGGTACTGAAAAAAAAATATGAGCGATTGAATCTTGAAAATGTCTATTTTCGTACGGGCCTCTTCCACAAGCGGATGTTTTTTTTTCTCCATAGCCAAGTAGCGTAAATTACTAATTTTTGTTTCAGTGATGTACTATTGGGTATGGAACGAGTATATAATTTTTAATGTAGAAAGCACCTGCAATTTTAGTTGTAGTTATTTTTTTTTTTCCGAGCGGAACATGGCAGAATTGAGAAAGTTCCGATTTCAGTAGTGCTTAACTTTTTTTTTCACGATATGGATTTCAATTTTTTTACCATGTTTGGCTGAATTGAAGCAATACCAACATATGTCCTCGCATAACATTTGGTCGCGTTTCAAAAATAAAGTTTTTAGAGACTTTTTTATAACGTCGTGTCTGGCGAGCTCTTCTCCCCACTGGGAGTGCGAGAGAGAGCGAATTATCGACTACGGACGCGCATTGGAAAAGGAGCGCATTATATTATCTACTGCGGTTTCTATACAGGGTGTAACGCAAATTACCCGAAAAATTTTAACCATACAAGAAGCTTTAAATAAGAAGTCCACTTCTTAAAAAAAAATTAATAAAAGTCCAACACAGAAAAAGATATGCATTGTTAAAGTTACAAATTGATGAAAATGATAATTTATTGAACTTTACTTCATTGAAGGACTGTTGCATTTAAAAAAAAAGTAACTAAAAAAAATTTAAAAAAAGTTAGATTAAAAATTTTAATTTTAAATAGTAGGGTTATTTTAACATTTCCAATATATTATCATTTTCATCAATTTGTAACTTCAACAATGCATATCTTTTTCTGTGTCGGACATATTACATTTATTCTTATTTAAAGGTGCATGTATGGTTAAAATTTTTCGGGTAAGTTGCGTTACACCCTGTATAATTCAACTGACATGTTATTCGCAACCAATGCAGTGCAGTGTCTTGACTTGATCAGTACATGCTTTGACAGGTTCAGACTCAACGAGTTCATTTTATAAAATTGGCAAGAAAACAGTGTTTGGCACTTTAATAAAAACACCTGAAATATTCGAAAGTTTACAATTTTTTGAAGAGCTGCCAACAAACGAAGCTGTTGACGCTGCGAGAAATTTTGTACAAAAATTGTACAAGCAAAAGAGTTGCACAAGCTTGGACGAGCTTCGTTATAACATGACGATGAAAACCAAGAAATCTGCAACAGAACTTCCTTCTACTGAAGACGCGTTTTTGCAACACGTTTTAAGGTATGTACTTACTTATCAACGTGATCATATTATATTACAAAAATCAACCTTACAGGTGTCTACTTCAAACCAAGATTTGGAAAAGCAGTCACATGCCTATCGCGGAGGAACTTGATATATTTTCGTATGGTTGGCAGAAGCATGAAAATGTATTGAAACCCGTGTGAAGGACGAAAGCTGCCATACCAGATGAAATTAGGGAGGTACTCAATATTTACTGTAAAGATAAGACATGCTCTACTCAGAAATGTGACTGTTTCAAAGAGAATCTTAAATGCTCTGATGTGTGCAAATGTAAAGAATGCAAAAATGCTGATATCGAGCCCCAATATGATTCAGAAGATTCGGACTTTTAGTTTTGCACTATATATTGTTTTATGTTATGTATTATGTAAAACCTTCTTTCATCAATTTTTGTTGTGTTTACCCATCGTCCAATTTGTTACTGAATGCTACATCAATCGGTTCAAATTCACATACCTAATACTAGAAACGTAGGTTAGTAATGAAGTTCACTCGTTTATTATATTTGTGAGAGAGTGATGATATGACTACTTCAATAACTGTTTAACATTCGGTTATTTTTCACTTGAGTACTCGTCGACAATAACCGAGTAATGCAGGTTATTTCAATAACCGGATAACCGGTTATTTTTCACTCGAGTGATCCCATCACTAGTCCGGAGGTGAACAGCTCGCCAAACACGACGTTATAAAAATGGCTCTAAAAACTTTATTTTTGAAACGCGACCATATGTTATGTGAGGGCATATGTTGGTATTGATTCAATTCAGCCAAACATGGTAAAAAAAATGAAATTCATATCGTGAAAAAAAAAAGTTAAGCACTACTGAAGTCGGAACTTTCTCAATTCTGCCTTGTTCCGCTCGGAAAAAAAATAACTACAACCAAAATTGTAGGTGCTTTCTACATTAAAAATTATATACTCGTTCCATACCCAATAGTACATCAGTGAAACAAAAATTAGTAATTTACGTTACTTGGCTATAGAGAAAAAAAAACATCAGTTTGCGGAGGAGGCCCTTACGAAAATAGACATTTTCAAGATTCAATCGCTCATATTTTTTTTCAGTACCACCCAAAATTTTCGTAAAAAGAGATTCTGATGCGTTAAACATTTCTGAACAAGATGGTTTTTATCCCATATCTTTCTACTCCGAAAATATTTTTAATCAGCTATGACGTTCTATCCGTTCCACTAGGTGGCTAATGCCAAAATTTTTTTTGAGACCTTAGCTTCTCTTGTATATACTAAATACCAATTTTATGGACTCTTACCTGCTTGATTTACCTATTTACCCCAAATTTACCCCCCAACTCTTGGACGGAACAAGATGAAAATATAATCTAGTTCTAGATCTCGTAAAAGTACATAAGTATACCAAATTTTAAGTCAATATCTCAAACGTTTTCAGAGTAAACGCGCGCACAAAGAAAGTTACAGATAGACCGACAGACAGACATACAATTTTTTTTGGCTTAAACTTAAAATCTCGACGTTTCATGACATTCTAAGCCTATTTGAACAATAAAAATGTTTTTTTCGTTACTATACTTCCACTGGATGTGGAAGTTATTAATTCACAACGGAAAATTGAATAAAATAAAACGTCAAAATATCTTTTAAGGGCTTAGAAACTAAATGAATTCTAAAAGTTTCATAAAATTCTTCATACGCCCATGGCATTAAAATCCTGTTATGGTCCTGACATTATATTTTCCAATTTGACTGCGTTACCTTTCGATCGAGTTATGGGTGGGTGTCTAACGTGGAAGTACCTATTTAAATTTTTCAAAAAATTCAAAAGCATCAATTTTTTTTTCTTCATGAAAAGATATCCTGAAAGTATCATTAATAAGTTGTCACGAGTAGATTTGCAATATACGTGAATACAAACAAATTGGTTCACTTAATTAAGAAAAATAATTTTTTTCGAATTTTCGAAAAAAAAAAAAAAATTCCCAGATATTATGAAGTTTTTGAGGTCAAAACTTTTTGTGGTAGTATTTTACGCAAAGATACATCACTTGAAGAAACCACACGCAAAAAGGTTGCAAAGGCACGGGCACTTATCTTAACCCGCCATGACCTTCGCAAATAATTGAATTTGTGATTTCTAAGGTTCTACAAAAATTTCAAATAATTTCTATAGAATGTTACACATATTTTTCTCTGTGTATATACATGGTGTCCTGGACCTATAAGGCAATACTTCGGGAACTTATAGTTTGGGTCAAAATAACACTAAAAGTATCTATAATTTTTTTTCTTGGGAAATATTACCCTTTAAAAGTTACATATTCAAGAGGATTTTTTGCCTATTCCTTCCAAACCGTTCTATCAATTTTAATAAAATTTGGACTACGTACGTATTAAATGAGTATATAGTACAGTCACTGAAGGTTTTCACCTCCGACTTCGTTGAACCTCCATCGATTTTCATGAAAATTTGTGAGTAGTTAGAGGATACCTTAAGAAACAAAAGTGACATAGTGCCAACTTACGCTTTTACCCTGGGGGTGGATGCCACCCCTTCTCGGGGGTGGAAATTATTTTATGAAAAATAACCCCAGAAATCGATAGAGGGACCAATTCTAAGCAAAATTTGTTATATAAAGTTATTAAAATAAATCAATACTTTTTGAGTTATTAAAGATCAAAGATTTTGATTTTTCGTGAAAAAAATGCATGTTTTAAAGCGGTTTTTCATAAATAACTCAAAAACTATAAGTTTTTACAAAAAAGTTGTCATTACCAAAATTGAAGCTAATAAAAAACCTTTAATATTAATTCAAAGTGAGCTATAGGTAATTGAATGTATATTTTTTCGGCGAGTACTCAAATCTAAGTATTCAAGCTTAAATAACGGGAAAACGATGCATTTTATAAAATATACTTACTGAACACTTTTCACAGTACTCAGAAATGAGCTGTAGAAGAAGTTGATAGCATCAAAATTAAGCAAGTTATGATGCAAATAAGAGGACCCTTTCGAATTTTTTAGGAAAAAGTGAAAAATAAAACCTACGCCATTTCCACAAAAATTAAAATTTATAGTAATCCCTATAAGACTTTCTTTATTTTAGCATAAGTAATGACTTTAAAAATTTTGACCGGTTTAAAATGCATATTTTTGAAAAAAAATATGATTTAAAAAAATCAGAATTTTTAAAATTTTCGTAAATTTCATTTTCATTTGAAAATAACTCCAAAAATACTCGATATACGTAAAAAATAATAGAGAACGAAATTTGAGTTTTTTTTGTAACAAAGATTTTAGTTTTTTTTTAAATTTTTGTAGGATAAAAAATAACCGAGATAGAAACGTTTAAAGCCTAAATTTTACTGCGAGAACCATGTAACCGGGGCCCTTTAACCTTTTATCTCTTAAAAAATAAGGGTTTTAAAAGATTAAATTTAATACGATCTTATAGCCCTTGAAATTACCTTTCAAATGATTTTTGGATGAACCTGATATCATAAAAATTAACGGAGTTATTGTAAAAAAACCAATAACATTTTTTTGGAAAAATTTTTTGACAATTGCCAAAATAGCAGTCCAATTAATGAAGAAGGAGAAGTTGGTGAAGAGAGCTTTGATGAAGAGTGAAAAATTAAGTTTAATGTACTATTAATATTTGATTAATTTATGAATCATTATTTAAATACAAAATGAATAAACTTTTCATATATTTTAATATTTATTTTAATACATTTTCCTCTTAATTAATAAATTAAATTTTTATAAGTCACATAAGCACTGAAAAATTGTTTCCAACGTTAAATTATGCTTTTTCATCAATTTGTGCACGAAGGGTAGTTTGGGGAATGTGGAAAGAATAATATTAATAAAGTTTGAAATATATTAATAAAGTTTATCATAAATAATAAAAAAGATTCTAAATAATTAAAGCTATTAAAGCTGTTAAAAAAAAATTTCCATTATTTTTATGACAAGTGGTAGTTTTTAAGGGTGGAAAATTTCGCAATAAATAAATAATTACTTTAATACTCAGTAAATGAGATTTCAATTCAGTAATGTATTATTCAAATGATTAAAATTTCTTGAAACCAATTTTTTCAATGATTCTACATTAAGGGGGTGGTTTTTAAGGGTTGAAATTTCACAGTCAACCAAAAATTATATCATAAACATTAAACAAACCGTTTGTGTAATGTTAATATGCGATTTCATATTTCAGAAATACAAAAAATTATTTTTTCATGATTTTCGATTTAAAGGGTGGTTGCTAAAAGGGTTGAAAAATTAATTAAAATCATAAATCATGCATATAAGTGTTGAAAAATATTTATTTTATCCAATTAAACGAGATTACTTACGCCAGAATGCTTAAATCTGGATTTTTTCCCATTTTTAACAAAAGGGGTGGATTCACTCCTAAAATGCAAAAAGCGCAAGTCGAGCATATGTCACTTTTGAAGTTGAGGATAAAATATACTCAATCCCAAATTTTCATGCAAATCGATGGAGGTTCACCGAAATCGGAGGTAATAGTTGATTTTTACCTTCATTCACTGTACTAATATGGCGCCCTTCGTATCTTGTCTAGGAAGCCTAATGCTTTTTTCACCTAAATTTTGACATAAATTAATTTTTGAAAATTAAGGTCACATTTTTAAATACCTTAAACAGTTTTCTAAAAAAAAAGATATTCATATTTGACATCGATAAAGCGATCCGTTTTTGAGAAAACATAATTTTACTGATAAGGGACAAAGACTGACATTTCAACACATAACTACATACTACTTACTACAACTACAATACACACATAACTACAATAACTACATAACTAAAATAAATGTTCGATGTGAGCACCGTGTACAAGAATACATTCTCCTAAGCGAGATAAGTTGGATCGCTGAACCTGAAATAGCATTCCAGGGTTGTTCCGAATGGCTTCACATTGGGTAGTGATTCTTTGTAACATCTCTTCCCTTGTTTGTACCGGTATTTTATACACTAAATTTGACCCCAAAAGAAAAAATCTAATAGGTTTATATCAGGAGAACGAGGAGGCCACAATACTGGACCTCCTGGGCCAATCCATCGGTGGGGAAATTTTTGATCTAAATATTCCCTGACTGTGATGCTGAAATGTTTCTTATAGTTGCTAATGACACATCTTCAAATAAACCATCTAGATTTTCTTGTAGAAACCTCAAGTAATTTTCCCCATTTAACCGATTTTCCAAAAGAAATGGCCCTATTAAATAATTTTCAATTATTTCTGCCCAGGCGTTAATTTGGACTTGTCGTTGGTGATGAGTTTGAAGAATTGCATGAGGATTTTCATCGTTCCAACTATGTAGATTGTGAGAATTTATTACACCATTCCTGCAAAATCCTGCTTCATCCGTGAACAACACTACCAATAAACTTGCGGTCTTCCTGTTGCTTTTGTAGGAACCAATTAGCGTACTGAACTTGAGCAGGGTAGTCGTCCGGGGACATTGCATGCACTTTCTGGATGTGGAAAGGATGGAGAAGCTGTTCTTTCAAAATTCTGTGAACCACCGACTTCGAAGTGTTAAATTGCGCTGAGAGCTTCCTAACGCTTATTGATGAGTCTTCGGCAACAGCATCTAATACAGCTTCTTCTAGTACAACTGTACGAAGAGTTCTAAGACCACCTTCACCTCCTCGTTTCGATTCCACGCTGCCTAAAAATTAATAGGATTATTTTTTTAAATAGTTATTTATTCTTGAATTTTTATTACTTTGCTTTTTTATTGCTAAGATGGATATCTACCTGTTTCTCGTACTCGACGGTTTACCCGTTCAAAAGTTTTCTTGTTTGGAATAACTGTCAGGAAAGTGTTCCCCATCCCCGTCTGGTTCCGAACCATTACCGGCGGCAAGTCCTTACATAAGTTGAATGTCGGCATATTCACCAGATGAAAAATTTGCCATGTCAATAAGCTACTATCATAGAACTACTTACATCTTACTTATTACTTGCTACTCAAATTTGACGTTTAAATTTATTCAATTGTTTTCTCACAGGTATCATGCGGTAGTTCATATTACTAGTATTCCTTAATCCCTTATCAGTAAAATCATTTTTTCTCAAAAACAGATCGCTTTATCGATACAAGAATATCTTTTTTTAGAAAATTGTTTAAGGAATTTAAAAATGTGACCTTAATTTTCAAAAATTAATTTATGTCAAAATTTAGGTGGAACACTTCTGAATTCCTTAGACAAGACACGAAGGGCGCCATATTTCTGGAATAAAGTATGTATGTACACAGTCTAAATTTTATTAAAATCGATAGAACGGTTTGGAAGTGAAAGGCAAAAAACCTTCTTGAATATGTAACCTATAAAGGGTAATATCTCCGTAGGGGGGCGCCCTAAGAAAAAAAATTATAGGTACTTTTAGTGTTATTTTGACCCACACTATACGTTCCCGAAGTATTTCCCCATAGTGCCGGGACACCCTGTATTTTAGGTACAGGTTTACTGGAAGTTAAATTTACTTTTAGGTTTGGTTATGTTATATCCATTAAGTGGAAGAACGGATATTGTATACGAACATAAATATTTACAAAAACAATATAAAAACCAATTTGAAATTTAAAGCTTTATGTAAGACTGAAAAAACTGCCTTTGTATATTCCCAAAGACATGTACTTTACGTACCTACTCATAAATATGAAAAACCGAAAACTTTGCAACGTTATAAAATTTACATACATATATTGAACGACACCATCAAGAACAGTCGTAAGACGATAACAAGTTCCTTGCCCCTGTCTCTTTAATACCACAGTGACGAACTCCCGTTATAGTTTTGGGAAATAACCGGGAGTGTGCTGGTATCGACCGCGTTCCAGAACAGTAGTAATAATTTAATCAAGGGCGCCAGTCGGTCGGATGTTTTGAACAAATCCGGACAGTTTACGACAATATTTAAAAGTGCATACCTAATAAATTTCACATTATTGGCTTTTTTATATGATACACGCCATACTTCTAACTAAAAGTGCTCTTCAATTTATAAAATAGATTGTAGAGGCATGAAGTTTTTAGCGGGGATTGATTTTATTACAATTTGCGTAGAATTTAATAAAGTTTAAATAATTTTATTGGTTACGACTCGCATAAGCAGAGTATGGAATAACCTGTGCCTGCAAATTAATAGAAAGGGCAAATTAAACGACAATTTTCTTGAAAAAGGAATTGTTTTCAAATAGTTAATTTTTTTTAACTTATTCTTGACATCATAGGGGATCTGTAAGCAAATTTTTTTTCGTCATACCTCCCTCATAAGTATACTTTAATTCCAATGTTTTATCCATCAGAAATGACGCTTTATGTACGAAATACTTGTTGCCATTGGAAACGGGACCTTATTTTTCATAACGACCCTAGGAAAATAAAGTAAATTTGGGAAAATTTTTATTGTTTTAACTTTTTTGGAAGTAAATCCAGACAAGCCTTACTTGCTATATCTTCTATATCCAATATTATTTTCGGAAATGTTCAGAGCTATTATAACAATATGATTTAATTTATCTTGACAGTAGTTGTCATTTGAATAGAAGTCGCGTCCTATATTTTAGTTAGAAAAATTATTTTATCGCTCCACCAGTGGCTATAGTTATTTATGTACCAGGGGTCGTAAGTGCATTTTTTTTGGTCGAGAATACAGGTTGCAGTCCGAGGCAAGTAGGGTCGAGGTTTGCAAGTATTCGAGAACAAAAAGTAGCACTCTACGATCCGTGGTGCATATTATACTTTTCGTCACACCAATGAATCATTAGACTAGAAAAAAACTTGAGAAAAAATAGATTCCAAAAAATTAAATATGAGGAACAATATTCTGAAAGCCGCTATAACAACAATGGAGTCCCGCAAGGGAGTGTCCTTGGTCCCCTGTTATTTATTCTGTATATTAATGATTTAGGTAAAGTTTTAATAAATTGTAAAATACATCTTTTTGCAGATGACATCCTAATCTATTTTAGTCATAAAAACTATGAAACTTTGATTGCAACGGTTAATGAAGATTTAAAGAGACTTAATGACAAATTTAATGTAAACAGGCAAAAAATAAAGGAAACAAAATCAAAGTGTTTGTATATAGGATCCGATTGGGCATATAAAAATTTTTGTGATTTACAAATAAATATCAAAATTGGAAATAAGGACTTGGATTTTCAAGATGAAATTAAATACCTGGGGTTGTTAACAGATAGAAATTTAAAATTTAAGAATCATGTGGATTATATTTCTAAGAAAATTGGTAAAAAAATAGGATACTTTTATAGAATTAGTAGACACATTTCCATAAACACAAAAGTAACATTATACAACAGCATTATTTTGCCCCATTTTACTTACTGTTCATCAGTTATATATGTATCCCAAGTAAATTGTTACAGACTGCAGATTTTACAAAATAAAGCAATGCGTATAATCTTGGGTGCAAATCGATTATAATGTTGGAAGTATTAGGCTGGCTGGATATAAAAAAAGAATATGTATATTCAAACAATGGTATTTGTTTATAAAACATTGAATAAGAAGGATGCCTGAGTATTTATGTACCTGAAGTTTCGAACGTTCATTTGAACGAATTTCATATGAAAAAGAAATATTAATAAAAACCGCACTTTGATTTAGATGTAAAAACTTAAGTATTGTGGATATTATTTTCAGCAAATATAGCAATGAAGTGTTTACGCCTAAATCTATGTGGGGTTCTTATTAACTTTTCTTTTTCATCTAAAATTCGTTCAAGTGAACGTTCGAAACTTCAGGTACATGAATATTTATCCTCAAAGGTAGTGAGTGTAAATGAAGTCCATAACTACAATACTAGAAACAAAGACAACTGTTACATAAATATAACAACTAAAACTATCACTTACAATAGTTTGTTTCATAAAGGTATCATTGAGTATAACTCTTTACGCAATGACCTGAAGACTATTAATAGTATTGGTTTATTCAAATCAAAACTTATTAAGTACGTGAAAGAAAATATGTAAATGTAAGCAAAGGTATATATTGTTAAGTATGTCTGTTAAAAATAGGAGTTGTTAGAATATGCGTATTTGTATATAATTGTAATTGATGCACCAACTTAGTGCCTATTATTATGTCTACTGTAATGTATTATCTTTAGATAAATAAATACTGTTCATTCATTCATTCATTCATTCAAAACTATAATTATTTGAGTAAGATTTCATATTTGCAAAGCAAAGCAAGTAAAGGTAGCGATGCTTGGAATATCCATGAGAACCATCAATAAAATAAATTTAGCACACGGCTTCTATTCAAATGATAACTATTGTCAAGATAAATTAAATCATATTCTTATATAACAGCTCCGGACATTTTTGAAAATAATGTCGGATATAGAGTAAGTAAGACTTGTCTGCATTTACTTCCAAAAAAGTTAAAACATTTAATTCAATACTTTCAATGCTTTAATTTTCCCAAAATTACTCTATTTCCCTAGGGACATTATGAAAGATCCCGTTGCCAATGACAAGTATTTGGTACATAAAGCGTCACTTACGGTCGACAAAACAATGGAATTAGAGTATACTTACGGGGGAGGCATGACGAAAAATGTATTTTATTGACAGTTGCCATGGATATATTCAATGCATCACTACCTTTACTACTTGCTTAGCAAATATGAAATCTTACTCAACTATTTACTAGTGAAATATTTTTGTCGAACTACTCTATACGTTTCCTTAAATATATAAGGAATAAAAACCAGACTGCAACCAACAGCTATTCTCCGGACTAATGCCCCGCCGAGCGCTGAATTACGAATTACAAGCCTGGCCGCGTTAAGTGCAATAACTGTGTATTGCCACAAAACACTAAAGTTTCGATTTTAATAGACACCAGCCGAAAGATTTATTCCTACTTAAAGGAGCTCTCGTGCCAGCCACCCCATACCACTTGCAGACTGCCGTTTCGAGCTATTGGCTCTCGTCAGTGCAAGGTAGGTCTGAGATGGCTGGAACGAGGCATTTGTTCACTCTTGGTACATGACGAGATTTATAAAACCACGACATGCAGCAAAAATGGCAGGCTCCATCTAGCGGCTAATGTCCATTACAATCGAAACAGCATCCTTTAAGTAGGAATAAGTCTTTCGGCTGGTGTCCATTAAAATCGAAACTTTAGTGTTTTGTGGCAATACACAGTTATTGCACTTAACGCGGCCAGGCTTGTAATTCGTAATTCAGCGCTCGGCGGGGCATTAGTCCGGAGAATAGCTGTTGGTTGCAGTCTGGTTTTTATTCCTTATATATTTAAGGAAACGTATAGAGGAGTTCGACAAAAATATTTCACTAGTAAATATTCTGCCCTCTAAAAGCAAACCTACTAACTCTTACTCAACTAATTATAGTGTTCCACTAGTTTTTCTCTAGTTTATTGATTCATGGGTATGACGAAAAATATAATATGCACCTCTGCTAGTACAGTGCGATTTTTTGGTTTCGAATACTCGAAACTGTATTCTCGACAAAAAAAAATGCACTTACGACCCTTGGTACATAAATAACTATATTTTGTCCACGAAACGGAATCTATCTGTTTCAAGTTTTTTGAAAAGCTCTTGATATCTCTTGTTTTTGTTTAGCGTTTTTTTACTTCCCTCGCTTACCGAGGGAAAGTATTGTAATCGGGAAAAGTCACCCTCCGAGATTTCTCCAGATTTTCATGTTTCAGAGTACGTAGATTACGAAAATTAAAGCCATTTAATTCCGTCGGTCTGTATATCTGTCTGTTGGCGCTTTGACGGAGAAGGATAATATTTGGTAGGTAGTTAACGCTACTGCCAACGAAGAACTGAGTACAGTTACCTTGAAAAATATACAGATTGGACCCCATAAAACTTATGATTGAGGAAAAATAAAGACGGAACACGGTAATATTTGACACTACTGTGAAGGAAGAAAAAAATATAAAAAAATACAGGGTGGTCACTCAAAAAAAAAATTAAAAAATGCGGCGGAGCACGATACTATTTCACATGCAGTCAACACAACTGTGGAAGAAGAAAAATATGAACAAAAAAATTGACAGTGTTCACTAAAAAAATATTTTTAAATATGACGGAGGACCATAATATTTCACATGTAGTTAACACAACTGTCGAAGAAGAAAATATGAAAAGAAAAAAATATACAGGGTGGTCACCAAAAAAAATTAAGAAAATGCGACCTAAGACGATAATATTTCGCATGCAGTTAACACAGCTGTCGGAGAAAAATATGACAAAAAATATACAGGGTGGTTAATACAACTGCCAAAGAAGAAAAATATGAAAAAAAGTACAGGGTAGTCACTAGTCACCCTTACAAAATGTTTAAGAAATGGGACGAAATACCGTTCCGGTAGCTTTAGAGAAATAATTGTGGGCTTAATTGAAATAATGTTAATTTACATTAAAAGATTAATTGGAAAACAACTGAAAAAGTTAAATTTATATTAATTTCCTTATGTCAATGTCGATATACAGCTTAATCATAATCAAAAAAAGTCGACGAGCATGGTCACCTATTATTCAAATGAAACACCCCGTTTTTTTTGTGATTTTTCTATTCAACTATAAAAAAAATGAGAATAAGAAAATGTCAAAATGGGAATAGGAAGTCAGGCTTACAAAAGTGAAGCGGAATAAAATTTTGCATTGAATAGTGAAAAAATATACAAGAGTTTTTTTTTAACATAATTAAAAATAAAAGTAAATAATAAACATTTGCAGCGATGGTGCCCCCGTCTTCTGCAGGATGTTAAAATTCTAGCTTCATCATAGCTTTATCTTGAGCTCCCTAAAATTTGTTATATTAGTTTTCAATCGCTAAAACTTGTACTAGAACTATTGCATCACTCTGTACATTTTCCTTAATAGGTGTGATTCCTTAGGTCATTTTATGAAGAAAAGTTCATATGAACATGTCTACAACGGCTTAAATTTTTTGCTACAGGGTGTTGATTTTTTTTTTTTAAATCGCTGTTTTCTAATATCTCAGAAAGTATATTTAGATATTATTTTCAATTTTGGTGTGTGTTAATAGGATATAAGACCATATATTTTAGTTAGGAAAATTATTTTATCGCTCCACCAATGTCCCTGCAAACACGTTTTCTGATATTTTTTACCAACAAAGTGGTACGCCACTAACATTTTTTCCATGTGTATATATTTTCTGATTAGCCTGGCCAATTCTACATGAAAACAATTAAATTCAAATTGAAACTAATTTATTGTTAATATTGATAATGATAAATTTTGATTTATAACAATTGTTGGAAATGGCCACCTTCACTTAATAGACATTCTTCCGTACGTCTTCGCATCGAACTGCGCACAGGTTCAAATATTCCTGGTGTATTCTTTAATTGTTTCACACGAGGCAATTATTCGCTGTCTTAAATCTTCTAAAGTGTTAATAGGAGTTAAAACCCTTGTGTACAACACCAGGGTTTTAAGGGTTTTAAGATGACCCCACAAAACAAAATCCAAACTATTGAGATCGGGGCTATTGCCGAGGTCATCCAACGATTAGGATAAACCACAAGTTGATTTTTGCGAACAGTTACACTGAAATGAACAGGAGCTCCATCGTGTATGTACCACATTTGATTCCTTAAAGCAATTACATCATCTTCAAGCATCTTCAACCAATACAGGTAGTTGTTCTTGGAAAAAATGCAGGTAAGATTGTCCATTAAGGAGCCTTGGCAGAAAAAAAGGGCCGATTGTTACCAATAATTCCTACCCATACGTTACCCGAAAATTGCTCTTGGAAATGGGTTTCGGTTATGGCATGGGGGTTTTCTTCCGCCCACACATGATTATTATGACACAGACATAATTTATTGATGTTAAAGATACAAAAGTATCTACATAAGCCAAAGAACAACACAGTAGTATGTAAACAAACTGAGACACGAAAATAGTTGTAATAAGTAACAATGTATAGTATAATGTTAAAATATAAAATAATTGTTTTTTTTAATGGTAGAATTACTTATAAATATACAATGTATTATTTAAATAAGGCTAAAATTACCGTTTAAAAATTCTAAATCACTATAAGATGCCTTTGACAGGAGAATTTTTTTATTCTACATTTAAATTGTCTTTCGGGTAATGCTCTTATAGTTTGAGGCAATACATTATAGTTATTAAGGTACCAAGGGTGTTATAAGGATAATAACGCACCGAGATCGGCAGTGTACAATCCCGAGGTCCTCTGGCCCGAGGGAATGTACGTCGACCGAGGGCGTCATTATCCTATAACACCCGTGGTGCCTTAAACGTTTAATGTCTTGCAAGTCTGTTATTTAATTCGAATTTTTTTTTTGACATTTACGATTTATTAATTGGACATCTATTATGTTCAGAACGATTTGATTTAAAAGAGAGTAAAAATCAAAATTGTTTGTAAACGCCGCCGTTGCATAGCAACGCATTTTGTTTGTCAATAACGCTATCATAATTTGCTTGTTTTGGGTTGTATTATAATTTTATAATGCCCTAGGGCGTTATAGATATTCATAACGCCCTAGGGCGTTATTTTTCATTTAATGTATCTCGAAATAGGGTGGTTATTGTAAAATGACAGACTTGTAGGACATTAAAGTATTTAATACAATAATAACAGGTTTCATCCCTGGTTTTATTAAGTCTCAAATAATTTACGTTCAGGTTATTCACATTTCTTGTAAAATGCGAATATATTTGACCTCGCTTTGGATGCCTCATTCGCTATGATGTATAAAAGACACTGGAGTATATAGACCGATGGTAATATCATTATGTTTAATTTTATAAAAGCATCTTCATAATCTTGCCTGAATTTTAACCCGCCAATGATTCGTACGGCCTTTTCTGTACTCTGAAAACATCAGGGACATCTTAAGCATTCTTGAGGCCCTGGCCCCATATGCAAATGTAGCCCCCCCCCCCCTCCTCTTATAATTTTGTTTGCAAAAAAAAAATTAGCTTATATAGTGTCACTAACATGTTATTAATTATAAACTACATTGTGTATCATTTTATTCTGGAGCAATCTAGAGGGATCGTTTTCTACATTTCAAGGTGGCGAAATCATGAATTATGTCGTCAAAGTTAATAGTCTGTAAAATGTCATTTTCAATACTCATCAAACTTAAAACTATTTAAGCGTGATTGACTCATGCGATTTCTTATTTCGACGAGGCCCCTCGGAAGCCGAGGCCCCCAGCCATGGCCCAGTTTGGCCATGCCTTAAGACGTTCCTGGAAAACATCGTCACGGGAAGCAGCATGCTCCCATACAAAAATGCCATACGATATCACCGAGTGGATAAGGCTATGATAAGCAGTGAGGAGAGTTTGTTGAGATACATTGCTAAAAAAATTTTTAAGCAGGTATATGTTTTTAGATATTTTGCTGCTAACATAAGTGGTATGATGATCCCATGTTAATTTAGAATCTAGATATAGACTCAAGAATTTAACAGTCAGGGTTGTTACAATTATGTATATCTCGCAGTGAAAAGATCATTGTTTCTGTTTTTGTGGTATTTATAGTCTAATAGTCTAGGAAATAGCGTGCAAATTCTACGACGAGTGGTTACCGTCTGCCAGTCGGTAATCGAAGAGACCATATAAATACAAAATTTTTTTCACTCTGCAACTTTTTGGTATGGTGGGGGGATAGGGAGGGGGGGCATTTATTTTTAAATCGAATGATTATCGATATCTGACCGCATAGGTAGTTAGTATATGTACTTCACATACCCCAATTACGCTGGCAGACGAAACTTCCGAACGGCGCGCGCGCTAACCGGAAAAAGAAACTAAAAATTTGTATTTATATGGTCTCTTCGATTACCGACTGGCAGACGGTAACCACTCGTCGTCGAATTTGCACGCTATTTCCTATACTATAAGAGCTGGTTGTAAAAAACCTGGCCAATCAAGTAACAGAATGAAATGTTTTTGAAATGTTAGTACTTACAGCGACTCTAAGAAAAATCATTTGGTGCCTGGGCAGAACTTATGCACACAAGTTTTTTATGTGCTCTCTCCGGAACATTTTTCGTATAGCAACTATACCAATGGAGTAACAGCTTGAAATAACTCTTAAAATTTAGTATTTACAGAGTAAAAGAAAATACTTTTGTGCCTCGTTAAATCTTGTGCCAATGCCTTGGCACAAAAATTGTTTTTTTTAGTGCATTACTGTACCTATCGAGTAACAGCTTCAAACTACCACCAAATTAAAGTTTAAACATTTTTCAGTTAGAAAAAACATTTGTGTCGCATCTATGCCTATGCCAATGCCTGGCACAAAACTTTCTATTTCTCGAAGTCTTATGCTATTACTATCTGCATAGGTATTCTTCACAGGTAGGCTGTAAATAGTATTGTCCTATACTTTACTATACTTGATCGATGCTACTGAGAGAGATCTAAGTGACCTATTTCCTGTTAGAAAGTTTGGTAAAAAGTGTCATGGCGAAAACTAGATTGGTATCACTAAAAGTTGTAAAATGTCACTGCACATGTTGACCAACTCATCTTTTGGAAACTACCATTGGCTATCTGGCAAGGCACGATTAGGATATCTTTCCTTATACATATTTTTGGCTTCTGTTGCATGACCATATACGTAATGCATTGTCACCATTTCCACATTCGTATAATTCACCATGTTTACAGAGATATTCGAATAAAAAGAACGAAAAAGTAAAATAAATTCAGGGAAACGCTAAGAATCGAAGAAATAATACGATGAGATGGTTCTGAACACTAACAACTTACTTTATGTCAACAAATATTATTGTGAAAATTATGTTTGTAAAAACGTCATTTATTCCAGGATAACTAGATTTATATGTTCAAAAATTATAAGTCAATACTGCTAAATGAAGCAATTTGAATTTAATTGTTTTAATCAAGAACGCGACGAGAAAAACGCAAGAGACCGTTTTCATGTAGATTTGACCAGGCTAATCAGAAAAAAATATCCAAAAATATCACTGGCGTACCACTTTTTTGATAAAGAGTATTAAAATACATGTTTGCATGGACGTCACTGGTGAAACGGAAAAATAACTTTTCTAACTAAAATATGTGGTTTTATATCCTATTAACAAATACCAAAATTGAAAAGAATATCTAAAGTACTTTCTGAGATATTTAAAAATAACGACTTAAAAAAAATTCAACACCCTGTAGAAAAAACTTTAAGCCGTTGCAGACATATGTTCATATGAACTTTTCTTCATAAAAGGACCTAAGGAATCACATCCTGAAACATTAGCACGTCATTAAGAAACATCCTGTATCTCACGAACCTCAAAATTGTAAAAATTCACCTTTACCTTATTTTTTTCCTAATATCAATGTTGTTCTTTAATATCTATAATACCTACCAATCTTTAGTAGTAATTCGAGAGACTATAGCTTAAAATATTTCTCATTCGTTAGTTAATTTAAATCTCGATTATTATTATTCAAATGTCTTCTATAAAATTACAGCTCACATCTCATAAGATTGGAGATTGTTCAAAGAAAACTTTTAAAATATTTACATGTTAAGTTACAACGGAGATATGCGGAATGAAGTTTGAGTCTAGAGATTTTAATGCAAATGTTGATATACAGTTTCTGAAATATCGCTGTATCTTGGCTAGTCTGACTTTTCCACATAATTTATTAAATAACAAATTGGCTGCTTCTCCGCTGTCTTAAATAAAATTTAATGCTCCTCGCTTAACCCCGATATTTCTAGCTACTATTTTACATTTCCTTCTATTTATGTCAATGGTTTTTTCGTTAAATGCAATATTTGAAAGAGCGGTTGGCCAATAGTGGAGATGAAGACCAAATATAATACTAACAATAATAAATAAAATGAGGCCTAATTAAACAAGCGACTCAGTTAAATTTTATAAAATAATTGTTAGTAACTTGAAGGCGGTTCAATTTTGCTAAAATAGAATTGTTCACAATTTTCCGTATAGTTGATACAGAAATTTTTGTTAAAATGACCATTTCTTCTACCAATCATTGTTCGTGAATGTTTTAGCGCTTGATAAGTCAAGTCAAGTTTCCTGTTTCCTGTAAGTTATTATAATTATGTCCAAATATGAATTGCAGTTCATAAGGGGCTATATTCCCTTGATTTCCTTCATGCATCGTGGCTGTGATGGAGTGTCGGCGTCGTTCATTTTGTGTATATTGCGGTTGTTCAATTCCACTTGCTTGTGGTGTTGTTATAATTTTCATACCTATCCTTTGTTTAAACAGGTAAAAGAATTTCTTTCGTGAGTGCATCGTACTCTTCCCTAAAAAACCCATTTAGATATTTTCTTATATAACACATGTAAAGTGTTATAAGGTGCACAAGTACATTATTTTTGTGTATGCAAATTTTAGTTAAACATGCTACTGTGCATTTAATTTCATTTGTACCATACCTTTGCTTACTCATAAAGATTTGTTCATTAATTTAAAAGTATCAAGAAATGTTGTTTGTTAGTAATATTTTGCTTAATGTTTTCTTTGAGAAATATTAATGTTGGCCAACTAATGATCTGTTTTTTTGTAACATTATGTCTTGTAGGCCATAATACACATATTATGGCCTTTTGCCCATATTAAAACTTGAAACTTTTAATAGTAGTTTTAGAAATATAGTTTAAAGAAAACTAAAAAAGACGAATTTATGAGAAGCGCATTAAAAAAATTAAAAATAATTATTAGGTAATTAAATATAAAATCGTGGGGTGCACTTATATAGCGGTCTGGGCATAATGAACAAAATCTAATGTGTGTTACCTACCTGCCTATATAAGTGCGCTCTTAAATTTAATTACGAATAATTATGTTTAACTTCTTAGTGCACTACTCACAAAGGCGTGCTTTTTTAGTTTTTTGAAACTATAATTTATTTTCTCTCCTGTCGCGGAAAATTCGAGTTTATGGCGGAGTCGCGGTGATACGACCATAAGGAGTCCCTATCGCTACCTTCCACCTCCGACATATTTCAAGATCAGTGGTACCATATTATTGTGTTGTCACCAGAATTGCATAGGTTTGCAAAGTTTCAAATCGATACGACAATTAGAAGTGGATGAAAATGAGTTGTAATATTTGCTTACAATGTTACAGGTCAAGTTAATAGAAGCGTGTTAAAAAGAGACACGTAGTAGGCCTTTCTCTAGGAGGGCCCTTGTATTCTTATAAGGGTTTTAAATTAGGTTTATAGGTTCCGTCAGACTATTTACGTTAATAAGTATTCTTAGAAATAAGCTGTTGGAATATCTTGTAGAGCATTTTAAAACTAAAATTGTTATTTGGGTTAGAAGGACCTATAAAAAGAGGACCTGTAAAACTATGTT
The DNA here is from genome assembly GCA_936432065.2 of Rutpela maculata. Classification (NCBI taxonomy): domain Eukaryota; kingdom Metazoa; phylum Arthropoda; class Insecta; order Coleoptera; family Cerambycidae; genus Rutpela; species Rutpela maculata. The sequence continues at coordinate 22,640,260 of OW386293.2, forward strand.
GAACTTATTATTCCTATTCTGACTCTGGCCAGTCCGGCCCTGATCAATAATATGCTTCAGGTCAAAACATACAGTTAAAGTTTGTGTATAACTCATTAATGTCTGTTCTCGATCCAACCCGGCAAAATATACAATTGCTGCAAGTTTTTCCAGATATAATATCAGCTAAATTGTTGATTCTATTAGAGAGTCTGGTAAAGTTTAAAATTGTTGGCAGAGATATTTCTTTATTGTCTGTACTATAATGATGATAAATTTTGTTTTCAGTAGTTATACTGGCTTGTCCGTTCGAATACTTAAACGGCTTTTATCTCCATAGTTTATAAAATTAGATTAATAACGATGATAAGATGATTTATGAAGACCGCGGGCTCATACCCGTTCATTATGCAAACCTTTTTATATAAAATACCAAAATCCCAAAAAATCGTATTAAACTGCAAATAATACTGAGTATTACTTTGACACAGAAAATTAATTACAGGATTAGTGTGCTAAACGGCACGTCCCCTTTCTATCTTCGAAACGCGTTAAAATAAAAATATCAACATATAAATACATAAACTATTATAGTTTGTTCATAGAAATACAGGGTGCTCCACTTAAAACTCCCCAGACTTGTAACTTTTTTCTAAAAATCTTAAATAACGCACACCAGTCAAATTTTCATGGTATAGAAACGGACCTATAATATAACCATTTAAAAAAACCACACCATACATTTACGCTGAACACAGTTTGGTTTCTTGTTCGAGTCATCCATCTTGGGTTGTTTTCTAACCAATATCGACATGTTATGTTTTGTAAATTTGCCATTACTGTGAAACTTACTTTCGTCACTGCCTAGTACATTTTTAAGGAAATTACAATTTCCTTCATAAAGAACAGAAAACTTAGCAAGAAAGGTTAAGTGACGATCATAGTCCGTAGGCAGTAAATGATGTAATAAGTGTGGTTTATATGGAAAGTATTTATCTTCTTTTAACATTCTTTGGCACGACGATAGTGATACATTGGTGGAGGCTCTTGCGACAAATGTTGTCGCAATGATGAGTGGGGATCATTGTTAACGGTTTTAAATCTAAAGCTGTATTCTCCTGGGTTCTTGCTGTTCGTATTCTTTCACATTTCAACATTTTAAAACTATCATATTGTAATAAGTTGTTACACAAATTGAAAAAAGTCTTGCGACCGGGTTGTGTTCTGTTTGGAAATTGTAATTGATACATATGTTTGGCTGCTTTTGCATTTTTATTGCATTTTACATAAATTAATAACATATTAACTTTGTTAACATTGGTGTGGGCCATATTTTGGACAAATTTTACAAACGTATTCTTAAAATGACACAAGTAAACGAAAATTAAACTTCTGTCAGTTAATAAATAAACAACTGCGAATTATTCAATTATTATACTCTTCGCAAAAACGAAGAGTATATTGTATTTGATCGGCACATTTCTAAAATCGTATATATCGCTCGTAGAGAAAAAATTTTCATATCATTGTGTTAGTGAACGAATTCTGAACAACTTTCAAAATGTCCGTCTGTCCGTCCGTCTGTCCGTCCGTCTGTCCGTCCGTCACGTTTCTTGTAAGCACGATAACTTGAGAAAGAAAAATCCGATTGTATTGAAATTTAGAAAGTAAGTTAGTATTAGCTAAAGGAAGAACCCTATTGTTTTTGAAGAAAGTCGATCAGTAAATAAAAAAGTTATTAATTATTTAATTAAAAAAATATGTTCTCTTAATTTTTGTCGCTTGTACTAAAATGGAAATCTTGCGAAATATTATTTCCATAATATATTTTTTTTTGTTTATAAATTTTACTAATATATATTTCATAGAAGTACGAGTTGAAATACCTATGTCTGATTGTCGAAAGATATATATCACAGACAATCAGTTTTTGTAGCAATAGCTGGTAGCGCAGCGGCTAAAGCTTTGCGTTGCAATCCAAAGGTCCCGTGTTCGAATCTCACACAGGTTGAATATTTTTTTTTCATTTTTTTTTTCATATAAGTTTTTTCACAACAAAGATGGTATCACAAAATTTAGGATGTCCAAAAACTAACATTATTTACAAGAAAACTGCGAAGAGTATCCTATAGAATGTGTAACAATTATATATAAAAAGCACAGTAAATTAGCGAAGAGTACGTTTTTAGCTTGTTTTAATTTAATTTTCTCAATTTAAAGTAATTTCCGGTAAAATCGGAAGTGCTATTAAAAGAAATTCCCCACCAGTAAATAATTCTCTTATAGCAGGCAAAAAGGTTACTAAAAACCTACATCCGAAGACCGAGATTAAAAAAGTTACAGCAATTAAAAAAAAATACAACACTTCAAAGTTAGACAATAAAATTAAAATAACTCAAAAACTAATGCAGATCTGATTTTTTGGAATAAGAACAATTTTGTTTAAAATTGAATTCTTAATCGAATGGCATATGTTTCACACCTTCCTTGGTCAAAAAATATTTTTAAACTGCAGCGGCATCTCTGGTGATAATGTTATAATAGTAAATTGTACTTCCTGAAGAAGGCATTAATCATAGAAATCTATTACCGTTTACAGAATAAAAATAACATTCTTACTTTCTGCCATACTGAAAATTTTTTTTTCAGTATGGCGGCTTCAGAATTTGGGTCAGAAGAAGCAAAAACGATGACAAACCCAATAAAATAATCCAACCACAAATAAAAATCCTAATCCTAGAACTTGACCCTAGTAGTCCAATGTATTTCTCGTTGCTAAATTCGAATCCGACCACAGAAAAGCTCAAACACCCACAAAATCTTGAGCTGGAGCGAAAAAGCACTCTTAGAATAGTGTAAAATCTCCCCTCATATATGGTGACAACAAGTACATGCAAAAAGTACAATCCTAGGCTTTTTGAGGTTGCTGATTTCAAATTTCATTCTTAGAGTGAAACTCGAGTAAGAGGTTTAAAAATGAAAATGTGACAAAATACGAAATTTTCATTCTAAACTTATATTTCTAGAGGTTTTTGAGGTTGATGATTTCAAATTTCATTCTTAGGGTGAAAATCGAGTATAATACTGGTTGAAAGTGTAAAAATGAAAATTTGACAAAATACAAAATACGTAATTTTCATTCTAAACTTATATTTCTAGGGGCTTTCGAGGTTGATGATTTCAAATTTCAATACGCCAGAAGCCAAAAATTTATTCTTAGGGTGAAAATCGAGTCAAATAGGAGTTGAAAGGGGCGAAACATGAAAATTTGATAAAATACGTAATTTTCATTCCAAAAGTATATTTCTAGGGTTTTTTGAGGTTGCTTATTTCAAATTTCAGCATGCCAAAAGCCTAGAATTTATTCTTAGGTTGAAAATAGAGTAAATTAGTGGTTGAAAGCGGTGTAGAAATAAAAAGTTGAATAAATATGCAATTTATAGTCTGAAATTATATTCTTGGGGGATTTATATATAGATTTTTGGTATATGGCAAAGGATTTTCTACACTGAGGTGGTTAAGCAACCCCTAGATAGAGGGAAATCACCCTAATATAAAAAAACCGCTGCCCAAGGAATCACTACTTCCACATCCAGATTTTTTATTCAAGTCACTCACAACGAAAAAATTTTGTATGTTGGAATAATTGTTTATGGAACTTTAATAATATAATATTTGAAATCCTCTACCCCAAAAACCCATAAAACAATACCCCACATCGGTAGCGGGGTGGGGGTGGTGATAGGGGGTTGGTAGTGAGGGTGGATGAAGTAAAAAAAACATTTTGAGGTTACTGGTTCTTACACACACACTAAATCACAATTTTTTCATCCCCTTTAATAATGGGGGTGGTAATGGGGGTGGGGTGGCTAATGCCAAAATTTTTTTGGACCTTAGCTTCTCTTGTAATTACTAAATACCAATTTTATGGACTCTTACCTGCTATTTTCCCCAAATTTACCCCAATTTATCCCCCAACCCTTCGACGGAACAAGATGAAAATATAATCTAGTTCTAGATCTCGTTAAGGTACATATGTGTACCAAATTTCAAGTCAATATCTCAAACGGTTCCAGAGTAAACGTGCGCACAAAAAAGTTACAGACAGACCGACAGACAGAAATTTTTTTTTCGCTCAAATTTAAAATCTCGAGGTCTCGTGACATTCTAAGCCTATTTGAACAATAAAATTTTTTTTGTCGTTACTATACTTCCACTGGATGTGGAAGTAATAAAGTTCATGAGAGAGGTTAAAGTCACTTTAGTTCCTATTCAAAAATTTATAAATCAAAAACTTCCACATTTTCCATATATCATGAATTTAATTTTTATATAAGGGTAGTTTTTACACTCATATGTATTTTGACAAAAGGGGATGGACCGTAAGTCACTCTAATTCTACATAATTCCAAACTTTCTAATCTTCATTTTTTATGTCATTTTTTAGCATTGATATACTCTATGATGGTATGATGGTGTATATTCTTTGCAAGAACAAGGTTTTATTTTAGCCTAATCTAAGAGTAGTTGTTCCGCCATTATTTAGGGAGATGACTGCTAAATATAAAATATAACCCTCTCCCTTGTTTTGAAAATTTGATATTCTTTGCCATTCATTCACATCATTCAATAAATCCTGAAATGTGAGTTAGTTTTGCCTCCTTCTATTTTGGGGGTTGCTTAACCACCTCAGAGTAGAAAATCCTTTGCGATATACCAAAAATCTATATTTTTGCATCTATTTATTGTTACCACAAATCAGGTTTGTTTGTTTACCATTTTGGGGTTGTTTAGTTGTTTATTCTCTAACGACTCAAAATTTTTAGGGCACATGGGCTTTTCTGAGACCGGATTCGAACAAGTTCAAAACCCCTAAAAATATAATTTCTGAATCTAAATTACGTATTTTTTCAACTTCTTACTGCTACACCCCTTTCAACCACTAATTTACTCTATTTTCAACTTAAAAATAAATTTTAGGCTTTTGGCATGCTGAAATCAGCAACCTCAACCTAGAAATATAAGTTTAGAATGAAAATTACGTAGTTTGTCAAATTTTCATTTTTACACCCCTTTCAACCACTATTTTACTCGGTTTTCACGCTAAGAATGACATTTGAAATCATCAACCTCAAAATCCCTAGAAATATAAGTTTAGAATGAAAATTACGTATTTTGTCAAATTTTCATTTTTATTACACTCCTTTCAACCCCCATTTTACTCGATTTTCACCCCAAGATTGAAATTTGAAATCAGCAACCTCGAAAACCCTAGGATTGTACATTAGGTGTACTTTTTGTATTTACTTATTGTCATCATACCCTATTCTGAGGGTGTTTTTTCGCTCAAGCTCAAAGTTTTGAGAATATTTGGGCTTTTCTGAGGTCAGATTCGAATTCAGCATCGAAAAATACATTGGACTACTCGGGTCAAGTTCCAGGATCAGCATTTTATTTGTGGCTGGGTTCTTTTATTGAATTTTTCATCTTTTTTGCTTCTTCTGACCCTCATTGTGAAGCCACCATATTGAAAAAAAAATGTTTGCAGCACAACTGAATTCAGCATATCCAAATATTTAACTCTCTGTTTTCAATAAAGGCACCACTGTGCGGCGTGGGCGTTCACGCAATATATATTTTTTAAAATTAGATGTGTTTCAACTAAGCTCTTTCATTGAATACACTGAGAGCTACAATAAAAAAAATATATTTTTAACTTACGTTTTGTAGAAGAAATCGCAAGTTATATTTTATAAATTTAGGCAATTCTCTTGCGCAAAAGATTTTACATCGAATACACTTTCCAGCTGGGTCACAGAGGCTACTGAGGACTGAAAGATAAACGTCTCTATATAAGTGAAAACCCTGCTTTGTCACTAATTTTTTTCATATACCCAAATAAAAAAAATTTAATGGGTTCATTCGACTATAGTTCATAGACACTAGCTTTTCGTTCTTCGGATTTATACCCAAACCTTCTGCCCATATCCAACTCTGAGTCAACCGAATGAACAACCTAAAATCGCGATAAGATGACTCAAGTATACACACCTAAGAAGAATGTATTAAAATTTTAACCTAACACTCGTTATCAGAAAAAGCTAATAGCTGACTTCTCGCACAGTAAATGTAGAGTAGAAACAGGAACTAAGCTCTTTAAGTGCAAAGAAATATAATTTGCAGCTAATTTCCGTTATATAATAGTAACGGAAGTTTAAGCACCGCCTTTACATTATTATAGCTTAATTTTTTGCCCGTTTTATTTTCGGTATATCGTACAGGATCTTAAAAATGCAATAAAGATATATGGCGCCTTACTCAGATGCAGATGATGATATGTATTTAAATTAAATTTGTCAAAGAAGATGTTTTATTTACTGCGTGTAGCGTAGATAATGGCACGACTCAAAAGAAATCAGACATAGTCCAGTTCATTTAAATTAAAAAGGCCCGTAGAACAAAGACATCAATATTTTGCAATATCTTAACTCAAGTGATAAAATCACGAAAAAAATCATATAGGGGTTTCCGAGACCGCTGATTACAATTTTTGTATTATAATTTCAAAATTCAAAATGGCGGATTCAAAATAGATGACCTAAACCTATAACGACACTTTGTTGGTTATAGCATTTCTCCAAACGAGAGGTGCGTTTACTCAGTGCAGGTCGGTGGTTTTTTTTTGTGAAGTTAGATTTTTAAGTTGTATTAGGCCTTAAGGACGCCAGCGTATTTTTAAATAAATACTTGTTACACAAAACCAAAAAGCAAATAAGAGATAATATCTTGAATATAATGATGAGTATGAATAATAACACCCAGTAGATAAAATTAGAACAATATATTACGACAACAATTTTTAGAAAAATTTACAATTTCTTTACAAGAGAAAACTTTAACATCAAAAAATAATTAAATATAGGCGAAGTTATTAAATAAAATATTAGAAAATATTAAAGTCACAATTTGTTAAGTTAAGAAAGTAAAAAAATGAATAATAACTAATGACTAAAAATTTGACAAAACTACTGGTTTTTTTACAAACATCTTCTGACCAAAAATGTATAACGTAGCAGTACAAGATCTTACGTAACTTTTGTTTTGGTCAATGGGGTAGGGATTGAGGGACTTTTGGCTGAGCCGGGATCCATAAACAAATCTCCTTATAGCGTGGAGTAAAAAGCTCTGTCCTCTCTCAGCGTGGATGCTGTTCAAACCACCAACTTCATCACAAAGGATCAGGTGATAGATGTTGACTTGTACTGTGGTGATTCCTCTTCTCTTGGTCCACGTGTTTAGCATATAAAAGAGGGAAAAAATGTTTAAAACCCAGTAAGGGTAAGATAAAAAATGAGATTACGATAGAAAATTCGATAATAAGTAATATGTACTCAGATACAAAACTACGTTAAAACTATTCAATTAACTACAATTTGTTTACTACTCTATGCTAAGGAGAAACTGTAAGTAAAAAAAAAAAAAAAAAATTAAGGTGGCAAGATATTACGTTAAGGAAAAAAAATATAACCAAAATTACGATAAAAAGTACACAATATTTTATGTACGATAACATTTTTGGCTGCTAGAAAATATTGATTTTCGTGGCAAAGAAAATTTAACTACAAATAAATTAGATAATTTTAAAATATTAATTTCTCCGGTAAAGAAAATTTAAACATGAAATCTACACGAAAATAAGGAAAATATTATTCAAATATCAAAAACAAAATAAGTCTGTACTAAATATTAAGAACTATGTAATTAACATAATTTTACAAAAAAAAAACGGAAAATTTAATATATAACTTTTATAATTAATGTAAGATAAGCAAAAAATCTAGTTCAAAATAATGCCAAAAAGATAATAATTGATTTAAAATTGAGATAAGGCAAAAGTGACTAAAAAAAAAAAAAAAATACTGGTGGTCTGTTCAAAAAAATCCGATATTTCCTCAAATTTGGCTCCAAGGAATCAGACAAAAAATTATAACATGTGAAGTGATGATGACTTGTGCATTTTTGTGACATTTAAATTACTAGATAAATGTATTTTAAAACTTTGTGTGGACAAATAGACATAGGTAATAATATTTGATAATAAGTATAGATATTTAAAAGATGTATATTTTTATTTACCAGCTATTAACCGGAATAAGATAAAAAAAACCGACACTTCATTAATGATTAATGTGAGTGCTTTAAATCTCTACAGATTTAATCAAAAGATAATGAAATTAAAGAAAGAAAAACACTCACCTTACGTTTTCCAGAAGTGTCCCAGCAGCAGACAATCTGGACAGATTCGGCTTTGAGCCTGGTTCCAGCCTAGGTACCATTTAACTCCAAAAGGTCCACCCTGAACTCCTGAACCAACACCATGTGCCTATGCACAATATATTCTCTAGTGCATCCACACCAGTATGTAGTTCACCTAGAAACGCATCAAACAGCAGGAAAATATCTAGAAACCACAAAAGAGAATATAATGACCATCACGGACGGGTCAATTTATGATTGTTTAACTCTTACCGTACACAATCAGAGATAAAAGATAAATTGCCAAGTAGGCCGATAATAATTATTTAATCATTGTTAAATAATCAAGGTACATAAAGATAATGCCAAATGGGCCGATAATAATAATTAATTAACCCTTACGTCAAATAATTATTGATACGAAAACAAGTATTTAACCTTTTAAACAAAACACACGGTTTAATAAACTATTCTGAAAAATATGTCCACCCACAAGCTTAAAATATACATAAAATTAAATTACTTACATAAAATAATTGAAAACTAAAAGGATTAAATAGATAAAAGGAGAAATAAATGCACAAGACCATACCTTCCCATGTTATCAAATCAGCCAGGATCGGAAACCAACCGCTCCGTACAAGCGCTGAGTCAAAGATGATAAAAAATCACCCCGATTCTACCGTCAAGAAATTACTAAAATTCCTCACCGCGGCACTGGATGTCTTAATTACATTTACCTACCAGATATTGTTAAAAGTTCCCACACACCGTAGCATACCACTTTATAACTCAAAACTTCACAAAATGTTTTAAACTGATCGCAAAATAGCGAAAAAATACTAAATATTAATAAAATACAATGTTAAAGGGAGCTGTAACGTTATTTCGACAGAAGTTCCGTTACAAACCCTAGCCTAAACTGGCTTTTATCGCTACATAGAAATTTCATTCGTTTATCTGATGTAAATTTGGGGTAAAAACTACGAATTATCTTCCAGGCAAGATATGATAGAGCTCGAACATGCTATTTTCAGTGCAAGATGGTTTCATTCATGTATCTTATGAGGTGGGGTTTTATGTAGCCGTAGCACAGTGGGACTAAACCCTACTGTGCCACCCAAATCACTCTATAGGTCGTCAAGTTACAGCTATCAGAAACTTGTTTTTTCAAATGTTCGTTTCGAAATTCTCTATCAATCTTTTATTTTTAGCTACAATTTTGTATAATTTTGATCTAAAATTGAATTTTTACTAGAAAATATAGCTTTTTTTCAATTAAAATCAGTCTACAGGTCAGAAACATTCAAGCAATTTTAGTTTTAAATCTTTACTTTGCTAATACATATACAATACATAATCGATCTGGTAGATTTTTCATTTTCTTTTACTTCCACGTCCAGTGGAAGTATAGTAACGACAAAAAAATTTTTTATTGTCCAAATAGGCTTAAAATGTCATGAAACGTCGAGATTTTAAGTTTGAGCGAAAAAAAAATTTCTGTCTGTCTGTCGGTCTGTCTGTAACTTTTTTTTGTGCGCACGTTTACTCTGGAACCGTTTAAGATATTGACTTGAAATTTGGTACACATATGTACTTTAACGAGATCTAGAACTAGATTATATTTTCATCTTGTTCCGTCGAAGGGTTGGGGGGTAAATTTGGGGTAAATCGGTCAATCAGGCAGGTAAGAGTCCATAAAATTGGTATTTAGTATATACAAGAGAAGCTAAGGTCTCAAAAAAATTTTTGGCATTAGCCACCCCCACCCCCTTATTAAAGGGGATGAAAAAAAATTGTGATTTAGTGTATGTACAGGGACCAGAAACCCCAAAATATTTTTTTTATTTCATCCACCCCCACTATCACCCCCCCTATCACCACCCCCCTTCCCACTACCGATGTGGATAGAGAATCTGGATGTGGAAGTAGTGATTCCTTGGGCAGCGGTTTTTTTTTGACAGTTGCCAAAATCGCTGTGAATTTAAAAATTTACAAGTGTCTTTCATAGATTTGAAAATAATGTAAGTTTTCATAGAAGAAGAGATGTAAAGTGTTTTAAAATATTCTAGTCCCATAATTGATATTAAAATAAAGTTTCCGCTTTTGGCAGCTGTCAAAATTTCTATCAACTTAAAGAAAATGCCATTTAATAACAGGTCTACAAAAAAAACGTCTTTTTCTAATTTTTATGACGTATTTTGACACCGAAGCCAATTTTGTACAAAAAAAATTCTATAATGTCAATTTCTCTCTACCACCCCCTTTTATCCCCTACAAAAAAGGCAAAAAAAAGTCTTCTTTGTCCTAAGGTTCTGATCTAACTTCTCTGGAGTGTTTTAAGACGCTGAAACCAATTTTGGTCCAATTTTTTTTTCTATCATATCAGTTTCCCTCCCCTCTACCACTCCTTTTATCCCCTAAAATAGAGCAAAAAAAGGTGTTGCCCAAAAATTCTGACCTAACTTTTCTTAAGTATTTTGACGCGCTGAAATCAATTTTGCACAAAAAGAAATTAGGGGATGAAAGAGGGTAGGTACTACAGGAAAACTAACCCGGAGGAAAAAAAATTGTATGTCCAAACTTGTCCAAAATACTTCGAAAAAGTTAGATGAGAATCTTAGCAGAAAACCTTTCCTTTGAACTTTTTAGGGGACAAAGGGATGGTACAGGAAAACTGACATGATAGAAACATTTTTTGTATCCAAAATTAGCTTCAGTGCATCAAAATTCTTCAGAAAAGTTAGATCAGTGCCTTAGGACAAGACTTTTTTTTTAGGGGATAAAAAGGCACAAAACGCGATAAAAAATTTTATTTGTCCAAAATTGGCTTCAGCGCATCAAAATACTTCAGAGAAGTTAGATGAGAACCTTAGGACCAGACCTTTTTTTTTTTTTTGTAGACTTGTGTTATTAAATGGCATTTTCTTTAAGTTGATAGCAATTTTGACAGCTGCCAAAAGTGGAAACTTTATTTGGTACTGGTCGCTATTTCAACCAAGTCGAAAAAATATTTGTATCAAACTGATACTGGTGGCATATTACCAGATGACTCTTGTAGTATTGTACAGGCAGACATAGGTCGGAGATTAAACCGCTGGCGTCATGCAGAAAGAAGCAGAAAGAAGTTGAATATTCAACCAGTGTTCACCTAGGTACATATAATGATGATTCATCTTGTATGTGTATCGTTTGTTTGCGTTTCGTTTTTATCTTTTATATTCAGAATAATTTAACAAAAGTTAGTGGATAAGTACAATAATATATGTAGACTGGGTTGTGATAATTACAATTGTGCTGCACATTTGCACTAGGATAATATTTAGTAACTAACTTGATATAACCTCTAAGTATGCAGTGAAATACCTACACTTTTATAATAATATGTTTATCTATCAGTTATTTGCAAAAGAAAAGTCACTTCTGATAATTATTACTGACTTATGTTATTTTATTTTTACAAAAAAAAATAAATAAATAAAAAAAAATAAACTGGCATGTATTTCAAACAATATTTTTAAAATGTAATTGCCTAGTGAGATATTGGCTGATATAAAGACCGGCTTAAAAAAATACTTCATGGACTTTTTTTACATTACGTTTCCAGTTGTACTATTTTAAACACGGACATTTTCATTCACCATAATCTGCCCTATAGAGGGTTAATATCAATTATAGAACCAGAAAGTTTTAAAACACTTTATATATCTTATTCTATGAAAACTCACATTATTTTTAAAAAACCGCTGCCCAAGGAATCACTACTTCCACATCCAAATTTTTTATCTAAGTCACTCACAACGAAAAAATTTTGTATGTGGAAATAATTGTTTATGGAATTTTAATAATATAATATTTGAAATCCTCTACCCCAAAAAACGATACCCCACATCGCTAGCGGGGTGGGGGTGGTGATAGGGGGTGGTAGTGGGGGTGGATGAAGTAAAAATACATTTTGAGGTTTCTGGTTCTTGTACACACCCCTTTAATAATAGGGTGGGTGTGGTAATGGGGGTGGCTAATGCCAAAAATTTTTTTGAGACCTCAGCTTCTCTTGTATATACTAAATACCAATTTTATGGACTCTTACCTGCTTGATTTACCTATTTTCCCCAAATTTACCCCTCAACCTTTCGACGGAACAAGATGAAAAATAATCTAGTTCTAGATCTCGTTAAAGTACATATGTGTACCAAATTTCAAGTCAATATCTCAAACGGTTTATAGTAAACGTGCGCACAAAAAAAGTTACAGACAGACAGACCGACAGACAGAAATTTTTTTTTTTCGCTCAAACTTAAAATCTCGACGTTTCGTGACATTCTAAGCCTATTTGAACAATAAAAATTTTTAAAAATTTTTTTGTCGTTACTATACTTCCACTGGACGTGGAAGTAATTAACCGACAAACTTGTAAATTTTTAAATTTGACAACGATGCCATGAATTAAAAAAAAGGAAATGAAAAATCTACTTTGGCAGATCAATTATTTATTTGTAAACTGAAGATTTAAAATTAAAATTGTGCGAATCTTTTCATATTTGTGACCTGTAGACTAATTTTAATTCAAAAATACGATATTTTTTGACAAAAACTCAAGTTTATGTCAAAATTATAAAAAAATTTAGCTAAAAATCAAAACATCCGGCTCGACAATTTGATAGAGAATTTCAAAACGAACATTTAGAAGACAAAGAATTTTCTGATAACTTTAACTTGACGACCTGTAGAGTGATTTGGGTGGCACAGTGGGGCTTCGTCCCACTGTGCGTCGCCCGGTCTATAATGTGGCTATGAAAAGTGAAGAAATTCTTGCGCCCGTGACGTAAACACGTAGCCCGGGCTCGTAACGTTATAGTTATAAGAATCCGTTCGTTTAATGTTAACTTACAAAAAAAAAACTTTTCGCAGGTTAGACACCTGGTAGCAAAATTCTTTAAAAAATGCCCTGCATGTGCAATAATAACAGAGTATGTGAGGATCATTTGCATTGTCGTCTTCGTCAATTATCATTTTGTTTCGATAAGCAATCAATAACTGATATTTGGTTGCGTTTGTGAAACGTGAATAGATACTCACACGTATATAGGAGTAAAATAACTACATGAATACTTAAGAACAAGAATATAGTTAGCTTCATACAAAATTATATACGAAAAATCGACCCTTTTAAGGGCCAAATGATGTGCAAAGTCAGTTCGCGCAACCTCCCTGTGGCACACATCGGAAAATGCTTATGCCGAGGGCAACATTCTACATCTGTCACACACACACGCACACACATGCGTACATACATGCATACTTGTAGTTAAATTTATATACTTTAAGATAGGAGTGAAACTAATGGACGTATTTGTTGACTTTCTCTATCCCGTGGAGTTCGCCATAAGAAGACCCAGGTCGCCATAATTTTAGAGGGTCTTGATGATGAGAACTTTTGATCAGCACCGCTAGTCCAGTCAACGGAGCGCTAAAATGACCAAAATCTCCAATTTGAGTGCTAATGAATGTATTTTGATGAAACCTTGTGGAATGTGTTTGTAACGACGTTAATAAAAAAGTTGAAAAAAAAAAAAAAGGTTAGAGTAGGAAATGATCGGAAGGGGTAGAAAACACCCTTTTATCACAGTTTCCGTAACTTGTAGAATTAGGTCAAAAATGAAAAAAAAGAGATGTTTTTACTTTTGTGAATTTTTTTCGAAAAATGCATATTTTTCGAGATATGGCCGCTCGAAATTCCTAAAAGTGGGGGAGGGGAAATGTAAAAGTTGAAAAAAAATCTGTAAAAATTCAGGTGAATGACTTACAAGAAATACAAGACTTTTTTTCATTTGCGTCTTTTCTGTAAAGTGTGTTTTCACCTAGTTTTTCCGGAAAAACATGAAAAACTACCCCTCGAAAAAAGTCACAAGACTAAAAACATCTTATTTTGAGCAAGAAAATGGTAAATATATTGTTTTTTTTTTTCATTTTTGATCTAATTCTACAAGTGACGGAACCCGCGATACCCTACCCCTTCCGATCATTTCCTACTCTAATCTTTTTTTTTTCAACTTTTTTATTAACGTCATTACAAACACATTGCACAAGGTTTCATCAAAATCCATTCATTAGCACTCTAATAAGAGGCGAAACCCCCCGTTGACTGGACTACCCCCAAACTACCTTTTCACAAAGTTTCAGCCAAATTCGCCGAAACCCAATTTCCATAAGGATTTGGCGCGGTCCTTTATGGTTATTCTTATGTAACTAAAAATATTTACTGGGTTTTGTGGTACGAGTTATTCAAATTTCAGTGAGGTGTACATGTACAAGAGACACATAGTGAATACATTTTTTCAATTTTTTCCATCTATTTTTGGAATGTTCGCTGTTCAAGCGAGGGCTTAATACGTTTAAGCCATAGGCAATGTGAGAGCTCAATATATTTGAATCGTATATTAGCTGCGTGTAAAGATAGAAGCCATAATTTGCAATTTGCGGGCATAAATCTATGGCCCACGTCGAAAGCCGCAGTATATAATCTACCGCAGAAAATGAACACTTTAATTATTAATATATGTATTGGCAATAATACGGCAATTTCAATACGATGACAACGTGTTAGCGGGAACAGCTATGGTGAAATAATTCACGTGTAATCGTTATAAGGTGGTTAATTAAATTTTGCGCCTCCTGGGGGAGTAGTAATTGATAATTAATAATACTCTTTGCAAGTTATTAACCTAATTTAATTTGGTAAATCACAATGAAGCCTCAATTAATAATATATTTTATATCCTACGTTGGATTTATTAAATTTCTGGTGAATCCGGACGCTGAAGCTCTGATCGATTGGTATTATAGTTGGGAGAGAGAATTATCGAAAAGTTTACAAAACTGTAATAAGACATACATAAAAATAGAAATAAAATTCGTGATATACAGGGTACTTTATGACAAACTTTGACGGATGCTGATGCGAATGTAGAAATTATGTGATTCGGTTTACTTATTGAGTTGCAGTCCAAGGTGTTTTACTTTGGAAGCTTTGCGGTAATTTTGATATTCCGCATTTTTAAAAATCTTAGATGCTCTTTTCGTATTTTGCCATAAAATCTGTAAAAAAGCCGCTGCCTAAGAAATCACTACTTCCACATCCAGATTTTGCATCCAAGTCTCTCAACAAACAACGAAAAAAAAATCATAAAAATAAATAGGTTAAGTTATCCTGTGTATTAACTATTTTATTACACAAATCGGATTTTTTATGAATATTAACGTGGTGGTTTTCTCCCAAGACCAAATGAATGTTGCATTACAAACATTATACAGGGTGTCCCGTAAATAATCGATAATCCTGAAAATGGTAATAGGCCAGGCCATAACCTATCAGAATATCACAATTTGACCTTATTGAAAACTCTACGGTTTTCGAGATATGGGCACTTTTTTGAAATTTTGAAAATTTCATTCTCATGAAAAAATCCTTACCTTGTGACAGTGGCATGCAGAACACTATCCTAGAGTACCATCTCTAAAAATTTAAAGATAAAAATTTGGGTCTTTCACATTTTACTCTTGAAGTAATGTATAAAAAGATCGGATGAGCGAAAAAATCTCAAAAAATTATTTTTGAAGATGTACAGAAAATTTCAAAATTTTGAGAAAATGATAAAATTTGATATATATAACTAACTTTAACTACTTATTTCTCTGGTTTAAATCGCGTTATTCGATCTCTGTAGGTGCGATTTTTAAATTTTGAAATGTGTACTTTAAGATGCTTCAAGGGGATTTACCTTAAAAATTAGATTAACCCTCCTTTTTTTACAAAAATGAAAAAAAAATTTTTTGCTCCAAAAGTCATGAAAAAATCATATTTGAACCGAAATAAATGATATAATGCTGAGTTACTAAATACACACTTTAACTGCTGTGCAAACTACGACACGTGTACGAGGGATCCTAAGGATAGTCATCTATATAAGCGACTTCAATACACATTAGCAATTAACAATGCAAGAATTTCTGTTAACAATATAGTATATTAAAGTATAAGTGGATATTAAGGTCTTTAAAATACGCGCGATTTTTCGAGCACGACGGCGCAGCCGGAGTGCTCGAAATAGAGCAAGTGTTTTAAAGACCAGTTATCCACGAATACTTTACGCTATTTTTTTTTATTGGTACACTTTGAAATCATAAATACTGGTATTATTACTACAAAAAATGGAAATAAGAATTAAGAATGTAAAATGGTTGAATTCGTGATGTTACATCAGGATACCTGTCAGTGTCATGAAAATGAGAAAACAAAAATTAATTTGCAATCTGTCACATAGGATTAATTATTGTCACTACAGTTGTCACTGATTGTATATTGCTTTAAAATGAGTTCAAACATTGATTACTTAAATAGAAAGGCAGGTTAATACCGCAAAAATCGGAAGACGCTTATAAAAAAGAATACAAGTTCATCAAATGGATGGAAGAGCAAAAGGTAACAGATACAGAAGAACGAGTTGTACTTGCTTACCTTTGATGTTGCCATGGTAACTTTAAAACACGCGCGTTTTTAAAACTTGGATTTAAACACTCTGGGGCGTACTTTAAATAAGCAAAATGGGGTACCGATAAAAAAAAATATATTATTGAATCGACCAATAAACAGGAAGGAACATGGGCAAATAGTTAGTAAAATCAAATTAAACACAAAATCTAATGGTGGTCAGACCTATCAGCAGAATATTTCTCTACTACTATACTACCTAATGAAATCTTTTAGTAACGTGGGAAACAGAAACTCTATAATTCCTCAATCATACTGGGTAATTGTCTTAAGCTTGTTAGGTCATATTTAGATAAAAAGAATCAAATAACTAAATGGAATGGTGATATCTCCAGATCGTATTAAGTTTCTTATGGAGTACTTCAAGGCACGCTATTTGGACCTCTTCTATTTATAATTTTCTTAAATGATATGTCACACTGCTTAAATAAAAAAAATTTGTCCTATATGCTACGCAGACGATACTTGTTTCATAGGAAAATCAAAAGGCACTATTATTTTCTGAAGCTCTTCTGAGTGGAGCCCAAATAAAATTGGCTAATTAGTTTAATAATAATAATTATTTAATCCTAAATATTGAGTAAACTCAAATAACAATTTTTTATAAATCTAACCTCTGATAGGGTTAGAATACCACGGTATTCACAATCTGTGTAAAAATGCCATTTTTTAACAATTTAATTATTTTTTTCCAGTTTAACCGAAAGCTGTAATATTTCAGATTTCATATTTTACTTAAATATAGTAACGGTAAAAAATTACTCAAATAGTCTTAGAATGTCATGGAATGTAGAGATTTTAAGTTAGGGTATATCGGTCTGTCTGTAATACTTTTTGTGCGCACGATTACTCTGGAATGGTTTATGATATTGACTAATTTGATACACCTAAGTATTATAACGAGATCTCGAATTGGATTATATTTTGATCTTATTCCGCCGAAGGGTTGGGGGATAAATGGAGGAAATAGGTAAATCAAACGAGGAGTCCATAAAATTGGGATTTAATGCATGTACGGGAAGCCAAAATCTCAATTTATTTTAGCACCGGTTACCCCCACTACCATCCTCATTACCACCAACATCCCATTATTAAACGGGGTAAAAAAAAAGTATGATTTAGTGTGTGCACAAGAATCAAAGGCCTCTAAAATATTTTCGGCGCCATCTTCCACTGAAGTGGCTATCATTTTATGGGTCTTTGGAGCAGACGATTTCAAATATATTATTAATGTTCTATGAATAATTGTTTCTACATAATAGATCACAAATATAGTCTGGGTGCCAATAAAAGAAGGTGGAAGTAAGGTATAGTCGATGTTTTTTTATGGTTATCGGCACTTTAGTTTGAAGAATCCGGTTGATGCCACTGGCACCCTTGGGCATTTTGAGATATTCAAGATGGCGGCGTATCTAAGGTGTAATTTTTAAAAAAAAATTTAATCTACCAAATTTTGGCATGTAATACATCGTTTTCTATGTTGTTCAGGTTCGAGAGCACAAATATAAGGACTAAAAAGACTTAGGGGCAATTCCTTCTATGTTGCTCCATCAAAATATAAAATAGGTGTCGATTGTGGGTGTTAAAAACAAATTCGATACAAAAAGAAACTTGCCTCAGAAATAAGATGAAATTATGTTTTACAACAAATAATTCCCCCTTTATTTAATAATTTAATATTAAACTTCCCCCCGTAAGGAATTAAAAAGTTATTTTTAATTTCTACGGAAGAAAGTTAGGACATAGAATAGAATAGAATAATTTATTAACCTCAAATTAACATAACATAAGTTACAAAAGGCAAGTCATAAAATAACGGTACAAAAAATTACAGGAAAAAAAAAATATATATATAAACAGCAATAAATAATACAGTTACATTAAAATAATCAGTAATAAAAAAATTTCAGTTATATTATAAAATAAGAAACAAGTGATAAAACATATAAACCCAAGTTGCAGGCCTTAATTCCCTACTGGAAACAAGAATTCTTTAACGGAGTAGAAAGCGTTTACTTCTAAAAAAGATTTTACGCCTTTTTTGAAAGTAGTGTAGTTCCCTAATAATTTAATATCATCAGGTAATGCATTATAGAGGATGATACAGTTGTAGCGTGAGATTTACGAAACATAGTTGTTCTGTATGTAGGCAATCGCAGGTTAATATTTCTTGTGTTGTAGTTGTGAATATCGGATTGGTGTATAAAATCCATTAGGTGTCTCTTGGTAAACAAAACACATTTCAGAATGTATATAGATGGCAATTTAGATTTATGTTTTTTGAGGGTGTTATCTGAGAGGGCTGATCTAGCGACGCAACATGAAGCACACGGTGGCTCAGTACAATGGGATTGGAAAAAAAAAAGGCCATTAAATGTTTAACGGATGGTCGGGTTTTAACGCATTTGAGTCGATTAAATAGCAATATTGAGGATGTTTTTCAAGAATGTACAATTTTTGTAGCTTCGTGTTATGGAGTAAACAATGCTAGCAAAATGACTGAAGTTGTAACTTCTCTGTGGGCTAGTAAAGTCGAATAAGCCCAACTAAAAGCACCGCCATTCTCTGCTTTTCGACCAACTACTGAATGTTTTCCAGAAAACATAAAAAGGACACATTTCCAAACATTTTTGTGATTGTAGATGTCACTCAATACGGGTGGCAGACTGACGAGGATAACATGGAATTACATCCGATCGCCTTGTCAAAAGAGATTAAAATTGCTCCAGATTACATTTTGACATCAGCAAAAGCTCATGCAAGTCAATAAATCCGTGTAACACAACACGATGCAGCTGCGTGGCTAATGGCTTGTCATGCAGTTTAATGTGCAATTGTCTGCAACTAAGCACAGAACATTCTTGCCAGAATCCCCTCAAACGAGAATTTCTGAAAATATAACTTCTGACAGTGAAGACTCCGAAGAAGATTAAATGTTGGTTTTGACGTTTCGTTGTTTACATTTTTTACAATAAGAATTTAAAAAAAAAAACAAAAAGTAAGTGAATCATAAAAAATATAAAATAAAATAAGAATAGGATGATCAAGCCTTTCCACCCTAAAAAAAAATACAGAATATTAAGTTTACATTTGTTTAATTTTTTAAAAACTTGTTTTGAGCTAGCAGGTCCTTTTAACCAATGTTTTTTAAAGGTCCTTCGACTTCCTCACACACCACTTTTAAGGATGTGGTGTTATCCGTATTCTTAAAGCCTAATTTGGTTATGCAACAAAACTAGGTACTATTGTTTTTGCTTCAAAAATTCATTTATTCTCCGAAACAGCCGCCCTCTTAATAAAGTAAATTAGCAACACTTAAAGATTACTTCCTACATGATTCGTAACCTCAAATACTAATACACAGACCTTATAGAGATATAAAACGACGTGCCATTGAAATCAACTAAAATAGATTTTACTTTATTTCATAGGGGGGTTATGTAGCATATTATCCTATCCACATACGTTTATTTATTTAGTTAATGTCCTACAAGTCTGTTATTTTACAATAACCACCCTATTTTGAGATACATTAAATGAAAAATAACGCCCTAGGGCGTTATGAATATCTATAACGCCCTAGGGCATTATAAAATTATAATACAACCCAAAACAAGCAAATTATGATAGTGTTATTGACAAACAAAATGCGTTGCTATGCAACGGCGGCGTTTACAAACAATTTTGACTTTTACTCTCTTTTAAATCAAATCGTTCTGAACATAATAGATGTCAAATTAATAAATCATAAATGTCAAAAAAAAAAATCGAATTAAATAACAAACTTGCAGGACATTAAACGTTGAAGGCACCACGGGTGTTATAGGATAATGACGCCCTCGGTCGACGTACACTCCCTCGGGCCAGAGGCCCTCGGGATTGTACACTGCCGACCTCGGTGCGTTATTATCCTTATAACACCCTTGGTACCTTAATAACTATTTACTTAGTTAAGTTCTATTGTTAAGATCTGTGTCCTTATTTATTAACTGATCGGTTTGAATAGTGAGCTTGTTTGCGTATGATTAGCGAAATACGGCAATTTTAAGAAGAAGGCGGCAGTTGTCAGAGTGACAGAAACGAAGGTCGGCGTAAAATGGACCAAAAGGGAAGTTCCTTTTGGTAAAGCAATTGAGGCAGTTCTATTGGAGTTGCTGTGTGTGTACTTACAAGGAATCAACCATTACTTTGAGGTGGGCTTACTTTAAATAAAATCTTGTCAAAAAATCATATAATTTTGTTGTCCATTCTGAAAACATCATTTCACCGATTACCTGAGGACTCGCAGATTGAGCTAGCAGGTACATATAATGAAATATTTGGAAAAACCTGTTTTTTCACTCTAAGCCAGCCGGCATCTTGAAATCTCAAAATGCCCAAGGGTGCCAAAGTGGCATCAATCGGAATCGTAATGTTGACCCTTTGAAGAACCAAAAACAGCCAATAAACCTTTACTATACCCTACTTCCACGTTACGGTAAAAATCCTTATTTGGCACCCAGACAAATATAGTAAGTATCAAATTCTAACTAACGAGAAAAACGCAAGAGTCCGTTTTCATATAGAATTAACCAGGCTGATCAGAAAAAATATCCACATGGAAAAATGTCAGTAGAGTACC
This sequence comes from Rutpela maculata, assembly GCA_936432065.2. Classification (NCBI taxonomy): domain Eukaryota; kingdom Metazoa; phylum Arthropoda; class Insecta; order Coleoptera; family Cerambycidae; genus Rutpela; species Rutpela maculata. Next base: position 22,661,667 of record OW386293.2, read on the forward strand.
ACTTTTTTGGTAAAAAATATCAGAGGACATGTTTGCATGGACGCCACTGATGGAGCAATAAAATAACTTCTGAGTAAGATATGTGGTTTTGTATCCTATTAACACATACCAAAATTGAAAATAATACCTAAAGTACTTTCTGAGATATTAAAAAATAACGATTTAAAAAAAATCATCATGTTGCAAAAAATTTAAGCCGTTGCGGATAATATTTTTCATATGAACTTTTCTTCATAAAATGACCTAAGGAATAACACCATGAAATATTAGCACGTCATTAAGGTACAACTTGTAAATACTAGATTATTTTTTTATGCAAAAACGTGAATGGTTTGAATTTCCTTAATATCTAAATGATATTTTGCTTCCTCTCTAAGTAATTTTTGAAAGGGGCCGAATTTCAGTATTCCTTGAGTGAATGAAGCAAATAATGGCGTAACATAAAACCGTCAATAAAAGTTTAGATATTTCAATTTAAGCTTTTCTGTATTTAAAAGAACCAAATGAAAATATTGACTGAAAGCTTTTAAAAAGAGAAAAATTCTGGAAGCGAGTGAAAAACCGAATTTGGCGGAAGTTTAAATGTTATTTGTAGTCGCTCTCACAGAAAATCAATAAAAAAGTTATAACAATAACGACTTTTATCGTGATGGTAGGGACCCCGTACTTTGTTCTGTAGAATCGCGTCATCTTTTATTACGAGCGTTTGTGCTTTACTTAAAACAATTTTAATTTACCGTAATGATTTCGTCACAATATTATTTTGCAGCCATAGAGCTGTTTTTGTTTCTCTATAAATTACTGGAAATAATCACAGATATTCATTATTTGTTGTTAATAGAAATGAAAAGGAAATGTATTCTTGTTGTTATTAACAGAGATGATGAAATTTAATATCTACTTTATAAACTTTTTTTATTCACACTTTCGTTTCCCGAATTAGGCACGAAATGGTATTATTTCAGATAAATAATAATAGTTTTATTACCAAAGAACATACATACATTATAACATAACATAACATTATAAATAAACTAAAATGAGGTCACAAGATGATTTAAAATCATCTGACCGTGACCAAGTGAAACATAAAAGTATGTATAACAAACACAATTATTATAAAACTATAAAAATACAAAAAATATAAGAAATTCATCTACATGAGATAATAAATATCATGTGGGTATAATATAATCATTTTCTATAACCGAAAATAAAAATTAAAAAAAGAACGAGATAAATGTATTAAAAACAAATACTTTGCAAAATACTAAGATTTGTTAATTGTTAAATATCAATTATATCAGATTTTGGTTCTTTAAGTCAATTTGAGCACTAATTTTTTTCTGTCTGCTATTAAGTATTTTTTTAGTTCTAGTTTAAAGCGTCTTTTTTGTAGAGACTTAATATCTTCTGGGAGTGCATTAAAACATCTTGGACCAAGGGAAATCCAACTGCGTTGTGCTGCGGTTGTATTCATTTTTGGCACATGCATGATTATTTTGACGGTTTGTCTGGTTGTATAAGTGGAAGTTAGTATTATGGTATTTTTCAAATAAGATTCTAGGACGCATTTAAAAAAATATAATTGTCTTAGGTCAGCAACATTGCTTTCTTTAAAGAGAATGTCAGACGGGTACAAAGGGCTTTTGCCTAGTAGTATTTTTAGAAATTTCTTTTGTAATGTCTCTAAAATGCCTATATGGTAGTTTAGAGCTCCTCCCCATGCAGTTACTCCGTAGTTAAAGTGTGGTTCTACAAGGGCAATGTATACCGACCTAAGTTGAGATATAGGTAAGTATTTTTTAAGTTGTTTAAATTTAAATAATATGTATCTAATTTTATTCGTAATTGATTTGATGTGCTCATCCCATCTTAAGCGTTGATCCAGAATTACTCCAAGGTATCTATATTATAATTTGCTGCTCGAATATGCTGCGAATTCCCAATTTTGTGCGAGTTGAACTTGAGTACATTGCAAAAGGAAGGTATTGAGTTTTTTTAATATTTATGGTGAGTAATTTTCTATCGAACCAGTCCTTTTCAATTTTACCTTTTAGTGCTTTCCAGGAAGTATCTTTGTGCTGTATCGTCAGCATAGGTAAAGATTTGATCACACGTGGGAATTTCAAAAATGGAGTTAATATATAAAATAAATAGAACTGGGCCTAAAACTGTTCCTTGCGGCACTCCGAACTCAATAATTCATGGGTCACTGGTAAGTATCATTGACATATGCTCTTTGTTGTCTATTTCCTAGATAGCTCTTTATTAATTTCAGGGCATTATTGCGGAGATCGTACTGTTCAAGAGTTGTAAACAGCTTTTCGTGACTAATAGTGTCAAAGGCTTTCTGTAGATCAAAAGAGACCGTAAGACATTTTTCTTTGTTGTCTAATGCCTTATAGATTTCAACACTCAAATTTCTAATAGCATCATTTGTTGATTTTCCCTCTACAAAACCGAACTGAGATTTAGAAATAATATTATATTTTTTTATAAAAGTACAAATTATAATTTTTTCAAAGACTTTGGCTAAAATAAAAAAATTGATGAGCAAAAAAAATTTTTATTCTCATAAGCACACGTTAAGCCATTACCTAAGAATAAGGAGCCAAGTGACTTCATAGATTTGCGCCCCATAAGCATTTTGCCGACATTGTCAAAACTTTTGGAGAAGGTATTAAATGAACAAATTAGAGAGCATATTGAGAAATATAAAATTATACCAGATAATCAATCTGGATTTCGTCCTAACCATGGTTGCGTAACGGCATTACTAAAAGTAACTGATGATATTTTCTTTGCTAGTGATGTCAATAAATTAACAGCACTAATATTAATTGATTATTCGAAAGCTTTCGATACGGTAAACCATCAGTTACTTTTAGCTATTCTTCATTTTAATGGATTCACAAATAGTGCCGCAGCTATGATTGAGAGTTATCTTAGTCAGCGAAAACAATACGTCAAATTAGAAAATGATATATCCGAACCACTAAGTATCTGTCGCGGAGTCCCACAGGGATCAATATTGGGTCCCTTATTATTTACTATATATACCTCTAAAATTTCATCTTTTCTAAACAATTGCCAATCTCACTATTATGCAGATGATGCCCAAATTTATTTTTCTTTCAGTTTTGACGATGCCGAGAATGCAAATAATGTAATAAATGATGATTTAAAAATTTTACATAAAGTTTCTACTGATCACTGTCTTCAAATAAATCCGGATAAATCGAAAATAATGTTTTTTGGAAGTAAGCCGCAAAGAGAAATGTGTAAACTAAACTTAAATGTTGAACTAGATTCGAAAAAATTAGAAAGTGTGAATATAACTCGTAATTTAGGACTGTGCATCGATGCTGATTTAAGATTTTCACAGCATACAACTAACTCTATTAAAAAATCGTATTCTAATTTAAAATTGTTGTATGGATGTTCCGCTATATTAGATAAAAAAACAAAGACAATGCTGTGTAACTCTCTAGTTCTTAGTCATTTTAATTATGCAGATATAATTTACCATCCTTGTTTAGCAAAAACAGACGAAATACGTATACAACGTGTGCAAAACTCTTGTGTAAGGTATATTTTTGGAATAAAAAGATATGATTCCATATCTAGTAAGATTTTGGAACTACAATGGATGACAATGCATCAAAGGAGAATATTCCATACTTGTTGCTTCTACCACAAACTACTGGAGCACAAGATCCCACAGTATTTATTTGATAAAATAGTACCACGAGGTACTGTACATCAAGTAAATACTAGAAACAGAAATTTGTTAACGCCCCCACTGCATACGACCGCTTTATATGAGAGATCGTTCTCATATACCATCACTAAGCTTTATAACCCCATCCCACAGAGAATAAAGATTCTTAAATATAGCTTTTTCAAAAGAGAAATGAAAAAATACATAATGGATATGAATTATGATCATTAATATAATAATTCAAACGCAAACCACATATTTTTATTCTCATTTTAACTTTGTTAAGTTTTCGCAGATACCGTTTTTTACCGTCGTATTTCATATTTATCAACTGTTTATTTAAAAATATTTGTATATTATTTATTTGTATGTCCCGTATATTGCTTTCAAAGACAACGACAAAAAAATCATGTATAATTAATTACACAGCATTATTATATAAATGTTTTATTATTATATTGTATGGTTAAGTGGAAGAGCACTTTCTTCAATAAGTGAACTTCGCCAATTGACTGTAATTATATTGTATATATTTTATTTTATCTATATTTGGTATATATATTGTGTAATTATGGTTAATAAAGACATTATTATTATTATTATAAATTTTACTCGAAACAAAAACGACTTATATTAAACTCGTGGCGCCCCTAGGGTACGGCGCCCTCGTGTGGGGCACGGTCGCACCCCCGGCCTTTGGGCCGGCCCTGGATATTGTTTATGATCGGAAATCAAAGGCATGGTAATGAACTTAACTAAAATGTACAAAAATCATGTGCTTATGCACAGATTAACACTCTACAGGTGTTATACAAGAAAATATCTACCTAAGTTTTTTAGAGAAAGATACTATGCACTCGCGTAAACAATTCGGTGTCTTTGTTTAAGCGGGAGACAGTTAAACAAGTTATCACAAGCCCAAAGTCAAACTCAAATCAGATAACAGCACTACACAGCAGGTGAAAAACGCTGCGACGCCGTCAAGACAACCAAGATGCATATAGCCCTAATAAACTACAATTCGACGTTGGTCACGATGTAAGAATATACATGTTTATGTATTTACAGTAAATGCAGAAAATCGACGTATGTATTTTATGATGGTTGCAGAAACAAATTTCATAGATCGGTATCAAGTTTGCAACGATGCAAAATGCAAAATATCACTTTTAGGCAAACTAAACACTGTCACCATGATAACGTATTTTATCGTTAAAATGCACTGACAGAAGCAATAACTACACCATATCAAATTCTACATGTAATTATTCCCGTCTCTACTAGACAAGTACTGGTAATGAAATCGCATAAATTCTACAACTGTTTAATATTGCACTCTAGGAAGATGAGATTTAGGCACGACACTTTACGAAAGTACCGACGCGTTAACTCTAGTGTTAATGTCGATATATTAAACTTAAAATTTTATGCTTAATAAGAAACCATAAGTAAAATCAATTACCAATCTAGTAGTTAGTCTATACACATACTCTGTTTATTGCTGACAGTTCTTATTTTTTTTTTCTATCCCACCTTACTTTACATATCTCTTTTTTTTATTACTTAATTGTTTTTTCTTTTGGTCTTCTGCCTAAGTCTTGTGTATATACACTTCTAATATGACTTGTTTATCTGAATATGATGTGATCGATAATGAGGAGCATAATTTGTTGATTGCCCACTTGAATACACGATCTCGTATCAGTAGCTTTAATGACATAAAGGACTATATCTTGATGCAAAATTTCGATATCGCAGGAATCACGGAAACATGGTTTAAACCTAATATACTGTCCAACGCAGTTTCAATTAACGGTTATACCCTTTTGAGGTCTGACAGAGATGATAGAAGAGGTGGTGGTGTCGCAATATACATAAAAAGTGGAATTGGTCATTTTTCTTTAATGACATATCCCGGTTGGGCTTAGACAAGAAATTGAGCAGGTTTGGGTGAGTCATTGTTAATAAAAGATCTTTCACGATAGGTGTGGTTTATAAACCACCTAATATTTCATACCAATCATTAACAGCGCTAGACCACAATCTGTCTATCTTATATCCGATATCTGACAATTTAATTTGCATGGGAGATATGAATATCAATTTTTTAAATAAAAATTCTGCAGATTGTAGTTTTATGGCATTTTTGATAACTATAATTTAAGACAAATTGTGGAACATGAGACAAGAATAAGTGGAAACAGTAGATCGCTCATAGACATTGCAGCAGTAAGCGACCAAATTCCGATTTGTAAAACCGGCGTTGTTACGCTTCCTTCCGTGTCCGACCATTTACTTGTTTATTTTTGCATTGAATGCCTGCCCGCTAAAAAACAACTACCGCAATACATATGGTGTAGAAATATCAATAATATTGATCGCAATTTATTTAACACCGTTGCTTACTCACTGGATTGGACAATGGTAGAACACTTTGATATCATCGATTCGAAAATTGACTATCTAAATGAGCTGATAAATCACCTAATTTAGTATTTTTGACGTGATTTCGATTTTTCTAGCATTATACGGGTCATGTAAAATAAATCGGAACCATCATGGCACACTTAAATGGAAAACTAAAAATTGTCACTTATTTGGTATCGTTATATGTATCTAGGTTATCCCAAATTTCAATCAAACATCTTCAAAATTAAAGGAGAAGGGGGGGGGGGTGTACCATGGATCCTGTTACACCCGGTATAGTTATTTTGTTTAAGAAAAAAAGTTGATGTCGCTTCCGGTTCAACCGGAAGTGATATTTTCGTTCCTGTTAGTCTAAAAATAGCCAACTTCTGTCTAATTTATGTGTACAGAAAACGAAATTTTTTAATTAAAAAACAATACAAAAATTGGGAGTGACCATTGACTCGTGAGGTATGTATAGGGAGAAGAAAAATTACTAAAATTTAAAAACTACTTTCCACGCCCCAATGCAGCCGCTGAGCAAATCGAGGGCTTATACATATATTTTTTCGCCAATTAGATTTAGGGGATTTCTGTTTTGTGCAATATCCTCTGCGTATAATTGGCCGTTTATGGTATTTTGTAGTTACGTCTCATGATTATTTATGAAGGCCCTGTATATAAAACCATTCTAATTCTATTATTTATGATAAATTGTAAAGAACACCTGGAATACAAACATATTTATTACACGTATTACTTACAATAATGATAGCCCAATACAAAGTATAGGTTATCATCATCAAATAAATAAATGTTACTAATCACAGGGTGAAGTTCTATTCCCGAAATTACCCTCTCTTTTCCGCCGAGCCAGTAGTATCGATTATCATGATTAACCGTGTAATTTTTTCCATGGAGCTCGTGCTTTCGTTCACCGCAAATTAATCAGGAAAATCGAATAGACTGATCAAAACGTGCAAAATTGATGCCTCGGTCGCTCTCAGTCACTTCTCTAGGTTAAACGTATTAGGATCTGGCTCAGAGCTCCGGAAAGATAAATTCCGGAGATATACTGTGGGTACTTTTAGTTCATCGCACGTATTTATCTTGTGCTCGGGGAATCTCCCCTAGATATCTTTGCATTCCGCACTTAGACTAGTCAATAAAGGTACTAAAAGTCGAAAATGTAATAATTATTTCAACTTTGAACTTCTTTTACTAGTCCAGTGCATTTAGATGAAAAAAGTGCGTTATTACGGAAATACTTTGAACTTAAGGGATTTGAATGACATTTTTTGCAATGTACTCTAAAAATGATCAATTTAAACGTTTAACCATTAAAAAGTGTGCAAATATATATTTTTTTAAATCCAAAAAATCAATATTGTATCACAAAATATTTTACAACTCACACAACTTAAACAATTTAAATGACAATATTACGAAAAAATCATACAAACGTTTTTGAGACAACTGATTACGATGTTGTCATTACAACTGCAAAACTGAAAATAATGGATTCAAAATGGCCCATTTAAATTTGAAAATCATGTAAATATAGGCAAGGAAATACATAAATATGCTGCGCTTCTTACAATACACACATTAAAATGAAAATGCTGTCAATATGGTAAGAGATATTAAAACAAAAATGTAAAAGCAAAGTTGTAGAGAATTAAATTCTCTACGAAAAAATTCAGTGAGAGTATATGTCTATCTTTTATAGAATGTCCAAAGGAAGAGTGCAGATTCATCGAATATAAATGCATATATTCCCAAAACAATAAAAGATACATATATGTCGCCACTCACTTTTTTATGTCAAATTTAATTCTTTACAACTTTGTCCCTATAGTTTTTTTCACAGATCATTTCATTTTGGCAGCGTTTTCATTTTCTAAGTATATTATATTATATATCTACATATTGTCAGAGCTGGGCAGTACTCGAGTAAATTGTACTCGTAATTGTACTGAGTACCCAAAGTTCTCAGCAACACAAGTACTCGCGAGTACTTTTATTTGGATGGTACTCTGTACTCGAAATTTTCAAGTACTTTACATTATTAGGTACTCGAGTACTTTTGGCGGCCACAACTGACGAGTAACGAGTACGAGTACTTTTTCTTAGAATTTTAAATTTTTGATTGTGTTCATTTTTAATAAATTTAACTGTTTTTGTTGATGTCGATCTACTTTTATTTACTGATAATGGTGTATAGTACAGTAACTAGAAGTTTAACTTTGGAATAATGTCATATGAAACGTTCATTTTTGGCAACATAATAGTAAATGAATCAAAGAAAAGTTTCAATATTATGCAGCGGCTTGCTAATTTATAGGGGGTGGATACCACCCCTTTTCAGGGGGTGGCAACTAAAAAAAAATCATTGGAGCTGAAAGAGAATCGAATTTTAAGAAGAAAGGTTCTATGCAACTTTTCACATAAATTGATAGTCTTTAAGCTATAACGACTTGAAAATTGGAATTATTGCTTGAAAAAATAGATATTTCAAATAGGTTTTCATCAAATAACTCAAAAGCGAAAACATGCTAGAGACAAATAAGAAAGCTACTAAATTGAGGATGAATTTAGTTTTTTTCTAGTTTCTGTGGAGTTATAGTTTGGAAGTTTGGAAGTATAAATGTGACGTCCGAATGTTCATAAGACGAAGTATTTAGTGTAAATGTTAAATATCTCATAAACTATGATGGCACTTACGTCAAAAGCGCTAACAACCAAACTTAAAGCATATTAATTAGGCTTTCAAATGATTTTTTTGTCTATTTATATAGCATAAAAACAAACAATGTAGTTTTTCATTTCTTTTTAATAAAATCGTCGCCATTTTGTTAATGTAAGTAGTCAGTAATTAAAAAAATATATTCCCATATACTGTTTTTCGTTCATGACCTAGATGCTCAAATTTTTTCTTTCGCTTGCAACGCTTGCTTTTGAAAAAAAAATGCATTTTAAACCATAAAGGAATTTTAGAAAAATCGTAACATTCTTGTTTCTCTGTAAATATCTCAATAAATATAAGTTTTAGAGAAAATATAGTGGATATCAAAAATGATGTTTATAAACTGAGAATGAATTTGTTTTTTTTATATACTTGTGTAGGGTTGATAGTTTCAAAGATATTTAATTTTATAGACGACATTCGACATTCGATTTTTAGGATGAACTATTTAGTTTAAAATGTTGAACATATCAGAAACTGTGATTCTTCCATCAAAAATTGTAAGGAACAAAATTAAAGATAATTAATCAACCTTTAAAATGATTTTTTTGTCTGTTTCTACATCACAAAAAATAAAGAACTTATGACCGATTCAATATGCGTTTTCACATTTTTTTAACAAAATGTCGCCATTTTGTTGTTGTAATTGCTAAGTAATTAATTTTTTTTCAAAAATGCTGTTTTTTGTTCATATATAGCATCGATGCTCGATTTCTTTTGTCTGTTTAAAATACTTGTTTTAGAAAAAAAATTCCGCCCGCCATACTAGAGCCACCATTTTGAATTTTTTAATTTTGACTTCAGATTCGTAATCAGCGACCTCAAAAACATAACTATCCTACGTTTCAAAAATAAATTACTAATACTTTTTCAAATATTAAATATTTAAATTTACCCCTTGAGGGTAAGAGCAAATATCTGGTCCATATAGATACTGAAGACGATATCTTTTAAAATAATAACCCATAAAGAAACATTATCATTACATATGAAATTATTTCGAAATTTTGTATATTTTTCACTTCTAGATCTGTACTATAAGTGGATTCTAATTTTTTGTCTATTACCTATTTCAGTTTGGTACCTTTCGAAGTACTCGTACTCATTACTCATTTTTAGAAGAGTACTCTCCAAATTTTGCAAAAGTACTCATTTTTTAGAGTACTTCAAAAACAAGTACCCGTACTCAAGTTTTCACGAGTACTTCTTATAGGTACTTGTTGTGAAGTACTCGCGAGTACTTTAGCGCGGTACTCTGCCCAGCTCTGCATATTGTAAGCCATGTTAGAGCCGCCATTTTGAATTTTGAAATTTTTGGAAATTTATAGAGGTGTGAAAGTTACGCCCTGCCTCCATGGCAAATTTCAAGTTCCTATAGCTCATCAAACAATTCACCGGATAGATAAATATGGGTAAAAATTTTGTTACACTGTTTTATACAGGGTCGCTGATACGTATGGAAATTGTCGATTATCTCCTAACGTAAGATAGCTAGCGAAAAATGTTAAGACACAAAAGTTTTAGGGTTTTTAAAATCTACTACAATAAATAAATTTAAGTATACATAATCAGTCAAAAAATCATGACGAAGCAAAGCTTTTCTTTAATAGAACACCCTGTGTATTATTCCACATTTCAATTCATATACTTAAATATCGAATTTTGAAAATCATTTTCTTATAAATTATACAAAAATATTTTAGATCATTAAGTTTATAGTCCATCCAGTTACCTTCGAAAGTTTCTAGCTCCACAAGAACGCCGCGTCGTTCTTTTTTCTAACAATGGTGATCTTAACAACACATGTCAAAAATATATTTAGTGTTAATAATTTTCACGCAAAAATCGCGTTTAAGTGAAACCGAGCGCATTGGAATTTTAATGTTCAAAGGATATGGTGATAGAACAGAAGACGAAGTTGTGACCAAGTTGTGAATATGTTTAATGAATTGCGTCCCGATCGGGAACCTCTTTCTAAATCAACCGTTTGAAAAACATTGCAGCGTGTTCATGAACCTGGAGGTGTCAAAGATCGACCAAAAAGTGGAAGAGCGGTAAGCGTTACAAATGAAGAAATTTCTTTGAACGTCATGTTAGATGTGAAAAATCCAATAAATTCGACACAACAGAGAACTTTAAATCATAACATGAGTCGATACTTCTTTCAAAAAATTTGCAAACCCGATAAATTCCATCCATATAAAATTCATTTGTTACAAGAATTGAGTGACGACGATTTTGATTGTAGAATCGAGTTCTACGAAGTTATTATGGATAAATTAAACGAAAATGTCAACTTTGTCAACCACATATTGTTTTGACGAATCTACATTGTGTTTAAACGGAGACGTAAACCGACACAACTGTAGGTATTGATCAGACGAAAATCCACATTGGATGGAGGAAGTTCACACCCAACGACCACAAAAAGTAAATGTTTGGTGTGGCATTATTAACAATAATGACAATCCCAATTTACCGGCAGAACAAATATTTTTTTAACAAGATGGGGCTCCTTCACATTTTTGGATTTGTGGTACGGGCATATCTAGAGGAAACTTTTCCTGGTAAATGGATTGGACACAGGGGGGCAATTGAATGGCCAGCTAGGTCTCCCGATATGACCCCGCTTGACTTTTTCTGTGAGGTCACATAAAAAATGTAGTCTACAAAAATAGGCCGCAAAATATCAAAGAGTTGGAAGGATAAGGCATGAAATTTCCACTCTTCCTCCCAGCACCCTTTTAAATTCAATACAAAATTTTGTTTGAATTCAGTACTGTCAGGAGGTAAATGGCGAACACTTTGAGCACCTTATAGAATAGAATTCCAAAGAAAATATTTGTTGTTTATTAAAACTTGTTTTCTCTCTTTTTTTTTCTAGCATAAATACTGTTTTCATAAAATTTAAAATACCCAGGACATTCATTAAAAAATACATTTGTTCGTTTCATGCATTTTTATCAACCCTGAACAATGCTTATGCTTTTTTATTTTCTGTAAAAAGTAATATTAAAATTTAATCATATCCATATCCTCCACCTTGTGTAATTTTCATAATAAATATCTTGAGAGTGGTAAAATAGTATTTTATATAACAAGTGGCTAAAATGGTGTTCGGCTAGTACTATAAACGACACGAGTAAAAAAAAAAAACAAATTTTAGTCTCGAGTTATAAACAAAATTTTTTGTATCGCCATTCGAAATTAGAAAACAATATAATTTTGTAAAAATAGACTAAATTATATTGCTGTTTCCATAGAAACCAATAAGTTTTATTTCACACTGTGAAATAAAATTTCTTTATTTCACACTTTTTTCTTTATTTTACACTTGTCAATAATGACATTGTTTTGATTCATTGAAACTGTCAAATAAATGTCATTTTAGGATATGGCGTTACAAAAAATTATTTTCAAAATTCGATATCTCGAAAACGGTTAAGTTTAGGTGTATAATGTGCTATATGAATTTCGAGAAGAATTGAAATATGGAATAATATACGGGGTGTTCCATTAAAGAAAAGGCAACTTTGTTTCATCACGACTTTTTGACTGATCCTGTATCTTTAATTATTCTTTATTGTAATGGGTTTTAAGAAACCCTAAAACTGTTGTGTCTTAACATTTTTCGCTAGCTATTTTACTTTAGGAGATAATCGACCGTTTCCATACATATTACCGACCCAGTATAAAAATAGAGTGTAACTATGTATAATACTTATGTCTATGAATTGTTTGGATATTTACCGACGAGCTAGGAACTTGAAATTTGGTATGAAGTTAGGAAATACCTTCACGACTCCCAAAAAATACAAAAATTTGAAAAATTCAAAATGGCGGCTCCAATATGGCTTCCAAAATTTGAATCAACTTATAATTTTTAACGATCCCTGTAGCGGAGCACGGGCATCTTGTTAATCCCACTTAAAGAATAAAATATATCAACAAATATAAGCATTGAAAGAGGAGGCCTTCAGTAATACGATCCTGGTACTGAACAAATATTATTTTTTTTTTTTTGTAAAAGTTGCAGCAGTTAAGAATTGATAAATTTAGCATGTATAATTTTCGACTCCGACCTTTTTCTTAAATTTCGTGAAAGCAGTAAGTAAAATCTAATATATAAAAATCTCGTGCCACAGTGTTTGTTATCGAACTCCTCCGAAACGGCTTGACCGATTTTTATGAAATTTTTGGTGTATATTTGGTAGGTCTGAGAATAGGTCGTAGGCTATTTTTATACCCCTAGGTGATAAGGGTGTCCCTATCCAGAAATTTTATTTTTATTTTTTGGACAAAAATTTATAATTTATATGGCAAAACAACGTTTGCTGGGTCAGCTAGTCTAATATATAAAAATATCGTGTCACAGTGTTTGTTATCGAACTCCTCCGAAACGGCTTGACCGATTTTTATGAAATTTTTGGTGTATATTTGGTAGGTCTGAGAATAGGTCGTAGGCTAGGTGATAAGGGTGGCCCTATCCAGAATTTTTTTTTTTATTTTTTGGTCAAAAATTTATAATTTATATGGCAAAACAACGTTTGCTGGGTCAGCTAGTATTATTATAAAAAATCCGACATAACATCTGAAAGTACATCAATCAAGCTTTAATGTCCGCTCAACAAAATGTTGATATATTATTTATTAACTACGTTAGCGCCATTAGAAGTTTAATGTATGAGAGGCGGAATTTTTTTTTTAAATTTATGTCTTTCAAAGGGCTGTATTTTAGATTCTATAATATCAAGTCGTTTAATAAAAAAATGTAAAAATGGTAGCTGTTTAACTAAAATAAGTGGAAAACAAACATACATCAATTTTATTATAATATCTGCTTTAAAATTATTTTTGATTTTTGTCATTTGATTTTGTCAGTAAATACCACTTTTTGTGTAGCGTGCGTTAGTTGCAAAATCTCTAGCTCCGATAGTTTTGCTCAAATAAAAAAATGGTATACAATACAATACAGCTTTATTCATCACCTGAAGTTTCATGCAGAAATGTACAATACTTATTGGACTAGTCATAAAAAACAAAAATTAATTACACATCTGAATACAATTAATAGAAATAAATTTGTTCACGCAAAAAGTACATATCACGTATTTACACAGACAATTTTACCACGATAAAAATTATGTTTAATAATTGTATAAAACAGTACACTTGACTAATACGTATGTATGTAAAAACTCGTCTACAGAATAAAATGCCTTACTAGCTAAATAGGTGTATATATAGCATATTTTTAAAATTATTAAAATTGCTAAAATTTTTGCTATTGCCAAATAAACACTTGAATTTATTAAAACAAGCAATACCTTGATACAAATTCGAGTTTTGGCCAATACTTAATCTTGAGTATGGTTGGTGAAGATTCTCACAATTTCGCGTATTGTGATCGTGCAGTACATTGTTTCTCACCAATGAACCTTCCTGTTTTTTTATATTTATTGTAATAAGAAATATATAAAGAGAAGGGAGCGTTAAAATAGATAATTCAGAGAATATCTGTTTACAGGATGTTCTGGGATGAGCCCCTACCATACATCTAATAATTCTTTTCTGGATTATAAATATTTTATTACTATGAGTTGATTTACCCCAAAACATCAAACCATAACTTATATTTGACTGGGCTAATCCATAATACGCTAATTTAAGAATTTCCAGCGATACTGTATTGCGTAATTGTCTGATGATAAAGCAAGTGGTGCTTAACTTTTTTGAAAGAGCATCGATGTGTTGTTCCCAGGTAAATTTTTGGTCTACTATAGTGCCAAGAAATTTTATACAATTTGTTTGTTCAATGGTCTTATGATTCACTTTTATTAGAGAGCAAAAGTTATGGTTTATGTTCTTTGGCAAAAATGTCATAAAAAATGTCTTAGTTAAATTCAATACTAATCCATTATCCAAACACCACTCATGAAATTCGTTGGTGGAAAGTTAGCCTTAGATACTGCATTCGCAAGATGATTTTCAGCTATTAAAATATTAGTGTCATCAGCATACATAATTACTTTTTGGTTGTTGATGCAAGAGTGTATCATGTCATTTATAAATATAATAAAGAACAGTGGTCCCAGAACTGAGCCCTGAGGAACACCCATCCTAATAGCTTTTTCCTCCGATTTACTAGTGTTTATAACCACTGTTTGCTTTCTGTCTTGTAGAAATGAGGCAACCCAGTTATTTGCACATCCTCGGACACCTATACGAGACAATTTCTCCAGCAGAAGATTGTGATCAACAGTATCGAATGCTCTGCTTAAATAAAAAAATACAGCAATTGGACACTGCTTTTTACTTAGATAATCATATATACTGTTACAGAACTCAGTTAGAGCAGTGGATGTAGATTTTTTCTGTCTGAATCCATTTTGACAGTTATGTAATAGTTTGTGAGTTTCGACAAAGTTATTTAGTCTCGAGTTAAAAGCGAAATCTATTATTTTTGCTAATTGAGATTGCAGACATACATTTCGATAGTTACACATATCTTCTCTGGATCCTTTGTTCTTAAATATAGGTACCGATTTGGATGTCTTAATTGAACTTGGATATTGTCCTGCGTCAAAAGATTCGTTTATTATGTATGACAGTGGTTCACTTATTAAATCTTTTACAGCTTTAATTGCCTTTCCACAGATTTCATCAATACCTGAGGATGGTTTCAGCGTGGTTCTCATAATAATGCTTTCAATTTCATGAGAGGTAGTTGGATATAGATGAAATGAATGATGGTAATGTGGAGATAAGTTTAATTTATCTGTGTTTGGCTTATGATTAGGCATATCCAAAAAAATCATTAAAACTGTTACATATATCATTTAATTTAGTTATTTTTTTGTCATTTATATTCAATTGACTAGTGGTGCTTTTGCTTGACGTACCTTTTGAATCATTAATAATTTTCCAACTTTCTTTTACCACATTTTGTGCATTTTGCGTAGTCTCTCATTGTTATAGTTATTTTTAGCTTGTTTTACCTTCTCCTTATATAAAGTCTTAAATTGCTTATATCTAACTTTAAGGTTCACATTAGTACTGATTTTAACTATTTTTGCCATTTCACATAACATCTTATGCATTTCTTTAATTTCTGTTGTAAACCAAACTTTTTTTACTTTTATTTATTTTAATTTTTTTATAAGGAAAAGCATTATTATAGTGATACTTAAAAATTGTATAAAAAGCATCAAACTTTTCATCCAAACTAGTGAAATTATACATTTCTGTCCATTGCTCGGTTTTTATAAGGTTCTTAAATGTTAGTAAATTTGCCTCGGAAATATCACGCCTAAATATCACTTCATTTACATAATTTATGTTGATTGGAAAAATAAAAGAACACATTTGAAATGTATGATCTGATATGTGATTATCTTTTACTAAGACAGGTGAGTGTGTTTCTAAGTTGGAAAATACTACATCGATACAAGTAGAGCTTCTATTGGTAGTCCGTGTAGGATCTTTTATATGGTTTTCCATGCCAAATTCACTTAAAAGGTTGATCATTTCTTTGGAATGATTATTTACAGAGAGAAAATTTACATTAACATCACCGCAGAGTACATAATGGTGATTACTTTTATATATTTGGCTCATTAGATCATACAATTTGTCAATAAATATGCTAAAATCACTGTCTGGTGTTCTATATACACTTATTACAAATAGTTTTCCTGCACTATCTGGAACATCCATATTAATTATTGTTGCTTCAAAATGTTTTTCCACACTACCGTCATAATGCACAGCTTTAACATTGGAATAATAGTCTGTCTGCCTTTACAAATATACACACTCCTCCATGATTAAAATTTTCTCGACAATAGCTATTGAGCAATATGAAATTATTTAGCTTAAATAGTGGTAATTCATAGGACTTGAGCCAATGCTCAGATATACAACAGATATCTATATTATGTAGATTAAATATTATTTCCAGCTCTTCAGCTTTGGCAAAAATTCCCTGAATATTAAAATGCATGATATTTACAGTGTGTTTTGTTGCAAATTTTTTGCTTGGAGTTATACCCTTTCTATCTGGTTCATTCTTTGTTTAAAATTTTCTTCTCTTTCTTTTTACCCTCTTATCATTTTCCGAGAAAAATTTAATTAACAAAATTATTTACAAAAATCCATATTTGTGAGCCTAATTTGCTAAATAAAAAAAATTGCACACTGGTTAACTCTAACTCTAATAATGGCATTTGATTGGTGCAATGCTGTAAAAAACTAGCTCTCATTGGCTACTATGCTAAGGAGTGAGATAATCAACATAAAACAAGTAAACCATATTTTTGTCTAACTACATTACATTATGTACGATCATTTTTAGTCATACGGACAAAGACAATATTAGTCGAGAATCTAAAGGTCCGAATTCGATCATGGGGTATGAACTCGCAGGTATAAAATTTAAAAAATATCGATATTATCCAGAATTTTATGTCGAATTCGATTCCAGAGGGCACGATGTCGGCCAAGATTGCAAAATTGCAAAAAAAGTAATAATTTCGAAAAAAAATTGGAACTTAAATATTGCATTATCTTTCGTTTACATTGCATTTACGAGCTTATTTATAAAGATTTTTTAATAATTCTTGTATCAATCGAAAGCTTAATGTTTGTAGTTTCATACAAGTGTAATAGAGAGACATTATTTTCATTATAAACAACACTATAAATTGTTTAAACAATATGTGCTCGGAAAGTGTAGTGTAATTTTCGGCCTCGAGGTACTTTTGTTATTATTGCAGATAGATGTGTAGTTATTTGAGACGGAATACGTAGAATAGACCAATGAACATTTTTTATTAAAACAATTTTTTAATTCTCTGAATAATTTAGGAGATATGATTTTTTAAATGTAGGGCGCGCGGCCGTAGTCATAACTCATCATAATAATAATATAGGCGTGGCCTCGGGTACGCGATTTGCCAGTGTGCATTTGCCGTTTGCATTGTTTATATGTTTATTAGTTCTAGTCTGACAGGCGAAGAACATGCTTGATATCGTTTCGTTTTTAAATAGTAACGATAATTACCTAAAAGTGTTTTTTATTTATTTGGGCAATTTTTTTCTATGTACTTACGTCTTAAGTGGTTGCGATACTGTCAGTTTTCCTTTCAGAAAAGGAAAAACTTACGTATTCAAAACATGCCTCAAATAGGCCAATGATCCTAAATGACAGTCAATATTGAATTTCCCACTCGACAATTCATTTGATACTGCTGAATTTGAAAACTCTGCACGATATTTCTTTGAAGTCTTATATGGTACACCGTTTTTCATTGGTAATTTGGACAACTTGCGAGCACATTTATTTCACACTTGTAAATCGAATATTCGAAATTTGCCACCAACTGAAGACTCATTTCACCAGCACATTCTTAGAGCTGCCTACCAAATAATTATTTGGAAGACAGCAGGTTGCATCAATCCAGTGCTTCCCAACCCTAAAGATTTTGGTTGGGTTTCGAAGGACAATATATTAGTACTAAGACTTATGACAAAAAGTGTCCGTTCAAATGTAACGACTGGAAACATATTTTGTAAATGCAAACAATTACAAAATTGCATTGGAAACTGCAGTTGTGCTAAGGCTGGTTTGGCGTGCATAATAGGTTATTTTTATAAAGGCCGATGTCAAAGGTGTTAGTTTAACCTTAACTTATACTATAGTATTATTTCATCAATACACTTAATTATAGCATTGTAACATCAATCATATGTATAACGACTTACCTATAATACTCCAATTTTAGTGATATCATATGTATTATGTACATTGAATTTACATTATTTTGTCAAGATGAAAAATGTTTTAATTTCATTGTAGTTGTTCTTAAATTAAATACAGATAATTTGTTCTGTTTGTAAGCGTTATTTATGATCTGTACGAACTTTCATATGAAAGACGTTACAAAAATGTTGTATACCTTACAAAAAAATTAATAAAATAATGTACAGTGCCCGTCACAATAATCTTGCCAACCTACATTTTTCGAAATTCTCTACATTTCCTCCTGGTGTATATTATTAGATTTTTTGTTTATTTTGTTAATTGTCCTCTGCTGTATAAGAATAAAATATCAACTGTGTTGTGGTAAATAAAGAATGGCGGATTTATATAACTTATAAATCAAATGACACTTGCCATAGGTGGCAAAATTATTGTGACGAGCACTGTACACTGTACGTAATAATAAATACTTTTATTATAACGGCAGTGCCTCGAAATCATGTGTAAATAGCCTACAGAGACAAGACCTCGCCTGCGGTAAACCAAAACAATGCGCTTCATTTAAAAAAAAATCATATCTCCTTCGGCGAATTAAAAAATTGTTTTAATAAAAAATGTTCGTTGGTCTATTCTACGTATTTCGTCTCGAATAACTACACATCTGTCTGCAATAATAACAAAAATGCCGAAAATTACACTACACTTTCCAAGCACATATTGTTTAAACAATTTATAGTGTTGGTTATAATGAAAATAATATCTCTCTATTACACTTGTATGAAGCTACAAACATTAAGCTTTCGATTGATACAAGATTTATTAAAAAACCTTTATAAATAAGCTCGTAAATGCAATGTAAACGAAAGATAATGAAATATTTAAGTTCCAAATTTTTTTCGAAATTATTATTTTTTTGCAATTTCGCAATCTTGACCGACATCGCGCCCTCTGAAATCGGATTCGGCATAAAATTCTGGATAATATCCACATTTTTTTAATTTTATATCCGCGAGTTCAGGGTTCGGCATTTTAGAGGCGTCTTTTTGGATGCTAGATTCCTTACTAATAATAATACAAAATTATGATAAAAGTTATACCACAAAATTTGCTTACAGCGCCCTCTACAATAAGCAGCAATGCTTATAAATGAATGCTCTCAAAATGTTTGACCTCCTATAAAGTACAAGTGTAACAGTTTCCAACTTCATCGGTAGTTTGGTTTAATCTGCCTCATTTGACCCCGGGAAGCTATATTTATGCTGGATTCCTTTATTTTCTGGATACCCTGTATATTTTATACTTTATTATTTAGAGAATGTACCATTCGAATCAAATACTGAAGAAAATAGTGTAAGAAAAGTTGTTTAAAATGTAACATTACATCTAAGTAGAGTCCGTAAAAGTGCGAATTATTTAATAGTTGTGAAGTTTGTAAGCGGCTGTGATTTCCTGAAAGTATTCACGATGTGAATACGAAACGATTCAACTTTCAGCTAACGTGCTAGAAGCGATAAACTACTAAGAAGTTGTATTCAGCTACTAGCACCACTTGTTACATTATTTATAAGAGGTACATATTTATTATATATAGCAAAGTTATTAGGTCTTACAGATGGATTACTCACAGAAAATGTTTCAAGTAAATTGCTTGGTGGAAAGCCTTTAGGTGGATATATGCTCTGAGATGTCATGTATAGAAATTTGAGAATATGATGACGTACATATCCTAATTTAGAATGTTATATGCAGGGGCGGCTGGTGAAATTTCAACATTTTTTTTCTCGTCTGTGGCGCATGGGACCCATACGAAATATGGGAAATAACATCTAGAGAAGCACTCCTCTAACGACCCCTAAAGAATTTTGAAAAAGCAGTTTGCAAAAATTTTTTTCAAAATTCGATTGACCCTCCTGGGTCTAGGGACTCCTGTTTAAAATTAATTTTTTTTGTCATATACATTTTACTTTTCATAAAAATACAACAGGTTTTGAAGTTTATGAAAATATTTCCATTACTAACTGAGATACAACGAATTGAAATTTTATCATTTGTTAAATTGAAAATTACAAAATTTCAGTTCATTGTGTTTCAGTTAATAATGAAAATATTTTCATAAACTTCAAAACCTGTTGTATTTTTATGAAAAGTAAAATGTATATGACAAAAAAAAATAATTTTAAACAGGAGTCCCTAGACCTAGGGGGGTCAGTCGAATTTTGAAAAAAATTTTCGCAAACTGCTTTTTCAAAATTTTTTAGAGGTCGTTAGAGGAGTGCTTCTCTAGATGTTATTTCCCATATTTCGTATGGGTCCCATGCGCCACAGACGAGAAAAAAATTGTTGAAATTTCATCAGCCGCCCCTGGTTATATGAGAGCAGCCAAACAAGGGACGCATACAAACAAGAAAAATAAACTTGTTGATATTTTTGTGAAATTGCGTATAATAAAATCAAAAATCCTATTTAGGTCACAAATAGCCCAGGAATTTTAGTCAATATATCGCTTCTACCCGGAATTAATTGTTGTAAAGCTGAAAATTTGCAGGATTGTAGTTTTGATCCAGGACAACATGTACCAAAAAGTCCCCTAATCTTCCCCGTCAGCTTCCCTGTTTTTGCGGCGCAACAAGTAGAAATTGCAGAGCTGGCTATAAAGTGCAGCAGAAAGGTTGTTACTGGTCCAAAATGATCATAAAAGCTTCGGAGAAGCATATTCGTTCGTATTTCAGATGTTCCATGCATATTTTGTTCATAATTTTCCATACTAGTGCTGTCAAAATTCCAAGAATTCAAAAAATTCCGAAACGGCGCCATTGCGGATAAATGAAGACTCGGAGAGAAAAACGTATCCGAATAAAAATTTCTCTTCATACTTTGAGCTTGTCATTAGTATATCTATCTTCTCTGTAGCGTTACCCGTTACGGAGCTACCCCACTCCGAGTGTCGCCGCGCCAATATTCTTGGCTAAAGATGTCGGACTCGGATGACTGGGGCCGGGCAGGACTATTGCCCTTTGCCCCAATACATCGCTGTAGACCGGGGACCAGCCTCGTGCAGGGCGGGCGAACTTACTTTACGTCGGCTCCACTCACAAATGTGAGCGGTGCAGACGATTTCGACCCACCTCCCTGGGTCCTGGCTCGTTGGACCTTGCTGGCTAAGGCCTCTTCTGGCGTTCTTCTGTCTTTATCTTCTTTTCTTCGCCAGCTTGTCCTCCCCGGGGGGTAGTCATCGGTCAGTTGGGTGTTTTTTGGGTTTTTGGCAGGAGTGATTGCCAGTACACAGAATGCCAATTGACACCCTGTCATCTGGATCGTCGCGTCGGTAGGGTAAGGATGAGCTGTGTAGCTCGAGGAAGGGCAGACCTAAATGCTTTGGTAGCATTTTCGGTCTGCCCGGAGCCAGGGTGATTACAGGTACTGGATGGTTGTTTGTCCGGTACTCGCAGGGTCTTGGGTGGGTGGTTGGGTGATCGTCATGTCTCTTCCGTGGGATGTCTTCGTCGGACGGAGGTATGTTTTATACTCACCCGTTATCCAGGATGTGCATCTTCGGCCGCTTATGCCTCGAAGCGTCAGCTGGGTCATAGTCAGTAGCCTCCCTGACCAGCGGGTTCCCATGCTCCTCGGCAAGGGCGTACATCTTCCTGGCTCTTTCCTTGATGATCTCGGTGACCGGGGTGTACTCGAGGTCCCTGAAGATGTCCTCGTTGCGCACGAACCAGGGTGCGTTGACTGCTGTTCGGAGGGCGACGTTCTCCACTCTCTGGATCTGTTGGAGGTAGCTCGCTTGGTAGCCCCATGCTACCGAAGCGTACGTCAGTTGAGGCCGGATGAGGGACCTGATAAGCGTTAGCTTGTTCCTCAGGTTGAGTCTGCTCTGTCTGCCCGTCATCGGGTAGATTAGGGCTCTCGTCCTCCTGGCCTTTTTGACGATGGCTTCCGTGTTCTGTCTCCATGTCAGGCCTTTGTCCATGATCACGCCAAGGTAGTTGGCAGTATCGTGCCATTGGATGTCTTCACCAAACATGGAAACGTTACCTGTGGGGTTTTGTTCTCTTACCTTCTTGAAGAGGACCGCCTTGCTTTTCTCGGCGTTGACGGCTACTTTCCATCTGTTGCACCAGTCCTCTAGAAGGGACGCTGCCTCCTGGATGTTTCTGGTGGCTAGCCTTGCGCTCCAGGATCTGGCAGTCAGGGCTGTGTCATCGGCGTAGAGGGCCATGGAGGTCCTCTCCGTCCGTGGTAGATCGGATGTGAAGATGGAGAACAAGGGCGGGGAGAGCACTGAGCCTTGGGAGACTCCTGCCTCCATTGTTCTGTACGTGGACACCTTGTTCACGATCTTCACCCTCATCTGTCTTCTGTGTAGGTGTGATTTCACTAGTTTGACGAGTGCAATGGCTAGGAGCCATCGTGCCAGACCATGTCGAAGGCTTTGACGACGTCCAGGAATAGCGCTGCCGTGACCTGTCTCTGGTTGAACCCCTTCCTGACCTCCTCCTCGGTGAGGCGGGGCACGTGGCGTTCGGTGTCCTGTAGGCAAACTGTTCGTCCGGGAGGATGTCCAATTCTTCTGTCTTATCGGCTATCCTCTTGAGGATGATCCTTTCATGTCGGACGATACTCGGACATTTAAGCGCGTCCATTGTTGTGTTGATCACGTCTAGTCTAAGCAGTCGCACGGCGAGCCTTGCCTTAGTTCAATAGCTGTGACAGTCCTCGAAGTGTGTGCATCGGTTCATTGGTGAGGGACACAGGCGTTTGCTGTTTTTGTAAGTTGTATCTTGAAGATGGAAATGTTGTGGTGGTTCAGAGTGGGCTATCAACTTGTTTCGGGCTAGCGTGGAAAGAGGAGATACTGAAGAAAAATTCATCTATCACCGTACCTGTGACATGCATAGGCAAGTCCTACGATACTCACTAGTTCTAGGGAAATGTTCTGAGTAGCCCAAGACGCTGATGTCTTTGTCATATACATAGTATTACAGTGCAATCCTTGCAGGAAAATTTACTCTAGACCTTCCAATATAAGGAAGGTCATTGCCATGGCCAAAACTTCACAGCCTGGAAGTGAGACGACTGAGCCGCGAATTAGATCAGCGCTCATTCCTTTTGATATAAAAAGGGACTACTTTTTCTGTGTAGAGGAGCGTGTGTGAGGATGGAGACGGAGACGGAGACGGAGAGAGGATGCCGTCTGTGAACAACATTCGTTCCGCGCATACTTCCAAGTGAGGGCGTTAGGGAGAATAGTGTGAAGACTGAGGATTTAATCTTTCGGAAAGCTTGCAGCACTCAACTAATGTGCACGTACTTTTTTGCAGGTCCAGCAGTGGTTAGATGTCAACCTCAACCCACAGAACTGGGGGTGGAAATCAGGACTCCAGGGCCTGGTTCCGGTTCCTACCACAAGGCAGCCGACTCCTGAGAGCCTACTACGGCTAATTTTCTATGCCTGCAAGGTGGACTGCGGTGCCCGATGCAAGTGCAAGAACTCTGGTCTGAACTGCAGCATCATGTGTAGGACCTGCAGAGGATCCAGCGGCACAGATAGCCAGTCAGTGGATATGGATGATGATCCGGACGACCTTACTTCCCAGTATATCAATAATGTCAATTGTTTTGCCGCATAAAGTCATTTTCTGCGTCTGACAAGTTAATTTCATTCAATAAATCTTCTAAAACACCAATAAATAATATATAAACAGGAATTTGCAACACGTCTCATCAGCGTAGCCAGGGCAATATTCGAAGTGACGTAGCTCCGTAACGGGTGACGCAACAGAGAAGGTAGGCATACCAATTGAAAGCCCAAAGAATGAAGAGAAATGTTTATTCATGTGCGGTTTCCTCTCCGAGTCTTCATTTATCCGCAATGGCGCCATTTCGGAATTTTTTAAATTATTGAAATTTTGACAGCACTAGAACGGAAAATTATGAACAAAATATGCATGGAACATGAAATACGAACTGATATGCTTCTCCGAATCTTTTGTGAAGCTTTCGACCCAAATCGGACCAGTAACAACCTCTCTACTGCACTTTATAGACAGCTCTGCAATTTTTGCGACTTAGGCCCTTGTTGCTCCGCAAAAATAGGGAAGCCGACGGGGAGAGTAGGGGATTTTTTGGTACGTGTTGTCCTGGACCAAAACTACAATCTTCCAAATTTTCAGCTTTACAATAATTAATTTCGGGTCAAAAACTAAAATTCCTAGACTAATGGGCTAAATTAATATGTTTATATCTATAGAAGGAACACAAAAACAGCAAATTTGCAGTAGACAGGCCCCAACTCCAAAGCTAAGTTATCCGGAAAGGGGTTACACATCGAAAAAACGCAGTAAAGTCGATTTCATATTTTCAAATTTCTAGAATACAGGGTATTCTAGAGTTAAGTTTGACAACTGTGTATGACTTCCTAAGACAAGTAAAACTTTTTACAAAGAATGACTTTTTCTCGGCAAATCAAAAATAAGAAAGTTTACGGTACACCATTCGGGGATACACTGTATAATTATTATAAATAAGATGATATTGTTAATATAAAATAAATTAAAAAGTTAATATAAAACACATAAAATATAATAATATAAATCGTAAATAGATAGAAATAAAGTACTAATAATGTTCTTCTATCTATATAAATACCTCGCTTACATTTGACCATCCTGCCTTTGCAGCGCTTAAAAATGATCAAAATATAAAAAATATGGGTCAAATTATTTGCTATAAAATGCTCTATAAAAAACCCTGATGCATTTTTTTCATAAAATTAATTGAAAAAAGTTATTAACAATAATAGTTTTTCATCCTCCAAATTTTCATTAACTTTTGCTTACAACTTCTTAATTATTGAAGTTACAACAAAAAGTTGTTAATAAAAGTTTATACAATATTATTATCTACAAAAAGGTTCACTACAATTTTTTTGTGGGAGTTAAAGCTTTCAAGATATATTAAAAAACCATTTACACCTTTATTTTCAAGATGGCGGCCAGATGGGTGCACTCCCCGACCCCGAAAACTCAAATTTAATCTTGTGCTGCCTCCCCCCTATATAATAAAAAAAATAAAATCGCATTCTACCCAAAATGCACAGTTAACCTTTTTTTTTTTACGCCGGACTGAGTGGACTACTGGAGCTTGAACGTATTACGATAGACAGTACGACCAGCATATTCACCACACAATATCCCTTAGCCGACTGAGCTACTGTGCTGATGGGTCAACAAAACCTAATCTTTTGTCAAAAGTTGTTCCGAGATTTTTAAACGTGGATGGTTAATGCAATAGTTCGTGGTTTACAGGGTAATTAAAAGTGCTTTAATTACCTTTAATTGCATGCTTTGTTATTATAAGACATGGTCTAACTTTTAGTGCCTATCTTTTGCTATTCATTTATTCATATACTTTTGGTGAAAAATATACAGGGTGGTATATTAAAAAAAATAGTGAATGAAGGATCGACGGAGGAAAATAATTGAAATATAGTAGTTACTATTACCAGGAAGAACATTGTATAATCTTCTAGTAAAATAATAAATGGGAATGTAGAAAATAATTTATAAATAAAGGATGCCAAACAGAGGGTTTTGTACATTTTTTTTTTCTGTTGTCCTGGTATCGTAATATTTCACCCATTGGTTTTTACCATTTTGATTATTTTTTTTGTAAAACGAAGTGTTTGCCTTTTCTACTACCTAATATGTACTGTATATTTTTCTGCTTCAAATCTTCATATTTTGAACTTTATCTCACTTTAGTATATTTAGATTCGTTAATAATATAACTTGTTGAATTCGTCCTGTCTCTAACCCTTGTTGCATAAATAAAAAATACATAAAACATACATGAAGTGAAAAAAAATTGAGTCCTTTGATTCTTGTACACATACTAAATCACAATTTTTTTTCACCCCCTTTTATAATGGGGTGGGGGTAGTAATGGGGGTGGATAATGCCAACATTTTTTTGAGGCATTAGCTTCTCATGTATATACCTATTTACTATATATATAATCAGTTCCAGATCTCGTTAAAATACACATACATGTACCAAATTTCAAGTCAATATTCCAGAGTAATCGTGCGCACAAAAAAAGTTACAGACAGACCAACAGACAGACAGACATTCCTTTTGCTCAAACTTAAAATCTCGACGTTTCATGACATTTTAAGCCTATTTGAACAATACAAATTTTTAAAAAATTTTGTCATTTCTATACTTCCACTGGTTGTGGAAGTAATATCTGAACAATACAAATTTTAAAAAATTTTTGTCATTTCTATACTTCCACTGGTTGTGGAAGTAATATCTGCGATTTTTAGGTTAGGTTAACTAATGCCAATTTGTCGCAGCACTACTCTAAAGTACAATGTCTTAAGAGTATTTTCCATTTTTTTTATTTAATTTGATTGAAGTCTCTACCGTCGGCAGATGTTTGTTAAAAAAAGGGCATATTTTTCCCACTGTGCGACGCCTTAAACTCCACAGGATATCGATCAATCATATTTATTTAAACGGTTCGTGTTAATATTCAATCAAGATATCGTTTATTTATTTCTGTTTTATGTCTACATAACACCAAATTACCAGTTATGGCTAGGATTTTGCAGAATAAGAGGGAAATATGCGTTTTTCTTCGATTTGTTATAAATATTTAAGAAACCAAACAGTATAATCTTTGAAACAGTTTTAGATACTCGATATTGTTCTAACGAATACAACTACCTATACAAGGTGTTTCGAAAAGATTGGGCAACGCTTAGCCGTAGACTCTTGGTGTTGAATTCCTTCGAATTGTTGTGTGACAAAGTTGTAAATCGCATATTTCTCTGAAAGGGTGCATTTTATCACGTTTAAACAAGTACACATTTTTTTAGGAAACTAAATTGCGTATCGATTATTATAGGAGGCGATGTCCACAACCTAACCTCAAAAAAGTTATGTCACATAAAAGTATTGTAACTAGCGCCATCTACAAAATATGACATCGGTAATATCACCATTATAATTAGCGACCTGAAAAATATGAAGTTACCAACTTTGAAGTAGATACGTATTCTAGTCTCCAAGATAGAGACAAATTACGAATACAATTTTTTTACTTTACCACCGTCTATCTTGAAAACGAAAAGAGTTAGACCACTACTTTTTGGGTTAAATCGACTTGTTTTGATGTCAAGTATCTACGGCTAAGCGTTGTCCCAATCTTTTCGAAACACCCTGTATATATTTTTTATTGTAAATTTTTATTGTACTTGAATATCGTAGATAGTCAACGAAAATATAGTTCCTAATTTCATTATTGGAGCATGGCATTTATCCATATACAAAGTTTATGATAAAAACTGTATATGGTTGTATTCCTTAGAGCAATGGGAAGTACATTAAACTATTTTAAAGTTTATTCTATTTATGATTTTTTAAATATTTATATTAAACCGAAAATAAACGCATATTTCCCTCTCACTCTGCAAAATATCATCCTTAAGGACGAAATATATCAAAATGTAGTGCGTAGGAATTATTGTCGAGGATGGGCCAAAAAAATTATTTTCGATTTTTGCTTATAACTTTTTTGTTTATTCGTTCGTTCAAAGTAGTAATTTTTTTAAAAGCAGGTGGCATTTGTTTCTTATTATATGTTTTGCAAATACGGCGGCTACTTCAATTATTTTGAAACCTACCATTGTGGATGTCCCTACCACCTTGTGTTTAAAGGACACAACAAAAATTTATATTTTAAAGGCTTCAGTCGCACCTGGTGCAATGTTTCGCCCTCTCTCAGGGTAGTTCGTTCATACTTAGAATACGACTTAGAACTATTAGTCCTGGAAAATATTACTACTCTATAACTCTCTACTGTCTTTATCACCATTGATGCACTTTGACTTGTGTATATTTTAATACTAAATATTTTATTTAATAATATAAAAAAAATAAATTAACACAACTTTCAAAATTATGAAATAATTTTGATCCCATATGATTTATTTAAATCCAGATTTACAGCAGCCCCCGACATATACATGCGTATAAGAACGCAAATTTCGAGGACATAAAGAAAATGTAAGCTGGATTTAAATAAATCATAAGAGTTCGTATATGGAATCAAAATTATTTCATAATTACTTCCACATCCAGTGGAAGTATAGTAACGACAAAAAAATTTAAAAAAATTTTTATTGTTCAAAAGGCTTAGAATGCCATGAAACGTCGAGATTTTAAGTTTGAGCGAAAAAAAAATTTCTGTCTGTCTGTAACTTTTTTTTTGTGCGCACGTTTACTCTGGAACCGTTTGAGATATTGACTTGAAATTTGGTACACATATGTACTTTAACGAGATCTAGAACTAGATTATATTTTCATCTTGTTCCGTCGAAGGGTTAGGGGGAAAATTTGGGGTAAATAGGTAGATCAAGCAGGTAAGAGTCCATAAAATTGGTATTTAGTATATACAAGAGAAGCTAAGGTCTCAAAAAAAAAATTGGCATTAGCCACCCCCATTACCACCCCTACCCCATTATTAAAGGGGATGAAAAAAAATGTGATTTAGTGTGTGTACAAGAACCAGAAACCTCAAAATATTTTTTTACTTCATCCACCCCCCATTACCATCCCCACCCGACTACCGATGTGGGGTATCATTGTATGGGTTTTTGGGGTAGAGGATTTCAAATATTATATTATTAAAGTTCCATAAACAATTATTTCCACATACGAAATTTTTTCGTTGTAAGTGACTTGGATAGAAAATTTGGATGTGGAAGTAGTGATTCCTTGGGCAGCGGTTTTTTTAAATTTGTGTTAATTTATTTTTTTTATATTAATTATTTAGTCGATATTTTTGTGTCAGGGTTTTTTTAAAATTTGTAATTTAATTTTATTTTATACTTTTTAAACTAAACATATACACACAACATAGCGTATTATTATATCACGAGTCCCACACATAACTTTTTAACCTTTAATCCGACGCGGTCCAATTTTGTATTTACTAGTCGCACACGGTCTACAAGACCGGTTCTATTATAAATATATTTGTGTTATATTTAATTTCAATAAAAACTGCACCAAAACCGGATCTCCCGTTGAAGAGATATAAAGCCACAAGCAGACAGACAGAAAACAAAGATATACTAGTCAAACTTATCTCTCTCTTTTTGGGTCGGGGGTTAAAAAATTGAAAATTTTTAAAAACTCCCGATCAATGTATCTAATCGTACCAGTTTCATATGACCGAATCAAAATGAGGCCGAAATCATATTCGGCTACCATAATTGTCTGCACATTTTCAATTTTACTTCAATCGGACAAATTCTAGAGAAGTTCAACATGGCGAATTCGAGATGGCGACCAAACATCAAAATCTAATACTCTTTCGGGGCGAGCGTAGAGGCGACTTCAATGTGAACATCAGTCGATATTCCGTTGAAGCAACGTCGAGCGCGGTTAGTACTTGGATGGGCTCCCATCTTGGGAAATACGGCGTTCTCGTCCCACCTTCTAAAGGCTTGTATATCAGTGTATACTCGGAAGTTACGTAATTTCAGATAAGGATTACGTAGTGGATATACCATCCTTCGGAGGGGATGTAAAGCAGGTGGTCCCTTGTCTATTAAATGTTAGGCAAGTAAAAGATCCCTACTCTTCTTAAGGGAAGAGGTTCGGCAAAATTTCCAGGTTGGGGGTAGCTCGTCTCCTGGCGTCGGTGATAGGCCCTGGTAGCAGAAATAGGCCGACGTTAAACAGTTAAAAAAAAAAAACTCTTTCAAATAAAAAATCGTATCACCCGTTGAAGAGATATGAAGCCACAAACAGATAGACAGACAGACAAACATACAAACATACGCGTCAAACTTATAACACCTCTCTTTTTGGATCGGGGGTTATAAATTAACTAACTTCAAACTTTTGGTTATTTTTTGGTGGTGTGTTAATTTCTTGGAGAAGTGTATATTCATTACGTCGTTCCTATCTGATATAAAAGTCATAGTTTAAACCGAATCCTTCACCATTTCTTAGAATGCAACGCATGAGCGAATACACTATACGATCAAATTATAGTGTTAAAACTAAAAAATTTTGTCCGCCATCTTGGGACGTCCGCCATCTTGGGACGTCCGCCATATTGAATTTAGTGTGACGTCATTTTATTTTCGAATTCTTCTCAGCAAACATTTGATACCCATATCATGGGGGAGCATAAAAAATAACTGGTCCGCCGTATTGGATTTGGAATGACGTCACTTAGCTAACCATGCATTGTCATCCAAACTAAACGTGTATGCAAAATTTCAGTTCAATCGGTTGGGAATAACTGTTTTAAAATTCAGTTGCGTCCGCCATATTGAATTTAGTGTGACGTCATTTTGTTTTCGTATTCTTCTCAGCAAACCCTTTCATTTGATCATTTGATACCCATATCATGGGGGTGCATAAAAAATAATTGGTCCGCCATCTTTGAGAGTCCGCCATATTGGATTTGGAATGACGTCACTTAGCTAACCTTGCATTGTCATCCAAACTAAAATAGGTTGGGGATAACTATTTTAAAATTCAGTTGCAAGATTTGACCCACAAGAACAAGGTAAGTTAAATAAAAGCTTGTAATCAAGATGGCGACCAAACATCAAAATCTAATATGGCAAAAACCTTCTCGACAAAATACTCTTTCAAATAAATAACAGTGCATCAAAATCGGATCACCCGTTGAAGAGATATGAAGCCACAGACAGACAGACAGACATACAAACATACGCGTCAAACTTATAACATCTCTCTTTTTGGGTCGGACGGTCCCTAACTGGGCCCAACGAAGTTTTTTACCCAAAACTATTAAAAGTGACAGTGACATTAAAAGTCTGAGAACCTTGAAAACAATTTCCGACACAACGCCGGAAAAATGTCCGGCATCACAACCTAAAAAACATTAACATAACCTAAAAACAAAACCAAGTGCAATACCAACCTAAAAATTTTCGGCAACTGTCAAAAAATAAAATCCCCCAACAAAGTTTAGAACCAGAATTTTTGACAGATTTAGAACTAGCAAAATTTAGCGATAAAAAATTTGACAGCTATCATTTTGACAGCTGTTAAAAAATCTTCTTCTCCTGAAACCTTTTGGCACCTGCAGTTTGACATCTAATATTAGTGACAAGAACAAACAAAAACCTTCCCCGACCGATTTAGTGAAAAATCGGTCGAGGCCGATTAAAGATTACTTACAAGATGAAAATAAAAAGATAAAAATAATATTTATCAGCTCAAATTGAAAAGGTCCACTATGAACACTTCACCGGCTACAGCTGGCAGAGAAGCTGTCCACAAAGAATTATATGGTTTTTAAAAATAAATAAAATGTTACCAACATTGGTTTTGGAGGAAAATGTATGGCATCATTTAAATTATTAATGCTACTTTTATTTATTTTTATTGTAAATATGGTTCAATAATGGGTTTTGCGCTTATTAGTATTTATTTTGAGGATTGTTTTAATCATTCTATGGTTGGGACTATTTTCTGTGTACTTATGGGTAAATTTCCTAATTGATTGTCAATCTGTGATTGGTTGATTGGAGAACAGGTGGTTAGGAAAAGACGGCTGGTGTCCAAAAGTTTCATTCTTTAACGCCTCGTTTAGGTGTTTAGACGAGATTTTTATCATCGTTTGAAGAAGTGACCCAATATTAATTCGGGGATTATGCCATAAAAATCTTAAGTGTGGGAATACCTAACTGTTATGTGAGCTGTTTGAAGCCGAACATTGTAATATGGTGAGGAGGAACTTCTAAATAAGCGAGAAAAACGACGTTAATGAGTCCTGTTTTTGTGTGCCCAGGCCGATTTTGTTGGGCAAGTCGTAAAGTGTCAAGTTGTAACGTTATAGAGTTGTGAATGTCCTATAACTTTTATTTGGAGGTTGTAAATTGTTTGATGGAGGGCCACGTGCCGCCATTTCATGCGGAATTGCAGTTTTGGTCATGGTCACGAGGTTGCGAGGAATTTACTGTTTACTGGAATACTAGAACTGGGGCGAATATAAGGATGCTGTTGGTACACGAACAGTGCCGCTTCTAGGTAATGAGATGCCTTCGTGCGAGAGCACTTTTTGGCGCCCTTTTTTTGGTGGGCACCGCTCAGTCGAAACAAGGGCTGGGGGGGGGGTATTTTTCGTCCCAATTTTTTTTTAAAATTGGCTTTTTGGTACCCCATGGCCTAGTGCGCCTTCGTGCGGGGCACGAAATGGCCCCCGCGTTAGACGCGGCCCTGTACACGAGCATATTTTATCTTTAAAGTCTGGATTTTCTGCGAGACGTTGGAGAATGGATAAGTACTCTCTTATTTCACTACAGTGATAGCTGAATTAAAGATTTATATGTTTTGTGATAATATTCTTTTATGATGTTTTTTTAAACTCACCATTTTATATGCATTAATAATTTTTCTTCTTGTTACTCAATTAGACCCCTTTTGTTATAAATAAGCAATGTGAGTAATTACGCAGTTATATACTTATTTGCAGGTATTTGTTGTAGATATATTTGCACATAAGTTATCTTATCTCTTATTATTATGTTTGTTTCATAGCAACGTTTGCTTAATTCAATCCATATTAACTTGAACTGAAATTTTAGAGCATTTTGGCAGTAAATCGACTGAATTTTAAAGAATAAACAATTTGTGTTACGTTAAATTCCTAACGTTAATCTGTTAATTGTTGTTTGCATTTAAAATGACCCATACTGTAAATGTACTTATTATAATATATATATATATATATATATATATATATATATATATATATATATATATATATATATATATATATATATATATATTTTCTAAATTGATTCCTTTTTGTTTTGACTTACAATATTAGAATAAACACGGTGTTTGGTAGTTTTTGGAATCAGTGTGTCTATCATAACTTAAGGGGGTTGGAATTTTAAAGGAAATTACCTAGCGCAAAATTGGCAAAATTTCAAAATCGTTAAAAAATAAACGGCTAGCCGACCTTTATATTTAAGAGTATTTCGTTATTTTAAGTTTACTTCTCCATTATTGATACGTAAATGCAATTTAATCCGTAACATTGTCATAAAATATTCATTCTTTGGATTTTTTCAAATAAAAAAATATCTACACACTTTTTTTAATGGGAAAACTTTTAAATTTGTCATTTTTAGAGTACGTTGCAAAAGGTTTCATTCAAATTAATTAAGTTCAAAGTATTTCCGTAATAACGCACTTTTTTCATCTAAATGCATTGACCTAGTAACAGTTTACAAGTTGTTTACAACAGATGCAGCTATTGGAAAAAACACACCTCCTCGTTTATTTTGAAGTCTGTTAAAAATGAACATATGTGCAAAGCTTCATTAATCCCATTTATTTTCTTTTATATTAAAAATGTAAGGCTACTTTTGCTGTACTATATTCATTACTCGCAAAAATTTCATTATATACTGTTAATATTGTACTCGCTAAAATTCGATTCAAAGTTTAAATTATTCACTTGCACACTGCTCGTCTCGGGCAATTAACATTTGCCGTTATGCAGATGCCTTATAACGTCGTTTAAATTAAAGTGTAAACTCAGACAAGAACGTCTTTTAATCACAAACAATTATTAGTTGTGAACGTATTTAAAATGTTTCCCTTATTGCACGCAAAGCTTTGAACTATCTTTCTTAAACACCTTCCAACTACATTTTACATCCATCGTACAAAATTAGATAATAAAAGTTTACTAAACTTTGTCAATATACGAATTACGCTGGGAAGTTTTCTCAATTATAGTTAATTACTCGCTGCAAAAGGTATAGTTTATTACGTGGTATTTCAACCTTAAAATTTCTAGTCTAAGGTAGTAAATCATAATTTCATTGACAGTTTGTGTCGAATTAGTGTAGAAAAATTTATAAAGCGCTGCGAATATTTTTAACAGAATGTTGTAATCCATCAGTGAAAATAAACTACTCCAGTTCAATAATTTCTTGCAACGAAGGCCTTTGCTGTTGTAGTATGTCATTTTAATTGGCTTTGAATATTTGTAACAATTTTAAATGTTCCCATAGATAAAAGACGTAGAAAAAAGTTTGCGACAATTTATCGAAAAAGCAAGAATGTTACGTACCTTATTTTCATATTAAGTATTAAGGCTATTGACAATCTAAATTTGAACAAACTTATAACGACACTTAGTTGGATTGTGGCATTTTCCCAAACAAGAGGTGCATTAACTTGCTGCTAGCTCAACGCAGGTCAGTGGGTCTTTTATATTTTTATGAACTTTATTCGTGAATTTATTAGGCCATAAGGGCGCCAGCGTATTTTAAAACAAACGCTTGCCATGAAAAAATAATAAAAATAGAAAAATTTGATATTCTTGAATATTGTTGTGAGTTAAAAATAATAACACAAATGAAGAAAATTTTAACAATGTATTAAGCAGACTTAAAAAGGTTGACAATTCCTTTACACTATTATAAACATTTAATAACAATTAAAAAATAATAATAATAATTTATTTATTCCTAGAGACCATTTACATTGGTATAGGAAAAGTCAAATAGTGTGTGGCTCCTAGGATACCACTTAGTTAATAATAGCGGTAAGATATTAAAATACTATGTAAAATACAACCTTACACAAACATATTAACATCCACATATTAGTCTAAAAATTCTTCAATGCTATAAAAATTACGTTCTAACAGAAAATTAAATACTTGCTTTTTATATATTCTTATATTGACAATATTTTTTATTTCGCAGTTTATTAAAACATTTAATACCCATATAAGTTGGGCTATTTTCAAATAACTTTAACTTATGTGAAGGGGTAGTTAAATCCATATTAAACCTGGTATCGTACTCGTGAAAACAGTTGATTGATAAAAAGTTTTGATAATTACTCTTGACGTAAAGGAGAATTTCATATATAAATAGACAGGGTAAATTTAATAAACATAAGTCTTTAAAAATGGTCCTACATGATTGCAGTCTTGAAGCACCCACGATAGTTCTAACTATTCTTTTTTGGAATTTAAACAATCTGTTAAAATGACCTGACATACCCCAAAATATTATACCATACCATACCTTAACCTTAACTAGCTTACCTTAACCTGGATAAAACATGAGAATGATAGAAAGCTAAAGAAACGGATCTATTTGTGAGTCGAAACAATGCGTAACACATTGGGGAAAGTTTACTACATAAATGATCAATGTGGTTCTGCCAAGTTAATTTATTGTCTATATATATTCTTATTATAAAAAATTTTGTTGATGTTATTTGTTCAATGGATTTTGACTCAATTTTTATTAAGTGTGACTCACTGATTATGCTTGACCTTGGAGTAAAATGAATAAACTGTGTTTTAGAGATATTTAAATGTTGCTTGTTAGATGTGAACCAGTTGGTAAAACAGTTAATCATTGTCTGCAATTTTATTAGGGCGTCCTTGGTTTTAGAGTCTATGCATAAATAATTATTATCATCTGCAAACATTATTAGATTTTGATCTTCAACAATTTCTGGAAGGTCATTAATGAATATTAAAAATAACAAGGGTCCTAGAATGGACCCTTGTGGCACTCAAATTGTAACATTTAGCTCGTATGACCTAATTCCATTAATTTCTACTACCTGCTTCCTGCCTGATAAGTAAGAGTTAATCCAGCTACCAATTTTACCCCTGAACCCATATTCGTTAAGTTTCTCAATAAGAAAAGAGTGATTGACCAAGTCAAAAGCTTTACTCAGATCCATGAATAGACCGAAA
This sequence comes from Rutpela maculata, assembly GCA_936432065.2. Lineage (NCBI taxonomy): Eukaryota > Metazoa > Arthropoda > Insecta > Coleoptera > Cerambycidae > Rutpela > Rutpela maculata. The sequence goes on from OW386293.2 coordinate 22,698,105, forward strand.
CATTCAAGGTCATTGTACAATTTATTTATGAAGTCAAGTAATGCTGAATGTGTGTTCCTACCCTTCCTAAAAACATTTGGCGCTTTGTGTAAAATATGATGTTTTTGCAAAAAAGTCATTATTTTGCTGAACATAATTTTCTCCAGTACTTTTGAGATAGAACTCAATAAAGATACTGGTCTGTAATTTTCCATACAAGTATTATCCCCTTTTTTGTGAAATGGTACAACTTTAGCTACTTTAAATATATCTGGAAATACACCATCAGATAAAGAGTTATTTATCAAAAAAGTTAGGGGATATGTTATGAAATTTATAACAAATTTTAATAAATTACAAGAAATGGAATCCAGTTCAGATGAATTAGATTTATGCAAATCATTAATGGCATTGAATACCTCATTCGCTGAAACGGGTTCAAGAAACATTGTTGGATAAGTCTTTTTTGTTTTAAAATTAAAATTATTAGTTTGACCAGAAAATATGGCATTCAAGTTATTTGGCTTTTCTATAAAAAAAATATTAAAACTACTAGCGATTTCTTTGGCATCATGAATAGTTGTTTCCGCTACCTTTATCTCACTAACCATTGTTTTATTCTTATTGCCATCTACCGTATCCTTAATTAATTTCCATATTGACTTATTTCCTAAACGTTCATATACCTTAGCATTATGTAACTTTTTTGCCTCTTTAACTACCTTCTTATATATTTGCTTATATTTTTTATAAAATTTAGCAAGTTCTAAATTTCCTGTCTGAGTCATTAGGTTATAGATAGATTTTTAATTTTGAGCAGAAGTTCTAATACCCGTGGTAATCCACTGATTTTTTGGTTTATGATTTTGATTAATTGTTTTTGTAAGGAAATGAGAGTTCAAAATAATGTTTTATAATATTAGCAAATTTTTCAAAACCATCGTTTACCGATTTACTTTCATATACATCTGCCCAATTTTCCTTACTTAAATATATATAAAAATTATTATAATTGGCATTACTAAACATCCTGGTATACACAAAATTATCAGTTTAATTAGAGATACGCAAAGTTATTAAATAAAATATTAACATCACAATTTAATTTGGTTAAGAAATTTTTTAAAAAATGTATAGAAACTAATAAATAAAAATTTGACAAAATTACTGGTTTTTTACAAAAATATTCTGACGAAAATTTTTGACACTAACAGTACAAGATCTTACATAACTTTTGTTTTTGCCAATGGGGTTGGAAGCTGTCGAAAGCTCGGCAGGTTTTGAGGGACTTATGGCTGAGCCGGGATCCATAAACAAATTTCCCTATAGCGTGGAGTAAAAAGCTCTGTCCTCTCTCAACGTGGATGCTGTCCAAACCACCAACTTCATCACAAAAAATCAGGTGATAGATGTTGACTTGTACTGTGGCGACTCCTCTTCTCTTTGTCCAAAGATTTAACATATAAAAGGGAAAAAAATGTTTAAAAACCAGTAAGGAGGAGATAAAAAAATGAAATTACGATTTCAAACAGAAATTACAAATTCGATAATAAGTATTATGTACTCAGATACAAAATTACGTTAAAACTAATCAAATAAGTACACTCTTTTTTACTATTCTGAGCTAGGTAGAAATTGTAAGTTGCAAAAAAAACAAAAAATTAAGATAGCAAGATATTGCGTTAAAGAAATGGTGATGACCAAAATTTAGAAAAAGGAAGTTACTCTGCAAAATTACTAGATAATATTAATTTACAAATAAACGATATTTTAGATACGATAAAATTTTGACTAAAAAAAAAATAGATTATATTTGACAATATTGATTTTCGTAGCAAAGAGAATTTAAACATGAAATTTACATGAAAATAGGTAAGGAAAATATTAGTCAAATATTGAAACAAGGTTAGTCTGTACTAAATATATATTATGTAATTAACATAATTTTACAAGAAAAATAAGGAAAAATTAATATATAACTTTTATTAAGCTGAAGGCCAAGAAAAGTTAATTTAAGATAAGATAAGCCCAAAAGATTATCTACTTTAAAATAATGCACAAAAGATAATAAATTACCTGTGGCTTGTTAAAAAAATTTCCTCAGATTTGACTCAAAAAAATCAGAAAAAAAAATTAGAACATGTGGAGTGATGGTAACTTGTGCATTTTTGTGACATTTGAACCACTAGATAAATATATTTTAAAACTTTGTGTGGACAGATAGACAGGCAATGATATTAGATAATAAGTATAAATATTTAAAAGATAGATTTTTTATTTACCAGTAATTAACCGGAATAAAGTAGAAACCGACTCTTACGTTAATGATTAATTCACGTAAGAAAGAGATAGCAATATTTAATACATTAACGAAGCTATACAAAAGACAAGAAGAAAAGAAAGATGGTTCGGTGGTTCAGAAATCCCAAATTCTAGGACTCTCTGGACGTACGTTCGGTGAGTGCTTTAAATCTCTTCAGATTTAATAAAAAAGATAACAAAAAAAAACAAAGAAAAACACTCATCTTACGTTTTCCAGATGTGTCCCAGCAGCATACAGTCTGGACAGATTCGGCTTTGAGCCTGATTCCAGCCTAAGTACCATAAAACTCCAGAAAATTCCACCATGAATTCCTGAACCAAATCTTGTGCTTAACCACAAATATATTCTGTAGTGTATCCACACCAGTATAGTTCATCCAGAAAACGCATCAAACGGCAGAAAAATATCTAGGAACCATAAAAGAGAATATAGGTGACCACCAGGGGCCAATCTATAATTGTTTAACCCTTACGTTACACAATTAGAGATAAAAAGATAGTTTTCCAAATGGGCCGATAATAATAATTACGTCAAATAATTATTGATACGACAGGTAAACATTTGTTTAACCTTTAAATAAAACACACTGTTTGATAAAATTATTCTTAAAAATATATCCACATACAAGCCTAAAATACGCATTCAGTTAAATTACCTACATAAAATAATTGAAAACTGAAAGGATTAAATAGATAAAAAAGGAAATAAATGCTCAATACCTTACCTTCTCCATGTTATCAAACCAGCCAGGATCTGAAACACACTCGCTCTTTACAAGCGTTGGGTCAAAGATGAAAAATGTCGATCCTACCGTCAAATTCTCAAAATTCCTCACAGCGCCAGCGGCGCTGATTGTCTTACGTATAATTACCTACCAGATATTAAGTTAAAGATTCGCACACACTATAACATATAACTTTATAACGTAAAACTTCACAGTGTTTAAACCGATCGCAAAACATACTAAATATTAATAAAATAAAATGTTAAAGGGAGCTGTAACGTCATTTCGACAGAAATTTCGTTACAGACCGTGAGGTATATTCGCTGTCTGTACGAAAAAAAACTGCTTTGTTGAACATGGACAACACTAACTCCGACAAATGTGAAGTTGGCAAAGCAAAGGCGTCAGACAGGACTGGTTTCTGTCATCAATACTGTTTATTTATCTTTTGCAGATGATACCATTTTAGTTGGAGCAAGCGAGGATGAGTTCATACACCTGCTGGACAATATTCAAACAAGAAGCTCTGATTACGCTTTAAATGTAAATTACAACAAAATGAAAGTTTTGATTGTATACCAAGAAAATGAGGGGATTTTCAACGAGAGAGAATTATGTTCCATATTCCACTTTCCACATTCTATTACAAAAACCATAAATTGTTTATTTGCTGAAAAAGCTAATGGATGTAAATGGTCATTTATACAGGGTGTTCCTTAATGACGTGTTGATTTTTCAGGGTGTGATTCCTAGGCCATTTTATGAAGAAAAGTTCATACGACGCAACGGCCTAATTTTTTTGCTACAGAGTGTTGATTTTTTTTTAAATCTGTATTTTGTAATATCTCAGGAAGTACTTTAAATTTTATTCTCAATTTTGGTATTTGTTAATAGGATATTAAGTCACATATTTCAGTTAGAAAAGTTATTTTATCGCTCCACCAGGAGTGCAAACTCCTCTGATATATTTTACCAAAAAAGTGGTACGCCACTGACATTTTTCTATGTGGATATTTTTCTAATTAGCCTGGTCAATTTTACATCAAAACGGTTTCTTGCATTTTTCTCGTCAGACCACAGTTCTTGATTAAAACAATTAAATTCGAATTGAAACTAATTATTATTAACATGGAAAAATGTCAGTGGCGTACCACTTTTTGGCAAAAAAATATCAGAGGACTTGTTTGCAGGGACGCCATTTGTGGAGCGATGACATAACTTTTCCAATTAAAATATGTCGTTTTATATCCTATTAACACATGCCAAAATAGAAAATAATACGTAAGTACTTTCTGAGATATTAAAAAATAATGATTAAAACAAAATTTAAGCCGCTGCAGAATATGTTCATATGAACTTTTCTTCATAAGATGACCTAAGGAATCACTCCCTTAAATATTAGCTTGTCATTAAGGAACACCCTGTATATATTTTGGATAATTTAGTAGCAAAAAAAATTAATGTCAGTTTTGGTATTACAGATTAAACTATATTTTTACAATTGATTATTTTTTATTTATTTGTTTTTATCATATTGGAGATTATTATTTAGGGATTTTGCAAATCACAACTTACACACTTTTTTATTTATTATGAAAATACCTACCTATATTTGTGTAATGTTATTGTTATCATATGTTGTAAATAAACGTATATTATTATTATTATTATATTATATTATAAACTTCAGAAGAATATGAAAGACAATAAGAACCTTCAATATGGTTAAAAACTTTTGTTCCAAAAATACCAATGGGTTATAATAAAATAAAATTCCCAAGGCACCGAATTCCCATGGTGAGTTTTCCCACTTCGATCTATTTGATACTTCCAATTGATACTGACTTGCCCATAATACCAGATATCCGTGTATTCCCTCGGCTAACTTCTTATGAGATCGACCGATTCTCCGGTATAAATAAATCTGTTAGGATTTCCGTAGGCATTCTGTTGAACTGGCGATTTTTCTATTCTCTCACAATCACGTAATTTGAACGGAATTGGCAGGGTGATGCGTTAAGCGTCATGGGAATTTAGCGGTTTATACGACGCGTGAAGAAGCATGGTGTAAGGATTCTTGTAGATTGTTTAATTAGATCGCATCAATCAATGTTACGTAAATAACTAAATACAGTCACTTATTCTATATATTATGTACATTTAAGCAAAGAGTTTACACCTAATTTCAGTTAATTTATTATTTATTTTTAAATAGCAGCTCGGATATTTGTTTTCATATTCTTGAATGACGTTTAATTATTTTTTGTATCTGATCTCTAAAATAGCTATTTTACGGACTCATTTGAGTTCGTAAAATGAGTCTTTTCCGGACTCAATCCCATAGCAACTTTTGAGAATCATTTAGGTGAATAATGCAAAATGGTTCATGCAACAATTAAACAACTTTATTTAATCTAATAGGTACAACATTATGACTTAATTATTAGGTTTGTAAGTTAAATTAATAATAACTAAATGATTATGGTCCAAAATGAAAATTAAATGAACAATTTTGAGCACCTTTAAAACTATTACACCCAAACGAAATACCCGAACCCGAGGGTATCTTTTGATGATGTGGTAATTGCTTCGGTAGTAACCGATATTATGTTACTCGATTTTCTTCTCCCCCATTAACATTCTGCACACTTTTTTCTTCATCTCAATTGATTCTGCTATATATATGACCCTGCCACTGAAGACGAGCTGGAATTAGTTATTATTTAGAATAAAAAGAACTAGTGGAAGCATTGTACTCTTCGCCGAATTACTGAGGTTTTATATAATTGTTACACATTCTATAGGATACCCTTAGCAGTTTTCTTGTAATGTGACGTGCTTTTCTTCCAGGCTTCTTGTGCACTAGACGTCTGGAAGCGTCACTTTAGCGCCGGTCAATTGCCGTCAGACTCGGGCGCCACCTTTACAATTTATTTACGTGGGGCAAAGGATCCCACACCAGCCCCCTAGCGCAGCCTGTTTCAGTAGGGCTGGGATAGCTACAGTGAAGAACGGTGATTCCAGAGGTCGTTAGGACAGATTAGACAAACACACACACAGCAGTAAAACACGTGTTTAAAAAAAATGACAATCTTTATTCAAGAGTGTAAATAAATAAACAAAATCAGGTACTTGTAACTATTACGAATTATAATACAGTACAATACAAATTTACAATGAATTTTGAATGTGCCATGCATGTGCCCCAGGCAAGCAAATCTACGAATTCGAAAAAGTATGCGACAGCGTCGGGTGCGAATATCGGACACCGGAAGAAACTTTTAAATTATTAAAATTATCAGACAACACTCAAGGTATAAGGCGTAGGAAAAGACCTGGCAAAATATAATTCTGATTGTTAACATAGGTCGCAGTCAACATCTGGTTCGGAGCGGAGCTAGCAATATATCTGATATAAATCAGAGGCGGGGTACAGGCTTATGTCTCTGACTATTCGTCGGCCATAACGAGGAATGGTCAAAAAGACTGAACAGGGTTAGCAATATATCTGATATAAACCAGATGCGGGGTACGGACTTATGTCTCTGACCATTCGTCGGCCATAACGAGGAACGGTCAAAGAAACTCGGAGCAGGGCTAGCAAGCACAGGGGCCTCTGTTGAACTAACGTAAGTCGCCGGATAATAAATTATAAATTATATTTCACAAGTCCCTCGTAAACCCTATATTTGAGTTAAAATATAATAATTTACTGCTGGATCTCTCAATGCACACCGTATAACAGGCAAAGTCTTTTATTGCAGAGAGATAAGTATTTATAAAACGAGTACAGGTATACAGGAATCTCACCTAGAGACAGACAGAACAAATCTTAACACCGTAATCGTGGAATTGTATCTGGTGATTTTGGTCGCGGGTTCGCGGTTTTTATATGATTCGCGACGTTAATGGGGTCGGGTGCAAAATTTACCCATTGAATGCCTCTAAAGGCGCCGTTACACGGCGCGAGGTTCGCCGAACCACGAACCTGATGCGTGGTTCGGCGAACCACGCGCCGTGTAACGGCGTCTTAAATTGAGGGTGTCAATACGGTACGTAGTTCATTCAGATTTGTGACGCATTTGGTTGTATCCTTTGGTCCATGCAAGTTTACCGACATCCGATGGATCGCGGCAGCGCGCAGCACGAACTGCGAACTAATAGCGAACCACCCCCGTCAGACGGCGTGTAGTTCGTGGTTCGTCGGGCCAGGTTCGGCGAACCACGCGCCGTGTAACGGCGCCTTAACGCATCGCCTCGCCTGCGAACATGCATTGTTTTTATCTCCATTTTTATATTTGAAAACGGATTCAACACTTTCTTATACATAGGTTCACATTTTATGATTGAAGAATTATTTTTCAGTTTTATTCCCAAACATTAGTTTTCAAGTTAACAAAACTATTCGAAATAAACCTTTTAAATTAATTGAATTGAGTCTGCGGTAGGTTCTTGATGAAACATATTAAATAAACTTAAGAAAATTTAAACACTTGGTATTTTGTTTCACTGGTTTTTATTCAGATTTTTCTGACATATGTTTCGGTCTCACGACCATTATCAAAGAGTCTTAATAACTAACCTAAAAGTGACCGTTTACAATATATATGCACATTGTTACCTACAATAAGCTTGGAATGGGATGATAGCTAATTTACATTTATTGCAATTGATTAAATTTAATCCTACCTGGTACTAAGAGCTTAATTATCTTACTAGGAACTTACTTATAGTATTCTGAATTTAATTATAATTTTAATACAGTGTCTAGTACGGGAGTATTTGCAAATATAATTTGTGTATTTGTAACATTTTTGTGGTTTTTTAGGGCCCTCTTTATTTCCAAAATTTCAAGCATATCTAGATTATCTCCTTTATTGACCTTGTGTAAAAGTTTAACATTACTATTGCTGAAGAAATGATTTTGTTGAATACAATGTTCTGCAAACCCCGTGGATTTTACGTTATCTAAAATTGACTTTTTATGTTCCTTGACCCTAACTTCTATGCTTCGACCACTCTGGCCTATATATAGGGCATCGCAATCGTCACACTTTATTTCGTATACCCCCGATTTTTCTATATCTTTTGTTTTTTCTTTATTATTAACTAATAACTTAGGTCGTTTATTACTAGACACTGTATTAAAATTATAATTAAATTCAGAATACTATAAGTAAGTTCCTAGTAAGATAATTAAGCTCTTAGTACCAGGTAGGATTAAATTTAATCAATTGCAATAAATGTAAATTAGCTATCATCCCATTCCAAGCTTATTGTAGGTAACAATGTGCATATATATTGTAAACGGTCACTTTTAGGTTAGTTATTAAGACTCTTTGATAATGGTCGTGAAACCGAAACATATGTCAGAAAAATCTGAATAAAAACCAGTGAAACAAAATACCAAGTGTTTAAATTTTCTTAAGTTTAAACCTTTTAATATAGCCAGACCAAATTAAATTGAAAAATATTAGAACTAACATAAAATAATTAATACAGACAGGCCAAATTGAATTATGAAATTTAAAATACAATAGCAGACTTATTTTGCTATCAGTATGAAAGTAAAATATCTAACGCGGGCAAGGTAAAAATAAATTAAATTTCTATCACTTAGTTTACAGGAGAAATGCGCAACGAAGTATGTATTTGAAAAGAACCAAAATTATGTAAAAATTCCAACAGAAAATTGCTTCGTTACAGTAAATAATGTTAGTTTTTGGACATTCTAAATTTTGTGATACCAACTTTCTTGTGAAAATAAAAAATATTAAAAAAAAAAAATGAAAAAAACGCCGTGTCAGGGATTCAAACATAAGACCTTTGGATTGCTAGACAAAGCATTAGCCATTGGACCATCAAGTTCACTACAAAAATTGAATGTCTATAGTATACAGTGTGTCCCAGGATAGATGTAACAAGAGGTGTAATGGACCAAAAATTTTGGAATTTTGGAATGGTATTTGGGGATTGAGTCCTGATTGTTGTAAAACTAAAGTATACCAAAAATGAGTTGATTTGGTGTTCTACAGGGTGTTTTGTAAGCAAAGTTGTAAAAATCACCACTAATAAAGTACCTTTATTTTTAAAAATATGAAAATATTCTACTAAGAAAAGTTATTTATAATGCAATTTTATACCTCTATACCAAATTTCAGGAATATAAAATTATTTTTTTGAAACTTCCCATTTTTTCAATAAATTAGTATTTTATTTTGAACCATTCAATTAAAACTGCATAGAAATTATTTTTTGTGAATTAATATTTAAAGTTATGTAGAAGCTAAAAGTAGGCTATGGGAAAAGCAGTGGATACACATTTATCATTTATTATTGACATATCTATCAAACGTAGTCAATATTATCCTTAATTTCTGTTTCAAATTAACGAACCAAGCATAAAAAATTAAGTGAAAATGGTACTCATAGTGCGTGAAAAAAATTATATTGTGCAATGCTACGGAATTGCACAATGCTTATTTACAGTTTCTTGAAAGATTTTCTGAGGAACATTTAAATATTTTAAGAGATATGCCTTTAGTTCATTTTCAACATGATGGTTGCCCTGGCCACTCCACAGAAATGGTTAATCGGTGGTTGAATTTAAATTTTTGAGAAAATTGGATTGCCAGGAATGGACCGATCAAGTGGCCGGCGAGATCCCTAGACCTATCAATATTGGATTTCTTTTTATGGTTGGTTTACGCTGAACTACTTCCTAACGATGTAGCAGTATTTAAGCAGAGAATTACAAATTCCGTAAACTCCATACCGTTAGATCATATTCGAAACAGTTTTAAGGACTTCAGGCGAAGGATCGAAATGTGTGTGGATGTGGGTGGTAGCTACGTAGAATAATAAAAAAAAACTGTAAACATTGTTTTGTATTGGTCAATAATTAATTTGTTTGTGAATCTGTTGTGTTTTTGACATTTATTACTTGTTATAATTTTTAAACCTCATTAATCTTCTGTTAGTAATTGTTTCTTGTTTTACAATTAGTTCGACCTTCTTACATCTCGTATATTCAATTTGTTATTTACCAATGGCCTACTTATTGAGATGATTAACATTTGCTCCTACACAACTTTAAATATGAATTCAACTCTTATTTCGCAAAAAATAGCAAGTTTCAAAAAAATAATTTTATATTCCTGAAATTTGGTAAAGAGGTATTAAACTGCATTCTAAATAACTTTTCTTAGTGGAATTTTTTCATATTTTGAAAAATAAAGGTACTTTATTAGTGGTGATTTTTACAACTTTGCTTATAAAACTCCCTGTAGAACACCAAATCAAGTCATTTTCGGTATACTTTAGTTTTACAACAAGCAGGACTCAATCCCCAAATACTATTCCAAAATTCCAAAATTTTTGGTCCATTACACTTCTTGTTACATCTATCCTGGGACACACTGTATATCATTCACGTATTATATTTCAACGAATTAGATATATTATTATGAAATATATATATATATATATATATATATATATATATATATATATATATATATATATATATATATATATATATATATATATATATATATATATATATATATATATATATATATATATATATATATATATATATATATATATATATATATATATTAGTAAAATGTATCAACAAAAAAAAATTATAAAGAATACGCAAGATTCCTATTTAAGTACAAGTGACAAACATTAAGAAAATATATTTTTTTAATTTAAATGATTAATAACTTTTTTATTTACTGATTGATTTTTTTCAAAAACAATAGGGTTCTTCCCCTAGCTAACGCTAATTTACTTTCCAAATTTCAATACAGTCGGACTTTTCTTTCTTAAGTTATCGTGCTTACAAGAAACGTGACGGACGGACAGACGGACATTTTGAAAGTTGTTCAGAATTTGTTCACTAACATAATGATATGAAAATGTTTTCTCTACGAGCGATATTTACTGATTTAGAAATGTGCCGATCAAATGCAATATACTCTTTTTGCGAAGAGGATAATAAAAGACTATATTGTGAAAAACTTGTTTCCATCCTCCTAGCCGTTTCAACGAGATTAAATCGACGTCAGCATCTGCCGCAAGAGACGCGGAACTTCACCGGAAGCAATGCCCTGTATACTCTGTCGGGTTCGGTAGTTTAAGAAATTCAGCAACGATAGAGGGCATTTTCCCAAAGAATGGATTCCTACCGTTGTACCGTACATTTTCCCTTACGATAGGAAATACAAAAATAATCGTGTTTAACGCTCGCTGGTCATAGTCGAACATATTTCTGGTACACTTCTATGGGATTAACAGCTTGATCTTCAGCTACCACGGGAAACACTCTCTTAATGTTGTTCTTCGTATCGGGAATTGTTATAAGAAGACATCTTGTGTCTTTTTGGACAATATCTTGTATTTTTAGTGAATGTAGCTTAGGGTGGTCCAAGTTTGTATGAAAATTTTGTTTTGCTTTTTTTTTCCTTGCTCCACAGGGCTTAGCTTGTTCGTTTATCCAAAAAAAGTATATGTACCAAAAATGAGCCCTTTTCGACCACGTTTAGAGGTCACTATGATTTGCAAGTAAAATTATTTTTCGAAGTCACCAAGTACAACGTACATTGGTATTCAATTTTCACAATAAGGGCGCGCGGTTTGTCCTGTTGCTAGGTAGCTAGTGGGTCTTGGGTTGCCTGCGATGTTCTCCTCCCCTCTTCTCCACAGCCCGCCTTTTCGTCATCCTCGCTCGCATGCATGTTTTGTTTTAGTTAGCAAGTAACTAGTAGACAATGCGTACGTACCCAGCCTAGGCAATTGCGAGCGACAATTTACGCTTACTTTCACAAATTTTGTGTATCGCCAGTGAAATATGGCATCTACTAGTAGTTCCGTGTCTACAAGGGCATCCACAGGAGTGTGGTTAATAGGAAAACCAACAGATTCTATTTCACACGCGACACTTCCTTCAAATGGCGATGTACTGAAAAGATTTCACTTTCATCATTTAGAAGAAAACCAACCAGTTAAACAGAGTGTTAAAAACACGGGGAAATCTGAAAATTTGGAAAAGGCGAGAATTCCAACGCAAAAAGTTGATGCAGCGGAACGAAAACTAAACAAACTTTTAGAAAGATACACTCTTTTGAAAAAAAAAAAAATAGAAAAACTAATCTAGAATCATGTCAGAAAGAATCTCGAAAACGAAAGCGAAAAACAGAGGTAAAAATCAGGAAACTGAGGAGTAAAACTGAATCATGTCCTCATTGTCACGCTAGTCAAGAATCTTTGCTATCGGTTCGAGTTCCAGCAGTTTTGAATCCTCATCTTCAAACGATGAATTCGAAATACCTTCTTCTATGTTGGCTACTAGAAAGAAAAACCCTGAAAATTATTAACTGAAGATGTTGTGGCAACTTTTGATCGAGTTAACGTATCTGATCGGCAGGCGATGTTCTTAGTTGGACCTGTGGCACAAGCATTGGGAACACCAGTAGCAAAAATTTCTTTATCGCGAAGCACAATCCGTCGTAAAAGAAATCAGTTTCGTGAGTCGATTGTGAAATCCGACAAGGCGTCATTTGCTCCTTCAAATCCTCTCGTTTTACACTGGAATAGTAAATTGTTGCCTGATATTGTCGGTGGCGTAGAAAAAGTAGATCCAGTGGCCGTCATTGTCAGTAGAGGTGAAGTAGAAAAGCTTTTGGCAGTTCCGGCAATCAAAACAGGTACTGGGCAAGAACAAGCTACCGCATGCTTAAAGATCCTTGATGAGTGGTAGTTAAGGTGCGTGGCCTCTGCTTTTACACAACTGCTTCTAACACTGGGTTAAATTTGGGCGCATGTTCTTTGATTGAAAAAGCTCTAGATAAAGAACTTGTTTGGATTGCTTGCCGACACCATGTTTTGGAAACTATCCTCTCTGATATTTTCAAAGCGTTTTTCGGACCAAGCAGTGGGCCAGACATCAATCTGTTCAAACGTTTCCAAAAGAAATGACCGGAAATAGGTCAACAAACACAGTTGGCAGTGACAATTTGTATGATACCGTGGAACTCATTTCACTCCGCCAAGAAATGAGGAAATACTACAGTGAAGCAATAAAAAATCAACAGTCCAGAGATAATTACCCCGAACTACTGAACTTGTGTCGCATCTTCCTTGGCAGTTCAGAAACAATTGCTGAAGCGAAGTTTCGTGCATCAGGGGCCTTACATCAAGCTCGCTGAATTGCGGAAGCTATTTACTGCCTGAAAATGTATCTATTTCAGGATCAAATCACGCAGACTGCAGCAGAAAAACGATCTGTTCCAGAATTATGTTTGTTTGTAAGTCTTATTTATGGGCGATATTGGAACGAAGCCCCGCTGGCAGCAAAAGCCCCTCTAAATGATGCAAATTTTCTAGCACAGGTCAAAGACTATCCTAACCAGAAGATCAGCACCAGTGCCCTGTAAGCATTTCGCCGCCACCTTTGGTACTTTTCAGAGCATTTGATTGGCCTTTCTTCATTTGATCCTAGAGTCAGTCCCGAGACCAAAAGAACAATTGTTCAAAACCTTCAGAAACCACCAACAAAAAAGGTTTTGAAAAGACCAGATGGATAAACTCTTGATATACAAGAACCGTTGCTGTTACAGAATTTTTTCACGCAACAAACAAAAACTCTTTTTGACTTGCTAATCACTGATGGTCAAGAAAAGTCAAAGTATTTTTAGTAAAAGATCCTTCACAATGGCATACTGATGAAATTTACGTTGAAATGCAGGAAAAAGTTCGCCAAATGAAAGTTGTCAATGACTGCGCAGAGCGAGGGATTGCTTTAATATAAAAATTCAATTCCAGCATCACAAAAAATGAACAACAAAAACAATATCTTATTCGTGTCGTCGATCTTCACAGAAAGAAATACCCAGTGGCCTCTAAGTCTAACGTCCTGAAAATGAATTCGGGAGATAAGGAAGGGTAGGATTAATTGATAAATATTACATTAACTTTAATTTAAATGCGACTTTGTTTTTTTATTTGATTTTTACTTCAATGTTAATGTTAATTTAAATATTTAGTATTTTATTAAACCATAATGCCTAATTTATTTTTATATCCAAAAAAGTGTCAAATCATAGCGACTCCTAAATATTAGATTTTGTTCAAATTTTGCAGAGGTGATATGGAACAAAAAAAGCCTTGTGGAGAAAGAAAAATCCAAATTATTATTTTTTGGACCACCCTAATGTAGCTGTTCGCACCTGTATGCACCACACACGCCAATGAGAAGAGAAGAGAGGTCTCAAAAAATTTTTGGCATTAGCCATCCCCACCTCATTATTAAAGGCGATGAAAAAAACCGGTGATTTAGTATGTATACAAGAACCAAAGGCCTCAAAATATTGTTTTCTTTATCCACCCCTACTACCCTTCTACCACCACCCCCACTCCACTACTGATGTGGCATATCGTTTAATGAGTTTTTGGGGTGAACGATTTCAAATATTATATTATTAAAGTTCCACAAACAGTTATTTACACATAGTGGAGTCCAAATATAGTATCAAAATGTTTTTCGTTGTGAGAGACTTGGACAGAAATTCTGGATGTGGAAGTAGTGATTGCTTGGGCAGCAATTTTTTCCATAGTAACATAACATTTTTCAGGAGGGATTTTCAAATATCATGCGAAATTAAATATGATGCATGTCATTAAATTATGATTTTAAACTTACTTTGATTAATAAATACTTCTCATCGTCTGCATTTATCAAAAATATATTAATTTCTTGGCGCGTCAAAACTTTTGACTTTGTGAGCTCGTAGCCTACAGAATTTCGCTTCAAAAAGGCTATGACTCTGGCGAATTTGTTTATTTCTATATTTTCTTTGACAGACAACACAGTTTTTATCATCGAATATTTTGACCAGGAAAATACGAAAATAGTGACAATAATAATTTACATATGTTATTAATATTGAATGCAAAGAATAGCGGCACTTACCTTTTCATGTAAATAGTTCAACATTGCATCTTCGTCTACAATTACAATGTTGGTCATTTCTTTCCATCGAATGGATGCTTCATATTCCTTTTCATAAATTTGACAGCGGCGGCCCGTCAGGGATGGCAGGGTAGGCAGTGCCCACCCAATTATCTAAGCGCGCCAAGGCCAAGCGGTAGTTAGTCATAAAATTTTGCCGTTAATTAGTTTTAATATTAAAATTATAAAATTAAGTTAACTGTATTTATGATAATATTTTTATTATTTTACTACATATTAATCCTCATCCGCCAAGTTCACATACGAATCCGCTTAATCTTAATACCGAGTCGCTTGCCGCTAATACTTTCAAATTTCGATTGAAGTGTCATGGGCTTGTGCCTAGACTCTAACCACTACTGGTATCCAAGATGAGCAGTGGACACTAAAATACTACTACGTCTACGCATATGTTGGCCATTCTCTTCGATCTTACGCCTGCAATACGTATCAAAACGGGACGTATGTCTTGCGTCTTTGGGCGATTTACGTGCTAGAGAGGACAAGCCACACTTCAGGTAAAGAAATAGAAAACTTAATTTTAATAACCTTATGAATAATGAGTATTGAGTTATTGAATAGAATATGTTTACATTTGATAAGATATCAAAATCAAACTGGAAAATGAAAAATGAATAATTAATTTCTTAATCGTATGAGAATGTTGAGAATATCAAATACCTAGAATATTAATTGTGTAATTTCTAATTTGATATTTGATAAATAAAAAAAAAAGGAAGTTAGTGTGACATTAATTAAATTAGTGTTAATTAAACTAGTGCCCACCCACAGCTAAAAGCCACGGGCCGCCACTGAAATGTGACGAGATTTCACTGGATGTTCTAAACTCAATTTCTTTCGCTTTTTCAGATATAGTTTGTGGATTATGCATTTCATAAAGAACGCTCACTATTTTCGAGAAATTTGTTCTGATCAAAAATTTAAATATGTCTTAAGGACCTTTAACAAAAAAATGTTTATAACACGTACCTAAAAGTTCGTTATATCATCAATTAAAAAAAAATAAGACAAAAAAACGATGTTTATTCAAGTAAGGCTATAAAGTGGAACTTTTAAATTCTTCTTTCCTTCAAAATATGCTAACAAAACTTTTTCATTATCACGATTTACCTTATGCTATCAAATTAGGATTTCAAATAATATTATAACTTGGCTAAATAAATTGTCAATTTTGACATTAAAATTATAGTGTGTAATAATAGCAGCAAAGATAACTATGAAAAAGACTACTTAATTTTTAAGATCTTTAAATACATCAATTTCATTTACGTTTAAAGGCTTTTCAGATGTTTAAAATTATAAAAAATCTTGTACGTAACTCGTGTTATTTTGCGGTATCTCGATTCGCTCATCCCGCAAATATTCACTCATTACACAAAATAAAGTCTTTCGTAACTGGTAACATAATAGCTATTACACAACAAGTGGAAATATATTAACGCAAAAGAAAAAAATGCAATTTTTTGTTGTTCAAATAGGCTTAGAATGTCATGAAACGTCGAGATTTTAAGTTTGAGCAAAAAAAATATAAATTGGGGTATATGAAGCAACTAAGAGTCCATAAAAATTGTATTTAGTGTATACCAGAGAAGCTAAGGTCTCAAAAAAATGTTTGGCATTAGCCACCCCCACCCCATTATTAAAGTGGGTGAAAAAAAAAACGGTGATTTAGTATGTATACAAGAACCAAAGGCCTAAAAATATTGTTTTCTTCATCCACCCCTACTACCCTTCTACCACCACCCCCACTCCACTACTGATGATGAGTTTTTGGGGTGAACGATTTCAAATATTATATTATTAAAGTTCCACAAACAATTATTCACACATAGTGGAGTGCATATAGTATCAAAATGTTTTTCGTTGTGAGAGACTTGGACAGAAATTCTAGATGTGGAAGTATAGACGAGGAAATATAACACAAAATAGCCCCAACCTTCAAATTTTTTGGCAGTAAGTCGGATTGAGATGGATTTTTTTGCATTCGCTTCGTTAACTCGTCTAGAAACTTTGTGCCATATTTTGGTCTTGTACTTTTTTGAAATTGTATTGCTGCATCGAAAAGTGCATTCTTATAAGTGCATCTTTTCAAGTGCTGAAGAAAAAATTCATATCTTTCAGAAAAAACTCCAGAATCATACGAATTTCAGCACCTGGGGGTTTTTTGAGTTACTGGACCTGAATGTGATGTCCAAGTGAGCCCCCAGTGCACCTGGAGGTCAGGACGGCACCAGGAACGTCATCACTTGGAGTTCCCTGTAAACTCATGGAAAATCGATCGAAATTCGTTACCTGGGGGCTTTTCGGGTCGCTCGTCCCGAATCTGACATCGGCAAGCTCCACCGGAGGACCTGATGGGCGCGACCTGACTAATAACGTCATCTCCTGGAGTTTTACTTAAATTACTTATCAAATCGATCGAAACTCGTTACCCAGGGGTTTTTCGGGTCGCTCGTCCAGAATCTGACATCGGCAACCTCCTCCGGAGGTCCTGGTGCCCGTGACCTGGCTAATAACGTCATCTCCTGGAGTTTTACTGAAATTACTTATCAAATCGATCGAAATTCGTTACCCGGGGGTTTTTCGGGTCGCTCGTCCCGAATCTGACATCGGCAACCTTCTCCGAAGGACCTGGTGCGCGCGACCTGGCTAAGAACGTCATCTCCTGGAGTTTTAGTGAAATTTTGTCGTCAAACTTTCTAACATTGCTTTAATGAATGCTAGTTAGTATATTATTATGGTAGAACAAATTTTCCACTGCATCCTTCTTCATCATTTCGACGTAAATATCTATGACGCAACAAATTATAAATAATAATTAGTTAAAAATAAAAATAATTATTTATTTATGCGACCCGAAAAACCCCGGGTAACGAGTTTCGATCGATTTGATAAGTAATTTCAGTAAAACTCCAGGAGATGACGTTATTAGCCAGGTCGAGCGCACCAGATCCTCTGGAGGAGGTTGCCGATGTCAGATTCGGGACGAGTGACCCGAAAAATCCCCGAGTAACGAGTTTCGATCGATTTGATAAGTAATTTCAGTGAAACTCCAGGAGATGACGTTATTAGCCAGTTCGCGCGCACCGGGTCCTCCGTAGGAGGTTGCCGATGTCAGATTCGGGACGAGCGACCCGAAAAACCTCCAGGTAACGAGTTTCGATCGATTTTTCAGAGTTTACAGGGAACTCCAGGTGATGACGTTCCTGGTGCCGTCCTGACCTCCAGGTGCACAGGGGGCTCATTTGGACATCACATTCAGGTCCAGCGACTCAAAAAACCGCCGGGTGCTGAAATTCGTATGATTCGGAAGTTTTTTCTGGAAGATATGAATTTTTTCTTCATCACTTGAAAAGATGCACATATAAGAATGCACTTTTCGATGCAGCAATGCAATTTCAAAAAAGTACAAAACCAAAATATGGCACAAAGTTTCTAGACGAGTTAACGAAGCGAATGCAAAAAAACCCCATCCCAATCCGACTTACTGCCAAAAAAATTGAAGGTTGACTGCTATATTTCCTCGCTAGTAGTGATTCCTTGGGCAGCAGTTTTTTCCGTAGTAACATAACATTTTTCAGGAGGGATTTTCAAATATCATATGAAAAGGTATTGGGATCTGACATGTCATTGTGAGAGAGTTGATTTATTCTTTTCTTACTTATTGAATGAGATGGTTAATTCTTTTTTAAATTTCAATAATTATAATTACCATTATTTTGTGCGAAGCGAAGAATTAGATTTTTTGCTGAAAGAAAATCGAGAAAGAGAAAAAAAACGCAAAAAAATCTGAAAAGCACGTTTTTAAGAACGACGAAATTTTTTTATCATGTAGGCACTATCTTAAAGTACTTAAAAGTCCCTGAGGAAGAAATTCATTATGTCGTAAATCGTAAACCGTACCACAATAGATTATTTTAAGTTAATAATAATATTATGACCCTCTACTACACGTAAATGTTTATTTTTAGTAGAGTGCTCGGTGCCCAGATATACGCATAAAAATAAGTTTTGTGGGGGTTTCGTTGTTACAAGCTGAATTTGATATAAAATTAATGATGATATACTGATGTTTCAAAATCTCAAAGCCGTCAAAAAATGTCCTACTCGAAAGGTCATTATAATCAAAAAACGAGTTATTTCTTAGTGAATTAGGTGTTTTGATATTTCTACTTTTGAGTAATAGCAAATCCTTTTAACCATGAATACAACTAGTCAAAATAAGTTTTCGAACAGACCCACCTCGAGAAATCATGCCTGCTGCCCCTGCCCCCCCTCAAAGGGGCTGCCTGTATCTGCCTATATATATTTTTTTTTCTCAAAAACGGTAGGAGCTAGAGGAATGATCTTGGTGCCATTCGATAGAGTATAACATTTTGCATAAGACACTCCATTTGCTTTTTGCTATTTTCTTTTTTTTAAGCAAAAAAAAGGGTGGAGGAGGAAATAACTTTTGATTATAATGACCTTTTGAGTAGGACACTTTTTTGACGGCTTTGAGATTTTGAAACATCAGTATATCATCATTAATTTTATATCAAATTCAGCTTGTAACAACGAAACCTTTAATATTATTTGTTCATAATTATTGCTTGTACTAAAACATTCTCATTGATATGGCAGGCGTCCCCTTCATTTCCATCATAATAACAAGAAAAACAGCCGGCAGAATCCCGGGGTAGAGTTGTCGGCATTTTTTATCAAAGATTATTCTTTCCATGAATGTAATTTGGGAGAATTGTGATATACGTTATTTGAATGTACAAATGTGCCAAATAAAGAACGACCCACTTTAAATGAACGAATAAATTAAATTTCAAGGAAAAGTTCCTGTGTGATATGTTTTATATATGAGATTTTTTTTTCACGTAATGTATATATACTAAAAAGTATCTGTATGACATTACGAATGTGTAATTAAATGTAATAATTATATTTTGAACTGGAAGTTACAGAGCTCACTGGAAATGTTATGTTGTTTGGTGAAATTTCGTTAAAATACGGATACTTTTTATAACATTCGTTGTAAATACAGTAGATCATATTAGCGAAATGTGAGAGCATCATTTTTTTTTATAAACTCTGTACTCAAAGCTTTGAAGTTTGAGTAGGATCTACTTCACGCCACCACCCACATGTCGGCCATCTTGAAAAATGTCGGTCAAAGACCAGTTAAATACATTTCGTTAGATTTCGCTTGGTAACTGTTGCTCTAACGAAAAATACGCATCAATACTTTTTTAAAGGACTTTAAATTCATTACAAAAGAGGCTGGTACCGTTTTTTTTTAAACAGCATTAGAAGTTTGTACGCTACAGTTTTTGTCTAAACATTTTATTTGTTGCAGGTAAGAACAAAAATTGATCGAAATTTGTTCATAACATAAACAAATTTCCATGATATTATCATAGCAGAAGAACACAGAAGAAAATTTAACATGTCCACTTAATGTAATCAAATTTATAAAGGTATTTATGCAAAACCTGTTTTATGTATTAATTATTTTTTCTACTGGATGACAATCCTGTATAGTTTTTTAACTGAAAGATATATCGTGTATATTTCCTATTATGATCAATTATTATTATTATTCAAATATATCAAAACTGTTGTCACTGTTGTAACAATGTTATATTAGTCGCTTAAACAATGAACATTATAATAGAAAGATGAAGATCCTTCGCTGTGTCGTAATTAATTGTTTTTTTTTTAGCGTTACTACTCAATGTATTATTTTTCATTATAAGTATATGGCAGAAATATCCACTACATTCCAAATATTATTTTCGTGGTTCATATTTATTTCGTTATTAATTTTTTTTAGAGCATCCACCCTGTATATTTTTCACTAAAAATATAGCTCATTTCTTCGTTGGCAATAGCGTCAACTACTTACCATATATTATTTTTCTTAGTCAACAGTTTTGTAGATATAGCACCAACAGGCAGACGAACACTAGACTGACAGACAGACAGGCTGCCGGAATTAAAAGAATTTGTAATCTACATAATCTAAAATGTGAAAATCCGAAGAAATCTCAGAAAATGATTTTGTCACGATTACAAAACTTCCCTTCGGTAACCGAGGAGAGTAAAAAATAAGTGAAAGTAATAGACGAAAGCACAAAATCATTCAATATTCAGATGGACTCTTCTTGCTAGCATCGGATATGTGGTTCTCTTGTGCATGTTCCGGACCATTCCAGATCAAAACAAAATCACACATTAGCTTATTGCCCCGTTTTTTGTACTTAGTGCCGCAAAAGCTTTAACTCGATTTCCGACGAGAGACGGGTGCTACAAATAGCTGTGACAACGGACATTATTTAGTTAATTCTCATATATTCACTAATATGACTAAAATATATATTTTACTCTCACACACGTTGTCGACGTATGCAATGTTTAGAAACTCTGTTACTTTCCGCCGTGCATTCTTTTTTTTTTGGTGTTGGGTTCACCTAACGCAACAGTCCATTAAAGCAGCTGCAGTTTCTGCCTAATCAAGAGATAATTTTGTTTTATAATTATTATCGAATATTTTCTCCGTTTGCAAGTTTTTACTGTCTCTAACAGTTCCAAACTATTTCTGCCATTTCCTTGATAAGAGCCGCAAAATTCAACAAGAAATTTAATTGAAAGAATAAGTCGCGCCTAAAAAAGGAGGCAAAAATAAACCTTTTGGCGATATTTCCGTGGAAATTATTATGATGATAAAGAAATAATAATAATAATAATAATAATTTTATTTCATCCAAATGATCATGTACATGATATAGGATATGTCAAGAAATTATCTGAAATATCAGATATAATATAAAAATACAACAATATTAACAGTCACATACGAAACACAATAAGACAAATATAACTAGAACAAACAACATAAAATTACGATTTAAAGTATACAAAATAAAAATGCCAAATAGTGTATATAACAAGATAAACATTAAAATAAAATAAAATAATATATTATTGGTAATCAAGAGATGCAGAAAAAAATTCCTTGGTGCTATAAAAACATCCATTAACCAACATGACTTTTATATATTTTTAAACATATCTAAACTTGCAACATTTTTCAAATTAGTAGGCAATTTATTGTATAATTTGATGCAGTTATAATTTGCTGAATGTTTGTATGTTGTAGTATTATGACGAGGAATATTCAATAGCTCACCGTGCCTCGTGTTGTGTTCATGAAAACAGGAATTATTGGTGAATAGATGATACTGCCTTTTAACAAATGTTACGCATTTGTATATATATATTGAAGGGGCAGTGAGAATTTTATTATTTATAAAAACCTGCCTACAACTTTCAATGCTCCTCATATTAAAAATTAGCCTTAAAAGTTTCTTTTGGGCTACAAAAATTCTGTTAAAATCTCTAGCACATCCCCAGTTTATTATATTGAGAGAAATATATGAGTATGCCATGGCATAATATATGCTTAGAAGTCCTGAAACAGTTAGGATATCTTTCATTTGTAAGATCGCATAATACGACTTGTTTAGTTTTTTACAAACACCGTCCACATGAGCGTCCCAGGTAAGTCTATTATCAATGCAAGTACCTAGGAATATTACTGAATCTGAAAATTCCATATCACCGGTCTGTATTTTGCTAGCAGGAATGCCCCTTCTTATAAAAAAATTTATACATTTGGTTTTGGTTTTATTCAAAACAAGTCTGTTCCTCTCGCACCATATGCTTAAATCACATATAGCACTTTGGATCAGATTTTCTAGCTCTTGTGGTGTTTCTGCTGATACAGTTATAGTTGTATCATCTGCGAACATTGTAACTAAGCCCCCTGGGATATGGATAGGAAGGTCGTTAATAAATAACAAAAACAGTAATGGGCCTAGTAGAGATCCCTGTGGAACACCGAGTTTTACATCGTGCGCAGCTGACTTGGTACCATTATTGTTAATTACCATATTTCACCCCTCAAGATACGATTGGATCCAACTAATTAAATTGCCTGGTAAGTTGTAACTACTCAGTTTCGTTATTAAAAAATTTGGGCATACGGAATCAAATGCCTTAGACAGATCAAAAAGTAATGAGGCAACATATCTACCCCTGTCAAGCTCTATGTAAACGAAATTCAGTAATTCACAAGTAGCTGACTCAACAGATCTGTTCTTTCTAAAACCATGCTGAAAGTTGGTCAATAATGAATTGTTCTCCAAATATATAGAGAGGCACTGACAGACAACTTTTTCAAACAGTTTTGATAGAGCATTAAGAATTGAAATTTGTCTATAGTTATCAACATTGTTTAAGTCACCCTTCTTATATACTGGTAGGACTAAGGCGGTTTTAAATACATCCGGAAAACATCCTTGGTGTAGTGATTGATTTAATAAGTACAGCAGAGGTTGCATAATTAAATCTAAAATATAAGAGATAGTGACCAATGATAGTTCATCAGCCCCTGATGATTTTTTATTTTTTATTTGAACTAGAGCATCAATAACATCAGATTCGGTGATGGTACCTATATACAGGTTCGAGTTATTCTTGTTTGGCATCATTGTACAAGGTAGAGCCAAATTCTGTCCAAAGTGGTTAATAGCATTCTGCTCAGCTGCATTAGAGAAGTAGCTGGCGAAAAGATCGGCAACTTCTTTGGGATTATCTATACAATCACCATTGCAATTAAGAACTATAGGTTTCATGTCACAATTTTTCCTTCCCAATTTAAAATTTATTATGTTCCAAGTCTCCTTGGTCTTATTGGATGAGTTATTTATTTTTTTATTATAATAGTTTGACTTGGCTAGTTTAATATTAAGTTTATGTTCCTGTTTTTTAATTTTATATAAGTTAGTTATATCAGGAAGCCCTGTATTTGTCATGAGCCAGAATAGTCCTTTCAATTCCTCACCTTCTTTGACAATATCGTTTGTTACCCACTTATTGTAATTGGGCTGCCTTCTGTATATATTTTTTAAAGGACAAGACATATTTATATCGAAATCAAACAAATAGGTCCAATTTATGTTACTTAGTCTAGTTCGAAACTCATTTAAATTATTTGCAAAAAGTTGTCTAGCAAAAACAGGAACTTCATTCTTAGATGATTGCTTGGTGATTATAAAATTTAGCTTCAGGATATGCGCGAAATGGTCAGCTATGTTCGGATTTACTAAATTGCAATCATATACCGAATTATCTAGGTTGGTGACCATGTAGTCTATACAAGAGGAACTAGTATGGCCATTCTTATTCGTAAATATTCTGGTACTGCCAGTAGAGCACATGTTTAACTCGAACGAATTAAATATGTCCATTAATAGCTTGGTGTTCATACTATTAAGCTGGTTATAGTCAATATTAAAGTCTCCACAAAGGACAATAGTCTAGGTGCCCGCGTACATAAATGCAATTTATACATATCCTCGTATAACTTCTTGTACGGCATCCTGTCTGTCACTTTTTTCCTCTGCTAAAATTTTCGTAAACGCGGCGTTCCTCCTCGGCATGAAAAAGACGATTTCCACACGTCGGACTGGAAAATCAGCAAATATATTTTGTCGGACAATTTGAGAATTGGATTCTACATATATATTCTATATATTTCTACAAACTGTCCGACAAAAATTTTGAAACGTTAAGGGTGTCTACCATCCTAAACATAACATAACATAACTTTAAAACATTTATAGATAACCAGCTGATTTTTTCAAGATTGCTTAATAAAAAATCGGCAGCTACTGGAAGCGGCTGGAACCTCCCCACCCGGTGAATCTTTGAAGCCGAAAAGAGCACTAAACAATATGAACAATCTCACTGAATTATATTTATTAAGTTGAAATATTTTTTTCATATTAAATCAGAAAAAAAAGTCTTGCGTGGCGAGTGTGAGGCTGAACGGGGTAGGTCCGGTTTGGCTTGGAGAAAAATAGAAAAGTAGCTCTTGTCTTCTGTAGGCGGGCTTAAAAACTAGGTTAAAATTTTAATGTGTTCACATGGACCTAAAATTAATATAAAAACGTTCGTAGGCAAGAGCACTTCATAATTTTGATTGTTGATACGGAAAACAACTAAACGAAAAAACCTGTTCGTTGGTAATGGGATGGATGGCAGGGATCCCCATCTTTGGAAAAAACCATATAACTTTTGGTGGACAGCTTCCCTGCCAGATGTAGCCAGGGTAGTGTTCATGGTGGATCGTTTAAGTTTGAGTTGGTATATTTTGTTTTATCTTTTGGCCTGATTGTTGATACGGGAAACAACTAAACGAAAAAACCTGTTCGTTGGTAATGGGATGGTTGGCAGGGATGGCCATCTTTGGAAAAAACCATATAACTCTTGGTGGACAGCTTCCCTGCCAGATGTAGCCAAGGTAGTGTTCATGGTGGATCGTTTAAGTTTGAGTTGGTATATTTTGTTTTATCTTTTGGCCTGATTGTTGATACGGGAAACAACTAAACGAAAAAACCTGTTCGTTGGTAATGGGATGGATGGCAGGGATGGCCATCTTTGGAAAAAAACATATAACTCTTGGTGGACAGCTTCCCTGCCAGATGTAGCCAGGGTAGTGTTCATGGTGGATCGTTTAAGTTTGAGTTGGTATATTTTGTTTTATCTTTTGGCCTCGACCGATTTTTCACTAAATCGGTCGGGGAAGTGATAGCTGTCAAATTTTTGCTTCCAATGTTTCTCTGGGGAATTTGGTTTTTGAAAAATGTTTATGTTGGTACAATGCCTTAAATTGTTTTTAGGTTATGTTGCCGGAAGAATTTTCGGCGGTATGCCGGAAGTAGCGGAAATAGTTTTTAAAATATAATGTCACTGTCACTTTTAAAGTTTTATTGGAAAAAATTCACCGAAAGCGTTCCGGTGAGGTTGCTTACACTTGTAGGGCTTGTAAGCGGTTCAGGATGGCCTCTCACACCATCCGTGGGCTTTATAAACGTCGAAAAAACTTGCAATCTCTCGATGCACTTGACACGTCAAAAATACTCAGCATACAGTCTGCACGCCTTAACACACTAGCAGAGAACTTATACCACAGATGGACCCGTAGTAGGAATTTTCCTTTGAGTCCATTTAATAAAATTTGACATTTTTCTGAAAAGTGACATTTTTCCGAAAATTTGACATTTTCCTGAATTTTTGACATTTTTCTGAAAAGTGACATTTCTCCGAAAATTTGACATTTTTTCGAAAATTTAACATTTTTTCGAAAATTTGACATTTTTCTTAAGTGACTACTCCGAAAATTTGACAATTTTCAAACATTTGACATTTTTCTGAAAGGTGACATTCCTTAGAAAATTTGACGTTTTTTCGAAGATTTGACATTTTTCTGAAGAGTGACGTTTTTCCGAAAATTTGACATTTTCCTGAATTTTTGACATTTTTTTGAAAAGTGACATTTCTCCGAAAATTTGACATTTTTCTGAAATGACTGCTGCGAAAATTTGACAATTTTCAAACATTTAACATTTTTCTAAAAGGTGACATTTCTTCGAAACTTTGACGTTTTTCCGAAAATTTGACATTTTCCTGAATTTTTGACATTTTTCTGAAAAGTGACATTTCTCCGAAAATTTGACATTTGTTCGAAAATTTAACATTTTTTCGAAAATTTGACATTTTTCTTAAGTGACTACTCCGAAAATTTGACAATTTTCAAACATTTGACATTTTTCTGAAAGGTGACATTTCTTAGAAAATTTGACGTTTTTTCGAAAATTTGACATTTTTCTGAAGAGTGACATTTTTCCGAAAATTTGACATTTTCCTGAATTTTTAACATTTTTTTGAAAAGTGACATTTCTCCGAAAATTTGACATTTTTCCAAAATTTAACATTTTTCTGAAATGACTACTCCGAAAATTTGACAATTTTCAAACATTTAACATTTTTCTAAAAGGTGACATTTCTTCGAAACTTTGACGTTTTTTCGAAAATTTGATATTTTTCTGAATACTGACATTTTCCCGAAAATTGACATTTCTGAAAAGTGACATTTCTCTGAAAATTTAACATTTTTTCGAAAATTTGACATTTTCTTGAATTTTTGACATTTTTCTAAAAAGTGACATTTCTCCGAAAATTTGACATTTTTTCGAAAATTTTATATTTTCTTAAGTGACTACTCCGAAAATTTGACAATTTTCAAACATTTGACATTTTTCTGAAAGGTGACATTTCTTCGAAAATTTAACGTTTTTTCGAAAATTAGACATTTTTCTGAAAAGTGACATTTTTCCGAAAATTTGAAATTTTTTTGAAAAGTGACACTCCGAAAATTTGACAATTTTCAAACATTTAACATTTTTCTAAAAGGTGACATTTCTTCGAAAATTTGACGTTTTTTCGAAAATTTGACATTTTTCTGAAAACTGATATTTTCCCGAAAATTTGACGTATTTCTGAAAAGTGACATTTCCCTGAAAATTTAACATTTTTTCGAAAATTTGACATTTTTCTGAAAAGTGACATTTCTCCGAAAATTTGACGTTTTCCTGAAAATTCGACATTTTTTAAAAATTTGACATTTTTCTGAAAAGTGACATTTCTCCGAAAATTTGGTATTTCTTGGAAATTAAAAAAAAATTTCGTGGCGTCCTGTAGAAATATTTTTTTGATATCATCATCAGTTCGCCTGTTATAAGAATTTTATGTTTTTATGACGTCATCATTGTATTTTTAATTCACTCGTATTCCATCCATCTACAATATTTCCACCTACGTTTCAAACTTTAATTGGATGTTTCCAATAGTTAAGTCGATATCTGCACCAGTTTCTAAGAGTTTTTCTTATTTGTGACGTCATGTGGACGTAGGTGTATTATTAATTCACTTGTATTCCGTCCGTCCACAATATCCACATTTCAAATTTTAATTGGATGTTTCCAATCGTTAAGTCAATATCTGTACCAGTTTGCCTGTTATAAGAATTTGTCTTATTTGTGACGTCATATAGATGTAGGTGTATTATTAATTCACTTTTATTCCGTCCATTTACAATATTTCCACCTATGTTTCAAATTTCAATTCAATAACTCCAACCGTTAAGTCGATATCTGTACCAGTTCGTCTGTTGTAAAAATTTTTCATTTTTGTGACGTCATGTGACGTACGTGTATTATTAATTCACTCGTAATCCACCCATCTACAATATTTATACCTACGTTTCAAATTTCAGTTCGATATCTTCAACCGTTCCCGAGTTATCAGCCGAAATCACTGAACACCTCTGTCATTATTAGAATATCACCCTGTACATTGCACTGCTTTGAGGACAAAAAACTATAAATTGCACTTGGCGGAGATAGTATCAAATATAATTTGGGCATATGGGAAAATCGAAATTTTGTGTTGAAACGTATATAGCAGCGACACCATTAATCCTACGGACATTTTTTGACAAAGCAAATTCATCATCATTTTATTACCTTTCTAATAGATCCCTACTATTTTTTTTGCCAAAATCAATATTTATCTAGATATTCGCAAGAGAAGAGAAAAAAACACGTTTCCTTGGAAAATGTAAATTTCCACTTGTTTCGTTCCTAACGTCCTTATTTTTTGTCTTAAAAATAAAAAATAATTTTTTGTAGCATTAAATTCTCTACATATTCGTTAGGGCGAAGTATTTTGGCCTAGGGACCACCGTTTAAGAGTTATGGAGGTTTAAAGAGAAAAACTTCGAGATTTTAGACGAATTTCAAAAAAGTCTCCACTTTGGCCGACCGTATCTCGGTAATTTTTGGAGCAGCATAAAAATCCAAAAAAAGACTTTTAGGTAATTCAATTCTCTACAATTTCGTTAGGTCGAAGTTTTTTGCCGTAGGAGTCGCCGTTTAGAAGTTACGAACGATTTAATGAAAAAAGTGCATGACACCGTCATCTTGAAAGGCCCGCCGGACCCAAACAAAAAGTCCCATTAATATTTCGAGTGCGGCAAAACGTTCCTGACATTATGTAGTTTTCTTTAGGGAGTTTTTATTTTTGAGCTATCTCTCACAGTTTCCGAGTTACAGATGAAAAACCGTTTTCAGATTTGCGGCATCCGAGGGTAAATTTTGGTCGAAAACCCGGCATCTAAATTTGCTCGTATTTTAAAAAATACGATACCGCGACGGCCGTACTATGTAGCGATGGAAAGAGAAAGACTTGTAGTTGATCCGCATCGTAAATTGCATGTCGACATTCGAAAATTCAGCTCGGCACGAACGAATCAAAAGTGACATTTTTGCAATTTTTCGTTTGACGTTTCTCGATCGCGAATTTGTGTTAGAAGAGTGTCCATCTTCCATCTCGATCCGCCGCAAAAAAAGAGATAGACAGTCTTTGCGCGTTAATAACTAATTAACCGTAGATAATTAGTCGTTCGGAATGTCGCATTGAGATGTAGAATTTCACTCTCGTCAGATCAGTACAGTTCCAATTCCGTCAATAGTCTCTAAAAAAAGCCTTTGCGGCTGCAAATTTGCAAAGAGTAAGGGGTGTATTATTTTGTGATATACGTTCTCTGACACGTCTATCGAACGTTAGGTTAGACTATAAAATTTATCTTACACAAGAAGCATGTTATTTTGTTTTTTAATTTTTTTCACGGAAACCAAATCAAAAAAGTGCAAGTGTGATATATCGTTGAAATCGGAATTTTTACTGCTTTTCAATGGTTTAATTACAAATTGTAAGTAATCATAAAATAAACAACTTGTTGTGCCAAAACGGCACTAAACGTAATCCGATTTCAACCAAAACCTTTTCAGATCTTCTGGAGCACTAAAGAAACCCTCATGCAAAGTTTCATCCAAATCCGTTCAGTAGCTTCGCCGCTATCGTGCTAACATACACACACACACACACACACACACACACACACACACACACACACACACACACACACACACACACACACACACACACACACACACACACACACACACACACACACATACACACACACAGACATTTTTCAAAAACAACTTTTTTGGGTTCCTGGGACCTCAAAACGTAAAGATTTGATGTTATCTCAATTTTCGATTTTGGACTAAATGTAGTAACCTCCCACAATTTTATTGTGGGGAGGTTAAAATATGTAGAATCCAATTTTTGAATTGTCGGACAAAATATATTTGCCGATTTTCCAGTCCGACGTGTGGAAATCGTCTTTTTCATGCCGAGGAGGAACACCGCGTTTACGAAAATTTTCGCAGAGGAAAAAAGTGATAGACTAGGCGCAATTATGCCGTACAAGAAGTTATATAAGGATATGTATAAATTGCATTTATGTACGCGGGCACCTAGACTATAAAGGTGTCCATATGAGTACAAATCAGTATGGATCTAATTTAAGAGGTTTTGTGTGGAGAAAAACAGTGTAATTATTGCTACTTTCTTTTGAAGGTCTGAAGTTTTAACATAGAGAGGGCAAATAGTGAGAAGCAGGCCCTGCGCACTCCCACTATATCTCAAAATAGCGTGTTTAGTTTGAACTTCCGTCGATCTGTCGCTACTTGTACTTGAATCACACGGCGGCTGCGCAAATCTGAGGCATGTTTTTCCGCATAAGACGCTACAAACCGCGATAAGCGGAGCCATCCGAGCTAATAAGCTGTGACGTCACGCTTAAAGCGGTATCGCGCGGTCTCACTAGGGCGCTAGAAAATGTGTAAGCGGAAAATAGTGGGGATATGACATAAGAACGTTGGAGATGGTAAGAACTAAACTGTTAAAAAAAGCTAAAAAGACATTCATTTTTGCGGAGAAATATATGATGACGTAACGCTTCAGGCGCTTAAAGCATTGGGGTAAGACGCGAGATCGCAAAAATATGCCTCTGGATCTTTCCCGACTGTCAGTACTGTCAGTTGTCGCGCCATTATTGTTTACATGTCTGTGCTTTGTGTTTTGGACATTAAACTAATAATTATTAAATCCATAGAGCAGGAATCCATTTGCTTATTTGTAAATAATGTGAGTTTCCAATGAAACTGACTAGAAACGACGCTGTTCTGTTAAATATTAAAAACTGTAATGGGTTATAAGTGTTGTGTTCACGTCGTGTTGCGACTTCGAAAAATTCCAACATGCATAGGTATTATTGATTTGCAAGGAACGTGACTCCCAAGAAATTGACTAAAAACGAAAGACTGACGGGTTGTACACTTCTGTGCAATGAAATCCCGTACACCTATTTTTCGCCTTATTAAATCATTATTTATTTATCAGTGTCATATTTTCGCAATGCCAAAATTAACTGAACATGAAAAAACTTTAATTCTCTCTAAAATTAAAGAGATATGGTCTATCAGAGCAGTTGCTAACCATTATCAATTGAATAAAAGTACTGTTATGAGTGTGAAGAAAAGTGGGAAGAGGAAGGTAGCGTAAAGAGAAAAGACGGTTCAGGCCTATCGAGAAGTTCAAATCTCGTTCAAAATGAAGCACTCCTTGGCTATTTGAGGAACAATCCGTTTCAAACAGCAGGAGACGCTGTGTTCAGCACACATTTTCTAGTGTCGAGGTCAGCAGCTAGCCGAAGGATAGGAAAATCGAAAATAAAAAACTGTACAAGTGCCAAGAAGACCATATTAACAGAAGAACAGAAGCAAGCCCGCATTATATTTTGTTTAAATTGTGTCTATCGCCCGTTGGAGTTTTGGACAAATGTTGTGTTTACCGATGAAAAAGTTTTTCAGTCTTGTAATGACGGACATGTACAAAATATTAGGTTCCATTATTTACATAATAAATACAATCGCAGCTATGTGCAGTCGCATCGTATCTGTGAATTTTTCAACGTCAGTTTTTACATTTGTTATAAATCGAAATCATTCCCATCGAATGGTGTAAAAAAGTAAAAAAAACAAAAATACGTATGTTTTTCTTCTGGATTAACATTATTCAAATACATTACTTATGACGTTTCACAATCAATGTCAGTTTTTTGTAACCTATATGATAATGAAAAATCTAAATTCCCAAAAAGACTGATTCACACCACTTAATGTTAGTAAGGGACGTGAAAATGTATATTATAGCGGGTTTATACGTGCATGGATTTAGTGGCGCCAGTAGATATTGGCACGCTAGTAAAAAAATATTACACATATAAACAGTTACTGGCGAGCAAGCTTTTACCTTGCATGCATTGATGCATGCTCGCCAGTAACTGTTAATACGCGCAATATTTTTTTACTGGCGTGCCAATAACTATTGGCGCCACTAAATCCATGCACGTATAAACCCGCTATTATTTAATTGTATTACAGGTATTTTGGTACATTAGTTACTTTAACATTTTACTTATTTCAACGCAGTTTCAACATCTTAATACTTTTGTAATAATTTTACTTTAAAATTCCCGCCTATGCCAATCCCGCCTGTATCAAAAAGGCGGGAATACAACGCTACCCACGACGTAAGTTTTGCTGTTCAAAAAATCCCTGAGAGTTGCCTATCTATATCATATATAATATTCTTTAATCTATGCGATGTGAAGACGATATGAAACATAATCAAAATGCAGGAAATACCACGCGGTCTTAACCTTTAGAGGTATTGCTCTTAAAGCAGCCAGAGATGCCAAAAGGCCAATTACAAATGATACCTTAAAAGAAAAAAATTGTTCAAGAGGTCTCTCAAGAAACAAGAGCACAAAAATATTGCCAAAAATTTCCCCTGATGGGAATAACTTGAAATAAAAAGTGGTGCGTAAGAATTTATGAGATCTGCAAAACCGTTTCTAGGTAGTTGTGTAAAGAGGACGGACGAAGGCTAAAACAGTGTTGCCGTAAAACTTTTACTTCGCGTATTAGAAAGTAATTTAAAAATAGTAGAAATGTTTTTCTTTATATGTTTTAACTATGCAGGCTAAAAGTTAATTTAATTTATTAAATTTTGAAAAAGAGATTATCTAAAAATCTTAAAAAATCATAAAAGGTACACTGACAGTTTCAGCAAGATGATATTCTTGTGTCGGAAAAATTCACAATTTATTTACATTAAACATGCAGTTTACTTGTGACCAAGCTGCTGTTTTACATACATTTCGAAATTGAAATAAATATTTTAAGTCTAACAAAAGTTATCGTGTTTAACAGGCATTCGTAGTAGGCAACCTATATTACACCTTTCATTCGTTTTTTAAAAGACATTAAAAATCACTATCACGTCAGAGTATAACGGAAGTTAGTCAAGAAGCACAAATTTACCCATTCACACACACAGACAGACATAACGGGTGTACACCCCCAATTTTTTTGTTGTTTTTGAATTTAGAATTTCGTTTTTAGTACTTATAAACTAGACAAAAGTGAATTACTAACACGAACGAAAATATCACTTCCGGTTGAACGGGAAGTGACATTAACTTTTTTTCTTAAATAGAATGACTATATTTTTTTATGATATCTTATTAAGCATAATTCTAAGAGTTTTTTCCGATTTAAAAATATCCACAAAATAAGTGAGATACGAACAGTTTTTTATTTTTTTCAAAATGGCCGCATCATTGAACGTGGCGTAAGAAAATTACTAAGTAGGCTATGGAAATTGTTAGTAAAGTTGTAGACATGTCTGTAAAGAACAAAATAGTTACTTTAATTACTGATATTTTTCTCAAAAGACGGAATTTCATTTTCATTTCCTTGAGGGTCCTATGGAGAATTTCTTAATAGAATCGTGCTATTAGTCAGATATAATGATTTATAAACTTTAATTTTTTTGTCATTAATCATTTCATAACAATATCCTTCATAATAATAAAAGTATTTTTAAAAAGTAAGCGCCAACAGATAATTTTAATAAAGTACCTATCCACATTTTAATCCAAAATTGCAGATACTCGTAAAAATGACAGACATTTGCAACAATTGAATTATTTTTGGCAATACTCACTGATTATTTGAAGTAAGTGTATTCAATTTGTTATAAACAAGAAACTTGATATAAAACGGCTGAAAAATATTCAAGAGATGAAAGAGTTGACATGTTGATTATTTATGGAGGCACTCAACGTAATGCAACTAGAGCACAAACTCTATATGGACAGAGATATCCAGAAAGAAGGCAACCTCCGAGTTGGAGCATCAATTTAGAACTGAACCTGATATAGAAATTGAAGAAGGAAATTAAAATTAATGTATTAGCTTTAGTGCATGTTGACTCAACTATTTCGATAAGACAAATTGAACATGAATTACCAGTTTCTAAAGAAATAGCCAGGAAAATTTTAAAGAAACACGGCTATCGTTATTATAAATATCAATTGCATCAATTACTTACACATCCAGTGGAAGTATAGTGACGACAAAAAAATTGAAAAAAATTTTTATTGTTCAAATAGACTTAGAATGTCACGAAACGTCGAGATTGTAAGTTTGAGAGAAAAAAAAAATTCTGTCTGTCTGTCTGTCGGTCTGTCTGTAACTTTTTTTTTGTGCGCACGTTTACTCTGGAACCGTTTGAGATATTGACTTAAAATTTTTTACACATATGTACTTTAACAAGATCTAGAAGTAGATTATATTTTCATCTTGTTCCGTCGAAGGGTTGGGGGGTAAATTTGGGGTAAATACGTAAATCAAGCAGGTAAGAGTCCATAAAATTGGTATTTAGTATATACAAGAGAAGCTAAGGTCTCAAAAATAATTTTGGCATTAGCCACCCCCATTACAACCCGCACTCCATTATTAAAGGGGATGAAAAAAAAAATATGATTTGGTGTGTACAAGAACCAGAAACCTCAAAATATTTTTTACTTCATGTACCCCCTTTAGGGACACCGCACTGGTTTTTTTACAATATCTCTTAAACGCTTTATCTTAGGGAAAAAACATAAGTATAGGAAAAGGTTTGTCACAAAATTCTCTACAAAAAAGGTTGTGTGTTATGTAACGACATTTCTATTACTTTTTATGTTATTAAATCGTAAACTGTAGAGTTAAACAAAAATGAAAGTCTGATTATATTGAATACGGTACTTAATCGAACATAACGCAGCCTGATAATATTTCAAATGATCCAACACAATCCTAACCACCTTATTCATAAACACGCTAGAGAGAGAGAGAGAGAGAGAGAGAGGGGGGGGGGGTTGTTTTGACCTGCCTATGACAGGGTGCGCCTAAAAAAAAAAACTACATTTTGATATGCTTTTTATCCCTGCTGGGATGATTCAGTACCTTTTCAGCAGGATGACTCAGTACATTTTGACATGTTTTATTTTTCTTTTTGCATTGACTAAAGTAAAGGCTAACTACATTTTGAAATACAGAAAGGGCATCGGTTTTATTGTGGTCATGCATCTTAGTAAATAACTCGTTTATTTTGAATTTTTCGAAAAAACTATTTCAGATTTTTTGTCCAAAAAGGTCCGTGCCTTATACTGATTATAGATTGATCGACGGAATACTTAATTTTCGATTTTTATTAGGAAACTCTTGGTATTTGTAGAATTTATCAAAAAAATCGAGTTTTCCAGGATTTGTAGATTCGCTTTTGTTTTGTCTAATTTCTCACAAATGTCACCTAATAGACTTAATCGAGCCCTACAATCGCCATTTTTGAAAATCAAAATCGGTTCGGGAGTTATCAATTTCTTTGGAAAATCATACTCGGCCTTGGAAAAAATACTTGCGGTCAACGGATTCGGGCCGCCAGCACTAGGCTTCATTTGTGGACAGTTATCGTGTTTCCTAGCCCGATTTCGAGAAAACCAGTTTTTGCAAAAAAATTCAATTTCCTTTTGTTTTTCGACATAGTCTCCGGTATACTTATCTGTAGATCGTTACCACTATCTCTTTTTTGAAATATCTCGATCCGACTGCCCGTTACCGAGTTATTCAATTTTTTCCCTAAAAACTTGAAACGTCTAAATCGGGTACTTCCGATTTCCGAACGGAGCCGAGCTTCCAGCGTTAAGGTTTTCTAAACGCCACCTATCAACCACTCAAGTTTCATCGAAATCCGAAAACGGATTAGGGGGGGCTGAGCGTGACAGACCGACTGACCGACGGACGGACTTTTCTAAATTCGCTCTCGAGTGGATAGATACGACTTTCATTTCGATCCGATGTTTTTTTCGGGTTTCGATGGTCCACTGGAAAATTGCAAAACCTATACTACATTTTTTTGTTACCTAACCCTGAGTTTGCCGTCGATTAACGTAAACACCCTTAATAATCTGCAAACGACCTATAAGACACGTTTTATATAAAATTTAATTTTAAATATTTTTCACTACCTCTAGTTTTGTCGTAGAACATCACATTTCCAAAATGTTATTGAAAAACCAGCACGGTGTCATTATAAGGGTAAAAAATCTCACCAGTTAGGGATGGGAACTTTTTGATCCTGTAGGTATATCAATTCAGAAAATATCAGCTTATTATAATTTTTTTCTTCTATTTTTGCTAATTTCCGTGTACTAACAATAAGTCGCGCTACTCTGTGTATTAAAAAAACGGTGAACAGTGAATAATTTTTATGATGATTTATTATAATTTAGGTTTTAAATAATTTTGTTAACGTATTTATTCATGTTACGTTTTATTAAAATTATTTCTAGTTTAATTTGTGTTTACCTTGTTAAAATACTTTTTTTATTACGAAGGATATCGTTAAGAAATGACGAATGGCAAAAAAATTAAAGTTTATGATTCATTACTTCTGATTAATAAAAAAAAATAGCACGGTCCCATTAAGAAATTTTCCATAGGACCCTTATGAAAATGAAAATGAAATTCCGTCTTTTGAGAAAAACCTAAAAATAGAAGAAAATTCGAACATTTATTGTAGTTTAGCTTTTCTTATTTTTGGCAAGATTATTTTATATTATAAGAAGTGTTGTTAATAGTTTCCCATGGTCTCCTCACAAATATATTAAATTTGTCGAAAATTTACCTTTTTTTTTTCTAGAAATAAATATGACATATGATATATCGTTGGACAGCCAATTTAAGTTGTGATCGAACAATGAAATAATTTACAGGATGTTCCATTTAAAAAACACAAGTTATCGAAAACTGAGCCATGCATAATTTTCTTATTATCAGCAACGGATTCTACTCAAAAAAGTGCCTTAAGAATGTTTTACTTGATTTTCGATTCGACACTTGGTAATTGAGATATGGAGATCATCCACAAATGCCAATTTTCCAAAAACGCTCTGTAGCTTGGTAGTCGAAAAAGATAGACGATCGCGGTTTGCATTATTGTTTGTTTCTCGAAAATATATATATATATACATATATATATATATATATATATATATATATATATATATATATATATATATATATATATATATATATATATATATATATATATTGGTTTTTGTCTGTCTGCCACAGTTTTAGAGAAAACCCCAAATCCCATCTAATTTGGTCCACCCCGTACGGTTATTATAATACACATATTTGATTAAATCATATAGGTATAGTGACACGTCAATATCAGTTTTTAAGTTATGCGAACTATTGATGTTATATTCACGTGTTCTACATTACATTCAAAGATCATCCACCTTCGTTGGAACATCCTGTATCCAATGTAAAATAATGAAATTTTCGATGAAATGAATAAATTAAATTTTATATTTCATTAATCCAACATGTATTAACTAAATTTAATGAACTTATAATACTAATTAATTTTAATTACGTTTTAGTTTTAATTAATGCATTTAATGTGTCCTGTATTGAAATACACATTTATGTAATTTAATAGATAGGTCGTTCTTTATTATAATATTTTAATACTACCCATCAAAACTGTTAATACTGGTGAATGGATTAAATCCATATTGAGCAGAACGTTGCGACCTAAATCCTTCTATCAATAATTTTTTATTCATCATTAAACTGTGTAGGTGTATTTGTACGAATCTAGGAAAAAAAAGTCGTGGAAAAAAAATCCTCGGAAAAAAAATCCTGGAAAAAAAAGCCGAAGGAAAAAATAGCCGGGGAAAAAAATCCGCGGATAAAAAAGCCACTTTACACAAAAAACCATCAAATATGTAAACAGATTCGACCCTGGGAATGGAAAAAAAAGCCGCGGAAATAAAATCCGAGGAAAAAAAAGCCGCGGAAAAAAAACCGCGTAGAAAACTGCTGATAGCGAAACTACGTTAAAAACTTATGAAAGATGAGACCTGATATGCAAAAATAGAATTATGGGAACGATAAAGACTCATACAAGG
Source organism: Rutpela maculata (assembly GCA_936432065.2). Classification (NCBI taxonomy): domain Eukaryota; kingdom Metazoa; phylum Arthropoda; class Insecta; order Coleoptera; family Cerambycidae; genus Rutpela; species Rutpela maculata. The sequence continues at coordinate 22,736,350 of OW386293.2, forward strand.
AGCTTTTTTAAGAGAGTGATTTTTATCAAAATGCTTAATTCGCTAATGAGAGGTTGTGGGAGCTCAAATTCGATTCCACCCTTAATAACACCCAAATGCCTCTATCTATACTATTCCTAACATTTGAAATACACATTGACGCGTATTTTTCAAATTTTGTGAAAAAATCGAAAGAAAATATTGAGAAAATTGCAAATATTAGTACTTTGTAATTATCGATATATTTCGCATAGGTTTGGTTTCTGCATTCCATATGCCAATTTGCTTGACTACTTGATACCATATCAATAGTCGATATAGTGAAGAACGTAGGAATTATTTTTTGGCAAGCAACAAAGATATAAATATTGTTTTCATCGTACAAGAACAAATATATAAAATTAATGTATATGTAAGGAAATTTTTAAATAAAAAACCGCTGCCCAAGGAATCATTACTTCCACATCCAGATTCTCTATCCAAGTCACTCACATCGAAAAAACTTTATATGTGGAAATAATTGTTTATGGAAGGAACTTTAATAATATAATATTTGAAATCCTCTACCCCAAAAATCCATAAAACGATACCCCACATTGGTAGTGGGGTGGGGGTGGTGATAGGGGGGGGTGGTAATGGCGGTTGATGACGTAAAAAAATATTTTGAGGCTTCTGGTTCTTGTACATACACTAAATCACAATTTTTTTCTCATCCCTCGGTGGGGGTGGTAATGGGGGTGGCTAATGCCAAAAATTTTTTTGAGACATTAGCTTCTCTTGTATATACTAAATACCAATTTTATGTACTCTTACCTGCTTGATTTACCCATTTACACCAAATTTACCCCAATTTACCCCCGAACCCTTCGACGGAACAAGATGAAAATATAATCTAGGTCTAGATCTCGTTAAAGTACATATGTGAACCAAATTCCAAGTCAATATCTTAAACGGTTCCAGAGTAAACGTGCGCACAAAAAAAGTTACAGACAGACTGACAGACAGCAATTTTTTTTTTGCTCAAACTTAAAATCTCGACGTTTCATGACATTTTACCCTATTTGAACAATAAAAATTTAAAAAAAATTTTTTTTCGTTACTATACTGGATGTGGAAATAAAAACATATATTAGTGGATTCTCTAACTTCATTTTTTGGTGGTCAATGCGTAAGTTTGTGAGAGAGTATTGTGATTAGTGTAATTTTATTCCATATGCTGTACAGAATGTGTAAAGTCATAGGTTAGAAGTTAATATTTATAATTGTTAATTATGTGAAAATAAATCGTCGTTTTTAGAAAGCTTAGTTAGTTTCCACACTTGCTATAACAAATAACATTTCACAGTATTCATTCAATAAAATCAGGCGAAATGAGTGCCATATTGGATCCAAAATGGCGAAAAACTGTAATGCATTACAAATTAGACGTGGGCAACAAATAAAAGCTAATTATGTATGAGAAATAACTAACATATTTGTTTTATTTCTTTATCGGTAACATAACATATTTACCAAGTAACACAAGAACCTGTAATAAAGCTGCGCGAACATTGCGGCAACAAGAACTGGTAGTTATTTAGCAATAGCAGCTACCGCGGAAACCTTACAATAAGGTTGCGGCAGTGCTGTAACAGTCAGAGTGGTACAACATTTTCTTGCTTTGAAAATGTTGCTAAAGTCTTACAGCTGTAGCCATTTTTAAATCATTGCTACTTCCTGAAAACGTACAGGGTGGCCAAAATTATTTTTTAATTAAGAACTTTTTAAATTGAAGTTTCTCAATTTTTTCAAATGGAACACCCTGTATATTTTTCGACGATGTGATGAAGAAATGAAAAACGAACATTTTTTGTAAATACTTTCTTATGGCCAATTGCAACCATTTTCGTTTTATTGAGCAATAAGTACAACATCCGAGAATAAACTTTGAGAATAGAGTTTTCTTCAAATAATTCATTAGAAAAAATTATAATAAGTGCCCATTTTGCCCATTTTGATCGACACACATCTTGCGCTTTTGAAATGAGGTTTCTACTGTTCCTAAAATTACCGGTGTGATAGATCTAATAGGAGTTATTAATATTTCCTTCATATTTTGTATTGCTGTTGATGTGTTTTTGTAAACAATTTCCTTCACATATCCTCATAAAGATAAATCCATTTTTGTAAGATCTGGGGATCTAGCAGGCCATTTAGTGTGTCAATCAAAATGGGCAACATGTGGAGTACTTATTATAATTTTTTCTAATGAATTATTTGTTTATTCCTGAATTTTGCATTTATTAATCAATAAGACGAAAATTATTGCATTAGCCATAGTGAAGTACTTACAAAAAGTGTTTTTCAGTTCTACTTCACATTGTCGGAAAATAAACAGGATGTTCCATTTGAGAAAAGTTCTTAATTGAAAAATAATTTTTGGCCACCCTGTACATTTTTAGGAAATAAAAATAATTCAAAAACATTAATTAGATGTCTCGCAACTAGCATTCACATAAGTTTCTCTTAAAACCCATAATTGTGATTGGTGATTTTTTCAATATGCATCTGCAGATGGCATTATTTCAACAAAAAAATTAATTTAATTAATTAAAAAGTAATTTCGTTTTGGCTCGCCCTGTATATTCGAAAATAATTTATTTTTTACTTGTTTTTTTTTATTTAGTTTACTCGTATTTTTTTTTAATAACTAACAATTCGAAATGTTAACCCACTCCCCACCAGTCGCGGGATCTCATCTCTTTTCACATTCTGTACAATATACCGAACATACGCCAATCACAATGCTCTATCACAAACTTGCAGACGAGATGTAGTTAGAAAATTCGATACTCTGTTTTGTCGCAGAGTTTAGGTTTTTTTTTCCTCGGCTTTTTTTTCCGCGGCTTTTTTTTCCTAGATTCGTCGAAGTAAAAGAAACCTTGTTTTCTGTAAAGCAGCCTTTTCTGCCGCGGCTTTATTCTCCTCGGCTTTTTTTTCCGAGGTTTTTATTTCCTTCGGCTTTTTTTTCCAGGATTTTATTTCCGCGGATTTTTTTTCCAGGATTTTATTTCCGCCGATTTTTTTTCGGCGGCTTTTTTTTCCGTTTACCATTTGTACATACATATGTATGATTATGTTGTCCAGAGTCGAGGAGATTTGACTCCCGCCGCACAGTGGCACGAATCGTGATTTTTTCGTTCAAAATTATCTAGAGCACTTGTTTTGCAACCGATTGGGGTAATTTTTTTTTAAAGGACTCGTTAATTCATTCTCAATAAACGTAAAAGAGCCGATTTTTGAATTATGCTAACCAAAATTATTGAGCTTAGCCAAAATGCCCATGTTACACTGTGATCACCATGTTACTTACAAATAAAAACTCTTTTTTCTTATCCAATTTTCATAAATCTTGTTACTTGGTTCTCGAGGTCGCTGATTACGAATCTGACATCCAAATTGTCATAAACCAACCTGCAAGATGGCGGAATCAATGGCGGCTATAAAAATGCCAAAAAATTATGAAGAATGAAATATTTTTGTTTAAGTTTATGCCAAAATCGGCTCTCTTACGTTTTTTGGAAATTAAATAACGAGTATTTAAAAAAAAAATTATCCCAATCGGTTGCGAAACAAGTGGTCTAAATAATTTTGAACGAAAAAATCACGATTCATGACACTGTGAGATTCCGAGTTCGATTTTGATTTTTTAGAAAAAGAAAATTCATTCTAGTGTACTCGCATTCCATGTGTGTGTCCCTTATCTCGAAATGTGTAGCCTCCTCTCCCACAAAGTCACTTCTGGATTTCAAGGATACTACTTACTTGTTTACTCTATTTAACAAAGCGTATTAAAGTGCTCAAAAAAAAAATCGAAAATAAAAATCTCGGAAACTAAGCACTTCCCGACCCATGTTTATAAAAACTTTTTTCTTATTTTGAAAATTTGCATCACTTGGTAAAGTTTGGCTTATTCAATTCGGGACACCCTGTACATATCTTAATACTAACATTTTTAGAGTTTACGTCGTTAGTTTCTGTGTAGTAATCAATGCCCTGAACAGATTTGAAGAACTATCTGAAGTTCCTTAAATTTGAAATGAAATGTTAAATTACCACGTATATATTTTGAATGTAGATTTTCCATTTCTATAGAAGGTTTCACTGGAAATGCTCACCAGGATAATCAATGAACAAATAAATCAGAGAACTTCAGTTAACTTATTTTATTGTGTAACTGTAAAATACATTTTACCTCCGAACATTTCAACATGGGCTATTTGGAAGATATTGTATGTTTTCACATAAATATTTGTTGCCTGAAAATATTGAAATATTCAAGCTTAATCTAGTTTCAAAGCTATGAAACAGCGATAAAAACTTTATTGGCGATAATAATAAACCTGTACACGAAACCAAACAAGTAATTCCAGATAGGAGACATACGAGCTTCCCTAGAGAGTTTTTTATGTGACTAGATTTTATGGGGTGTAATTAAAATATATTATTATATTCTCGTTAGTGGCCTTTGGTCGTATTCCAGGTTCATATCGAATATTTCTTAACGTGCATAATTTAATTAAAATATAATATTTCTTGCAGAAATGTAACATCCTATGTTTCAAATTTGAAAAATGATTGTGGATTATCTATAGGATTTGAGGATGTTGGTTAATCGCAATGGAGCGGTATCTGACACAAGGAAAGTTGAAATGGGTGTCCCCCAAGGATCAGTTTTGGGGCCACTCTTATTTGTCTTAGTTGTGTTTGTCATCCTATATTGCCGTCACTTGTGATGAATCAGAGGCTTAGTGTCAACGCAATCATTTATTCTTAAATAATAGTAAACATTATGGTGAACGATAATGATCAAAATTTTCACTTATGGTAGTCCATTATTTGGTCTTTGGGTATGTCAAAACCGATCGTCTGATCTTTCAAAGTGGTAGCATTAACTTGGGGGAGTGAACGATATTGATCAAGAAAAATTTTTGCAGGGGTGACTAATATAGTTGGTCTAAACGGCATTTCTACCTAGGCAGACCATTTTTCTGGTAGCATTAAAAAATCGGTAGCATCGTCCTAGCAGACGCTGTCAAAGTGACAGGTCCGGTTTTTATGAACGACATTTATCAAGAAAAATGATGTAAGGAATAATAAACACAACAACTCAGGATTATATTTTCGCCCAGGCAGACGATTTTTTTTGTATGTGAGCGGTAGACGCCTGTCAAAGTGGCAAAAATCACGTTTCGGTGAACTTTATTGATCAAAAATAATTTTTGCGCCCTTCGATTCGTCTATTTATGATACAATAAATAACGAATCGGCAGATGAAAAAATCGGTAGCCTTTCCCTAGCAGACGCTGTTAAAGTGAAAGTTTTTTAATGTTACGTAAATAGGTTTAGAATGTTGCGAAACGTCGAAATTTTAAGTTTGAACAAAAAAAATCTGTCTGTAAGTCTGTCTGTTTGTAATTTTTTTTTGTGTGCACAATTACTCTGGAACGGTTTAAGATATTCACTTAAAATTTAGTGCATTAGATTATATTCTAAGCTTATTCCGTCGAAGGATTGGGGGTAAATAGGGGTAAATAGACAAAGCAAGCGAGTTCAAAAAATTGGGATTTAGTGTATGTACAAGAAACCAAGGTCTTAAAAATTTGGTGCCATAAACCATCCCCACCCTAGTATTTAAATGGACCACAGGTCTCAATTATTTTTTTTTGACTCACACCCTTACCCCCACCTCATTATTAAACGATGTAAAGAAATAAAATTGTGATCAAGTATGTGTGCGAGAAGCAAAACTATCAAAATATTTTGCCATCGGCCACCCCCGTCACCTGCATCCCATCAAATTACCCTTTTTGATGGGATGTGGAAATAGTGATTCCTTAGGCAACAGTTTGGTTGCGGAAATTGACGAGCATGAATGTGAGTCAGTTTAATGATTTGTCTAAATATACATCTAGTAATTTAACAGAAGAAATCCAATGTTCAGATATGGTTTAGGTTTTTATCCAGCTATATTAGAAACCGTGCGCAAGTAGACTGTGTGAATGGAACAAAGAGCAATAAATATCTAATAAATGCTAATGTACCACAAGGCTCTATACTGGGGCCATTTATTTACTTTGTCTTTGCCAACGATCTTGCGTTATACAGTCAAAGCAAATACAATGTTTGTACTACTTGTTATGCTGATGATACTCATATTTTAGTTGTTCAAAAAAGTCCTGAAGTATATCGAAAGAAAGAGACATAGACAGAGACGTTATAATTTGGTCAGAGAAAAACTGGCTTACACTTAATAAAGAAAAAACAACTACTGTATCATTTAGCTACAACATCGAGTAAAACGCTAAGGACGAATTCTTAGTAACAGATTCTGCTAAAATTTTGGGTGCCATATTTCACAGAAATTTGACGTGGGCTGCTCACATAGATAGTTTGTGTGTGAAGCTCGGTAAAGGTTGTTACGTTATGCGCAACTTAAAAAATCACTGCGGTAAAGGTTCTTTATTGACATTTTCTCACTCTAACATACATTCCCATCTACGGTATAGAATTGTGCTGAGGATTGAGTACTACCTATGTTCGTCGGTCATTTATTCCGCAAAAGCATGTCATTAGGATTATGGAGAGTTTACATGCCCGAGAATCGTGCAGAGGATCCTTTAAAGCCTTAAAAATACTAACTCTGCCTAGTATACATATTTATGAAATATGTTGTTTTTAAAAACATATCAACTTTCCTTACAAACCAAACACACCACAATTATCAAACAAGATTTAAAGATCAGCTAATTCCTCATCAGCGTACAACAGCAATATATCAAAAAAGTGTGTTTTACAACGGATGTAAAATTTATAACCATTTGCCCATTGATTTGAAAAATTGTAAAAGAGGATAAAAAAATTACTAATTGAAAAGTGCTATATGGTGTTAATGGATTTGACTCAGTCTGACTATTTATATATTTATGTGTTTATTTATTTATTATGTGTTTATATACTTTTGTTGTTGTTATTATGTACGTTATTCTATATTTTGAATTGTATTATGCTTATGCATATTAGCTCAGATTTTTGACACACTCCTGAGCTACTTGTATGGTTATTAATTAATTTTACTTGTGATTGGGTATTATTATTATTATTTTTTTTTTTTACTCGAAACCAGTCGCCCTTCTCTCTGTCTCCAATACCAGAGAGGGTACGCTGGTAATACCGGTTACCACTCCCTACGCCGTAGAGTTAGTGATCACTGGGTCAGCGAATCGTGTGCTCTGAGCAATCGTAAAACCAAGGCCTTCTGCATTTTTCCGGCTAAGATTTCTGCCGACTCTTGGCATGCCGGTATCGTCTTCAATTCCGAAAGCAGTGTGCGTCTCACCCCACCGAGGCATCCTATGACAAGAACCACTAGTTTAACAGTGTGGTTCGGATAGAGTCTGCGGAGTTCGAAGAGAAGGTCTCGATATTTAGTCCGTTTTTCCTCCTCTTTCAGAGCAATGTTTGTTTATTATTATTATTATTATTATTATTATTATTAATATTATTATTATTATTATTATTATTAGTAGCCACGTTAGATGTATAAAAATTTATTGTTTTGAGTCTTGTCAATATTTAAGCTTAAATAATAATAATAATTATTACTAAACCAGTTAGTTAATTTTAAGTAGTCTTCGGTCAGAAGAACTGTAAATGCGTCTTTTGAGAGGGAAGAATCGCCTGTGTAACATACAGATATATATTTTAATTTAAGCAGAGTGGCATATCATTTATGTTTTTTATTAAGAGAGAGGTCCTAACACCGAGCTTCGAGGTATTCCATAGCAAACTGAATATGATTAGAAGATATCATCATTTAATTTCGTTTTTTGATTCCTCCTATTTAATTATGAACTGACAAGCTCAAAACTATTGCCCTGTGTGCCATAAAGTTCAAATTTTAACAGCAGTATATTGAAATATATAAACAAAAATAAATTGTTTAATAATAATTTAGTCTAAATCTTGAAGATGTATCATAGCATAAGGTTTTTATTACATGAAAATTGAAAATATTTCATTTTCAAAAGGATTTAAAAATGAAATAAAGAAATCTCTGAGGAACTAGTTGTCTATTTCCTTTGTTGCTAATTTATAGTCGCTTCTTCTAATCATCGGCGAAATAAAAGATGTCCATTGCCAATAATATAATGCGGAAATCATTTGTTGTAAAAATTATATCCACATAAATCTTACAAAATTTACAATGACGTTTAGGTACCATCTTCACTGTGAAAAACTTGTTAAAACATAATTTTCCCAGGCGTGGAATTAGTCTTCGACAAGTTTAATTCATTTCTGTTATCTGTGAAACGATAGACGGAAGTGCAATACGCAGTAAAATACTCAGGTCTCGCTATTTAAACAGTCTGTATACCTATGATAAACTAAAAGTTGAAAGTTGTAGACTTTACACTCACACAAAGTACAGCGTTTTCAGTATTTAGATTGCTTGCAGGAAGCACAGTTGTTGAAAAGTTGATAAGATATCCCAAGTCTATGTTTTCTCGTAAGTTTTTCTCTGGGCATCATTATCAGTAGAGGCAGGGCAATTTGGATAATATAAATATGTCCTTTGTAAGTCCATTATAATGCACGCCAGTCAGTGGTGTGGCTTAGCAATAATGTGATAATACAATTTAATTTCAGTAAATTTTCGTTAGTAAGGTTAGGTGAGCTTAGATCTATTATTTTTTTCTTTATACAACAATCAATCAATCAATCAAAACAAATTTATTAGTATTAGGAATTACAATAATGCGCCTGGGTCAGATCTCTGTTCAGAGCCGACCGCACAACCACGTCGAGTAGCGTCGTGGTGAATATGCGGTCGGATGAAGCGGGTCTGGTCTTGGCTATGACAACGGATCAAATGGAAGTTAGGGCTCCTGTTTAAAATATAAAAACTTAAACCTAACAATGAGTTCAGAGTTCTTATTAGCGCGCGCACAGGCGCACTGTTTTTTAAAAGATTGGGTTGCTGGTACGGGGAAAAACTCATCGAAAAAACCCCTTCGAACCAATGACGACATTCATCCCATGGTCTGTCTGCCTTCGGAAAGGTAGAGTGGAAGGGAAGTTATGATTTAAACGGTTTTGATTTGCAAGAGGTTATTGGTCGAGAGGGGATTTAGAAAAGGGACAAAAGAACAAAAATTAACAAAATTAACAAAAATGAGATGAATAAAGAGAATAGAAAGAGGTTTCAGGGTAAAAGGTGGTGAAAAGTAAAAGGTGGTTAAAGGGAAATTGTGGTATAGGAAAGTGGGGCTAAGGAAGTTGTCGAAAGATAGGCAACGCCTGGTATGGTAATGGGTGTTTCAAGTTGAAAAGTATGGCATTATGCTGTCTGATTCGTGAAATGTCGCGGGTTAGCGGACTATCACCGAGTTTGAATTGATAGAATTTTTGCGATATATTCAGAACGAAATCCGCTAGTGGGGGTTATGTCGTGGCAACGTGTGTAGAGATCTCTGAGGGAGGTGTACCTACCGGAGTCTGAAATGAGGCGCATAAATTTATGTTCTAAAACTCTAAGTTTCCGCATTGTCGTGGCCGGGATGTTGCACCACACCGGCGCCGCTTATGTAATGGCCGGCCTGATCACCATCGTATACAACAATTTTTTATTAGTCCTGTTTAGTCCGCTACCCCGCGCCAAGAGCGGATACAGACTCCTGGACATGGAGTAGACCTTTCGTATGGTCTCGCTAACGTGAGTGTTGAATGTCAGTCTTCTGTCCAAGTTCACCCCCAAATACTTCACGCACCTTTTGATTGGAATTTGGCGACCCCCGATCAAAATTGGTGTTAAAATGCGGTTCTCTGTGAACAGGCGCGTGAAGAGTATGGCCTTCGACGTTTCGGCGTTGATCCGAATCTTCCACTTGTCGTAATACGCCGTGGCATGGGCCATGTGCGCCTTTAGCAGCATGTTCGCCGCTTGTGCATTGTGCGAATGCGCGTACATGGCCGTGTCGTCGGCGTACTTGGCAAGGTTCGTATTCGGAAACTTCGGTTTATACAACAAATGAAGTACTAATGTCATTAAATTCAGAAATCTTACAAAATATTTTTTAAATTATTGGACTTTTTGTCAACGGTAATTTGCCCAAAGATCAATTTCCTGAACTTTTAAAAACTAGCATTAAACTCAAACCAAACCTGCAATTCTTGACCGATAAATACACTACCCACTCTAGAGAAGATATTAGAATTATCTGAGACCAAAAATTACTTATTTAACAATAATAATATAATTTTAGGTAATAGCCAATCTGTATGATTTTTTTTTAAAGTGGTGTTTACAAAATGTGTCAATCGTGGCAAGAGTTATCGGAAACCTACTACATTTGTGAAACCTACTGACAATTACCTAAAGACGTAGTAGATTCGTTTACAATTGCATAACTTTAAAATCATTATACAAAATATTTGACCTGAGTACCTTATCAATTGGGTCGGGACCAGAGCTTGGGAATATTATCTCTATAATGTCAAAATCAGTTCACCGCGGAAAGATTTTTATGCAAGTATGACACAATATATCTTACCTTTTACTTTTTTTAGGGAATTCCGTAATACCCAAAGTTAGTATGGACAGTTTATTATAAACACTCACTGTCACTATCAGTAGAGCCGCTATATGCTTTTGTGAGGAAATATGTCTATTAAAATTTGTTTTGGATGTCCAATTGTTTTGTTGCAGCTATTATAATAAAGGTCTGTTCCATCCGTTATGCATGAAAGTGTTGTGTTCAAATGAAATTAAGCCTTCAAAAAACTAAAAGTACTAAAATGCTCATTTAACTCAAGGTTGGCTAGCTCCAGCAAGAGACTTCAGTGGTGAGATTCGTTTATTTTTAACGATTTTATATTTTGTAAAAAAAAAGGTTTGAGCGCCAGGTAATTTCCAATAAAATTTTACCAACCTTAAGCACCCGTTCGACACACCGATTTAAAAACCGCTGCCCAAGGAATCACTACTTCCACATACAGATTTTCTATCCGTCACTCACAACGAAAAAATTTTATATGTGGAAATAATTGTTTATGGAACTTTAATAATATAATATTTGAAATCCTCTACTCCAAAAACCCATAAAACGATATCCCACATCGGTAGTGGGGTGGAGGTGGTGATAGGGGGTGGTAGTGGGGTTGGACGAAGTAAAAAAATATTTTGAGGTTTCTGGTTCTTATACACACACTAAATCACAATTTTTTTTCATCCCCTTTAATAATGGGGTGGGGTGTGATAATGGGGGTGGTTAATGCCAAAATTTTTTTTGAGACCTAAGCTTCTCTTGTATATACTAAATATCAATTTTATGGACTCTTACCTGCTTGATTTACCTATTTACCCCAAATTTACCCCAATTTACGGAACAAGATGAAAATAATATTCTAGTTCTAGATCTCGTTAAAGTACATATGTGTATCAAATTTCAAGTCAATGTCTCAAACGGTTTCAGAGTAATCGTGCGCACAAAAAAAGTTACAGACAGACCGACAGACAGACAGAAAATTTTTTTTCACTCAAACTTAAAATCTCGACGTTTCATGACATTCTAAGCCTATTTGAACAATAAAAATTTTAAAAAATTTTTTTGTCGTTACTATACTTCCACTGGATGTGGAAGTAATTACCAAACTCCGTGTTTATTCTAATAATTGAAGTCTCCTTTGACAACATAATCAATAAACAGTAGAGTCAATTTTAAGATAAAATTTTATTACAGAAAATAGGACAAGTATATCCAAATTAAAATTTTTTTATAACAAAATGGTGAAAGGTTCAGTCATATGGTGACTTTCTCTGATTTACTCTAAAAAATTTGTACAAAAAAAAAATTCTTACCCAATGTTAAATAACTTGTAATTTAAATAAATTCAGTATACTGTACGGACGTTACTATCATCCAACATCTTTCTAGTATCTAGTATCTAGCATGTACAAGACAATTAAAGATACGTATATTAGGTCGGTTTATAACTTTTTTGGAAAATTCGAAATGCCTGTAGTGAAAAAAGTTGGAGACTGGTCTTTTATTTAAGAATAAAAAATGTTTTTTTTTTCAAAAATGTTTTAGGCCGCCCCCCGTCCTCCAAAAGAAAAGAAATAAAAAAAATATAACTAAGTGGCCTATGTTGGGAAAGGCTGTTATGGTTCCTTATTTACGCATAAAACGTATTTTTAAATTTGTAGGGTATTTAGACCCCCGTTGGCCCCTCAAAACTCGCCTAAATAAAATTTTTGTGTAGCTCTAGTACTAAAACAGCTCTTTGCTTATTTCGCACAATAATTATTACACAAAATAACCCAGAACTCACCACGTGGAGGTGGCTGCCATCGAGTTCCATTGCTGCCCACCCATCGACCCTTCCATTTGGGCATTTAATAATTATTTGTCTATACTACTACGTATTCTGATTTGGTACCAAACTTTTGATTTTTGATTTTTAATTTTTTTTTATTTTATGTGCTCGGCGGGGGGGTCAAATATTAAAATAAAATAAAAAAATATCTCTTCATTTTAGACCACCACACAACTTTTCACACTACAGGCCTTTTGAAATTAAAAAATCGACCCACCCTAACGTATATAACTGCGCAATTACTCACATTAATTGTAAAAAAATAAGTATACTACATGAGTAACATATCAAATGTTTAGGTACTCAAAATGGCCACAGTTATAAAAAAAATTACAGGAACAAAAAATTGAAACGCAACAGGGGGTCCTTTATTCTGGACATCACTGTAAGGCGAATTAAAAATAGGCCACCGACCTCAAAAGTCCTTAAAGGTGATGAATGATACCAGAAACTCCAGGCTTTCCAGGTGAATTCCCGTCATGTAACTTGATGCGTGACTGCAGCCTACGTAATTAAAGTCTGACGTAATAGCGCCCTCCCAACCACAAACTCGTAAATTCGTAACCATAACAGCAAATTCCAATCCAAAATTCGGCACGTGGGCCTCCAACAAAACTTCCATAATAAGAAAAATCTAGTTCCCAAACTTGAAAGTAAAGACTTAACTCTCCAATAGATTAAATAACCATATACAATGTCTTGCCTATATGAAAGGATAAAACGTTTAGAACTTGGTATTCTAAGAAAATCGCAAAAGTACTCTTACCCAACAAAACCGGAATGGGCTCACACAAAAAACAAGGATCCGATAGCTTCGTTTCCTACCGATTTAGAAGTTCCACAATAACCATAATCGACTTCAAACAGCTTAACAAACAATCAGGCACTTCTAAACTTTAAGACTTTCCAGTATAATCCCCAAAAAGTGAATATCGGGATGTTTTTTTTGTAAAAAAAAAAACAGTCAGAGAAATCTCGTCTGAACGGCGGAACGGCGCTACTCAATGAACAAGAAAACCACGTTTTCTTTTCCGGTCAACCACATCTCGAGCACCAATCATAGCTTGCCATTTCATTAGGAACCTACCCATATTTCCTCTTCGCGTACTAATTTATAGATACACAGAAAATAGTCCTAACCATAGAATGATTAAAGCAATTCTTAAAATAGAGACTAATAAGCATAAAACCCATGATCGAACCATATTTACAATAAAAATAAATAAAACTAGGAGTAATAATTTAAATGCCATAAATTTTCCTCCATAACCAATGTTGGTAACACTTTTCCTCAAACTGAAATATGATAGGTGACAAAAAGGAATAATAAAAAGGTCTACCAGGCTTATTTATTTAAATAAATAAATAAGAACTTGTTAACTACAGGTAAGATAGTGTGGTTTTGTTGTAACTACTAGACGTGTAACTAAATCCTTTTTCCAGCCTATACGCCCTGAAATGTGTATATTTGCCTACACTTACAGACATTCCCAAAGATGTTTACACACTTTGTCGGAACCGAATTCCAGAGAAAATAGCAAGGAAAAATAATAGGATTAGCTCAATCCAACAGTAAGTCATACAATATGAACTCTCGCGGGTAGCTATTACTAACTTGTGTTTTGTTTATCGTTTTAGGTTAGGCAGCCAAAATACCTCCTGCCAGCAACCAAAGGAAAAATACATAAAATAAAAATTATTATAACTCTCTAGACATGACAAATCCATGAACCTAAATTATAATGATTCTATGAAATAAAACCCATAGGTAACATGAAGGTTTCCAGAGTATTTTTATTTAACCAACGATACACAAACAAGTTACCTTCTCTATCCACTTTGTTATCAACAAAAGTAAAGAAGCAAATATAAATACCCTTTTCCTCAGGTATCAACTAAAACATTTAAAAAAACAAACGTTGCCTCACTCATTTTTAAATTTACATCCGCATATACAACTATGAGATCGGAACCTAATAAAACGTTACATAAGTAAATATAATTTATGTTAAGTATTTAGTTATAATAAAATTAATTAAGTTTGGCAACGCCGCTTTTAGCATTCACGTGTGGCAGTGAACTTCTTTTAATACAAGCCATGTGTACGCGGCCATTACGCTCTGTCATATTTAAACAATGAATATCGTTCTAATTACTCAGGTGTCTTACTCTCATATATAAGTGTTCATGGTCCCCTAACGTTACTATTTACAATAAAACCAACATTACACCATCAAATTGCAGTTCTGGAAAATCGCGAATCCACAAGTATATTGCAGTCTGAGAAGCACGAGATATTTTTGTATACCGTTGACTCTACATAATTTCAGGCTAGGTTTGTAGATACATACATACATATGGCTTGATTTGGACTACGGATTGCGAAACTGCGATCTCGGATGATCTACTCTTTGCCACAGTGTAGGTATAGTAAAAGTGATTTTGCCAAAGCAGTGTTTTATAGTTTCGGCGGCGTCGCCTAATTAAAGGAGATAATAAAACAGGAGATAAAAAAAACATATAAAAGTGTCGCCGTACATTGGAATCTAATGTTGACACTCGGTCGGGGTCGAATGCCTTCAACACTGCAATTGTAAAAGAATCAACTACGTCTTTAGGTAATTGTCAATACGTTTCACAAATGTAGTAGATATCCGATAAAAGTAGGTTACGTATTAACATTTTAAAATGAAATAAAATTCACTTTAGCACGTTAATAAACTTCACATCAGATTTTCTGATGATATGTTGTTTAAATCATTTCAAATGTTGTGAATTATGAATCGACCTGCCATTTTTAGGTTGTAGTCGGAGAGCAGCCAATCTGTAGGAAGCATTTTAAAAGTAGTCTATACAACTCGCGAACACCCACCTAAAAAACATATGATATTATGTAAAATGACCTTCTAGATTTGATTTTTGAGTTCGCCCGTTAATTTGAGATTACCAAATCGGTCAATTCGCAAATTTTTTGAAAAATTTTAAAATTATGTGTTAATTTTTGTTTTGCACATAACACATCATATCTTTTTTATTTTAATTCCGACTTAGAACAATATTTTACACATTATCCCTCCAATATTCCTGGACAGGCTGACGGCAAAGAATATAGTGTAACTAATAATATAGTGCCTAAAAAATATATAATTACCCTCTATTGTCGCGGTTTTTTAAAATTTGCATCGAAAAATACCCGATCGAGGTAACTTTTTTATTTTTAAAGAGAGAGTTATAGTATAAACGAGAAAAATGTGCCATATACTTTAAACAAACTTTTTTATAAAGAGATTTTTTTGAAATTCGGCTCATGTAACGAGATGACGCTGTTGAATGCGGCCGCGCAACTCGTCCGCATTAATTTAAGGCATAACTTCTGTTAACGTCGCCCATCTGTGGTGTCGTTTAAGCGATCAAGTGAGTCTACGGATTATTTATTTTCTATTTGCAATTAAATGTTATAAAATTATGTAGATAATCTCGAAACATACACATTAAAAAATATGTTTTCATTAATTATAACAGCAAGTGGGTACTAAAGATTACATTTTCCTTCGCATAAACAACTTATGTTACATTGCACGTTTGCTTTGCTACACTTGCAGCTTGTAGTACAGTTACATAATTTACATTTACAAAATGGAGTCAACTCAATAAAATTGAATTTTGGGCTTTTTGAAATCATCTTTGGAAATAAGATTTCCTCCTTTAGGTACCATCCAAAATCTAACACATTTGGAATTCTGGGCTTAATTTGGTAGGCAGTCTTGTAAATAGCACATTGCAGAAATGCCCTTTTTACTTGTATGTACTAGGATTTACAATTTCTGATTTTTTTTATAAGCAGTTCGGGTATACGATCTTCTACATTGTGCATGGTAAACTGGATTTAGTGATAAAAATAAATTTTTCTGTTCTAAATATTGTTTTAGAGCCACAAAAATGTCATCGGATATTGCATTTGATCGGTACATTTCTAAAACCGTAAATATCGCTCGCAGACAAAAAATTTTCATACCATTGTGTTAGTGAACGAATTCTGAACAACTTTCAAAATGTCCGTCTGTCCGTCCGTCACGTTTCTTGTAAGCACGATAATTCAAGAAGGAAATATCCGATTGTACTGAAATTTGGATAGTAAATTAGTGTTAGCTAGAGGAAGAACCCTATTTGAACAAAATCGATCGGTAAATAAAAATGTTATTAATGATTTAAATTTGAAAAAAAAAATTATTTTTATGTTTTTGTAATTGAATAGAAATCTGGTGAAATGATATTTCATTTTGATATCTAAATATTTATATATTTTACAAATATACATTTCATAATGTAATATACAACCGTGAAAATATGATTTTAGCTCGTGTCTTATAATGTAAAAATTTACATTCTTTTACGTGTAAGGTAGTGGTGTAGTTCTTTTGACTCGGAATCCAAGGGTCCCGGGTTCGAAACCCAAATGGTATAGTTTTTTTTTATTTTTACTTAATTTCACACCGAGTCTTTTACCAACTAAGTTCGTACTATAAAATTAAAAATGTCTAGAAGTAATATTATTTACAAAAAACTGCGAAAAGTATCCTATTGAATGTATAACAATTATATAAAAATCCAGTGAACAGGCGAAGAGTACGTTTTTAGCTTGTTTCCTTTGATTTCCTATCCGAGTAACTATAATTTATTATGCCAAACTATGTGTTTATAACGCACTAAATATAAGGACTGAGACAAAAACTACTTTCAACTTAACATAAATGGACACTGGAAAATAATAATCACCCGGCACGTGCCTGCGTTTAGCTCTAGATGCGATTGCGGCCGATTCATAGTAGCGCGCATTCGTTCGGACGCTGAAACAATCAATGAATATTTCGATAAGGGAGCAAAATTTCAAAAAAAACTTCTTATAAAAGATTTTATTTAGTTCATTCGGAACATTTTCTTCGGTTATAGTAGGCACCTAACTTTAAAAATAAAAAAAATATTTTACTCTGCAAATTTTAAAGATTTTACGTCAAAGAAAAGTTGTTATTTTTTTTTGCCAACTAATTATTTTTTAGGTAAAGTTTTTTACTTTCAACATATTAAAGAATAGTTAGAGAATATTATGTAAAAAAATTAAATCATTCTGAAGTAAAATAAAAAATATATGACGTGTTATATGAAAAACAAAAAATAACACATAATTTTTATTTTTTTTAGAAAATTGCCAATTTGGTCATTTTGGCAATCTCAAATCAATGGGCGAATTCAAAAATCAAGTTTAGCAGGTTATTTTACATCAGATTACCTATTTTTTAGGTGGGTGTTCGCGAGTTGTATAGAGGGTGTCGAATTCAGAGGGTCTGGTCTTCCACTATTGAGCTTCAAACGACGTTCGACCGTTAAATACGAAATGGCAGGCACAAAAAACGGCCTACTTTATTTTTGGTATATTCTCAACTTAAATGCGAAATGGCAGACAAAAAAAAAACACGGAAACTTTCATATGTTTTTTTACATTGTCTTTTGTTTTATTTTGTTTATTTTTTTTATGATGGCCATGCTCGACTCGTCTGCCATTTTACATAACAACATTTTATAACGTTAACTTCATGTTGGAATTCACTTTTTATATTTTAATATCACGGAAAAATCATTGAAATTTCCATGCAGCTTTCCCGCAGAAGACCCAACTCGGTAAGGTGGAAACCACCTGCCAATTTGTTTATCGACTGTTTATAATAAATGTCCTGGCAGACACGAAAAAAACGCAGAAAAATTTTTTTTATACATATAATTTCCCCCATTTTTTCAACTCTTTCGACACTTGCAAACCTCCTGCCATTTTTTAAAAGTATTTTGTGTCCAATGACTTTCTTTTCATATATATGACAAAAAAAAAAACGTCACAATATACAGAATCGAGCCACGCAAGACCTCAATTTTCTTTATTACCAAACTTACCAAAAGGCAGACAAAAAAAAATCACAACCCTTTCCGTGTCACTGGCCCACAGTCTAAGAATTGGAAAACACAGCCCAGTCCGACGCCTTTGCCGACTTTACACTTATCGGAGTTAGTCTTGTCTACTTTCACTAAAGTATTGTAAGGATTATAGTATACAGGGCGATTTACCATGACATGCGGAAAATAAAATGGTGTATTAGTCTTCTATGTGGGAAAGTCCCTGCAAAATTTTAGAGTGATCCGAGGTAATTTAGTAATTTTTGTGGCAAAGATACGCTACTGTATTTGTCTGTGGTCAGTATAGAGCAATGAACTTACTTGGGAAAGAACATATTAGAAGATGTTTATATTTCCGTAATTGGTATAAAAAGTCAAGCTGGCGCGTGCGGTCAAAGTGCCGCGTTTTTTGCTTTCGGTCGAACAATCAGGACACCGGCAGGTACAAAGTGCCGCCAAAGTTTGGTGTTTTTGTGTTATCAACGGGTTTAAGTAAATATCCCTTATATCTACTTGTTGTTGTAGGGTTCACTAGCATAGGGTCAATGTCTTTTCGACATATTTTGCTATTAATATAGTGTGATTTGATTAAAATCAAAAAGTCACTTCTATCCCTAGTCTGATAAGGGGGGGGTCATATTTTTTTAATTTTTCATTTTTTTAACTTCTTTCGTCGGCTTTTGCAAAGGACCCCGCACCAAATGCATGGGTAATTTGTTGTCGATGGAATCGTTGCAAATTCAAGGCATATATAATGTCTTTATTTTAAAAATACAGCAGATCGAAGCTCCAAAATTCAAAATTAAAAAAACGCGATTTTACGTATTTTTTATCGAAACGGTAAATACTTTTTTCTACGCCCTATATAGAAAATACTATTTTGCTCCCTCATTTCAGGGAGCAAAGTAGTACTTTTCCACCCTCGGGAGGAAAATACTTTGCCTCCCTAGGGAGGAAAATACTTTGGCTCCCTCTGGAAGCAAACAAGTAAAAACTTCAAATAGCTGTAATAGTAGTGTATATATAGACTTCTTTTATTGATACACAAACTTCCTGAAAATGTATAATTATGCTTTTCTTTGAAACAGATTTTTTATTACTTATTTTTATTTATAAAAATTGAAAACAGTTTAAATCAAGGTTTAAATTAACATCAGTAACTAAATATTGTTAAAATGTATGGTACAACTAGTTAAATTCCTAATGGAGATTCCCCCTGAAGAAATATTGACTCTGCTGGTGGAGATCAGTTCCTGTTTGTTGTTTTCCAAAGTCTTGGTCGCTGATGAAGTACTTGTAGAAACAAAATTTTCAAAAACAAGACAGCGTTTTTTGGTACTTGAAGTAGTACTTTCTCTCGTAATTATTTGGCTGGCTACCTCACATTTTTTAGAAATACAATCATCTAAGTACCCTTCTGCTATAACGTTTGTTCGCCATCCCCCATGTATTTATAGAGTGAAAATGTCACTTCCAGCATTGACCAACAACGTAGCTGAAGTACGGCGGGAACTGTGTCCAGTATAGCCTTTCGAATCATCCAAATTTAAAAATATTGCTATTCTGTATAGAATTTTGGCAATTGTGTTTTTGCCAATTACCTGGTTTGTACATTTCCCTTTAGCATAAGTTACAAAAAATCTAGAATGACATGTTTTAGGGGACCTACAGTCCAGATATTTTCTATACATATCCAAGACAGATACTCCGTTTAAAATCTCATTTGTTATTGTAAATGTCCTTTTGATATTAGTTTTTGAGTCAGGTATTTTCACCACCAAAATATCGCCTTTATCACTGATATCCTCAAGTACCATATTAACTAATTCATCGCTACGGCATGCCCCAGCAATTCCAAATATAAGCACGACCTGAAAAAGGAAAATGCACTTATGACAACTGCCTAAAATGTCACTTAATTGTCATTTTATATATACTTTCTAATAACAAATACTGCGTTACGTTTTTATTTATTATTCAACAATAACGATCAATCTTACCTTCATATGTAAGTAAGTTTCATCTGGAGCTTCTGCAATAAACTTGTTGATATCCTCGCTTGAAAAAGTATTGGCTTTCTTGGCTTTATATCCAGCAGATTTCCTTTTTAAAAAAGCTACTAATTTAGGAAACTTAATGTCGATATTGTCTTTAATTTGGAGTGTAGATCGCAACATGCTGTATTTGCTCCATAATGTTGAAGGCTTCGAAGCGGCGCATTTTTTGGAAAAGTAAAATAGGACCACTTCTTAACATATTTTTCTTATTTGCCTAGTCTCCATCCAACATTTAAATAGCTGGTACTCTTTTTCATATTTTTCACGAGACTTTAACGGTAATAGATTTAACGAAACCACGTTTGCTTCTTCCAGAATATCTTGAGGAACTTCATCTTCACATTCGGAATACATTATTGTAAACTTTTTGGAAGTTTGTTTATTTTAAAAACACGAAGCTTCGCGTCGGGCATCAAACTATCCGCGGGAGGAAATTATGCACTTTTCTCCCTTGTCATGCAAATAACTAATAATATTTAATTTGCTTTAAGAATATAATACTGATGTACAGTGTAACATAGGAAAATACATATATAACAAGTAAAAGATTCTTACGCAATATAAGAAGAATCCTATTTTTATTCCAATGGAAATCAGCAAAACAATCAACATACAAACGAGATCGTATGATTCGTTTTCCTGATAATATACTTATACAAATTACTAAAAATTAAAAAAGTTTGCGTGCATAATAGAAAAAAAGTGTATTTTTGTTGGACCTCAGAAAATAAATATACCTTTCTCCTGTTTTAATGATTCTAGGCCACAAAAATTCTTTAGCTTAAAAAATGTGATTTCGGCATTTTAAAGTAAAATTGACATTTTTATTGCATAATATTTAAAAAACACACGACAAAATCAATCACGTTGCTATAGTAATAAAAATAAAGCATAATAATTTTATTTTTCTAATTTTGACATATAAAGTGACACTTTTCAAAACTGACGTAAGTGTCAAAATGTCCTACTTTACGTAACCAGTTATGAAAAGTAAAATTTTACGTAACTTGTGAGGAAAAGTTTGTTATGTCATCAATTAGGAAAGATAAACAACTCTCAAAAAGAAAAAGAAACAATGTTTATTCAACACAAAATGGAATACTGAGTCCATAAAGTGGAAGCTTCTAAATTCTTCTTTCCTTCAAAATATGCTAACAAAACCTTTCCATTAATACGATTTACCTTATGTTATCAAATTAGGATTTCAAATAATATTGTCACGTGGCTAAATAACGTCTGTCAATTTTGGCATTAAAATTATAATGTGTGATAGCAGCAGAGGTAACTATGAAAAAGAGTATTTAATTTTTAAGATCTTTAAATACATCTATTTCATTTATAGACCGTGGGATAGTGACAGATTTTTTTAAACGTTTGGTTCCTATCTGGCCTTTTAGGAGCCTTTTGTGCCTGATTTGTACTAACCATTTTCGTGTTTATTAAACGGTTATCCAGGGCCCCTCAGCGGAGAACAGAAAAGAAAATTTCATGAAAATGAGCAATTTCAAACGTTTTGTTCCTATCTGGCGTCAAGTTAGACTTACGTTTTAAAGAAAAACATCCGACGGAAGCTTATCGGCAGACAAATTCCGTGGGCCGGAAGGCCCGAAATTTCAATCCGAAGTTGTAAGAAAAATGGTCAAAATCAAACGATTTGGTTCTTATCTAGGAATTGTATATATAGGTAAATAGATTATAATTATCGCGATATAACAAACGCCAAACAAATTCCGAGGGCCCATCAGTGAAAAAATTATTGTTCAAGTTGTCAACTATTCCGCGAAAATCAAACGATTTACAATCGTCTGGCATTTGTTTTTTTGTTAATATTAGGCAATAAGTAGTTTCAGTTTAGGATTCCCAGACGAATTGGCTGGGTCCCCTGGATAGCCAGTCAAAAAGAAAAGCATGAAAAAAATGCCATTTTTTCAAACGATTTATTCCTGTCTGGCATTTGGATTTTAAAAAGACATGTTAATAAATAAGCCATATTTCTAGTCCCAGATAAAAAGCTTGGGCCCAGACGTAAATATGTTGAGCGAAAATATCGAAAAATCAAAAAGCAGTCGTGTAAAAATCGATGCATTTTCAAACGATTTACACTCTTCTGGAATTTGTTCTTTTAAAAAAATATGTTAATAAACAAACCATATTTCAAGTTCCAGACAAAAATCTTGGGCGCAAATTTTGAGGTTCTACAGTTGGCAACTTTTTAATCTTGGCTCCTACGCTAAAAGACTACTCCAGCTGATTTAAATAGAATAAAATTTGCTAAAACTATTTTTTTAATTTTTTGAATTCCGACAAAAATGAAGGGGGGCGGGATTTGGGACTTTTTTTTTTCGGTAAAATTTCTCCATTTTGTCACCGTAATTAATCGGTAATTAATTGAAATCGATCTCATTATGAGTTCACTTAATATCATGTACTACTTTGACGCTCTGTTAATCTCTGTCCTTCGAAACAAAGGTTTCTGACAAAAATTATTTTTTTTTAGATTTACGTACACTATAGGAAAACGTTTGTAGGTAGCTTATTTAAAGTGAATTGATTGAGCTTTCCGACACTTTTTTTATTTGTTTTCTAACATAAAGAGCAAAAGACCAAATATGCGGACGTCTCAAAGCCAACCGCCAGTCTATTAATTAGGATGAAAACGTACCGCTCGGCTAAAGTACACCATCTGTGGGACCCCACGCGAGACTAGTTTCTCGATCTGACGTCACAGTGCTTTTCGTGAGAAGTAGCGAGTATTTCAACTTTAATTATTTATTGCAAAGTAAGTACTGCGATTTAAGAGCGTGTTTTTATACATAAACACACACTTTAATGAAATTTAAAAAATGTGCAAGTTTCCCATTAGCAAACGATAAATAAAAACCACTCCGGGACGAGCGGGGAGTATAAAAATCAGCGTCGCTCGCAAGCAATGCATACCACATATGTTTCTACCTCATCGCATCTTACGTGTCTTATGCCGCGTGCATTAAAATGAGAGAAGAAATCACTTTTATGTGGTTGATTACCTACGCCAAGGGAGAATGAAACAGGTACGGACTTACTTAGTTTCAGATATGGTGTAGTGCAGAATTGTAAATTATATATTAATATGTAATAATTTATATTTGTCTTTTTGCTAGTATTTAACTTATTTATTGTAAATATTATTCGATCGAGGGATTATGAATGTGAAAGTGACAGTTATATTGATTCCAGTGATAAAGAAAATCAAATTCCAAATGAGTTCCAAGTGAGAAAAAAAACGGCATTTCAAGGGAGGATCTGGACCTTGAGCTTGGGGGGGGGGGGGGTAACATAGCCGCGTGTTGAAAATAACAAAAATGTTTTCTCTCGATTATGAAATTTTAAAATGAAAGTTGATTGTTTACGGAATATTGGGGGTTAACTACCCCGTTACCCCCCATAAATCCGCGCTTGCAGCATTTAAGTAGTGACACGAAACAAATTTGTTTAAATGTGTATAATAGGTACTCTTTTACAATGACAAGCTAATAAAATGCCAGACGAGTGTGAATCGTTTGAAAATGCATCGATTTTTACACGACTGTTTTTTGATTTTTCGATACTTTCACTCAACATATCTACGGCTGGGCCCAAGCTTTTTGTCAGGGACTTGAAATATGGTTTATTTATTACCATATCTTTTTAAAATCCAAATGCCAGACAGGAATAAATCGTTTGAAAAAATGTTTTTTTTCGTGCACTTCTTTTAAGATTCAAAATATGTTTGGCCCACGCTTTTTGTCTGGGACTTGAAATATGGTTTATTTATTACCATATCTTTTTAAAATCCAAATGCCAGACAGGAATAAATCGTTTGAAAAAATGTTTTTTTTTCGTGCACTTCTTTTAAGATTTAAAATATGTTTGGCCCACGCTTTTTGTCTGGGACTTGAAATATGGTTTATTTATTACCATATCTTTTTAAAATCCAAATGCCAGACAGGAATAATTCGTTTGAAAAAATGGATATTTTTCGTGCACTTCTTTTAAGATTTAAAATATATTTGGCCCACTAAAAATGTCTGTGTATGATACAATACATTTTCGTTTTGGTTAATTTTTACAAAAAAAATCATTTCACATGAGAACCAATCGTTTGATTTTCGCGGAATAGTTGACAACTTGAACAATAATTTTTTCACTGTTGGGCCCTCAGAATTTGTCTGGCGTTTGTTATATCGCGATAATTATAATCTATTTACCTATATATACAATTCCCAGATAAGAACCAAATCGTTTGATTTTTACCATTTTTCTTACAACTTCGGATTGAAATTTCGGGCCTTCCGGCCCACGGAATTTGTCTGTCGATAAGCTTCCGTCGGATGTTTTTCTTTAAAACGTAAGTATAACTTGACGCCAGATAGGAACAAAACGTTTGAAATTGCTCATTTTCATGAAATTTTCTCTTCTGTTTTCCGCTGAGGGGCCCTGGATAACCGTTTGATAAACACGAAAATGGTTATTACAAATCAGGCACAAAAGGCTCCCAAAAGGTTCCCAAAAGGCTCCCAAAAGGCCAGATAGGAACCAAACGTTTAAAAAAATCTGTCACTATCCCACGGTCTATTATGTTTAAAGGGTTTTTAGACTTTTAAAATCAGAAAAAATCATGTATGTAACACGTTTCGAAAGACAATCTTGTGTAACTCGTGTTATTTTGCGGGATCTCGCTTCGCTCGTCCCGCAAATTCCACTCGTTACACAAACTAACGTCTTTCGTAACTGGTTACATAAATAGCTATTAATTTACGTATTTATTTCTCTAAATAGATTATTAGTTTTTACATGTATTTATTTAAGAGTATAAAATAAATCTTTAAAAAAAGTCAATTATTTTGCAATTTATGAATTTATATAGGAATTACATAGTTCAAGAAGTCGTGTAAAAAACCATATTTATAAATTGAAATTAAATTGTTATAACCTAAACATGTATACTTTAAAGTAAGCTTTTGCATACTAATAACTTTTGCGCATATTGTATCCTACTGGTACATAAATAGGAACAAAAGTAATTATATATATTTATTTACATAAGTCACAATATATTATTCATGTAACTGCTTCATATAAATCAATACATAAGTCCGTTTTGATAAAAAATACGTAAAATTGTGTTTTTAAAATTTTGAATTTTGGAGATTCGACCTGCTGTATTTTTCAAATAAAGACATTTTGGAACTTCATCCATAACAGTTTTCATTGAGAATGACCTAATAATTCTATGCCTTGAAATTGCAACGATTCCGTCGACAAATTACCCATGCATTTGGTGGGGGTACTTTACTCCAAAGTTATATTTGTGCACAATCTAATTGACAATTACATTGTTATTATTACGGCTAATTATAAACTAGATATAGATAGCCAATATAAACTATTTTATTAGGTCATGCCAATCTCTAGAGTAATTAAATCCGTATAAAGCCTACCCACAGCGTCAGCCTTTCAGAGATATACATAAAATGGATGAATAGAAATTTGATAAACCATTCAGATGTTTTGACAGTATATTTGATAACATTCATTTGTTCTGCCTTGTGACTCGTTCGTTAATCACATGAAAACATAAATACATTTACTATGTTTGAAAACAGGTTACAACAATACGGCATTTATTCCAATCAACTAACGGAGAGCATTTATAAAAATGTGTAATCTGTATTGATGAGTAACTCTCTTGTGATAATTTAAAATTTAACTGGGAATTTTTAAATAAAATGGATATAAATGACAAAAAGCGTTCTCAGGGTTATCCATATAATTGGGACACTGATCTGCTGATTTTTCTACTCTTATTGGCATGTTTTAAACAAAATATTTTAAACAAGATGTTTAAAACATCGCACCGTGTTTTAAACAAATGTCTAAAACATATTTAATACACAATGCGATGTTTTAAAAAACAGTTTAAAACACAGTGCGATCTTTTAAACAAATGTATTGTTTTGGGGTTTGTGGAAAAGCAGGAAAAGTGCCTATGATGATTCATTCCGATAAATAATTCTGATATAAACAATAAACACACTCACAAAAAAAATAGCCTCTATGGTAGAGTGGTCCTTATTTTTCAAATTTAGATATTTTTTTGCGGCACCCCCCAGAATGGTTCCATTCCATAAAAAAATACTCTGTGTAAAACTTTAGCTTGATCGGATTACGTTAAGGGGTGCCGCAACGCCCCCTTTTTAGACAATAGAATTGTTATGGGTTTAATGCGCGCTCAGGTTGAATCGATTTTTTTATCAATCCCTTGCGACAGATTTAAAAAAAAAATAACAAAATAACACCGAATACTTATTTAAAAAGGAAACATCAATCCCTTACATGTTGGGCAAAGTTTCTTTTTTTTAAGTCGGGAAATCGTTTTCTATAATCAGACACTACTTGGGGCACATAATGTTTTTGCTCGTCGTCTTTTGTCAGTAAACTATTGTAATCGCTGAATAATTTAACACCTAGTTCCGCCACATCTTTGACGACTTTCAGTTTTTTTTTACAAAATCATAACATTTCAAATAACTTTTATCTGTACTTAAGATAAGGCAAGGTACCATAGGTAATTTTTAGATTTATGTACTATTGCTAGGATCCGTGGATTTATATTCATTAAGTTTTTTTTAAAAAACACTAATCTTGGTATGGAGCTGAAGTTGCCCGTCAGAGGTGCTAAGAACCAAGCTTCTATGTAAACTTTAATAACAAGAATTGAAATATCTCATATATGTTTTCATTCTGAAGCCGCTGAATGGAATTAATCCCGAATAAAAAAATCTTTAAAGTATAAATGGCTTTTGCCTTCCATCGGGCATGATGCATCGCTCCTGGAGCACGAAAAGATGTCTCGTGGAGGAACTTCTCCCAACAGTATGAATGCTAATTCCAGAAACTCCCTATAATCTTCTCGGGGTTGACGTTCTGAATTTTCGAAAGTACGCTGTATAAAGTGGAAAAATTTCACCTGTATTTTGTAGGTGGTCGCTAACAACGGGTCTTCAAACCCACACACGAAATATTCTTGATTAATTTGGGGCCATTCCTGTTTGAACCTTTGAAACATTGGAACCAATTGTCCGCTTGTTAAATTTTTTCTTGAACTCTAAGGACCAACTTATAAATGCGGATATAGCAGGTCTCTTTCTAGGAATTGTTCTAGTAGAACACAGCTACCATTAAAAACTCCTGTATTTGTAACTGTGCTATCGAAATATACTTGTTTATTAGATGACGACTTTCCGCTTTCTTGAGAAAAAGGTCTGATAAACTATTTTATATTTGTCTATTATGAGTTAATACCTACCTATCTATTGTTTACTTTTTAGTGGCGCAGTGCTTAGGATGCTAGGTTTGCGACCACAGAGTCCCGGGTTCGAATCCTGGCTAGGGTATGGATGTGTAGTGGCGTTTTTCACGTGTTACCGAGATGGTAGCAGTGGGCTAGACTGCGGTTGTGTGAGAGACAACACGGTCTAGTCGCTCTCCTCTCCTGAGTTCGAGTCTCAGCTGCGGCAGATGGCAATGTCGCAGGGAATGGGTGTTGTGATGTTGTCTATGTGTGAGTGTCTGTCCTGGTAGAGTGGAAGATCAGCCTACGGCTGAACTCCGCCAGGACATTAATATAAATAAGGCTAATAAAAAAAAAAAAAAAAAAAAATCTCAATATGGAGTATTTCAAGAAATTCCGAATCTTGAAGGTGCTTGCGACACGTTTTCCCTTTGACCGATTTGACTCAGATTTTCAAGGGATTACTTGTTTAGAAACTGGAACCATTGTGGAGGGTGCCGCAAACTAAATTCGATAATTTTTTTTCCGTCAAGTATAAATAAGGGCCGCCGTACTCTGTAGTCTTATTCATGAGTCAAATGGTCAGTAGTCACATGTACTAAACTGAACATTTTATTTGTAGACTGCTGTAAAATCCGTTTAAGAGCGCCATCTGGCAACAAACAAACCGGACGTCCAAAATAAACAGTGTGAAATGTGACCTAGCATTGTTCCAGCGATGTTTCGTTGTTAGTCTGACAAAAGAGTTAAATATTAGTTATAAGGACAAGATCATGAAAATCGCAATTTCTTATCATGATCTGATTCATTATATTTTCGAAAAATTGTATACAAGTAAACGATTTAGTGTTTGAACATTCGAAAAGTATACATTTTTTCCCGAAATAGTGATATTTTATTTTTTCCAATGGGTCGGGTTCTGGACAAGTTACAGCCTCCAATATATATATTTATCAAAAAAATCATCAAGCAAGGAAATTAAAATGATCTGAGATGTACTTCTTTTTTGAATCCACGT
Organism: Rutpela maculata; assembly: GCA_936432065.2. NCBI lineage: Eukaryota > Metazoa > Arthropoda > Insecta > Coleoptera > Cerambycidae > Rutpela > Rutpela maculata. The sequence goes on from OW386293.2 coordinate 22,765,076, forward strand.
TACTACAACTTAATAAACCATAATAATCATGAAGTGTACATACTTTTTAACAGTTCTCAATGAAGAAAGAATTTTTTTGAAGAGCTTTTATTTTTTTTTATATTTTTTACTGCGACGCTGAGTTCGGGCATGATAATACATATAAGTGTATTTTTCCCATCCATCCTTTGCTTGTATTATTTAAAACGTTTGAAAAATTGATTTGCCTTGCCTGCTATACGCTGATGACCTAAAAGTATTCACGGTTATTAACAATATTGATGATTGCTGTCAACTTCAAACTTGTTTTTATAAAGTAAATAACTGGTGTATAACCAATAAATTGTACTTGAATGCCAACAAGTGCAACGTGCTGTCCTTTTCATTAAAAACATCATCAATTGCTTTTGATTACCACTTGGATAATGTCATACTTCAGGGACTCACAGTGTTTCGTGACCTCGGCGTAATTTTTGACAAGAAGCTATCTTTTACTCCTCACATCGACACCATTATCTCTGAAGCCTTTAAGAGCCTTGGATTCATAGTTCGCACTAGTCGTGAATTCACTAATACTGATACATTGAAAAAACCGCTGCCCAAGGGATCACTACTTCCACATCCGGATTTTCTATCCAAGTCACACAACGAAAAAATTTTGTATCTGAAAATAATTGTTTATGGAACTTTAATAATATAATATTTGAAATCCTCTACCCCAAAAACCCATAAAACGATACCCCACACCGGTAGTGGGGTGGGGGTGGTGACAGGGGGTGGGAGTGGGGGGTGGATAAAGTAAAAAATATTTTGAGGTTTCTGGTTCTTGTACACACACTTAATCACATTTTTTTTTCATCCCCTTTAATAATGGGGTGGGGTGGCTAATGCCAAATTTTTTTTGAGACCTTAGCTTCTCTTGTCTATATGCTTGCCTATAGATATCAATTTTATGAACTCTTACCTGCTTGATTTACCTATTTACTCCAAGTTTATCCCAATTTACCCCCCAACCCTTCGACAGAACAAGATGAAAAAATAATCTAGTTCTAGATCTCGTTAAAGTACCAAATTTCAAGTCAATATCTCAAACGGTTCCAGAGTAAACGTGCGCACAAAAAAAGTTACAGACCGACAGACAGACAGAAATTCTAAGCCTATTTGAACAATAAAAATTTTTTAAAATTTTTTTGTCGTTACTATACTTCCACTGGATGTGGAAGTAATTATATACCAATCATTTGTCAGATCGAAACTCGAGTATGCATCACTTATTTGGTGTCCTAGCTATTATGTACATAAAAACAACCTGGAAGCTGTACACGTGCAGCGTAGATTTGTCAAATTACTCTGGCTCAAATCTGATGGTACCTACCCCATTATTGGTTTTCTGCAGAAAGATCTGCTTGAAAGGTTTTCCATGTCTACGCTTGAAGACAGGCGAATCTACATCTCTCAAGTATTCTTATTTACAGTGTTACACAGTGATTTTGACGCACCTGAGGTAGTCAACAAATTAAATTTTCAAGTCCCTAGATTGACTTCTCGCAAGTTTTCTACATGCCCACCCCTCATACTAACATATTAAAGAACTCGCCTTTATTTACCATATGTAACAATTCAAATAAATTGTCCAGCGACCTTGATATTTTAAACTGTAGCCTGAAGGATATATGATCTAAAATATTGGAAAATACTTGGTTGTTCTGTTACCTACTTTTGTTTTTCTTATTACTTAGTATGTTTTGTATTTCTGCTAATTCCTGTTCTGTAATTGGGTACTTGTACCTGTTGAACAGTATATGTAAAACAAATAAATAAATAAATATAAAACCAAAAAACATCAGAAAGCTACAATTTCCACCTTTTAAATGAACCAACACCCATATAGATTGAACAAATTCTGGTTTAGTGACATGTAATTCAGTCCGTCTGTCTTAGTTCTTTTAAAAGTAATTTTTGCTTTGTCCCTTAACGACATAGCGTATTCAACCTCGCGCACGCATGGATCTCGCTTCGTGTTATAACGTTACACTTGACTATTTTTTTCCGGGAAAACCGCAACTTTAACGATAAGTTTTGTTAGGACCTTTTTTGTTCATAAATATGTGATCTATCCATGTGTATTCCTTATTTTTTCCTAGCTTAATTTCAAAATTTTGAAAAAATAGATGAAAGAAATTTTTTTCAATTTTTTTTTGTTCTGCAACCGAGTGAAATGTAAACTTTTCAGGATATTATTCTATACACTTTCTCGAAGTCAGTAAAGAAAAAAAAATCATTTTGCAAGTTTTTGTAGGTAAATAAATACCTTCATCGACTGGGCTACAATGAAGGGTGAAATTTGCGTGTTAACTAACCCCGGGATAATTTAATCCTCAAATAAAAGTATTACACTCTCATCCGTTTATCTACTATATTTTATGGTGTGGGTTAAGAAACTCTTGAACAACCTGAGGTTCTAACGCTTCTTGCATAGTTGCCAACTCTAGGTTGATTTTGGTTGGTCGAAAAATGTGATATTTTCTTTTATTAGTTTTTTAAGTTCCTGTTGCTAAGTTAAAAATCCCCTGACATTTTCAACAGAATTATGAAATATAATATAATATAATATAATATAATATAATATAATATAATATAATATAATATAATATAATATAATATATAATATAATATAATATAATATAATATAATATAATATAATATAATATAATATAATATAATATAATATAATATAATATAATATAATATAATATAATATAATATAATATAATATTTTCTGATAGTTACATTTTTATTTTAAAAAAGTGAGTGAAACTTCAATAGAGACAATTAATTTTTCATCAGCAGAGAGTTGCTATTAATTAAAATTGCAGATAAACATAAACATATCGTACAATAATAGAAACTGATGCGGTATCTTGGAGGGACAAAGAAGCTGAATGATTTCTACAATACAATAAAAGAGATTTTAATATTTGCTTTTTAGAAAACTTATTTATCTCTCGGTTGAAAACTCTACTAGTGCCTTGATTTGTTCCAAAATAAATATTACTATGGGCTTCTTTAACCTAAACCTGACGAAAACTCTACATTGGCATAGTCTTCAATTGGGTTAATATCGTCATCATCGCTTATTTCGTTGAAATCTTCCATTATTAATAATTTAAGCAAAAAATAGCTTCGATTTTCCACGCAACTATCCACAAGAAACAAGGAGGTTGGTTGGATGTGTTGGTCTGTATCCAAATCTATTGCTCCGATTAAAATGAACTGTCCACTAGTGTGAGAGGTGTAAGCTAGAAAACACATTAGATTCTATTATCATAACCGCCAGGTAGAGAGGTTGGGATGAGAGTATTAAAAATGTTAATATCCCCGGATCCTCCGCCATTTCTTAGTAATAGTCTACAAATAATGCAAATAAATTACTAGTACCCGAGATCAAGAAAACCACTTTTGATGAAATTTTTATTAATTGAGTCTTGTTAACCAGGTTTTAAGCATTTCATGCTAGAACTTTTCAACTTTTCGCCACTAATAATGATGAAAAATGGATTATACCTTTTTTAACCTCCCCACAATAAAATTGTGGGAGGTTACTACAATTAGTCCAAAATCGAAAATTGAGATAACATCAAATCTTTACGTTTTGAGGTCCCAGGAACCCAAAAAAGTTGTTTTTGAAAAATGTCTGTATGTGTGTATGTGTGTGTGTGTGTGTGTGTGTGTGTATGTTTGTTAGCACGATAGCGGCGAAGCCACTAAACGGATCTGGATGAAACTTTACATGAGGGTTTCTTTAGTGCTCCAGAAGATCTGAAAAGGTTTTGGTTGAGATCGGATTACGTTTGTTGCCGTTTTGGCACAACAAGTTGTTTATTTTATGATTACTTACAATTTGTAATCGAACCATTGAAAAGCAGTAAAAATTCCGATTTCAACGATATATCACACTTGCACTCTATCGATTTGGTTTCTGTGAAAAAAATTAAAAAACCAAATAACACGCTTCTTGTGTAAGATATATTTTATAATCTAACCACAGAGTACAGTAACTACATAGAGGCGAAGGCTTTGGCGGTTCTTTTGAGTTTTGATGACTCGTTTTCTGTGACCTTGCGTACCAGTTGCGTCTACACTGAGAGAAATATGTTGTTAATTTATTTCTTTTAATAGGTTAGATTTATAACCTGCAAAATTCGTTTTATTTTATTGTGACAAACTAGTTAAAACTTACATTGAACTAGATTTTGGTCGAAAGTATGGGAACCAGGCAGAAATTTTAATAATAGCTACGTAATACTTTTGAATTTTAAGAAATATATATTTTTGAGGTTAGCTATGATGTCACGTACAGTTCCCCATTTAAGGATACACTGAAAAAACAGTGTATTTCGAGTTGGATTGAAAAATATTACCATTTGAATTGCTTATAATCGGCGCCTATTTTCAATCGAGTTGTGGACTAGGTTTTATTTATAAGAATTTTAATTCTCTGTTAATCTTTTCAATATCCCAAAATGAGTGGAAATAAAATTCACAAATCCAAACTTAACACCATAAACGTCAACAGTGTCAAGATAAAAGTGAGGTTGATTGTTAAACAATTAAAAAATGGCGATGAGTATACAAATTTGGTTTTGGCGGGAAGGCTTGCCTTCGCCTCTGTATAGTTACTGAACTCTGTGGTCTAACCTAACGTTCAATAGACAGACTAGTGTGTTAAAGCGTGCCTACTGTATGCTAAGTAATTTTGAGTGTCAAGTGCATCGAGAGATTACAAGTTTTTTCGACGTTCTTTATAAAGCCCACGGAAGGTGTGAGAGGCCTTCGTAAATCGCTCACAAGCCCTACAAATATAAGCAATCTCACCGGAACGCTTTCGGTGAGTATTTTCTAATGAAACTTTAAAAGTGACAATGACATTATATTTTAAAAACTATTTCCGCTACTTCCGGCATCCCGCCGGAAATTCTTCCGGCAATATAACCTAAAAATAGTGCTACATAACTTAAAAATAATTTAAGACATTGGTACCAACCTAAAATATTTTTTCGAAAACTGTCAAAAACCAAATTCCCCCAGAAACACATTGGAACCAAAAATTTGACAGGTTACTTTCCCGACCGATTTAGTGAAAAATCGGTCGAGGCCAGAAGATAAAACAAAATATATCAACTCAGACTTAAACGATCCACCATAAACACTACTCCGGCCACATCTGGCAGGGAAGTTGTCCACCAAGAGTTGTATGGTTTTTCCAAAAGATGGCCACCCCTACCACCCATTATCAACGAACGGATTTTTTCGTTTAGTTGTGTTTCCCGTATCAATAATCAAAATTATTAAGTGCTCTTGCCTACGAACTTAGTTTTTATAGTGTTGTGTTTATTTTTATATTAATTTTAGATCCATGTGGATGCATTATAAATTTAACCTAGTTTTTAAGCCTGTCTACAGAAAACAGGAGCTACTATTCCACATTTCTATTTTTCTTCAAGCCAAACCGGACCTACTTCGTCCAGCCTCACACCCGCCTCGGCGGTGTTCACCGCGGTTGTCTGGCTTCCTCCGGGCTAGGATCCGATGAGGCATATATTTGTAATAAAACATTGAATAAAATATTAATCTTGTGCAGACTATAAATTTACTCAAGTTCTTAGGTCCACCGAACGTAAGACTTTTTTTTCTGTTTTAATATGGAAAAAATATTTCAACTTAATAAATATATTAAATGAGATCGTTCATATTTTTTGGTGCTCTTTTCGGCTTCAAAGATTCACCAGGTGGGGAGGTTCTAGCCGCTTCCAGTAGCTGCCGATAATTTGACTTAGCAATCAGTACTAGTTTAATATGAAAACCAAACTACTCCACCATCACTCGCTTGTATGGGAGAAATGCGACAATAATAAATCAGACATCATTTATAGATTAGAGAACACCATCTGTAAGAGGCCAGTTACTCCAGATAAATGTGGTGGAATAGTATATGATGGAGCTGCGCTTCTCCACTTATTATTACCAAGAACCTCGCAGACTTTTGGCAAATACTGTAGCAAGGAATTTCAACATATCATCAAAGATTCTCAGGAATTTTCCTCAAAGAGAGTGGATTTGGCCTGGAATCGTTGTTCAGCTAATAGCCTGTGTCGGTACGTGACATCAGAGGTTCTCGCATACGCTGCGAAGTTAAATCAACCACCAAGATTCTAAAAAAATTAGGACTTGAGAAATTTATAGCTGCTGATGTCACGAACATCGGAGAACACATTCTTTCTCGACCCATTACAAATACAGATTTTGATGGTCACACCAGCTGATCCGGATGGGCAAATTCTTTTGCATGTTAAACACATGGTGAAAAATGGAGTGCTCAATGTTCTCATACGTACAGTCGACTCTGATGTAGTGGCTCTTGTCATTCCTTTCTATTTTACACCAAAGAAACTTGGTCTCAGGAGCTATGGGTTTCGCACACAGTGGGCAAAGCACATCGATACATTCCTATTCATTTAATAGCCGAAAAGTTGGGAGAAGGAATGTCAGTAGCCATAAGAGGATAATACACATTCACTGACTATTATGCTGTATCATCTTTCTCGCCCGAGGAAAGATCTCTACTTAGAAGACCTGGCGATCGAATCCAGATGCAACGGTTGCCTTTAAAGAGCTGTCATACGCAGTGGAGTCATTAAATGACGAGGTTATTGATAAATTAAAGAAATATGTAATACAACAACTGTATTGTAACAACAGGAATGCCGTAATTCTAAAGAAATCTCGCAAATTGCTCTTTGCAAAAAGTAATCCATTGCAGAATCTGCCACCCACTCTGGATGCTCTGAAGATGCATAGCCTCAGTGCAAATCACTAAGCAGGTCAGGTTTGGGGACAAGCTTTGAACAGCTAATTGGGGATGAAAAATGCAGATGGGACAATGGATACTAACACAGTTAAGTGTTCCTGTAAAAAAGGATGTTGTTCCTGCCAGCGTAATGGATTTAGATGCACCACTGTACTACGTACCAACTGTAGTGAAAATTGTAAAAACATATCAACTGAAGAATATATCGTGGACTCTGACTGAATTACAAGTGTTGTTGCATATGTTCTATTAAATTAATATCAGTAGACTTTTAAGTTAAATCCGAGGTTAAATCTTAACATTTAATTTCACATTTGTCGAATATACCATACACTCTTATTGAAGAAAACTGTTAATGCTTGAATTTCAACCACAATGAAACTAACTCTTTATTAATGTTTTGAAAATAAAAAAAATATTTTATTCTTATTATTGAGAAACGTTTATTTTTTATACTAAATGTTTGCCATTTTGAAAATTCTGTTCTAAGGAATTTTTTTGGCTCTCCCCTCTAATATAATTCTATATAGACCAGTTACCATACCTTCAGGGTTTTAAAAAATTATTGAATATTACTTTTTAAAATGATTACTGATTTCTTTGAATAAAAATAATACACTTTCACATAACCAGCACGGATTCTTAAATAATAAATCAACTCATAGTGCAATGCAATCGTTTTATGAAAAGATAATAACGTATGTCGAAGCAGGTGAATGTCCTGTTGGTATATTTTACGATTTAAGCAGGGCATTTGACTGCGTCAATCATAAAAAACTTATCTCCAGACTTTCGAAGTAAGGGGCCTAGCCTTAGACTGGGTTGAAAGTTATTTGTGATGTCGCAAACAGTATGTGTCAGTTACCAATATTACGCGCAATACAATTGATTCTGTTAACTCGGCAACTGTAGAAATTAATACGGGCGTGCCACAAGGCTCGGTATTAGGTCCCATATTATTCTTATTGATATTGAGTACCCAAGCAGCACAATTAGTTTATTTTACCAGTTTAGAGCCACAACAACCTAAGATAGTTGATATAACGTAATTGCAACCATTGCTTTCAACTTTGAAGGCATATGGACTTAATAGTAATTTAGTAAGCAATATTTAGGTAATATTTTCTTAAAAAATGCCTGATAAAGTCACATTGACTTTAGTGTAATTTACAAGAAATATTTACGTTACTGTTCCTTAAAATTTAACTCTAAAGTTAACGTGCATATTGAGGTCTATATGTAGGAAAATATTACATAATTTTAGACTAAATTATTAACTTTGAAGGCGTTGTCTTTTGTCTGGACAAAAACAGGGAAATTTTACCAGTTTTTTACGTAAGTATAACCTGAGTTTTGTCTTGTCCTTGTAGTCAGATTTAGGTTAAAACTTTAACCTCGTGGTCACAACTAGTTCCAATTTTAGGCCAAATTTGCCCTAATTTTACTTCCCCACTAACCTAGCATATGTGTTTAACTTAAAGGCAAATATTACTTCATAAAATGTCCTGAAAGTTATTTTTACTTAAAAATAGGATTAGGTCCCTTCCCTGGAAGGCGAAATTACGTTTTCATTGTCTAAATTACTTCAAAGTACTATAATGACTGTTTTATGTTGATGCTCTTTCCAGTATCAACTGTACTTTATTAGTGGGATAGTGTCCTAATTTGTAGCCTTATTGTTAGCAGCAATTTATTTTGTTGTTATTTATGTTTTCTGTTTTCATGTTTTTAAAAATAAAATTGGGGGTGTTTTGTTTTAAATGCGAGAAAGTATTCTGCAGCCAGTCAACCTTTAGTCGGCACAACTGAAAAGTGCATAAGCAAATAGGACATAATTATATCGAATATGCGGTGCACTAAAGATACTTGTAATTGTATTTCAAATTTTCTATTACCGACTTGTTTGCATTCGAAGTAATGACTACATTATATCAGGTAAAACATCTTTCAAAGAGTTACAATATCACCATTTTTTTCTCTAGATTTCAGTGCTTAGTTTACAGAATAAAAAGCAAAGTGAAGTTCAGTAGTGTTAGTAGTGTAACTGAGCGACATTATTTGGATTGTATTCAGTGTTCCTGAATGTACTCACTGAAGAGAAGTTGTAAAAATGGTTTACGGCCCACCTAGGAGGTTTAAACCTATATCTATGAACAAATTTAAGTTGATAGATGGGGAAGTAGTAATATGGAATTAAAAAACATGTTTCATATGATGTGTTTTCTGTTAATACATTTATTCAAATAAGTATTAAACTAACCAACTAATAAAAGATTAATTACCTATTTTACCTGAAATATTTTTAAATTCTAAATTCACCGAATCTGTGATGTGATCATGCTTTTCTATCAAATTCAAACGCAAGTCGTTATTAAAGTTAAAATACAAGTTGCACTCTAAGCACAGGTATCTTTTGGACACCGTGTATTTGATATAATTATGTCGGATTTGTTTATTTATGCACAATTCTATTGTGCCGATTTAACGCTGACTGGCTGGAGAATACTTTATCACATTCAAAACAAAACACATCCATTTTTACTGATAAAATACGAGAGAGAATTGAACGAATAAACCACAAACTCACAAAACAACAAATTACAGTCAAAGAAGTTTGAGGTTAGAAACAGAAGTGACGTCACGACACGAGATGCTCAATTTACCACCTTCTCTAACCTAATCTGGGAAATATGACCAATTTAGTTCTGCATGAACCTCAAAGACTTTACAATTTTGAGGACTACAAAATTATTTTAATCTATATTGGTCCCATTTAACTTTAAAGTAAATAATATAAGTTTTAACACTTCGTCTCAAGGAAAAACGTTAACGAGGTCTAAAATATTGGGAGAGAATACTTCGAAGTCGCGTGGCACTATGTTCGCCATATTTTTCAACCAGCTGTAAGAGGCCATTTTACAATGAAATTCTGATGAGTAATTAATTGAAAAAAATCATTAATATAAGGTTGTTTAACAGATATAAAGTACAATATTATCATATTTTATGCTCCAGGAAAGTCATGCAGGACAATTGTATAGGCTTTTACAAATATTTTTAAAATAAATTTAAACTTAAAAAAATTTTTTTTCTTTAAAAACGTAAAATACTTGAGGCCCCTGAGTAGAATGGATATATTTACAATGAAAATTGATTGGCAGTAAAAAATACACATAGAGGGGAAGTGGACACATTATTTCACGACTACATATGACATTATTTGATGTACTCCTACTCCATCATTATAATAGAGATGTCTGATGGTTTCTAGTTATGTCTTTGCTGCTTATGCGTCGTGACTTATAAGTAAATCATTATTGTTGTAAATAAAACCTTATTAGTTATTTCTGAGAAAGAAAAACTGCAGTTGAAGCAGGATAACTGGTTTGGTAATTATTACCTATTAACGACCACAATTAAACAAAATTTTTACGTTTAAATTACCTGTTCAGGGAAATATGTTCTATAACCAATAGGTCATTATAACTGAGCAGCCTTATTTAAGAGGTATTCATTCCCCATTTACTTATATTTTACGTAAATTTTAAGTCAATTAGGTTAGGTTAAACGGGAAAACGGGACCAAAACGAGGGCTACATTACGTAATTCTGACTTAAGGTGCTACTTGGGTATATTGAATGGTCTGGATGGTTTGAGTACTTAGGAGATTTTACTTTTTGTTGATAATTTAGAGATGAACTGTGATATTTTATTAGTAAATGGTTTAGTGAAAATTTTCTTTATTTTAATGATGAGAAAACACAGACATTAATGTTTCACAATAGAAAAAAGAAATGTGATTATCCAAATATTCAACTTGATAATACGTCAATATCAACAAGGACGTCCAATGTAAAATTTTTGGATGTCAATATTGACAGTTGCTTAAACTGGAAAAGCCATTGTGAATTACTGATAGCCAAATTACATTCAGTAGTTTATCAGTTCAAAAATGTAAAAAACTCAACTAAAGAATTTATATTTTGCTGAGGTTGATTTTAGGTTAAGATATGGTTTGCTTTATCAAATAATGTATTTTTAACCCAAAAGCATGTGATAAGATGTATGGTAGGCTTATCCTCAAGAGAGATCTGTACAAATACATTTAAGGACAATAATATATTGACACTTCCGTCAATTTTCATTTTTGTTTATTTGTCTTTAAAAACAAGAGTAAATTTGTTTGTAACAATCATCTACATATTGTAAATGTCAGGCAAAAACACGATCTTTATATGCCCTTCAGTAAATTAAATGTCGCTGTAAATTCACCCAGTTGTCTAGGACCTAGAGTTTTGAATCACCTCCCCGTGGGAATAAAACAGTGCAATAAACTTTCACTATTTAGAAAGAAACTTAAAATATTTTTATCTACTCTTATTAGGTTATGTACTAATTAATGAACTGCTTTTGAACAATTAATAGTATCTATAAACAAATAGCGTGAGTTATAATGAGTGAGTTATATTAGTACGGCAGCCCGTTACCAAGATTTTCGAGTTACTTTAGCGAAGATCATTCCAGCGTTTCTCATCAGTTCTGGGAAAGCTGAGAAGAAAAGTTCAGGGTGACTAAACTTCTTACCTGTCCTAAAGGGTTCAAATCGGGCTTTGAACATGTAAAGAAGACGAAAAAAATAAGAACTGAAATTTTTTCCAGTTCACATTTGAGATAAATGATTTCCGCTGCGACAAAAAAAGCAAATTGAAGCTGTTTGTAGGCACAAGCTCTCAGATAATTTATTTAAATGGAATTGGAATTGAATTTAAAGGTTCCAGACATACAGTAATGATAAAAGGATTAAAATTGTCAGGTTTATTATTTTAGTTTTAAACATTAAATACATCGTCATCTGATGAGCTTTCACTCTCATTGTCTGATTCGTCTCCACGTCCTTCGTAGTCCACGTCTTCTTCTTGTTCGTCTTCTTCTTGTTCTTCTTCTTGTTCTCCTTCTTCTTTTTTTCTTCTTCACCTTGGTCTAAAATAAATAAGAAAATCAACCTTAATGACATGGCGTTAAGCGATAGAGAGCATATAATTGAGCGACGCTTACCTGGGCATTCAGAGAACGACTGAGCAATGTTCCAAAAAATGTCCCATTGTAATCTCATTTCCTGAACTTTCCCGTTGGTAATCGCTTTCTTTTTCATAACTATTTTCGCAAAATTCATTACATGGTTTTGTTTAATGGTTTGCTTAAATCGATTGCCATTAGCTTGGCATTCGGATATGAACTTATTGCGGAGCATCCGCCCGCCCTTCATTCTCTATCCCCAATATGAACTTTTCAATTGCTTCTGTGGCAGATTCTCCTGTTCCAATATTAAACAGCTTCTGTGGGTGGTCTAGTTCGTCATCAAACGGATTAATGCTACACTTTATCGTGTCTGTGAACCGTTGTATCTGCTCATGGCTTTTTAATACTGCTATCTCTTAATTCAGCAGTGACTTCACATCTTTTTTGTAGTCCGCCTTCCTCTAGTATATGCGAAATCACAGCGAATCTAAGCGCATGACCCATTGCCCAGCGTTGTCATGCACTGATAGAGTTTGTCAAATACAGAATCCCTATTAGTTTCCTTGCAGCATCGGCGTTTATAGTTTGCTCTAAAGTCAAATCTATTGGAATACCGGAATATGGTTTTTTAGTTCGGCGTATCTCAAATGATCCAGCTGATAATTTTAGTCGAGAATCTAAAGGTCCGAATTCGATCATGGGCTATGAACTCGCAAGTATAAAATTTAAAAAAATATGGATATTATCCAGAATTTTATGCCGAATTCGATTCCAGAGGACGCGATGTCGGCCAAGATTGCGAAATTGCAAAAAGTAATAATTTCTAAAAAAAAATTGGAACTTAAATGTTGCATTATCTTTCGTTTACATTGCATTTACGAGCTTATTTATAAAGATTTTTTAATAATTCTTATATCAATCGAAAGCTTAATGTTTGTAGTTTCATACAGGTGTAATAGAGAGACATTATTTTCATTATAAACAACACTATAGATTGTTTAAACAATATGTGCTCGGAAAGTGTAGTGTAATTTTCGGCATCGAGGTACTTTTGTTATTATTGCAGATAGATGTGTAGTTATTTGAGACGAAATACGTAGAATAGACCAATGAACATTTTTTATTAAAACAATTTTTCAATTCGCTGAATAATTTAGGAGATCTGATTTTTTAAATGTAGGGTGCGCGGCCGTAGTCATAACTTATCATAATAATAAATATAAGCGTGGTCTCGGGTACGCGATTTGCCAGTGTACATTTGCCGTTCGCATTGTTTATTAGTTCTAGTATGACAGGCGAAGAACATGCATGATATCGTTTTGTTTTTAAATAGTAACGATAAATACAAAAAGGTAATAATACAAGCTACTCATACAGACATTTTTGTGATGGCACTATACTATGCTGCTGGAATAAACATAAATGAGTTGTGGATACATAGATTCGATGTGTATATACCTATTCACTGCATAATACAAAAACTGTCTACTACGCAGAATATATTAGAAATTTATTTGGGCAATTTTTTTCTATGTACTTACGTCTTAAGTGGTTGCGATACGGTCAGTTTTCCTTTCAGAAAAGGAAAAACTTACATATTCAAAACATGCCTCAAATATGCCCATGATCCTAAGTTACAGTCAATATTAAATTTCCCACTCGACCATTCACTTGATACTGCTGAATTTGAAAACTCTGCGCGATATTTCGCGGTAGACCGCTTTTCATTGGTAATTTGGACAATTTGCGAGCCCATATATGTCACACTTGTAAATTGGATATTCGAAATTTGCCACCAACTGAAGACTCATTTCACCAGCACATTCTTAGAGTTGCCTACCAAATAATTATTTGGAAGATAGTAAGTTGCGTCAATCCAGTGCTTCCCAACCCTAAAGATTTTGGTTGGGTTTCGAAGGAAAATATATTAGTACCAAGACTTATGACAAAAAGTGTCCGTCCAAATGTAACGCCTGGAAACATATTTCGTAAACAATTCCAAAATTGCATTGGAAATTGCAGTTGTGCTAAGGCCGGTTTGGCGTGCATAAATAGGTTGTTTTTGTGAAGGCCGATGTCAAAAGTGTTAGTTTAACCTAAACTTATACTATTAGTCCACTCAAATTAGGAAAAAAGCGGAGAAAAATTCTGAACAGCAGTTTCTCTGCATAGGAAGTAAGTATTCAACTTCTAGAACAAGGTTTTGCTTATGCGCAGAAAAAAACAAATAATTTTTGAGATATATACATATATATACGTTTTTTCGTGTTTTTTTTTTCATTTAGACGTGTATATCTCGAAAAGTACGCGTTTTTAAGGCTAAACGAAAATAGGTAAACGTGTTCAGAATACGACTTCCTACAAAAAAGGTTCTATACATTTTCCGATTATCCCATTGGCTTTTCCGGAAAAGCGATTTGAAAAATCATTCTGAACAAGTTTATTTATGTTCATTTAGCCCTACAATCGCGTGCTTTTCGAGATATTTGCATTCAAAATAAAAAAACACGAAAAAAACACAGATATATTTTTTAAGTCGCTTTTCCGGAAAAACCAATGGGATAATCGGGAAAATGTATAGAACTTTTTTTCTAATAAATCGTATTCTGAACACGTTTACCTATGTTCATTTAGTCTTAAAAATGCGTACTTTTCGAGATATGAAAGTCTAAATGAAAAAAACACGAAAAAACGTATATATATATGTATATATCTCAAAAATTATGTCTTTTTTTCTGCGCAGAAGCAAAAAATTGTTCTAAAAGTTGAGTACTTACTATCTATGCAAAGAAACTGCTGTTCAAAATCTTTCTTTAAAACGGCGTTTTTTTCCTAATTTGAGTGGACTATATAGTATTATTACATCAATACACTTAATTATAGCATTATAACATATGTATAACCACTTACCTATAATACTCCAATTTTAGTTATATCATATGTATTATGTGCACAGAATTTACAATACATACAACCATTATTGTGTCAAGACAAAAAATATTTTAATTTCATTGTAGTTGTTCTTAAATTAAATACAGATAATTTCTTCTGTTTTGTAAGCATTATTTATGATCTGTACGAACTTTCATATGAAAGACGTTACAAAAATGCTGCTCATACCTTACAAAAAAATTAATAAAATAATGTACAGTGCCCGTCACAATAATCTTGCCAACCTACATTTTTCAAAATTCTCTACATTTCCTCCTGGTGTATATTATTAGATTTTTTTTGTTTATTTTGTTAATTGTCCTCTGCTGTATAAGAATAAAATGTCAATTGTGTTGTGGTAAAGGATGGCGGATTTATATAACTGATAAATCAAATAAAACTTGCCATAGGTGGCAAAATTGACACAAGACCGCGCGCGCGGTAGACCAAAAAAATGCGCATCATTTTAAAAAAATCGTATCTCCTAAATTATTCAGCGAATTAAAAAATTGTTTTAATAAAAAATGTTCGTTGGTCTAATCTACGTATTTCGTCTCAAATAACCACACATCTGTCTGCAATAATAACAAAAGTACCTCGATGACGAAAATTACACTACACTTTCCGAGCACATATTGTTTAAACAATTTATAGTGTTGTTTATAATGAAAATAATGTCTCTCTATTACACTTGTATGAAACTACAAACATTAAGCTTTCGATTGATATAAGAATTATTAAAAAATCTTTATAAATAAGCTCGTAAATGCAATGTAAATGAAAGGTAATGCAATATTTAAGTTCCAAATTTTTTTCGAAATTACTACTTTTTTTGCAATTTCGCAATCTTGGCCGACATCGCGCCCTCTGGAATCGAATTCGGCATAAAATTCTGGATAATATCCACATTTTTTTAAGTTTTATACCCGCGAGTTCAGGGTTCGGTATTTTAGACGCGTCTTTTTGGATGCTAGATTCCTTACTATTTTATTTCCGAACCAGGATGAGACTTGGCGACATTCACTAGTTTATTCTCGTAAAATAGTAGCCCTCTAGAATAATTGGGATGATTGAAAGTAAATAGAATATTTTCAATTTGATGCATCGCATACAAGTACATATCCAAATTTCCAGTGCGGATACTTTTAGTAAATGCGTGGAAGTGATCAATCAGATTTATGTACATAATATAGAATTGCACCGTTTTCCCATGTTCTCCAGCTAGCGTATTCGCTTTATATATTTCATATTCCTCTAGGAGATCAATCGTTGCCTGGTGTTCAATTTCTGAATCTGACGATTGTTTATTTACGAAATCGGTAATATATTTTTTTACGGATTCGTGTATAGTCCGATTTTTATCACTAAGGAACCGATCAAAATCTAATTTCTGTAAAGCCAAGGATATCATTGGGTGGAGGTGTAACTCTTGTCAGTAATGAATCCTTTCATAGATACATTCGCCAACAAATCGCTATTTACCAGCATATCTGACAAACCACAACCTTCTATAAAAGATCCTACTGAATGGAAATATGCCATTGTAACATGAAAAGCTCCGAGATCTGAGAGTCCGTGTGCGGTATCACGGATCGCAAATATTGATTTCTACCAAGCTACGGAAAACGGCAGTTCGCATTTTTTTATCGTTTTATGCACCCCACTCTATAAATAAAAAAAAAGTTTTAGCCTCGCTGCTTTGATAATTTTAGTCTTCAATTTGATACAACTTTGATTGATATTATTGGAACTTAGGCCAATGACGGCAATTCTCGATTAATTCATGTCTTGTTCATCATTTTTAATGAGAATTAATCGAGAACTGCCTCGCCGCGGCATAAAAATTACGACATTTTTTCGGCTGATGGAAAGTCGTTTGCTAGCCGCCCGTCGTTTTTCGAACTTTTATCATATGAAAAAGTATCTTAGAATTTCATAATCTATAGAGTTTACCTGCGATAGAGCTCGCTGTTATGATGGGGGTTTTTGCTAACGGGCTGCCGTACTATTATAAATCAGTAGGTACAGAGCCAATCACCTTTATCTTCATGCCTAGCCTGTCCAATCGACGTAACGCGCGACACGAAAGTGGCTATGTCCGAGAGAAATTCTTTTCCAATACGGTGAAATAGAACGGTCAATTATTATTGAGGGAAAGACGGTGATTTATCATGTTTGAATAGTTTCGACGTTTAATAATTGTGTCAAAAATGATGAATTCGGAACTAATATGTACACCACCAGAATGAAGACAAGTAGCTAATGATGCAATACATAATTTATTACCCGAAAAATCGCAGAACAAATATAAAAATGTGTACAAAAATTAAATTTTACAATTAATTTTATTAATAAACAAACTGAGTAATTTAATTGTAGATAAAGTATAGTATTCAACTTGCGGTAATGGTAATACTCACTTGATGAATTACAGCACGAGCCGCAGGCGTGAGTTATTATCTACATTATCGCTCGTTGAATAATATACTATTAATTAGCAAAACCTTCTACAAACTAGAAGAATATTTTAATATGTAAAGTGCTCTATGATTTACTTCTTTTTTCTTCTTCTCTTTTTTAGGTATTAAGACTGGCTATTCCTATACAATATTGTATCATATTATTATTATTATTATTATTATTATTTTTTTTTTATTTTTTGTTAAAAACCAGTCACCCTTCTCTGTGGCTCCGACCCTCACAGAGGGTCACTCCCTACACCCGTGGGGTAAGTGACTACTGGGTCCGGGAATCGTGTGCCCTGAGCAGACGTAATGAACCGAGGATGACGGCCTTCTGCATTCTGCCGGCTAAGACCTCTGCCGAATTTCGGCATGCCGGTATGATCTTAAGTTCTGAAAGCAGTGTGTGTCTCGTTCCACCGAGGGCTCCTATAATCAGTACCACTATCTTAACAGTATGGTCTGGATACAGTCTGCGGAGTTCGAAGAGCAGATCTCGATATTTTGTCCGTTTTTCCTCCTCCTTCAAGACAATGTTGTTCTCCGCGGGAGCCGAGAACTCCACGACAAACATTATCTTGAGTTGATGGTCGAGGAGTACTACGTCAGGCTTGTTGGCTTGTATTTGCCTGACGGTGGGAAAAGAGTAGTTCCAATAAATTAGACACTTCTCATTTCCCACAACGGACTCAATATCCCCCGGAGCGTAAGGCAGCACTGGTGTCTCGTCTATCCCATACGAGTGCCTTAGGTGATAATAAAGCACTCGTAATGCTCCGTCGTGCCTCTGGATATAGGCCGAGACTGCATATGTCGGACAAGCCGACAACAGGTGCATTAAAGTCTCTGGCGCCCTGCAGCTGACATCAGGGACCTCTATACCCATGACACGACTACGATAGACGAGGGTATTAAATACACCATCCTGGCAAGCCATTATGAATCCCTCGGTCTCAGACTTCAGCCCGGCTGACCTTAAGAAGGCAAAGGTCAGCCTTTCGGATAAGCCAAGGTTCTCTATATTTTTATAGAAAACTCCATGCATTGGCTTATCCGTGTGAAGCTGCAGAAAGATGTTGTGTTCTGCAGCTTTAATTTGGGCTTTTCGTCGAGCAGGTTCCAACTCGGTGACAGAGTCGGGATTTACCCGCTCGACGTCGAAGAAGAGACCAAGTTCATCGGCTGCTCTTTGTGCTGCCTTAAACAAAAAGGCTCCTATTCCTGCACTTTCATGGTCTCGGACCATGCAGAGGAGGGGATCCGAACTCCTGATGACCTTACAGGCTCCATCCAGAACCATCCTATTATGGAGACTCTCCAAACTCAAGAGTCCACGGCCTCCCCGATGTCGTGGGAGGTATAGCCGTGGAACGGACGATTTAGGATGCAAACTTCTATTGAGATGCATCTTCTTGCGGGTTCCTACGTCGAGTTGACGCAACTCCTCTCGAGTCCATTTCACTACTCCAAAGGAGTAGAGTAGGATCGGAACGGCAAGCATGTTGGTAGCAGACACCTTGTTCTTCCCCGACAGTTCTGAGGACCAGATCTGTCGGAGTCGGTGCTGATACTTGCCGCGGAGAGCGTTTTTCACTACACCCACTTCTTGGGTGGAGCGTTGCTCGACACCCAAGTAAGTGTACGACTCTCCGGCATCTAGATGATGTAAGATGCTTCCGTCAACGAGTTGCGCGTCCTCTCCGTAGTTCCCGCATCGTCCTCTCTTGAGATGGACCAGTGCACATTTGTCCAACCCGAACTCCATACCGACAGCCTGCGTGTACTCCTGTACCACCCTGAGGGACTGGTGTAGGTCCCTCTCTCCGGAGGCATAAAGTTTAAGGTCATCCATGTAAAACAGATGGGTGACCTTATGCCTCCTATCGCCGGGGGTACCGCAGTTGTATCCACGGGTTTTCCGGAGCGAAACGGATAATCGCAGTAGTGAGATGCAAAACAGAAGGGGGCTGAGGGAGTCTCCCTGAAATACTCCCCTTCTGAATGTTACCGACTCCGTCTGGACTCTATCGTTACCCGATGTAATGGTAAAGCGAGTCCTCCAGAGCGGCATCAGTTCTTCGATGCATCTCACTACGGGACCGGGCACCGCAAGACATCGGAGCAAGTGAACAATAAGCTTATTATTATTATTATTATTATTATTATTTTTTTTTTTTAACGAGCTAAAAACCAGTCACCCTTCTCTGTGGCTCCGACCCTCACAGAGGGGAGCTGGTAGTACCGGTAGCCACTCCCCACGCCCGTGGGGTAAGTGACTACTGGGTCCGGGAATCGTGTGCCCTGAGCAGACGTAATGAACCAAGAATGACGGCCTTCTGCATTCTGCCGGCTAAGATCTCTGCCGAGTTTCGGCATGCCGGTATGATCTTGAGTTCCGAAAGCAGTGTGTGTCTCGTTCCACCGAGGGCTCCTATAATCAGTACCACTATCTTAACAGTATGGTCTGGATACAGTCTGCGGAGTTCGAAGAGCAGATCTCGATATTTTGTCCGTTTTTCCTCCTCCTTCAAGACAATGTTGTTCTCCGCGGGAGCCGAGAACTCCACGACGAACATTGTCTTGAGTTGATGGTCGAGGAGTACTACGTCAGGCTTGTTGGCTTGTATTTGCCTGACGGTGGGAAAAGAGTAGTTCCAATAAATTAGACACTTCTCGTTTCCCACAACGGACTCAATATCCCCCCGGAGCGTAAGGCAGCACTGGTGTCTCGTCTATCTCATACGAGTGCCTTAGGTGATAATAAAGCACTCGTAATGCTCCGTCGTGCCTCTGGATATAGGCCGAGACTGCATATTATTATTATTATTATTATTATTATTATTATTATTATTATTATTATTATTATTATTATTATTATTATTATTATTATTATTATTATTATTATTATTATTATTATTATTATTATTATTATTATTATTATTATTATTATTATTATTATAAGGCTTGTGGAGTGCCCATATTAAAGGAAAATTTGTATCATTAAATGCCGTACCGACCCCACTAGTAAAATGTTTGTAAAGAAAACACCCACCTCCTAACTCTGTTTGAAAAGAGTTCATTTTAAAAACTAAGGAGATAATGGACGATTACTGTTTCATGAATCACTTTGTGTATCTTACTAGGTATAGGTACCTGTATTTGACACATTCGATTTCCTTAATAATAATTCAAATATTTGAGAATAGATTAGCTGTCTTTTAAAGTAATAACCAAGTACCCGCTGAGTATTCATTTTGTTGCTTTACCACTATTTATAGCGTAGCGTATCTGATATTAAAGGAAATTCAATAGCTTTGGAAATAGCATAGAGGACAGACTCAACTACAATTGTGTCTGTGGATATTGTTGGAGGATGCGTGCCTGTGTGGATATTGCGGAGTATTAGGCCAGTCAATAAGGACATCAGAAATCGGAAAAACAATAATCTCAAAAGTCTTCGTCTTCGTACTTCAGGTTAAATAATATAACGAATTGATTTCATTTTGCACGCATCTCTGAGGCATGGAACATGTTGAAATATTCCAATAAACGAACTGTTTGGCCATTTTGCGTAAGAAACTGCAAAAGTTCCGCAAATTGAAATTATTGGTAATTGATTGTCTTTATTGATGGCCTATATTGTATGCAATTTAAGCATCTTACTTCCGAAATATTTATACTAGGTGGAAAGAAATTACTTTTTTATGTGAATTTTCTAGTGTAGAGTGGTTTGTAGTTTATTCTCAAATATTTCTAGTGAGATGTTAAACAATTTATCAGATAATGACGTTATCATTAATAGAAATAAAAATATCTCGAAAATCACAAGAAACAATCGTCTCACATTCGCCACTTTACTACCATAACTACTATATAGTTATTTACAAAAAAGGGCTTTTTTTGCTCATCCATGGTAAAGTGTGGAAACTATCTTTTTTTACTAATTTTGGGGTACTGAATACGAATATGTCATCAAAATTGGCTAAAAACGTCGGGAA
Source organism: Rutpela maculata (assembly GCA_936432065.2). NCBI lineage: Eukaryota > Metazoa > Arthropoda > Insecta > Coleoptera > Cerambycidae > Rutpela > Rutpela maculata. The sequence goes on from OW386293.2 coordinate 22,786,333, forward strand.
GACAGTAAAAGACAACCCTTTGGGGGGTGGCACTGAAATTGATATTAGAACTTGCAACAAAAAGTTATCCTTTAGTGCAGGAAATTCCCCCCCCCCCCTTGTTTCCCTTATCCTTCACCGCCCATAAGAAAGATGTAAGTTACAATATCTAATATACGGTTATTTATTTATTAAAAAAAAAAAACAAAACTCCTCGTTAAATGACTATTATCAGGTTATAATGTGATTACTTCTGAATATTCTTACACCCATCCCTACCAATCAAGGTGGTGGATTTTATCTTTTTAGAGCTTTTATTGTGGTTTTATTTGCAAAAGAAATCCCTATCACCCAGTTTTATGTTTTTTTATCATAATAAGGTGATTTACTCAAATTAGATGAATATTTCTCACCCTTGAATACTTCTCACACTTTTGGGGTTGGGGTGTACGGTGTGCATATCGCTATCCAGAAAATATTACTTGTTTTTTATGTTAAAAAGTTCTTTAATTACACAGCCCCACAAAAAAAAGTTCAAAGCAGCGAACCAGACCCATGTATTCCTATGTATTTTCGGTTGCTGAATCCGAATCCGGGGTCAAAAAAAATCGTACACCCACTATCTTATATAATAGAAAACAACTTATATAATAGAAAACAAATTGTAGATATTAATGGTACCTATTCTAACGAGTCATATGTTACTGTCGGTGTCCCCCAGGGTTCCATTTTAGGTCCCTTGTTATTTTTGATTTTTGTTAACGACCTCCCTGAAATAACAAACTCTGTAAGTAACTTCATTATGTTTGCAGATGACAATACTTATTTGTGTGATGATCCAACTCTGGTAGATGCTGTTTCTAAATTGCAGATAATGATAAACAAATTTATAGATTGGTTCAAAATTAATAAGCTGCATCTTAACACATCTAAAACAGTTTTTATAAATTTTACACCTAGAAATAGCAACATTAACGAAAGTCATTTATTGAAAATAGAGAAAAAATCAATCGCACAAGTCACCAATACAAAATTTCTTGGACTTTATATAGACAATGCATTAAATTGGGAAATGCACACAGATAATCTCTGTAATAAACTTTCATCTTTATGTTTCGCTCTCTATAGATTAAAAAATATCACTAGCAAAAGTATTCTTCACTCCTTCTACCATGCACAATTTGTCTCACGCCTACGCTACGGCATCTTGTTCTGGGGATCATCATGCCACTTAAACAGGGTATTTAAACTACAAAAAAAGGCAATAAGGAATATAGCAGATGTATCGGTTCGAACGTCATGCAGGCCATATTTTAAAAAACTACGATTACTAACATTACCTTGCATATATATCTTGGAAATTTTAATGTATGTCAAATCAAACTTAAATAAGTTTGTAACTAATGGCGACTTCCATGAATATGAAACCAGACACAACCATTTATTGTCAATTCCTTCACATAGTTTGTCAACGTATGAAAAAAGCCCTATGTATGTAGGAATTAAATTATACAACAAATTAAATCCAGAAATCAGACAAATAAATAATCTAAAATCATTCAAAATTACCATCTATAATATGTTACTTGACAATGTGTTTTATAGTGTTTCTGAATATATGAATTTCAACGTATAATTTATATATTGTATTTTATTATGTCCTTATATTAGTATATTATGTTTGCTATTAATTTCGGTGTGCTTGTTCATCGTTTTAGGCTATATATTGTATGTATTTACATCATTCTTAAGCACTTTTTAAATTTGTTATAGTCATGTCTTGTTTTAAATTTTATGTCTTAAATTTGTGGTATTTATTATTTTAAATTTGTTGCAAATATTTGTTATTTTACTCTATACTATGTGTCTGAAATGTATCTATTTAATCAGAGGAACCTACTTTGACTTTTCCTATACTATTGTAATTTAGTCTATTGGAATAAACTGTCTATCTATCTATCTATCTATCTATCTAAATCATTAGCTAGAGCCAAAAAACACCCCTGAAATGGGGTAAAAAGAATATTAAGCTACGAGAATAGTTGTTACATCTTAATCAATCGAATTATACAAATTAAGGTTAAACAGCAGCGTACATACAATAGATGTGAAACACACCCCCCCAGGGAGGGGCGAAAACTAGCCCCCATATATAAAAAAATAGATCCAAAACAGCAATGACTGCTGAAAAAGCTCAAAATATCTAAGTTTTGTTAAAGTGATAAGAAACTGCATCAGGTCCGACGTAATCTTCATAAACTGCCCCTATAGAGTTGAGAATAACCACCCCTAAATTTAAAGGACACGAGAAAAACAAGAAAAAACGTAAAATGCAACAGGATTTCTATTTTCATGGATGCTATGATTGGCTGAAAATGCGTACCAATCAACATTCTACAGTGTCAACCCTCAGAGGGTGTGAAAACTACCCCCTATGTAAGGTTTGACTATAAAAAGTTACAGTGACTTCTATAAAAATTCAAAACACCTGCGTTGTGTGGAAGAGAGAAGAAACTAGACTATGTTCGACGATGTGCTTGAAAATTACCCCCACGGGGTTGAGAGACGCCACCCCTATAAAAAAAACTATGGAAATGAAACGAATAAGCAACAGTATAGCTTTTTCGTTATATGTTGAATTACGGTAGTTTACATCCTTTCTTAATAACATTTATAGGACATGAGTTTCAAACTCTTAAGTATGCAACGCGATTTTTGCCAATCATAGCATCCATAAAAATGTAAATCCGGTTAGTTTCTCTCTGTTTTTCCAGCATCCTACAGATATAGGGGGAGTATCTCGTAACCCCGTGGGGGTGTTTCAAGCACATCGTCGAACATAGTCTAGTTTCTTCCTTCTTCCACACAACGCAGGTGTTTCGAATTTTTATAGAAGTCACTGAAATTTTTTATAGTTAAATCTTACATAGGGGGTAGTTTTCACACCCTCTGAGGGTTGACAGTGTAAGATGTTGATGGTGCGTAAGTTTCTGGTTCTATTTTAGAGTACTACGCAATTTCAGCCAATCATAGCATCCATGAAAACAGAAATCCTGTTGGATTTTACGTTTTTTTTCTTGTTTTTCTCGTGTCTTTTGAACTTATTCTCAACTCTATAGGGCAGTTTATGAAGATTACGTCGGGCCTGATGTAGTTTCTTAACACTTGAAAAAAACTTAGACATTTCGAGCTTTTTCAGCAGTCATTGCTGTTTTGGATCGATTTATTTATATATGGGGGCTAGTTTGCGCCCCTCCCGGGGGGTGTGTTTCATATCTATTGTACGTACGCTGCTGTTTAACCTTAATTTGTATAATTCGATTGATTAAGAAGTAACAACTATTCTCGTAGCTTAATCTTCTTTTTATCCCATTTCAGGCTCTAGCTAATGTTTTTTTTGACCCCGGATTCGTATTCAGCGACCGAAAATACATAGGGATACATGGGTCTGGTTCGCTGATTTGAACTTTTTTTTTTGTGTGGCTGTGTTATTTAAATAATTTTTTACTATAAAAATCAAGCAACATTTTTTAAAGGGGATATTGACACCCTACACCCCTCCCTAGAGAGGTAAGAAATATTCAGGAGTGATCTAAATTGGCCAAGTCACCTTAATATTATAAAAAAACATCCAACTGTCCAACTGAGTATTAGAATTTCTTTTGTAATTAAAACCGATCAATATCCTTGAGAAGGTGAGACCCACCCCTTTGAGGTGTTCTGGTTTTTTTTAAAAATATGTAAATAACTATATAGTAGTTATAGTAGCTTACAATCTTCTCTAGGGGTGGTGAGGGGATGGCGAGGAGGATTGAAGGAGTGCATTTGTTTTTTTTACTTCTTTTTCTACTTAGTTATCGAAACTTGGTATTTAGACTAATACCAATTCCAATCTCATCTTCCAAATAAGGGTTATTTTTTAATGTGTTTCCGAGATTTTTCGCCAAAACAGATCAGATTTGTATTCAGCACTCCAAAATTAGTAAAAAATGATGGTTCCCACACTTTACCATGAATGGGTCAAATAAATACCCTTTTTAGCATTGTTCTTTACTATCCTGTTCGGTACATATTTTTCAAATACTTTGGAAAATGAAATTATTATAGAAATAGGCCTTTAGTTTCAACTTTATATTTACATCCTGTTTTAAAAAATGGTCTAATCTTAGGAATTTTAAGTCTGTCTGGAAATGTGCCCTCGAAAATGGATAAACTAATTAGCATACTTAAAGGTTTAATAACTACTGGTAGACATTTTTTCAGTAAATTAACACTAATATTGTCCCCATGAGATCTTGACTTTTTTAAACATTTTATTATCTTTTATTATGTCTGTTATTTTGAGTTCATCAACTGGTTGGAAGAGAAATGAACATTTGTTTTTATCTATTTGTGGTACTGTATACTGGTGACGTACTTATATTGACAGTTTATTTAAAATGTCTTTTAAAACAAGGTTTTCTACCTTTAGTGGAAATTTCGTAAATTATAAATACAATAAAAACGCAAAATCATAACGTGGTACATCATAAACGTATAACTATTATATCAAAACCATTTTTATACCTCGAGAACGTATATTTGACGTATTTTATATGAGCTAGTGTTTACTGGGACCGTTTAATTTTGAAATGGCTCGGTGGGAACCACACACAAAAAAAGTATGCTTATTTTGAATGTGCCTATTTGTTCAGGAATTTGTATGTACTATTTGCTCAAAAGAAGAGATTTTTCTTGGTTTGAAACAATATATTGTGACGTGCTTACACCCTTTTTGTAAACACCCTGTATCGTGGGTTCGGAAATTATAACAGCAGGGTAACACTAAACACTAATTTATTAATCTACTAATTACAACCAATAATTTACTTAACTAATAATACACTGTGTACTACAATTCAGTTATTCAGTCACTTTATCACTGTGTTTACTCTCTGACCATTTCAACTGACAATTAGTACTGCACTAACTTCTCTCTTTTTGGTTTACTCCATGCCTTATATACCTACAGATGACAGATCTCGAAGTTTCTGTGATGATGTCACATTCTCCAGATGGTTCCAGAACAGATATGCCATCTCTCTAGATCTTCTAGTATGTTCTTTCTCTGGTAGGTGCAAATACTGCAAATCTCTATATTTAGGCAGACATCCAATCAATTAATCGCATTCTGTGTTGCCTACATGCTAGAGATTGAAATACATTACACTGCCCCCTCCTTAAGCCTGAACGTCCCGGTCAGGCAATTCAGCCTTTTCCACATACTTCGCCAGTCTATCCAGGTGTACGATTTTCATCCTTGACTTCTTACTTCGTTGAATCCGATATATGACATCATTAATTCGGGTGATGACTGAATACGGTCCATCCCAAGGTGGTTGAAGCTTCGGGGATCTCCATTCTTTCCGCTGTGGATTGTACAGCCAGACCCGATCTCCCACCTTGAATCCTCCTGTACTCGCATTCCGATCATAACGAGCCTTCATTCGGTTACCAGCTTTGGTCAACTGCTCTTGGTTATTCTTCGGCTTTTCTCGACTTTCATTCGCATAGTTGGTTACGGAAAGTGGTTCCTTATTGGCAGCACAATTCTTGCACTTGAGACACCAAGCCTCTACATCTTGTCGACTATTAACCCAATAGAACCGTTCCCGTACTGTACTCAACGTCTTGTTTACTCCAAGGTGTCCGCCGGATGTTTCATTGTGCGCTTTCTGGAGTACTTCTGGTACACGACACCTGGGAATCACTAAACGCATGGCAACCTGTTTCCCATCCGGGCTTTCCCATGCTCTCCTCAATAGCCCATCTAAGACTCTCAGTGAATCCCATTGCGACCACAAAGCCTTCACTCCTACTCCTTGGTTTGAAACATCCTTCCATTCTGGTCGGGTTTCTTTCTCCTTTGCTCGCAATATGGGTCCAATTTCTGCATCACTCAGCTGCTCTTGTCTTAAAGCTTCCTTTGTCCAATTTTCTGGAATGTCTTTCATTTCGTTTACACAGCCTTGTGATGGTAGACTACTCGTGATTCTTCGAAGCTGGCAAACCTTTATTTCTCTGGGCGCATTCTTTTCTTCAGCCAGCACCGCCCCCCTGGTACTGTTTTCCTGCTTCTCTTCAACATTCACAGCATTTATTCGATTCTCTGAGTTCTGCTGTCGACAGTCTCGTTTCATATGTCCCATCTTGCCGCAGTTGTAACATTTAATACCACCACTCGGCTTTCCTTTATTTTGCTGTTTTTCCTGCTTTCCGAGGTCATCCAGTTTATCAAATAATTTGGTAAACATTTTCTGCATGTCGGTCAACATAGGGTTCCGGTTCATTGCTGGTTGTAATTCTTCGAGAGTCACAGCTCGCACTTCTGACCGCTGGGTGACTTTAAAGGCAGCCTCTACTTCAAGGGCACGCACCAAAGCCTCGCTAATACTTTGATGTCTCGTCAGCCTCAGAATTCGCCTGACCTCTTCGTCCCTTATGCCTTCTAAAAAGGCTCCCACGGCTAACTGCTCCTGAAATTCTCTAGGTGCACTCGGATACGCCAGGTGTGCCAGTCTCTCTATAGCAGCTTCAAATTCTTGCAGACTTTCTCCAGCTTTTTGAACCCGTGACTTTAGCTGAGCCTGGTATACTTGAACGAGGTGTTGGTCGCCATACCTCAAGTCCAATGCAGCTTCCAGAACTTTGAAGTCTCTTTGTTTCTCCACCGGGATGGTCTGAAGCAACTCTGAGGCTTGGCCCCTTAGCGCCAGAACTAATGCCATAGCCTTTTCCTCGTTATCCCAGTTATTTGCACTTGCAGCCGCCTCAAATTGTCTCTTGTAGGTTGTCCATGAGCTTAGGCCGTCAAAGGAGGGAGGTTTTAACCGAGGGCCTGACAATGTTACTAGCTGGCCTCCTTTCTCAACCAATTGTCGCTTAAGTCGCTCTACTTCTCCTTCGACCTCACTCATCTTTCTTTTGATTTGACTGACTTCAGCCTTTATATCCTCCTTGATTTTGTTAATGATTGAATTCATAGCATCATGTTGGATTTTCATTTGTTCGTTCAGGATTTTCCTCAGTTCTTCCTGGCATCTTTCTTGTTCCTCTTTCTCCTCTTGACGTCTTCTTTCTTGCTGTTCTTTTTCTTTTTGACGTCTTCTTTCTTGTTCTTCTTTTTCTTTTTGACGACGCTTTTCTTCTTCTTGCCGTCTTCTTTCTTGTTCTTTTTCTTCTCGACGCCGCTTCTCTTCCTCTTGACGTTGTCTTTCTTGTCTTTCTTTCTCTTCTTTTTCTTCTTGATGTCTTCTCTCTTGTTCTTCTTTTTCTTTTTGACGAAGCTTCTCTTTCTCTTGTCTTTTTTCTTGCTCTTCTTTTTCTTCTTGACGCCGCTTTTCTTCCTCTTGTCGTTTTCTTTCATACTCTTCTTTTTCTTTTTGTCGTTTTCTTTCATACTCTTCTTTTTCTTTTTGTCGTTTTCTTTCATACTCTTCTTTTTCTTCTTGATGTTGCTGGGCCATCGTCCTCATTAATTTCGCAAATAGGTCCTGTATTTGTTTCTCAGCTGCCATGTTTTTGGCAAAATAAAACTATCACGTCAATGGAACTTTCCAGAAAAATCTCAAACAGCACGAAAAAGTCTTATCCAGAGTCTTTTGTCACTATCCAGTAGTTCTAGTAATTTTCACGCACTAGCACAAATGAGTCTTTTTCAGTGTCTCTGTCACTTTCCCGAAAACGCACTTTTTCACAGTTTCGAGTCCAAAAATAGTCCTTAAACAATGTCCCGTTAATCAATTCCCAGTGTCACCACTAATTCCCAAGAAGAACACTGTAGAAACCCCTTCTTAAACAGTCCAGAAATCTTCTGTTATAATTCCGCTTCTGACACCAATTGTGACGTGCTTACACCCTTTTTGTAAACACCCTGTATCGTGGGTTCGGAAATTATAACAGCAGGGTAACACTAAACACTAATTTATTAATCTACTAATTACAACCAATAATTTACTTAACTAATAATACACTGTGTACTACAATTCAGTTATTCAGTCACTTTATCACTGTGTTTACTCTCTGACCATTTCAACTGACAATTAGTACTGCACTAACTTCTCTCTTTTTGGTTTACTCCATGCCTTATATACCTACAGATGACAGATCTCGAAGTTTCTGTGATGATGTCACATTCTCCAGATGGTTCCAGAACAGATATGCCATCTCTCTAGATCTTCTAGTATGTTCTTTCTCTGGTAGGTGCAAATACTGCAAATCTCTATATTTAGGCAGACATCCAATCAATTAATCGCATTCTGTGTTGCCTACATGCTAGAGGTTGAAATACATTACAATATTTACTTGTGAAAACTAAAGCAAAATCTTGATAAATTTCTTTAATTTGAGATGAGGATAATAAAATCAAAACATTCGCTTTGTAAATATAATTTCAACTTAAAAATGCATTATTCCTGAAACAAATATTATATACATTTTTAACAAGAACATAATTCTTCTTTTGAATATATACATATTATCAAAAATTGAGAATATCATATTATTTAAATTAAATAGAATATAATCAAGTTGGAACATCAAAATTCTTCATTGAAAACTATACATAGCTTCAAATTAAAAATGTATTAGCTTTTGAATAAACATTACATATATTTGAAATAAATACTAGAATTCTTTCCCAGGTAGCAAGGGTACGTTATAATGACGTCAAAATCTGGTGATTCTGGTCAAGAAGACGTCAGGGCACTAAAAATCGACGACAGAATGACGTCTTATAAATGACATTAAAATGACGTGCTACACATCACGTCATATTGTTGTCTTTTTTCGGTGTTAAATTTATTTATATTTTATCGGATTACAAACTTTAAAACTCGCGAATGGCATTTTGTTATCGTAAGCAGAGTGAAAGTTAAAAAAAAATAAACCGTGTCGTGATGAGGGATAAGTATTGGCGTTTTTATTCGAGGATATAATGTTTTTTAACATTATCCAAAATAATTTATATTCGAAAGAGTTTGCAAAGATTCGGCAGTTTATTTGTTTAAATTATATTTCTATCTATTCTTTTAATAATAAAATTAGATTAAAATGCATTAAAAAGCAAAATCCATCCGTTTTGCGTGTTCCAACTATAAGTCTTTAGGTAATTTGCCTCGGAAAGGTTGGTAGCCGAGTGCTTAAGGCATCGTCTTCCAAGTCATGAGCTCGGCGGTTCGGCCCCTGCTCATTCCGTTTTTTTTTTATTGCGAAAAACATTTTAGTTGTTTTTTTTAAGGTAATAATTGCTTATTGGTTTTTTTCAATTTTAGGTCTGTTTTAGACCATTAAATATTCTATTTATGTTGTAGATGACGATATTACACCTTTACCGTTTTTTCTCCAACACGCTTCCCAGGTTTGTATAAGTACCTCAACTTAAAACTTTAATTCTTAAAATAGTTGACTCCTGACTTCCCCTCCACCGCTCATCAAATTTGAGATAAGGAAATTTTTTTTTTTCGGATTTCTCCCTCTCTGCTCTTCAATTTCGAGATCTGGGGAAAATATATTTTTTTAACGAACCGCCACTAATACTAATTAATGTAATAAATACATTGTTCAACAACTATATTCGTACTTCTCAGGTGACACTGGTGACAGTTTAATTAAATTAAATAAGTTCTTCGTAATAATTATAAATAAATAAAAATACTAGTAACTCGAAGCGGGAACCTGAAAGTTTTTAATATATTTTAAATAAGGCAAGAAATTCAATTTCAGATAATAAAGACTTCATTCACTACAATAAATACTGCTTTTAGCATCCGAAATAGCGGTCGCCAAGCTAGCTCAGTTGGTTGAAGCGTCAGTACTGTAATACGGACAACGGGAGACATGTAGGTTCGAACCCTACGGACCGCAATTGGTAAAGGTAAGTAAAAATGAATTTAATAAATAACTTAATAAACATTATAATTTGCAGGCAACCCTTGTGAGAAAAAGTTGGAGTGAGGGTAAACAATATTAGATGTTAATGTAAATAAAATTACGGATGGCTAACAAACAAATTCATTAGGACAAAACTTATTTATGCATTAATTATTTTATTTTTATCAAGTAGATTACTAATTAATATGTAGTTTTATATGTTCCTATTACTAAAAACCTGTGGGGGGATTACCAAATATAACCTGAAAAAGACGTCACTCGTCTGAGACATTAGGAAGTCATTTTCACGTTTCATTTACGTCATCTAACTCGTCATTTCTCGTCACCCCTGCCCATTTTTTCACGTCATTTTCACGTGCCTTTGCTACCTGGGTTGTTTCTTTATATGTATTTATTGAAGAAATTTAAGAAAAGTAACTGCTTAGTTTTAGAGCAGTATATTTAAATCGAAACATTTATATTCTTAATATAAAACTATGCATAATTTCAACTAAAAATACTTTACTTTTGAAACAAATATATAATATAAATTTAAAACAAAGCCAAGATTCTTCCTTTAAATATATGCATATGTTTAGAAATTTGAGGATATCATATATTTACCTCAAATAGAGTATAGTCAAGTTGAGAAATTCATATCTATATTGAGAACCATATATATTTTCAAGTCAGTGGCGCAGCCAAATTCATGTGGGGGGGGGGGGGTGGGCAATAGAACCGGAACTTTTCAGATAATTGTTGTAAATGGATGTGTATAGATTCCTCTACTAGATAATATTGGCATTAATTATAAAATATTTATTTCAAGGGATAGTTTCTATTTTTGGTTCATGGAGGACGGCTTGGGGGGGGGGGCATGGCTCCCCCCCTGCTGCGCCCCTGTTTCAAGTTAAAAATGAATTAACCTTAGAATAAACATTACATGCGTTTTAAATAAACAATAGAATTCTTTGCTTCATTGATTATATTTATTTAAAAAATTACAATGACAACTATTAAACTTATATAAATCTATTAATGTCGGGGGATCCATACTCTAAATATAGAATTATGCATAATTGCAACTAAAAATGCTTTATTTTTGAAACAAATGTAATATAGATTTAAGACAATCTTTAAATATAACACATTTTTTAAATTTGAGAGTATCATATATTTAACTTATACAGAGTATAGTGAAGCCCTCTCCAAGATGACAGTAGATTCTGGTAGATGGATCTGCTTACAATTCGCTGACTTAGTCTTACCACAGGTCTTTGAGAGTATTCGCCTGGAAATTCGTACAGGCAATAAAAATATAAATGCTCCATCGCAATATCAGACTTTCTTGAATCATCAGGGGTCAGATGGTGGGCAAATAATTAAATAAGTTAATTCTTGTTGTCGACAAGAATTTGACTTAAAAAATTCATTACAGAAGGATTAAAAGGAAACAATCCTGATTTTGAATGTAAATAGATCTTAATTTTTATTTGAAATACGAGAGATTATACGCAAATAAATTATAATATTGATTGAAAAATAATCTTGCGTTAAATTGAGCTATTATTTGGATTAAATATATTTTATTTAATTTAAAATTATATGTATTCTTAATTTAATTTGATTTTTAGTTTGATTTAAAATTCAATGTTATTGTTTTAAATAAGAGGTAATTTTAAATGTAACATACAATTTATTTACAAAGACTTAAACACAATTTTAAACGAAATATATTGAGGTATTCATTTTAAAATGAGGAATATTGTTAAAATCAGAAAACAAGGATTTTTCATTTTAAATAAATGAAATGTACTACGTACTTGTCTAATTTAGGATAATCTTAAATAAATTGTACTCTTCATTTGAAATATTGATCTTATTCATTACATACAAACTTACCGTTTATTTGGATTGAAGCATATTTATTTAAATCAAACATACTTTTTTTTGTGTGCAGTTGAGATCGGTTTACTTGTAGATGAACCTTTTACAACTTGTCTGAGGGACTGACTAAATTTATATTACTTTACTTGCGCCAAGTCGCACCTTCTCTATAGAAGATGGTTCATCCACTCTCAGAGGGGTTCTTTCAATATATGTGAGTCACCAGACAAAAAACGAGACAAAAGAAAGTTGTTATACCTACAAATAAATTGCTTACTGCTTCTCTCCAGCTGTCTTCCGATGATTCTTCTTTGTTGATATAAAACATTGCTTAAATTCTAACACTTCTTAATTTCACTTTTATAGAACATCCAGAGGCGTAGCGGGGCTCGCCTCTGGATGAGTCACCAAAGACAAAAGACGAGACAAAAGAAAGTTGTTATACCTACCAATAGATTGCTTACTGCTTCTCTCCAGCTGTCTTCCGATGATTCTCCTTTGTTGATGTAACACACTGCTTAAATTCTAACACTTCTTAATTTCACTTTTACAGAACATCCAGAGGCGTAGCTGAGCTACATGGGGCCCTGGGGAGATATACATTTAGAGAAAAAATTTTCATTTAGAGGTCTCCATAGACAATAGTGACAAGCAAAAAAAAACAAAAGATATGGAAAATAAGAAAAAAATCGAACCGCCTTCAAATAATCTCCAAAAAATATCTCTAAAAAGTTTGAATATCACTCAGTTTTACAAATATCTGTCTATCTATTACTGGAAAGTGTAAAGGAACGGTACCTTATTACCTAATATCAATTTGAAATCGGTACAAAAATATCTAATTTCAAAAATACGTTTTGCACCGATTTCAAATTGATATTAGGTAATAAGGTACAGTTTCTTGCTACTATCCACTAATAGGTAGACAGATATTAGTAAAATTATTCTTTACCTTTTTGAGATATTTTCAACCGTTTTAGTAGCTTCTATTATTTATTTAACGTTGGGCACCATGTGAATGTTACCAGGGAAAAAATAGTTGATGTTATTTGAGAATTAATTGAAATTATCGGCAACTCCGCCAAATCTTCGAATGTGGAAAATACACTCCAATATTCGTAAATAGAGACACTGAAACAAGTGACACGACAGAAAACCAAATTATTTCTGATTGATCCGCATCGACCGTGTCCCGCGATGCACTCGAGAAGCTCGCGTTCACTAGGGAAAGACGGAAAGTTCCGAGTTGGTATATACTGTGGAAATCACACTGCTGCGGATGCGAATGAGAACGATATTATTATTAATATTTCGTGAGTGTTAAGAGCTGGTTGAAGCCCATTGCATGGTCATTCATTTCTCAACAGTGGCAGACGCGTTTTGCCTTCCCAGGCTCATCAGTCCCACATGCTAGAGAAATAATAAAAATACAAGCGCTTCAACCAATACCCCATAAAGGGTCTCGTCGGCTAAGTATATGGAATTGGGCCCAGCGGCTTATTGGGTTATTCATTCACATGAATGTTGCTTATGACTAGAAATGCTCAATAAAATATATAATAAACCTCTATCCCCTATATTAGCAGAATTATGGCGGTAACAATCCTCAACTTTAAAATTAATTTTTTTCAAAACTATTGAAGATAATTAATTGAAATTAATAGGATACGTTGACATAAAATAGCTTTATATTTTACATTTTTTTACATTCCTATTACGTTATTTAGTATATTAAAAAAATTATTTAATTTTTGAGGGTGCTGTTTTTATATCAACCCCTCGAGTGACACCTACCAAAAAAATATATATTATTTAACACTAACACAATTATCGTGTGTAAAAATTACTTCAAGGTCAAATTGGGGGAAGATGCTTAAAATACAATATGGTTAGGCCATTTTAATTAATCCACAGAAATATCTCCTCAGGAAAGGAGATTAGCGAAAAATGTTTCAGACAAAAGTTGTTCCATTCAGTGGGGGACATCTTTTAGGCAGAACAATTTTCCACCCCCCACCCGTGATAAGCGGGGGACGGGGGAAACTTTTGAATTTTTAATGGCCCTCTCCATTTTTGATCGCGTATTCTGATTCTACGAAAGAAATTGCATAACTTTTGTACCAAACATTTTTTTCTCCTCCCCACTCTGAACAGCGGGGATGGTGGTGTAACTTTCGATTTTTCAAAATCCTGCAGGCGATCATCTCTGAACTAGGGCATTTTTAGGAAAAATGTTTCAAACAAAAGATGCCCCTCTTTGAACTAAACAGCTCTTGTTTGAAACGTTTTACCTAAAAATGCCCTAGTTCAGAGATGATCGCCTGCAGGATTTTGAAAAATCGAAAGTTACACCACCATCACCGCTCTTCAGGGTGCGGGGGAGAAAAAAATGTTTGGTACAAAAGTTATGTAATTTTTTTCGTTGAATCAGAATACGCGAACAAAAGTGGGGAGTGCTATTAAAAATTCAAAAGTTACCCCCACCCCAAGCTCATCATGGGTGGGAGGTGGAAAATTATTCTACCCAAAAGATGCCCCCCTCTGAACGGAACAACTTTTGTCTGAAACATTTTTCGCTAGTGTCCCTTCTTGAAGAGATATTACTGTGAATTAATTAAAATAGCCCAAACATATTGTCTAATAAAATCAATACTTCTTAAGCATAAAAAATAATTGAGAGCCAAGCTAAAAGTAGTAGCATATTTTTTTGATTATTAGCTTCCAAATGAGTAAGAATTAAGTGGTCTAGGTCTTCGCACTTAATTTTTTTGTGTGCCTGTGTTCATTATCTAGATTTATAATTTTAAGCATCTTCCCCCAATTTGACCTTGAAGTAATTTTTTCTTCAAGCGTATTAAAATGTTTAAATTATGTCACCAAAAACAGAAGTAGAAGTAGGACATTGTTTTACTAGTAACATAATGTTAGTACCGAACGCCACCGTAGTGGACATTGTTTTACTAGTAATATAATGTTAGTTCCGAAAGCGCCGCCGTAGTGGGTATTGTTTTACTTGTAACATAATGTTAATACCGAGAGCCACCGGTGGCGCGCTATCCACTAGCCACTTGTCATATTGTGTCAACATGTAAGACTGTAGTTTGAATATTTGTACATTTATGATAAATAAATGAATTTTTGCATTTTAATACGCTTGAAGAAAAAATAGTATATATTACACGGAGTAGAACGCCTTTTTTTGTGTTTCGCTCAGTTTGCAAATCCTGGGCTCAACACAAAAAAAGAGTGCGTAGTAATATAATATACTATTTACACACGATAATTATGTTAGTGTTAAATAATATAGATTTTTTTGGTAGGTGTCACTCAAGGGGTTGTTATAAAAACAGCACGCTCAAAAATTAAATTATTTTTTTATATACTAAATGACGTAATAGGAATGTAAAAAAAATGTAAAATATGAAGCTATTTTATATCAACGTCTCCTATTAATTTCAATTAATTATCTTGAATAGTTTTGAATAAAAATAATTTTAAATTTGGGGGGTTGTTACCCCCATAACTCTGCTAATATAGGGGAAAGAGGTTTACTATATATTTTATTGAGCATTCCTAGTCATAAGCAACATTCATGTGAATGAATAGCCCAATAAGCCGCTGGGCCCAATTCCATATACTTAACCGGCGAGACCCTTTGTTGTGGAGTGTGACCACTAGGCATCGGGGAAACCACACACCTCTGCGAATGCAAACACGACATTATTATTAATACTTCGAGGAAATCACACCGCTGCGAATTTGAACACAACTTGATATTAAAATTTCGTGGGACTCGGAGGTGCCCCTAAAAGCTTCGTTAGTGTGCGCCTAGTGGGCTAAGGCTTTCCATCGTCTGGGATGCTTGCCTCGGGTTATGAACATGTTTTGTTGTAGCTGGTGCCCCTAAAAGCCTGAGGCCCCGAGCAACTACCTGAATTGTCCGTGAATAGCTGCGCCTCTGAGAACATCTCTCATCAATCCTCGCGGTTCGACGATTTTCGGAATAATAATTTTAAGAGTCTTTTGATAGATATTTTAATACCAGTGGTCGTTCCAACACCCGAAGACGTCTGAGAGATTATACTTAAAGTAAAATCTCAAATGTTCAATAATACCATTTATTATACTTTTCGCAAAAACGAATAGTATATTGTATTTGATCGGCACATTTCTAAAATCGTAAATATCGCTCGTAGAGAAAAAATTTTCATATCATTGTGTTAGTGAACGAATTCTGAACAACTTTCAAAATGTCCGTCTGTCCGTCCGTCTGTCCGTCCGTCTGTCCGTCCGTCTGTCCGTCCGTCTGTCCGTCCGTCTGTCCGTCCGTCTGTCCGTCCGTCTGTCCGTCCGTCACGTTTCTTGTAAGCACGATAACTTAAGAAAGAAAAGTCCGATTGTATTGAAATTTGGAAAGTAAGTTAGTGTTAACTAGAGGAAGAACTCCATTGTTTTTGAAGAAAATCGGTATGTAAATAAAAAAGTTATTAATTATTTAATTTAAAAAAATATATTCTCTTAATTTTTGTCGCTTGTACTTAAATATAAATCTTGCGAAATGTTATCTCCATGATATATTTTATGTTTATGCATTTTACTAATATATATTTCATAAACATATATCTAATGAGTTGAAATATGTATGATTGTCGAAAGATATATATCACAGACAATCAATTTTCGTAGCAATATGTGGTGGTGCAGCGGCTAAAGTTTTGCCTTGCAATACAAAGGTCCAAAGAAAAAAAAATATTATGAGCTAACAGAGTGCCCAGAATTGGTAGAAAGAATCATATAGTTCAACTTTCCCTTGCATTTGCAAAAAAACGAAAAGCTATCAAGATGTTCAAATGCTTTCAAAAACTTCTCCCTTTAATGCCATTTTTAACTCTAAGCCACATGCAATAAAAATTTTTTAAATAACATGAGAAAATTGGTGGTAATTTGTTTAAAAGGATGTCTGTCTGAGTTACATTAGGGGAAAATAAAGTAAAAACAAACAAAAACTTTTTTGTGAATTTTGTATTCATTAATTTTGCTCAAATTGCGCTCTCCCATTTCTTATACATGCGCGACATCTTCGGATTTCTACCGTTATTGTACGGAGCCACATATCTTCTCTCATCGTTGCGAAAGCGGCGTTAACTCTTTCATTTAACTGGTTTTGGTTGTGAATATCTTGTGAGTACACAACTGCTTTAGCCCGTCCCCAGACGTGAAAATCAAGAGGTGTCAGGTCTGGGGACCGTGCGGGCCACGTTTACCAATCCAAGAATTGTTAAACACATTATATAAATGCTTCCTGACGGTTATTCTGTAGTGTGCCGGACAACCGTCATTTTGAAAAACAATAGGCCTGTCTTCTTGAAAAATCGGCACTTCAGCCAATAATTCCGGGAGGTCATTCTGTAAGAAGTCCAAGTAATTATCACCATTTAGGTTGTCCGGTAAGTAGTGCGGTCCGATAAGGGACCTTCTAATCACACCTACTCAAATGTTCACACTGAATTTTCGTTGAAATGAGGTCAGCTTGATCACATGTGGATTCTTGTGATCCAATGGTGTAAATTGTGTAAATAGTCAACACTAAAATAGGGAAGTGGGCGAGTCCTCGGATCGTACGTACCCCATGAAAGACAAAGACAGTAGAATTATTTTACCTGCGCCAAGAGCGTTGTTTCCTGCTCGCTACTTGTGTATTCGTGTATCTCACAACCGACTTAGCTTCCATCGTTATTTGTTATTGTTAGCGTGCCCCGTATCCTTGTAAACAAATTACCACCAATTTTCTCATATTATTTAAAAAGTTTTTATTGCATGCGGCATACGGTTAAACATGGCATTAAAGGGAGAAGTTTTTGAAAGCATTTGAACATTTTGATAGCTTTTCGTTTTCTGCAAATGCATGGGGAAGTTGAACTTTATGATCCTTTCTACCAATTCGGGGACTCTGTTAGCTCATAATATTTTTTTTCTTTAATTATCAGCGTCCCGTTTGATTTTGTTAGAACACAGATGCATTGCAAAAATTAATAAAAAATATTTTAAACTGTTACAACCATAAAAAAATTGTTATACATGCTAAAAGGCTGATTTGAGGGAAATTTTCAAAAGAAAAATAAAATAATAATATCTCAAAAACGGTGATACTTTGGATGGAGGTCATTAGGGCTAACTAACTTCTAAATGGCCCCACCTATCCACCATTCCCGTTTGGCACACTCTCTGTCGAACACCCTGTATAATACAGTATTAAATACATTGAAGAAAAATAATGATCAGCTGGGTCTGTCGTAAGGGAAAAGCTGACAGCTTTTGTTGTGAAAACAATGCTCGGTACATATTGTTCGCGCGCTAGCCGCGAACTACAATGTTTATGGCGTCAGCTGACGACTTTTTCTCCCTCTTACCATCAGCTGACTCAATTTTTCGTCAAATAAATTATTCATATTGTTATATAACAAAATTGTACCTTAATGAAATTACTAAAGTTCAAACTTTTAATCAGCAGCGGAAGTATTATCCACAGCCATTTTAACAGCTGACTATGATTTTTTACCATTTTCTAACATTGTTAAATAACAGACAAAATTTCAACCATGATGGTATGTTTTTATTTTAATACATTTTTTACGCATGGGTGGCGTTTTTGTAGCTTCCCCCACCGCGGATGCGCCAGCCGACCGCCGTTTCGTGTATGTATACGCAATAAACTACTACAAAAGTGAAAATCAGCCTTAATGGTATGAGTGCCAAAAATATGTCGCTGCCTCCCGCACTGTTACCATTCTTGATACTTAATATAATATATATTCAATCTATTCCAATCGTGATAAATTTAGCTCCAAAAGATAGGGGGAACTGTGAAACAGTCGGTGGTTTGACGGTACATTACCTAATGTCAAATATCTATTAATAAAAGGTCACACTAACCTTAA
This sequence comes from Rutpela maculata, assembly GCA_936432065.2. Classification (NCBI taxonomy): domain Eukaryota; kingdom Metazoa; phylum Arthropoda; class Insecta; order Coleoptera; family Cerambycidae; genus Rutpela; species Rutpela maculata. Next base: position 22,805,046 of record OW386293.2, read on the forward strand.
CATTTCTAAGGTTAAGGGCAGGAAATAATACTCCGACATATTATAAACCATTATATTTTGTCAATAAATTTATTCACATATTTTTTACATAGGCCCAAATCTCTGAGCAATGTATCATAAACACCCATATTTAATTATATTTTGTATCACATTAAAATTATGGAAGTTGCGTAATTAAATTAGTATATTACATTATTTGATTAAAAACAAATATCACCTGGAAAAAAATACAATTAGGGTAATTGTAATTGAAAACGTGGCTTGATGAAAATGCAACGGCCTGGCATAGCTATTGATGGAGGGCTGGAAGATGACTGCAAAATAAAAATGTCGTGTTATTTTAACAAATTGATGTACAAACTGAATCGAAATTCTACTATTAACTTGACTTGATCGCATTGTAGTGTACGTTTTATAATTTTCTCCTGCATCGCTCGCTCTTGCATATAATTCTAATTATACTTTATCCGTAATGCAATCTGCATTTCTGACGAATGGTAATAAGTTTAGAATTTATGAAGCTCCTTATTAGCGCTGACAGTCTTACAGTTAAAAAGAGTAAAAGAAATGTAAGAAAAATTAATTGAAATTTGTGTTAGGTACAAGTTTCTTCATATAAATAACATTTATCAAAATAATAATAGTAATGATGCTGTTTAATTCCTAAAGTTACAAAACTTTCGGTAATCATAAAGAAATACAATAACTCATGTACAGTGTAACCCATTTCAAACCTGAACCCTAATAAATATAATTTTTGGTTCTGATTTTTTATCTCTGCGTGTATCTCTGCGCACAGTTAATTGTTACGAAAAAAAATTGAGAGAATTAACACATATTAAACTCTTTTTTTTATCGACTTAAAATATATACACGCATGTATACAGTGTAACCCATTTCAAACTTGGGTGTTTAGGTTTGAAATAGGTTACACTGTATACATACGTGTACGTATTTTGAATCAATAAAAAAATACTTTGATATGTGTTAATTAATTTGTAAATGGAAAATAAACAACGAAAGTTAACAAAGTAGACAGAAAGCCTACTCGTTTGCAACGCACACGCACACGCACACACACACACACACACGTATATCAGTATACTCAGGAATATTTGTATACTATCGACTTATTTTTGAAATTATTTGTTTGTAATTTTTATATATGAGAGTATGTAAATTTTGTCTTGGTAAATAGATCATTTTTCTGCTTATAAACATGTTTTATTTCCTCAACGTTTTTAATGTTTACGAGTAAGATATTACGTATGCATGATGCAAGGTAAGTAACATGTGTTTGACCTGTCGCTTTTAAGCATCTTGGATATTGACATGCACTATTAATGTATCCTTATTTAAAATCCATGTAACCAAAACTATATACAGTGTGTGGACAGGATAACGCACTCTTGTAAACTTTCTTATTTTTGATTTGCCAAGAGAAAGTCATTCTTTATAAAAAGTTGTGCTTGTCTTAGGAAGTCATAAACAGTCACCATCCGAGACTTTTCCGAATTTTCATGTTGCAGAGTACGTAGATTTTGAAAATTAAAGCCATTTAATCCCGTCTGTCTGTCTGTCTGTCTGTCTGTCTGTCTGTCTGTCTGTCTGTCTGTCTGTCTGTCTGTCTGTCTGCCTGTCTGCCTGCCTGTCTGCCTGCCTGCCTGCCTGCCTGCCTGCCTGCCTGCCTGCCTGCCTGCCTGCCTGCCTGCCTGCCTGCCTGCCTGCCTGCCTGCCTGCCTGCCTGCCTGCCTGCCTGCCTGCCTGCCTGCCTGCCTGCCTGCCTGCCTGCCTGCCTGCCTGCCTGTCTGTCTGTCTATCTGTCTGTCTCTGTCTGTCTGTCTGTCTGTCTGTCTGTCTGTCTGTCTGTCTGTTTGTCTGTTGGCACTATATCTACAAAACCCCTTGACGGGGAAGGACTGGTAGGTAGTTGACGCTATGTAAGGATCCATTTTATATGGTCCTTTAAATATAGTTTTTCTATTCACATGCTTTAATTCGTTTATTAAACATTCCCTACCTGTACTATAATGATATTCATTTTGATACAGATTTTTCATTTTTCATTACGATGTAAGTTTATAACCAAATGCGACAAACAGCAATATTATGTCAATATCAACTATTGTCTTGAACATCTGATAGATCTAAAATGTATAAATTTTGACAAGTCCATCTGTCATGTCATGTTTACTGTTTACCTAGCAATTTTAGAAATAAAATTTTAATTTTCTATTTCATTATGACTGGTCGTAGAAAAACTAGTGTATGCAACTCACATTTAATGGCTATTAAGACACTCACATTCATAATTCTCGTGCTCGTGTAATAGCTATCATTAAATGATCGTTGCATAATATACTATTATTTTTGTTTGTGGAACCCTACGATGCCTAATGTCGACCCTGTAGTCACACTTTCAATCATCTTAATTCTAATCGCATTGGCCCAATTCAATCGATACTTTATGTTATGCCAAAGAGTCACTCCCCGCTTTGCTATATAAATAGTACATATCATGGGTTCTATGGCAGTTTTAGTCTAGTCAAGGACAGTCTCTAGAGTCCGGAGTCGGCAAGCAAAGGGCTGCTTTCCCAAGAAGGGCCGGGCCGGCTTATACCGGCCTACCTTCATTTTGAGATTCCCGAGTACTAAAGTAAAAAACAAGAGAAATAGAATCTGAGGAGGTTTACTAAAGAATTTGCTAGAAAAGAATGCTCAGTTTTTTCTTAGTGAGTTATTTTGAAGCAAGCTTATTGTTTCTAACTGCCTATAGAGAGGTTTACCTGTTGTAATTAGCTGTAAAGTGGTGTTCGTTTTACTGGATGCAGAAATGTAAGTACACCGTCACGCAAATTTCTGTAAGCTGTTTAAACTAGTGCAACGTAAATTAAAGTGTGTGCTTCTGGTTTAAATTAACTTTCGGTAGAAAGAAATTTAAATTTACGTTTGCTTTCGAGCATTTATTAAAAAGCAAGAAACGGAACTGTTGTTTCCCCTAATCTCTTGCCAGGTCAGTTACACCAGTATATAAATTTTGTTAAAATTATCGTATTGACTATAAGATTTATTGCTTATTACATGTCTATGTTGATTGTATATTATTGCCAAGTTAATGAAATATAGGTAAATTAATTTAGTTTGGGGTCGGACGATCAGTTATTCTCTTTGAACTTTTTGTTAATATTTTATAAGTAACTTTAGTCATGAAATATTACATTTTTCTGTGTTATTTATTGGTTTAACTATTTTCTTTGATAACTTTCTGTTAATGTTTCTTGTATAAGTAACTTTAGTCATGAAATATGACATTTTTCTGTGTTATTTATTTGTTTAACTACTTAGAGAGGAACAGAAATGTAAAAACAAATTAACGATAATTTTATACTTTTAAAAAATTGTGGTCTTTTTTAATGCAATATTTTTTTATTACAATCCACTACAAAGTTATGCTAAAAATGCCATTAAGCCACCCTACTATACGACCGGCAGTAAAAGTATATGCGTGCGTGACAATGTTTTATTTTTTTATTAGATGCAATAATAATATTTATAGTAATCAAGACTATCAGTTAGTTAACATTAATGACTAGAAGAAAGTCTGTTTTATTGGATTGCATTTGTTTTAATTACACCCATAAAGTTTACTTTGTATTTACAAAAGAGATGAAATTTCTATTTAAATTAAAATTATGTCTTTTAAGAATACTACTGATAAATGTATCTGTGTAGTAAATATACTAATTGGATCTTCTTCGTAGAGTATGAAAAGTGTATTACAGAGATCTACAGTTTTTGGATTTATTTACAGCGATTTTTTGTCGAGGCTGGAATTAAAAAATTACAGAAAAAATAATACTAAAAATATTCAGTTCCTTCGCTATATATATATTACCACGTTTTTCACTATACAAAGTGTTTTGTTTGATTTTGGTCATGCTGGTGTAAAGCGGGGAATGTCTTCTAAGAAAATATCATTACTTCTACCACAAGATTGTCACAATTACAACAATTTCAGTACATGGGTAGCGTTTACTGCTGCGGTGGTAACAACATATTAACCTTTCTGTGACAAGTAAAATGTTTTAGTGGAGCCTCTTTAACCTCATTTTATCTCCACGTTATCATATTTTACTGGGAGCAAATTAAATTTAAACAAAAGTATAATTATTTAGAGAGTATTTCTATGCGAGAAGTGTTAGACGGTTCTTTTAGATGAATAAAATGGAATAAATAATGTAATTGCTTTCTTAAAAAGTTCTTACTGATCAGACAAACATTAAGTCTGCCATCTGCGACAAATGTTGGATCTAGGGTAGTTTAATGGGTAGTTTAATGGTTCATGTTATACAAAAAAAAATGTTTTAATTGAATGTTTTGGAGTTAAATTTTGACGCTTTTCATTCAAAATCCATCTATATTGTGAGAAAGACGGATCAACGTCGACGGATGTATCTGGCAGGTAGATATCTGATCTTTCGCAAAGTTGCCTAGTGTGGAAAAGTCTACTCTATCTTTTAAAAGGTCCATTTATTATACCTGACGTCGTAAGAAATTCGGGTTTATTTTTTAAAAATTTAGAATTTTTGTTTTTCTTCCGATAATTGAAAAATATGTTGTCGAATATCGAACACAACGTTTATTGTATCATCTGCAGTAAATTCTAATGTTTTTGGTTTACATTTATATTACCGTATGGCCACTGGAATTCGTGGACACTTGTTTTTGGTCTTCAAATTTCATTGAGCAGTTGAATTCATAAATGCTTGTCGAGTCTATAAAATAGCAACCACGTCATTATATTATAATAATGGTACGATGCTGCCTCTAGTCAAGTTCCCCATCGTGTTAAAATGGGCTTTGGAGGTAATCGTGTATTGGGAAGAATTTCATGAACTGTAAACGATCTACTGCTTCAATGAAAACGTTCCTTACACTAGATATTAATTTATCAACATTAAGGTAGCGATCCTCAATATTCTCAGATATTCTACGAAGCCTATGTGCGTAATTTGTTATATGCAGTACATTCTGATATTTTATTCAAAAAGTGTCCAGCGGCTTGCCTATTAGTGGAGTCAATAGAGGCCGAAAATATGCATTATTTCGGTATAATTACGGGAAGCTTCGATTTCCCTAAAACCTTTTGATATTACTTTTACATAGCTTAAAATAAAAACTTATAAACATATGATCGTGAGGAAATTATTTATTAATTATTTAAACAAAAAAAAAATAACAAAATTATTATAAGTTGAAACATTTTAAACAATCTAATTCAAATTGACATAAAAGGAGGTTTTCGAGGTCGCTGAAACAGATTATGATGTTAAAAAAAGGCAATTCAAAATGGCCGATCCAATATGGCCGACTTCCATCAAGCAATAAAATAATTCAAAACACTATTCGATTAAAAACAAAATTTTAATATTCACATTAAAAACTTAAAAAGAAGCTGAGAAAACGTAATATTGTACATAGCATTACAAGATGACCTGTGAAAAAGTGCCCAAACTACTTTTACAATGCTCTGCGGACACACACACAGCGCAGCGTGCGGGGTAGGTGATGCGTACTGCTTGTCGCGAAGATGTTTTACTTTCAATCTCTTTCTATTATTCAAGCATTATAATTTGACTCGTGGCCCTGTACCACGTGAATATTTTTAATAGGTTTTCGATATTTTAAACAGGATAAAAATTGTAGAAATAATCAGCATTGAGTCGGTTTACCGAAAAAACTTGGTTTTTTTAATATTTCGTGAAAAGTATAGGTTTATATATATTCCAAAATTTTGTCATCATCAGATTTACTTATTTTGAGGTTCTACTATATTCTGCATAGGTAGGCTAAATAATTTTTTTATAAAAGTTATTAACGTTTACTTTACCCACAATTTCATGAATTTTAGAGCAAAAAAAATCTTTTTTATTTTCGTAAAAAAGGGGGTTAATTTAATTTTTAAGGTAAATCTCCTTGAAGGATCTTAAAGTATACATTTCAAACTTTAAAAATCGCACCTACAGAGATCTAATAACGCGATTTAAACCAGAGAAATAGGTGGTTAAAGTTAGTTATATATATCAAATTTTGTCATTTTCTCAAAATTTTGAAACTTTGGAAGTGTACACTGTACATTTTCAAAAATAAATTTTTGAGATTTCTTTCACTCATCGGATCTTTTTATACATTACTTCAAGAGTTAAATGTGAAAGACCCAAGTTTTTATCTTTAAATTTTTAGAAATGGTAGAGCTTTTACCTATTTCATCGCAAATCTGTTTATGTTCCGACTTCATATATGTACTGTTCCTACATACATTCATCCTTATTCACATTTTTGTTGTGAAATTTTCCGTACTTTCGAATGGCGCAATTACTTTTTGAAAGAAAAAAATATTTTAAGATATTGTAATGTATTTCAACCCCTAGAATGTAGGCAACACAGAATTCGATTAATCGATTGGATGTCTGCCTAAATATAGAGATTTGCACCTACCAGAGAAAGAACATACTAGAAGGTCTAGAGTGATGACATATCTGTTCTGGAACCATCTGGAGAATGTGACATCATCACAGAAACTTCGAGATCTGTCATCTTTAGGTATATAAGGCATGGAGTAAACCAAAAGAGAAGTTAGTGCAGTACTAATTGTCAGTTGAAATAGTCAGAGAGTAAACACAGTGATAAAGTTCAGTTTAGATAGCAAGAGTAGTAAGATCAGAAGAGAGTAAAGTGATCAAGTAGTACACAGTGTGTTATTAGCCAAGTAGTTATTGTTGTAATTAAGTAAGTTAATAAATTAGTGTTTAGTGTTACCCTGTTGTTATAATTTCCGAACCCACGATACAGAGTGTTTACAAAAAGGGGTGTAAGCACGCCACAATATATTTGACTAAAACTGATATTTTACAACTAAATTGTTTAATAACAAATTACGCTCAAGGACTATTGTTGGTAACTTTTGTTATGTTGTTCCTGACATGTTCAGAGATGTATTCTCAAAAGTTACCGCTTCCCGGAATTTTTCCGTAGTGAAAATCTCAATTGACTCCACTATATAAGAAGCCCCATCGGTAACAAATAGTAGCAACTGTTTTCTACCATTTTGTCATCCCATAAATTGTAGTAGACTTGAATTCACTTATAGTGTTCATATATGTAACAAGTTTTCTCCAATCTGTTCACTAAAACATTAGCTACTTTCCAACCGCAAGCATTGATCGTTTCGTCCACGCTAACCCAGATGTATTTCCCATTAGACTCTGAAGAAATTTTCTGTTTAATATTGACACAGGTCGTTAATAAATATTTTTTTTAATGTCAACTTTGACGGTACTTGAACACTACACTTTTGCAAAAATTGTCAAAAAGGTGGATTATATAATTTCGTCCACGGTATGTTACTTCCACTAAATCTAAGTTAAAATAGCCTTGCCTGTCACTATCAGTAAAGCCACGCATTGTAGCATACCATTTGAGATAATATGCACTTTTAATTAAAACACACTAAATCCTTTCAATTTCTTAAGCTTACTGTACAATATTTTACCATCTTTATAGATTAATCACCCGGACTATGATTGTATTCATCTAATGCTTCATTACAGGTTAATTCCAAGCATTGTGTCATTATATTTATCCGTTAAATATGTATTTATTTTATGTTATAGCCTCTTGCTACCATACCACACTCGAAACTCTCGACGTTAATTATATCTAAACGCATTCGAATTAATGAATAAATACAAGTAATGTTAAATAAGGTTTCCAACATATTATGCTCATTGTAGAATGTTAGGTTGCCAATGTCAGTTTGTAAACTTTTCGGCTACCACGCAGATCTCTTAGAGGGGATAATAGTTTTCATTTTAGAGTCCATTCACTTAATCAATCATTGATTGTTCTGCAACGGTAAATAACAGTTAACTTCGTTTGATAATCAAATTGGCAGATGCCAAGTGTTAATTTTAAAATTATCATTATTCATCTAGTGTAATCCATACATTTTAAAGGTAATTTATTTTCTTAAATAATTTTAATTCACAATATATTGCAGCCTTCAGCTATATTTTTCAATTTGTTGAATTTATTTAATTTTTTTAAATCATAACCTTATTTTGCACTACCACGTGCTAACGAATTGTTTCTCCTTTTTTTAACTTTGCCAGAAGTTCTACCGTTCTCAAAAAGTACCTCAATAAGTTCCTAAAATCTCAAAAGAAGTATTCTTACATAAATTCTTAGAAAGGAATTCTCAATAAGTTCCTAAATTCTCAAAAGAAGTATTCTTACATAAATTCTTAAAAAGGAATCAAAAAGGTGGATTATATAATTTCGTCCACGGTATGTTACTTCCACTAAATCTAAGTTAAAATAGCCTTGCCTGTCACTATCAGTAAAGCCACGCATTGTAGCATACCATTTGAGATAATATGCACTTTTAATTAAAACACACTAAATCCTTTCAATTTCTTAAGCTTACTGTACAATATTTTACCATCTTTATAGATTAATCACCCGGACTATGATTGTATTCATCTAATGCTTCATTACAGGTTAATTCCAAGCATTGTGTCGTTATATTTATCCGTTAAATATGTATTTATTTTATGTTATAGCCTCTTGCTACCATACCACACTCGAAACTCTCGACGTTAATTATATCTAAACGCATTCGAATTAATGAATAAATACAAGTAATGTTAAATAAGGTTTCCAACATATTATACTCATTGTAGAATGTTAGGTTGCCAATGTCAGTTTGTAAACTTTTCGGCTACCACGCAGATCTCTTAGAGGGGATAATAGTTTTCATTTTAGAGTCCATTCACTTAATCAATCATTGATTGTTCTGCAACGGTAAATAACAGTTAACTTCGTTTGATAATCAAATTGGCAGATGCCAAGTGTTAATTTTAAAATTATCATTATTCATCTAGTGTAATCCATACATTTTAAAGGTAATTTATTTTCTTAAATAATTTTAATTCACAATATATTGCAGCCTTCAGCTATATTTTTCAATTTGTTGAATTTATTTAATTTTTTTAAATCATAACCTTATTTTGCACTACCACGTGCTAACGAATTGTTTCTCCTTTTTTTAACTTTGCCAGAAGTTCTACCGTTCTCAAAAAGTACCTCAATAAGTTCCTAAAATCTCAAAAGAAGTATTCTTACATAAATTCTTAGAAAGGAATTCTCAATAAGTTCCTAAATTCTCAAAAGAAGTATTCTTACATAAATTCTTAAAAAGGAATCCTCAAAAAGTATTCTTATAAAGTCTTAAAAAGTATTCCTATTTAAAGTTCCTTAAATTAGTTACTTAAAGTTTATGATCAATCACGCATCATACAGTAAGAGATTGGTAATCTCGTAATCAACCACATCTGCTCAAGCAGTAGGAGACTGGTTATCTCTAAGTCAACCATTATAATACTACATAATTACGTCATTACGTAATAACTACTCAAATTTAACTGTGGAGACTGGTCATCTCATAATCAACCGTCATTATATCAGTAGCTGATAATAGAAGAATTTGTCATATTTCAACTTACCTTCGTGGAAAATATAATAGAACTTCAGGAAAATATTTAGGCGTAGCAGTACCGAGACATCTTATCATCGGGTCGTAGCAAAGAGTGCGGAGCGTGGTATCCTAGCAGAGACTACGAGACTTCACTTAGGATTCGTCTCTACAACAGCCATCATCAGGTAGTAAGAAAGTGTATATTTTTCTAGTAATTTTTATAGTGCTCCGAAAATTTGACCATAGCATGGTTATAAACTTTTGTGCAGTATCATTAAGATAATTTCGTCAAACTTTCATGTCATTTATTGATAATTGCATTGAACTTTTATGTTAAATTTTCCTCACTTAAAAGATTTAATAAAAAGTAGATTTTTATCTTAACATCAATTTGTTTTATTATATTTGTTTGTGCTGTTCGATTATATTCCAGGCTGTTCCACAGCAGCTGGTTTCATTATAATAGAGAAAGGTAATATCACTCACGCTGTGGATGGCGCCACAATTAACATCATTTTTTTTATTAACTTTATATAGTGAGATAATCTGTTTTGGTCAAGTTCTGCGAAATTGTTGAGCCTTCCTCTGGTTCAGCTAAAATAGGACCCGCGGTTCCCCGCCCCGCACCAGATCCGCTAGCCGCGAGCCGCCGCACTTACTTTGGCGTGAATTACTTTTATTTGTATCAAACAAGATATAAATATTAATAATTTTCGTTAAACTAAGTGTGAGTGTAACAGCATACTCCTTTTATGATTTTTTGAAGACATGAGTCTATTAATATTTCTTTTAACTGTTTTCGACTTTGTCACAGCTTTTGCAAGACATTTCTGTGAGGTCAAATTGCAATTCCGGGATATCGCGAATTCATAACTTTACTGTAGTCTATGAAGGCTGGAACGAGACATATTAAAAACCGCCGACGACTTTATAATTTCGAGCCGTTTCTGCTGTATCTTGCATAATCGTATTTAATACGCTATTGAGGTGGTAGTATGTGGCTTCATACACCCCCTCCTTGTCTCGTTTCATTCTTATCATTTGGCCCACATTCGCAGATGAGTAAATTTTAAGTATTGCCACAGCGTAGGTATTACAAGTGTAAAACAATCGATTACGTTTTTACTTGATTTTAGTACATTGTTATGCCTTTTACAAATACATCATGTTTTTCAAAAAAAATAGTTTTGTAAAATGAACTCTTCTTCATAAAATAACCTAAGAAATCACAACCTGAAATATTATCATGTCATTAAGGTACACCCTGTATAGGCAGTATAATAATTATACTCTTTACCAAAGAATAATGCAAGAAATAGTGTTACCGCGTTACCATTGAAATAATTAGTTGCTTTACGTCAAACATGCCGTGATCAGTAGCAATTGCCGTCTAGTTTACTTGTGCTAATTAATCCTTTTGATCAACTGGAGGCGTAAGGTGTACTTTTCCTTGTGCGATGTCAATACAAAGGTCTGAGAATTTAATACATAATACATTGAACCACTACGACCGATTGATTTACTGAAATGGAATTCTAACGGTATTTAGAAATAGCGAAATTACTATCTAACTGATGTCCTATATATAAAGAGAAACGGAATGTGAAAATTTATTAAAATCTCGCAAAAACGACGAGTATATTGCATTTGATCGACGCATTTCTAAAACCGGAATATCGCTCGTAGAGAAAATAATTTCATATCGTTGTGTCAGTGAACGTATTCTGAAAAACTTTCGAAATGTCCGTCCGTCCGTCTATTCGTCTGTCCGTTACGTTTCTTGTAAGCACGATAACTTAAGAAAGAAAAGTTCGATTGTATTGAAATTTGGAAAGTAAGTTAGTGTTAGCTAGAGGAAGAATCCTATATTTTTTAAGAAAATCAATCAGTAAATAAGAAAGTTATTAATCATTTAATTAAAAAAATATATATTTTCTTAATTTTTGTCGCTTGTACATACTTAAATAGAAATCTTGCGAAATCTTTGTTTATACATTTTACTAATATATATATTTCATAATGATAATATATCTACTGTATATTACAGACATTCAATCTTTGTAGTAATGTGTGATGGTCCAGTGGCTAAAATTTAGTCTTGAAGTTTTATTCCTTCAAACTGGGTGATAGTCCGTTAACCCGCAACATAACCCAAATCAGAATGCATAATGCCCCATTTCAGATAATACACCCCCTACCATACCAGGCGTTGCCTATTTTCCGGAAACCTCTTTAACCACGCTCTCCCCTACAGTAACTTACTTAAATCTTACATTGTGTCTTTCCTCAACTTTAATTTTCAAATCCTCCCTTTTCTACTTTCTGTTTGTTGCCTTTGTTCCTGTTTTTATAATTTTGGACCTTTTGTCCTTTTTTGTCTATAAATTCCCATTAGACCCATAAACTCTTTAAAAATTCAAACATTTTAAATCTTAACTTTTATCCATCACATTTTTCTGGCGGCAGGGAGACCACCGGCGGCAGTTGTCTCGAATCGGTTTTTAAGCTATTGCATAGCTTCTATCGCGGGCCTTGAGCGCGGGGACCGAATCCAGAAATTCCGTAACGAAAAAACCTCACGCTCCCCACTCCGACGGGCAAGGAGGTGTGGCTTGAAGGCCGTGCATCGTCTAACGTCGTTTCAGTTCAGCAGTCTTCGACACGGCGTTGTGTGCGTGCGATTAGACGTATTGTACGACTCTACGAAACTCGCACGAATCGAGACGAGCTGCTCCGAAATCGGACGAATACATAAGCAGCTGTTTATGAGAAAGTATATAGGTGTATAGGTATTTATGTACAACAGTGAATAGCTGTACTTGTAAAATTTGTGTATAAAGTGTTTTGAATATGAATGAACAAAGTGCATTTATTATTAATGAAGAAAGTCATTATTTAATAATAGAAAAATTTGTTTTCTTATCGGTCACCACGCTCAAAAAGTGTAACTTGAATTAATATCAAAGAAAAAGCAATACTGCATGAATAAAATAAATAAATAAAATTATAATTGCATAAGTTGATACAAAATGCTATGCAATAGCTTTACCGCGGCAGTCCCCGAGTGCCACACGTCTTTTTTGTTCAGCTTTTTCCCGTGTCAATAGCCCAAATTTTCTAAGTGTTTTGCCAAGTGTTGTTCAATGTTACTTTTAATTATTTTTTAAGTCTCTTTGTAGATTGTTTTTGAAACATATTGTTAATTTTTAAACCTGCCATAGGCAGGTAGGCGTTTTTAACTATATCTATTATTATTATTAAGCCAAATTGGACCTGCTCCGTCCAGTCCTACAATCATCATGACGCTACCGGCGAGGCACTATACGTGCAATTTTAAATAAATATATGTTTGCTTTGCCTTGCAATCCAAAGATCGTGTGTTCGAACCACAGAGATGGATGTTTTTTTTTTCAATTTTATTTCATAATTATTTTTTTCACAACAAAGTTATTACAAATTTTAGGATATCCAAAAACTAACATTATTTACAAGAAAACTGCGGAGAGTATCCTATAGTCAGTTTTAAATTGTACAAATATTAGGTCCCGTGTGTAAATTAGATGATAAGCTAGCAAAACACTTGGCTGAGTCTTGGGAAAATACGAAAAATCCAGCAACTATTCAAAACTACGCTCAAGAGTTACAAAACTTGCTTAAAGATACACAGTTCTGCAGCAAAATGAAACAGTTTAATCAACAGGAGGGCGGAAAAAAAAAATAACATTTTGCTTCGTCCTGCAGTATATGAATATGGTTACTACCTTGCTTAATTTTGTTACTGCTGTACGTAGCAGAAATTGGAATCTTAGGAATGCAGCACTTAAGGATTTTTTAAAGTATTTCTTTGCTTTAAATTTAAGAAATTACGCTACCCTCATTTCTTATCATTTATCGGAACTATATTTTAAAAACGGATAATCCAGTAACGTGGAACCACTTGTACTCAGGACTATGGGCTCCTAATAAAAATGGAATTGATTTCTGTTCTCTTGGCGCCGACGAAGCACTTGAACAAGAAAATCGAAAAATGAAGGTTTCTGGCTGTTTAATTGGCATAACCCTAAAACCAGAAACTCTCACCAAGTTTTTTTCTCAATATGCCCTATCTGAATAGATTATCTGACACAGTACTTGATAAGCTTGGTAAAAGTAAACCCGATTTTTGTCACCATGAGTTACATAACACAAAAAAATCAACAAGAATATGTGCCAATACAAGAGCATTGAAGAAAACCGTCAAGGATTTTACGAATCCATTTCAATATGAAGAGAATAATCTGATAAACTTATATACAAAACGTATTGTTACCATCATTGCTTGCAAAGATATATGTGCTATGTCAGACATAGGTGAAAATATCGAAAACGACATTGTTGAAAACAGGATTAAAAATAAAACAATCAATTTCTGGGATCCATTAAAATCTTCTGGTTTAAGTTTAAATAAATCCATGTTAAAAAGAACCACGGTTAATACAAAAACAGGTGTCATGCAACTAAGGCAAGACAATAATATGTTTTCTAGGTGTGTCTTGATTTGCAGAAGTCGTCCCGATTTAAATTTAAAAGATATAATTGGTAATTTCGAACTTACTGCAATACCACGATCACTTTTTCACCCTGACGGTTCCATGATTCATCTACTGGGAAAAAGTAAATTAATGCATCTTCTAGACGAAATTGTAGGCAAGGAACCAATTTTTGGTAACGTGGATAAAAAAAATTCGGATTCTGTTTTCAGCATTGCTGTTATTGATGGTATGGCAGAAGTACAGTAGTACAGATGCTTCTGCTAAAAGATTGCGTCTATCTTTCTGACTTATCTGAGCAGTTTTCAAATAAACTGTTAAAAGAATATGCTTTATATTCTGAAATACACGTTATTTTTGATATTTATATTATTGGCTCCCTTAAGTCCTCAGAAAGAATTAGAAGGCAAAATGGTACAGACTCTATACGTTACCATGTTGACGAAAAAACTAATATAAAGAATACAACCATTAAAAAGCTTTTGTCTCACACCTCAACCAAGGAAGATAAAACCCAGTATTTTTCAGAAAATCTTATTGCATCAGGAAATATGCGTAATAAAAAGATCGTTTGCTCTTATAAGGATACAGTGCTTTGTACTGGATATGCGGCGATATGAATCATTTAAATAGTTCTCACGGAGAGGCCAATACCAGAATAATTTCCCATTCTTTAGATGCATCTAAAAGTGGAGCAAACATATTAAGAATTTTTTCGCCAGATACAGATGTTTTGGTACTGGCTGTAAGGCCAGCTCCTTTATTACCTAAGGATACCATGTTCATTTGTATTGGTTCTAGTGGTCGTGAAATACCTTTGCAACCATTTTACGGTGCCCTTGGGCCACTAAAAGCTGAAGCACTTTCAGGTCTTCATGTCCTTTCAGGATCAGATGTTACAGGAGGTTTTAGGGGTAAAGCTAAAATTAGTTTTTGGAAAAAGTTTTTGGAAGGGACTCCATCTACGCTTCAGGCATTGGCTTCTTTAGGTAAAAACGAAACACTAAGTGACTCTGATTTTGAGCAAACCGTGGCTTTTATCTGTTCTTTATATTCAGCATCCAAAAAATGTTTTAAAAGTGTAGCAGAATTAAGATGGTGGTTGCACAGAGGCAAGTTTCTACTGATAATATGCCCCCCACTCAGGCAACGTTAAAACCGGCAATACAAAGATGCCATTACCAGTGTACTGAGTGGAATCGGGATACACAGGCTCATCCAAATTTACCACCACCAACGGATTACGGTTGGAAATTGAACAACGAAGAATTTGAACCCATTATGTGTACTCTTCCTTGCGCACCTGAAGAAATACTGAATCTTATAAAATGTTCTTGTAAAAAAAGTAATTGTACTCAAAGATGCAAATGTTCAACCCAAAAAATACGTTGCACGGAAATGTGTGAATGCGAGGCTGATCCAGAAATTTGTACGAACATTAGAACAGATGAAGAAAAATCATATTATACTGACTCTGACGATGCACTGGACAGCGATTCCGACGACGAGTAATGATTCAATCCATTTATAAAATGCAAAAAAGCTGTATATTTTAACATAATTTTGTTTTGTTAAAACTGTACAAATATATAACAAATATATAAAAAATATTTTTAGCTATCGTAACATTTATTTTTATATAAGAGTTGTTTAGGGTAATTTTCTCCCTTCAGCCACCCCTTGGAGGTATGCCCTATTGAGATTCAAGCAAATAAATACATTTTAGAAAATATTTTCAGCTATTTTTTTATCGTAACATTTATTTTTATATAGGGGTTGTTTAAGGGTAGTTTTCTCCATTCGGCCAGCCCTGAGAGGTACGCCCCATCGAGATTCGTAATCTACATATTTTTCCGAAAATTTTGATGTATAACATGATATTGCTTCACAAAGTTGCACACGGAATACCAATTTAAAGCTGACTACTATAGAATGTGTAACAATTCTACGAATTCAAACTGGGCGATAGTCCGCTATCCTGCAACATAACCAGAATCAGACAGCATAATGCAATCCTTTTCGATATCCGACACCCCCTACCATACTAGGTGCTGCCTATCTTCCGGCAATCTTACTAGCCACACGTTCTTATACGACAACTTATTTCCCCACCTTTAACCTTTACTATAACCTATAATCAACTTTGTCTAGTCCCTTTATACGTTCTATTTGTTTTAATTTTTTTTGTTATTTTGTCCTTTTTGTTTCCAAACTCTATCTTGACCAATAAATTCTCAAAACCAAAATATTTCGTGCCATATCTTTTAAATTTCCACGACATTTTCCTAGCGGCAAGAAGACCACCAGGATGGAATTGCTTCGAAAGGGTTTTTTCGTTGAGTTCTGTTTTCTCGTACCAGCAACCAAAATTAAATAAGTGCTTCGTCTAGTGAGTGATAGTTTTACAGTGTTTTTCTTTTAATTAGTTTTAGGTCCTTGTGGACACATTTTTAATTCCTAATTTAATTTATAAGTCTGCCTGCGGCAGACAGGAGCACTAGCCTATATATTATCTGTCGTTAAGCCAAACCGGACCTGCTCCGCCCAGCCCTACAATTACCACGACGCTGCACGCCGTAGTTGTCTGGCTCGCTCCGGGCCAGATTCCGGCGAGGTGCATAAATGTATAAAAACTATTAATACATCGTTATTGATTGATTCATTGTCTTGCAATCCAAAGATCGTGTGTCTGAACCACAGAGAGGTTGTTTTTTTTTTTCAATTTTTCGTATATTTTTTTCACAACAAAGTTGGTATTACAAATTTTAGGATGCCCAAAAACTAACATTATTTACAAGAAAACTGCGGAGAGCATCCTACAGAACGTGCAACAATTACCTATATAAATAGCTCAGTAAATTGGCGAAGAGTACGTTTTTAGCTTGTTTTTATTTACTTATACAGAGTGACTCGAAATTTCTGAGTTAAACATCGGCAGAAACTGAGTATAATGGAAATAGATTATTAAGGTATTTCTATCAAAGCGAGAGAGAGAGTGATACACGGTGGGAGCGAAATAGCGCGTGGCGATGAAACGTGGCAACATCGCAACTTTCATCTCGCACGTAAACAATGACATGAGAATGTCAAAAAATGTCACTTTTCGTACGCTCTTGTAGGCGCGAATTATCGATTTCGCCGGTGTGTTTACGATGTGCATCACATGCAATTCTTCCTCTTTCCATAATGACATAGTATGGCCCTTCAACTCATATATTCAACATTCTTTGCAGATTGCGAGAACGGACGCCTCAATACGGTTTTTGTCAAACAAATCGAAAAGTATCACTCCTAGCAAAAAAATAGAAATCTCCCAGGTAAAGATCATAAACCGGGAAACAATTTACTGTTTTTGTTCGAATAGAAATTGTAAGTAATTATAAAATAAACAACTTGTTGTGCCAAAGCGGCACTAAACGTAATCCGATCTCAACCAATACCTTTTCAGATCTTCTGGAGCACTAAAGAAACCCTCATGCAAAGTTTCATCTAAATCCGTTTAGTACACACACACACACACACACACACACAGATAGGTGTTTTTCAAAAAACAATTTTTTGGGTTCCTAGGGCCTCAAAAAGTAAAGATTTGATGTTGTCTGAATTTTCGACGTTGGGCCAATTCTAGTAACCTCCAACAATTTTATGGGAAAGTTAAAATTCAAAATCTTAAGTGCTATTAACAAATTAATGAAAATAAAACTTGTTTCAAATGAACGTACTGACGATTATCGCTCAAAAAATCATGCATTATTCTAGTAAAATATTGTTCATTCGTATTATATTTTTTTGTTTTTGATATTTATTTTATATATATTTATTTATATGTTTACGTATTTATTGTCATAAATAGTATTAGCATAAATTATATTAATATTAATAAAAAGCTATTGCTGACATTGTATTGATATTTGTGATTTATAGCACTGTATGAGCGCACGCTTACTTTGAAACGATGGCTGTTAACGTGCATACGTTGTCTAACGTACGATGAAAATTTGGTTTTTGTCTCTAGCGCAAGATACTAACGATTCTAAAGATATCGTTATTTAGCGAAGGATAAAAAAATTGAACCCCTGTTCGTCTGTTTGAAGATCGGGCCAGACTGGCTAATGCGGTGTTGCCAGTTTTCATATATGCGTGAAATTCCCATCGTTTTCAGAGATTGTATCACGAATTACTTCTCAGAGTTTCGAGTTTCTCAAACACTTTTGTAACAATCATTAAAACTCACACTTCAAGTTAGATAAAACCACTATAATCTCAAGCTAATAATATTGGTTCTTAATATATTTCACTTGGGAATGACGCAGACTAGGTTTTGTTGAGTTTTTAAACATTTTCTTAATTTTTTCGCATTTCGCTAACATTTTCTTGCAAAAGAGAGTAGAGCCTCGTATCCCACGGAAAAAATACTACAAGCAACCACCTGAATTTCGCGTAATAAGCTCTGAATCTTAAAAAGTCTACATTTTGAATATTACAGGCTCGAATTTGTGAAAAAGGTAGTTATTCACATTTCACTATTAGACATGATTTTTGCAAAGACAACAATATACAGAAAGTAGGTATTTTCATAATAAATAAAAAAGTGTGTAAGTTGTGATTTGCATAATACCTAAATAATATTCTCTAAACAATGTTAAAGTTCAAGAAGAATTATATTGAAAGTGATTTTTTATTTTTAAATAAATTTAATAAAAGAGAAAAACAAATAGCATAGATTTGAAATGGGTATATCAATGAAATCAGAAAAAAATCTATAATTTAATGAACACTAGGAGCCACCATCTTCCCATTTGAAAAAAAAAAAAAAGTTTTCGATAAAAAAGTGATTTGTTCAATTTTGGAGGCTTCGTAAATAGTTATTAATGAAATAAAAGGAAAAATTATATTTTTCCCTTGGACTTTACCTGCCTTAGAACAAATTTTGGTATTCCAAAGCACTGCTCGAGACGAATGTCTTAAAATGCATAAAAAAACTGAACATCGACTCAAAAATTCGCGAAAATTTCAGGGTATACTTAGAATGTTGTCTTGAATCCAAATATGTAAAAATACACAGAGTGTTCCATTTAAAACTCGAAAGTTGCGGTCATTTCCGGGTAAACCGGAAATGGTCTTATACCATTCTTTATGCCGAAAAATCCATTTTTATAGGTAGTTTATGCACCCCAAATTTCAAGTGGATAAGTTAAAATATAAAGGAAATATAGGGGGAGCCACTAACCGTATACAACGTTAAAGTAACTGATACTTTCCACTTATTAAAATACACTGACGTTCTAAATCTACAAGCAAAATAAATGGTAGATGTTGACGTTTTTTTAACGTTTTTCTACACATCTATCTTAATGCATTAAATTTGCCTGCTTACCACGTAGTTTGTTGCAGAAGTTATTTGTAGATGGCGATACATACAAACCACTGGCAAGAATTTGTCATGCTTTAGCTTATACCCTTATGAATTTATAGAAATTAAAAAACATAATTCTTTCAGGGAACAACGATTTATATGGACGGATTTTATAGGGATCAGATTAAAGATCATTATTTTGTGGCTCGGGATACAACGTGGTTATTTCAGTTGTTTTCCAATCATATCAATAATAATGTTAATACTGATCCCAATGAGAACACAAACGTTTAAAAGACGTTAAAATTAACGATAACCGAACGTTTCGTAACCATAGTATTACGGCGTTGAGTCAACGGACGAATGTCCCGCGGTTCAACGTGTATTTCAAAGTATTTTATAACATTTTTGTAACGTTATATTTAACGTTAATTAACGTTATATGATGCCGTTTTTGTAACGTTACATCTATAATATTACTTAACGTTGAATTTTACCGCTAGTGAACGTTATAGGATGACGTTTTTGTAACGTTATGTCTATAATATTACTTAACGTTGAATTTGATCGTTAGTTAACGTTGTTGAAACGTTAAATAGCGGTCAAATTCAACGTTACGTAATATTATATACATAACGTTACAAAAACGCCATCATATAACGTTAATTAATGTTAAATATAACGTTACAAAAATGTTGTAAAATACTTTGAAATACACGTTGAACCGCGGGACATTCGTTCGTTGATTCAACGCCGTAGTACAATGGTTACTAAACGTTCGGTTATCGTTAATTTTAACGTCTTTTAAACGTTTGTGTTCTCATTGAGCATCTACTTGTCCTTGCCCATCTAAGGAAATTCATTTTGTCATAAAACCATGTCATAAAACCATGTTGATATAATGATATAATTGTTTTAGTAGACGAATAGATGTGGTTATACAAGACTATCTCAAAAACTTTCGGGAAGTTACTAGAATAGAAATATGTAGTTGTTTACATTAGCTAGATCTCCCGCTTTAAAAATTGGACACGTCCTTGATATTTTCCAGTTTTACTTCCACGTCTAGTGGAAGTATAATAATGACAAAAAAAAACTTTAAAATTTTTATTGTTCAAATAGGCTTAGAATGTCATGAAACGATTTTAAGTTTGAGCGAAAAAAAAATTTCTGTCTGTCTGTAACGTTTACTCTGGAACCGTTTGAGATATTGACTTGAAATTTGGTACACATATGTACTTTAATGAGATCTAGAACTATATTATATTTTCATCTTGTTCCGTCGAAGGGTTGGGGGGTAAATTGGGGTAAATTTGGGGTAAATAGATAGATCAAGCAGGTCCATAAAATTGGTATTTAGTATACACAAGAGAAGCTAAGGTCTCAAAAAAATTTTGGCATTAGCCACCCCCATTACCACCCCCATCCCATTATTAAAGGAGATGAAAAAAAAAATGTGATTTAGTGGTTGTACAAGAACCAGAAACCTGAAAATATTTTTTTACTTCATCCACCCCCACGACCTCCCCCATAACCACCCCCACCCCACTACCGATGTGGGGTATCGTTTTATGGGTTTTTGGGGTAGAGGATTTCAAATATTATATTATTAAAGTTCCATAAACAATTATTTCCACATACGAAATTTTTTCGTTGTGAGCGACTTGGATAGAAAATCTGGATGTGGAAGTAGTGATTCCTTGGGCAGCGGTTTCCGGAAATGATGTTGACGTTCTTAACGATAGACTAAATATTATGTACAATGGAACTGACAGCACATAAGCAGAATCTCTGACCATTATCTCTGACATTATTTAATAGTCGTAGACAAAAAACATTAAAAGTAAACTGTTTCTAATTTTTTTATGCAGGATGCGAAAATGTTGTTGACTTTTTTTCGGAGAGAGCACATGACATAAATGCATAGCATACATAATTTCGGTTTTTTTTTAATTGAATGCTGTAATTGGTTTGCTGATCTCGATTTCTTGTAACGTAATGCATAATGTATAATTTAGTCACCAACTCTTATACTACAAGTGTTCAGTTCATGTAAATTACATGCTAAAAGTATTAAACATATTAGGTGAAAGAGTTAATTGGGACTGCAATAATTATCGGTTTAAGACAAGACGCTTTAGACGCTTTATCACTAAGAGCGACAGTGAGGTGTTAAAGGTGGAGTTAAGCGAGAACTACATCACGCCAGAGTTATACAGTAAATGTATATAATTATGTCATCGTGTTGATGGTGAAAGGTTAACAAGTAACGGACATGATTAAGTTTCTAATAAACTTCGCTTGAACATCAGGTACATCATAGTCCAGGAGATAGGTGTGTTTTTTCAAATTTATTTAATTAACGTCGGCCTATTTTCGCTATCACTGACGCTACTCCTGGGAATTCTGCCGAACCTCTTCTCTGTCGAAGAGTAGGGATCTTTTACATTTAATAGAGAAGGAACCGACTGCTTTACATGCCCTCCGAAGGATGGTATATCCACTACGCAATCCTCGTCGCAAATTACATAGCTTCTAGGTGTACCCTGATATACAAGCCTCTAAAAGGTGGGACGAGATCGTCGTGTTTCCCTAGATAGGTCACCTAACCAAGTACTAACCGCGATGAACGTGCTTCAATGTAAGTATCGAAATACGTATATATTCAAGATGCATATTAATCCAAGCAACGAATGCTCAAAAAAAGGGTGTAGAGGGAAAATTTGACTTCGGAACTTTGTTTGGACTAGTCTAGAGATGACCACATCATAAGTCCCCACTCCTAGGTGATGAGCGGGGGGGGGCGGGGGCACTTTAAAGGTCTCATTTTTTGGTTTTTCGCTTATATCTTGGAAACTATGCATCGTAGCGGCTTGACCACTCTATACAAAATTGAAGCTGTTACAAGAATCACTACTTACATTTGTCGATATGTTGTTCTCTTCTCATGTGTCATAGAATATGATGCTCTACTTCGCTTTGCCGAAAAATGTCGAGAAAATGCGGAAATATTAAGAAAATGCGGAAAAATTCACAAATTCGAGCCTGTAATATTCAAAATGTAGACTTTTTATTATACTTCCACTAGACGTGGAAGTAAAACTGAAAAATATCAAGGACGTGTCCAATTTTTAAAGCGGGAGATCTAGCTAATGTAAACAACTACATATTTCTATTCTAGTAACTTCCCGAAAGTTTTTGAGATAGTCTTGTATAACCACATCTATTCGTCTACTAAAACAATTATATCACTGTATCAACATGGTTTTATGACATGGTTTTATGACAAAATGAATTTCCTTAGATGGGCAAGGACAAGTAGATGTGTTGTACACAAATTTTACTTAAAAAAAAAAAAACATAAAACACACCCATATCCAAAGCAAAGGCTGTCGCCTCCTAAAAAATGCAAATCCACCTGCAGTACCAAAATATGCGGAAAAAACAAAAAATCATATTAGGCATTTTTTTATCGGAAAATTTAGTTAACGAAACTTGTTCAGAATTATCCAAAAACCTTAAGTCCAAAATTGAATCAAAATTAAAAAATTGAAAAATTGAAATTTTATAAATAATTATTTTAAAAAAACTGCAAATTACTTGCCAACTACCTGGCACCTGGCAACAAAATTATCATTACAGTTTTCTAAATTAAAAAAACCCATTAAAATGATATTTTCGGACTTGGACATTATTTTAATTCAAAATTTCAATATTTTTTATTTTGATTAAGTTTTCGACTTAAGGTTTTTGGACAATTCCGAACAAGTTTCATTAACAAAATGTTCCGATAAAAAAATGCCTAATATGATTGTTTGTTTTTTCCGCATACTTTCGTACCGCAGGTGGCTTTGCATTTGTAGGAGGCGAATGTTTTTCTAGTCATAATTAGTTTCTAATTTGTTCTATACTTGAGTAAAAGTGGATTAAAATCACACAATAAATAAAAATTTTAGAGAGGTGTTCAGCTTTTAAATGGGTCACTCTGTATATCCATCTACATCTGGAGCACCACAGGGTAATAATCTAGGACCCTTGCTGTTTCTATAATTTCATATTATCAAATTCACGAAAGCAATTTGGACTAAATTCAGAGAAAATTTTTTGAAATTTATTACATTCAAATCAACAGGACAGTATCCGAAAAGAGGTGTGAACGACAATTATTTATTAAGCACATTTAATTTTGAGAGTCTTGAATTTAAAAGAATTTGTTATTTTTTGGTATATTATAAAACCATTCATAATAAATAGAAGAGTGCATTAATACGCTTATTGTGACTTCCGTGGGGTTTCGTTGTTACAAGCTGAATTTGATATAAAATTAATGATATACTGATGTTTCAAAATCTCAAAGCCGTCAAAAAACGTCCTACTCAAAAGGTCATTATAATCAAAAAACGAGTTATTTCTTAGTGAATTAGGTGTTTTGATATTTCTACTTTTGAGTAATATCAAATCCTTTTACCCATGAATATAACTAGTCAAAATAAGTAGATTTTCGAACAGACCCACCTCGAGAAATCCAACTAAGTTCGCACTAAAAAATTTAAAATGTCTAAAACATTATTTACAAAAAACTGCGAAGAGTATTCTATAGAATGTGTAACAATTATATAAAAAAATCAGTGAACAGGCGAAGAGTACTTTTTTAGCTTGGTTTTATATTTAGCTTTTAATTTAAGTTTTAGGTTTCATTTTATTCTGAGTTTCCTCTCTAAAAAGCAATCATACAATTCTTTAACTTAAACTAATTGATCATTTTTATGATTAGATTTTTGTGTATAACTGTAATTGGGTTGTACCGTTTGGGCAAATAAAGTGTTTATTTATTTATTTATTTATTCATTTATTTATTTATAATGTATTTTTTATGTATGTGTTTTCTCAAGGACAATACTTACTATCCATTATTCAATACGGTGAAAAACTATTTCAATATTCACTGAATTGTCTATTTATTTATTTATTTATTTATTTATATAATGTATTCATTATGTATGTGTTTTCTCAAGGATAATACTATCCATTATTCACTGATTCAAATACAAATATTACCAATGATGTATGTAAGTAAGGTTATAAGCTCTAAAATATTATGCAAAAAATATTATGAATATCATTAACAGAAATAAATAAGTTATAAAACCCTAAATTTTTTCATCAAACGACTGAACAAAAAATTGTTGTTTAATAGTGATGGATAAAGTACAGTACCCTACTCGCATGTATTCGTAGGTGATAAATTTAATTCCTCTCGTAAATAATAGCCATTGTTACAAGCTTGTTGAATAATATAATTGAATACCTACAGTAGTTTAGTAACTGTTTAGTTGCCGGTCCCTGTATATCAATATTTTACTCAAATCACTTTCATTCGTCAAGAAAACAGGAATTAAAACGGTATCAATAGTTATAACTTAGAGAGACCAATTTACAAACTTTACAATGGCCTAATAATACAGCAGCGCATATGTATTGCATACTAAACATCCTTATTGATAATCTCCAAGTTCTCGATCAGATTAATTTCAAACTAGCTCAAACTACCTGTAGAAGTTTGTTTCTATCTGTTGTTTCAAACTGTATACTGTTTATTGTCTATGAAATTCTTGTACACTAATAATCCGTGTATCCATGTTTAATTGCATATACACTGTAATAATAAAAGTATGAACTAATAGTTAATTATACACCAAAGGCGAATGTGGTTGTTTGATCTAAATAAAAAAACCGCTGCCCAAGGAATCACTACTTCCACATCCAAATTTATTATCTAAGTCTCTTAAAACAAACTCCACTGTGTGGAAATAATTGTTTGTGGAATTTTAATAATATAATATTTGAAATCGTCTACTCCAAAAACGTATAAAGCGCTTAGAGAGTTGAGGGAGTTGTTGCTAAAAAAAATGTGAGGATTTTGGTTCTTGTATACACACTAAATCACAATTTAAATCTTTTCTCTCTTTAATGATGGGGTGGGTAGTGACGGTGGCTGATGTCACAAAAAATATTGGGGCCTTTAGTTCTTGTGTACACGGTAAATCACAATTTTATATTTTTATCTCTTTCAATAATGGGGTGGGTTTGGTAATGGAGATAGAGGGATTGGTTAATGCCCATAAAAAATTTGAGGCCTTTGGTTCTTATATATGCGCAATTTTATTTTTTACCCCCATTGATAATGGGGAGGGAGTGGTAATGATGGTGGTGAAGCGGGTGGACAATGCAAAAAATAAGGCCTTTGGTTCTTGTATACACATTAAATCACGATTTCATTTTTTAATTTACCCTTTAATAGTGGTGTGGGAGTGGTAATGGAGGTGATAGAGGGGGTGGCTGATTTAAAAAAAAATTGAGACCTTGGCTTCTCGTACATACACTAAATCTCGATTTTATATACTCTTACTTGCTTGCTTTACCTATTTATCCCACTTTACCCCAATTTACCCCTCAACCCTTCAATGGAATAAGATCAAAATATATTCTAGTTCCAGGTCACGGTACAATGCATACATGTACCAAATTTCAAGTCAGTATCATAAACGGTTCCAGAGTCGTCGTGCGCACAAAAAAAGTTGCAGACAGAACGACCGACAGAATTTTTTTTCGCAAACTTAAAATCTCACCATTTCATGATATTCTAAGCCTATTTGAACGAAAAAAATCTAAATGCTTTACCGTTACTATGTCATCCACATGTATCCTTGTGTCTCTGTATATTATCCTTTGATATTGGTTATTTTTTGGCCTTGTGTTACATAGAGTACAATAATAAATCTTTGTGGCTGGATAGGCGCAGCTCAAAGCCAACTAATGGGAAAAAAAATCCTGTACCCTAGGAAGTATTCTTTGGAGGCACCTCCGATTAAAGAACTTATATCTAGATACATAATGGCTATCTTTTCTTCATATACCTTATTTGCTCCTAACATAGTCACATTATATGTCCATTAAAATGGATAGATGAACATCACATCCCATAGGCAACAGTGGCGGGTATGTGTAGAAGGGAAAATGTACAATATTGTACATATTTTATGTAATAATTGTTGGTTAACCTCTATGAACATAACCGCGGATTTAAAAAATATAATAGGTAGAGTAGCTTTTATTCAAGGTAAATATGTATTGAAAGGATATTATTTATAATATTATTATTACAACTGTAAACTGAACGACATCATGTTACGACTATGACCTACTTACTTATGAAACGACCGATTTTTTTCTTTTCGAAACTGCCTTCTGCAAACGGCACAGCACTTCAACATGTAGCGTTAAATTTTCACTAAACTGTGTAAATATGAATAGAGAATATTACTTAGGTATTAAGCAAATGACAACTAAAAATAAAATTACTTTTTCATCACTTTTTGGTCGGAGAACACGAAAAACATTTATTGACATTAATGACGGACACTGTCAAACTGAGATTATGATAATCAAACTGAACCGATCGTGTAGAAAACAGCCGCGAATAGGCCGATGGGCCAATCAGAAACTTATGGGAAGAAGTGCCTTAGATTGTGAGTCTTTCAGCAACAAATAAATCAATGCCATTATGTATCTAGATATAAGTTCTTTAATCGGAGGGAGGCACACCTTTGAACTTACTACCAGTATTCACATTTTTGAGAAATTTGCGGCCCTGTCTCAACGTAATGATCTCACTTTTTCCTAGAGTAATTTATGAAAACAAAAGTCTACTCTATATATTGCGTAACATTTTCTTTTAATTTTTTTTGGGGGTATTCAGCCTCTATATCTTTAGGTCCATATATACCATATTTTTTCCATGGCTATAAACCTTATTTACTTTCGGAATATTATTCTTCTCAGTCAAATATTTTTTTAGATATACAGCCAAGAGTAAGACCGACAGACGGGCAGAATGACTGAATTGAAATACCTACATTTTCATAATCTAAATCTAAAATGTGAAAGTTCTAAGTAATCTGGAATAGTGAATTTTCACAATTACAATACTCGTCTTCGGTAAGCCAGAAATATAAGGAATTTGTAAAATTATTTGCAAAATCTCCCCTCTCTATTAAACAACTTCTATTCATTAATTATCTTATTCCTTTCAGTGATCACTTTGTATATAATTTTTTACCAAAATTGTATCAGATTTTCATCCTTGTCAACCACATTCCAGATATTATTTTCCTGTCGTTTTACTTCTTTTAAATATCCAACCTGTATAATTTTTAGTAAGAGTTGTCAGGTCTCTTTCTTGGCAATGGCGTGAAGTAACTGTCATATTATTTTTATCCATCAACATTTTGGAGAGTGATTTCTTTACGATTATAATTAGCTTTTCCAAATCCCAGTCAAAACTTTCTTCGTTGTTAACATCTCCACATACGCTAAATAAATAATTAGAAAATAATTGACTAATGCAATGCAATGCAATTCAACATGACCAACGTATGCACCATATAACGATATACTCTAGTTAACGGGGTGTTTCACCTCTAATTTGAGTGCTAATTAATGGATTTTGATGAAACCTTATGCAATGTGTTTGTAATGATGTTAATAAAAAAGTTGAAAAAACAATTAGAGTAGGAAATGATCGGAAGAAAACACGCCTTTTATTACAGACTCCGTAACTTGTAGAATTAGGTCAAAAATAAAAAAAAAACACAATATATTTAGAATATTTTTACCTATCTGAATTTTTCGAGGTATGGTCATTCGAAAATTCCTAAAAGTGGGGGATGGGAAATGTAAAAGTTGAAAAAAAAATCTGAAAAAATGCAGGTGAATGTACTATCGAAATACAAGACTTTTTTATTTGCAACTTTTCTGTAAAGTGCGTTTTCACCGAGTTGTTCCGGAAAAACATGAAAAACTACCTCTTGAAATTGTAACGTTTTAAAAATATGTAATTTAGAAAATTGAAAAAAACTAGACTTATATATTGAGGCCTTCTAAACAATTTTTGTCTCTTGGAATTTTTTTTGTAACTTGCTAATTTTCCGAGTTACAGGCAGTTTTTCACAATAAATAATGTACATCTTTTGCACATTTAAAAATACGTGATTTTTGAGCGTGATTTTTATATATTGTTATAAAAAAATATGAAACCTATATGTGAGGCGGAAAGCAAAAAGGGACCACTTGTCGGCAAAATCCAGTTTTTAGTTATTGATATTAAATGAATTAAGCTTTAATTCCGAACAATTTGATGCAAAAATCATATCTCTATGTTTTTTTTGTTTAAGTTACTAGTGCGTTTATGAAGAGACCTCTTGTCGGTCCCATGTTATTTCTCCATAAGCGACAAGAGGTACCTTTTCCAGGGCTGAACATCGACTGCTTTATCGATTATTTTAAGTGTCTCATCCAATTATATCGGTTTTGTAATCGATTACAACTTGTAAAGGTAATAAACCGCAAAAATCCGAAAATCGATTATTTTGACCCAAACCACTAATTCGACTGTACTGAAAAATTGACATCGCCGACAAGAGGTCCCTTTTTGCGTTCCGCCTCACATATAGTTATACCGTTTTTAAAGGTTCAGTATAATTTTTAAATTGAAAATGTGCAAAAAATGTAGTACATTATTTATCGTGAAAAACTGCCTGTTACTCGGAAAATTAGCAAATTACAAAAGAATTCCAAGAAACAAAAAATGTTTAGAAGGCCTCAATGCATGCTTACGTCTGAGTTTTTAAAATTTTTAAATTACATGTTTTTAAAGCGCTACAATTTCAACGAAAGGGGTAATTTTTTATGTTTTTCCGGAAAAACTCGGTGAAAACGCACTTTACAGAAAAGTTGCAAATAAGAAAATGTCTTGTATTTCGATGGCATATTCACTTGAATTTTTTCAGAATTTTTTTTCAACTTTTACATTTTTCCTCCCCCACTTTTAGTAATTTTCGAGTGGCCATATCTCGAAAAATATGCATTTTTCGAAAAAATTCACAAGAGTAAAATCATCTTATTTTGGGCCAAAAAAAGGTAAATATATATTTTTTTCATTTTTGATCTAATTCTACAAGTTACAGAACCCATGATAAAAGGGGTGTTTTCTACCCCTTCCGATCATTTCCTACTGTAATATTTTTTCAACTTTTTTATTAACGTCATTAGAAACACATTGCACAAGGTTTCATCAAAATCCGTTCATTAGCACTCAAAGATTATGGTCATTTTAGCGCTCCGTTGACTAGACTAATAACAAATTTTCAGATTCAGTTAAATTAATGGCTGAGTTTAAGATGGGTCACAAACAACAAAACACCTTCAAAATATTAAGAAATAAACAAATAAACAATTACCGTTACCTAAAATGGGAATAACATGTCGTTCCATGGCGAAAAGAGATATTCTCCAAAAAAAATACCTTACCTTAGAAATGATTAAAACAAAAGTGAAAATTAATTCGAACCCGTTTTCGACTGAATATGCGACATGTTGGCAATCGCTGGCTCTGACTGATTTACTCGGATCTTTTCGATTAACAGCGGTCTGCATGCGCAGTTCGATGTAGTAAGGGCCATCAGTACGATATAGTTCGAGCACTGAGATTCATTTATTTATTTCAATTTCTATTTCGTTTTTGGGTATGAAAATAACATTTTCAGAAAATGAAAATTAGTGATAATACATATGTGGATAAAGAGAGTTATTTAAAAAAAAAAAAATCAAAGTTAGTCCAATGGGAGCCGAGCCGCTGGCGAAGCCGGAAAAAGAAACGGCTTGTTTTTTAAATACACCGGATGGCCACGAGAACCGGCCCAGCTTATAGCTTCTTTGTTTATGAACCAACTGTTTTGAAATTTGGAACATGACAAATAACACTTATTTTTCGGTTTAGTGACATGTGTAGTCAAAATGGCAGACTTCCGGTTTCGACGAAAATGACATCAAATTTGATTTTTAAATATATATGTATATTTTGGTATTTTTGGAATCTACGGACCAAATTATATCTGATCACGTTGCGAAATTTTAATTATTTACAAAAATAATTTTAAAATTTTTAATTTCATTTTTTAACCCAGAAGGCTGTGACTGGGGTAAAATTTATCTATCTCCACTCCTTAATCCACACAAATGATAATTCTTAGTAGTAAGTTAATATTAATTGTATTGTGGGCCAATAAATTTTAAAGTGTTGGTTTTTGATAAAAAAAGTCATTTTTCTTTAATTAAAAATTAAATAATTCAAATATAGGTACCTTATTCTTTATTGCATACCTTTGCATACTGTTTACCTTTATTTCATTTCGCTTATTTGAATTAGAAATATAGCAGGCCTGGAAACAAATATTAAACGTCATAACAGTCAGAAAACTACAATTTCGTTTGACGTTTTATTAATGGTGTAAGCTTTAAGTTGTGTTTTAAGCAATAATGGAAAATAATCAGTACAAGTACACCAGAAATGAACAAATTGACATGCTATTAATATACGGGAAATGTCTGAAAAATTCGATCAATGCATGTACCCTGTATGTTGCGCGTTTTCCCGAGAGACATCATCCAGATAGGACATAGGTACTTTAGAAGAGTAAAAATGAAATTAAGAGAAGAACCAAATAACGTTGAAAATGAATTTATTGTGAGTGAAGAAGCTGAAACTAATGTGTTGGCGTACGTACATTTTTCCCCGTCTGCTTCAGTTTGACAGCTCGAAATAGAATGTAACGTTAACAAAGAAAGTGCGAGAAAAATTTTAAAGAAACATAAATACCGTTCGTATAGGTATAACCTACACCAGCATTTATACGAAAATGATTCAGATCGAAGATTAGTATATTGCAATTGGTTATTAAGTAAAAAAAGTTGACGACAATAACTTTCTTTCCAAAACTTTGTTCACCGACGAAACAATATTTGCCAATAATGGTATGTTCAAACGAAACCACATGCGGTACTGGGCTCAAGAAAATCCGACATTATTAAGGCAAGGACGTTTCCAAAACAGGTTCGGTTTTAACGTTTGGGCTGGGATAATAGGGTCATTTATTGCAGTTTCCTACTTTTTCTTCCTCATTTTAAAGTATAACAAACCAACAGCCTCAGAAAAAAATTTCAGCTCAATTGAATCAATAGCCACAGAGATATTCGCATTTGAATAGAAACACGCTCGGCCGGCCAACAGTCTGTAGAGTGACGTCACTTGGCGTGCGCCGATACCTATATTAGAGCAGCGATTTCGTAAGTCTATCGTGTCGTTTTTTTTTTGGCGTAGAACCAGGTCAAACATGTTAGGTTCCTTTGAGTATGTCACCGGGCATATGAAATCATATTTTACGACATTTTTTTGTGGTCTCGAACTTTTTAAATCAATAAAAAGTGAAAAAACTGTATTTTTAAATAAAATTGTTTTTTTTTTTGGTTTCTTTAAAACTATTAAAGGTACCGAAATTTGTTTTGTGTCAAATTAAAGCACACACTGTAGAGCTTTTACCAATATAAACGGTTTGGGTACAATTCGCACTTTCATTTCTCTAAAAATCAGATAAACTAAAAATATATATTTTATGTATTGAAATCTTCACCAATCGATAAACTTTTTTATTTTTTAAAATATTTACATACATGCAGCGAAGAAAATAAAGCCTAATAATCACAAAAGTTTTTGAAACAATATATTTTTTCCTAAAATGTACCGTGTGGTAACAGCGATTTTTTTTATCATCGCTAAATGCGACATTGGGCCGCAATTAATACACCTCGCATGCAGGGTTGGTCAGATTAGTCGCGTAGAAGTGGCGGTTGTCGAAAATCATTACGTATTCATTGTTCGGATAAAAATTGTGACAATCGAAAATGTGCTTGTTTTAAGGAAGGCCTAAAATGTTGCAACGAGTGCAAATGTCGTTCCTGTAACAACGTTATTAAAGATTTCAAGGCAGATATGAACGAATTAGAATGCTATTAATGTAGGGCCTACATAAACTACATACTACATATTTATCTATCCAAATAGAAAATTTATTTCAACAATAAAACTCATTTTATGCGTACGTTTTTACTTTCATTCATTTAAAAATGTATAATAAACTTACTAATTAGGTGGGTAGTTAGTAACATTGATTGATATTTATAGATTAGGTATTTATCTTTTTATTATTAAAAGGAGACTATTTTATATTTATTGTACAATTTCTTAATATTAACAACATATGATCAATACTACTGTACAATATATGAAATATTGAACAATAATATTGATCCCCTAGATGCTTTTGATCGTTGCAGTCGGCAGGCTTGCTACAACCGAGCGCGCAAGAATATGACTTTGGCCCGTTAAAAAAAATCACTGACTCAATACTATGAACGGAACATGAAAAATTTTTATCCTAAAAACTTTTTTCAACTATTGGCTTCAATTTGTACGCAGCATGTATATACAAATTTTCATAAATAAATTTTTTTCTCGATTGTCTAAAATTTACGCTACTGAAAATAACAGGTTTGAGATTCCTATTATTTTTCCAACTTAAAAAAAAATAAATCGGGTTCACGTGGGACGTTGTTCGAAGCGCTATTGTGTCTACTTTAATCTAAAAAAAATAGCTTGATAGCACAAATATTTTCAGAGATATAGCGGTGGAGACGTTAAAAAACATATTTCATTAAAAATCTTTTTTTTTTTTGAGTTTTTCCGAAATAAAAAAGTTCTCGACCACCAAAAATGTCGTAAAAAATGATTTTGTGTACACGATTATCTTACTAAAGAATCCCACTAAGTCTGGTTTGGTTCTACGCCGGTTTTTCTCGAAAACTAAGCGACTTTACTTCCAGATTTTACTCTACTAACTTGCATTCACAGCCGTGTTCACTGGGCGGTTCAGCCATCTGACGTCACAACTCGACTACATGGTTATCCTGAGCGTTTTTAAGCGCGCCGACTTTAATAATTTTTTTATACATGAAGGCGGCGTCAGTAAATTCTAATTTTTGGCATACTTACTATACTCACCAAGCTCTTTCAGAATATGTAATAATAAAAAATTGTTAAATGAGCCTATTGGAAACAGAATTATATTTTTTATGGTTTTTTAACTGGCGAAAAGTATTTTGAATTCCTCCAAAATGAAATCAAAAATGAAATTTACAATCTACTCCAGGATTTAAAAAATAATATGTACTTTCATCAAGATGGGGCACCACCACGCAATGCCCATATCGTTCGCGATTATCTAAATGAAACCTGCGAAGAACGGTGGATTGACACCAATGGTCCAGTAAGGTGGCCACCTAGGTTACCTGATCTGACTCCCCTCGATTTTTATTTGTAGTAGTATTTGTAATTTAAAAATAAAGTTTACTCCAGACTACCAACAACATTCAAAGACCTGCGTAATAGAGTAACACAAGCATTCCAAGAAATTTCGAACGAGTTAAGAAATGTTGTTCGGTATACTTTAAATAGGACACATAATTGGACATTGACAATGAAATTAAAAGCTATTTTACATTAGAACTTTCAAAACTCCTTTTGGTATTATTTTGATTTAGTTTAATTTTTTAATAATAATTTTGTTCAAGTTTTCGTGTATTGATTTTGTGTGTCATGTTTTTGTTGGCAACCTCGTTTATTAACTTATCTTGTAGGTAGGTAAGTAGCTAAGTACATTGTTTCATTAAAATGAAATAAAAGTATGCAGTGAAGAATAAGGTACCTATTTTTGAATTATTTAATTTTTTAGTGTTAAATAGAAATAAAACTAGACATATCGCATATTGTCATATCGAAATAAAATTCTCTGTCTGCTGTTGTGGATGGTCCATATACGTTCCATTTAAAAAAATTGACTTTCTGTTCAAATACTTATTAAATTTATTAGCCCACAATACACTTCTTCTTCTTCTTCATTTAGAAGCTCAGGCCTTGTGGCCCATTGTGCTTCCGCTACGAATTTATTGAATTCCCCCATTCAGGCCGGATTCTAACCCAAAGACCAAAATCCTTCCTATAGGGGCATTCCTTATTTCCTCCAGCACCGGAAAACCAATGCCGAAGTGTTTGTACCTCAAGTTCATAAAACTAGACAGGAAGTAAGGACGTGGTTGGAAGTCTCCTCCTCGTCCCCGCAAAACCT
Source organism: Rutpela maculata (assembly GCA_936432065.2). Classification (NCBI taxonomy): domain Eukaryota; kingdom Metazoa; phylum Arthropoda; class Insecta; order Coleoptera; family Cerambycidae; genus Rutpela; species Rutpela maculata. The sequence goes on from OW386293.2 coordinate 22,839,543, forward strand.
GCAGTCGGGGTTATCACCCCTATAGTGTGCAGGTGTTTTTTGAAAGAGCCGTGTCCAGTCAAGAGACTTACCACGACTTGTGTCCTGCTTAGTCGCAGGATTTGTTCTGCTCGCTTCGGCAAGGGCCCTGAGATCAGGAGCTTCGCTTGCCGGAGTCCTGGGTATGAAGCCCAGAAGTCAAAGAACTGAGACCGTGTCCAGTTCTCTACTGACTTATTGGCACTTGATCTAGGGTAGCCGAGAGCAGGCTCCGGACCCAGTAGAGGCATCTGAGAGCCCCCTCTGGCCAGAGCGTTTGCCCGCTCGTTACCCTCGATGTTGCTGTGTTCAGGCACCCAGGGAAGCTTGACCCAGTTGAATGAGCCAAGTTCACAGAGTGCCTGTTTACAGTTTTGAAACAGTTTTGACTTGGTCCGGACTGATGCAAGGGCCTTGAGGGCCGCTTGACTATCGCTACATATATATATATATATATATATATATATATATATATATATATATATATATATATGTGCTTGTTGGAATATTTCCTTCGAATATTCTCCTGTACGCAGACCAAAATAGCAAAGATCTCGGTCTGGAATACCGTGGCGAATTTGCCCAGGGCATAAGAAAGTTCAGCTCTGGGCCTTTCACCGTATATCCCCGCTCCAGCACTTTCCTCAAACCTCGATCCGTCTGTAAACTAGACGATATCGGCAGGCCTGAGTATGTCCTCGAGTGGGTTCCAGTCTTCCCTTTTGGGGATGACAACCTCAAAGGGTTCTGAGAAGCAGAAGGAGGGCACCATATCATCACTCCTGGTCTCCAGAAGTGAGTGAGTCCCTATCACGTCGGAAAGGACCCTTATGTGCCCTAATTGTTCTCCTCCGATTTTCCACTGACCACCGCACCTCAGCCTGTAGGCCGCTTTCCGAGCCTCGGCCTCAATCACCAAGTGAAGGTGCACGAGATCCAGAAGGACCTCCAGAGCTGCTGTGGGGGCCGTGCGTATTGCTCCTGTGACTCCCAAACAGGCGAGTCTTTGGAGTTGTGTTAGTTTCTGTTGAATGTATAGCCTGGTTACGGCAGGCCACCACACAACAGAAGCATACGTGATCATTGGTCTAACTATCACAGTATAGTACCACATTGTTACCCTGGGGTTTAACCCCCATGTTTTACCAAAGGTCCTTCTACATACCCAGAGGGTTGTAGTGGCCCTTTGTATTTGTCTCTCTATGTGATCTTTCTAGGTCAGCTTAGAGTCCAGGATGACACCCAGATACTTCACTGTCCTGGAGATCCTTAAGTCGTGTCATAAAGTACAGGTTCGACGAAACCGTCTAGCCTGCGTCTCCTAGTGAAAATTACCAGTTCTGCCTTAGAGGGGTTGACTCTAAGACCTTGGTCATTACACCATCTCTGTACGATCTGCAGGGCCCACGCCTCCTTGTGGGCATCCTCTCCTTACTGAGACTTTTACTGCCGTTTCCTCATTGGCAGCTATAATTTTCCTTCCCGCCAACATGGCCCTCAACCATCTAATGATGGTGTCATCGATGCCATGATAGGCAGCCGCGGCGCAGATTGAGTCGAAGGAGGTGTTATCAAATGCTCCTTCGATGTCAAGAAAAGCACCGGCCGCAAGTTCTTTGTGGTGCAGCGCCTTCTCGATCCTGGAAACGATCGAGTGAAGGGCCGTCTCCACTGACTTTCCGGCTTAGTAAGCGTGTTGCGACGGATGCAGAGGCGCTAGGGTCAGTCGTTAACAAACCTTTCAACCAACCTCTCTAGTGTTTTGAGCAGGAAGGATGTAAGGCTGATTGCTCTGTAGGAGTTGGCAGTATCGTACGATGTACGTCCTGCTTTTGGTATGTACGTCCTGCTTTTGGTATGAAAACCACTTTGGCTCTCCAGGGTATGGGAATATACCCCATGGCCAGACAGGTTCTCAACAAGTGATAGACCGGACGTATGAGTGTCTCAGACCCTTCCTGAAGAAGTGCCGGGAACACTCCATCCGGCCCTGGACTTTTGAATGGGTCAGAGGTGGAAATAGCCCACTTGACTCTTTCCACTGTAACCACCTTTGAAGCCGTCCTCCAGTCCGCTGCCGTGACAGCAGCGCGGGGAGGCCGAGGGGCTGGCATTTCCTCCATCTCCACTACGGATTGGGGAAATGAGTTTCTAGTAGATACTTGAGGCACTCCTCAGTGGTAGACGTCAGTCTACCAGAGAGGAGCCTCAAATTCTCTAGTCGTGATGGGTGGTCTTTTTTGAGGGCTTTGCAGAGCCTTGCGGCTTCTGGAAGGTCTTCTATGCTTTCGCAGAAGTCCTTCCAGGCTGTCCTCTTGCTGTTACGAATGTAACTTTTGTAGAGGCGTTGGGACTTCTGAAGCTGTCCCAATCCTCCGGAAGCTGGGTACGCATTGCCCTATTGAAGAGCCTGCGTGTCTCTTTGCGTAGAATTTGGAGCTCCCTGTTCCACCAGGGAACCTTATTCCTTTCCTTTCTTCTTTTAAGAGGACAACTGCTCTCATATGAGGCAGTGATCGCTCCATTGAGAAGCTTAGTGGAGGATTCTATATCCTCTATATTCCTGGGTATAATAACCCTCGGTATTTTGCTCGAGAGGGCTCGCCTGTAGGCGTCCCAGTCGGTGTCTTTGGGATTCCTGTACCAGCTATCCTCTGAGGAGGGAGCGAAGTCCAGTTTGAATCTGATGTGACGGTGGTCCGATAAGGAAGGTTCCGTCGATACATTCCAATTTTTAATCAGTGGGACCACAATACACTTAATATTAACTTACTACTAAGAATTATCATTTGTGTGGATGAAAGAGTAGATAGATACAGTTTACCCCAGTCACAGCCCTATGGGTTGAAAAATGAAATACAAATTTTTAAATTATTTTTGAAAAAAATGAAAATTTCTCAACGTGATCAGATAAAATTTGATCCGTAAACTCCAAAAATACCAAAATATACAGGGTGTTCGATTTAAAAATTCAAATTGATGTTATTTCCGTCTAAACCGGACGTCGGCCATTTTGACTACATATGTCACTAAATCGGAAAATAAGTGTTATATACATGTACCAAATTTCAAAACAGTTGGTTCATAAACAAAGGAGCTATAAACCTGGGCCAGTTCTTGTGGCCATCCGGTAGATTTAATCGTCGGAAGCATGGCCGTAGACTAACAGTATTGTATTTTGTATAACAAGCTGCTAAAAAAGCACCGTTTGATCAGGAGTTGTATACATTATTTTCGTAATTTAATTTATATAATACCTACTTAAACATAATGACCAGTATTGAGTCGCCCTTGGTGGTCCCACAGTTAATACATTTGGACTTATTTCATATTAGCTGTTGAATAAATTCTAAACTTATTACCTCCACCATATTAAGCCGCATTATACAGGGTCATTCACGGAAAGCGGGTATTAGGCGTTTCTTGGGATCTGTCGAGTTTAGAAATTTGAAAATTGGTATGAGGGGGTTTTTGGATATGGCGGATCCAACGAAAATATTTTCATGCTTGTGCTACTTCTGCTTATACCGGATGTAGCCCCTAACTTTGTTATTTTAAATGGAATACCCTGTATTTTATTGCATATTTCGATTCCTCATAAAATTTTAGCTTAGGTTTATGTACCATAACATACTCTTAAACATACCGGTTTTCGAGATAATTAATATTTTTGAGGGAAAAAAATCGATATCTTCTATCATGTAGCCGATTAGGAAATTTTCTTTTCAAACTCTTACAAGCATCCTATGACTTAACTAAAAGTTCTCTTATGTTTTCACAATATCATACAGAGTATTTTATTTTCACAGTCGAACATTGTTTTAGTTCAAGCGTCAAAAAGTCATTTTTTTCAAATGGAACCCCCTATATATTTTCACAGAATCTAATAGAGGATTTAATTCTGCATCTATTGATATTACCATTCCCTATACTCTCTTCGTTTTCTTATTATTGACAAATATTTGTTAAACGTACAAACAAAATCAGCACTGTTTGTTAGTAGGCAATACAAGTCTTAACTTGGTTCCTTTTTTATCATAAACGAGAATAATCATGTAGATAATTGATAATGATTTGTTTATTATCAAGATGACAGCTTCAAAAACGAGAGATTAGATTTATAACAAATACTTTGGGACAAAAATTTACAAAATTAATGAACACTGAATATAAATATTTAATGCAGCAACTGTTCAAAATGTCCTCCAAGCCAATATCCTGGAATTCACGGCACTTACAGTGGCTTGGCTAATTTCATGGGGATTTATTTGTTAAAATGTAGCCCGTTCTCTGTTCTTTGGATCTTCTTTGGTAGTAGCAGGGGTGGCATGAACAACATTTTTAATACCTCAAAGGTCCAAAGTCTAAGAGGGTCAAATCAGGGGACCATGCTGGCCATCTCCAAGGTCCTCGGTAGCCAAACCATCTATCTTCGAACGTCGCTACTAATTCGTCATAAACTTCCTGTCGACCGCAACCATTCATTTGAAAATACATAGAATTATAATATTTAGGGGCAAATTATCAATAAAAGTTACCGTTCGCAAAATCTTCACATATTTATTGCTATTTAAATTCTCCTCGTAGATATGATACTATCAAAAATATTGTTTATGCCACCCCGGCTACTACCAAAGAAAATCCAAAGAAGAGAATACGGACTGCATTTCAGTAAATAAATCCCCACGAAATTCGCCGAGACATTGTAAGTGCCATAAATTCCAGGATATTGGCTTGTTTGGAGCAAAATGGAGAGCATTTTGAACAGTTGCTGCATTAAATATTTATATTCAAAGTGTTCATTAATTTTGTAAATTTTTGTGCCAAAGTATTTGTTATAAATCTAATCTCTCGTTTTTGAAGCTGTCAAAAACAAATGATTATCAATTATCTACATGATTATTCTCGTTTATGATAAAAAAGGAACCAAGTTATGACTTGTATTGCCTACTAACAAACAGTGCTGATTTTGTTTGTACGTTTTATAAATGTTCGTCCATAATAAGAAAACAAAGAGAGATAGATATAGGGAATGGTAATATCAATCGATGCAGAATTCAATCCTCTATTAGATTCTATGAAAATATATAGTCGGTTCCATTTGAAAAAAATGACTTTTTGACGTTTGAACTAAAACAATGTTCGACTGTGAAAATAAAATACTCTGTATGATATTGTGAAAACATAAGAGAACTTTTAGTTAGGTCATAGGATACTTGTAAGAGTTTGAAAAGAAAATCTCCTAATCGGCTACATGATCGAAGATATCGATTTTTTTTTTTCCGAAGGGTGGGAACCGTCAAAAATCTCCAAAACTATTAATTATCTCGAAAACCGGTATGTTTAAGAGTATGTTATGGTACATAAACCTAAGCTAAAATTTTATGAGGAATCGAAATATACAATAAAATACAGGGTGTTCCATTTAAAATAACAAAGTTAGGTGCTACATCCGGTATAAGCGGAAGTAGCACAAGAATGAAAATATTTTCGTTGAATCCGCCATATCCAAAAACCCCCCCATACCAATTTTCAAATTTCTAAACTCGACAGATCCCAAGAAACGTCTAATACCCGCTTTCCGTGAATGACCCTGTGTACATACAACCAACCGTATACATACGTGTAGACTGTTCTGAATTCCGTTCGAGATGCTGCCAACTCTCAGGTAAATGTGCACTCGTTGTAGTGGAAGCGTGAGTCGCCTTATGTTTCCTCCTTTCTAATTCGATGCTCTTCTCCGAGCTCCTGTGATAGATATGATGCATACTGGCGGCACATCTTATTTTCAGCCTCCCGTTCGCGAATAGCTGCTCGGTTATCTTCAGGCGTAGGCTCGAATGGGACCTGGAAAAACAAACGGGGTTGTCGTTAAAATCACATTCAGTTCGATTGCGAATTAATGAGTCTAAAAGGCGCGCAGTTCACTATTTGCGCATTCCTCTATTATTTTTGTTTTGAGGGTGTCGAGCTGAGGGAACGAAAGTGCGAAATCTTGTTTTCGTAAGGAGAGAAAAAACGTCGCCTTGAAATTTTATTGTGCGATTCCTACGGAAGTTTCGAGTGTTATTTTGGCGATCACGGCGGTTCATAAAAATTAATGTTTGCTATGCAAACTGAGATGGAGGATGCATTAGAAGCACGAAATTTCTTGCTGTAGATATAAATACGATATTTTTTAATACACAGGTTGTTCCAGAAATGTGGATAGGATATATTCATTATTAAAGAATATTACTTAGGTATTGAGCAAATCACAGTTTACACATTGTTTTTATTTATTACGAAAGGGTATAGCCGGAAAAGTTAGGGAAATGTGCCCCCGCACTAACTTAGTTAAAATGGCTTCCAGATGATGCAGTTTATAGAGTATATTACACGGTAAAAAATTTAATCCGCTACTACCCCTACGAAGGTGGAAAAAAAAATAATATGTCTTTAATTATTATATTTTTTTTTCGGTTTCTATGCAACCGATCGATTTGAAATTTGGCACGAGTATTGCTTGCGTGGAGATAACTTACTCCAAAAAATAAGGTCATTTTATGACCATTTTAACCATCGAAAAAAAAAATATAAATTTTTTTTAGAGGACAAAATGGTAGCTACCCTTCGTGGTACAATCACCATTCTATGATATATTATGTCTTGAGACTTCGTGATTATCATACTAAATTGTCAGATTTTTTGCTGTGGTGGAACAATATGGAAAAAAATAAAATTGGGTAAAATAAAATATTTACACATGCCTCTTAGTTGCAACAGTTAATACTTATAGCTTTACAAGGTATTGTTGCATGTCTACAACCGACCGCGGGTACCAGTGCGATGTTGCCAAGTCTACTTTTTCCCTAGACGTACGAAAATTCGGCACAATCTGGCAATACCACTTCTGGAGGTCCCAGGGGCGAAGTATTAACTCTCTTGGACCTTGGGGAAAAGTTTAGCAACGAATGATGTTCATTGTAATTACTGTCGCATTACGACATCTAAAAAACGACGTACTGAACCACATGAAGAAAGTGAGGGAACGATCGAAGAAGACCAGCCTTTTGTGCCTTCGACACCTTCTAGCACTATGATTAGTGACTCTGATGAAATAATGGAACTACCATTGCAAAGACTCGTTGCTACACATAAATACTGTTGCATATGTGGTGATGGTAAAGCACTGACCGTAATACCCACTACTGTGAGACTACAGTGCTATCGAAACAAACAAATATACATCCCCCGAGGCAATGGTTGCTGTAAAATACATTTAATTTTTTCCCCCTCATTTTTGGCCTTGGATGGGTTCCATCAGCCAGCTACGCAGATGGATAATTTTTTATCTCAGTATGGTACAGTTGTTTGACATTAGTCGTCGTTTGTCAATATTTATCCTGACTTGTGATATTGATTCCTAATATGCCTTTGTTTTTATAACCTTTGTGGTTTAACCTACTATCCGTGGTCCAGTCTATGTGTAAACTTAAGTCGCCGTGATGGATCCCTGGGCGCGAAATGTGTCTACGTTTTTATGAAGACGTTGCTCATCTGGAACCATATGCCAATTGTAGCTCGATTCCTAGATCGGATTTATGCATTCTATTAAATAATAACAATAATAACATAACAACTCTAAAAGGCTCTACAGAACACCGCGGTTTATCAGACTATCTTATTAGATATGGTTATTAATTACAACCTTAATAATATACCAATGATACCATTCTGAGGATGGTCAATTTGTTCAGCTTCCTAGCAAGTTCGCTGCACGCTGGCACCATATCGAACAATTTAGTGATGTAGGAGGTCATTCTGTTATCATTATTACTAGCTGTTTTCAGTTTTAGTAGAAAAACAAGGACAGAAGAAGTTCTTGTACTGGAATTTTCCAACAGTGATTTTAATTCGTAAATGGCATCTACCGTTAAGCCTGTAAATGTTAATAATTGCTTCTCTGATAAACCGCAGTGGTCTGTAGAGCCTTTTAGATTTGTTATTGGGGTTAAGGAATTCAATAGAATGCATAAATCCGATCTAGAAATCGAGCTACAATTGGCATATGGTTTCAGATGTGTAATATCGTCTTCATAAAAGCGATGTTTAATCAAATGTATTTTACAGCAACGATTGCCTTGGGGATGTATATTTGTTTGTTTCAATAGCACTGTAGTCTCACATTAGTGGGTATTACGGTCAGTTCTTTATCATCACCACATATGCAACAGTATTTATGTGTAACAACGAGTCTTTGCAATAGTAGTTCCATTATTTCGTCAGAGTCACTAGTCATAGTGACAAAAGACTGGTCTTCTTCGATCGTTCCCTCACTTTCTTCATCTGATTCAGTACGTTGTTTTTTAGATGTCGTAATGCGACAGTAATTACAATGAACATCATTCGTTGCTAAACTTTTCCCCAAAGTCCTAGAGAGTTAATATTTCGCCCCTGGGACCTCCAGAAGTGGTATTGCCAGATTGTGCCGAATTTCCGTACGTCTGGGGAAAAAGTAGACTTAGCAACATCGCACTGGCACCCGCGGTCGGTTGTAGATATGCAACAATATCTTGTAAGGCTATAAGTATTAACTGCTACAACAAAGAGGCATGTGTAAATATTTTATTTTACCCAATTTTATTTTTTTCCATATTGTTCCACCACAGCAAAAAATCTGACAATTTAGTATGATAATCACGAAGTATCAAGACATAATATATCATAGAATGGTGATTGTACCACGAAGGGTAACCACCCTTTTGTCCTCTAAAAAAAATTTATATTTTTTTCCGTTGGTTAAAATGGTCATAAAATGACCTTATTTTTTGGAGTAAGTAAGTAATTTGCTGTAATTTACAAATAGTAGATAATGTCTTTGAAAGGTGTTTTATAAAAAGTTGTGGAAACACAAATATAAGTGCTTTGGAAAAAAAATTTGTAACTGCTCCGAAAAAATTGATATTCGAAGAACTTGGTGGCAAGCAACTAATATTTTTGATCCCATCTCTTCAAAAATCCAAATTTTGTTATAGAAAGAATCTATCAAGTCATAATCAACTTTGGGCAAATTGGACGAATCTCCTTTCACAAAATTCAACTCCATCTTAATAGTTTATTGATAAAGTAAAAATCAAACGCCACATAAACAAGCAACAAATAAGTCTAACCAATATATCTCTTTCATTTGTATTGTGACAAGAATTGACAGCTGGCGGCACGCAAGAAATGTTGCCACATAATCCTCTCCGTGAGTTTTGTTTACATTTTTAAGATAACTTCTACATAATAACAAATATAAATACCTTTTAATTCCTTTTAAATATGTACATGTATATAATATTTATTGATATTCAAGATATTGAGAAAAATAGAAGTGTTATAGGTAAAATAATGTAAAGTAAATACACAATTTGGCATTCATATAAGATAGTTACAGTCTAAGCGAAAGTTGTCTATTATTGGTTAAATTATTTCCCGCCAAATAAAATCATTTGAAATCTGTGTCTAGACGGGCGTATTCCTATTTCTTATTTTTATTTAAGAAATCATTGTTTTTGTTTAAATTGATTATGCAGTAATCGTTAAAATAATAACATTACTTGATATATATCACCAAAACTGAATTAAAAAAAAAATGGAAAATCTGGTCCGCAGGCCAGATCACTTCTTTTGTGTTATTTAACGTTTAAAAATGTAACTTTAAGGGGGCTGTAATTTGACATCCTTAAAAATATTGTTAAATTTTGGATGTAGGGGTTTCAAAGCATGCTGATCAATGATATTGCATTAGTATTTCAATAAAGAGATGCCTAATATGACTTCTAGAAAAATCGACCCTTTCTGAATAAAAATGCACGCCAATGACCAAAATAAGTTTTGCTGTGCTAAAGAAGGACATAGTAAAGGTGACCCCAATTTGAATTGGGTTAAAATCAGATCATTAATAACTGTGATATGGAAGGGGGAGCATTTAAAATGGAACACGCTGTATATGTACGTATGTATATGTGTATGTAATTGCATGTGTGCAAAATTAACTTCAACACGTCAAAATGCTTCAGAAAAGTTAGATCAGAACCTTAGGACAAAACTTTTTTTTTGTAGACGTGTTATTTATTGCATTGCCTAGTAGCCCAGTCGACGTAGGTATTTACCCACAAAAAATTTCAAACTGTGTAAACTTTTTTGTAATGAATTCGTGAAAGTGTGTAGAATAATATCCTGAACAGTTTACATTTCGCTCGAGTGCAGAACATAAAAAAAAGTGAAAAAAAATTTTTTTTTCATCCATTTTTTTCAAAATTTTGAAATCAAGCTAGAAAAAAATAAAAAATATAGATGGATAGATCACGTATTTATGAACAAAAAATGTCCTAACAAAATTTATCGTTAAAGCCACGGTTTTCCGGAAAAAAATAGTCAAGTGTAACGTTATAACTCGGAGCGAGATCCATGCGTGCACGCGCTTGAATACACATGACTGTGACACCGACGCACTGAATTACATGTCACTAAATCAGAATTTGTTTAATCTATATGAGTGTTGGTTCATTTAAAAGATGGAAATTGTAGCTTTCTGATGCTTTTTGTTTTAAACAATACAAGCAAAGCATGGATGGGAAAAATATACTTATCATTATCACGCCTGAACTCAATCGTCGCAATAAACAATATAGAAAAAAAAAAAAAGCTCTTCAAAAAAATTCTTTCTTCATTGAAAACTGTTGAAAAGTATGTACACTTCATGATTATTATGGTTTATTACGTTGTAGTAACGAGGATTAAAAAAAAAGTACATCTCAAATCATTTTAATTTCCTTGCTTGATGAATTTTTTTGATAAATATATGTATTGGAGGCTGTAACTTGTCGAGAAATTGACCCATTGGAAAAAATAAAATATCACTATTTCGGGAAAAATGTATATTTTTCGAATGTTCAAACACAAAATCGGTTACTTGTATGCATTTTTTCGAAACTATGATCAATCAGATCATGACAAGAAATTGAGATTTTCACGATCTTATCCTTATAACCATGAAAATATCTTTGATTGTTTTGAATACAAATTTCTGAAAATTTTCCAATACATTAACAAATGTATAAGGAATCCATTGGATATAGCTGAAATGTGGATAGGTGTACCTGTAATAAATACAATACAGCAAAGGTACGTAAAAATTCATGCGAGCGATTCAGCGGGTATGTGTGGTGTCTGTGTATGCATTGATAATGGTATATTTTCTCTCCATACTCATTAGTTATCCCCCTATTCACTAAGAAAAATGTTTAAAACGTGTAATCAGAAAGAGAAAAAAGCTTTATTTTACTCGATAGAACAGCTAAGAATTTTTAGAGGTTCCATAGTATGTATTTAACCGTGCGCTAGCCGCGCAGAGAGACAACGTTACTTCACTATTACTTCCACATCCAGTGGAAGTATAGTAACGACAAAAAAATTTTTAAAAATTTTTATTGTTCAAATGGGCTTAGAATGTCATGAAACGTCGAGATTTTAAGTTTGAGTGAAAAAAAATGTCTGTCTGTCTGTCGGTCTGTCTGTCTGTAACTTTTTTTTTGTGCGCACGTTTACTCTGGAACCGTTTGAGATACTGACTTGAAATTTGGTACACATATGTACTTTAATGAGATCTAGATTATATTTTCATCTTGTTCCGTCGAAGGGTTGGGGGGTAAATTGGGGTAAATTTGGGGTAAATAGGTAGATCAAGCCGGTAAGAGCCTAAAAAAATTTTTGGCATGAGCCACCCCCATTACCACCCCATTATTAAAGGGGATGAAAAAAATGTGATTTAGTGTGTGTACAAGAACTAGATACCTCAAAATATTTTTTTACTTCATCCACCCCCACTACCACACCCATCACCACCCCCACCCCACTACCGATGTGGGGTATCGTTTTATGGGTTTTTGGGGTAGAGGATTTCAAATATTATATTATTAAAGTTCTATAAACAGTGATTTCCACATACGAAATTTTTTCGTTGTGAGTGACTTGGATAGAAAATCTGGATGTGGAAGTAGTGATTCCTTGGGCAGCGGTTTTTTTTTTCCAGGAATACCGTGGCTTTAGCGAAAAATTTTATTAGGATATTTTTTGTTCAGAAACACGTGGTATATCCACCTGTATTTTTTATTTTTTCCTGTCCTGACTTAATTTAAAAATTTTGAAAAAATTGTTAAAAAAATTTTTTTTTCACTTTTTTTTTAATGTTCTGCATCTGAACGGAATGTAAACTTTTCAGGATATTATTCTATACATTTTCACGAACTCATTAAAAAAAAATTATTCAGCTTGCAACTTTTTGTGGGTTTCACTATAAAAATGTTCTCTGTCGTCTGGGCTATAGTTAAAGTTACTCTAATATTATCGATTTTGTATTATAGAAATTATACAATATATTAATCATAATCATAATAATTTTCTAATGAGAAAATATTGTTAGTTTCAAGTATGAGATTCCTCCCGAAACTGCCTCCAAGATCATTTATCTTAGTTATTTGAAACAGAAAGAAAATCTAATTGATATTCATTGCACGAGTGGTACCAGCTGTTCAGTTTTAACTACAACTAATTTTCCAACCATTTAAAATACATTGTTGTATACCCATTAGACTGACAAAATTATAATCGTTAAAACCGTGTTCAACCATTTAGAGAAGTTTGCATATCACTGCATTCGCATTCCAGTTTATATTAATATTTATTTATTTAGAGAAATAGATTCCCAATTACAGATATTTGTTTGAAATATAAAACATACATGAGTGGTAACTACTCAAAATTGCAGCATTAGAGACATCATAGAGTCTGTTTCTCAATTTATATAGAAACGATGGATATATATTCTTTATTCTAGTCAAGGGTGGGATATAACTGAATAAGGATCTTTATGGCATTATATTTAAATTTTTTAGTATTACTGGGTCTTTTCGAGGAAAATATGTAATATGTATTCTAATCCAACGAGAACTTGCTTAATATCAGCCATAAAACAGCATTTTTATTCATTGTCCTCTTGCAAACAAGATAATAATATTCGAGGGAGTTGAGCTACAGGGTTTCTGCATTGTTTACTATTTTTGGTATGTGTACAAACTAAGGAAGCAAATAAATAGATCTCATTTTAATATGGAATGTTCCTAACATTATTAGAGAATTCAAAAATCCCCAATGCAAAGACTCTTTGAAGTGGCCCAGTAATTTCGGGTTTTGACCCAAAAACAATATTGTAAATCCATAAATTAATGGAAATGTTGTATTTACTGTACATAGCAACGTATAGTAAACCAAACTGTATTTGATTCTACAAGAAATGCAAGAAAACGTTATAATGCATCACAAACATGTGCGATACAATTGCTTAAAATGTGTTGAACCGAAGATATTTTCTTGCAGTTTCATATACAGTGTTTCACGAGAAAATATGGTTTAATGTCAGATAGAAAACACTGAGGGTAACCACAATCATTCACAGTAAAAGCTAGTTGGGCCTTCGTTGCTGAAATACAGGATGTTTTTTGTATTTTTTACGAAATTTCTTTTGGCTATTACCTTGTAAAAGGGTGGAAAAATAAGTGCATATTTGGCACATATAAGTCAGCAGTGATCCTGAATAAGTACATGTATGACACATACAAAATCCAGATCCGGTATTTGTGTTATTCCTCAAGAAAACAATACCCTGTATACATTTTTTTAAATTTCAATATTAGATTCTGAAAGTTCATAAAAAACAAACAAAATAGCTTCATTAATTTTTTTGCCACACTTTTGCCGCCTTCGAAATAAATTCCAATAAATAATGCAATACGAAGCTTGAAAAAATATCGAAAAAGGATACGCGCAAGAAATGTTTCCACAATTAAATTAGGCATTTACTTTTTTTTTTCAATTTTTGAATCATAATTATTATGATTTTTTTCGGATTTCCTTTTTAGCCGGAAGTGAGACCAATCCTTCATTTTTTATTGGAACACTGTGTATATTATTGTATTTTTAGAATCCTGGAAAAATTTTGAATAGGTTTGAATTGTTTTGGTGAGTGAAAAATACAAAGGACCCCGCACAAAATACATTGAGTTTTGCTTTCGGTTAAATTTTTTGGAAACATTGGAGTTTGGTAGCTAATTTGTTGCTGATCAAATAATGTTCAAATGGAAAACCCTTTATTTTGGAGCTACGGCCCTTTTAAGGGCTAAAAACGTGTATTTTTCATTTGTGACGTCAAATTATAAAATATTTTGCACTTCTTAAAAAAAAAACATGAAAGTATGTGTTGTGTGGACTTAGACATACACTAATATATATATTTTTTCCAACTACAAGATTGTTTCTTCATAAATGAATAAATTCGCACATAAAATAATTTCTTTATATAATATATAATTGACTTTTAGTGTCCGTCGTCGATTATTACAAAAGTAATAATCTGCATCTTGTTTGCTTTCTTAACCCACTCGACTATTTAATGTTTTTTTTAGAGAAATACAAAAGATTTTATTGTATTGACATCACATACGAAAAATACACGTTTTTAGCCTTTAAAAGGACCGTAGCTCCAAAGCAGGATTGTCTCCATTTGAAGATTTAATAAACTAACAAAATCCAAAGTTTCAAAACAATTTAACCGAAAGCAAAAATCAATGTATTTTGTGTGGAGTCCTTTGACTTTTAACCAACAAATTTAATAACTATTTAATTCTAATTTTTCGAAGTTAGTTTCTTACAAAAAAGTCTTTTTTTTTTCAAATGGCACCACCCTGCAGTATCTCCTCAGTTAAATACAACTTTTCAAGACCAATCCAAGGGTACAGTCAACTCCAAAATCCATTTAGTATTAAACTTATTATAGAAACACGTTCTAAAACGGTAAAAGACTGCCTTGACTCCCTGGCGAAACTGGTGGAACACAACAGTATACAACTGGAGTGGACGCGAGGACACCAGTTCAATAAATGCAATGAAAAAGCAGATAAGCTGTCCAAAAAATGCGCAAAAACAACCTTCTGGGAGGCTTCTGAGCATTTTTGCACCGCGATTTTAGAGCAGAAAGTCACCTGATCTGAGAAGGTGCAATGTTGCTTAACCCAATAGTGCCCGAGTAATTTTTTTGGAAAACTTTTGAAAACAATATTAACTGACCTTCATTTAGGGCTTGTCAGTACCCCCAAACCACATTTTAATTATTCCTCTGCATTTTCACCAATTTTTTTGACGTATGATATATCATAGGTACCATAGGAATATGCATGTAGAATATTATTAAAAAAGATTATTTATTATAATACAAAATATTCAATAAATTTAAGAGAAAGTAGCAGAGTATATCACATAGAAGGGGTATGATATCTTCGAAAGCATATATCTGGATGTAATCCTATGTTACATTTGACAAAAGAAAATTTTGTACATTTGCCACAATACCCACAACGTCTTTGTGTAGCAGTTTTGTCAATCAGGTGATCAGTTTTGTCATACTTGACCTTTTTCAATATATTCCTACTACATTTTGGTTTGGAGCCAGCTAAATGTTCAGGGGCAGTTAAAGTTGTGAGAACAATTCTCCTCAAAATCTGCAGAAGGGACACTTTTGGATAGACAAAACGATAAAGAAGCCACATGTTGACTACCGATCCATTCAAGCAAAAGCGAATCATTGACCAATACCATTTGCAAGATCTGATTCGTATAAGATAGAGTCCGTTCATTTTATCGAGCGTATCCACACCTCCCATTCCTTGGTTATAGAGACTTATAAGTGTCGGTTGATCCACATCAACTTGCTTCCTTTTTTGTTTAGACCATCTTTTGCACGTGCCTTTTGTCAAACAAATATCTTTGTTTTTGCTGTTGGTTGCGATATTCACTCATACAAAGCGATATTCACTCATACAAAGTTTCTTGGTGACACTGGATCCCAATGTTTTACCCTCGATTTTATCCCCACTGCCCGTGTAGTGGTTGAATTTCAATAAGTACCCCTGGGGGTTGTGAGGCACCAAAATTTAAAGCCATAGCGAATTGGCTTTCCCTTTATAAATTGCTCCATATTGTTCCGGCCAAAATAATTACATCCAAATGAAAATTGTGAAACATAACCATACCGTGAGCTCATTTTCTGCTGCGTAGAAATTTACTGGATATAGAACGCTCGGTTATAAGTTATTTAAGTATAAAACAATCGAATTTTTGTCCTAAGCTTATTGTCTATATATGCAAATAACACTTTCGATGAGTAAAATCACTGAATTTATCACACTCGATTAGTTTACACTTCATTAGTGACAACCTAATCTCTGTATGATAAATCATACAATAGGCACCATTGGGTTAAAACGAGTAACCACTGAATATGAATTGTTACCCGTTTTACGCAACATTGCTCCTTAGACCAGGCGACTTTCTGCTCTAAAATCACAGTGCAAAAAATGCTCAGAAGCCCCCCACCTTCCCATCCAGACTTACGCCATCCCACTCATGAATGGAGTCCAGAGGCTGAAGTCAAGACACCCTCCCGTCAGGACTGCTAACGAGCTGACTGATTTTACTAGCGCTGACCACTGGAGGGTACAGTGGGAAGGACTGGAAATCAAGAATGCGAGCCTCATCTTAGACCCAACCTCTGAGCTGCCTGGCTTAACTCTGCCCAAAAGAGAATGGTGCAACCTAAATAGAATTCATCATTCATCACCTGGTAATGTGACATTAAAGGAATAACCCACAAATTTGATAATAGCTATGTAACCAACATTTATATAATCGTTATGAGCTTAAAATATTCGCATAGTTACTTGATGCTCTATAAGAGATATATATCGAGAACCTTTACAAGGGGATAATAGAGCCTTTATAAAATGGTTTTATAATTATCTAATAAGAACAGCCTTAGGGCGTTTTTATATCATTTTTTAAAATGTTTTAAAGTTTGTTAAACATGAGAAATAATACTTTCTCAACTATAATAAATTTAGAGCAATCAGTCACGAACGAAACTGAAAGCATTCTCCTACATAAACTTAAAGTACTATGTCGGACTTGATAACTTCCCCGCTGTCTTCTTTTTTAACTGGAAGAAACCAATATGTAGAATGCCGTGGCTTTAAGTCTGATCAATTTCTAGCTACTTCCGGAGTGCCCCAAGGCTCAGTACTGGGGCCTTTATTATTTATTTCATTTATTACTGATTTAGTGACTTGTGTTAATGTCAACTGCCTGCTATATGCTGATGACATGAAATTGTATTATACTATTGATACTGACGAGGATTGTGTGTTACTCCAAAGTAATTTAAATGACGTTAATAACTGGTGCATTTTAAATAATCCAGTGTTATTTGATTATGAGTTGAACGATACCGTATTAAATAAATCAGATGAGTTCAATGACTCGAAACTAAATTTTAACAAACATATAGAAAATATTGTTCTCTCTGCTTATAAAAGTCTGGGTTTTGTGATTAGAAATTCAAGTAGTTTTGATGACATTGAATTATTAAATCTTCTTTATACTGCATTTGTTAAATCCAGACTTGAATATGCTTCAGTTATTTGGAATCCAGGCTATAATAGATTGTAATTGCATAGAGAATATACAACGGCGCTACCTAAAATTCGTTTCATACAAAATTGATCATGTATATTCCGCTGTTGGCTTCGAACATGGACAGTTGCTAAATAGATTTGGTTTTCTTAGTTTACATGACTGCAGGAAACTTTATTCTCTTTTGTTTTTGCACAAGTTAATATTTAATCTCATCGATTGTCCTAATATCTTGAATATGTTAAATTTTAATGCCCAATCTTTTGAAACGCGTAATTATAAAACGTTTTATCTTCCCACTCCACGAACAAATGTTCTAATGTTCTCTCCCTTATTTTTTATGTGTAATACTTACATGTTTATTGAAGGACAGCTTGATATATTTTACTCCTACTACTAGTATTTCCAATATTAAGTGTATCTATTTGTAGTAATCTGCAATTTTGTTTTAATATGCTTTTAATCTGTTAGTGTATTATGCATGTTTATAATCGGTTATTTTTCCTGTTTGTCTGCATATTTTTTACCATTAGGTATAAATTATTGTGTTTTTTTCCCACCCCGTAATTGGTTTTTACTGTAGGGTGGTGTAAATAAATAAGTAAATAAATAAATAGATAAAACAGAAAGTGTCTTATTTAATTATTCAGTATATTGCGCGATAAAAAGTAAGGCTTTGAAATAAACATTTATATACACCATATCGTACTGCCTATCAGAAATTTTCCGAATTCGGTTACATTTCTATTTATCGCTCTCTAGATATGGCGTGTATAAATTTTGTGGGTCATCCGGTATATAAAAAATGTGAAATATTTTTATATAACGGTAATAGAAAAAATTGCAACTAATATTATTAAAAACAATTGTCCAAGGTAGATATATTGGGTTGTGTTACTCTCTACACTTTACATAATTTGTAGAACGTCAGCTTGCAAGTCATTTAGTACTACTAAATCAATCTGGACTGTTATTTCGACCTTCCAGAAACTGGATCACAAACAGTGTGGTGTTCGGTTTCACGTTTTACCCAAATCTATCGGTTAACCAAACGTCCATTCAGAGAGATGATCTGCCTTATCTTGACCCTCAGGTGGACAGCAATATAACGCCTTCGGCTTTTGTGGTAGATAAACCTTAGAACCTGACGCTGTCGAGAATAGATCACGCATAAGGCATAACTCAAGAAAAGCACGTCAAATTAATTAATTAGTGTCTAAATGTCTTTTGGTAAGTATAAAGGAACTATTAAAGTTATTATTATTAATGTTGTTATAACACGTTCTTATGATAACTCAATCTTAAGTCTTGGGCATTGTCAAGCGGTGAATGGGGGGAAATGCGAACACCAAGTTTGTTTTTTTAAACACTATTATACGGGATGTAATTGGTTTCATGTCATAAATAAACTGATAATGGGGAACGATCAGAGAAACAAAAAACCTAAAGCTATTCCACCCTGCCAATCCTCAGCACACGCGATATCACGTGTTCATTATAGACGTTAAAGAGGACTGGTGTCAGAACACAGCCTTGTCCGACGCCTTTGCCAACTTTACATTTGTCGGAATTAGTGTTGCCTACTTCCCCCAAAGCAGAGTTTTTTTATTCAGTTCACAAATAGTAAAGGCCAGATATTTGGGTTCTTTTAATCTCCAGTAATACAGCTCACATTTATCCCATTCAACATTTTCAAAAGTCTTGTGGTAGTCTACGAAACAAAGTTGCATAGGCACGTAATTCTTTTGCCTTCTCAATAAGTTGTCGCAAACTCAGTATTTGCTCTCTAATGCCGCGTTCTTTAACAAAGCATACTTGCTCAGGTACTTTGTAAGCCTGGATTGAAGATTGTACACCATTATTTTACTCGCATGTGATACCAATGCTAGCAATATGACATACAGACAGACAGTTTATTGATGTGAGACAGACACAATATATACACTCGTCAAAAAAAAATAGAACATACAAATTTAAATATTAAAAGTGTAAAATACATTACTTAGGCTATACTAATAAAATTAATTTAAAATGAATTTAAAATAAAACAAGCTAAACACGTAGGTACTCTTCGAAAATTTACCGAGCTTTTTATATAATTGTTACACATTCTATAGGATACTCTTCGCAGTTTTCTTGTAAATAATGTTAGTTTTTGGACAGCCTGAATTTTGTGATACCAACTTTTGTTCTGAAAAAGAAAATATATGAAAAAAATTGAAAAAAAAAAACATCCAACCTATCGGGGATTCGAACACAAGACCTCTGGATTACGTCAATGCGATCCTGCGATTGCAGCACTGGCCGAGACAGTGGAAATGCGCTGTGGTCAACAAAACTCTAGCCACTGCACCATCACAGATTACTACAAAAATTGATTGTCTGTAATATATATCTTCGAGAATCATATTTCAACGCATTTGGTATATTATTATAAAATATATATTAGTAAAATGCATAAACAAAAAAATATATATTATAGAGATAACATTTCGCAAGATTTCTATTTTAGTGCAGTAGGTGACCGTGGTAAGATGTAGTAATGAACCGTGCCGTCCGCAGCACGTGATTTTGAATTTTGAATACGTTGTCCGATCGCTTTGAAAATTTGATAAGTTTAAAAGGGGCATATAAACATTTATATAAACAAAGGAAATGATGGCTGTGTCTCGAGAACATCCCCTTTTTTATATTGAAAAAATTTTTTCAACACTTCTTTCCGACAAATGGACTTAATAATTTTTTCCTACGTTTGTACCATCAAAAGCCATAACATATTTTTCTCATGAAAATCGGTGTATCAATTCTTGAGAAAAAAATTCCATTTTTCTTTTTACCCTCATAACCACCCCATAAAAATGGTTTTCCAAAAATAATATTTTGGGAAATTTTATCTAATACTACTATCAACTTGTGTTTAAAATCTCGACCCGATTGGTGCGGGGTCAGTTAACACATGCTTGTCCCGCTATGCCCTTTCTTGTGACTGAAATTCTTCCAATCATTTGGCAAGAGGTTATACCTGTAATTGTTAATATTCATCGATAAACGGAAGAATGTAGTTATCACAGACATCTGCCCTTCCCTTCTTATGTACTACTACTACTACGATGGCGCTACAGCCCATATCGAGCCTTGGCCTCCACAATCTTCTGTCTCCAACTATCCCGACTCATTGACGAGACCTTTCAGTTTCCTGTATTTAACTAAAGTATACCAAAAATGACTTGATTTGGTGTTCTACAGGGTGTTTTATAGGCAAAGTTGTAAAAATCACCACTAATAAAGTACCTTTATTTTTCAAAATATGAAAAAATTCCACTAAGAAAAGTTATTTAGAGTGCAATTTTATACCTCTATACCAAATTTCAGGAATATAAAATAATTTTTTTGAAACTTCCCATTTTTTCAATAAATTAGTATTTTATTTTGAACCATTCAATTAAAACTGCATGCAATTATTTTTTGTGAATTAATATTTAAAGTTATGTAGAAGCTAAAAGTAGGCTATGAGAAAAGCAGTGGATACACATTTATCATTTATTATTGACATATCTGTCAAACGTAGTTAATATTATCCTTAATTTCTGTTTCAAATTAACGAACCAAGCATAAAAAATTAAGTGAAAATGGTACTCACAGTGCGCCGTGCGTGAAAAAATTTATATTGTGCAATGCTATGGAATTGGCGGTGAAAACTCGCTAAGAGAAGTGGTAAGCCAATTTAATTTGAAATTTCCAAACACTGCTTTGTCACGTACTCAGGCTATGAGAATAATTAAAAAGTTTCTGGCTACTGGTAGTGTTCTTAACATGAAAAGAAAAATAAAAGCATATGATGAAGACAATGTTGGGGCTATTATAGCTCATGCCTCTGTTATAAAAAATCCTAGGATGCCACTAAGAGAGAGATCAGCTCTTATTAATATTAGCAAGTCTGAACTCCAAAGAATTTACAAGGCAAAGAAAATTAGGGCATATAAAGCAAATTATAAACATACGCTTGAAGAGGGAGATGACGGCCGTAGGTTGGATTTTTGTTTGACCATTGGAGAAAAAATCATGGAAGAGAGATTTTTTCATCATTTCATAATTTTCTCAGATTAATCCACATTCACAACCAATGGTGTTGTTTCATCTCAAAATTGTCGGTTTTGGGCTTCTGAAAATCCAAATTTTAGAATTCATTGTAGAAGACAATATTATAAAAAAGTGAATTGTGGTGTGCCGTTTCTTATCACGTTGGAGTTATTGGGCCTTATTTCATTGAGGGAAGGTTAGACCAGCACACTTATTTACAGCTTCTTGAAAGATTTTCTGAAGAACATTTAAATATTTTAAGAGATATGCCTTTAGTTCATTTTCAACATGATGGTTGCCCTGGCCACTCCACAGAAATGGTTAATCGGTGGTTGAATTTAAATTTTGGAGAAAATTGGATTGCCAGGAATGGACCGATCAAGTGGCCGGCGAGATCCCCAGACCTATCAATATTGGATTTCTTTTTATGGGGTCGCCTCAAGCAGTTGGTTTTCGCTGAACCACTTCCTAACGATGTAGCAGTATTGAAGCAGAGAATTACAAATGCCGTAAACTCCATACCGTTAGATCATATTCGAAACAGTTTTAAGGACTTCAGGCGAAGGATCGAAATGTGTGTGGATGTGGGTGGTAGCTACGTCGAATAATAAAAAAATTGTAAACATTGTTTTATATTGGTCAATAATTAATTTGTTTGTGAATCTGTTATGTTTTTGACATTTATTACTTGGTATAATTTTTAAACCTCATTAATCTTCTGTTAGTAATTGTTTCTTGTTTTACAATTAGTTCGATCAACATAATACCTTCTTACATCTCGTATATTCAATTTTTTATTTACCAATAGCCTACTTTTTGAGATGATTAACATTTGCTCCTACACAACTTTAAATATGAATTCAACTCTTAATTCGCAAAAAATGGGAAGTTTCAAAAAAATAATTTTATATTCCTGAAATTTGATACAGAGGTATAAAATTGCATTCTAAATAACTTTTCTTAGTGGAATTTTTTCTTCTTTTGAAAAATAAAGGTACTTTATTAGTGGTGATTTTTACAACTTTGCTTATAAAACACCCTGTAGCACACCAAATTAAGTCATTTTTGGTATACTTTAGTTTTACAACAAGCAGGACTCGATCCCCAAATACCATTCCAAAATTCGAAAATTTTTGGTCCGTTACATCTATCCTGGGACACACTGTATATCGGACAGGTCTATATTTTTTAAGAATTTTGTTTCAAATAAGCCAGTATTTTTAAACTTCCCATCCGATTACTACTACAAGATAAATTAAGCAGATAAGTTGAGAATCCGTGAAAGCGCGTCAAAAAGTGCATATAACTTTTGACACACACGGAATTTTTGGGCGCAAATATTTTTCTCATAATCAGGAGGACGTAATACATAAGAATCGACAATAAAATTTCAGGTGGAATGTTTCGCCGAAAAAAATTAAATTAAATCAGTTAGACTGTACTGAAATCAAATTAAATTATTTTTGTCCATGAAAATATTACTCTCATACTTTTTTTCGTAAAATTAGTTTTACAACATGGGTAGTACACCTTCATAACTAATTAAGATACAGAAAAACTAAATACATACACGGACAAAATCATTGATTTTCAATAATTAATTAATTAATCTACTTCTCACTCTAGCGATTTTTGTTTCTAACATTTTAGAATAATCATAATGAATTCTTGCTTTGGGAGCTTATAGTTCAATTTCACAAATTGAAACGCATGATTAGAAATATCAAAGAGAAACCTTGTTATCCAGTCTTTCCTTAATCTGGCACTGTTGATATTTATACTTCATAAATACATTTAATATAATTAATAACGAGTAAAACAGCGTAAACTGACAATGTAAACAATCTTATTCCAACATCTGAATATCTGTTATTAGAATTTACGAATTATTTTTTATTTCCGCTTTCATAATTGAATACCTAAGTGGATAAAGGTGTTATGTCACACTTTTAAAGTTTTGAGTAAATTAAACAAAACGGTTTTGAGTTGGAACTTATTTATTTTGCCTTCGATTCAAATGAATAATACCTCATAAAATAGATAATTTTGGGTTATGTTCTTTTGTTTACACTAATATTAAAGAACAATATCAAGCTGTTATGAAACTAGATTTTTCTGTCCAAAACTGTGTACATCCACTAAAATTACTGGTTGTATGTATGACATGGCGCCTTTATAATTAAAAAGTTTCTATAAAATATTACAAATTTAGAATTCACCGTTTATTGGGTGTTAAATCGATATCAATGTTCAAAAATTGCATAAAGTAATTTTTTTTAAAAATGCGACATAACACCTTTATCCACTTAGGTCTTCAATTATTATACTCTTCGCAAGTACGAAAACGAAGAGTATATTGCATTTGATCGGTACATTTCTAATACCGGAAATGTTGCTCGCAGAGAAAAAAAATTCATATCATTCTGTTAGTGAACGATTTCTGAACAACTTTCTAACTGTCCCTCTATCCTCCTGTCACATTTCTTGTAAGCAGGATAACTTAACAAAGAAAAGCCGATTGTATTGAAATTTAGACAGTAGGTTATTGTTAACTAGAGGAAGAACCAATTTTGAAAAAAATCGATCAGTAAATAAAAAAAGTTAATTTATTTATTTAGATACAACCACCCAACAGATAACCAATTAAAGGGTGGGAATGTTACACTAGAAAGCACTAACAGTATAAATATTATATGTACTATATACACAGTACGTCACAGAAGAAACAAAATACAAATATTATACTAAGAGAAGCTGACTTAAAAAATATATACACAACATATACATATCATATTATGCTAAAAACATGTAAACGATAATACGAGGAATGGGATTATACGCATATTCGTTTTTTTACGGATAGCAATCTTTTAATTGAGGCAGGACTATAATTGACACGTTGACTGCCATCTCGGTCTATATGACCGAGGTTTTTATCGTCTATGAGGCCAACTCGGTCCATAAGACCGAGTACTTATATTTGCCCTGTGGGTCGACTCGGTCTATAAGACCGAGTTATGTTTTTGAGATCTCTGGATCTTCTGGATCTTTTCGGGATCTCGGAATTTCCCAGCGACTCGGTCCAGCACATTTCTATCGTTATAAATAGACCGAGATGGCGTAGTAAAGGACCGAGACCTTTTTTGACGTTTTTTTTGGCAGTTTTTTTTTTCAAAATATTGTGTCAATTCATAGTGTATTAACTGATGATATTCATGGCCTGTGGGATATTTCATTTGGTTAAACCGTTGTTACCGGTTGGCGCCTTATGAGAAATTTGTCTTAACCCGTATGGCAGTCAACGTGTTAAATATATCAAGCTCATTTTGCAGTGAATTATAATTTTTACACATAAAATGTATTGGTGAAAGTTTTAGTAAATTGGTTCAGGGGGTAGCAAGATAAAATGTTTCACGATTTCTGCTTTCTATACGAGGTACACGAAGACACAGTTGCTCCAAAATAGACGGGCAATCAACCATATTGTAAATAATTTTATGTAGGAAAATTATAGAGTGTGCTATTCTCCTATTTTCTAGACTCGACATATCAAATCTTTCTAACATGAGGTTTTGTGAATAACCAATTGTGAGATAATCACCGTCTTCAATAAAACACAAATACTCAACAAAGCAACGCTGAATGTTTTCAATACTTGTTATATAGGTCCCGGGGACCATACCAGCGAGCAATATTCTAATTTTGATCGCACAAAGGAATAGTACAGTAATTTCATAATGTCCGTATTATTAAAACCCTTACAATTCCTTATTATAAATCCTAGGCTTTTTAAAACTGATGATACAGTTAAATTTACATGTTCATTGAAACCTAAACTTCTGTCAGAGGTCACTCCCAGATCTTTAATTGTCGAGTCTTTGTAACTCCTGGTTATTTAAATGGTAATTATAACTAACATGATTGCGGGCTCTACAAAATGTAAATGCGCTACATTTAGATACATTGAGAGGTAATTGATTTAGTAGACACCAATCATTTATATTATTCAAGTTATTTTGAAGCTTGTCACAATCTTCCTCAGTTTCATTTACATAATAGATTTTTAAGTCATCCGCATATAACAGACTTTCAACGTCAATATTTGTGATAATTTCATTAATAAAAATGTTAAAGAAAAGTGGTCCCAG
The DNA here is from genome assembly GCA_936432065.2 of Rutpela maculata. Taxonomy (NCBI): domain Eukaryota; kingdom Metazoa; phylum Arthropoda; class Insecta; order Coleoptera; family Cerambycidae; genus Rutpela; species Rutpela maculata. The sequence goes on from OW386293.2 coordinate 22,865,336, forward strand.
TACAGATCCTTGAGGGACACCTAAACTAGCCAAAACGTCGAATGACCTGAAACCATGGTATTCTACATATTGCCGCCTATTTTCTAAATACGAGGTAATTAAATCTAATAGTGCCACTGATAGTCCGAATTTGCTAAGCTTTTGTATCAGAATACCATGGTCCAGGCGATCAATCGCCTTGGAAAAATCCGTATAGATAATATCAACCTGTTTGTTATCATCCAGTTTTTCAGAAACATATTGCGTGACACAGGTGAGGTTAGTTTCAGTGGATCTGCCAGATACAAATCCATGTTGATTTGTTACAATTTGACCTTGTACGTGCCTTGTTAGTGGCATACTCAAGGTAAACTCAAAAACTTTCGCAAAATTGCAGATGATTGTTATTGGCCTATAGTTCTCCGCATTATTTTTGTTGTCTTTTTTATACACTGGATATAAACGAGAATATTTCCACACATTGGGAAATGTTTGCGATTTTAGGGATAGATTAAAAATGATTGTAAGTGGACGAGCAAAAATGTGTGCACAGTCCTTTACTATAAAGGCAGGTATATTATCTGGTCCCTTGGGGGCGAATTTAGGTTTAATTTTCTTGAGAGATTTCAGCACGTCCATTTCCGAAAACGTTGTTACATATAAATTATTACTATTTGCCTCACAGCAGGGGGGTATTTATTACTATTGGTATTAGGATTTAAATAAGCTGCTTGAGAGACGGTCGCAAATGCATTAACAATATCTTGAGGAGTTGTATGTTGAACATTATTATATAAAATATTGTCTGGAATTGAGGAACATCTTTTTTTACTATTTACATACGACCAAAATTTTTTCGGATCATTTTTAATGTTACCTTGTATATTCAATAAATAATTGTCATGTGCTTGTTTCACATTATGTTTAATTTTCTCTCTTATATTCCTAAATTCATTATAATGATCATCGTTTTTTGTTTGTTTATATTTTTTTCTAATAGTATTTTTCTTCTTTATATCCCTTACGATATCATTTGTATGCCATGGTGGATATTTAGGCTGTTTAGGAACAGTTTTGGGTACAAATTTATCAAATATCTCTGTTAATTTCGAATAAAAAGCAGTACACGCTAAGTTAACATCATTCAGTTCAGTTAGAAATGACCAGTCTGTTTGAAATAAACAATCGTACAAGAGAGGATAATTGGCTTTTTTAAAATTATACATTTCAGTTAAATTACACGGGAAATTTTCGGGTTGAGAATGATTTATTTTCAGAGATATATCTAATGGCGGATGATGTACGTCTTCTATAAACAGGCATTCGAATGATCTACTGACATCGCAATTTACACTTGATAGTACCAAATCAAGAACACTCTCATTAATATTTAACACAGTATTAAATTGTTTCAAATACAAAAATTCTGAGAAACGTTGCAAAGTAATTACACGATTGCTTGGTACAACATTTACCTTGTTAAACTAAACTTAAAATATTAAAATCTCCTATAAAATAAATATTCTCGTCATTTAAATAGTCCAGGGATTCCATACACTCAAACAGGACAGGACATAGGTAATATGCGGCGTATTTGGGGGTACATAAATGATGAAAATGAAAATATTTTGAAAATTAATAGTCACCTTAACACCAGCGATATCTATTTGGGGAAGAGTTTCACGTATAAAACTTAAGTTTAGTTCGTCATATATATACTTACTGTTTAATGCCATAAGTACACCCCCACCTTTGCTTCTATTGATTTTTGCAAAGTTCCGGTCACATCGTATTATAATTGGGGGAAGATTTCTGTATTCAGAACATGCGAATTCAACCAGGTCTTTGTGAAAGCATATATATCATAATGACATGTTACACAGGCTATAAATAAGTCTTGCAATTTAGCGTTTAGCCCGCGGACATTTTGATAATAGATGTTTATATTATGAGTTGGTGAAAGGGCTGTTGCTGGTAAAGGTGGCAGTATACATTGATTATAGTCATTGGAGTTATTATATGATGCATTTGCTTTCACTTCTAGCTATGCCGAGAATGACATATTTGCCTTAAACTCAGCTGTTTTTTGCTTATAAATGAACCAGTTATGGTCCCATGCAGCATGTTCGACATTGAGCTCAATTTTGCCAGTATTTGAGTAGTCCACAAAATTGGTACACTTTAACAATTTAGTATTGCAGTCTTTTACATAATGTCCCCTCGCACATTTTGGGCAGCGTATTTCAGATTTACACTGGTCTGATATATGGTTAAATCCTCTACATTTAAAGCACCTTCGTATATCGATAGAATCGTAAACATTACATAAATCAAAACCAACAAATAACTTACCTTCTCCAACCGACATGACTTTATTATAGAAATTTGTGTCGACTTGCAAAATGGCTTGATGGCTTTTTACATTTTTCTTGGTTGGCCATAACTTTAGAACTTTAGAACCATTATGTCCATTATTAATAATCATTTAACATTTAAAAAATAGTTTTCTTAATTTTGATGGCTTGGAATTAAATAGAAATATTGCGAAATGTTATTTCCTATTATTGTTTATTTATAAATTTCACTAATATACGTTTCATAATAATATAATATTCATTTATCTAAATATGACTTTAGGCTAGCCACATATTATGAACATTCACACATTTATTAATAACAGATGATGGTGTAGCGAGTGCACTCCAAGGGTCGCGGATTCAAAACACGCACAAGTCTTTTTTTTTATTATTTTATTTTGCACCGACAAATGTTGCCAAATAAAATGTCTAAAACTAAATTGATATTATATTTGCACACCGCTATGTGGAAATAGTTATTCATAAAATTTTAATAATATAATACTTGAAAACCACTATTACCGATATGCTACATCGGTAATAGTGGTGGGGGATGGCTGATGACAAAAAAATTTTGAACCCTTTGATTTTTGTAAAAACACTAAATCACATTTTTTTTATCCTGTTTAATATTGGGGTGGGGGTGGAAATGAAGGAGATAGTGAAGGGCAGGTACCAAAAAATGTTTGAGACCTTGGTTTCTTGTACATACACTAAATCCTAATTGTATTCTCTTAATTGCTTGCTTTACCTATTCACCCCCATTTATCCACTAACCCTTAAACGAATAGGATCAAAACATAATCTAGTTTCAGATCTCACTATAATATGTAGATGTACCAAATTTCAAGTCAATATCATAAACGGTTCCAGAGTAATCTTACACAAAAAAAAGTTACAGACAGACATACAACGACAGACAGATTTTTTTTGTTGAAACTTAATATCTCGACATTTCATGACATTCTAAGCCTATTTGAATAAAAAAAATTATAAATTTGTTTTACCATTATTTTACTTCCACCCCACCACGTAAATGCGGAAGTGAAATAATGATAATATAAATATAATAAACGTATGTCTACGTCGATGTAAAAGTGATAGTTGAAAATTGCATTTAGAAATATGAATTACACGTAGTAAATCATTTTTCTTGTCTTCAAATAAATCATATTAAAAAACTTGTGCTGGCTGAATGTCATTTCAGATATATGTACTTTCTATTAATTGTATACTGCTCCCACGGACAATATTGGGCCAATAAATGAAAATGGAGTATTTAACGCTCTGAAGAAACAATATTGCCAACTTCGGGCTTATGTCGATAATATGCAGCTTTTGCAAGAGTTTAGAAAATTTATTACATGACACCATATCCTAGCTTAAAAATCAGTTATCAATATATCAGCACGATTTTGTAATAGGGCCCTCCACCACCTCAAATCTTATATGTCAACTCAATTCAACTCTGAGGCCATTGATCAACGTCAACAAATTGATGTAATATACACAGTTTAAGGCGTCCAACACCCTCGACCACAATATATGGCTTCAGAAAGTGTCTTGTTTTGGTTTCGTCCATATTTTTTCAATCTATTTTCTTAGTCAGAAAACAATAAGTAGATTATAGTGGGTGTAGGTCTGCCGAATACCTGGCAATATATGATGATCCGTAAGGGTCAATTCTCAGGCCTTTGCTCCATAACTTATTTATAAATTATATTATGGTTATTTATGTGTTATTTTAAAACTCTTTATGTTCGTCAGTTCCAAAGAGCATTATAATCTATTACAAAATAGCCTCTCCAGCATTAAAGTTTGCAATACATAATGATAATTACCGGTTATTTAATTTTTTTTACCGGTTATTTCGGTAAATTCTGAACTTACGATATGTCACGTATTCAACGTTTCTATTTATGTCAGTGACTAGTATTTACTAGATGCAGAGTGACTGTCTCAACACTGAGCACTTTTAACAATAAATAATATTATAAAAAGTAAAACCCAAACACCAAGCCCCAAGAAATACAAGTAAGAGAGACATTGACAATATCTTGCGACAGGAAATTGAATATTTCACTGCTGCAAATATCCGTGGAAAACATTTAGAAGTATGTTATTACCAATTCTTATTAACTTATCGACATACCAGTATCGATTGAGGAAGGGCATCTTCAGCTGGTGGTATTATATGCACAAACATCAGACGACTAACAGATACATCTTTGAAAAACTAACCCCTTTTAAAAGGCTATTATTCTAAAAATTATTGTATTTTTAGATTAGGTATTCAGTAAATGCCTTATTTGAGTTTATGTTTATAATTTTTGTTATTTAAATTGATATTTCTGTTATTAAAAAATATTTATTTAATGTATTTCATTTATATACTTTTTTTGATAGAAAACCTTTTGTTTGTTCATTATATTAATTATACGTATATAAAAATGTTTTTTGTTAAATTTAGATAATATTGTACATGAATAAAAAAAAACAATTTCCATTTTCGCCACCCTTATCATTCATTCCAAAAATTACCGGTAAATTGCAAACCCTATCCAACTTATCCAATTAGTATTTTCAAAATAAATTAACTTTAACTATGTTCTAGGCAACAAAATTAGCACCTGTTAAATTTAATTATAGTATGTTCTTCAAAGTCCCGAGACTTAGAAGAACCTTGAGTACATAACAAGATTGATTGCCTATAATTTTGAAATCCGAAAAAAAAAATTTTCTTAACCTAGTGAACCAATTTAATTGTATTTCACATATATTGTAAATCTACTCTTGACAATTTATTAATGATATTTTCAAGAAATCTTTTAATGAAGAAAAAAAATTGATGCTTTTGAATTTTTTGAAAAATTTGAATACGTACTTACACGTTAGACACTCACCATTTTTATTAATTATCCACCATATAATAAGCTACAACGTATATTTTTCACAAAATTCTATCGAAAAAAAAGACGTCAGGAACATAAAAGGATTTTAATGCCATGCGCGTACGAAGAACTTTATGAAGCTTTTAGCTTTAATTCAGTTTCTAAGCCCTTAAAAGATATTTTGACGTTTTGTTTTGTTCAATTTTCCTCTCTGAATTCATTTTTTAATCTTACTTTTTTTTACACAAAAGGAATTTATTTAACTGATAATTCGAGGTTTTGGCGGAGGCGCCGCGTGTAACAACATGTCTTTAATTTTCATATTTTGGAGTTCATGATATGTTATGGGGCCTTTTAAAAAATACGTTCGCTTTCATAGGGGAGGGGAAAATGTGACAAAACGAACGATACGAGGGTATGAAAAGTTCTCACAAAAAAATGAAAAATAACTAATATTATCATTTCAATTTCGTTTTCTCGTGGCAATTTATTCAACAGATTTTTTTTTAAATTTAATCGAAGGGGGAAGGTTTGCAGATGAACGTTCGTTTAATGGGGTGTTTCATGAATGAAATATTAAGAATAATAACGTTCTTAATTGGCCAATTTTAACATTTTTTTTTTAAACTCAAAATGAACAATCATATTTAACGTGCCTTTTATTTATCATAGTTTTTGTTTCTATCTATTGTAATTATTTAACGACAGTGGCATTGCCATCTCATTAAAACCAATTTTGCACTGTTTTTGATTAGTTTTTAGTTTTTTAATTGAACCAATTTGTTTGTATTTCACATATATTGTGAATCTACTCGTGACAATTTATTAATGATATTTTCAGGAAATCTTCATGAAGAAAAAAAAATTTGATCCTTTTGAATTTTTTGAAAAAGAAAATACCTACTTACAGGTTATGATTTTTCATTTTGAGCTTAAGAACAATGTTAAAATCGGCCAATTAAGAACGTTATTACTCTTGATATTACTTACGCTCGTAATATCTGTGAAACACCCCATTAAACGATCGTTCGTGTGCAAACCTTCCCCCTCCGATTAAATTTAAAAATAAATTCTGTTGAATAGATTGATACGAGAGAACGAAATTAAAATACTAAATATTAGTTATTTTTAATTTTTTTGTGAGAACTTTCCATATACCCTCCTATCCTTCATTTTGTCACATTTTCCCCTCCTGCACAGTGGGCCAGAATCCGAAAAAGCTGGCGAAAAGTCGAAAAATGGAGTGATGGTTTTGAAAATTTTCACTTGGGGCTTTTAGAGGTCGCTGATTACGAATTGGGTAATAGTTTTTTCAAGAACAAAATGGCGGCTCCAACATGGTGACAAACGTTTGAGAAAAGTTAGTCATTTCCACTGGAAATTGGTATTCGGGGGTTTTCGAGGTCGCTGATTACGAATTTGATAATAGTTTCTCCAAGAACAAAATGGCAGCTCCAATATGGCGACAAACGTTTGAGAAAAGTAAGGCATTTTAATTGTAAATTGGTATTCGGGGGTTTTCGAGGCCGCTGAATACGAATTTTGTAATAGTTTTTTCAAAAGCAAAATGACGGCTCCAATGTGGCGACAAACATTTGAGAAAAGTCAATCATTTTAATTGAAAATTGGTATTCGGGGGTTTTCGAGGTCGCTGATTACGAATTTCAATTCAAATTTAAAAAATTAAATTAGCTAATTAATTTAAATTCAATTTTACATACTTTTAGGCATTTTATAAATTCCAACCAAAAAATAAATAATTTTTCAATAATTATTTTTGACATAACAAAATGCTTTAATTTTTTCAAAAATTGTTTATAACAAATAAATATTATCAATTTTTACGTTTAAATGGAATTTTTATGCTAAAACAACACTATAAACCAAAGTTAACGCGTCGCTGTATTTTGCACCGTGTCAGAAAAACGATCACAAAAATAATAGTGGCTCCTAGAGGCAGCCAATTTTTACATTTTTTTACACTTTAAAATTAAAATAGTAATTCGAAGCAGTTACCGAGCGAGGGCCCGTCGTCGTGTCGTACGTATATTTTCAATTTAAGACCTCGTACTTGACAAAATTATTACACATTACTTCCAAACCGGGATGAACCGGGTTCTAAATTTTGTACTATAATTTCAAAAAACTATAAGAAATCGACCAGTAAAAGAATCATGCTTGGAACATGTTGTGCTTTTTTGTAGCTCAAACAAAAGGTACCCGTTAATTTTTATTTCTTTATCTTTGTAGAACCCCGTTTAACACAATTTTATGACCGAATGTATCACATTTCACAAACAATAAATGTATGCAAAGTAAAATACTTACTTTATAGATTATCTTGCAAAAATTTTACTATGTTTTTGTTGAAATTACACAAATTACAGGAATATCGAATAGTACGTTCGAATGTGGCAAGCAACTATTCACAACTGTACGCTAACAGAACGTTGTGTTCCTCAGGGTGTATCAGGTAAAAATGGGCAACAATACGGTTGGAATTTACGGTACGTAATGAACTGAACATTTCTGACTATAAAAATATTACTTTGAATACAATTAAACCTCTTTCGAATTTTGGACTTTTGGTCAGCTTTTTCGGATTCTGGCCCACTGTGCTCCGCTCTGAAAGCGAACGTATTTTTTAATGGCCCCATAATATACCCATGAACTTTAAAATATGAAAATTAAAGACATGTTGCTACACGCGGCGCCTCCGGCAAAACCTCGAATGATCAGTTAAATAAATAAATTTTGTGCTATATTAAAAAATTAATTCAGAGCGGAAAATTGCACAAAATAAAACTTCATAATATCTTTTTCGTCATACCTCCCTCGAAAGTATACTCTAATTCCATTGTTGTGTCGACAGTAAGTGGCGCTTTATGTACCAAATATTTGTTGCCATTGGCAACGGGTCGTTATTTTTAATAACGTCCCTAGGGAAATAAAGTAAATTTGGGAGAATTTTCTCCTTTATATAACAAGCATTAAATTAAATGTTTTAACTTTATTGGAAGTAAATCCAGGCAAGCCTTACTTGCTATATCTTATATATCCGACATTATTTTCAAAATGTTTGGAGCCACAGTATGTCCCCGGATTGTGTTTGTGATAGGTATAAAATACAAAAAAAAAAAAAAATTAGTACGGCTTTCTTTTTCTGCAGTCTCGGTCTGCTTGACGTAAAATGGATTTTTACCAAATTTCAGTTAAAATAGAGTTAATCTGAGAAGAAAATAAAAGAAAATAAATCATTGTAGGTAAACTGGTCTTTCTGTTAATTTTAAGGAAAAATTGTATTTGGATAAAATATTTCCTGATTATCTTTCCAATTTGACTACGTTACCCCTTCGATAGAGTTTTGTGAAAAATATATGTTGTAGCTTGTTGTATGGTGTATAATTAATAAACAAAAATGGTGGGTGTCTATAACGTGTAAGTACGTATTTAATTTTTTTTTTAAATTCAAATGCATACATTTTTTTTTTCTTCATGAAAAGATGTCCTGAAAATATCATTAATAAATTGTCAAAAGTAGATTTACAATGTATGTGAAAAACAAACAAATTGGTTCACTTGATTAACAAAAAAAATTTTTTTTCGGATTTTCGAAAAAAAAAAGTTCCCAGATATTTGAAGTTTTTTAGATCAAAATTTTTTGTGGTAGTATCTTACGCAAATATACATCACTGGTAGGAACCACACACAAAAGACTTGCAAAGGCACGGGCACTTATCTTAACCTGCCATGGCCTTTGGCCTTTTCAACAGCACTGTTAATTCTATAAAAGATTGTTATAGTCAGTGAAACTTCGTGTTTATCTGGGTTATGCTTTCATTAATTTTAATTTAATTTGTTTGTCTTATATACGTATTTGTTATAATTTTATTATTTATTGTAACAAATTCACTTTTCTATTGTCTGTGTACTTGTTCTCTTTGGGCCATAGTTGAACAGTGTATGCTAAACAAATAAATAAATACTGACAACGTTGCATGAAAATGCTGTTATAAGTAGGAACACAATAAACGGTAATATCGTACTATGTAGATTCCCTTATATTACATATCTATGAACCGCACGCATTAGACTCCTTGTTAGAATTTAGAATTTCTATTTTGCGTTATTGCTTAATCGCCTCTGGTAGAGAGTAGCCAACGTATTTAGAGCTTTTAGTGTCTCTCTTGGGATCCTTATTACTTGCCATTTGCGACAGTTGGTTGTGCAGGAGTAAAGTTTTCTCGTTTTAATATAGTTTTACATTTTATGAGGCGAGCTATAACCATTTCTATTTGAGAGCCACAATGTGGGGTAAATAGCGGCACGGGAGGATTATTGTTGTTATTATCTAATAATACTCTGGGTAGCTACACACTTTTTTTTACAAAACTTTAATTATAGCCCAGAGGAAAAATGACGGCAAAAGCTGGGATGAAATAAAACTTATGTAAAATTTTACATAGAACTAGGTTTTAGGTATGAAAGTATAAAAAAAGTTATCAAGGTTCTGGTTGCAACATAAAAGTAAAAGTGAAAATTGAAAAACACAAAAATACCCTTACAAAAAATTAGTCACTAATGTTACTTAGTTTTGTGCTCATGCTCAATCATCTTGCAATGCAACTTATTTGCATTTTGAATGTCAAATATGTCAAAAAGTATTTAAGATAGACCTATACAATATTACATATTTGAAATCAGGGGGAAAAGGGCTTCTCGAAAATGCAATAATATATAGGGTGTTCCATTTAAAAAACATATATTTAGTTCGTATCAGATGATATTTTTTTTATCACGTTTCAATAAAATATAGGTAAGATCCTACAACTTTTATACGAAACTTTTTTTCTATTTTCAATAATAACAGAAATAAGGGGGGGGGGGGGTTAATATAGAGTGAATAACCCTGTACTTCCATTTCAGAAAATGCCCTTATTGATAAACTGATGCTATTGCTGGTATCTTCATAAGAATTATATCTCCATTTTTATTTGATTTTAAATATACGTTTTGAAAGAGGGTAGCAAAGGCATTGAAAATATCTTGGGAATTTGTACTTTAATAATAATAATAATAATAATAACTAACAACTAAACAAAAAGAGACTTGGCTTCGAAATCAGTAGTGACAATAGAGTAAACCACCTCTTCTGTATGGACGACCTGAAGTCATTTGCTAAGAATGAAGCCCAATTAAAGCAAGAGCTGGACATCGTCAAATCATTCAATGATGACATCAAGATGGAATTTGGCTTAAACAAGTGTGCTACAGTGGTCCACCAGCAAGGTAAACATGTGAAAAGTCATCAAAATATCGTACTGAATGATCAATCTGTAATACGAAGTATGGATCTGGGGGAAACATACAAGTACCTGGGTGTCGAAGAATGCGCCGAAATCGATAACGACGAAATGAAAAATAGGATTGCCAGGGAATACTACCGTCGCATTAGGCAAGCTCTTAAGACCGAGCTAAATGCCAAAAACAAAATTGCAGCAGTAAATACTATTGCCGTACCCGTAGTCACCTACAGCTTTGGAATTGTGGATTGGCTTCGAAGCGGCATCGTGAAAATGGATAGGAAGACAAGAAAAATCCTAACAATTGGCGGAATTCATCATCCGAAGGCAGATGTGCACAGGTTATACGTTAAGAGGAAAGATGGCGGTCGTGGATTGATAGACCTGGAATCTGCTCATGACTCCTCTATCGTGGGACTGAGCGCGTATATCGGACAGGGGACGGACAAATTCACTCGAATAGTTAAAGAGCATGATAAAGATATCATGCTCTTGTATTCCATCCAGAAGGAAGCGAGTAAAATCCAAGCAGAATACCTGGGTACCGAGACCACTGACGAGGACGCCAAGAAGAAAATTAAAACCAGCATCGAAAAGAGAGAGGAAAATAGAAGTACTTTTCTCAAAGCCGATGCACGGACAATTCTTCCGCGACCTCGATCGACCGGCAGTGGACAAAATGGCGTCTACGAAGTGGCTGAATGGCTCGGGCCTGAAAGGGGAAACGGAAAGCCTGATAATAGCAGCGCAGGATCAAGCACTAAACACTAGGTACCACCAGAGAATGATCTTGAAGCAGCCTGTTGACAGCAAGTGCAGAATGTGCGGAGGAGCAGAAGAACATGTCAGTCACATGGTGGCAGGATGTACTACGTTGGCACCATCAGAGTACACTCACCGACATAACAGAGTAGCTAGATATCTCCACTGGGTCATGTGCAAGCACTTCGATATACCGGTGCCGCAAAGATATTATGGATATACTCCTGAGACGGTTGTCAGTACCAACGACGTCACAATTATGTGGGACGTGCCAATTATAACAGACAGAGAAATTCGCGCAAATCGACCAGACATCGTCATATACAATAAAAAGGAGAAATCTTGTTTGCTGATCGATGTATCCATCCCGAATGACACCAGTATAATGCTCAAGGAAACAGAGAAGTTGAATAAGTACAAAGACCTCCAAATAGAAGTTAGCAGAATGTAGAATGCAAAGACCACAGTCGTGCCAGTAATTGTAGGAGCCCTAGAAGCCGTCAAGAAGGGCCGTGACCGGGGTCTACAACAACTGCCTGGTCAACCGAGCGCACAAGAAGTGCAGAAGATCGCACTATTGGGAACGGCGCATATTTTAAGGTAAGTCCTGGACTAGGAGTCTCTGTGATCCCTTGTTGGGATCTGGACTCTGAGCTGTTGGAGCGGACATCACCAACGTCGCCTGAAGGGCCTAAAAACCTGGAACGGGCTCCAACAGAGCCGAATTTCAAACGCGCGCGAGGAATTCGGTGAATAGTTTCCATCTACGGCTGAGAAAGTGTGCCGCTGTTAAGTCTATAATAATAATAATAATAATAAACTTTATTTCCACAGACTTAACAAGCATCAGAATATAGTCAATCTCTTTAAAATGCACATATTTCATTGTAAATACAATAAACAGAAATATATATAAAAAACAAACAATGTAGAATACAATACATGAGGCATCAATGTATAAACTTTCCAAACAGGGAAAAGAAAACTAAAATAAAAAATATTTTTTGTTCAATCAATAAGATCAGTAGTACTCATCAATTGTATAAAACGAACATTTGAGTAACAGTGATTTTACTTATCTTTTGAAAAGTTGAATAACATTTATTTTTTTAATATGGATGGCTAATTTGTTGAACAATTTGATAGACATTAATTTAGGACCTTTTGAAACGATGGATAAGGTGTGAGCTGGTATGTTCAAATTGTAATTATGTCGTAGATTATGACTAGTGTCATTTCTGCAATTGAAATGATTAAAATTTTCTTTTATATGAGTTACACAGCTTAAGATATATAGAGAGGGAGCGGTTAAAATTCCTAATTCTCTGAACAGAAGTCTGCACGAGTGACGAGGTCTGAAGAACATTGTACGTACAATTTTTTTTTGAAGCGTGAACACTTCATGAAATCGAGAACAGTTGCCCCAGCAGATGATGCAATAATTTAAATGAGACTGGACGTGAGCAAAATAGTAAATTTTTAAAATATGTACGTTAACAAAAGAGCGCAGTTGCCAAATGACGAAGCAGTGCGTAGATAATTTATTATTCACAAAGACTACGTGAGTTCCCCAATTTAAAAGAGAATCCATATAAACTCCAAGGAATTTAACTCTATTATTTTGTCCCACTGTGCGGGTATCAGTTTTAACTAGTATGCTGTATTCCTGTTTCTTGCTAGTAAAAAGTAATAAATCTATTTTTATGTTATTAAGTGCAAGACCTGTACTCTCACAGAAAGTTTGCATTGATGTAATGGCGTTACTGGCTTTAAAACTGAGCTCATTTATGTCGTTCGAATTCATTGCAATGGTGGAATCATCGGCAAAAAGCGATATAAAGATATCTTCTACGTGAAGTGCGATATTGTCAATAAATAGAATAAATGGTAAGGGCCTCAGAATACTCCCTTGCGGAACACCTGTGGAAACCGTAAGTGAGTTAGACGTAACGATTTTTCCGGCATCTCTTAAAGCGGCGGATTGTGTTCTTTCCCTTAAATACAATTCTATCTAAGTTAAGGCTGGACCACGAATTCCATAATTTCCAAGTTTATCTAGTAGCAACTTGTGGTCAACCGTGTCAAACCACGTGTTAAATCAAAAAATAAACAAGCAGTCTTTGTTTTGTTTTCAAAATTGTTTAGAATATAACTGTAAAGTGATAGTACAGCATCTTTTGTTGACGAGCCTTTCCGGAAACCAAACTGATATTTTGATATTTAATCTAACATAGTAGAATTTTTCAAAAGTTTTAGAACAAACAGACAGAAGAGCAATACTTCTATAGTTTGAGAATATAGATTTATCATTTTTGTTGTGTATTGGTATGATTAAAGATTTTTTAAAATATCAGGAAAAACCCCTTCTATAAAAAAGACAGGTTTACAAGATATGTTAACGACTCAACAATTAATTCCGCTACTTTATTTAGGAGTGAAGTGAACACGGTATGTCATCATAACCAGATGAATTTTTCGTAGAAACAGATTTTATAATATTAAGCATTTCATTTGAATTGAATGGGAACAAAAAAATGGCAACAAAATCAACATTATATGCAATAGTATCGGGAATGAAGCCACATTTTATTTTACCGCTAATGTAATCCCGAAATGTCTTCGAATCATTTTTTATGTTGTCAATAAATAATTTTCGTTTCCACACTCATTTTTTCTTTTTTTTTCTTGTGTCACTAAACTCCTTACGAATAATATTAGTCTTTGTTTGTATATACTTCTTTTTTCTATTTATATTAGATAGTATGTTGTTCGTGTACTATGCTGAGTATCTCATCATTTAGTCCATAGTCTATAACACTTGAATATTATACACGACGCGAGTTTCGTAAACCATGTCGGCATCATCAGGAGATCAGTCCCCATTACAAAATATTTTGAAACAAGTATAAGAGGCACCCTGTATACTTATAAAAGTTCATCCTCGGTGAAAAATAACAAGGCATTATTTGCTTGTTATTATTTGTATATTCGACATGACGGTTAAGGTTTCCGGTTCGTTCTGTAAAGTAATAATTTGAGAAGTCTTTGGTAATATGAGCATCAGAATAATGACATGATTTCAGTTTGTGGACGTCAATGAGCTTGTTCAATGGCAAATATTTTCCCTTGAGCGTAGAAGCCCATGTTGTTTTAATAAAAAAATATATTAGTTTTAATGATGTAATAACACAGAGATTTATGCATGAAATTTCCCAGTTGTTTTAATATTTCATCTGCCATGATTTCTATACAAAATTACATTTGGTAATTTAGTCTATTCCCATCAACCGAAACGACGAAAAGGAAAATAGTAATTATTTTCAGGATCTGTTCACTACAGCGGAAGAATATCGAGTTAAACGTAAATACACAAATTTATGTATAAATGTTTACATTCCCACATATTTATATATAATAGAGTTTTGTGGTATCGGAAATTCCATTTATTTTTTAACAAAGAGTAGGTCTACACAAAGAAAATTGTTTGGATATACCCTGGAGAGCACAACCAATTATTTAAATATTACGTCATTTTTATTGTATTTCAATTTAAATTAAAATATTTTTTACTCCCGTAGGCATATGCGGATCGAAATTAAGCTGTTTTTTCTTTGCGCCAGCGGGAGTTAAAGATTCACTACTTCATAATCTCCAGTTGTAAATATCACCTTAAAACTGCATTATCATCTTATTCACAACTGTGATAAATACAAGGTTTAATTTCAGACTGATTTTATTTCAAGAGAATAGACAAGTAATAAAAAACAAGTAAAGAAATAACAGATAACATAAACAGCTAATACAAAAAATACTAATTGAAACCATGCGTATTCATAAATATTAATAACTTATTTATGACATTTCTCTTGTTCATTTAAAGATTAACATTGCAGAAATTGCACATCCTAATAATATTCTAAATTAAATACCACTACAATTGTATTATTTTAATACATAAAAAAAACACTTAAGGTATAGAACTTAAAAGTACACATTAAAATATTTTAATTTAAAACCTGAATTAAGAATAATTTAGTCTTTCAGGCACTTTAACTATCCTACCCGCCCGTGTTGAATTTGGTACAAAAACAACATCGTCCTCACTATCATCCGAATTGTTTAAAGAATAATTGTTTACATCATTGCTACTACAATTCGAACTAGTACTAGGTATATTTTGATTATCATTATTTTGCGGGAAAATTTGTATAAAATGTTTGTTTCTTGACAAAGTGTTACCAGTATCAAATTTTACATTATAACTTCTATTGTTTTGAGTTTTAAATTTTGATTTTTCGAGGGGTAAATTATCTCTTAAATATCTAGACATTAACAGTTTTGCAGGAGAACAAATTTCTTCGTCTATCGGTGTATTTCTATAATGTAATAATGTTAAATACAAATCTTTATGATCATTCTTGGCCTTAATTAACATTTTTTTTAAAATTTGTACATGTTTTTCAACCAGCCCATTTGACTGCGAATACAATGGACTTGACATTATGTGAGTAAACTGCCACTCGGTTGAAAATTGTTTAAAATAATGACTGGAAAATTGAGGTCCACCATCACTTATTACAATTTTGGGAATTCCATGTCGTGCAAAAATTGATTTTAAATGTGTAATGACCTGTATTGAGGAGGAACTGTCAACTAGTTTCGCTAATTCGATATATTTTGAAAAATAATCTACAACCAATAAATAAATTTCCCCATCCAAATAAAATAAATCACATGCAACTTTCTCCCAGGGTAGATTAGGTACTTCATGTGGCAGCATAGGCTCCTTTTGTTTATTTTTTTGCATAGATCTACAAATGGAGCAATTTAACACAAAATCCTCGATGTGCTTAGACATGCTTGGCCAGTAAAAACATTCTCTAGCTCGATTTTTACATTTATTTACTCCTAAATGACTAATGAATTTTGGATAATATATCTTTTCGTAACTGCTGTGGTACTATAAGTTTTTTATTTTTGTATAACAAACCCTCAGCCTCTATTATTTCATCTTTAAATTTATAATAAATTTTAACTAATGGTTCGACTTGTCTACTTGATTCTGGCCAACCATTTTTTACATAATTAAATAACATTTTCATTTCAGGATCATTTAGACTCGCAGTTTTTATCTCTTTGATTTTTTCATCAGTAGCATTTAAATTCAATCTTAACAAACAAATTTGTGACTCAACTTCATTTTCAAATTCATTACTATTATTTTCAGAATCTGTTATATAAACTCGCGACAAAGCGTCAGCTATAAAAAGCTCTTTACCAGGTTTATGTACAAGTTTGATGTCATATCTTTGTAATCTTATAAACATTCGTTGTAATTTTGGTGGACAGTCATACAATGGTTTATTGAAAATCTGTACCAGAGGTTTGTGATCAGTCTCCATGACAATGGGTTTTGCAAATATAAATTGGTGAAAACGCTCACAGGCAAAAACTAAACTGTAAAGTTCTTTCTCTATCTGGGCATAATTTTTTTGCGTTTCAGTTAAAGGCATACATACAAAGCAATTTATTCTGCATTAAAACAGCCCCAACGCCATTTTTTGACGAATCTGCAGAAATCACTATAGGCTTATTAGGATCATAAAACTGCAACACAGGTTGTTTAACTAAAACCTCTTTTAATTGGTTAAAAACATCACTATGTTGATTCTCCCAAACCCATGGTACAAAATTTTTAAGTAATTGGTTTAATGGTGCTGTAATGTTTGATAATTTTTCAATGAATTTTCCCACATAAGTTACCATCCCCAAAAATGTCTGTAGTTCTTTTTTATTTTTCAGCGTCGGCATTTCTGTGATGGCCTTTATTTTAGAATAATCGGGGCTATATCCATTTTGTGATATTTTATGTCCCATATAAACAATTTCTTTCATAGCAAATTTACACTTGTTTTTATTAAATTTTATATTATTTTGTTGTGCAATTTTTAGTACTTGCTCCAGTCTCTCGTCGTGTTCTTTTTTATCTTAGCCCCAAATTAAAATGTCATCTATATAGATTTCAACCCCATCTATATTAAATATTTCTTTAAACCTTTTATGGAAAACTTCTGGACTGCAATTTAAACCATATGGCAATCTTAAAAATTTATATCTCCCGAAGCGAGTTGCAAAAGTACATAAATCAGAACTATCGTTATCCAACCTAACTTGCCAAAATCCAGACATAGCATCTAATGTACCAAAATATTTTGCATTACTCAGCTTTGAAGTGATTTCCTCAAAAGTCGGCAATGGAAAATATTCCCTAGAAATATTCAAATTTAAATCACGGGGATCGAGGCAAATTCTCAATGATCCGTCCGGTTTTCTAACTAATACTATGGAATTCACCCATTCAGTCGGATAGTCTACTTTAGCGATCACATTTTCCTGTTCCATTGCAGATAAACTCATTCTAAGACTGTCCATTAAGGGAAAAGGTATTTTTCTAGCTGCATGAACTATCGGTATAGCATCATTTTTTAATTGAATGTGAAATTCTTTATCTAAGCAACCGATACCACTGAATAATTCACTATACTTTTCAAATAAAAAATTATAATTTTCATTAATATGATCTATTTTTTGTACCATATTTAACCTGGAGCACGTTTCTAGCCCTAAAATTGCAGGTGATTCAATATTTACCACAACAAAATTCAACAAATAATCAGAATCTTTGTAATTACAATGTAACTGACACCCCCCACAACAGGTATAATTTCATTAGAATAATTAGTTAATTTTATATTTGTGTTTTTTAAAGAATTTGCTAATTTTAAATTTTTTATATCTTTCAAACTTATGACATTTGTCATTGCCCCCGTATCTAATTTAAATTTAATTAACTTTACCTTATTTACTAACATCTCAACATTCCACTCCCTATTTATTTCATCATTAGAATTAGCCATGCCAATAAAGATATTTTCACTACCAAATTTATATCATTTTCTAAATTGACAATATGTACATTTTTATTTTTACACATTTTTTTTAAATGATTATGAACACCACAAGCACCACACTGTTTACCTATAGCTGGACAATTTCCTTTCACATGTTGATAACCGCATCTAAAGCAAGAATTTCCAAATCGTTGAGCTGGCTAACCTGAATTGCATCCCATCAAATTTTGATTTCCCGGTGTCGACGTCGCTTGCCTAGTTGGTGGTTCTCTAAACTGTCGCTGTGAATTTTGACATCTTCCGCTCGGGCCTGGTCGGTTTAGAAACGATGTTGATCGACTTTGAACACTGCACACCTCCGCTCCTTCAGTCATTTCTTTTTCTTGTTTTTTCGACTCTTCGACAGATTGACACACACGTATTGCCTTAGCCAAATCAATTTCATCATCTTCTAGTAACCTTTGCTTTAACTCAATGGAAACTAAACCACTAATTAAAACAGAACATGTTAAACTGTCTTCTAGGTCACCTAACTCACAATTTCTGGCCTTATTTTTTAGATCTGTAACGTATTGTTGTATTTTTTCACCATCCATCTATTTTCTGTTAATAAATCTGTACCTTTCGTAGGTCAAATTCTTTTTTGGTTGGAAAAATTCCTTAAATTTGCGTATAAGAGGGTCTATTTTATCCTTTTCAGGTGGACTAAATTTGAAGGTATTGAACACACGCACTCCTTCATCTCCAATATACTGCAGTAGTTGTGCACACTGCAAATATTCGTCCTTTTTATCCAACTCTGTTGCTCTCAAATAATTTTTAAACTTTTGAATCCAAAATTTCCAATTTTCAGAAACATTACCACTCATATCTAGTGGTGCAATTCCACGATAATCTTGATTCATTTTGTAAAATAAATTCTTATTACATTTCACTTTTAATAAAACTTTTTTGTTCGCAGCGCCATGTGATAAATACAAGGTTTAATTTCAGACTGATTTTATTTCAAGAGAATAAGCAAGTAATAAAAAACAAGTAAAGAAATAACAGATAACATAAACAGCTAATACAAAAAATACTAATTGAAACCATGCGTATTCATAAATATTAATAACTTATTTATGACAGCAATACAGCAATACAGTAAAAACCCTTAGAAAACGGCTATTAGTGAAACAATTTTGTAATTTGGTATACTGATTTCTGTCATTAAAACTACTATTTTTTTGAGCAGCGCCCAATCAAAATGGGTTTCGGTTTAAAGATGGCGGCTGTTTTTGAAAAAAGATCGACGTTCCTAGCTAAACTATTGATTTTATGAAAAAAAGTTATTTAGAAAAATTGTTCCGCATTAAATTTTGAACAAGAACGTTCTTATAAGTTTTTTTTTCTAAAACTAAAAATTAAGACTCTTCGGGGTAAAATATCACAGTCAGTTTCTTCTGATAGATACAAAATACGTAATGTTCTATACTTGTCATAATAATTATTATCCTTTGACGGTAAAGTAACAATCAAAGTTGATTTATAGAATAAATTAAAAGACTAGGAGGCATAATAATTCAAATCTTGGTCCAGCAAGCGAATCGCGTAGACAAAATATACCATTATTAACTGAAAATGAGACAAATATTACACCGGAAAGTAACTGCGGCTGCCTAATTCACGACGGCCCCGCTTTAGTCTATCTACTTTTGCCTAAAGGAGTTTCGAAATTTGAAGAATATTCAGAAAAATTTTTCAGGCACATATTAAACATAATATTGTCAAATTGAAAGCTAAACGTGTCGACATAGTATGGGATGTGTAAAAAAGGACAGTTTAAAAAGTCACACGAGAGAATCTAGAGGAGTCGGAATAAGAAGGTAAGTCCGTAGTCACAATTCAGTGCCAGTTTATGAACTTGTGCGCCCCTAGGCACTAAATTTTTTGGCGCACCCTTAGTGGCTAAATGAAATGGCGCCGAAGGCGAAAGCTAGTGTCGCAGGCAAATTCGTCAGAGGCGAACATTTTTTGCTGCACCACTTTGAATAGTTTGCCAAAAAATTATTTTTTTGGTGTTTTTATTGCTCTTTAATTTTAATTTTGTTATCTTAAGACGAACCTGAACCAACCTACATTTGTTTAAAAGTAAGTACAGATGAAAAACTCATTTTTGTTATATTTTATTGAAAAACAAGTATAGGACAAAAAAACAGCAAACAAAAAAGACTTGGAAAAAACGGTTCAACAAAAACTATACAACTAAAAAAGCCAACAAATATTAAAAAATATTTAAAAATAAACAAATCTAGGTTCTAGAAAAGGGGCGAGCGTAGAGGCGACTTCAATGTGAATGTCAGTCGATATTCCGTTGAAGCAACGTCGAGCGCGGTTAGTACTTGGATGGGTGACCCATCTTGGGAAATACAGCGTTCTCGTCCCACCTTCTAGCGGCTTGTATATCAGTGTATACGCGGAAGTTACGTAATTTCAGACGAGGATTACGTAGTGGATATACCATCCTTCGAAGAGGATGTAAAGCAGGCGGTCCCTTGTCTATTAAATGTTAGGCAAGTAAAAGATCCCTACTCTTCTTAAGGGAAGAGGTTCGGCAAAATTTCCAGGTTGGGAGGTAGCTCGTCTTCTGGCGTCGGTGATAGGCCCTGGTAGCGGAAATAGGCCGACGTAAAATAAATAGATAAAAAAAAAGGTTCTAGAAACATATCATTAAATAAAACGAAACACACAAAACAAAACAAATTGTCTTTGCAGACTTAAAAAATCTTTTTTCTTGCTTTCTCAGATGCAAACTGATCTATTAGACTAGTTCATAAGTTCAAGGCCATGTTAATGCTTGATAAAGCTCGTAAAAATATGAGTGAGGGCTCATTGGATACGGAATGACGTCTAGAAAAATGTGCAAAAATTTCAAACCCGCACATAAACAATTGCAAAAGTTATGAACAAATGAAAATTGAAAAAATAACGAGTTTCATTTTTTGCAAATAACTCGAAAACTATTAATATTTAAGAAATTTTGAAGAAAGATTCTTAAAGAGGAAGAAATTTCCAATAAAAAAGTCCCAACTCCCGAAACTCTAATTTTTAATATTTTTTATAGAATTTTATATTTGTTTTTTTTTTGACATGTTTATGTATACGGTTGTTTTTGTTATTTTTTTTTCTATCTAAAAAGAATATAAACACATTCGGCGATTATTAATAACAAATTGTTTATTAAATAAACAAATAAATTACCAAAAATTTTTTTTTTTTTCCACCTTGCAAAGAATTGCAAATAATAAATTTTAAGAATAAAATTAGTTCCTAATAATTTGTTTGAATAATGAAAAAAGAAAAAAATATTATAAGCAATTAAAAAAATGTTTAAGAAAAAAAATGTTTTTTGATCATATAACTTTTTTTGGCAAACATTTTTTTTTTCAAAAATACGTAATTTATCTATTTGTTTGTAAAATTTATTTTAACAAATAGTAATAAAAAATTAAAGTTTATGTAATCTTATAGTATTTTTGAATATAAAAACAGTATTAATAATTAAAATTAATAAAAAAAAATTTCAACCTCACGTTTTCATTTTTTAGTTTTTTGTTAGGTTAAATTAATAACTAATAGACTATAACAATTAAAAACATCGCAATGTCATAATCCCATAAAGTATAGTTGACATAAGGTATCCACGAAGCGAAATAATTTTAGAAGCTTTTGTTTAACAATTATCCGACTTGAAATATAAACGCAAACTAAAAAAATGTATTAATTAACAATAGGCTCATTTTATGAAAAATCGATTAAACAAATTTTTCCAGCGGGATATTGTTCCTTTAAGTACGGAAGCGTAGAAGGGCCACCAAAATTTTTTTTTATTTTTCTGAATTGTAAGTCGGACTTTCCGAGTTCAAGTCGGAAAAATATAATTCCAACTTCTAAGTAGGAATTCTCGAGTTCTAAGTCGAAAATTCCGAGTTACAAGTAAGAAAAATACAATTTTCACTTCTAAGTAGGAATTTCTGAGTTACAAGTCAGAAGAATATAATTCTGACTTCTAAGTAGAAATTTCCGAGTTCTAAGTCGGAACTTCCTACTTACAAGTCGGAAAAATGTCATTTCATTTATAACTGGTAGTTCAGTAGTCGTTACATGTGTTGTTTTAGGTATTAAGTGATTAAGTAGTTGACAATTATTCGTCATAAGAGTAGAATATGGGCGATTCATCGTTAAATATTTGTTATTGATATATTACACCGCTGTTGGTATTAAGTTAAAAATAAAAAGCAAATTGGTACAAATTAAGGAAAGAAGCGCTGAGGATTTGGTACAGGAATACTTTTCACTGGGATTTCAGCAAAAAGAAATACTTGCTTTTTTTCATGTATTCCAAAAAAGGCCTATTTCACATCGTACACTAAAAAGAATTTTGGAGAACCTCCACTTGTACGGGAAGAAAAATTATTCTAGAATAGAAGAAGTTGTAAAGTATGCAAGGAGAAATAGAGAAATCTTCACAGTTACATGGCTATAGAGGGTTTCATTTCAAATGTTTACAGAATAATTTAGTGGTTACTCAGGATATAGTACGGGAATTATTATGGTATTTAAACTCCGTGGGAATGGAGATTCGTAAAAGAAAACGATTGCAAAGAAGGCAATAATATAACAAAGGACCAAATTATTTGTGGCACGTGGACTCACACGATAAGTTGAAACCATACGGAATTTGCATAAATGGTTGCGTTGATGGGTTTTCCAGACACATTATTTGGCTTCGTTCCGGTTTCACATCCAGCAATTCGAAGGTAAGTATAAGTAAATACAAAGTATTATAGTAGGTACTCAGACTAAAACATATTTATTTACATCAAAACAAATGACTTTTCTTATAAATCTTTACTTTCAAGAAACATCCCTACATACTTATAATTAAGTCCACTATTATCCGAATTTTGTCACATAATTATAGGCACTAAAGTCTAACAAAAGATAGTTTTTCACTTCTTCCCAAAAAGGGCGTGTACTGCTTTACCTAGATATAATTCGACTTATTATTATATTTATATAATATAATGTTTAATAAGTGACGTATTTATAATAAAGTATCGCAGTTTGTATAAATAAATGCCAAAAGTGAATTAAAATGAGCATCAAAAAATAGACTCACGAATGTTGAAACATAAACCGGCACTTCATCAGAAAATGATCATATGACTCGCTTCTGACAAATAGTAATAGTTCATTTTCATTTATAGGTAATCGCTGGCTATTATTTAGATAGTTTAAAGATGGTAGGAGGATGCCCTGACAGTATGAGATATGATATGTGTACAGAAAATGCAGTGGTTGAAACATTTCAAAAGGAGTTGCACTTTTTAATCAGTCACCTTCCAGTAAATCACCGTTTCTCTATGGATAAAGTTGTCATAACCAAAAAATCGAAGCTTGGTGGGGTATACTTCGTAAACAGAATGCTCAGTCTTGGATGAATTTATTTCAAATGTTGAAAGATGACGGATCATTTTTGGACGAATCTCTTATACAGTATGGTTTTATGGACTTTGTGCAGGTAAGTGATTCAATACGAGGTGACCAAAAAATAATTATAGTGAAAGTATAGGAACAGTAGCAGATTTTGTATGTTTTTTAGCACATACCTCGTCTACGCATTTATCTCGCGTACAGTGCTGAAATCGACAAAGTGCCTCTATATATAAAATTGATCCTATGAAATGCTCAACAAAGTAGTTTCTATATACAGTGTGTCCCGTCACTTTCCACGGTAATACCTTTCGTAGCTCAATTGTTAGTCATCCAATTTCAACAAAATTTGGATCGGTATCAAAGACCTTTACTATATCTTTTTTGAGTAAAACTAAACTTGTTTCAGTCATTGCCATTTTTTATTAAGAATAAAAGGCTTGATTTTTCGAGAAGTCATATTGGACATTATTTACTGAAAAATTATTGATCAGCATGTTTTAGAATCTCGGCCCCGCTAAAACTAAATTTTCCAAATGTTAAATAAATTAATCACTTGGAAATGAATTAGGTATATTTCGAAAAAGTCATTCTTCATTTTCTATTTAAATTCACTTTTTCTACTACCCACTGTCGTCGATACTTTCAAATTTCATAGTCATGAGTTTTCATTGAAAAATTGCCAAAAATTTTGAACCAATATCCCTGTAAATTATGCGTGCATTAAGAATTACCAAAATTGAAACTATGGACAATGGAGTGGTAGATAAAGTGATTTTAAATAGAAAATGAGAAATAACTTTTTTTCGAAAAATAATTCGTTTCCAAGTTATTATAATTATTTGATATTTACCTAATATTTTTGGTAATTTTTCAAAATATATATTTTTTATTTTAGAAAGACCTAGATCAAGTAGTATTACAGTGGAATGTTCATAAAATACAGACATCAAGAAACAGTAAACTCCCCTACTGGTAGGCCATGCATAATGTTTGAAATGTCTCCATTGTATGAAACAAGAAGTTACCTTATAGAAGTTCCAACTTTTGCTTTCGACGTCTTGAGTGCAAATTGTACATTTCACAAATATTCTCGTGATAAACATTTTTATAATTTATGTAATACGTTAATGATCGAAAATAATATTTCTCACAAAAATGATCTGTACCATGCAGTCAAGTTGTATCAAGTGCTAAGAAGCGATAAACATTTATTTGCCTATAATAATTAAACAAATAAGTATACCTATCTACCGTATAAACAAATTACTTACACTTATTTCTTCTTCAGTACACGTGACAGCTGCCTACAGTGGTACCTACTATTCTTTTTTTGTGTCAGGATATTTATTAATAAAGTGTGATGTTTACTTAAATACAATTTCTTTTAATTCTTCCTTAATACTTCCCAAGTAAATAGAGCCGACTCTAGGATGACGAACGATTTGTAATTTTATACAAGAAGGAAATATAAGATAATTGATTAACCGTTAAGTGACAAAGGAAAACTGACTGTCAAAACTGTCGTCGAAAAATGCAGGGGTGATCTAATGGTACTAACAATGTTATTTTTATTGTTATTAATGCTTTCTGAACCACCTCTGCGTTCTTCTGTGGTAATTTTGACAGCCATTCTTCCTCTTTTTTTATATTTATTCACTTGGTTTAGTTGTTCAACTCTGCGTTTTTTGAATCTATCGCTTCGTAACCCTTGTATATTCAGTGTTCAATTTTTTGAAATGATCATTTAGTGTGGTGCTCAATGAGGTTTTATGTCGCAGGTGGTGTCACATAATTATACAACCTATATAGAAGAGTCATGACACACTGGATGCCTATATGAAATACTGGCTCTTATTGTCATGAACATAAATGCGACATTTTCTAGGGCTAGAACACCGCATACAATTTTTTTCCTTCAACCAAATATTTAATAATTTTCAGTTATCATTCGCCATGCACAATATATACCTATACAACACAGTACACTATACAGAACTTTGTTAATAATAATGTGTAGGGTTTCATTTCAAATGTTTACAGAATAATTTAGTGGTTACTCAGGATATAGTACGGGAATTATTATGGTATTTAAACTCCGTGGGAATGGAGATTCGTAAAAGAAAACGATTGCAAAGAAGGCAATAATATAACAAAGGACCAAATTATTTGTGGCACGTGGACTCACACGATAAGTTGAAACCATACGGAATTTGCATAAATGGTTGCGTTGATGGGTTTTCCAGACACATTATTTGGCTTCGTTCCGGTTTCACATCCAGCAATTCGAAGGTAAGTATAAGTAAATACAAAGTATTATAGTAGGTACTCAGACTAAAACATATTTATTTACATCAAAACAAATGACTTTTCTTATAAATCTTTACTTTCAAGAAACATCCCTACATACTTATAATTAAGTCCACTATTATCCGAATTTTGTCACATAATTATAGGCACTAAAGTCTAACAAAAGATAGTTTTTCACTTCTTCCCAAAAAGGGCGTGTACTGCTTTACCTAGATATAATTCGACTTATTATTATATTTATATAATATAATGTTTAATAAGTGACGTATTTATAATAAAGTATCGCAGTTTGTATAAATAAATGCCAAAAGTGAATTAAAATGAGCATCAAAAAATAGACTCACGAATGTTGAAACATAAACCGGCACTTCATCAGAAAATGATCATATGACTCGCTTCTGACAAATAGTAATAGTTCATTTTCATTTATAGGTAATCGCTGGCTATTATTTAGATAGTTTAAAGATGGTAGGAGGATGCCCTGACAGTATGAGATATGATATGTGTACAGAAAATGCAGTGGTTGAAACATTTCAAAAGGAGTTGCACTTTTTAATCAGTCACCTTCCAGTAAATCACCGTTTCTCTATGGATAAAGTTGTCATAACCAAAAAATCGAAGCTTGGTGGGGTATACTTCGTAAACAGAATGCTCAGTCTTGGATGAATTTATTTCAAATGTTGAAAGATGACGGATCATTTTTGGACGAATCTCTTATACAGTATGGTTTTATGGACTTTGTGCAGGTAAGTGATTCAATACGAGGTGACCAAAAAATAATTATAGTGAAAGTATAGGAACAGTAGCAGATTTTGTATGTTTTTTAGCACATACCTCGTCTACGCATTTATCTCGCGTACAGTGCTGAAATCGACAAAGTGCCTCTATATATAAAATTGATCCTATGAAATGCTCAACAAAGTAGTTTCTATATACAGTGTGTCCCGTCACTTTCCACGGTAATACCTTTCGTAGCTCAATTGTTAGTCATCCAATTTCAACAAAATTTGGATCGGTATCAAAGACCTTTACTATATCTTTTTTGAGTAAAACTAAACTTGTTTCAGTCATTGCCATTTTTTATTAAGAATAAAAGGCTTGATTTTTCGAGAAGTCATATTGGACATTATTTACTGAAAAATTATTGATCAGCATGTTTTAGAATCTCGGCCCCGCTAAAACTAAATTTTCCAAATGTTAAATAAATTAATCACTTGGAAATGAATTAGGTATATTTCGAAAAAGTCATTCTTCATTTTCTATTTAAATTCACTTTTTCTACTACCCACTGTCGTCGATACTTTCAAATTTCATAGTCATGAGTTTTCATTGAAAAATTGCCAAAAATTTTGAACCAATATCCCTGTAAATTATGCGTGCATTAAGAATTACCAAAATTGAAACTATGGACAATGGAGTGGTAGATAAAGTGATTTTAAATAGAAAATGAGAAATAACTTTTTTTCGAAAAATAATTCGTTTCCAAGTTATTATAATTATTTGATATTTACCTAATATTTTTGGTAATTTTTCAAAATATATATTTTTTATTTTAGAAAGACCTAGATCAAGTAGTATTACAGTGGAATGTTCATAAAATACAGACATCAAGAAACAGTAAACTCCCCTACTGGTAGGCCATGCATAATGTTTGAAATGTCTCCATTGTATGAAACAAGAAGTTACCTTATAGAAGTTCCAACTTTTGCTTTCGACGTCTTGAGTGCAAATTGTACATTTCACAAATATTCTCGTGATAAACATTTTTATAATTTATGTAATACGTTAATGATCGAAAATAATATTTCTCACAAAAATGATCTGTACCATGCAGTCAAGTTGTATCAAGTGCTAAGAAGCGATAAACATTTATTTGCCTATAATAATTAAACAAATAAGTATACCTATCTACCGTATAAACAAATTACTTACACTTATTTCTTCTTCAGTACACGTGACAGCTGCCTACAGTGGTACCTACTATTCTTTTTTTGTGTCAGGATATTTATTAATAAAGTGTGATGTTTACTTAAATACAATTTCTTTTAATTCTTCCTTAATACTTCCCAAGTAAATAGAGCCGACTCTAGGATGACGAACGATTTGTAATTTTATACAAGAAGGAAATATAAGATAATTGATTAACCGTTAAGTGACAAAGGAAAACTGACTGTCAAAACTGTCGTCGAAAAATGCAGGGGTGATCTAATGGTACTAACAATGTTATTTTTATTGTTATTAATGCTTTCTGAACCACCTCTGCGTTCTTCTGTGGTAATTTTGACAGCCATTCTTCCTCTTTTTTTATATTTATTCACTTGGTTTAGTTGTTCAACTCTGCGTTTTTTGAATCTATCGCTTCGTAACCCTTGTATATTCAGTGTTCAATTTTTTGAAATGATCATTTAGTGTGGTGCTCAATGAGGTTTTATGTCGCAGGTGGTGTCACATAATTATACAACCTATATAGAAGAGTCATGACACACTGGATGCCTATATGAAATACTGGCTCTTATTGTCATGAACATAAATGCGACATTTTCTAGGGCTAGAACACCGCATACAATTTTTTTCCTTCAACCAAATATTTAATAATTTTCAGTTATCATTCGCCATGCACAATATATACCTATACAACACAGTACACTATACAGAACTTTGTTAATAATAATGTGTAGAAGTTACAGTTACAGACGGGAATGGCCCGACTGCGAATACCTATTTGATTTACATCTTGCTCGAGCTTCATTTTTACTTGGTGTCACTGAGGTTAAGTGCACAGCCTACATATTTCTTATTTTGATTGCAAAAAGGTATTCCCAGTCGGCAACGCCTGAAGTCTTATATAAAAAATTCTGACTTACAACTCGGAAATTCCTAGTTAGAAGTCGGAATTATATTTTTCTGACTTGTAACTCGGAAATTCCGACTTAGAACTCGGAAGTTCTTAGTTAGAAGTCAGAATTATATTTTTCTGACTTGTAACAAGGAAATTCCGACTTAGAACTCGGAAATTCCTAGTTAGAAGTCGGAATTACATTTTTCTGACTTGTAACTCGGAACTTCCGACTTACAATCCGGAAAAATAAAAAATAAAGTTTGGTGGCCCTTCTACGCCTTCGTATTTAAGTGTCTAAATAATACCATAATTTAAAAAAAAAATTAAATTAATATTTAATAACTTAAAAAAATATTTTTACTTATTACGGCCGGTTTCAGAGCATTGTAACGGTTTAGTGTTCGTCACGCGGAGCACTATTTTCAACATTAAATTAAAATTTTTAATATTAGAGATAGAGTTTCGGGAGTTGGGATTTTTTTATTGGAAATTTCTTCCTCTTTAAGAAGCTTTCTTTAAAATTTCTTAAATATTAATAGTTTTCGAGTTATTTGCAAAAAACAAAACTCGTTATTTTTTCAATCTTCATTTGTTTATAATTTTTGCAATTGTTTATATGCGGGTTTGAAACTTTTGCACATTTTTCTAGACGTCATTCCGAATCCAATGAGCCCTGACTCATATTTTTACATATTTTATCAAGCATTAACACGGCGCTTTGAACTTGTGAACTAGTCGATATTTTGCTGTTGGAGTCTATTGTATCTAACAGGTCACTATTTACGTGTAGGAGGGCTAATTCACTTAATCTTTCGTTTTCTAACGAATTTCTTAAATAATTTTCACATATTTTAATGTTAAAAAAGATCTCTCCCCTGTACAGTTCGTAACTGCTAAACTTATAAATATTCGTAAAGCGACTTCTATGTTAGGAAATGTAGAGGTAAGACCTTTAGATCAAATAAATTTTAGCATTTCTCCAATCCAAAATCTAATTAAATCCGTCATTAACATTGTCCATTTGATGTTTGCGCTTTTATGATGAATTAAGAATTAACACTAAATAATAAGTAGGTGTTACAGGCATCTCTGCATTTATGTTTTAGATTTAAAAATTTCTTTTTTTTTTCCAGAATTATTGTAATTGAGGATCGCCTTCGGCGCCCCTCAGAGCGTCGGCGCCCCTAGGCACGTGCCTAGAGTGCCTAGTGGGTAAACCGGCACTCAATATACTACCAAAGAATTGGTCAGAATTTCTGAAAAACGCAGAAAATAAAACAGAATTATTTTGTTTATTGGCAAATGATATAAAACAACATCTAATAACTTTAATTCTGTCGAAATTGTGTCATCTGTTGACAAAGAAATTGCAAAAAATAGTTATTGCAATACTGCTCTAAAATCCTGCAACCAAGAAGAAGCAGATACAAGACTAATATTGCATATTAATGATTGTGTTCAACAAGGTCGGAAGGACATTTGCATTAGAACTGTCGACACTGACGTAGTAGTACTGGCGGTTTAATTTTTTTTACTGTTTGTATAAAGAAGGGCGAAATAGTTTAAATATGCGGTTTTGGGCTAATAGATATTTTAGA
Organism: Rutpela maculata; assembly: GCA_936432065.2. Classification (NCBI taxonomy): domain Eukaryota; kingdom Metazoa; phylum Arthropoda; class Insecta; order Coleoptera; family Cerambycidae; genus Rutpela; species Rutpela maculata. The sequence continues at coordinate 22,895,761 of OW386293.2, forward strand.
ATAATAAAGGTGCATGACTAGGAGAAAGCAAGTGTGATGCATTACAAGGTTTCCATTTCCTAACGGGATGTGATACCGTTTCCTTTTTTCTGGAAAAGGAAAAATGACTGCTTGGAAGAAATGGACGATATATCTAGATGTAACAGAAGCTTTCACGTTGATTTCGAAATCTCAAGAAAATTTTCCTGATAAAATTTTAAACTTATCCCAACGGTTTATTGTTTTAATATACTGCAATACTTCTACCTGCACTGAAGTAAATCAGACACGAAAGGAACTGTATACTTCCAAGAACAGGACAACGTGTAACATCCCCCTTCAAAGGGTGCTTTGGAGAAACACATTTTACGTGCTATCTTCCAAAGTGGGCACATTTGGGGACAGTCCCTGACATCAAATTTGATTTTGCCTAATCTTGAAAAATGGGGATGGTACCTATCTGAAAATGTTTGGATGTCAAAATAGTCAACACTTACGAAGGTATCTAAAGGCCTTAGATAATTAATTCAATGTAGTTGCCAAAATGGATGCATTAAAACCAAATATGATTGTAAAAAAATGAAAATTGATGAGCGGGGAGAGAAATCCGAAAAAAAAAAATTTGATAAGGGGGGTGGGGTAAATCCGAAATAATTTTTTTTTAATTATAATACAAAACCACGTCCCTTGACAGAACTGTTTGTGGAAACTACTTTAAAGGTAGCGTCACACCGAAGGTTCCAGTCCCCTTCAGGATTAATATGTTTGGTCTACATATTTGGCTCAATCTTAATATTTTGATATGTTAAATATACAGCTGAAATATGCGCCATTATTTAAAAAACACCCTATATAGTATGTCAACGCAGTCAACATTACAGCACTAAAGGGGCCACGGGTTGAACACCATTGTCTTACAAGTTGAATGTATACTGAATTTATTGAAGAACAATATTAAGGGCCGGTTTTATAGGTACAGATTAAACCTAAGTTTAACTAGAAGATTCTGTTGAGATCCGAAATAAAAGTAAATAGCGTGTTTAGCAAAGTGTATATTAAGCCCATTCATCAAATAGGAAATTATTAATAAATTTGAATAAAGATTTTGTGGTATTTGTAGTAAAAAAAACTGCTGTAGGAAGCGTCTTTTTCAGTTCTTGTTAAAAGGTTCTTGTTAATTTCCTGTTTGATGAATGTGCTTAATATACACTTGGCTAAATATGCTATTTACTTTTATTTCGGGCCTCAACAGAATCTTCTAGTTAAACTTAGGTTTAATCTGTACCTATAAGGGCCGTTACTTTCTGTCAACGCTAAACGTGGTTAAACTTTAACCGTCGGCCAAATCATTGAAAGTACAATTGTTTCCATGGTAACTGAATTGGTTTGACCCACCGTTAACGTTTAATCGGGTTTAATCGGGACCGAAAGTAACGGCCCTAAAACCGGCCCTTAATAGCAGAAATTCGTGATATAATAGAGCATCACATATACAAATGCACAAATCACTAAATCCACCTACTTTGGTTAAACATTACAAAATTGACTCGACTTTAATGACTTTCCATAGCAAGACCGACTCTCTGAATTAATTCCTCCCGAGAATGGGCCGACAGCGAGAACATCTGTTAGTTTTTATGGGTTCGTCCATTTTTCAGAATTTCTGCCAGCCGTCTGGTATCTGCATGCCTATTTATGTTATCCACTTTGTCGACCCGAAATATTATGATTTACTCTTCGTGTTTATTCTCGCACATTTAATATCTTTCTAGATCAGTCACCGTTAAAATAAGGCAGATATAGTAGACCAAATAAAAACAGTGCATCTCGTTAAATTAATATTTCATGTGTACGATAACATTTATATGACTTGACGCGTGTGCCGTGATATTGTCTATTAACTAAATTAATTTTGATTAGTAACAAAACGACTGACAAATCATTACGTTTATGCTATTAGATAATTGAACAAACTGTAGAATATTGTCTGATTCATTCATGTATGAATAGGAAGGAGATCCGAGTATCTACTTATACATACACATTGTATGTACACTGAATATGCCATTTAATAATATCCGCCAGAATTAACTTGCGAGATCCTGTGTCATTACGTAAATGAATTAATAAACACCGTAGGTAGACGTTTTCACAGCGGGAATCCTTTGACAAAGTTTAGTCTTCAGAATTTACAGCGTCAACATTGTCTGGGAAGAGGATAGTAAAGTTGTGAACAACCTACTTTGCGGTGGTGCATAAATTAAAAAGTCAGCCACGTTATATAATACTTAAAATAAATTATTGACCTTAAATAAATGATCTACTTCTCTTCCTGCGAGAGAACAAAGCAGGGCAGGCCTAATTACTTCCACATCCACTGGAAGTATAGTAACGACAAAAAAATTTTAAAAAATTTTTATTGTTCAAATAGGTTTAGAATGTCATGAAACGTCGAGATTTCAAGTTTAAGCGAAAAAAAATTTCTGTCTGTCTGTCGGTCTGTAACTTTTTTTGTGCGCACGTTTACTCTGGAACCGTTTGAGATATTGACTTGAAGTTTGGTACACATATGAACTTTAACGAGATCTAGAACTAGATTATATTTTCATCTTGTTCCGTCGAAGGGTTGGGGGGGTAAATTGGGGTAAATTTGGAGTAAATAGGTAAATCAAGCAGCAATCATAAAATTGATATTTAGTATAGACAAGAGAAGCTAAGGTCTCAAAAAAAAATTTGGCATTAGCCACCCTCGAGGGGGCAATCGCTGAGGGGAAATAGTGTACAAATCGGAGGAATTAGGAAGGAATTGAGGGTATTTCGGAAGGAAATATTAGGTATTAAGGGAATTACAGGGGAATTTTGAGGAAATAAATATTATTACGAGGTATTAGAAGGGAATTAAGAGGAAATAAAAGGTATTAGGAGGGAATTAGAGCGTAAAAATATTGAAATTGAATGTTTATCTTGAAGAATTACTTACCAATTCTTATATAAAGGACGTCAGTGTTGTAAAAACATTACCGCAGAGATTAGCGCTAAAAATATCTAGTAAAGAAAAAATATTTAATTTAGTTAAACTACCGATGATACTATGGACTTCTAGTTCAGTAATATAACGATTTATATCGGACAAAATTCATAAAGTTTTGAAAATTGGTAGAAATGTTAAGGATAGCATAAGAATTACTAAACAGAAAAGTTCCCGAAAAGTTAATAGTGTGCTTCATCCCCTAGGACGCCGTTTTCACCCCCTTTTTGAGGTTTTCTAGATTATCTCGGAAACGGTGCACTTTTTGATCAATTATTCCTTATAAAATTCTCTATAAAATACGTCTCTACACTTTTTTCCTAAAATTAATAGTACCGTGGGAAATAAGGCGCACACATGAGGGTTGGTTCCGGTCAACACAATAAATTGTAATCTTTACTATAATCTACTTTAAAGTTCAATGCTTAACGCTAAAGCAGCAGCTACTAAACTCCACCTAAAATTATAATAAATGTACCACTTCCACCCTCTCACCTCTATAAATTAACGCGATTTTTAAAGAAGCGAGAATATTGTATATTGTACTTGTTTGCACGCCACCCTAGAGGTAAAGTACTTGGCGTGTGGTGTCCCCTGTAGGCCGAATCCACTAATTATCAAAAGGTTACCTACGTTTATTAATGTTCATGGTCTTCCATAGATTCGACATTCATGCATGCTTGTCCGTGGTAATGGTAACACATTGTGGAGCAACGTAAGCCTGCTCTTCTGCAACTGCACCTGTTTTCGCACCCTAATTTGCATGAACAAGAAATTAGTGTTATAACAGATTCGGGAGCCAGTTCTTTTGTTGTCATAGTTCGAGTTAATATACGCCAACTTTTTTCCATCCCCAATCAGTGGCTTCTAGCGCAACGTTTTTCCATGTTTGAATTTGGTAAGAAACGCGATATGATTGTTGCCGAGCAGCAGCAGAAGTTGTTGGTAGTTTTGACAATATTACAGTATTGTTGTTCGCTTTACCAAAAAGTTTGTTAAAAGTCATGAATCTGTATACATCTAGACTTTTTTCTGCGGAGTTAGAGTTGTATAAAGCTAGAACAAATCGCTCTCCTGCGTCTACAATTTCTCCATGACTAGCTTTTTCATTATTAAAACTTTGCACGATGTCTTGTAATACTTCAGTAATATAACAGTTTGTAAATTGTAATATATTGGACAAAATTCATAAAGTTTCAAAAATTGCGTGCTTCATCCTCTAGAGGACGTCGTTTCCACCCCCATTTTGACGTTTTCTAGATTATTTCTGTAACGGTGCATTTTTCCATAAAAAACCTATATACAGAATTATTCCTTATAAAATTCTCTATAAAAAACTTCTCTAAATTTTTTTCCTAAAATTAATAGCACTTTGGTAAATGAGGCGCAAATGTAATCAGCGCAGGTCGTATAATTCGCTGAATATCCGTATGGCTATTTGCAAAGCTGTCTTTACGCGAAAAAAGTATAGATATCTATACACCACCACAATGTAAAAAATTTCAATTTCTCCCACTACATCTCAGACGACCCAAGGTCACTGCATTATTTTAGAGCTTACTGTAAATGCTGTTACTGTTCAGGGCTGCCAATGTGCGGGATATTACGCAAAAACCGGGTATTTTAAACCCAGTTTCGGGTAAAATCGAAACCGGAAGTCGGCCATTTTGGTTCTTTACATTATATAATTGGCAATTATATCCCATATTACTACACCAAATTTGAAAAAAATCCTTTCGCCCATTCAAAAGTTACAACAGTGTCCCTCTCGACTGAGCGACCCGGTATACAATATTCTCGCTTCATCAAAAATCGCGTTATTTATAGGGGGTGAGAGGAATTTATTTTAATTTTAGGCGGACTTTAGTAGCTACTGCTTTAGCGTTAAGTATTGAACTTTAAAGTAGATTATAGTAAAGATTACAATTTATTGTGCTGACCGGAACCAACTCTTATGTGTGCGCCTTATTTCCCACGGTACTATTAATTTTAGGAAAAAAGTGTAGAGACATTTTTGATAGAGAATTTTATAAGCAACAATTCCGTATATAGGTATTTTTATCAAAAAGTGCACCGTTCCCGAGATAATCTAGAAAATATTAAGGTATTGGGAGGAAATAAAGGTATTTGAGGAATTAGGGGAATTACAAGGAATTAAAGGGGAAATAAAGGGTATTTTTCTAGAATCGGTATTAGGTGTACAAAATTTTGCCAGCGGTTGCCCCCTCAGCTACCCCCATTACCACCCCCACCCCATTATTAAAGGGGATGAAAAAAAATGTGATTTAGTGTGTGTACAAGAACCAGAAACCTCAAATTATTTTTTTACTTTATCCACTCCCCACTTCCACCCCCTGTCACCACCCCCACCCCACTACCGATGTGGGGTATCGTTTTATGGGTTTTTGGGGTAGAGGATTTCAAATATTATATTATTAAAGTTCCATAAACAATTAAGATACAAAATTTTTTCGTTGTGTGACTTGGATAGAAAATCCGGATGTGGAAGTAGTGATTCCTTGGGCAGCGGTTTTTTAATTTCCGGCCACGACAATGCGGAAACTTAGAACACAAATTTATGCGCCTCATTTCGAACTCTGGTAGGTACACCTCCCTCAGAGATCTCTATGCACGTTGTCACGACATAACTCCACTAGCGGACTTCGTCCAGGAAATATCACAAAAATTCTACCAATTCAAACTGGGCGATAGTCCACTAACCCGCGATATAACACGAATCAGACAGCATAATGCCATACTTTTCAACTTGAAACACCCATTACCATACCAGGCGTTGCCTATCTTTCGGCAACCTCCCTAGCCACACTTTTCTATATCATAATTCTTCCTTTTCACCACCCCTTTTCCTCAAACCCCTTTCTATCCCCTCTATTCACCTCCTTTTTTCTTAATTTTTATTAGTTTTTGTTCTTTTGTCCTTTTTTGTCTCCTTTTCGAAATCCCCCCTCGGCCAATAACTTCTTGTAAATTCCAAACTTTTTAAACTACAACATCCCCTCACCCTACCTTACTGGAGGCGGTACGACCACCAGGACGAAGGATATCATTAGTTCGAACGGGTTTTGTCATTGAGTTTTCCCCGTATCAGTAACCGAAACTTTAAACAGTGCAGTGCGCCCTAACAAGTGCACCGTAAATAAAAGCCAATAAGTTTAATTTTAAGTTTCTAAAAGCATTCTGCTATACATAGTCATATTGTTAGTTTTAAGTCTTACCTATTTCTTAAGACAGGAGCACTAACGCCCCGTTTCAACTTATCGTTCTAGCCGAACCGGACCCGCTCCGCCCAGCCACACACAAACCACGACGCCACGCGCTGTGGTTGTGCGGCTGGCTCCGGACCGGAATCCGGCTAGGCGCATATACATGTAACTAAAATGTTAAATAAATTGTTATTGAATTGAATTGAATTGGTTTTTTAATTCGAAGACAGCTAGATGACTTTGAAAGCTTAGAATTGCGAAATTTAAAACTAGTATGATTGGTTACAAAAACCTATCCCAAAGAGTCGACTTTATTATTTATTATAGGACATGATTGGTTGAATTCATTAAAAAATGACATTACGTTAGTGTAAATATAGGGATATTTTTAGTTGTATTTTAATTTTAATAATATTTATATGGCTCCAACAAGTATTGCGACGTGCACAGCGAGGGTTAGTATTGCAGGGTACAGGGTGCACCAAATTAGATTTGGGGATTTGGGGTTTTCTCTAAAACTATGGCAGATAGACAAAAACCAATATAGATATACAAACAATGGCGCAGACTGCGATCGTCTATCTTTTTCGACTACCGAGATACAGAACGTTTTTGGATGACGTCTATATCTTAATTACCAAGTGTCGAATCGAAAATCGAGTAACACATTCTTAAGGCACTTTTTTGAGCAGAATCCGTTGCTGACAAGAAGAAAATTATGCATGCCACAGTTTTCTAGATATAGACATAACTTATGTTTTTTTAAATGGAACACCGTAAATTATTTCATTATTCGATCACAACTTAAATTAGCTATCTAACGATATATCATATGTCATATTTTCTCTAGACGAAGTTGTTAATTTTCGTAAAATTTAATATATTTGTGAGGAGGCTATTAAAACTATTAATAACAACACTTCTTATAATTTAAAATAATTTTGCCAAAAATAGGAAAAACTAAACTACAATAAATGTTCGAATTGTTTTCCATTGACATCTATGCATGTTTATCTGAGAAGGCATAGTAGGCTAGAACCACCTTTAAATGAAATATGGATGCACTCTCTCAATTCCTACGGTAAATGGTAGCTTTATCTGTCCCGAAGCAATTCCCGTAAAATCTGAAATCATTCCCTTGGCCGTTTTCTAGAAAATTCACTTTTCATTTTTTTTAAACTGATTTTTTGCACTGATAAAAACAAGAATCTACTACATTTTTGAAGTCTCTGAATACCCGGACATATTTCAAACAACCTATCAGTTAAGTATCATCAAGTTAAGTTATCTTTTTCAATCCCTGATTCTTACGTTTATACAATAGACAAAGACAATATCTATTTTCGTGCTTTTTTGCATGATTGCTTTAATTTTAATCATGGTCACAGAAAATTTTCACTTGTAGTCTTGGATTGTTTGCCTAGTGAAGTCTAAAAAGTTACTGACCGAGCGACGCCAATATTCTTTGGCAGTGATGACGGTCTCAGATATCTAAGGTCGAGCAGGACTACTAGACCGTGGGATAGTGACAGATTTTTTTAAACGTTTGGTTCCTATCTGGCCTTTTGGGAGTCTTTTGTGCCTGATTTGTACTAACCATTTTCGTGTTTATCATACGGTTATCCAGGGCCCCTCAGCAGAAAACAAAAAAGAAAATTTCATGAAAATGGGCAATTTCAAACGTTTTGTTCCTATCTGGCGTCAAGTTAGACTTACGTTTTAAAGAAAAACATCCGACGGAAGCTTATCGCAAAACGAAAATGTATTGTATCATTCACAGACATTTTTAGTGGGCCAAACATATTTTAAATCTTAAAAGAAGTGCACGAAAAAAAGCCATTTTTTCAAACGATTTATTCCTGTCTGGCATTTGGATTTTAAAAAGATATGGTAATAACTAAACCATATTTCAAGTCCCAGACAAAAAGCGTGGGCCAAACATATTTTAAATCTTAAAAGAAGTGCACGAAAAAAAACCATTTTTTCAAACGATTTGTTCCTGTCTGGCATTTGGATTTTAAAAAGATATGGTAGTAAATAAACCATATTTCAAGTCCCAGACAAAAAGCTTGGGCCCAGCCGTAGATATGTTGAGTGAAAGTATCGAAAAATCAAATAACAGTCGTGTAAAAATCGATGCATTTTCAAACGATTCACACTTGTCTGGCATTTCATTAGCTTGTCATTGTAAAAGAGTATTATACACATTTAAATAAATTTGTTTCACGTCACTACTTAAATGCCGCAAGCGCGGATTTATGAGGGGTAACGGGGTAACAAGATTCCGTAAACAATCAACTTTCATTTTAAAATTTCATAATTTTTATTATTTTATTTTATATTTTGAATATATTTAGTTGTGTTTATAATTTTTTTTTTGAGATTTTTCCCCCCCGCTCATCAATTTTAATTTTCGAGGAAAAACATTTTTGTTATTTTCAACACGCGGCTCAAGGTCCAGATCCGCCCTTGAAATGCCGTTTTTTGTTCTCACTTGAAACTCATTTGGAATTTATTTTTCTTTATCACTGGAATCAATATAACTGTCACTTTCACATTCATAATCCCTCGATCGAATAATATTTACAATAAATAAGTTATATACTAGCAAAAGGACAAATGTAAATTATTACATTTTAATATATAATTTACAACTCTGCACTACACCATATAAACTGAGAGTCCTCGTAAGTCCGTACCTGTTTCATTCTCCCTTGGCGTAGGTAGTCAACCACACGAAAGTGATTTCTTCTCTCATTTTAATGCACGCGACATAATACACGTAAGATGTGATGTGGTAGAAACATATATGGTATGCATTGTTTACGAGAGTCGCTGCTTTTTATACTCCCCGCTCGTCCCGGGGTGATTTTTATTTACCGTTTGCTAATGGGGAACTTGCCCATTTTTTTTGTATTTCATTAAAGTGTGTGTTTATGTATAAAAACACGCCACATCGAATATCAGCTCTTAAATCGCAGTACTTACTTTGCAATAAATAATTAAAGTTGAAGTCCTCGCTACTCCTCACGAAAAGCACTGTGACGTCAGATCGAGAAACTAGTCTCGCATGGGGACCCACAGATGGTGTACTTTAGCCGAGCGGTATGTCTTCACCCTATTAATAGACTGGGTGGTGGTTGGCTTTGAGACGTCCGCATATTTGGTCTTTTGCTCTTTATGTTAGAGAAAAAATAAAAAAAGTGTCGGAAAGCTCAATCAATTCTCTTTACATAAGCTATCTACAAATTTTTCGAAAAAAACAATAATTATCGAGATATTCGAGGAAATGTAGGAAATTACACGTTTTCCTATAATGTATGTAAATTTAAAAAAATATATTTTTTCTCAGAAACCTTTATTTCGAAGGACCGAGATTAACGGAACGTCAAAGTAGTACATGACATTAAGTGAACATCATATATGAGATCGATTTCAATTAATTACCGATTAATTACGGTGACAAAATGGAGAAATTTTACCGAAAAAAAAAATTCCCAAATCCCTCCCCCCTCTAATTCCTTCATTTTTTTTTGGAATTAAAAAAATTAAAAAAAGAGTTTTAGCAAATTTTATTCTATTTAAATTAGCTAGAGTAGTCTTTTGGCGTAGGAGCCAGGATTAAAAAGTTTCCAACTGTAGAACCTCAAAATTTGCGATATATCTACAGCTGCGCCCCAGATTTTTGCCTGGCACTTGAAATATGGTTTGTTTATTAACATATCTTTTTAAAAAAACAAATCCTAGACGAGTGTAAATCGTTTGAAAATGCATCGATTTTTACACGACTGTTTTTTGATTTTTCGATACTTTCGCTCAACATATCTACGTCTGGGCCCAAGCTTTTTATCTGGAACTAGAAATATGGCTTATTTATTAACATATCTTTTTAAAATCCAAATGCCAGTCAGAAATAAATCGTTTGAAAAATGGCATTTTTTTCGCGCTTTTCTTTTTGTCTGGCTATCCAGGAGACCCAGCCAATTCGTCTGGGAATCTTAAATTGAAACTACTTATTGCCTAATATTAACAAAAAAACAAATGCCAGACGAATGTAAATCGTTTGATTTTCGCGGAATATTGACAACTTGAACAATAATTTTTTCACTGTTGGGCCCTCGGAATTTGTCTGGCGTTTGTTATATCGCGATAATTATAATCTATTTACCTATATATACAATTCCCAGATAAGAACCAAATCGTTTGATTTTGACCATTTTTTCTTACAACTTCGGATTGAAATTTCGGTCCTTCCGGCCCACGGAACTTGTCTGGCGATAAGCTTCCGTCGGATGTTTTTCTTTCAACGTAAGTCTAACTTGACGCCAGATAGGAACAAAACGTTTGAAATTGCTCATTTTCATGAAATTTTCTTTTTTGTTTTCCGCTGAGAGGGCCTGGATAACCGTTCGATAAATACGAAAATGGTTAGTACAAATCAGGCACAAAAGGCTCCCAAAAGGCCAGATAGGAACCAAACGTTTAAAAAAATATGTCACTATCCCACGGTCTATACTGCTCTTTAGTACATCGCTGTAGATCTGAACTGGCCTCGTGCGGGGTGAGCGAGCTTACTTTACATTAACCGCACTCACAAATGTGAGAGATGTGGATGATTTCGGCCCACCTCTCTGGGCCCTGGCTTGTTGGACCTTGCTGGCTAAGGCTTTTATCTTCTGGCGCTCTTCTGTCTTGATGATCTTTCTTCGCCAGCTTGTCACCCCCAGGGAAACTTTGGGGTATTTTTGTCTGGGATTGACTGCCGGTACGCATAATGTCAATTGACATCCAGCCATCTGGATCATCAGTTAGGTAGGGATGAGCTATGTAGCTCAAGGAAGTGAAGACCTAAGTGCTTTGGTAGCACTTTCGGTCTGCACGGAGCTAGGTGAATACGGGTACTGGACGGCGTTTCGTCCGTACCTGCAGGTTAGTGGGTGGGTAGTTGGGTTATCGTCATGTCTCTTCTGTGGGTTGTCTTCATCGGCGGTGGTATGGTTCTCATACTCACCCGTTATCTGACTGAGCGAATGGAAAGTCTACTCAGACGGCCAGTAGAGGCGCTCGGATTTCCCTAGCAAATCAAGTTACGCAAATAGTAATGTTATTCATTGGTTACGGATATATTGGTAGACAAAAATTGCTTGCATTCAAAATAACATAGGAATAAATCTAATGATTTTGTCTAAATTGACTACTTGGAAAGTTTATATAACCCGATTATTATCAAAACGTCTGGATTTGTCGAGCATGAAGGTTTCTTGTATGTTATTTCCCCAAACTTGCCTTAAGTTTAAATTTGTATTGGAATGTTTAATTTTACTTTCTTGATTGACATTTTAACAAGCTTATCAATGCAAAAAATCAGTTTTCAAAAAAAAAAAAAATGAAAAGTGAATTTTCTAAAAAACGGCCAAGGGAATGATTTCAGATTTTACGGAAATTGTTTCAGGACAGATAAAGCTACCATTTCCCATAGGAATTGAGAGAGTGCATGCATATTTCATTTAAAGGTGGTTCTAGCCTACTGTGAAGGCCATGGTAAAAAAAGGAAAATCGAAATAACCGTAAATGTCAAAAACTCATTTGTGAGTTAATTGTGAGTGAGCATTACTAGAAATGGTTAAATTTAGTAATGGTGAAAAATATGATATGATTAATTGTTTTATAGAATGCGGAGAAGAATCTAATTTAGCTTCCGAGATTTATTTTAATAGGTAAGTTATAGACAGCAAAACTTTGTGCCAAAAGTGAGTTTGGATCATTTGTAAAACCTCGAGCAAAAATTTCTAATAAATCAGGTAGAGAAGCTGAAGAAAATATTGTTTTAGAAATGGTAAGAGAAAACCCTAATACATCGTCTCACGAAATACTGGAAAATGTAGGAATCCCAAAAACGATTGCGTTGCGTTGTTTAAAAAAGAATGAATTCAAACCCTATAAAATTAGAAATAGTCACCATCTATACCCAAACGACTTTCAAAGGCGTCTCCATTTTTGCCAATGGTTTTTGCGTCAGTACAATGAAGTGCCAGGGTTTGAAGGAACAATTATATGGACAAACGAGGCCCATATAAGCAGTGCCGGAATTTTTAATCGGCATAATAACCACCATTAGGCTTATGAAAATCCGCACGTAACCGCTACAGTTAATCGTCAAGGACGATTTGGATTTGGTGTATGGTGTGGTTTTATTGGATACCAAATAATAGATTCTCTTATTTTTCACGGTCATTTGAATACCGAAAATTTTATTAACATTCTACGACAAGAAATAGAGCCCTTTGTATACAACATGTCTGTAAGACAAATTCAAAGATTAATTTACCAACACGATGGCGCCCCAGGTCATACGTCAAATGCAACACGAAATAATTTAAATGCTCAATTCGGGGAGGATTGGATATTACTATATATATATTACTCAGGACTAATTAATCAATGTCTAGTTAGCTAAGTTAACTAAATTGATAACTAACAATTAATTTAGCTAACTGGACATTAATAAACAACAAAATATTTAGATATTGTGTAATTTTTATGAAATAATGGTCCTATTTTGTGGCCGACTAGATCTGCCGACTTTTGGCTTTGGGGTTATTTAAAAAATATTATATATATAGAGAATATTATATATAGAGAACGTTCTAGTAACACACAAGAATTTGAAATCAAAATATTAGCTGCGTTTCCGGCAACAACTCCTGTCATGATTGGAAATGCAACAAATGCTGTAAGGAGAAGCTGTCAAAAATGCATATGTCAATGGAAGACAATTCGAACATTTTTTGTAGTTTAGTTTTTCCTGTTTTTGACAAAATTATTTTATATTATAAGACGTGTTGTTGTTGTTAATAGTTTTCCATGGCCTCCTCACAAATATATAAAATTTTGCGTAAATTAACCAATTTTTCTAGAGACAAATATGGCATGATATATCGTTGGATAGCTAATTTAAGTTCGAATCGTGATCGAATAATGAAATAATTTACGGGGCGTTCCATTTAAAAAGACACAAATTATGTCAATATCTCAAAAACTCAGGCATGCATAATTTTCTTCTTATCAGCAACCAATCAGCACAGTTTTAAGAATGTGTCACTCGAATTCGGCACTTGGTAATTGAGATATAGAGGTCATCCAAAAATGCCAATTCTCCAAAAACGCTCTGTAGCTCGGTAGTCGAAAAAGACAGACAATCGCGGTTTGCCCCATTGTTTGTTTCTGGAAAATCGAGCTCATTGGTTCTGTCTATCTGCTAAAAAAAAACTCAAATCCCATCTAATTTGGTCCACCCTGTACATCACGGAAAACACCAAATACCAAAAAACCAAGTGTTTTGGTGTTTGCCGAAACTACTTCGAGGGTATTAGTCCAATCATTGGGGGGTATGCCCTACAAAAGGTGGAGTAGAAATGATTTTGATATATGTTGATTAAGTTGAGACACAGAAGAAAAATACAAGTTTTCGACATTGAAGGGAGGGAGGCGCGAACCGCCATCTTGATTGAAAGGTGTAAAAAAGAGGTTTTTCAAAATAATTTGGCAACGCTCGATCCTACAAGAAAAATATTCCAGACATAGTTGAAGAAGACAAAGTTTAATATTTGTTGAATAATATTGTTGACAAGTAAACTAAATCCAGATTTTACTAAATAAATATATAAATATGATCATAGGTAAAGTATAGTACATAATTCGAGTTGTAAAGCAATTACGCACTCATGGAAATACGTACTCGCCGCTACGCGGCATCGTGCGTAACTTTTCCATTGCTGCGTAATATGCCTCTTACAACACTCATTACGTAATATACTATTACAAAATAACATTTTATATTATTTATGGCGCTGAGCTAATGATTTATTACATAAACTGACATATCTACCTAGTAAGTAAGCAAAATATTAACTTTTTCTATGCAAATTGCAAATGTATTTTATCTTAAAGGAAAATAAATATTATTATTATATAGGGATTATAAAGGAATATATTAGCTTAAAAATTTATGCATTTTTAATACCGTCAATGACAATATCGCAAACAGGCTGAAAAATAAGTTTTAACACATAATTCGCACAATTAAAACAAATGTGTGTGCCGTGCCGGAGCTCGGGTAAGAGGATTACGAGGCACGAGAAATTTCCTGTTTAATGCTAAAGCATTAAGTGTCGTTTTGTTTTATTGCCGGAGTTGTGTTTGCATTTTGGAACAATCACAAATTACATACGAGCGAAAAACTGCAGCCGTCGCGTCGGTTTTGTCGAGGATCTGCGGGATAAAACCAATCCCATGATAACGATTGTTAAAACGTTTCTGTTGACAATGGTTGCTGTGTTACAATTAGGTCAATTGATGAAAGAGCAGACATGGTCATTGGACTTGGGGCTGGATATCCCGTAAGCGTTATTAGTAAATACTGGCGGAAATTCAATATTTACAATTTAGTTTAATCTTTATAAATGGTGTTGCATAGCTCAGAAAGTAATATAAATTAGTTTCGCAGAAGCTTTATTAAAGAATGTGCATGTAAACATTCCTAATACCTCCCATATATATCTTATGATGTTTTATATTTGTATTTGTTAAGAGTCGTAGGGTTCTTTCTAAAAATAAAAAAAAACATTGTCTTGGATACAAATAAATCTTGAAACAATATCCAAAGAGCGGAAAATAAAGTTTATAAATAACACGGTATTACAATTGTATTCGCAGACGAAAAAGTACTTGCGATTTCTTCGGTGATGTTTATAATAAAGGTTGCCACTCTTGAGCGTCGTCACGTAAATAGCAATTACTAGCATCTTCTTGTCTCTTGGACATAATACGGCCAATCTGGTACACAAATACTAGGAAGATTATTGTGATCATAGGTACTCCAAACAAGAGTGTTTCAGCTGGTTATTCATATAGAAAGAACAACGCGAGAGACTATTATATCCCTCACCTGACATTTCTCATTGAGTAAAAAACTATGTACGTTCAATATTTAACAAATGCTGAATAACACTTCTAGTTTATGGAGATTTGTAAACTCGAATAAGATAAAATCACCGATTCCCAAGTTCTTTGCAACATAAGGTGAAGCTTTATTATTAGAAACGCGAAGCCTATCGGTCCATTGAACATTCGTGACATTTAGGATCCCCTAGAAAGGTCAGTGCTCTCCACAAAGGAGAACAGCCCTTTAAAAGGTACATCCCGTAATTCCTCCGGTTGTAGAAACTGTCTTCCAAGATACCTGTACCTTGTCGCTCTTATTGGTGCACAATGGCATAGAATATGAGTGATGGTTTTAACCTCCACACGTCCGTCTGATAGGATCATCTTTCAAGTGCATCGCATGCAGGTGTTTGTTCAGAGCATAGTGTCCTGTTAGTAGGCCTCCATCTCAATCGTTCTCTATCCAGCCCAAGCATCTATTTTACGCTAAAGTCAGTCATAGGCCTCTTTATATAGAGCCTCGAGTGTATTATTCCAGGGCCCCGAGCTCAATAGTTGTTAAACTGTGCCACAGCCCAGTTTTGCAGCTCTGATCGAATCAGGTTTCTTAGCAGACCGAAGGCTGGCTCCAGACTAGGGAAAGGAGTTTTTGCTTCATCGCCCGCAAAACGATCTGCTTCTTCGTTGCTCACCACGTCACTGTGGCCGGGCATCCATATAAATTTAACTGAATTTTATTCGCACAACTCAGTCAGAATATTTCGACAGTTCAGTATCAGTTTAGAGGCAATCTTGTTTTATGCTTGGCTTTTTTTGTGGAGGAGGGGAAATCTTTCATAAGACGGAGTGCCGGATTCCTACCGACTAAAAACCCTCCCCCTTCATCTCGCTTCTCCTACCGGAAACCGCTTTCGCATTACTTCAGTGGGGAGCCGGCCTTTAACTTCCTTTATCGGCTTTCTATTTCCTTCGTCTCTATTATTGTACGGACTGTTCCGTACGCTTGTCGCCATGACTCCTCGGATGCACATAAGCTTGCCATCATGTTTATGTAGTTGAAGGTTGACCCAGTTCGTTGGCTATAGTTCCTCCTGGTCTCTTCCCACCGAGTACAAGTAAGCAGGGTATGCTCTGCGTCATCCAACTCGTCGCAGCAGCTGCATCTGTCTGTATCTGCCCTTCTACGATCGTACAGATACTTCTTAAAACACCCGTGTCCTGAGAGAGCTTGGGTTAAGTAGTAATCCACTTCTCCGTAGGGGCGATTTATCCATGTCTGAATGATAGGTATCAATTTATAGGTCCATCGTCCATACGTTCCGGTTTCCCATTTTTGTTGCCATCTTGTAAAAACATTCTCTTTTGCTGCTCTGGCCTCCACTCCATTGTATTTTCTGTCCTTTCCTCAATTAGAAATTCTATAGGTGGGACTCCCACTACCTGCCTCGGTTGAAATGGTGTGGTATGTACTGCCTATTCTGATTGACATCAGCCTTTTGAGTCTTGTCAGATTTACTATTAGTTTTTTATTTCGGGTTACCGTATGCCAGACTGGTGTGGCGTACAGTATTTGAGAGTGGACCACACTTGCCATTACTCTCCTCTTCGATGCTCTTGGTCCTCCTATATTGGGCATTAGACTTGTCGATGCTGCGATTGTTTTTTCCACTTTTTCGGTCGTTCTTTTGACGTGCTCCGCGAAGGTAAGTTTGGTATCAAGCCACACTCCTAGGTATTTTATTGTCTTGCTAAGTCTGACCGAAGTATCCAGGATAGTGAAAGTGATCGGCGCTATTTTTCTTTTAGTGGTAAGGAGGACTGCCTCCGATTTATCTGGTGCCAGCTTTAGTTTTCTTACTTCCAACCATTCTGCAACTCGCTGGAGGGCAGTGTATGCTTTGTTCATCAGTATATGCTCGGTTTCTGCAACTACTGTCATGGCTACGTCATCCGCAAAGCCGATTAATGTTACACCCGCTGGTTGTTCCATTTTAAAGAGATCATCATACAGGACGTTCCACAGGGTTGGACCGAGTACTGATCTCTGGGGCACGCCGCTGCTGACTTCTACGGTCTTTGTCTTGTCTTCTGCTTCCAGAGTTATTTTCCTCTGAGATAAATAGGATGCTAGTCAGAATATTTCGACAGTTCAGGCTCTCTTCTATTCCTCTTTTTCGCAGGTCTTCCAGAATGATTTGCCATGATGCGCTGTTGGAAGCATTTTGCACGTCTAAAGTTATTACGGCACACAGTCTTCGGTGCTGGTGCGCGTAAGCAGCAGCTTCTCTGGCGATTTGGGTCACGTTGTTTATAGCATCTACTGTTTGGTGACCTTCCATGAAGCCGTACTGTCTCTCTGTCAGACCACCAATGCGTACTAGTTCTCCTTTGAGCCTTATTAGTATGAGCTGCTCGTACAGTTTCCCTTCTACGTCTAAGAGGCATATGGGTCTATACGATGCCGGATGGTCTAGAGGTTTAATTCCTTTTCTAAGTAGTACAAGCTTAGCCTGCTTCCAGTCTTTTGGAAATACTCCTCTACGTGCTATTTCTTTGGAGACTTAGTGCGTATTCAGGTTTATTTTGTACTACTTCCTTCAGGACTTTCACTGGGATGTACGCTGGTCCCGGTGCTTTGTTTGGTTTTAGCTTATTGCAAGCTATATTCAATTCTTCTACCGTAAAACCTAAGAATATCACCGATCTATCGCAATCAAAGTTTACGGGGTCATGCACGGGAAAGAGATGGTTCACCACTTCCTCCGTCATTTGCATGGACATTTGGGATCTTGGAGGAAAGCATTTATTTCATCACAATCTTGTAGCCATCTCCCCAGATATCAGAGTCCAGTTTGTCACGCATGCTTTTCCAGCATGCTCTTTTTGAAGCCTTGATACAATTTCGCAACCTTTTTTTGCTGCTTTTGTACTCTTCCCTCAGTTGTTGGTTTACTTCCGGAAGGTTCCTTCTTGCATTTCTTGTACATATCCTTTTTTTGCTGCCTGGCTATCACTACATATATTAATGTGCTTATTGACGAAACCCCTTCTGAGGTTTTCGCTTGATCATAGCAAAATGACATATCTCAGCCTGGAATACACTAGGGTAGTACTTACCAAGTGGCGTCGATATACGAGCCCTTGGATTGCATCCGTGTACACCAGTATCGGTTCCCTCCTGAGTTTTCGATCCGTCTGTGTATCATTCCAGAACTCCGGGACTCAGAAGATTCATTTTATCACGTTCTCAGTCATCGACTGGCGAACACGACCATATATAGAATAGTGAACTTATCAACGGGTAGACCCCGGTCGTCCTCTGACTAAGCGATGACCTAGTCCCTTACAGGTAGAGCCAAGGAATTTGTGTGCCCCAGCTCTTATCCCATCGCATTCCACATTTCACTCTTAAACAGTCTATTTGCTGCTTTCATAACTTCCAGTTCGACACGCAAGGGAGTGAGTCTAAAGATGGTCTCCATTGCAGCCGTTGGAGTGGTTGTGATTGCTCCTGTTATTCCTAGGCAAGCTAGCCTTTGAACTTGATATAGGCGACCCCAAATGTGCAGCGCTCCTGGGAGCGCCACCACATAAGGTCGCATATGTTATGAGGGGATCCAACATGACATGGTGTACGTCTAGAGAGAAGTCTTTGGACTTATTCCCCACTTAAGACCGAAGATGCGCCTGCACATCAATAAAGAAGTGCAAGATATCCTCACTTCTCTTCCGGGTGGTCCTCCCACAGGTACCTCACTGTATGGAAAAGAAACACACGCGTGCTTGGTGAAGCTTTACCTTCACAGAATTCAATATATAATGCTTTTGCTAATTATTTTGTAAGTGTATTTCTTTCAAATAATGACCAAATCACCATAGATAATTTTACGTTAAGCGATTTAGGAAAAATAAATAATTAATTTACTCCCAATCAAATTTCGGACAGATTTTAAACGCGGCGCGGCTGAAAAGCTAGTGGACCGGATAAGATCATTGCTTTCAATATTTTTCATTACCGTTATAGTTTATTTTCAATCTCATTTAAAAACGTGCACCTTTCCTGATTTATGAAATAAATTCAATAACAGACATTACAAACTATGGACCGGTGGTGCTTATTTCCGTTTTTTCGAAATTGCTTGAAATCATTTTGGCGTAAGCATGGTCTCGTAAAAACACGTGGTACAGCGTCCAACTTATGCTATTTTACTCTATATGTTTCTAGTACTTTGGAATCTGGGTACCCAGTGGATGTTGTATACACAGATTTCAGCAAAAATTGAGTAGTTATGACGTTTCCAATAACGTTTTACGTTCATTGGTATCTTACTTAACCAACCGTAAACTATTTATAGAATATGAATGGGTAAAATCTGATTTATAGCTAGTTCAGGTGTTCTCCAAGGATTAAACCTGGGGCTCCTTTAATTTCTATTCTTTATTCACCACATATACGATCGTATGGTTTGCCCTGAATTATTGTTTGCTGATGATTTAAAAATGTTTAAAGAATAGCAGAGAATTTTCCTCTGTCGAGAGCGATCAGCAATCTTTTTATAACATCGATACATTGCAAACTGGAATATTGCATTACAGTTTGAATCAGTTCCATGAAAAGTATATATCACTTCTTGATAATGTACAAAAAACAGTTACTAATATTTTTGTTTCATTCAAAACATGGATTTTATGTCGTCGTGAGAAACTACGATTATAATCTTCTACTAAACGAATTTAATTTTATTTCGCTTCGCAAAAGGCGTGAGTTGAGCGGTTTACTAATTTTATATAAAATTATACATAATCATATCACTCACTTCTCTTCACACTCAGCTGTTTATATTTTAACAAACCTCGTTTTTTTTCAGAACTTGCAATACCTTTCATGTATCGGTGTTAAACTCTTTTCATTATTTTTAATGGCCTATATGTTCTCTATTGTTCCAACAGTAGAAGACAATTCAAAAGCAAAGTTTCAAGTTTACTTCCAAATTAAATTATTTACTTATCTAGACATGTCACGTGTCTTAATATTCGCTGTTACTGTATTTATTTACTATTGTTCACTATTTTACCTTAATGCCCTTTCTGTTGTAAACTCACTCATATATTCGTATTGTACTCCTGTAAATGGTCATTTGGCTGCTGGATGTATTTAAATAAATAAATAAATACAGCTGCAGAAATCATTCGCCATTTTAAACGTAAGTAGTGACGATCAAGAAACAAAATAGCACGTTGAAACTATATTATAATACACAGACTCATCTAAAGCCGCTGAGGAATATTTACTGCAAATAGTTCTTGGGTACGCTTCGGTCAATCAGATGGCGAGAAAAGTCAGAGAGAGCATTTACTGTATTAACCAATGTCCCGCCCGTAGACATTATGTATCCATGATTCTATTACCAGAACTTGAAATAAAATATGGTTCTAGTAGCGCTGGTAGAAACATAGGCCAATAAGGGCACGTTTATCAGTACAGGGTTATGGTATTTTGCCCCGTGGCTAAACACTAACCCCAGGATAAAGTGTTTATCAAGTCGGGTTAAAAGTAACACTGAGCTAAAGTCAGAGGAAACTTAGTCCAGAGTTACTTTTAACCCGAGGTTAACCTACAAATTGTATGCTTGTTGTTGACAGTTGAGTGAAAAGTCAGTTATTTTTTTGCTTAAATTAGGAAAACTACAGTACTATTTATTTTTGAACAAATCGAGGCCTAGTTTTGAGTTTCCAACGGATAGGTAAAACAGTTTTCTAATGTAGCTAAAAAGCAAGTATTAATATCTATTTAATTGTATTGTAGAAATCATGCAGTAAAGCTAACCATTAAAGTAATTGCTTTAACTTTGAGATATTACGAAACCTGTATTTTTTTTATTAACTGCTGGAGGTTGCATAAATGCCAGCAAGTCTTAATTTTGCACCAAGAAGCTTGTTTGTCCTTTCAAGATTATCTAATTTGTCTGTTTACGTGGTAAATATTATTGTAAATAATTTTCTTAATAGCAACCGAAAATGCACTCTTTTTTAATTTCATCTTATATACAGGCTGTCTATTTTATCAGGGCCAACGAATATATCTCGCTTAATATCAATAGTACAAAAATTTTTTTACAAAAATTTTGGAGATTTTTATAAGCTACAGAATGGTTTAAAGAAATTTGAAATCCATCGCCTACTTTAAGAGTTATAGCGAAAAATCTCGAAAATGCGGAATGTGTCAGATATCTACGTTATTTGAAGGAATACGAAAAAACTTTTAATACGATTTTTTTTTGAAAAGTAGTTTTTTAACGAGGTATCATCTAATTTTTGTTAGAACCGCTACAGGATATTAAAAAAAATTCTGAAACAGATGACAAATGGTGGCATTAATCTTTTCAACGATATGTCATATGCCATATTGATTCATTAAAATTAAACAATTAATCACGAAAATATTTTTTAAATGAGTAAAAAAATGTTGTAACTAACGTCATACTTGCTATAGAGAAACAACTAAAAAATCAAATATGTTGTTCCAATCTTTACTACTTCTCCTCAAGGCCCATTATTTTCTTCCAGCGTTATTTTTCGGTAATCCAGTAGGCCATGGATTTGAAATTTCTTTAAATCAGTTTGTAGCTTATAAAAATCGCCACAATTTTTTAAAAATATTTTATTTGTACGATTGATATTAAGCGAGATATTTTTGAAGGTCCTGAAATGAAAGCATGTATAAAATAATGAAATACTGAATTTCTGCGATATAAAATTATTTTAATTCCGCAAAAATATTTATGATATGTCTAATTCCATTCACTAGTAGCTACACTGTCACTGCAACATATATATTTCATTTTTAGAAGTGCATTATTTTAAAAAGTATGATGAGATATTCATAATGCATCCATTACTGTCAGTTTTTCACATGATTAGTCAATGGGGACACAATTTTGCACTTCAGAAATGCATTAATAATGTAAAGGTTACGACATTTTTATCCATGTATTTTAGTTCGCAATTTTGATATAATCAAATTTCCCTATACGAGGCAAATTTTTGTTGATGGAACTCTAATAATACAATAATAGTTTTATTAGAGTATGATGTATTATTCTCACGAAAAAACGTCACCTTTCAATTAGTGAGACAGTGGTCATTGCAAGGCAGGATCTCTTTTATTGTATTTAATTGGGAAAATATGGTTGTTTGTCTATTTCCCTGATCTTTAAATACCTAAAATTTAGTAAATTTAGTGTACGTATTTATTATGACATACAACTATTTATTGTATTTTGGGACACAGTTTTAACTTGATAATTCAAATTTGAGTTGTCTGCCTGTCTGTCCTTTGAAAATCCGTATATCTGTCGTGCCATTATAGTTAGTTTCTGGTCAAAAACACAAAAGACTGGTCATTACTCATTTATAGTGACAAATATCAGAAATAAGGCTGACAACAATTCAACGCAAAAAAGGACTACATATTTATTTGTGTGCTATAATGTTTAATATAATGTATATTTCTGTATTCTGGTTTTATAAAGTAGACGACAGCATTCTCATTTTGTAACCAAAACGTATTTACGGCCATAAGAACTATGGAATCTGCATGGAACTGTAAACAGTAAACATGCTCAATTTAGTTTTGCATGCATCGATGAGTTGATGCATTTAGTATGCAATAATATATTCACATTATTTTAAAAGTATTTGTGTGTATATATTGGAGTCAAATTAATCACAGAATTACTATAAACACTGAAGCGCCATAATTTATTGGATGAATAATCAAAGCGAATTATTTTATTAGCAAACACTGAAACCGTTAGATAATTTTATACTAGTGGGCAATTGATGTGGATCACAGGGTCGGGTTTAGGACAAGGCGATCGATAAGGTCACCTAGGTCCCTTATCCAGGAGCACAAGGTTATTCTATGGACATCCTTGGGATATAAAAGCTAGGATTTAGCAGTATCCTTTTGATATCCTAAGATATCCTTGGAATCTAGAAGTGGCACTACTTTCCGTATCCTCAGGATATCCAACGGATGTACTTTTGTATATCCTAAGGATACTCCTGTTACCCTAAACATAGAATATCACTGTAGGCTTTAAGGGTCGTAAATAGCCAGACTGCAGGTTACTTTCAAACAATGTTAGCAGCTTGGTGCTCTATGTCCTCCATTGAATAGCGAACTGTTAGCATTTCACGTCGAAATAATATTTTTACTACTTGAATAATTGATTTAATAGGGACTTTTTTTTTAGTCCGCACGTATAATAATTGATGAATGTGGGAGGACGCGAAATAAGACATTTTAGGAGTACAAACTGAAAAAAAAAATGTTTAACAACGAACGGCGAGAAGGCAGAATTTATAAATTTATCTTATAAACATTAAAAATTTTCACACTAAGTATAACACGTTACATGTCCCGACTATTGGGTACAAAATCCTTGCATCTGGTTAATCCTTACACAATTGCTTACAAACATGTAAAATGCTTAGAAAATAAGCAATTACTAGCAAATCGGGCATGACTGTTTATGACAGTTACCAACCTAACAAAACAAATGCACTTATATTGCCATCCTTTTTCTATACATCTTTTATATAGTAACTTTTTGTCTTTTATCTTCCTTGTTTAAAATAAGCTAACAATTTAAAATTCATAATAGTTATAAGACTTTATACTACAATATGTTAATTGTGTACAAAACTATACTGGTATATATTATGTAGTCATATCGCAACAGTATGTTAACGTAACGCGCTCATAGTTATTATTTAAGAGTTTCGTTGTTCGACTCAACCGCATTTAGTTTTATTTTTGTTTAATACATAAGTATATAAATATAATTTCATGTTTTAACATTTTTGTAGAAATATGTTTCTTAAAAAAAGATGACGAAAATGCTCGCGTGTTTGGATATCCGTGGGTAAACTGGACAAGATAACCCATGGATATATATGGATATACATATTTTGTGCACCTATAGGATATGGACATCCCGTCGGGATATCCGTAGGCAATCAGTTGCGGATATCCGTAGGATATCCATAATTTGGATCTTTACAGGATATTAATATCCAGTCAGGTCAACCCTGGGATGACCTTAGGATATGTCCATGGGATAATCCCAAATCTGGGACAGCGGGACTATACTAGGATATCCTGAGGATATCATGTGCTGGCTGGGACTAGCCGACTACCGAGCTGACTTTTTCAAAATATGTAGCCTTTGATACATATGATAAAACATAATATTGAATGTTCCGAAGAATCAAGATTGATTATTCAATGAGTGATTACCTGGATGATGCGTGACCAACACTTCTGTGATCATATAGTTGTACTAATATATTTACATGCTAGTATACTTCTGACAGAGTAAAGTTCTGTTTAGTTTAGTATGTAAAGTTGTTATTTGCGTGTTCAAATAATAACTGATGTTTTCAAATATTTTTGCTATTACTAATTTAATATTTTATTATGTATAATAATGGGATTCTTTGACGTGTCCAATATCATGTACAGTGTGTCCCAGGATAGATGTAACAAGAGGTGTAATGGACCAAATTTGGAATTTTGGAATGGTATTTGGGGATTGAGTCCTGCTTGTTGTAAAACTAAAGTATACCAAAAATGACTTGATTTGGTGTTCTACAGGGTATTTTATAAGCAAAGTTGTAGAAATCACCACTAATAAAGTACCTTTATTTTTCAAAATATGAAAAAATTCCACTAAGAAAAGTTATTTATAATGAAATTTTATACCTCTATACCAAATTTCAGGAATATAAAATTATTTTTTTTAAATTTCCCATTTTTTCATTAAATTAGTATTTTATTTTCAATTAAATTAATTCAATTAAAACTGCATAGAAATTATTTTTTGTGAATTAATATTTAAAGTGATGTAGAAGCTAAAAGTAGGCTATGAGAAAAGCAGTGGATACACGTTTATCATTTCTTATTGACATATCTGTCAAACGTAGTCAATATTATGTTTAATTTCTGTTTCAAATTAACGAACCAATCATAAAAAATTAAGTGAAAATGGTACTCACATTGCGTGAAAAAATTTATATTGTGCAATGCTACGGAATTGGCGGTGAAAACTCGCTAAGTGAAGTGGTAAGCCAATTTAATTTGAAATTTCCAAACACTGCTTTGTCACGTACTCAGGCTATGAGAATAATTAAAAAGTTTCTGGCTACTGGTAGTGTTCTTAACATAAAAAGAAAAATAAAAGCATATGATGAAGAGAATGTTGGGGCTATTATAGCTCATGCCTTTGTTATAGAAAATCCTAGGATGCCACTAAGAGAGAGATCAGCTCTTATTAATATTAGAATTTACAAGGCAAAGAAAATTAGGGCATATAAAGCAAATTATAAACATAAGCTTGGAGAGGGAGATGACGGCCGTAGGTTGGATTTTTGTTTGGCCATTGGAGAAAAAATCATGGAAGAGAGATTTTTTCATCATTTCATAATTTTCTCAGATGAATCCACGTTCACAACAAATGGTGTTGTTTCATCTCAGAATTGTCGGTTTTGGGCTACTGAAAATCCAAATTTTAGAATTCATTGTAGAAGACAATATTATAAAAAAGTGAATGTGTGGTGTGCCGTTTCTTATCACGTTGGAGTTATTGGACCTTATTTCATTGAGGGAAGGTTAAACCAGCACACTTATTTACAGCTTCTTGAAAGATTTTCTGAAGAACATTTAAATATTTTAAGAGATATGCCTTTAGTTCATTTTCAACATGATGGTTGCCCTGGCCACTCCACAGAAATGGTTAATCGGTGGTTGAATTTAAATTTTGGAGAAAATTGGATTGCCAGGAATGGATTGATCAAGTGGCCGGCGAGATCCCCAG
This sequence comes from Rutpela maculata, assembly GCA_936432065.2. Taxonomy (NCBI): domain Eukaryota; kingdom Metazoa; phylum Arthropoda; class Insecta; order Coleoptera; family Cerambycidae; genus Rutpela; species Rutpela maculata. Next base: position 22,921,815 of record OW386293.2, read on the forward strand.
ACCTATCGATATTGGATTTCTTTTTATGGGGTCGCCTCAAGCAGTTGGTTTACGCTGAACCACTTCCTAACGATATAGCAGTATTGAAGCAGAGAATTACAAATGCCGTAAACTCCATACCTTCAGTTTTAAGGACTTCAGGCGAAGGATCGAAATGTGTGTGGATGTGGGTGGTAGCTACGTCGAATAATAAAAAAATTGTAAACATTGTTTTGTATTGGTCAATAATTAATTTGTTTGTGAATCTGTTATGTTTTTGATATTTATTACTTGTTATAATTTTTAAACCTCATTAATCTTCCGTTAGTAATTGTTTCTTGTTTTACAATTAGTTCGATTAACATTATACCTTCTTATATCTCGTGTATTCAATTTTTTTATTTACCAATAGCCTACTTTTTGAGATGATTAACATTTGCTCCTACACAACTTTAAATATGAATTCAACTCTTAATTCGCAAAAAATGGGAAGTTTCAAAAAAATAATTTTATATTCCTGAAATTTGGCATAGAGGTATAAAATTGCATTCTAAATAACTTTTCATATTTTGAAAAATAAAGGTACTTTATTAGTGGTGATTTTTGCAACTTTGCTTATAAAACACCCTGTAGAACACCAAATCAAGTAATTTTTGGTATACTTTAGTTTTACAACAAGCAGGACTCAATCCCCAAGTTACCACTCCAAAATTCCAAAATTTTTAATCCATTACACCTCTTGTTACATCTATCCTGGGACACTGTATATTGATCGAAAGAACCAATAAATTATTATTATTGTAATATGTTGCACCCCTTAAAATTTAAGGTTATGTTACTAAAAAGTAGGCAGACTTCAACAGATCGAATGTTTGAATGAATGTAGTGTATTTGCACCTACTCGAAAAAGAACCTACCAGAAGATTCCAATGTGACAATCTGGAATTATCGAGAGAATGGTGGCGTCATCACAGAACAATCGAGATCTGTCATTTTTAGGTATAAAGATCGACCGCATTCTCGGCGAGTAGTTCAGAAAGTTCAGAAAGTATAGAAAGTGAGGTTAAGAGTTCAAAGATAAACAAAGTAATAAACATTGTGATTTTAGTCAGTAAAGTGTATTTAAATTAATAATAGTATTGTGAAGTATCCAGTAAATATTTAATAAAGTGTGTTAGTGGACATCTCTTGTTATAATTTTTGGAACCCACGGAATTTGCAAGGGGTAGTTTCCTAAGGGTGGAAACACGCGACAAATTGGTGTCAGAAAGCGGAATTTTATGACAAGAGGAGCTCTGAAGTTGTGCTGGAGTGTTCGAGAAGTATTCTCGAGGTTTAGTGCTAACACAGTGGACTAATTTACTGGTGTTGTTATTTTCGAACAGGAAAATAGTGTTTAAGTGCATTTTTGAGACATTGTAGAACATTTTATTAGGACATTAGTGTGATAATTAAATCCTTTGAACTGAGAAGTGATAGAGACACTGAAAAAGACTCATTTAGTGCGTGAAAATTTCTAGAACTTTTCTATTTGGACATTAGTGGAGATTATTAAATTCTCTGAACTGGATAGTGACAAAAGACTCTGGATAAGACTTTTTCGTGCTATTTCGAGATTTGTCTAGGAAGTTCCATTACCGATATTGACGTGACAGTTAAATTTATTTTATTTTAATTTCATCGTATGCCCGTAACAACAAGAAGTATGGCATCCGATAAACAAATACAGGACTTATTCGAACAATTCCAAAAAATGATGGCGCAGCAACGGCAGGAAGACAAAGAAGAACAGGAGAAAAAACGTCAAGAAGAAAGGGACGAATTAAAGAAAATTATGGAAGATCAGGAAATAAGACGTCGGAAAGAAAAAGAGGATAAAGAAACAAGACGTCAGAAAGAAAAAGAGGATGAAGAAAGAAGACGTCAAGAACAAGAAAGACAACGTCAAGAGGAAAAAGACGAACTCAGAAAAATAATGGAAGACTTGGAAGAAAGACGCCAGGAGGAATTAAGGAAAATCCTGAGCAATCAAATAAAAATACAACAGGACGCAATCATTTCTGTCAAAAGTGAAGTCAAAGAAGAGATAAGCAAGGTCGAAGATAAAGTAGGTGAAGTCAAGACCGAAGTCGGTCAAGTAAAAGGAAAAGTAAATCAGTTTGAAGAAAAGATGAGTGAGTTCGAAGAAGAAGTCAAGGGAGAAATAGACCGGCTTAAACGACAGTTGAGAGATAGAGGAAGCCAGCAGGTGGTATCATCAGGTCAGCGACTAAAACCTCCTTCTTTTGACGGCCAAAGTTCCTGGACGACGTACAAGAGGCAGTTTGAGGCAGCAGCATGTGCGAACAACTGGGATAACGAGGAAAAGGTCATGGCATTAGTTCTGGCGTTAAGGGGCCAGGCCTCAGAGTTGCTTCAGACTATCCCAGTGGACAAACAAAGGGACTTCAAAGTCTTGGAAGCTGCATTGGACTTGAGATATGGCGACCAACATCTCGCCCAAGTATACCAGGCCCAGCTAAAATCACGAACACAAAAGGCTGGAGAGAGTTTACAGGAATTCGAAGCTGCGATAGAGAGACTGGCACACCTGGCGTATCCGAGTGCACCTAGAGAATTTCAGGAACAATTAGCCGTAGGGGCCTTTTTAGATGGCATAAGGGACGAAGAGGTCAGGCGAGTTCTGAGGCTGACAAGACACCAAAGTAGTAGCGAAGCTTTGGTGCGTGCACTTGAAGTAGAAGCCGCCTACAGAGATACTCCAAGGTCGAGAGTGCGAGCTGTGACTCTCGAAGAATCGCAACCAGAAATGAATCAGAACCCTATGTTGACTGAGATGCAGAAAATGTTTACCAAACTATTCGATAAATTGGATGGCCTAGGAAAGCAGGATAAACAGCAAAATAAAGGAAAGCCGAGTGGTGGTATTAAATGTTACAACTGCGGCAAGGTGGGCCATATGAAACGAGACTGTCGACAGCAGAACTCGGAGAGTCGAGTAAATGCTGTGAATGTTGAAGAGAAGCAGGAAAACAGTACCAGGGGGGTTGTTCTGGCTAGGGAATGCAGTGCCCCCAGAGAAATTAAGATTTCCCAGCTTCGAAGAATCGCAAGCAGACTGTTGTTGCATGGATATGTGAACGGAAGAAAATGTTTGTTTACCATCGACACAGGTACTACGTCATCAATAGTACGTCCAGGATTTATATCGGGCATAAAGATTACCAAGAGGCAAAATGAAGAAGTGATCGTCCGGACAGCTACGGGGGACAGGGCTACGGTTCATGGAGAAGTAGACCTGGGTTTGCAGATTGGGCATTTGAGGTTCGACCACAGGGTCATCGTGGCTGACATAACGGATGACTTCATTTTGGGACTGGACATTATGGAACAGTATGGATTTATTGTTGACGTAGGAAAGCGAATGTTAAGGATTGGGAACGAACAATTTATTTTGTCAAAAGTGAACGACCAATGCGAGAAAACCAGGCTGTTGACAACGCAGGCAGTCAAGACTCCTGCATTATCCAGAAAACCAGATAAAGAAGATTGCAAGCGCTACCCTCAGGTGGAAAGATTGTCGAACATGGTTGAAGTCAACATTGTCAAGGTCGATCTTCCAGACAGTTGGACAAAGAAAACTCTGAGGCAAGAGCAATTGCGCGATGTAGAAATCGGACCCATGTTGAGAGCAAAAGAAGAGGGAACGCGTCCAGCATGGAAGGATGTTTCCAACAAAGAAGTGGGGCTGAAGGCTTTATGGTCACAATGGGATTCACTTATGGTCGTAGATGGACTTTTGAGGAGAGCATGGGAAAGCCCAGATGGGAAGCAGGTTGCCATGCGTCTAGTGATTCCCAGGTGTCGTGTACCACAAGTACTCCAGGAAGCACATAATGAAACATCCAGCAGACACTTCGGCATAAACAAGACATTGAGTAGAGCACGGGAACAGTTCTATTGGGTTAATAGTCGCCAGGATGTGGAGGCCTGGTGTCACAAGTGTAAAAATTGTGCTGCCCGTGGAGAACCATTTTCGATGAGCAACTACAGGAATGGAAGTCGAGAACAGCCAAAGAATGATCGAGAGCAGATGAACAGAACTAGTAACTGCTTGAAGGCTCGTTATGATCAGAATGCCAGTACAGGGGGATTCAAGGTGGGGGATCTGGTTTGGCTGTACAACCCACAGCGGAAGGAATGGAGATCCCCGAAATTTCAACCTCCTTGGGATGGACCGTACACTGTTATTACCCGAATTAATGATGTCGTCTATCGTATTCAACGAAACAAAAAGTCCAAGATGAAGATCGTACACTTGGATAGACTGGCGAAGTATGTGAAAGAGGCTGAATTGCCTGACCGGGACGTTCAGGCTTAAGGAGGGGGCAGTGTAATATGTTGCACCCCTTAAAATTTAAGGTTATGTTACTAAAAAGTAGGCAGACTTCAACAGATCGAATGTCTGAATGAATGTAGTGTATTTGCACCTACTCGAAAAAGAACCTACCAGAAGATTCCAATGTGACAATCTGGAATTATCGAGAGAATGGTGGCGTCATCACAGAACAATCGACATCTGTCATTTTTAGGTATAAAGGTCGACCGCATTCTCGGCGAGTAGTTCAGAAAGTTCAGAAAGTATAGAAAGTGAGGTTAAGAGTTCAAAGATAAACAAAGTAATAAACATTGTGATTTTAGTCAGTAAAGTGTATTTAAATTAATAATAGTATTGTGAAGTATCCAGTAAATATTTAATAAAGTGTGTTAGTGGACATCTCTTGTTATAATTTTTGGAACCCACGGAATTTGCAAGGGGTAGTTTCCTAAGGGTGGAAACACGCGACATTATTATTAAATACCAAAAAAAAAAAAAAACAAATTGATTCCCTGGCTTCTCGTGCATACACTAAATCCAAATTGTATAGACTCTCACTTTCTTGCTTTACCTATTTGTCCCTATTTATCCACCAACCCTTCAGCTGAATAAATTCAAAACTTCGATTCGTTGTAATTTTTAAGCGATTGATCGGGAAGAGAATTGTTTAAACAAAAGTTTTGGGAAATTTTACAATCTACAATATTGGTTTATAACTAATTACTACGTAGGGATGCAGATATAATTGCAAAAATCTGCAGCGAAGCAAAAATTTTCATTTCATCACTGCTGTAAAATCGTAAAATATTAATAATGGAGAAAAATAGTTTAAATAAAAGTCATAGATTTTTTCATTTTATACAAATTAGTAATACCTAATTTTAGGGTAGAACTAACAGGAAAAAAGACAATTGAGAAAAACCTATTCTGACCGTCATTTTTTCAATATGGTGGCCATAGAGGCAACAATATTTTTGTGGAAAAAATTAATTAATTATTGTGGAAACCCCTTCATCCTCGCTACATTATACAATTAACACGAGAAACTGAAATATTAAGAAGTGATTTTTTTAATTTTAAACATTTCTAAAAAAAAACGTAAGTTAAAAACTATTGGGTTTTGCACAATTGATATTATGATTAATTAAGTTAAAAATTATGTATATATGTCCACTTACTTACATTAGTTAAAGTAATAATATTTGAGATGCATACTCTACATACGTCCTTTTTTGCAAAAAAAAACACTCCTAACGGGGACTTACAGCTAGTTTTTAACTTTTATCTTCTAAACCATTCATCGGAAGAGAAAAAAGTAGAGGAAATAAAAAATTTGTCGTTAAATTCTGCATAAAAAATGCCGTATTAACCTTGCAGCTTATCCTCACATATTTCGGGCTAACAGCCTACGAACAGAGGTTTAGTTTGGAGCGCACAGGTGAAAATCGATCCTATTCGAAGTTTCTCAGCGAATATCTTAAAACCGGTTACTTTAACGAGAAAAATGCTCAGGAATGAATTTTTTTTTATTTTATTTTTTTTTTTTTTTATTTGCTCGGACACTGTTAGCACGAAATAGGTGAGGATAAACTACAAGGTTAATAGAACCTTTATTATGCAGAATTTAACGACACATTTTTTATTTCCTATACTTTTTTCTCTTCCGACGAACGATTTATAAGTGAAAAACCAGCTTTAAGTGCCCGTTAGGGGTGGTTTTTTGCAAAAAAGAAGGACATTCCACCCCTAAATGGGTGGAGAACTTTTCGGGTATCTATTTCTAACCCTATCTAGAGTATGCATCTCAAATATTATTACTTTATAAATTATTTCTTCTATTCACTGTTTTTAATCTAATTTGCGTTACTATATCGCTATGTATATATCACATCAAACAAAAATAACAAGCTAAAAACTACATTTTGATATGCTTTTTATCCCAGTTGGGATGACTCAGTACATTTTGACATGTTTTATTTTTCTTTTTTCTTTTTGCATTGACTAAAGTAAAGGCTAACTACATTTTGAAATACAGAAAGGGCATCGGTTATATTGTGGTCATGCATCTTTATAAATAACTCGTTTATTTTTAATTTTTCGAAAAAACTCTATTTTAGATTTTTTGTCCAGAAAGGTCCGTGCCTTATACTGGTTATAGAGATTGATCGACGGAATACTTAATTTTCGATTTTTATTAGGAAACTCTTCGGTATTTGTAGAATTTATTAAAAAAATCAAGTTTTCCAGGATTTGTGGATTCGCTTTTGTTTTGTCAGATTTCTCACAAACGTCACCTAATAGACTTAATCGAGCCCTACAATCGCCATTTTTGAAAATTAAAATCGAACCTTCGGTTCATTAGTTATCAATTTCTTTGGAAAATCATACTCGGCCTTGGAAAAAATACTTGCGGTCAACGGATTCGGGCCGCCAGCAAAAGGCTTCATTTGTGGCCGTGTACTTTCGATCCCACTAAGTCTCATCGAAATCAATCAATATCCTGGACAGTTATCGTGCTTCCTAGCCCGTTACCGATTTATTCAATTTTTCCCGAAAAACTTGAAACGTCTATATCGGGAACTTCCGGTTTCCGAACGGAGCCGAGCTTCCAGCGTTAAGGTTTTCTAAAGGACTCCTATCAACCACCCAAGTTTCATCGAAATCCGAAAACGGATTAGGGGGGCTGAGCGTGACAGACCGACAGACCGACTGACGGAATTTTCTAAATTCGCTCTCGAGTCGATTTTCATTTCGATCCGACATTTTTTTCGGGTTTCAATAGTCTGCCGGAAAAATGCAAAACCTATAGTACATTTTTTTCAAAATGTAGTAACAAGCTAAAAACTACATTTTGATATGCTTTTTATCCCTGTTGGGATGATTCAGTACCTTTTCAGCAGAGGGTCGTAGGATGACTCAGTACATTTTGACATGTTTTATTTTTCTTTTTTTTTTCTTTTTGCATTGATTAAAGTAAAGGCTAACTACATTTTGAAATATAGAGAAGGTATCGGTTATATTGTTATTTAGTAAATGAAAATTGGTCAAATATTTATAGAGATAGAATTTTCCCCGGTATGATCTTCATGTTTTTTTGGTTTGGACACCTGTAGATAATTTCGTGTATTACCAAAATAAAGACTTTTTCGAGAATGGTGAAACATCAGCGGAGTGATATCAGACTCACGATTTTATTTTCGGGCGGACTACCACTCTGATATACCGGACGTGGTCATGCATCTTGGTAAATAACTCGTTTATTTTTAATTTTTCGAAAAAACTTTATTTTAGATTTTTCGTCCAAAAAGCACGGACCGGTTATAGAGATTGATCGACGGAATACTTAATTTTCGATTTTTATTAGGAAACTGTTCGGTATTTGTAGAATTTATCAAAAAAATCAAGTTTTCCAGGAGTTGCAGATTCGCTTTTGTTTTGTCAAATTTCTTACAAACGTCACCTAATAGAATTAATCGAGCCCTACAATCGCCATTTTTGAAAATCAAAATCGGACCTTCGGTTCGGGAGTTATCAATATCTTTGGAAAATCATACTCGGCTTTGGAAAAAATACTTGCGGTCAACGGATTCGGGCCGCCAGCAATAGGCTTCATTTGTGGCCATGTACCTTCGATCCCACTAAATCTCATCGAAATCGATCGATATCCTGGACAGTGCTTCCTAGCCCGATTTCGAGAAAACCAGTTTTTTGCAAAAAAATTCAATTTCCATTTGTTTTTCGACATTGTCTCCGGTATACTTATCTGTAGATCGTTGCCAGCGGCACCATCTCTTTTTTGAAATATCTCGATCCGACTACCCGTTACTGAGTTATTCAATTTTTCCCGAAAAACTTGAAACGTCTATATCTGATACTTCCGGTTTCCGAACGGAGCCGAGCTTCCAGCGTTAATGTTTTCTAAAGGCCTCCTATTAACTACCCAAATTTCATCGAAATCCGAAAACAGATTAGGGGGGCTGAGCGTGACAGACAGACCGACAGACAGACCGACTGACCGACGGACGGAATTTTCTAAATTCGCTCTCGAGTCGATAGATAATATGACTTTCATTTCGATCCGACGTTTTTTTCGGATTTCGATGGTCCACTGGAAAAATGCAAAACCTATACATTTTTTTTCAAAATGTAGTAACAAGTGAGCCCTTTATAGACATATCCGAGCAATTATGCGGGAAAATTTTACCCACAATTTGATAGAATTAATTTCAGGTTCGCTGAAAAACGTATCTTCACTTTTGAAATGAGGATTTTCCGGTTCAGAAATAAATGTATCCCCATACGCCTTTTCTAATAGAACACAACAGAACAAGCAATGGCAATAGCATAATTAAATTTGTTTTTCCACAAAAGAATGTGAGGTAGTTCGTAATCACGTTTAACGAAACTAATACTGCAGAAACACAACAAATGGAAAATAAATGGTAGTTCGTTCATTTCACCAGAACACAACGTTTTCATTTGCATTCCTTTTAAAATTAAATTGATTCACTTTGTGGTACACTATTGGAATACTGTTCTTCCTCTCTGCGGACAAAATCTTGCACGTGCTAGTCAATTTCGATCGTCTAATCTATTTCTAAGCATTCGTTGAATAAAAACTAGTTATCCGAAAAGGCTGCTTTATTTCAGTTGAGTACAATAGACAGATAAAAGCAAATTGGTTTAGTGCCTAAGTATTGTTGAGAAATAACCGACCTGTTGGATTCAAGCCAGTGATTCTGAATAATCTCATTGTCCCTTTTGTCTGCAGATGTGCATGTGAATCTGATAATCTTCCTCTGGTATAATATTAGCGAATAAATTCCGAAAAACCTGCTTTGTTATGTCTAGAAATGTAATGTACTGGGAGATTTTCGTGAATATAATGTGTGAAATTCACCTATACCTAAAGGTAGTAATAAAATAGTATGTCTTCGAACGACCATATCTTCGTCAATTTTTATTTTACAGAATCCAAACTTTAGGTCATTTCTAGCTTATGGTATGTACATATGGAAACACTCTACAGCCCAACAAGCATTACTGCACTAGTATTCAGTTAAATTGGGTTGACTATTTTTCAAAAATTTTGAAATATAGTTAATTTAGTTACATATTTAATTGGGAAGAAACATTCTAAGCGCAGCATATTAAAAACAATTATTAAACTTCAACTATTTGAATGAGCCATGAAAACGGAAGTGACATCTTAACGGCAGTTGGATGTGAACTTATAGGCAGAACAGAAGAGGTTGAACAAGTTTATATTGTAGACAACAAAGAAAATAACCTCATATGTACAAAATAATAAGTTTAGCTAGTAGTAGACTAAGAGCTAGTGAACATTTCACGTCATTTTTTTTTTCGAGAAGGGGAAACCCACACGGGCTGCCCATCCCAACTTAGAATGGGTCTGAGTGTCAGCCTCTAACTGACTAGGGGTCGTCTGTAAAGAATACTCCAAAGGCACTGCAGCCTCCTGGGTTTATTGTGCTCTCCCTGCCTTGCTGTCTTAGTTTGCACTGTCCATTTTAATACTCCTGTATTACAATTAATCCACGATATCTTTTTAACTATTTCATTTATTAGCATTTACGTTGACAATTTAATTTTCTATAAGATATTCAATAACTTTTTTGTTATCTCACTTGATCCTCGAGATGTAAGCTGAAGTATAAAAAAAATTATTTAATTTTTTTGGACTTTGAAATTTTATAATGCATTTTTATTAAAGATTAAGATTAGAATTTTCAATTTTTTAAAGAAAATTTATCGTAAAAAATATATTGTTTTCGGTGACAAAAAAATACATATATAAATAAAAAATGGAGAATGGAGTGTATCTTCAAAATTAAGCGTAATATCAATACTTTTTATTCTTTTTTTTGTTTAAAATCACTTCCAAAGTATTGCGCCATAGAAATCGAAATCTCTTTGAAATATATGGCGCGCGCTTGAGATCACTGGCGGCCGGCCGAGAGGAAAGTTTGCAACGTATTTACAGGGTGTGCTGCGCCGAATTTTCATCTGACAATTAAATTATACGGTCAGAAAGGTCTCTAGAATAACATATTCAATTGTCAAACAGGAGCAAATAATAAAAATTTCACGTAAAAAAATACATGTATACACTCCCTGCTGCCTGAAATTTTTGTCTGACAATTTGTACGGTTATTCGTACACCTTATTTCAAGCAAAATACGAAGTTTCAACCAACTTGCAATAACGAAAATTTCGACTACTATTTTACGACTTTAGGGTGTTCTTACACCCCCTACTGCCTGAAATTTTTGTCTGACAATTTGTATGGTTATTCATACACCTTAATTCAAGCAAAATACGAAGTTTCAACCAACTTGCAATAATGAAAAATCGACTACTATTTTACGACTTTAGGGTGTTCTTACACCCTCTGCTGCCCATCGCCAAGTCGAAACGTTCGAGATGGCAACTCATTACCCCCATGGCAATCTTTTCGCAAATTTTTAGCCTACTTCGAGTAATGAAAGAAAAATGTTCACCAGCTCTTAGACTATAGTGATTAGTGTTTGCTGTTATTGTTAATATTTTTTACAAAACGACTAAGGCAGTATATTTGTAAAAGCTAATGCTGACATTCTACTTTAGTCCAGTCAACAAAGCGCTAAAATGACCAAAATCTCTAACTTGAGTGCTAATGAATGGATTTTGATGAAACCTTATTCAATGTGTTTGTAATGACGTTAATAAAAAAGTTAAAAAAAAGATTAGAGTAGGAAATGATCAGAAGACACTCCTTTTATCACGGGTTCCGTATCTTGTAGAATTAGGTCAAAAATGGAAAAAAGAACAATGTATTTACCTTTTTTAGCCCAAAATAAAATGTTTTTACTATTGCCAATTTTTTCGAAAAATGCATATTTTTCGTGATATATCATTTCTGAAAATGGGGGAGGGGAGAAGTTGAAAATAAATCTGAAAAAATTCAGGTGAATGTATCATTGAAATACAAGACTTTTGGGGTTTGCAAATTTTCTGTAAAGTGTGTTTTCAGCGAGTTTTTCCGGAATAACCTGAAAATCTACCCTTATGTTTGACATTGTAGCGCTTTAAAAATACGTAATTTAAAAATTTGAAGAAATTCAGACGTATGCATTGAGGCCTTCTAAACGTTTTTTCTTTTAGAATTTTTTTGTAACTTGCTAATTTTCCGAGTTACAGGCAGTTTTTCACGATAAGTAATGTACATTTTTTGCACATTAAAAAGTACATGAAAATTAGAAAAATGAGCGTGATTTATATAGGTATATTATTGTAAAAAAATATGAAAAATACATATTATGCCATTTCTAAAAGTTTAATGTAATTTCTAAATTGAAAATGTGAAATAAATGTAGTACATTATTTATCGCGAAAAACTGCCTGTAACCCGGAAAATTAGTAAGTTACAAAAAAATGTCAAGAAAAAGAAAATGTTTAAAAGGCGTTAATGCATACATATGAATCTTTTCGCATTTTTAAATTACATATTTTTAAAGCGTTACAATGTCAAAGATGGGGGCAGTTTTTCATATTTTTCCGAAAAAACTCGGTGAAAACACACTTTACAGAAAAGTTGCAAATAAAAAAAGTCTTGCATCTCGATGATATATTCACCTGAATTTTTTTAGATTTTTTTTCAACCTTAACATTTCTCTCATTTTCAGGAATTTTCGATTGGCGATATCTCTAAAAATATGCATTTTTCGAAAAAATTCACAAGAGAGAAAACATCCTATTTTGGGCCAAAAAAAAGGTAAATACATTTCTTTTTGACCTAATTCTACAAGTTACGGAACCCGTGATCATTTCCTACTCTAATCTTGTTTAAACTTTATTATTAACGTCATTACAAACACATTGCACAAGGTTTCATCAAAATCCATTCATTAGCACTCAAGTTAGAGGTGAAACTCCCTGTTGACTGGACTACTTGCAGTAGATATAGGTCGGCGAATTTTTAAAAAGAGACGGTTTTGGAATTGCTGTGGTTGGAAATATAAAAGCTGCAAGGTACGTTACAGCAATAGATTGGACAATCCAAACTATTGTAATTTCTACAAGAACTTCTATCTATCTTACTATTTTTTTACTGCCTCTCTGAATGATTTTATTTGAGGTAAGTTCCTAATGGACAATGGCAGATGGTTGTATATTTTTTTTACATTCGTAAATTAACGAGTGCTTTGTTAAAGTGAATCTGGGAATTGGTAGAGACAAAGTCAAGCTTAGTATCTGCCTAGTGTTGTGCTCAGGTAGGGGATCAAAGCCTACTGTGTTTATTATTTTTTTATGTATTAGACATACTGTCTCCAAAATAAAGATACAAGTAAGTGTTAATATTTTGTGAGTAATAAGAAGGGGTTTGCAGTGATCCCTTGGTTTTGCTTTACACATATACCTTAGCGCCCTTTTTTGTAGAATAATACATTGTTTAGCAATAATTGTGGTTGCTTCACATTCCCCAAAAATGTATTTCACATCTTATGTGCGATTCAACTAATGAGAAGTATGCAGACTTTGCAGTCATGAAAGTCAGTTCGTTAGAAGTTATTCTAACTGCGTAGCAGCGAGATGCGAGAGTTTTTACTTAAACTAGTAATGTGTGCATCAAATTTTAATTTGTCATCGATATGTAGTACAAGAAACTTAGCATGCGATTTATTTTAACAACATACTTGTTTTTTCTATATTGAAAACAAGGGAATTAGAATCACACCATTCTTTTATTTTGCAAATGTCTAACTTTCTTGTGTCTCGTAAGCTATTTGCGTTCTTACTATGCCACAATATAGTAGTGTCATTCGCAAACAGCATAAAAGTTTCTTAGATATTAATAGTAAGTAAATCCTTAATATATATCAAAAATAAAATTGGCCCAAGCACAGACCCTTCTCCGAAAGTTTTAACAACTTGACTACGCTGTGAGAGGTAGGATTTAATCCTAAAACCATAACACCATAGCGAAGGAGTACTTCATGATTTACGCTATCGAAGGCATTAGAAAATTCTCAAAACACTGCTCCGACAGCTTCGCCTATGTTTAATCTAAGATTCATTTTTTCTAAAAATGTATGAAAGGCATCAGAGGTATTTTTTGAGTTTTGGAATCCGAACTGATTTTTATTCAATATATTATGTTCGTCTAAGAATTTTAGCATTCCTTTTTTTACTAGCTTTTCGATTATTTTTGACAACGTCGAGAATAAAGATATCGGCCGAAAATTTGATGGATCATCTACTTCCCCTCTCTTATAGATGGGAATGATAATTGCTTTTTTTAGGTCGGACTGGAATATACCCGTTGTAAAAGATACATTTATTGCTTGCATTAATACATTTAGGGTGCAGCATGGAAGCATTTCAAATATTTTTATTGACATATCGGCAATATTAGATGAGCGCTTTTTTTTTATTTCTGTTATAATTTCTCTTAATTCGCTTATAGTGACGGGACCTAATTCAAAGTTTGGCTTATATTAACATTGTTAAGTTAGTCAATAGGGTTTTACTAAGGTGTAATCTTTTGTGTTAATTTCACAGCGGTAGTGCAATAGTAATTGTTAAAATCATTGGAAGGTTGCACGGGGACCTGCTGATTAGTCTTACCTCTTAGATCATTGACAATGGCCCAACTTCCTTTTCTTTTATTATTTGCGTTGGTAATCTATTTTCATAATAGACTTTTTTAGCACACTTAATAATCTATTGAAATATGCTGCAAAAACCTACAAATTTAAAAAAATCTCTTTTTCAAATTTAAATAAATTAATAACTTTTATTTACTGACTGATTTTCTTCAAAAATAATAGGACTTCTCTAGCTCCTCTAGCTAACACTAACTTACAAATTTCAATACAATCGGACTTTTCTTTCTTAAGTTATCGTGTTTACAACAAACGCGACGGACATTTTGAAAGTTGTTCAGAATTCGTTCACTAACACAATGATATGAAAATATTTTGTCTGTGAGCGATATTATCTGTTTTAGAAATGTGCCCATCAAATGCAATATACTCTTGGTGCTCGTATTTGCGAGAAGTATAATAATAATTTGATCAATGAACTAATGTTATACGCATAGCACCTATTGGATAAAACAACTTGTGAAGTGTCCACTTTTTTTTAATGCCTTATATTTACGTCCTTGCGGAGTTTCGGGAGTTTCGCCGTAGGCTATTCCACCAGTCAACATAGACAACAGCACAACATCCATTCCCTGCGACATTTTCATCTGCCGCAGCTGAGAATCTGACTCAGGAGACTAGAGCGACAAACCGTATTGCCCTCACCCAATCTCGGTCCAGCCTATTGCTACCGTGTCAGCAATACGTGAAAAACGCCACTACTCATCCATACCCTATCCAAGATTCGAACCCGAGACCCGTGGTCACAAGCCTATTAAAATGTGTTCTATTTTATTTAACTATTTTACATGTCTTTCTTATATAGGTGTTTATTTTGTTCAGTGTACAATATATAATAATAAAAACTGCGGACAACAAACGCGTGAACTGCACGATGTCTCGCAGCGGCCAGATGTTGCGGCGAAATACCTACAGATATGATGAATGAGAAACCATGTGAGCAAACTTCGAAATGACAAGCCTAACACCGTAAGTACTGCGCCATGGTTTTATCAACGGGTATCGGACTGTTATATGATCTAGATAGAATAAGTACTGAGCTACCACATATTCGTGCGTTTTAGGTCTCACAATTTTTTTGAATTAATGATATTAATAATAGTACCTTTATTTCCCTTTGAGACAGTACAGACATGTATAGGAATCGTCACATTTTGGCATACAATTATGCTACAAAAAATTCGTCTAATGTATAAAAACAATTGTTTAATAAATATAGTCTTAATATTACTTCAAAACTATTTTTTTTGCCTGTTCGATGTCGTCAGATAGACAATTAAACAATTTAATGTCCTACAAGTCTGTTATTTTACAATAACCACCCTATTTTGAGATACATTAAATGAAAAATAGCGCCCTAGGGCGTTATGAATATCTATAACGCCCTAGGGCATTATAAAATTATAATACAACTCAAAACAAGCAAATTATGATAGCGTTATTGACAAACAAAATGCGTTACTATGCAACGGCGGCGTTTACAAACAATTTTGATTTTTAGTCTCTTTTAAATCAAATCGTTCTGAACATAATAGATGTCAAATTAATAAATCGTAAATGTCAAAAAAAAAATTCGAATGAAATAACAGACTTGCAGGACATTAAACGTTGAAGGCACCACGGGTGTTATAGGATAATGACGCCCTCGGTCGACGTACATTCCCTCGGGCCATAGGCCCTCGGGATTGTACACTGTCGAGCTCGGTGCGTTATTATCCTTATAACACCCTTGGTACCTTAATAACTATAAGACCTAGATTTATCGATATATTATATTTATAATAAGGAACATGAAATTCTTCTTTTTACTTCCAGTAGTAACGACAAAAAAATTTTTAAAAATTTTTATTGTTCAAATAGGCTTAAAATGTCATGAAACGTCGAGATTTTAAGTTTGAGCGAGAAAAAAAATCTGTCTGTCTGTCTGTCTGTCGGTCTGTCTGTCTGTCGGTCTGTCTGTAACTTTTTTTTGTGCGCACGTTTACTCTGGAACCGTTTGAGATATTGACTTGAAATTTGGTACACATATGTACTTTAACGAGATCTAGAACTAGATTATATTTTCATCTTGTTCTGTCGAAGGGTTGAGGGGTAAATTGGGGTAAATTTGGGGTAAATGGGTAAATCAAGCAGGTAAGAGTCCATAAAATTGGTATTTAGTATATACAAGAAAACCTATGGTCTCAAAAAAAATTTTGGCATTAGCCGCCCCCCATTACCAACCCCCACCCCCTTATTAAAGGGGATGAAAAAAAATTATGATTTAGTGTATGTACAAGAACCAGAAACCTCAAAAGATTTTTTTACTTCATCCACCCCCACTACCACCCCGCTATCACAACCCCCACCCCACTACCGATGTGGGGGTTTTTGGGGTAGAGGATTTCAAATACTATATTATTAAAGTTCCATAAACAATTATTTCCACATACAAAGTTTTTTCGTTGTGAGTGACTTGGATAGAGAATTGGATGTGGAAGTAGTGATTCCTTGGGCAGCGGTTTTGTCTTGTGTTTCTAGCATGAAACTTTTTATTCTTGATAAATTTAGCCTTATTACTTAAACATATATACACAAATCATAGATTAAAATACCAACAGGGGATAAAACTGTATAATCTCTAAAAACATTTCTGCAAGAACAGGTACTGGAAATTCATGCCATGTTTCTTAAAATCCGTTTCTGTACAATAAAAACATCCGCTGATAAGGTGGAGTTTCCTCAAAAGGCGATGCCATACCTTAGTCTAGACCCTACTTGTACATGATATAAATTAAATAGTTGACCATTTAATAGAATTACTTTTACTTCTTATCAAATAAGAGATCGAATTAAGTTTTGATATTAATTGCTCACAGTGTGCCTTCCAGTTGAGACACTCATCTAATGTTATTTCCAGGAATTTAACATTTTTACTATTTGAGAGACTGTTGTCATTAATTTTAATGTCTAGATACATGCAACTTTTTTGTCGATTGTGAAATCTTATATGTTGAGTCTTATCAGCATTTAAAAATTGTTTATAAGAACAGTACCAGTTATAAAATTCATTTAAAGAAACATTCCCTTTATGCTCCAATAAATTATCAACTCTATCTGATATCAGTAGAGACTGGGTCATCTGCATACATTATCAAGTCGGCCTCAGATGTCAAGTATTAAGTTCGTTGGTATAAAGTAAAAACAGAATCGGCCCCAAAACTGAGCCCTGGGGGACTCCCAAATTATTCACCTTGTACCTCGAACTGATACTTCCGGTATTCCCATCGGAAGAATATGCCACGGATACATAGTTGTCTATTTTTCAGGAAAGAGGGTAACCAATCCCAAGCCACACCACGAATACCATAGGCATAAAGTTTTATTAATAATTTGTCCTCGAAAAAGAATCTCATGCACATAACAAAAATATTAATATTAAGCGTTTATGCTCTCGTCAACGTTTCCATTCTAAATGAAAAAAAAAAAAAAATCATAAAAAACAACCTTAACACACGCCTTTGTAGTGGGTTATTGTGAAAAATGTTACTTCTCTCTGTCTGCACCGGCATGATGTATCTACCTAATCAAATGGACAGTAACCTCAATTACCGAATAAATTTTTGCAGCCTTTGTTTGGCTCTCAGCGCGGAAAAATGTTACAAAATCATTGCTGGAATAAAAGCCGTAATATATCTTCATATATCCACAAAGAATGGGATTTAATATAACTTACCCTGAAATAAATTAGTAATTGTGTTGCTGAAAATAATATAGGGAGTAAAGGGGCATAACGAAACGGAATCAAATAACTACATTCAGGAAAGCCATTTAGAATAACCGTCCGTCGGGTAGTTAATTAAATTTTCTAACAAAGGATAGAACAAAATTTAATATATAATTTATATCGATATTGTTGTAGGCACTCAGAATAGCCGGATATGGAATAAAACTAACGAAAGTTTTATTTTGTAGAGATAAATTCGAGTAACTGTAATAATTATCTTCAATTATCTTCAATGCAAAAGAAATGTAACTATATATTATCATGTCGTCGTTCTCATTTCAGTTTTATGATTAGAAAAAACCTGTTATGAAGTTTGTAGTTTTGATGTTTTTATATAATTGTTCACATTTTATTTGTAACTAGCTGACCCAGCAAACGTTGTTTTGCCATATAAATTATAAATTTTTGTCCAAAAAATAAAAGGAAAATTTCTGGATATACCTAGGGGTATAAAAAATAGCCTACGACCTATTCTCAGACCTACCAAATATACACCAAAAATTACATAATAATCGGTCAAGCCGTTTCGGAGGAGTTCGATAACAAACACTGTGACGAGATTTTTATATATTAGATATAGTCTATAGAGCAAAAAAAAAAATAGTTCTTACAAGGAAATTTTGTTTGCATAGTTGTACAATCATTAATTAAAGTTTTCCACAAAAATATCGTTCCGCTACATGTTGAAAGAATGGGGAATTTGCCCATTTTTTTAAATTTCATTAAAGTGTGTATTTATGTATAAAAACACTTCACACCGAATATCAGCTCTTAAATCGCAGTACTTACTTTGCAATAAATAGTTAAAGTTGAAATCCTCGCCACTCCTCACGAAAAGTCCTGTGACGTCACCGGGTGAAAACAGATGGCGTACTTTAGCCATTCACCCTAATTAATAGACTGGGCGGCACGCAGCGGTTGGCTTTGAGACGTCCGCATATTCGGTCATAAGTCTTTTGTTTTTTATTTTTTACCATTTATTATTTTTATTTATTTGCTTTGATTAGAGAATATTATTTAGGTATTATGCAAATCATATCTTTTGTTTTTTATGTTAGAGAAAAATTAAAAAAGTGTCGGAAAGCTCAATTACTTCTCTTTACATAAGCTGTCTACAAATTTTTCGAAAAAAAAAACGATAAATATCTAGATATTCGAGGAAATGTAGGAAATTACACGTTATCCTATAGAGTGTATGTGTATGCCCCCGCACTTACTTAGTTAAAATGGCTTCCAAATGATGCAGTTTATAGAGTATATTACAAGGTAAAAATTTTAACCCGCTACTACCCCTACGAAGGTGGAAAAAAATGTCTTTAATTATTATATTTTTTTATTCGGTTTCTATGCAACCGATCGATTTGAAATTTGGCACGAGTATTGCTTGCGTGGAGATAACTTACTCCAAAAAATAAGGTCATTTTATGACCATTTTAACCGTTGGAAAAAAATACAAATTTTTTTTAGAGGACAAAAGGGTAGCTACCCTCCGTGGTACAAGCACAATGATATATTATGTTTTGACACTTCGTAATTATCTATCTAAATTGTCAGATTTTTTGCTGTGGTGGAACAATATGGAAGAAAATAAAGTTGGGTAAAATAAAATATTTACACATGCCTCTTAGTTGTAGCAGTTAATACTTATACCTTACAAGATATTGTTGCATTTCTACAGCCGACCGCGGGTGCCAGTGCGATGTTGCCAAGTCTACTTTTTCCCCAGACGTACGGAAATTCGGCACAATCTGGCAATACCATTTCTGGAGGTCCTAGGGGCGAAATTAACTCTTTAGGACCTTGGGGAAAATTTTACTAACGAATGATGTTCATTGTAATTACTGTCACATTACGAAATCTAAAAAACGACGTACTGAACCAGATGAAGAAAGTGAGGGAACGATCGAAGAAGCCTTTTGTGCCTTCGACATCTTCTAGCACTATGACTAGTGACTCTAGTGACTAGTGACGAAATAATGGAACTACCATTGCAAAGACTCGTTGCTACACATAAATAGTGTTGCATATGTGGTGATTATAAAGAACTGACCGTAATACCCACTAATGTGAGACTACAGTGCTATTGAAACAAACACATATACATCCCCGAGGCAATCGTTGCTGTAAAATACATTTGATTAAACATCGCTTTTATGAAGACGATATTACACATCTGGAACCATATGCCAATTGTAGCTCGATTCCTACATCGGATTTATGCATTCTATTGAATTCTTTAACCCCAATAACAAATCTAAAAGGATCTAGAGACCACTGCGGTTTATCAGATAAGCAATTATTAACGTTTACAGGCTTAACGTTAGATGCCATTTACGAATTAAAGTCCATGTTGGAAAATTCAAGTACAAGAAATTCTTCTGTCCTTGTTTTTCTATTAAAACTGAAAACAGGTAGTAATAATGATAACAGAATGACCTCCTACATTACTAAATTGTTCGATATGGTGCCAGCGTGCAGCGAACTTACTAGTAAGCTGAACAAATTGACCATCCTCAGAATGGTATCATTGGTATATTATTAAAGTTGTAATTAATAACCATAACTAATAAGATTGTCTGATAAACCGCGGTGTTCTGTTATTGGGGTTAAGGAATTCAATAGAATGCATAAATCCGATCTAGGAATCGAGCTACAATTGGCATATGATTTCAGATGTGCAACATCTTCAAAAAAGAGATGTTTAATCAAATGTAGACACATTTCGAGCCCAGGTATCCATCAGGGCGACTTAAGTTTACACATAGACTGGACCACGGATAGTAGGTAAAACCACAAAGGTTATAAAAACAAAGGCACATTAGAAATCAATATCACAAGTTAGGATAAGTATTGATAAACGACAACTAATGTTAAACAACTACTGTACCATACTGAGATAAAAAATTATCCATCTGCGTAGCTGGCTGATGGATCCCATCCAAGGCCAAAAATGAGGAGAAAAAAATCAAATGTATTTTACAGCAACCATTGCCTCGGGGGATGTATATTTGTTTGTTTCGATAGCATTGTAGTCTCGCAGTAGTGGGTATTACGGTCAGTTCTTTACCATCACCACACATGCAACAGTATTTATGTGTAGCAACGAGCCTTTGCATTGGTAGTTCCATTATTTCGTCAGAGTCACTAGTCATAGTGCTAGAAGATGTCGAAGGCACAAAAGGTTGGTCTTCTTCGATCGTTCCCTCACTTTCTTCATCTGGTTCAGTACGTCGTTTTTCAGATGTAATGCGACAGTAATTACAAAGAACATCATTCATTGCTAAACGTTTCCCCAAGCTCCTAGAGAGTATTAACTTAGCTTGGGAAAATGTTTAGCAATACTTCGTCCCTGGGGGGGGGTGAACCCTGGAATCTCCAGAAGTGGTATTGCTAGATTGTGCCGAATTTTCGTACGTCTGGGGAAAAAGTAGACTTGGCAACATCGCACTGGCACCCACGGTCGGTTGTATGTATATATGCAAAAATACCTTGTAAGGCTATAAGTATTAACTGTTACAACTAAGAAGCATGTGTAAATATTTTATTTTACCCAATTTTATTTTTTTCCATATTGTTCCACCACAGCAAAAAATCTGACAATTTAGTATGATAATCACGAAGTGTCAAGACATAATATATCATAGAATGGTGATTGTACTACGAAGGGTAGCCACCCTTTTGTCCTCTAAAAAAAATTTATATTTTTTTTCCGATGGTTCAAATGGTCATAAAATGACCTTATTTTTTGAAGTAAGTTATCTCCACGCAAGCAATATTCGTGCCAAATTTCAAATCGATCGGTTGCATATAAACCGAAAAAAAAATATATAATAATTAAAGACATATTATTTTTTTTTTTCACCTTCGTTGGGCTAGTAGCGGGTTAAAATTTTTACCGTGTCATATACTCTATAAACTGCATCATTTTAACTAAGTAAGTACCGGGACACATTTCCGGCTATACCCTTAGCTAGAGTAGTGTTTTGGCGTAGGAGCCAAGATTAAAAAGTTGCCAACTGTAGAAGCTCAAAATTTGCGATTTTTTGCCGTACGTGGCCGACATTTCTGTAGTTATCTCCGAAACGAAAAAAAAAAAAAAATCAAAAGTCTGGTGATAGCAAAAGATTCGTAGAGGAAAATACTCGTTTGACCTTATTTTTTATTTCGAGCTAACTCCCACCGTTTCGGAAATATCTGCAAAAAATGGCAAAAAACAGCTTACATTTCGGAGCCGAAAAAAATGCAAAAACATTCAACCTTGACACGTTCATATTTTTCGAAAAACCATTGGGGCGGCCAGATAAGCCTGATCGTAAATTGCACGGCGAAATTCGATAATTCGGCTCGACACGAACGAATCAAAAGTAGCTTTCTGTGACATTTCAGAATATCGAAGATGTTTTTCCAACGAATTTTAGGTTAGGTTGTGTTCACTGCTAGTTGTTTCTGACAAATGAGCATGCGAAAGCAGAATCGGTGTCGCTTGACGCGGATGACTTTCACCCTCTGGCGTCACGTTTCAGGAGTGGGTAAAATCCAGCAGATTTTATTGAGATTAAAATAGGTTTTTCTCAATTATCTCCTTTCCTGTTATTTCTACACTACTTCTACTCTGTCAATATTGTGGATAATAAAACACACTACAGCTTTTATTTAAACTATTGTGGCAGACAATCGACGGCACACCCATTATACACAGACATGGCCAGTGTCGGAGCTGGAAATTGAACCCAGCACACGATAAACAGTGCCACCAAGCGTGCTCGCCATTAACACTATCTTGTCAGTATTCTGGTTTTGTTTTTTCTAATTTACTGCATCTAGTGGTAGACTAGATATGATTGTTGATAAAACATCACACTGCCTAATAAGATACTAATTGTTTCCTTTGTGCCAGTGATCTGAGCTAAAATTTAAGAAATCTAACTTGATTGGATGTTTTATTTAAGATAAAATAAGATAAGACAATTTATTCACCATTAAAAGTACAGAGTATAAAGTAGGTTTCGTCAGTACAAAAAAAGTGATAAATAAACCCAATTCAATTAATATATACATATAGTCGGATCAATGAATCTTTGAACTGATGTCATCGTCCTATTTTGCCTGAATAATTCGTTGAAGGATAGCAATGATTTAGTACCATAGGCGGAGCAAATTGATTATTAAAGTAATAATTAACAATATTATTAGTAATGATTAATAATAATAAATTGGACTAGATTGGACATAAAGTATCAGATTGGCATTGGCAGTAGACTCAATTAGAACGAAAAAACAGATCTCTAGATTGCGAATTCATATATAATGAATTAATTGCGTTGTAAAGAACAAACATTGCGTGCGCCACTGACGATTGAATCACGAGACCGATGGGCTTCTATGTAGTCTAGACGTACGCGCTACGATTACTCTCAAATCTAACGCACAGGCCGAGTGTGCGTAGGTCTTAGACTATAGAAAACATACATCCTTATATGTGTTCCAAGGAGTTCGAATGTAAGGAGTGAGACGCCAATATACAAATGATAGTCTTTGATTGCTACCTGCATTAGTGACGTCATTTCAAAGATCCAATGCTCACACTATACCACACATATTCAATACAGATAAAAACTCATAAAATGTAAAAGTCGCTTGCACAATTATAACACATCTAATTAATACACACAACATTTATAAAAAATAAAAAGCCAATAACATACGAATCAGTTAGCTTCGCTGAAGTCGTTAAATTATTAAATTTGAATTTTTATAAACAAAACAAGTTTAAATATATAAATACAGGGAACTGTCAAAATTACGTTTTTCTTGAAGGTTTCCCGAAAAGATTCTCTAATTTGTAGATTAAAAATTATCCTGACAATTCTTTTTTGCAAGCCGTTTGGAAATACCTTTTTTTTAAGCTAAAATCGCAATTTTGAAGTCGTTTTAACTTAAAAACTATCAATTTATGTGAAAAATTGCATAGAACCTTTTCTTCTTAAAATTTGATTCTATTTCTGCTCCAATAAATATATATATTTGAGAGGGGGTGGCATCCGTCCCCTATAAATTAGCAAGCCCCCGCACAATATAGAAACTTTTCTGTGAAGCATTTACTATTATACTGCCAAAAATGAACGAAATCCGTTCAATATGACATTATTCCGAAGTTAAAACCTCTAGTTACTGTACTAGTTATGTTAACGCAGTCGAGGGCAGCTGTTAAATCAGAAAGAAGTGCAGCTACTTTTTTGCCCGTATTTCAATGATTGTATATTTTTTGGCTAAATAGTTAAATTCTAAACTGGCTAATTCAGTAGATCTGTCTGTAGTCCGTATACCGGTTGGAGAATCGGCGTATAGGGGATTTCTCTTCTGGGATGCATTGTAGGGTAATAGAGGACACTTTCCGGCTTCGTCACATATTCTTGAACCTGTCAGTTTATTTTCAAAATGGTTGCCAACTTATAAGATGTTCATAACTGTTACTTTCCGAGAAACCTGTTTTTTTGTCAGAAATTGTTGACTATTGTTAACATAAAAATGTTTAGAAATCAGTTTTGAGCAAATTTTGTTATTACAAATATTTGCCTAAAGTTAACTGTTTTCATAAAAAAATGTCGACAACCTGAAAACGCGTGGTTAATTAAATAATTTGTAATGCATTATAACAAAAATAACAAATTGTATTCAACCTGTCATGTTTTCTTAAAAAAAATAAACATTTAAATACATAGCTAAGTAAATAAATAAATAATAAACTTTCATGAATAAATAAGTAAGTAAAATAAATGCGAAGGTGGATATAAAAATGTAAAAAATAAATCATATAGAAGTATATTTAAAACGAAAACTGTAAATATTATTATTTCAGTTCAAAGGATTTTGATATTATTCACTTTTTCCACACGCGCAGGATTTTGAACATAAAATTATTCCTGCTCGAAATTTATATACAGTCTCTCGCACATTTCTTGCATTTGAATGGCACCGGAAAATCGGAAGGAATACTTTCTTCGTTGATGTTAGATAGTCAGTCATCATCTTGCTCTATGAAGCCGTATTTAGATGGATTTAGGAGTAATGAATCTTCAAGTATGTAGTACCAGCGGTAGCTCTGAAGCTAAACTCGTCTTATATGAAAATGATGTTGATGGAAGTTTTGTGAAATCAAGCCGCTGCATTCGGTGGTATTGTTTTAATTGACACTTATTCTGTAACACACAGTTTGATTTTATGAGACCCGCAAGGTATGACGTGAATTATGGTGCTATCTATTTCGGCCTTCCTAAAATTTTCCAAAAGACGGAGTGACTCTTTAGCACGTTTGAAAGCAGCTTGCTTAGTAGAAAACTTGCTTGTCGTGTCACACCCAAACAATAGCAGGTAACAGGTAACAAACAAGAGCGTAATTTAAACGTTCAACAAGCTCGCGAATTAGAACATATCTGGTTGTGGCTCCTTTTCCACATAAAACCCACATCTCAGTAGAGCTACAAAAAGAATTGCCTGCAAAACCTACCCCTGCGAAGTGCAATTTTGTTTGACTTCATGCTTCATGCAAGAATGGTATCGGCTTCCAATGCAAAGTCATCTACTTTTGCAGATTTTGCAGAGCAAATATTTCGAAGAATTCTTCATCTATCAGAAGGATCAGTGCGAATTGATATAGTATTGAATGTGTACCAAGATGGAAGCATTAAATCATCGGAAACAAGCAGAAGGATGACATGTGACCCTATTGAAATCACTAAAACTATGAGAACTCCTCTTCCAAAAGACATGAATGCATTTTGGGCTTCTCCTCAGAACAAGAATAGGTTACAACAGTTCTTCATTGATTACAGTCTAGGAATCAAAGTCGATTGAAAAATAATTGTTTGTACGTAGGAGGACTAGGTATTAATGGAGAGAATAGTATCTGGGTATCTAAACGTCAGACAACTGAGGTCGTCAATATAAAAACGTATCTTGAAGAAGCAGATGAGAGAATCTTTTGGCGTGTTTATCACGCCATTACGAATTCAGAAATAGAGCGCATTGTGGTGGCTTCATCAGACGCAGATGTATTCATTTGCTCACTCTACTTCTACTCCGAGACATTTAAGAACAGAGGTGGGTTTTATGTGGAAAGAGAGCCACAACCGGATAATTTCCAATTCACGGGCTTGCTGAACGTTTAAATTACGGTTTTATTCAAATTTTATCTGTTGTTCATGCTTTGTCTGGGTGTGACACGACAAGCAAGTTTTCTACTAAGCATGCTGCTCTAAAACGTGCTAAAGAGTCACCCCCATCTCTTGGAAAATTTTGGGAATACGGAAATAGATAGCACCATGATTGCTGAGTCATACTTTGCGGGTCTCAGAAAAACCAAACTGTGTGTCACTGAATGAGTGTTGATTAAAACAATACCATCGAATGGAGCGTCTTGATTTCACAAAACTTCCACCAACATCATTTTCATATAAAACGAGTTTAGCTTCAGAGCTACAGCTGGTACCACATACTTGAAGATTCATTACTCCTAAATCCATCTAAATACGGCTTTATAGAGCAAGATGATGACTGGCTACCTAACATCGACGAAGAAAGTATTCCTTCAGATTTTCCGGTGCCATGAAAATGCAAGAAATGTGCGAGAGACTCTGTATATAAATGCCGAGCAGGAATAATTTTGTTCAAAATTCGGTGAGTTTGGAAAAAGTGAATAATGTCAAAAACCTTTGAACTGAAATAATAATATTTACAGTTTTCATTTTAAATATACTTCTATATGATTTATTTTTTACACTTTTATATCCACCTTCTCATTTATTTTACTTACTTATTTATTCATGAAAGTTTATTATTTATTTATTTACTTTGCTATGTATTTAAATGTTTAATTTTACTTCCACATCCAGTGGAAGTATAGTAACAACAAAAAAAATTTTTAAAAATTTTTATTGTTCAAATAGGCTTAGAATGCCATGAAACGTCGAGATTTTTAGTTTGAGCGAAAACAAAATTTCTGTCTGTCGGTCTGTAACTTTTTTTTGTGCGCACGTTTACTCTGAAACCATTTAAGATATTGACTTGAAATTTGGTACACGTATGTATTTTAACGTGATCTGGAACTAGATTATATTTTCATCTTGTTCCATCGAAGGGTTGGGGGTAAATTGGGGTAAATTTGGGGTAAATAGGTAAATTAAGCAGGTAAGAGTCCAGAAAATTGTTATTTAGTATATTAAAGAGAAGCTAAGGTCTCAAAAAAATTTTTGGCATTAGCCACCCCCATTACCACCCCCACCCCATTATTAAAGAGGATGAAAAAAAATTGTGATTTAGTGTGTGTACAAGAACCAGAAACCTCTAAATATTTTTTCACTTCATCCACCCCCACTACCACCACCCTCACCCCACTGTGGGGTATCGTTTTATGGGTTTTTGGGGTAGGGGATTTCAAATATTATATTATTAAAGTTCCATAAACAATTATTTCCACATACAAATTTTTTTCATTGTGAGTGACTTGGATAGAAAATCTGGATGTGGAAGTAGTGATTCCTTGGGCAGCGGTTTTTACTTCCACGTCCAATGGAAGTATAGTAACGGCAAAAAAAATTTTAAAAATTTTTATTTTCCAAATAGGCTTAAAATATCATGAAACGTCGAGATTTTAAGTTTGAGCGAAAAAAAAATTTCTGTCTGTGTCGGTCTGTCTGTCTAACCTTTTTTTTTGTGCGCACGTTTACTCTGGAACCGTTTAAGATATTGACTTGAAATTTGGTACACATATGTACTTTAACGAGATCTAGAACTAGATTATATTTTCATCTTGTTCCGTCGAAGGGGGGTAAATTAGGGTAAATTGGGGGTAAATAGATCAATCAAGCAGGTAAGAGTCCATAAAATTGGTATTTAGTATATACAGGAGAAGCTAAGGTCTCAAAAAAATTTTTGGCATTAGCCATCCCCATTACCACCCCCACCCCCTTATTAAAGGGGATGAAAAAAAATGTGATTTAGTGTATGTACAGGAACCAGAAACCTCGAAATATTTTTTTACTTCATCCACCCTCCACTACCACCCCCCTATCACCACCCCCCACCCCACTACCGATGTGGGGTATCGTTTTATGGGTTTTTGGGGTAGAGGATTTCAAATATTATATTATTAAAGTTCCATAAACAATTATTTTCACATTCAAAGTTTTTTCGTTGTGAGTGACTTGGATAGAGAATCTGGATGTGGAAGTAGTGATTCCTTGGGCAGCGGTTTTTTAAGAAAACATGACAGGTTGAATAGAATTCTGGGGGCTACGGCTTTGTCGGCAATTTCTGACATGTAACTGGGTAATATTATGGGCCTATAATTCTGCAGCAATTGTGGATCTTTTTTATGTAACAGAATTACTTTACCTAATTTTAGTGCATTAGGAAATTGACCTAGTTTTATTAACAATTTGATAATAGTTGCAATGGTATTCGATATAGAATGTTTACAAAATGTTGGCAGACAAATAGATATTTCGTCTATTCCATCAAAGTATTTATTTTTCATATTTATTATATCCACGACTTCTTCAGCGGTAACAGGACTTATAAATATCGAAACGCAAAAACGTTACATACCTCTTATTTATTGTTTATTATGTTGTCATTTAATTTTATATTAATCACATTTTTAATTTTTTTGTTGCGCCTTAGTCTATTATTCACAATTGTCATTTAATTTGATATTAATCTCACTTTATTTTTTTGTTGCACCTTAGTCTATTATTCACAATTGCCCATAGATTTGTTTTTGTTATCTGAATTTTGTATGTTCTTTGTATTTTCGTGAATATGTATTTCTGCTATGTTGTTGTTAATGTTTTTCTTATGATTTTTAATTGACCTCATAAGTTCAGGACAATTTGATTCTCTAGCTATGTAATATATGAATTTTAAATTCCTTGTCTTGCCCTAGGATTAGTTTGTTTTGTTATTCTGTTTGTTGGTATGTATATTTGATGATAATGTCAGATTAGTTTGGTTCAACCCCCCAGCCCCCCCCCCCTCCCCCACCTACATGCACACACTATGTCGACCGGATTTCAAGGTGGTAATTGGTTAAAATAACTAAATCTGATCAACACGTTAGTTTAAATAAGAAGATAAGAAACTCAAGTTTGGGTAAACTAAGATTGTCGGTAGAAATAAAACACATATTGTGTTTCTATCAATGAAATAAACCTAAATACTTTGTTAGTTTGACCTTGTCTCGTTTATAAACCAAGCTTTCATAAAATTAAAGCTTTTCCGACAATTTAAACCCATTCCTATATTACTTAATTTAATTTGAACTAAGATTAATGGCAAGGATAAAAACAATAATTTATTTAATATCTCATCCAAATTTTTATTTTCATTTCCATGAGTTTTTCTCACAGTGTCGCCAGTCACGGAACTTCAAAACGCGGTCACATAAAATTATTACACTTTGTCAACGTACGAGATAAATGTAGCAAATTAATATCCGCTGCCGCCAGTACCTGCTTGACACAGGCAGTCGTAATGTCGTGGAACACTCAACTATGAAGATTTATTTGGAGAAAAATATGCTATGGAAAATAAAGAAATATAAAGAAACTGGGGTTAAATGGGTTTAATTTGAATTCATGAGGCTCATAGCTAACAGTAACTCATATTTCCGCCATCATTATTAAGAGTTCTATCTGATGTTCAAGGGTAATGCAGCTAGGACGCTAATAGTTGTAAATGTACTGCTATATGCACTTAGACAAACAAAATAATGCCTGATATTGTCAATAGTTCAGTAATATAACAGTTATAGTGTGAGATCCCAGAGCTGCCAGACCTACGTCATTTTAGCAAAGCTAATATTATGACAACGAATAGTGTAATATCTAGTTAAGAACGTATGCGTATTTGCTAGCTTGAAAGCGGGACCCTTTTGTAGAAAACAGGTACAAAAGGTACATACAAATTTTAACGCCTACGTTAAAGTGTGATAGCTGATTTATTTTTTAAGTGACACGCTAACGACATCATGTAAGCATCAATCTCTGAATCTTAAGGTCCGAGGTTCGATCTCTGAGCGTTCTCAGTTTTTTTTTTTTCAAATATACGTACTAAAAAAATAGTTATGACCAAAAATAATAAATATTTCCCTATCGGTTGTCTCTTTCTTGGTAATCGCCATCTTAAGTTAATATTTG
Source organism: Rutpela maculata (assembly GCA_936432065.2). Classification (NCBI taxonomy): domain Eukaryota; kingdom Metazoa; phylum Arthropoda; class Insecta; order Coleoptera; family Cerambycidae; genus Rutpela; species Rutpela maculata. The sequence continues at coordinate 22,951,797 of OW386293.2, forward strand.
TTGAAAAACAAGCTGAGGACGCTCAGGGATTGAACCTCGGACCTCAAGATTCAAATTCAAATTCAAAATTCAAAACAAATTTATTACCAGTTTTTGTATACAATAATGCGCCTCAGTCGGGGTCCAATTTAGAGCTGACCACACCACCACGGCGCGCAACGTCGTGGTAGATGAGTGGTCGGGTGAAGAGGGCTCGGCTTTGGCAATGACGATAATTAACGTGGGTTGGTTAGGCCTCCTGTTTAATGAGAAAACTTACGCCTAACAATTTGAGTGACATAACTGAAGATAGTTTAAAAACACTTAAAGCTACTTAAAACTAGATTTAAAAACTTGGGTTTATGGTGCGCGCACAACACATGCGCACTGGTTTTGCGCACGATGTGGTTAGTGATACAGGGAAAAACTCAATGAAAAAAACCCGTTCGAACAAGTCACAGTCTTCATCCGGTGGTCTGCCCGCCTCCGGAAAGGTAGGGTGAAGGGGAGAGTGTGATTTTAAAAGTTGGGATTTGCTAGAGGTTATTGGTCTAAAGGGGATTTGGAAAGACAAAAAGGGACAAAAAGAACAAAATTTAACAAAATAACAAAAATGGATAAAGGGAATAGAGAGGGGTTTAAGGTAAAAGGTGGTGATATTGGAGTAAAGGGTGGTGAAAGGGAAATTGTGGTATAGGAAAGGTTTGGCTGACCTCAAGATTCGGAGGAAGATGCTTACACCATGTCGTTAGCCTCTCACTTGAAAAATAAATCAGCTATCATGCTTTAACGTATGACCGAAAAATTTATATGTAACTTTGGTACCTGTTTCCTGCAAACGCGCCCCGCTTTCAAGCTAGCAAATACGCATATGTTCTTAACTAGATATTACACTATTCGTTGTCAAAACATTAGCTTTGCTAAAATGACGTAGGTCTGGCGGCTCTGGGATCTTGGACTATTAATATTGCAATATATCGGACAGCGTTTTAAAAATTGGTAGAAATGTTAAGGATGGCATAAGAATTACTAAACCGAAAAGTTCCTACCCTCAAATAGTGTACTTCATTCCCTAGAACGTCGTTCCCACTCTCATTTTGAGGTTTTCTATATTATCTCGGGATGATAAATAATACCTTTATACAAAATTATTTCTTATAAAATTCTCGATCAAAAACATCTTCATTAAATTTTTAAAAGGAAAACGAGGTAATACAAAGCAAAATGATTTTCAGTTCACGAGATTTACAATCCTCAACTTTAAAAAAAGACTGTAAAGAATAGTATATTAAAGTATAAGTGGATAATACGGTCTTTAAAACACGCACGATTTTAATAAAAAAAAATAGAGCAAGTGTTTTAAAGACCAGTTATCCTCGAATACTTTACGCTATTTTTTTTTATTGGTACTACTACGGGAGCCCACCCTAAGTGCCCGTGCACCCCCCCCCCCCCGATCCTTTAGGACAATGTTTTTCATAAAGATTAAAGCCTAAGGAACAATTTAAGATATGTCCTAAAAAAAAAAATTGGCTGCACTTTCAAAATGGCGTCCGTTAAAAAAAAAAGAAATTTGCAAATATCGTTTTTGTCATTTAACACAAAAACTAAAAAGGATGGAGAAAAACTTTCTATTCAAAAAATAAAGTGCATAAAATTTTCTACAATTTTGTTCCTATACAATATTTGCATAGGAGTTACCATTTTCCAGATAAATGATTCAGCTCTTAGGATAAAATATAAGATTCAGTATGAAACATAACACTACGGAAGCCCACCCTAACTGTCCGTGCACCCCCCCCCCCCCCCCATCCTTGGGGACAATGTTTTTCATAAAGATTAAAGCCTAAGGAACAATTTAAGACATGTCCTAAAAAAAAAAGCTGGCTGTACTTTCAAAATGGCGTCCGTTTAAAAAAAATGCAAATATTGTTTTTGTCATTTAACACAAAAACTAAAAAAGATGGAGAAAAACTTACTGCACAAAAAACAAAGTGCATGAAATTTTCTACAATTTTGTTTCTATACAATATTTGGATAGGAGTTACCGTTTTCCAGATACCACTGTTACCGTTTTCGAGATAAATGTCTGCAAATTATAATATTATTATTATTATTAATTTTTTTCAGTTTATTCTATTTAATTTTTATGTTAATAATATAAAATTATATTATACGCCTTATAATAATTGTCACAGTTATTATTTTAAAGTGATTTACCGATATATGAATTTCCATGTTTTCTTAATTTTGGACTCATTTATCTGGAAAATGGTAACTCCTATCAAAATATTGTATAGGTACAAAATTGTAGAAAATTTTATGCACGTTGTTTTTTGTGAAGAAAGTTTTTGTCCATCTTTTTTAGTTTTTGTGTTAAATGACAAAAACAACATTGGCAACAGTTTTTTTTTAACATATGGCCGCCATTTTGAAAGTACAGCCAGTTTTTTTTTTTAGAATATGTCTTAAATTGTTCCTTAGGCTTCAATCTTTATGAAAAACATTGTCCCCAAGGATCGGGCGGGGGGTGCACGTACAGCTAGGGAGGGCTCCCCGACTATACACTTTGAAATCATAAATACTGGTACTATTACTACAAAAAATGGAAATCAGAATTAAGAATGTAAAATGGTTGAATTCGTGATGTGACATCAGGACACCTGTCAGTGTCATGGAAATGAGAAAAACAAAAATTAATATTCAATCTATCACATAGGATTAATTATTGTCATTACAGTTGTTACTGATTGTATATTGCTTTAAAATGAGTTCTAACATTGATTACTTAAATAAAAAAGCAAGCATAATCGCGGTTAATACCACAAAAATCGGAAGTCGCTTATAAAAAAGAATACGACAAGTTCATCAAATGAATGGAAGAGCAAAAGGTAACAGATACAAATGAACGAGTTGTACTTGCTTATCTTCAGAAAATGTTGGAGCAGTACAAGGCGTCGACTATGTGGGCTATCCATTCGAAATTGCAAAGTATGTTGAGGATAAACAAAATCAATTGTGAAAGTGCACGCATTCATGAAGGCCATTAGCAAGAATGACGTAGTCAAGAAGGCATACGTATTCAAGGAAGACGATTTGCGGAAGTTTTTCAAAGATGCACCGGACATATTCGGTATTTATTTTTGAAGGTGGTAGCCATTTGCGGTATCTTTGGCTCTTGTAGAAGATTTGAATTGTGCGATTTACGCTTACATGACATCAAGGAAGAAGGAAGCGTATTGCTTATTACTATCCGACCATCTAAGACAGTGAAGGCTAGACGTTTTACTGTTGCCGATAGTGATGCAATTAATTATGTGCGATTGGTGAAGCAAGTATTTATCATTACGCCCCCAAAATGTAAGTACAGACCGAGTTTTCTTACGGTATGATAAGGGGAAGTGCACCAATCAAGTGGTTGGTATTAATACATTTGGATCATGTCCCTTGCAAATTGCACGTTATCTTAAATTGGACGATCCTAAGAAATACACGGGACATGCGTTTCGACGTAAGTCCGCTACCATAATGGCGAATAGTGACATGACAATAGATCAAATTCAACGACAAGTAGGATGGAAATCGGCAGCTGTGGCGACTGGTTACGTTGAAGAGAATATTAGCAATAAGAAGTGTTTGCGCTGCTCTTTATTTTATTTGAACTTAAAATGATATAGGCAACCCAAATTACCTGGCAGTGAATAAATGATAAACTCTATCATTTATACAGGAATTTTATTCTCCCATGCAAAAAGGGCAACAAAAAGTGGACTACTGATACTGCTACCAGTGAGCCATTAGACATACATAGATAGATAGTTAAAAGAAGTTTCTAAAAGGTGTTAGACAAAATTTCATCTTTTGATATAAGTAAGACCATTTTCTCATATAGTTAAATATAGTTAAACATAGCAATTATCTAAATAGTATTGTGTCGTGCGATAATTCTTTGAATATTGCCGATTCCTCGTCTTTACCTTAAAGTTTCCTTTTCCTGATTTCCTTCAATCTCCGGTATTTATCAAATTGCAACCACCAGGATTTCGACTGAACGGTGAGTTTTTTAGTATTATAGTCAAATACTTAGATTTTAGAGATTACAGTCTGCTAATAATAGAAATCTTTAGCAAAATAACATACAAGAAGAATGTTTCAAACATTATTGGGAGTGCCATTAATGGAAGTGCAACCTCAATGACTTCCGAAAATGTTAGCAGTATTAATTTGAACAAAATTTCCTCTGATTTAGAAAACCGAAGTATTACTATTTCAAACAATACCAACTGTACTTTCCACATTCATTTAAAAAATCAAGATTGTTAAATATTTGAATAAAGCTTTTGAAACATTTGTTAGTAATATTTTATTTGAGTTATAAGGTACTCCTGTCAGATCAATAATTAAAAAGTTGACATTTTGACTTCACGTTTTTCGAGTTGTTGATTGTTGCTATGGTAACTTTAAAACACGCGCGTTTTTAGAACTTGGATTTAAACACTCTGAGGCGTACTTTAAATAAGCAAAATAGGGTACCAATAAAAAAAAACAATATTGTTTCCATATGCCATTAGCGGTTGCGACACAACCTCAGCGTTTTTTTTCAAAGGAAAGGTTAATGCAATCAATGTGTTTAATAAAAGAGATGACTTACAAGACATCGTGCAAACTTTTAATAATGAAAAAGCTAGTCATCAAGAAATTGTAGACGTAGGAGAGCGATTTGTTCTAGCTTTATACAACGCTACGTCCAGAGAAAAAAGTCTAAATGTACACAGATTCATGACGCTTTGGTAAAGCGAATAATACTGTAATGTTATCAAAACTACCACCAACTTGCGCTGCTGCTCGGCAACACTCATATCGCGTTTTTTACCAAACTAATACATGGAAAAACGTTACGCTAGAAGCTACTGATTGGGGATGGAAAAATGTCGGCGGTATATTAACCCCAACTATGACAACAAAAGAGCCAGCTCCCGAATCTGTTGTAACACTAATTTCTTGTTCATGCAAATTATGGTGCGAAAACAGATGCAGTTGTAGAAGGGCAGGCTTACGTTGCTTAACAATGTGTTACCATTGCCACGAATAAGCATGCACGAATGTCGAATCTATGGAAGACGATGAATATTAATTAATGCAGGTAAACCTGATAATTAGTGGATTAGGTATACAGAGGACACCACATAAAAAGGGGCAATTACTTTGCCTCTGGGGTGGCTTGGGAACAAGTACAATATACAATATTCTCGCTTCTGGTATCTAGCCGCTACGGCATTTTTTCTACATTTCCCATAAATAATCAACATTTACTTTTTCATCTCTTGTATAAATTTGCGGCATTTTGAACACAATTAACAAGAATTTTAAACAATTTTTAAAAACACCATAAAAACACCGTTAAACCAACAAATGTTTGACAAGCTAAATATTTCATGGTTTTCAAAGCCACTTTAGTTAGTTACATCTTAACATTTAACTAGAGCAAAAAAAAATTTGTATTTTCTTTTAGCTGTAATTTGTTTGTATTTATCGCACATTTTAATACAACATATGAATAAATACCTTATTAATGGTACTAATAAATGGTGCCATAGTTACAGGGGTTGTACGTGATAGTTTATGAAAAACTGGCACTTGCACGTCAAAAAGTGAAACTTTTCAAGCATTTTAAGTCCAACCGCATCAAAATCCGTTCAAAATTGAGCGACTTAGAGAATTTTGAAAAAAAGAATAGCAAAATCCCCCCACTGTGCGGCGGCTCCAATATGGAGGATATAATTTAAGTCAACTTATTATCTTCTCAACTCATTTCACGACATTAAAGTTTGACTTTTTAGACGGCTGTGCGTTGCCATTGACAACGAAGGTAAAAGTACTTTTATGTCATACTATTTTATTATTGTGTTTTTATTGCTTAGTTACCAACTACATAATAGTGTACTTTATACCCTTGCGGGCATAAAGTGCATTTTACGGCCCGCGCGGGTATAAAGACAAAAAAAAACATTTTTTGATTAACTTATTAATAAACTTTATTAATTACAAAATATGAAATTAAAGTATTATGTAAATAATCTACTTAACTTTATTTAGTCGAATTCACATTAAACTGGCAATTCTGAAAGGATCCGGTAATAGTTAGATTGCCTGCAGCAAATGTTGATTCATGTTTCATCGTCTGAGTATCAAGTTTCTGTAAGAAAAAGCCAGATCCAGAAGGTATGCCTGCCAGCATCCTTGAAACCGCATTTTTTTAAGATATACTGTCCTCTAAATATCCTTCAGCAACCGACGTACTCTCCCATCCACCATGGCGCGTCAACGTGGCCATACCGGCTCCAGCCTCTGCCACGTGGTCGTAAAGACTCGTAGTCTCTTATCAGCTTCAAACTGTTCATTTCGTCTTCGTCAACAATGGTAAAAACACGCTTTTTATCGGTTTTTGTCTCTGGTACATTTACCACGAAAACTGATTTTCTATCTTCTACGTGAGTAACTAGCATAATCGCAAGTTCTTGTCGTCGACATCCACGAAATACACCAAATATTAATGCAATTTTGTTCATTAAAAACATCTCTTTCGGTGCCTCATGAATAAATTTTAAAACATCTTCTCTAGACAGAACTTTAGACTTTTTTGGCTGGTATCCTTTTGACTGTTGCTTCAAATATTCGCTTAACATATGGTAATTAGAGATGTTAAAATTCTTATTTACCACTAAAGTCTTCTTTACCATTGAATATTTGAACCATAAGGAAGTCGAAGAAAATGTTTCAGCGAGATCGCCGAAGTATGCAAGCAGCACAGTTTCATCAATATGTTCTACACAGTTTTCTGCCATCCAGTTTAGTAATTTGTCATATTCTCTGTTGTAGGCGTCTCTCGATTTATTCGGCAGCAAGTTTTGTGTTGCTTTTTCTGCTGTTTTTGCAATTTCGTCAGGAATTTCAAAACGTTCCTACATTTTGACTTTTAAGTTTGACAGCTAGCAAAATGTGTTTATTGAACAAATAAATAAAGCATTTCCCTAGCAACGATATGATAAAATGAAAATGTTGTTATAATCAAATTGAATTTTCGGATTTTTTAAAATAATATTGTGGATGCAATAACGAACTAGTATGACATAATAGTTATTTTTATACTAAGGCCGCGAAATTCCTTTTTACGTACCGAGAGAAAAATTATCGCCAAGGCCGATTGCGGCCGAGACAGGATAATCTCGAGGGCGCTAAAAAATTTCGCGGCCATGGTATAAACACTATTTTTTGTGCAACCGTAAATTATAGTTATTATAGATGGTGAAAATAACACCACCGTTTACACTATATTTTGCTAAATAAACGCGGTGGCCTTAACGTCAGAGCGTTTCTAGGGAAACGGTATATTTTGAATATATTACTTGACAATTCTCGAATAATCGTAAAAATCCAAACTAACTGATATACGAAAAATGTTACAGCAAGTTAAAATATAACAATTTTTGCTTGTCATATTTTAGAAATATCAATTTTGAAGTGACAAATGTCAATTTTGAAGTGACTTAAACGTCAATTATTATGAAAATGACTTTTAGTTTTTTGGCCGTTACTAACGGCCGTGAAATTGAATTTCTCGGCCTGTTTTGAGAACGTGAAATACTCATTTCACGTACGGCTGCATAAAAAAGTTTGTATGCACCGCGGGAATTAATAGATGTTTATGCCCTCGGGCGACTTATAAACCCTCGGACCAGAGGCCCTCGGGTTTGTAAGATTGTCACCCTTAGGGCATAAACATTTACTTAATTCCCTTGATACATAAATAACTATTTCTGAGGCTGTGAGCGGCAGAAAAAGTAATATACATAGCAACGCGTATTTACGCCAGTAACCATGCGATATTAACTCAATGCGTTTTTGGTGGTGAAATTCGAGATTTTTTGTCTTTATTTTTTTTATAGCTAATCGACGAGTCACAACAAGTGGCTTTTACTACCATTTTTGAAAAAAAAATCGGAATAAAAGTCACTTGTTGTGACTTGTCTGTAATTGCCGGATTCACTTCGTTCATCCGGCAAACCTACAGACTCCTCACAAAAGTATTACTTTTACCCCTCTTTCTTCAAACGTCAGAAAAATATGACATTTCTTAACTCATTTCATGACATTAAAGTTTCACTTTTTAGACGGCTGTGCGTTGACATTAACAACAGAGGTAAACGTACTATTTTCTACAAACACCATTAAAAACTAAATTTTTAACACGGCATACTTGAATTAAAAATGTAATATTATATAAACTCACCTTAAAAATGATCACATGATTTACTTTTAACACTAGTGCAAAAAGTAAAATGACAAGTCGTTTGTCATAATGACATTTATTAACAAAAAATTACAAGTTATTTAGAAATATTTATATTAATTGTACAATTGGAGCAATTAGTAATATTTATCCCTTGTGAGGAAGCTACTTCACAAGAAGAAATTGTTGAAGTTGAATTTGAAGCAGTGGAGGAAATACTATTAATATGCTCTATTTCTGAATTGTTAGAAGAAGAATGTGACAAGCAATCCTCTTTTTGTTTTCTAACGAATCTTCCAAGTATCCTTCTGCAACGCTCGAGCTTTTCCATCCTCCATGTCTTTTTATTGTACATAAATTTGCACCAGAGTCTGCTAACAAGTTAGCGGATGTCCGACGGAAACAATGTCCGGTGTAAAGTTCACTATTTGGTAATTTCAAAAATCTTGCAATATCTGTAGGCATCTTTCCAAAAATATTTATTCCAACAAGTTGAATCGTACATTTGTTACTAGTGTATTTAATAAAAAGACGTTGGTGGTTGACATGAGCTGGACGTAATGCTAAGTACTTATAATATAAGTCAATATAAGTCTCAGTAATAACAGCAAAGGTTCTTGAAACTCTAGTCTTGCTATCTGGAATGTTTACCACTAGTGTATTTCCCAAATCCTCAATATTGTTTAAACTCATTTGACAAAGTTCTTCACGGCGACACGCGCCTAGTATACCCATTACAGCAACTACTTTAAACATCAAATACTTGTCATCTGGCGCCTTTGCAATAAACTTACCAATATTTTGGCGTGTAAAAATTTTTCATTTTTTTGGACGATATCTTTCTCCTTTGCGCTTCAAAAATGCGATGAGTTTATAGTACAGTAAAAGTCGACCTTCTCTATAGGGGGTGCTCACAAATAATTCCCGGCAAGCTGATTTTTTCAGGGTCGATGGAGAGGTGTCTCCCGAGTATCCGCCCAAAAAGTCACAGTCCACACCCCTTGTAGGGTGTTGCAATAGGGGTGGTTTCTTATTTTTTGTTTTTTTTAAATTTTCTTTTTCCACTAATAGAAAATGAGTAAAGAAGTAATGTGTATTTTTTTAAAATTTTTATTTCATCAGTTTTTTCAAAAAATGGTGGTATATCAGATATACCACTAAGCTATAGAGCAAGCAACATTAATTTTTTTTATGAAAATTCTGAAAACAGTTTTTTTTTGTTGGACATGCATAATGCTACGCTACAAGTATCACAAACCCATTTAGATCTTCTAGATCTTCTTTGATGATCTCGGTTATTACATAGAGCACATCGTCGATAATTTCCATAGACTGGCATATTTTCTCGAGTGGTACTATTGACTTATAAGTTTTATATTTATTGATCGATTTTTTTCAAAAACAACAGGGTTCTTCCTTCAGTTAACACTAACTTATCATCCAAATTTCAAAACGATTGCACTTTCTTTGTTTATAAAATAAACCGTGACGGACGTACGAACAGATGTCCGAACAAATATTTTGAAAGTTACTCACAATTCGATTACTAGCACAATGATATGAAAATGTATTCTTGATATTTACGGTTTTAGAAATATGCCAATCAAATAAATGCTTCATTTTCGTATTAGCAGAGTAAAAAATTTGATGTACAAAGTTCATGATGTAGGTGGTTTGTGGTATGTCTGAAATACCACAAATAAATAACATTTATAATTATGGAATATTCGCATGCTAATACATTACTACAATCATATTCAGTTACTTACTTGCCACTATTTTCAGTTTTCTTAACTTCAAATCGGACACTAAAGTTTACGAACGTTAGTTGACCAGAAGAGGTTAACTAATTTATTGTACACTGCGATGGCTAGCCACCCAAACTTTTTCTGCTGTACAGTAGAGGGCACATGTCAAAGTAAGCATCAGATCGATGGTACGTACAATATACCGGAAAGCAACATCAAGAATGAATTTTAAATTTGTGGTATGTGAGGTATACCACTATCGAAAATGACATTAACGAACTGATTGGCCATGACATCCAATTGACGAGACGTGAATTTCTAAAAGTATAACCCCACCGGGGATTATACTTTCCTAGGCGGCAGCTCTCTCGTCGGAGGCATTGGGTGTGAGTAAGGATCTTTGGAAAATTTAATTTTAAAGTCTTCAATTATTTAAATAGGCGCCACTTAATCTTGTTAAGACCAAGAAAAAATGCCTATCCTAGCCTTTTGGGTTTGCGGGTGTTGCAAAAAAATAAATTCAAGGTTGGGTCCTCAAACTAGATTTAATAATAAAAATTTATCACAATAAGGTATCCTTATGGGGTAAGAATGTGCTCTACGAGCGTCAAAATGCTTAATAATTTATTTAATTTTACATTTTTTATATTTTTACTTTTTTGGCCCCCTCAAATAGTACTATTTGCGGTTCACAGTAACTGTGGAACTTATTAAAAATCGTAATATTAAGGAAATTATCTGACTTAAGTTAGGTGTAAAATCGGCTTGGTGATTTAGCAAACAAGATCTTTGAAAAGATAGGTAAATTTATAATTCAACGCCGTCGTCTCACACGACGTTCATTGTACAATCAGAGGCTGGAATTTCACGTTGCCGTTTCTGAGTAAATAGAAAAAACAGTCTGACCTTATTTTTAATTTGTCGACACCTCACAGTACCATGGACATCCAGGGCAGTTCCTTATTGCATAACGTGTTACAACCATGTGTTCTCATCAGGGTAAGCGACCCAGCGGCCGGGCGGCATGCTTCACGTGCGACCGTGGTTATCCAATAGCCGGTTGAATAATCGAATCACACAGCGCTTATAATAAACATAAACATAAACACACCACAGATAGTAGACAACCCCCAAATCCAAAGCCAAGGCTGTCCGGAAGGGGGTTACACATTCGGAAAAACGCAGACATACATCCACACCCACCGGTGTTGTCAATACCGGGGCTGGGGGTCGAACCCAGAGCGCGGTAGCGAGTCGATCAGCGTATTCGCCACTCAATACGCCTTAACCGATTGAGCTACCGTGCCGGTAGCCAACCATATAACCGTATTACGGCTCAAATTAACGTAGATCCAGGATCATACAATCATAAAATATTAAACAGCAAGTCTACAGGGTAAGAGTTACTAAATGCGAAAATTCCAAAGTGTAAGTTGCAAAATGCAAGTTAGGCCGGCAAATCTTCTCGCAGAATGGCCCTTCTTTTAAATATAATTTAACAAAATTCTCTAAGCCATGTGCTCGGTGCCCCAACAGCTTCTTAAAATGGCCGTTACTTCCTTCCAAACCCTTTTTTCCGAAACCGAATCCATGTACGTTGGAAACCCGTAATGAAAAACAATTGGTATTTAAAATTCATACACCGCGCAATGACGCGCTCACCCTATACCGACAGTGCGCTTAGCCGATAACCTGATTCTAAACTAAACGTAAACAACTAACATGGCTGTTTCTGTCCGAAAATTGGCGTAAACAAGTGTTAACTGAGAAACTTATGACTTTCATGTAAATATATCCCAGACATAAAGTGATTGAAAACGCACACAACGTTACGCGGCACCTAACTGCCTACATTTTACAATACTGGGAAAAGGTTTCACTACTGCTTTGCCCTGTTTTAGACGCCCGCATACGCCGACAATTTATCAACAAATTAATTTAAGCAGTGTGAGCCATGCTAATTACCAAACAGACTCTGAAGGTTCCTAGTACCATGAGGGAGTCGAACGTTCTTCCAAGGTATAGTAATAATAAGGTAACATGCTACTTCCTTAAATTAACCGAATCAAACTTTATACCATAAAGATATAATAATATATGTGTTGTGTCGCTCCTATGCGCTCAATGAAGAAATGTTCCTACCACTTAAATACAGGACAAGGTAAGGTATACCAAAAAGAACCTCACATACAGGGTTCGCCCCAAAAAGTACTATTTACCCGTTACAAAAGTCATGGCCAAGCCCTCGGAGGTTGCAGGCATTGTCCGGACCCTACCCAACGACAAGGCCCCGGGAGCAGACTGTATCGAATACAGGCTGCTCAAATATCTTCCGCGGAAAGGCATTGTATAATTGACGTACATTGTCAACGCGATCCTGCGGCTACAACACTGGCCCAGTCAGTGGAAGTGTGCCGTGGTCGTCCCGATCCTGAAACCGAACAAAGACGCCAAACTCGCCGGCAGTTATCGACCGATCTCGTTGCTGTCGGCGATTTCCAAGTTGATGGAGAAGGTCATCCTGGTCAGATTAGACGCTGCCCGGGATGAACTCCACATCGACGACGAATGTCAGTTCGGTTTCAGGAAAGGCAGGGGAACTGTACGCCAGATCGTGAATGACGTCAAAGTGCAATGCAACCGCCGAAAAAACACAGTGATGGTGCTGCTCGATATTGAGAAAGCCTTCGATACAGTATGGGTCCCGGGCTTACTCTACAAATTAAACACGCTTAACTTTCCTACGCATATCACCAAACTAATTCACTCTTTCCTGACAGACAGATCGCTGCAGGTCAGGGTGAATAACAAACTCTCAACTCGACGGGACATTCGCGCGGGCATCCCCCAGGGGTCGTGCCTGTCGCCAAATATACAACTTATACGTCTCCGACTTCCCGGAGTTCCCGAATACGAACTTGCCAAGTACGACGACGACACGGCTATGTACGCGCATTCACACAACGCACAAGCAGCGAACATGCTGCTGAAGGTGCACATGGCTCGTGCCACGGCGTATTACGACAAGTGGAAGATTCGGATCAACGCCGAGAAGTCGGAATCAATTATCTTCACGCGCCGCTTCACCGAAAATCGTATTCTTACACCACTTTCGATAGGGGGCCACCAAATTCCAATAAAGCGGTGCGTGAAGTATCTGGGGGTGAACTTGGACAGAAGACTGACGTTTAATACACACGTAAACGAGAAGATACTCCATGTCCAGGAGTCTGTATCCGCTCCTGGCGCGGGGTAGCGGACTCAACAGGACCAATAAAAGGTTGTTGTATACGATGGTGATCAGGCCGGCTATCACATACGCGGCGCCGGTGTGGTGCAGCATCCCGGCCTCGACAATGCGAAAATTAAAAGTACTAGAACACAAATTTATGCGCCTCATTTCAGCCTCTGATAGATACACCTCCCTCAGAGATCTCTATGCACGTTGCCACGACATAACCCCATTAGCGGACTTCGTCCAAAATACATCGCAAAAATTCTACCAATTCAAATTGGGCGACAGTCCGCTAACCCGAAACATTACACGAATCAGACAGCATATTGCCATACTTTTCAATATAAAACACCCCTTACCATATCAGGCGTTGCCTATCTTTCGGCAACCTCCCTAGCCAAATCTTTCCTACACCACAATTTCCCTTTCACCACCTTTTACTCTAAAACCCCTTTTCTACTCTATTAATCTCGTTTTTGTTATTTTTGTCAATTTTTGTTCTTTTGTCCCTTTTTGTTCTTCTTCCAAATCCCCTTTCGACCAATAACTTCTCGCAAACCCAAACCCTTTAAATCATAATTTCCCCTGCACCCTACCTTCCCGAAGGCAGGCAGACCATCGGATGAAGATTGTGACTTGTTCAAACGGGTTTTTTTCATTGAGTTTTTCCCGTATCACCAACCAAATCTTTAAAAACAGTGCGCGTGTGTTTGTGCACGCGCACGCGCCCCTAACCACAGTTTTTAATTTAGCTTTAATTAGTTATACTAACTAAACTTTCTTTAGTTATAAATATTCAAATTGTTAGGTTTAAGTCTTTTTTTTCCTAGACAGGAGCCCTAACCCACCCATTAATTGTAGTTCAAGCCCGAGTCGAACCCGCTTCATCCGACTGCACATTCACCACGACGCTGCGCGGCGTGGTTGTGCGGTCGGCTCTGAACCGGGATCCGACTCTGGCGCATATTTGAAAACATAATTGTGAATAAATACTTTTTGAATTGAATTGAATTGAATTGGAAAGCAACATCAAGAATGAATTTTAAATTTGTGGTATGTGAGGTATACCACTAAGCTGCAAGCTCCAAAGGGTTAATACGCCGGCCATGCCATATTAACACAATGCGTTTTTGGTGGTGAATTCCGAGATTTTTTATTTTTATTTTTGTTATAGCTAATCGACGTTTGAAGAAAAAATAACATGTTTTATTCGGAGTAAAAGCCACTTGCCGTGACTCGTCTGTAATGGGGAACAATCCAAGCAAGTTCTTAATATATCCGATAGATTGCACCATGCGTACTCGTTTAATTTGTCATATAATATAACTTTTAAATAAATGTCCTCCTGTGCTGGAACACTTTGGTACATAGCAACATGTTTTCATTTTATACATTTTCTAATTAATTTTGTTTATTCAAAGAGATATTGTTCGTATTGACATTGGATATAACATAACCTCAACAGCGCGAACAACCCACATACCTAGAAAGGCATGTGAAATAACTGAGTACGGCTGCTGCACTCTGGCGGAAATAATGAAACTATCTGTTCCCCATTGCCGGACGAACGAAGTGAGATAGACTCGTCACAAAAGTATCCTAATAAAACTATTTAGATATATTATTTCTTTAATAAAATATTTAGGTCAAAGATGCACTCGTAGATAAATGATAAATCTATGTAATCTTTCCAAGTTTACTTGTCAAATAATTAACATACTCTTGTTGGTTAACATTTTGAAGTATTAAAGAAAATAGTGCCTAGACATGTATTGTTTTCTGTGTGAAATCCAATTATTTAAATTGAAACAAGATTAATTACACTATGGGCGACACATGCAAACTCCCACAATCATTAGTCAAGTGTCGAAAAAGTATGGACAAGGCTGTATTACTAACTATCCAGGAAGTACGAGGTATCACGCGAGATAATAAAGCGGTCACCACTTTACCGAAACAGTGGTTTAGAGGAAAATTATTCATACAAGAAAGTATTGCATGGCATTTTAAGGTTTTACTACGTCTTATCATGGAACTGCCGTAGGAATATTACCAGTATTAATTATACTCTTCGCAAATACGATAACGAAGAGTATATTGTGTTTGATCGGCACATTTCTAAAATCGTAAATATCGCTCGCAGACAAAAAATTTTCATATCATTGTGTTAGTGAACGAATTCTGAACAACTTTCAAAATGTCCGTCTGTCCGTCCGTCACGTTTCTTGTAAGCACGATAACTCAAGAAAGAAAAATCCGATTGTATTGAAATTTGGACAGTAAGTTAGTGTTAGCTAGAGGAAGAACCCTATTATTTTTGAATAAAATCGATCGGTAAATAAAAATGTTATTAATGATTTAAATTTGAAAAAAAAAATTTTGATTTTTATGTTTTTGTAATTGAATAGAAATTTGGTGGAATGATATTTCATTTTAATATCTAAATATTTATATATTTTACAAATATACATTTCATAATGTAATATACAACCGCGAAAATATGATTTTAGCTCGTGTAATGTAAAAATTTACATTTTTTTTACGTGTAAGGTTGTGGTGTAGCCTTTTAATTGAAATTGACGGAATCCAAGGGTCCCGGGTTCGAAACCCAAATGGGGATTGGTATGTTTTTTTTCTTTTTACTTTATTTTACACTGAGTCTTTTACCAACTAAGTTCGTACTATAAAATTAAAAATGTCTAAAACTAACATTATTTACAAAAAACTGCGAAGAGTATTCAATAGAATGTGTAACAATTATATAAAAAGTTTAGTGGACAGGCGAAGAGTACGTTTTTAGCTTGTTTATTATAGGTTCTGCAAGAGAGTTTGAACTTTTGATGTGACAATGATGCTGAATAGGGTGGAATATTCCTACGTCGAATATCTTTTACGCGCGCCCTCTAATTTTATAACGTGTACAAGAAACTAATCTACATTTTTGCTAATAGAGATTCGATAATGTACTCCCTAATCATTAGTAATCTGTGAGTCAGCTCCGATCAAATGAAATCCACTCCCATATTTACAAGGATCTTCTAATTTCGATCGTGTTTCTGTACCGAAAGGTATTTTGAAAGTTGAAAACTTTCAACAATTTTTCTTTTTTTCTTTTCAAATGTTACAGACCGGATTAGGCCTATATCTGAGAGGGTTGTTGTTGAGAGGTTGTTTAATGATTAATTTGTTTTTTCCTAGTTTATATAAAATATTCAAGACGTTCAGAGATGTCACGATACATTGTAATTTATTTATATTCACCTTCATAAAATGAAGGAGACATTCTCATTTGTCTTTTAATATTTAAACATCAAATGTATGTACCTGTCGTTTGAACCAGTACATGGTGTTCTGGAACCGCGGTCACTTCCTTAAATTGACGAAAAATTCCCATTATTTTGTTGCTCTTATTGTTAATGCAATTTTGATATAAAAAAAGAAGTACAAACATCACAATAAACATAGTATCATAGATGATTCTCTTTTTTATGACAGCGAATTGTGAAGAGAACGTCCACAGAGACCCCTTGGATTTAGTTAATGCCTACTAAGACAAACATATGTTGATAGAAATATTTATTCAAAAAATATAAAGTAATATTCCATTTTATTACTATTTTAAAAATTTTAATTATAGTAATAATAATAATATTTATTTACATGATATTAATAGTTACATTATACACTTATTCAAAGTACAAATTGAAGACCTAAGTGGATAAAGGTGTTATGTCACACTTTTAAAGTTTTGAGTAAATTAAATAAAACGGTTTTGAGTTGGATCTTATTTATTTTGTCTTCGATTCAAATAAATAATACCTCATAAAATAGATAATTTTGGGTTATGTTCTTTTGTTTACACTAATATTAAAAAACAATATCAAGCTGTTATGAAACTAGATTTCTGTCCAAAACTGTACATCCACTAAAATTACTGGCTGTATGTATGACATGGCGCCTTTATAATTAAAAAGTTTCTATAAAATATTACAAATTTAGAATTCATCGTTTATTGGGTGTTAAATCTATATCAGGTGTGTTCAAAAATTGTATAAAGTAATTTTTTTTTAAAATGCGACATAACACCTTTATCCACTTAGGTCCTCAATTAGTACTTTGTAAAATTAAACTTTTAGTATACAGTAATATAATAATGACAACTTATGATAAGTTATATATAGTAGGCAAAACAACAATGTAAATAAATACGCAGATACTCAATAAGTGACCCATGATATTTGTTTCGAGGAAAAAAATAATCTATATGCATAATACCATTAATAATAGGCCATATTTCAAGAGCATATTCCTTGGATAAAAATATGAGGATATAACCAAGCATGCTTTAGTAAATTGTTGCCGTGGAAAAAGATTCAGGGTGCCAAAGTTGCATTTTTTCCTCTCTTTTGCGATATCTCAACTACCTCCTGACCGATCTTCTCCCAATTTGGTAAGGAAATAGTTTTGAGCTAAGAAACAGTAATGTATGTATCACATCACACTAGCCTGTGAAGGACGCCTCATGATGAATATTTTTTCTCTTTTTCTACGAAACGTTGTGGCACTTTTGACTAGAAAATCGCATGTAGGAGTCATTTCTACGTAAAAAAAAAGGTAAACTTGAGAGAACTTGATACTTCCAACCGTTTTCGAAAAAAAACTGGCTCAAAAGATTTCAAGAATTCTTTGAAAACAAACTCAAATGACTTGAAAAGGACAAATTGTATTTATACTCCAGTCATTTTAGACAAAAATATGGCTTCTGATTGAACTAAATATATCCTTCATTTTTTTTGTTTAAATCGATTTATTTTGATGTTTTAAAGAAAATATTAATAATCGGCAACGAGATCACTATGGCATAAAAAATTATTCAAGGTCAAATTTCACAAAAAACTGTTTTTGCGAATACCGCGCCTTCTATGGCTCGGAGGCCAATTGAGGTTATTATGAAAATGAAAGATAATGATATTCTGCATAAAATGATCTCTTTCATTTTTTATGTACAACGAACGGTTTAGGCAAAAATGTGCTTCGAAATTTCCGCGCAAGGTATAATATGCTCCATTTCATACAGGGTAGCATAAAAGTATGGGAACAGCAGGATAACTTGAAAAATACGAATCCTAGAAAAAAAACTTTAAATACAAAAGTTGTAGGAAATTTGAATTTGACCATGACCGTGACTTTCAAGGTCATTTGAAGGTCAAGTCGTTTTTTAAATAGGACCCCCAACTTTTAACCTCGGAAATGAACCGAGCGGAAAATTTTATATGCGGATATGACCTTCGGAACTTACAAAATTGACCTCTAAAGGTCAGCAGGATAACATGAAAAATACGAATCCCAGAAAAAACTTTAAATACAAAAGTTGTAGGAAATTTCCATAGCTATCTGACGGTGGCCTTGGATTTGATCTTGATCAAGACCTCCAGGGTCATTTGAAGGTCAAGCCGATTCTTTAAAATGGAACTCCCTAATTTTAACTCCGAAATTGGCCTCTAACGGTCATCTTTACTTTACTCTTGAACTTCAATTTTGTAAGTGTCGAAGGTCATATCCGAACGTAAAATTTTCCGCTCGTTTCATTTACGGACTTAAAAGTAGGGAGTTCCATTTAAAAAAATAGACTTGACCTTCAAATGACCTTGAAGGTCATGGTCACAGTCAGCTAGCTAGGGAAATTTCCTACAACTTTTGTATTTAAAGTTTTTTTCTGGGATTCGTATTTTTCAAATTATCTTGCTGTTTAGATGACCTTTAAAGGTCACTTTTGTAAGTGCCGAAGGTCATATCCGAACGTAAAATGTTCCGCTCGTTTCATTTCCGGAGTTAAAAGTAGGGGATTCCATTTAAAAAAATCAACTTGACCTTCAAATAACCTTGAAGGTCATAGTCGAAGTTAAATCCAAGGTCACCGTTAGATAGCCAGGGAACTCCTACAACTCTTGTGTTTAAAGTTTTTTTTTCTAGGATTCGTATTTTTCAAGTTATCCTGCTGTTCCCATACTTTTATGCTACCCTGTATAGTCCATACATAGAATAAATGCTTATTCTATGTATAGTATTTATTAGCTGATCGATATATAAAATAAAATAAATAAATATATACAGTGTGTTTCACTTGAATTATTGTTTCACAATAACTTTTTTATTTTTCTTTCGATTTTAATCAAATTTTACTTAAGTATAGAATAAATTAGCCAGAAAATCGCCTCCTACAAATGCAAAGCCACCTGCGGTACCAAAATATGCGGAGAAAATCAAAAAATCATATTAGGCATTTTTTATCGGAAAATTTTGTTAATAAAACTTACTTAGAATTGTCCAAAAACCCTGAGTCCAAAATTTGATCAAAATAAAAAAAATATTGAAATTTTGATTAAAATAATGTCCAAGTTCGAAAATATCATTTTAATGGTGTTTTTTGTTTGGAAAACTACACTACGACAATTTTGTTTGAAGTTAAATCCAAGCTGCCATGTAGTAGTCAAGCAATTTATAGTTTTTTTTTTAAATAGTTATGAAATGGAGGATTATGCCTTGCGCGGAAACTTCGAAGCACATTTTTGCCTAAATCGTTCGTTGTACATAAAAATGGAAAAGGCGATTTTTGTGCGGAATTTCATTATCTTTCATTTTCATAATAACCTCAATTGGCCTCCGAGTCATAGAAAGCGCGATATTCGCAAAAAAACGTTTTTGTGACCTTTGACCTTGAATAATTTTTTATGCCATAGTTGCCGATTTTTAATATTTTCTTTACAACACCAAAATAAATCGATTTAAACAAAAAAAAATGAAGGATATATCTTATTAGATCAGAAAAGTCTAATTCCGCTGGATTATTATTGAAAAGTGTACTTTGGTAACGTCTTAGTTCTGTCATTTACGTGCAATTTCATTAGTTTTACGTTTTATTGCTCTTGTGTTCGTTAATTTTAGAAGTTTCTTTTACTTCTTTATTCGAAATGCCTCGACATAATAATTTTTCCAATAGAGAGACGAGGGATGTGATTTGTGTTTACGCACAAGAAAATTTCTTCGAACGTGCTGGAGCTAAGAAATATTCAGAACTGTATCGAAATAGAATGCAGCCAGATCATAGGATTTTTAAAGATTTGTTTCGTCGTTTGGGTGAAAGTGGTTCATTTTGCCATAAAAATGATGTAGGACGACCGGCACGAATTACTGAAGACCTAGAAGAAGAAATTTTAGTCCGTGTGTGTGAAAATCCTCGAGTCAGCTCAAGTCATTTATCAGCGGCAACAGGAGTGAGTAAACAATTTGTTGTAAGAATATTACGCAAAGAAGGCTTACACGCATATCACTTCACTCCTGTACAAAATTTACTTCGAAATGATCTACCACGAAGGGTAGAATTTTGCCAATTTCTTCAAAATAAACACAACACATTAAAATTTTAATAATA
The DNA here is from genome assembly GCA_936432065.2 of Rutpela maculata. Lineage (NCBI taxonomy): Eukaryota > Metazoa > Arthropoda > Insecta > Coleoptera > Cerambycidae > Rutpela > Rutpela maculata. The sequence goes on from OW386293.2 coordinate 22,972,481, forward strand.
ACATTTTATTTACCGATGAAGCAACTTTCACTCGTCGAAGCATTTTTAATTGGAGAAATAGCCATTACTGGGAAACAGAAAATCCTCATGCTGTAAAAGAGAGGCATTTTCAGCACGAATTTAAAATTTACGTTTGATATGGTATTATCAGTGATCTGTTATTGGGACCATTTGTCCTCCCTCCAAATTTAAATGGTGTCTTATCTTGTTTTTTTCTACAAAATACTATCGCTGATCTATTAGATGATTACTCGCTACACATAAGGGGCAGAATGTGGTTTATGCAAGACGGAGCTCCACCTCATATCTCCATTTCAGTCAGAAATCATCTCGATGAGACATTCCCTCAGTGATGGATTGGTCGAGGAAGTGAATTTACTTGGCCGCCAAGGAGTCCTGATTTAAATCCTTTGGATTATTGTGGGTGGGGACATATGGAGTCCTTAGTGTATGCAAATTCCATCAATTCAAGACAAGAATTGTTGGAACAAATACAAAATGCATCCAATTTTATTAGAGAACAGCAAAATGTATTTTTAATATAAGAGGACCTATTATCAAAAAAATTTGAAAATGCATAGACGTAGGTGGAGGCCACATCAAAAGTTTACTCTAAGTAAGTTTTCAAATTAAGTTCTATCAAGTGTGCCTTTTTTACGTAGAAATGACTTCTGCATGAGATTTTCCAGTCAAAAATGCTACAACATCTCGTAATAAAAAGAAAGAGAAAAAAATATTCATCGTCAGGTATAGCTCATGATGCGCCCTCTACGGGTTAGCATGATGTGATACATAAATTATTGTTTCTTAGCTCAAAAATCTTTCCTTACCACATTGGGAGATGATCGGTTAAGAGGTAGTTGAGATATTGCAAAAAAATTTGGCACCCTGTATCTTTTTCCACAACAACAGTTTACTAAAGCATGTTTGGTTATTAGAGCGAAGGCTAGTGTATACCATTGGGATTGTCAATTATCCAAGCTGCACAAGCAAAAGCAGATGACAAATTGTTATGTGAACTGAAAGAGTAAGTTTTATATCACTGTTGTAAGGAATACACAAGATATCCTGATAGGCAACCCCATGCCGCTCCAGAAAGTTAGTCACTTGCACAGCAAAAGGCGCACAAAGAAGCATTTAAACATTTAACGAACTATGTTCAAGAAAGTGTAATTGTTGGTGGTAATGTTGAACGCATGGCAATGCTGCATGAGAGATATTTGTTATTCATGACGGAACATTTACCACAATTTTATAATGAAAATTATAAAACTGATACATTAAAAAACCATTTTGGCAATCATATATCATTTTGGCAGCCAAACTACAGGAGTGAAGTTGTGTACTCCTCATGGATGGAACCCGGACAAGTCGTAGAAGCTGCCTTTGAAGCTGCTTCATCAGATATGCGAAGAATACAAGAGGCTGCAATGATTTTGAGACGGCATGACCAACAGATATACTGGCAGCTCATGGTCTATATATCCTCATATTTTGATCCAAAAATTTCAACCAAATTTGGAATGGTATCAAAGACTTTTATTGTGTCCTTTTTGAGTATAACAAAACTTATTTCAGTCAGTGCATTATTATTAAGAAAAAAAAGGATCTATTTTTCGAGAAGTAATATTAGGCATTTTTTTATCGAAAAACTTGCAATATTATTAACCACATGCTCTAGAACACCCATATCCAAAATTTAACAATATTTTGACTGATGATTTCCGAATTACGGTGCATTTTTTAAACATTAAATATCCAATAACTTTCGAAAAAAGCCAGTCCTCATTTTCTCTTTGAATTTACTTTTCTACCATCACCGTCATCGATACTTTTAAATTCGGTAATCTTTAATGTCAGAATAATTTACAGGCGGCTGTTGGCTCTAATTTTTGTTAAATTTTTCTATGAAAATTCTTGGTCTACGAAATATGAAAGTATCAATGGCACCGAGTTATAGAAAAAGTGTTAAATAGATAATCAGGAATTACTTTTTTTTCAAAAAAACAATTAATGTTTAAAACATGCAATTTTAAGGGGGCTCGTAGTTCGAAAATCATACATCAAAATATTGTTAAATTTTTGACGTGGGGGTTCTAAAGCATACTGAACAATAATATGGCATTCGTTTTTACTTCCCGTCCAGTGGAAGTATAGTAACGACAAAAAAAAATTGAACATTTTTATGGTTCAAATAGCCTTAGAATGTCATGAAACGTCGAGATTTTAAATTTGAGCGAAAAAAAATTCTGTCGGTCTGTCTGTAACTTTTTTTTTGTGCACACGATTACTCTCCAAAGATATTTATTGACTTGAAATTTGGTACACGTATGTATTTTGGGGTAAATGGGGGTAAACAGATAAATCAACCAGGTAAGGGTCCATAAAATTGGTAATTAGTATATACAAGAGAAGCTATAAGGTCTCAAAAAATGTTTTGGCATTAGCCACTCCCATTACCATGCCCACCCCATTATTAAAGGGGGTGAAAAAAAATTGTGATTTGGTGTGTGTACAAGAACCAAAAACCTCAAAATATTTTTTTACTGTAAATTTGACATTAAAGTTTAGTACAGTACCTAGAGGTAAAAAATATGCAAAACTTCGGAATAATGTCATATTGAACGGATTTCGTTCATTTTTGGCAGTATAATAGTAAATGCTTCACAGAAAAGTTTCTATATTGTGCGGGGGCTTGCTAATTTATAGGGGGTGGATGCCACCCCCTCTCAAGGGGTGGCACTTTATATATATATATATATATATATATATATATATATATATATATATATATATATATATATATATATATATATATATATATATACATATATATATATATATTTATTGGAGCTGAAGTAGAATCAAATTATACTAAGAAAAGGTTCTATGCAATTTTTCACATAAATTGATAATTTTTAAGTTATAACGACTTCAAAATTGCGATTTTAGCTTAAAAAAAAAGGTATTTCCAAACGGCTTTCGTCAAATATCTCGAAAAGTATTACTTTATCGAAAAAATGTTACAGACCAATTACAGAAAGTATAAACTGGGAATTAATTATATTTTTTGTTTATTGATGTGGGATTAATAATTGCGGAGATATTTAAGTTTACATTTGGCATCCAAGGGTTCATAAGATAATTATTTAGAGTGAGAGTTAAATATCTCAGAAACTGTGACACCTACGTCAAGGATGCTAATAGGTGGAATAATAGGTTATTAAGCTTTCAACTGTTTTTTTATTTGTTTCTGTAGCATAAAAAATAAAGAAGTTATGACCGAAGCAAAGTGCGTCTACACATTTTTTTTCAACGTCGCCATTTTGTTACTGTTTCTCATTAATATATAGCATGACGTAGATGCTCAAATTTTTTGGTTTGTATACAGCACTTGCTTTAGAAAAAAATACAGTTTAAATTATAAAGGTATTTTCGATAAAACGTAATTTTTTTTCCTTTTCCAAATATCTCAATAAGTATTAGTTTTATTGAAAAATGGGTAGAGACCAAAAAAAAAGCTCATAAACTGATAATGAATTTCGCTTGTTTGTTTATTTATCTAGATTTAATAGTTTCGGAGACATGAAAGTTTACAAATGGCGTCCGAACGTTTATAAAACGAAAAATGCAGTTTAAATGTTAAATATTCAGAAATTGTTACACCTACGTCACGAATGCTAAGAAATTAAATTAAAGACAATTAATTGCGCTTTCAAATTATTTTTTACTCGTTCCTGTAGCATAAGAAATAAAGAAGTTATGACGGAAAAATATGCGTATTTATATCTTTTTATATAAAAAGGTCGCCATTTTGTTACTGTAATTAACCAGTAATTTAAAAAAATTATCTCAAATACAGTCTTTCGTTAAGATAGAAGATTCATTACCTAGATGATCAAATTTTTTTTGCTCATTTAAAGCACTTCCTTTAGAAAAAAAATGTATTTTAAACTTTAAAGGTAATTTCGAAACACTTGGATACCAAATATAAACTTAGATATCTCCGAAATTATTAATCCTACATCAATAAGCAATAAATGTAATTAATTCCCAGTTTGTACTTTCTATAATTGGTCTGTAACATTTTTTCGATAAAGTAATACTTTTCGAGATACTTGACGAAAGCCGTTTGGAAATACCTTTTTTTTTTAAGCTAACATCGCAATTTTGAAATCGTTATAACTTAAAAACTATCAATTTATGTGAAAAATTGCATAGAACCTTTTCTTCTTAAAATTTGATTCTATTTTAGCTCCAATAAATATATATATATTTTTTAAGTGCCTTAAGAGGGGGTTTTCATCCACCCCCTATAAATTAGCAAGCCCCCGCATAGTATAGAAACTTTTCTGTGAAGCATTTACTATTATACTGCCAAATATGAACGAAATCCGTTCAATATGACATTATTCCGAAGTTAAAACCTCTAGTTACTGTATTAGTTTGCAGTTGTGAAATTCGCTCGTTGACTTTGGTTAAAATTTATACAATATGTTTTGTCGAAATTAATTTTAATTTTATTGGCGTCACACCAATTTCGTATATCGTTTAAGCATTCATTTACATAAGGCAGAATATTTGCAGAAGTGTCGCCTTTCAAAAGAAAAAGTGAATCGTCAGCGAAAAGCATTACCGATGAATTTAGTACACAAGATGGCAGATCATTTATGTATAGTAGAAACAGAATTGGACTCTGGAGTGATCCCCGAGTTAAAGGTCCATAAACAATTATTTCCACATACAACATTTTTCCGTTGTGACAGACTTGAATAGAAAATCTGGATGTGGAATTAGTGATTACATGGGCAGCGGTTTTCAGTAAAAGAATTCCTAATATGGATTCTAGAAAGATATACTATTTTCTTCTTAATAAAAATGCCCGCCAGTGACTGACATATGTTTTGATTTATTCAAAAATGTCCTTGATACCTGTCCAGATTTGGTTGAAATCGAATGATTGACATCTGAGAAACGGAGTTCGCCCTGAAATTTGTGAATTACCACCGACTATTATAACTAGTGTTGAAGAATTCAATAACGACATTAGAGCCTAGGACGCACTGTATAGCTTGGGGCATAAATAAACGGAAGAAATAACTTCGGTCACACGATACATGCATTAGCGACCACAATAGAGAGCACGCTTACGGACAACAGCGACCCAATTAACTAATTATTTCTCTTGTTTAATGAACAGAATATACCACGGGTACGGGTCAAGTAAATTAACAAAGACGATCCCTTAAGGTATCTTTATATAGAGATTGCGTTAGTGGGTAACCGACATCAATAATTAATAAATTGCGTTTGTAATTCCTTAGCGTTAATTAACAAATTAACATGGTTAGTACAAGTGCTTTGCTATTTTATGTTTATTTGGTTTCTCAGCGCAGACAAAGAGAGATACCTTAAATGTTGCGGGATACTCGGGGCCAGGGCAAACCAGTATGCATCGTTCATTCTATAAGTTAGTATAACTCACAATATAGTCCAGTGAACGGAGCGCTAAAATTACCAAAATCTCTAATTTGAGTGCTAATGAATGGATTTTGATGAAACCTTGTGCAATGTGTTTGTAATGGCGTTAATACAGGGTGTAATCAGTTTCATGTCATTAAAAAAAACTAGTAATGGGGACCGACTAGACAAACAAAAAACCTTTATGACTTTTTCCCCTAGGGGCACTTTGAAAAAACTGACCTAGATCAACAATTTGAATATTAGGGTAGGAAACATTTGAGAACCAGTGCCTTTCTAGGTTAATGGACGTGTAGTAGTTCCCAATTATACAACTTTTAAATTGTTATAGAAAAGTGCAAAGATTACCGACCGACTCGTTCTCGGCGGCCCGCGGTTCAAAGCAAAGAAGGGCGGCACGTTTGATGATCGCCTCAACCGATCCAATTATAAAAATGTAAACAATTCGTTATCCCTTTTTGCAGAACTGCAAAAGCAAATGATAGGCGTAGAAGTTAAACACGGCATTTCTTTACATGTGTGTTTTTTAATATAAAACAAAATATTGGAGCTTTTATTATTGTTTATAAATTATCAGATTTAAATATGGTTTATTAAAATTTGTAATCTAAATGAGTGTTCTGGGTTAAAAGCTTAAAAAATGAATAATTATTGCATGTCATTGGGAAATAAAGAGTTAGACGTCTGAGATACGATAACAGAATTGCGTGTATTTTAAGTTAGAAAAAATCTGATTTATCTAACGAATTGCCGATCAGGAATCGAAAACTAAAATTTTTCGATGAATCTAGAACTTACCAATAAAGTTGATTTACATAAATTGTTCGAAATTCTGCATCAATACACTTTTCGGCACGTCGAACTAAGGACATACGCACTCCGTTCAACACATTTGGTAAATTAGGATAATTTTTTATGGTTTCTATGCACATTAAAATACCACACTAAAATATTAACTAACGTTGTCAATAAAGAAAATAAAAATAAAAACGTGGTCCAAAATCCAAAACAAACACAAAAAGAACGAACAAGTAGTGTCTGTACGTAATCAAGAACTTAACGACTTGAACGGTAAGTCAATAAAATGAAGTGCCCACAGAAACTAAAATAACGCACCGCTAAAGACCTTACCTTACTTAGTTTTAAAAAGCCATAAAAAAGTGTGCCCTCGCCGACGCGCGGTCTCTAACAAAGGACCGCGACACTTTGCAAAAAGCCGTATTAGCGTATTTGATGGTTAGAGGGGCCGACATACGCGAAGATAAAAGCTATATATATATATATATATATATATATATATATATATATATATATATATATATATATATATATTATATAAGGTTTTTTTGTTAGTTTAGTCGTTCCCCACCACCAGTTTTTTTTTAATGACATGAAACTGATTACACCCTGTATAAAAGTTGAAAAAAATATTAGAGTAGAAAATAATCGGAAGGGGTAGAAAACACCCCTTTTATCACGGGTTCCGTAGAATTAGGTCAAAAATTAAAAAAATATATACATATATTTAACTTTTTCGGCCCAAAATAAGATGTTTTTGCTCTTGTGAATTTTTTCTAAAAATGCATATTTTTCGAGATATGGCCTCTCGAAAATTCCTAAAAGTGTGGGAGGGGAAATGTAAAAGTTGAAAAAAAAAATCTGAAAAAATTCAGGTGAATGTATCATCGAAATACAAGACTTTTTTATTTGCAACTTTTCTGTAAAGTGCGTTTTCACCGGGGTTTTCCAGAAAAACATGAAAAACTACCACTTTTTTTGAAATTGCGCTTTAAAAATTGCAATTTAAAGATTTGCGAAATTTAGACGTATGCTTGAGGTCTTCTAAACATTCTTTGTCTCTTGGAATTTTTTTGTAACTTGTTAATTTTCCGAGTTATAGGCAGTTTTCCACGATAAATAATGTACTACATTTTTTGCACATTAATACATAAAAATTCGAAAAATGGGCGTGATTTATATATATTATTATAAAAAATTTGAAACCTAGTTATACCATTTTTAAAGGTTCAATATAATTTTTAAATTGAAAAGTACATTATTTATTGTGAAAAATTGCCTATAACTTGGAAAACGTACTTTACAGCAAAGTTGCAAATAAAAGAAAGTCTTGTATTTCGATGATATATTCACCTGAATTTTTTCAGATTTTTTTTTCAACTCTTACATTTCCCCTCCCCCACTTTTAGGAGTGGCCATATCTCGAAAGATATGCATTTTTCGAAAAAAATCATAAGAGTAAAACATCTTATTTTGGGCCAAAAAACGTAAGTATATTGTTTTTTTTTTCATTTTTGATCTAATTCTATAAGTTACGGAACCTCTTCTGATCATTTTTTACTCTAATCTTTTTTCAACTTTTTTATTAACGTCATTCACTGCACAAGGTTTCATCAAAATCCATTCATTAGCACTCAAATTAGAGGACTGGACTAATGGTAATATTAAAAGCTACTGAAGTATCAGTGACACCACTTTTACGTGCAACGTCTGATTGCAACTTTAATTCATTTCATAAAAAAACCTTAACCTTAATTATATTTTAAAATAAAATTGTTGCATCACCTAATCTACATAAAGGCACACATTGTACATTACAGCTTCCATATCTTGTGCATCTTAATAATAGTAATAATAATAATCATCTTTATTAGAGAACCAGCACATACAAGGCGATGTTTAGATTAAAAGCTATTCTTACACATAACCTTGTACGTACTATTGTAATGTTAACTCATTAACTACTTGATGACTAACTTAACTAGCTATAAAAACATATAACTATAAACAAATAGAAAATAATTCACTTTGTAACTTAAATATATATAATTCGTTATTAAAAAAAATAATGAGTCTAATTTAATATAAAACTGAAGTAAACATACTCTTTGCCGCTTTTTTTAACTTTTATAAAATTGTTGAACATTCTATAGAATACTCTTCGCAGTCTTCTTGTAAAAAATGTTAATTTTTGGATATTTGAAATTTTGTAATAGCAACTTAGTTGGTGAAACACTCGCTAGTTTTAAAAAAATGTATAGAAAAAAGTAAATAAAATTAAACAACTACATGTCTGCATCTCGAGCTCACGACCCCCAAGCTTTAGCAACTAAACCACCATTTGTTACTACGCATATTGGTAACGTCTGTAATATGTATTATATGTCATATGTCAACGATTGGATATTATATTATTAAGAATTATAATAAATGTATGTTAGATATATGTATAAACAAATAATAAAGACAAGGAATAACATTTCGTAAGATTTCTTTTTTATTACAAGCCAAAAAAATTAAGAAAATATTTTTTTAAGTTGTAAATGATTAATAACTTTTTTATGTACTGATAGATTGTGTTCAAAGGCAACAAGGGTTCTTCCTCTAGAACTACATAAAAAAATATGTATAAAAGAAGTAAAAAAAACAAACAACTACCTTTACCCTGTCTGAGTCTCGAACTCAACCCTTAAACTTTAGCATTTGTTAACGTCTGTATTATATATTACACAGGCCCAAAAAAAAAGTGATCTGTCTGGCGAACCAGACTAGTGTATCCTTATGTATTTTGACCTGCTGAATCCGATCCGAAGTCAAAAGTGTCAGATTGGCTCGGTATTCTATCTGACCTTAAGAAACGCCTGCAAAAACTAATTTTTCACCTTTCACCGTGTTATGGGGTTACAGTTATATGAGGTCAGTGCGTTATGAAGTCATAAAATAAATGTTAATTTCTAACTTCTCATTTGAGTGTGAAACGCAAAAAATCGGATTTTTGGGGGTATTTTTTGAGGTTATACATGAAAACTGAGCCAGTCTGATAATTTGGCTTCATACTCGGATTCAGCGGGTCAAAATACATCACGATACACTGGTTTGGTCCGCTGGAAAGACCACTTTTTTTTTTGCTTTACGGGTTGTTTTTTGGGATTAGGGATGAAAAGTGAGCCAATATGAAAATTTGATTTCGCATTCGATTCAGCGAGTCAAAATATATGAGGATACACTGGTCTCTTTTTTTGTGGGGCTGTGTAATTATTATTATTAAACGCATATTAACAAATAATAATGATAACAAATAGCATTTCGCAAGATTTTTGTTTAATTATAAGCCATAAAAACAATTTTTAAAATTATAAATCATTAACAAATTTTTTGTTTACTGATGGATTTTGTTCAAAACAATAGGGTTCTTCCTCTACCTAGCACTATGAAAAAGTATATATAAAGAAGTAAAAAAAAAACAACTACATCCAACCTGTCTGAGTTTCGAACTGACGACCTTTAAACTTTAGCAACTTGACCACCATTGGTTATTGCGGAGATTGTTAATGTCTGTATTATTCGAGAATCATGTTTCAACGACTAGATATCATTATTATTAAATGTATATTAATTGTATGTATAAACAAATAATAATGATAGGAAATAATATTTCGCAAAATTTCTGTTTAATTACAAACCATAAAAATTAATAACTTTTTTATTTACTAATTTTGTTCAAAAACAATAGGGTTCTTCCTCTAGCTAGCACTAACTTACTGTCCAAACAGTTCAATCTGACTTTTCTTTCTTAAGTTATCGTACTTACAAGAAACGTGACGGACGGACAGACAGCTAGACAGACGGACATTTTGAGACAGTTTGAAACCTTTCAAGAAAGTTTGATTTAAACAAATCCTAAATACTTTAAGTTTGAACGTGGTCTACCACGTTAAATGCTTTAGAGAAATCCCACAGTGCCAACACTGTAAGCTTTTTTTATATATAGCATTAGTAATATCATCTACCAAATTCAACAACGAACTTGTGGTAGTGTGTGATTTTTGGTAGCCAAGTTGATGCTCTGGTAGAAAGCCAATTTCATTTAAGTAGTGGTTTATTTGTTTATATAGAATTTTTTCAAACACCATTGACAGTATAGGTAAGATACTAATGAGTCTTAACTCTGAGATTAAGGTTGGGTTTTTAATTTTAGGGATTGGTTGCACAAGAGCCTTTTTCCACATATTTGGAAAGTAACTTTGTTTCAACAGCTGTTTATTATGCGTGCTATGTAAGGAATATGTGAGGTAGACCATATTTAATCATCTTCGCATTTTTGTGTGATCTAGCAACATTTTGATCTAAAATTATAATAAAACATAAATATATAAAACCTAACAGTCTACATGAATCTGATTATTACCCTTTATGATGGATATGGCTCAATACCATTAGGGAATATTCTTCCATGCTATTTTACATATATTTCAAATGTACCATGAAAAATTAAAATTTAACAGAAGTTATCGTGTATAATAGTTAGTAGAGCACTCTGTATATACCTATACTTATATTGCATCGTAAAGTGCCGTGTAATTTTAACGAACGTAGACTGTGGGGTTAGAGAACTTTTAATATTGCTTAAGAGATCCTTAAGAGAGAGCTAGATCTCTTTCGAATATGATCTCTATATTAGAAATAGCTCTGGATTATCAACTTTTTACTTCGATAACTGTTTGAGATATAAATGACACTCGTAGGTATCTGATACACTGACCCAAACTTTTTTAATATCGAACTTGGATAAGACATTGTTTTATTTAAAAATCTATAGTTCAAGATCGAGCAGAAATGAGTTGCTAAAGTTTCATTAAGATAGCCTGTGGGCAGCTCGTATTATTTAAATAATAATAGTTTTATTTTCCTAAAAATCAACAAAAATAACAAATATGATATAAAAAGTACTGGTACTACAGGTGTGGTTGTATAGGACAAAACCTATAAATTTAATTTTAATTATTTTGTTGAGTTAAAAATCATTTCCAATTTGTCAACTGTAATGTCTTATGGGAAGTGGCCCCCGGTGAAATTGGCTGAATTTTTAATATATCGTAGATTTCGACTTTCTGATCAAAAGCTCTCATGGTCCCAACTCGATCCTTTGTCTAGTTTCCGAGATACAAATTTAAAAAAATTCTTGTAAAATTCTGTATCTTCTCGATCTTTTAATTTATCCATTTCGGAAAGTTTTTTAAATAAAGTTTATTGATCACTAAGAAACATACTTTATGTAAAAAAAGTTTTAGCCAATTTGATCGGAAATTTTTTAAATTTACAAGGGACCATTCTTGTACGTTTCTTGACATGTATTTCGAAAACTAGACAAAGGATCGAGTTGGGCCTATGAAAGCTTTTGATCAGAAAGTCTAAATCTACAATATATTTAAAATTCAGCCAATTTCACCGGGGGCCACTTCCCATAAGAAATGAGCGGGGTCCTTTGGGTCTAGTAGTCCAGTCCCAGGAGGTAGAAGATAGGCCGACTTTCCCGTTTGTTTGATAATTTTGCATTCTTCATAATTCTTTTTGCATTGTGTCAGGTGTGGCTTATGTAACATAATGCACCCAGCCCGAGGGACATGTTTTTTAATTGCTAATAATCAATAAATAAACAATTTTTATCCATAGTTATATGACGAATTGAATATCTCGGGTTGTTTTTCATGAAATTTAGTATACGGGGGTTTCTTGGGTCGCTGAACACGAAGCCGAAATACGAAAAACTCATTTTTATTGGAAAATTTGGAAAATTTAGCCAATAAATAACAGTTTCGGTCTATAAATGCAACTGATATAGCATTTAAGAAGTTTATATGGATGCTGATTAAGAACTTGAACTAATAGAAGGAAAATCATAGAAAATTCTCGGAAAATACTGGTAAGTTTTATGATTTATGGAGCATCCAACGTGTCAAAATATACGCTGTGATCGCTGATGATGAATTTGAGGTCGAAATGTCGGAAAAAATTAATATTTTTCGGAAAATTTTTAAAGTAGAAAATATTAGATCTTAGCCGTTTTTCTCATTCCGGTATTCCGAGGATCACTGAACGTACATTTTCTGTCTGAAATTAGAAAAACTATCGCGGTTGTTGGAAAATTCGGAAAATCTGAGAATAGTGAGTGTACCAGTAAACTACGATACTGGGCTATGTGGATGTTTATTGCAAATTCGAACTTGTACGTACAGGAAAAATGTAGGAAAAATGTTGGAAAATTTGTGGAAAATTTAGCTGAGTTTTCGTTTGTTTTGGGTTACATGGGCGTCTATAATGTGAATATTAGAAAAAAAATACTTTTAATATTTTAAAAAGTACGGTACCATATTGACACGATGAATTCATGACGCAGATAAAATGAGGAACAGATGTATATAACGCCGGCTCCACACATTGGAGCCAACGTTGGCACCAACAACGTTCGTCCAATGTGTGGATCGACAAAATAGCGTTGGAGGCAACGTTGGCGCCAATGTTTTTATGACTCGCGCCAACGTTGGAAGTTTTTCGTCTTTTGTCGGTTTTTTGACAACACATCAAAGAGATTGGCCCCAATGTTCGTGTTGCCGACCACACATTGGCGCAGGTACACCGCTTTCATTCAGTGTAAAATTATTCTTCGTACGGTGAATATATTTTAAGGTTTTTAAAAATGTTTCAGACGGAATTTTTGGAGCGAGGCTGCTTTTCTCTTTTTTGTAGCAAAATATTATACGCACATATCATTACGGCAATCGCACAAACAGCAATCTATGTCCGACATCTCAATGTTGGCTCTGCTTGGGACTAACTGAGGTTGGCCCCAATTACTTCCAATGTGTGGAGGCTCAACCAAACAATACCTCCAACTTGAGCCAACCTTGGTGCCAACGTTGGCTCCAATGTGTGGAGCCGGCGTAAAAGAGTAGACGCTGATGCTGGCTCATGATTGGGACTGGAACCTTGTTGAAGTGAACGATCCAGCGGCATCAAATAACGTGATAAATATAATGGCATGTTCATGTAAAACGTGAACTAAAAAAATAGCACTTCAAAATGGTACACATGATTTTTGACGCTGCATTCCATTCAAAAGATATTTAACTTTAATTGGAATTTTTTATGCAAAAAAAATCTTTTTTTTCAAATTCAGTTTTCACCACATAGACCATATAGAAAACATTTGCATCGTTGAATAACTCTCGAAAAATAGAATTTTTTTCTCATAGCAAAATCTAGCACAAAGTGAATTGCTTGTAGCCATTTTTCGAAGACCTGTTTTTTTTCAAAAAGTTGAATCTATCGAAAAATAATGCAGATTTTTACCAGATATTCCATCCTATACAATGTGATCTACCAAGAAATGCGGAAAATAAAATGGTGTGCTAGTCTTCAATGTGGGAAAGCCCCTGCAAAATTTTAGAGGATTCTGAGGTAATTTAGTATATTAAATTATTAGTCAATTTGCGAAGATACACTACTGATGTTGTGTAAGTCCTGACCTAATTCTGAAGAGGTCGATGAACTTACTGGTGAAAGAGCGTATTCGAGTTGTTTACATTTCCTTAATTGGCATAAAAAGTGAAGCCGGCCGGGGAGATCAAAAAAAGACACGATCCAGCGGCAGGTAGTCAACATTGTTGGTATGCTTTGAAAATAATTGGAATTCCAGCGGACCAATTCACTTTTACGAATGAGTTCAAAGCATGCCGACAAGGCTGGCTCCGTGCCGCTGGATCGTGTGTAGACCCTAGAAAGCCGCGTTTTTTGCTTCCGGTCGAACAATAGTTTCACGGCCGTGTTATTGACCGGTTTAACTAAATATCTCGTATATCTGCTTGTCATTTCAGCATGAGATCAATATCTTCTATTTATTTCGGTATTTTTGTAGTGTGATTTGATTAAAACCAAAAAGTCACTTCTAACTTATTATCCAGCTTTGCTGTCAGTAGTGTCAATCCCAAGTCTGATAAAGTGATATGGTTGTACCGCGTTACGTTAGATTAGTTGAAGTCATTGGCGGCGCATTCCTACAAAAAAATAAGGTAATTTCTTTGGTCATTTTCTAAAAATTTTTCATTTTTTTTTACTCCTTTCGGTGGGGACAACCTACCGTTAAATTTTCCGCATGTCCTGGTAGATCACGTTGTATAACACGTACTTTAGTAAAATTTCAAAAATTTTGCTAAAATTAAAAATTTTTTTCAAAACTTTCGAATTTAATCTTGACCTAATAAAGCTATCTTAACATTCGGGGCTATCTTCATTTTATAGGTTTTTTTTAGTATGTATAACATCTCATTTAAACTTTTCCTCTCAGATTATTAACCTTCTATTTAAACGCGAAAAACTGATTTTTCAACTTTACCACCCCCTCACCTCCCTTATCCGGTATGACATCACTTGGCGCGCTATAAGAGTTTGTTTTGGATATTCAACCCATCAACTTAAAATAATAAAATCGTAGTTATCTATTTTCGCCACACTTTGATACTTTTCGTAACAATTTGACTGGACTATCACGGCAGTTGGATTTTTTTGACCTTCGACATTTAAATAGCAAGCTCATGTGGTTTTCAGATGAGTACGAGTATACACTTCTTTTTCTATCATGGGTACCCGTTCTAATGGTTATGAAGCGAAATGCCCTCATGCTCTTGTGGAAGAACACACTACCGGGCGTCAAATTTGACGCAGCCGCATTCTACCCCGTTCTTCCACTCCCAGACGGGTTCGAGATAAGATGCACTTCGATAGCCGAGTAATGGATCAAGGCTGACCTTAGATCATCAACGACGCTCTCTCAGGACGTGAGATTTCCCTGTTTTAGGGTTTTGATACCTTTTCATTAACTAAATTTTCGCATGAAAAGGATTTCTGAGAAAAATGCATAAAAAAATCCCTATCAAACTCCCGTTAGGCAACCAGAAGGTCGAGTGGTAATGTGAGTTAACTCGACACATCCGGTCTTCCAAACGAAAGTTCCAGGGATGGTAGACTAGCAACAAGCCTCAAGATCAATTAAGATGCAATTAGTTCAAAGAATCCGTTTATTTAACAGATATGGTTATATGAAAAAATGGATATAGCAAAAATTCTTATTTAAAGAATCATGCCTTCCCCAATTAAGGCAAATGGTTTTCAGATCATACAAGCGAGAGCGCTTACGCTAACGATCGATTAGGTAGAAAAGATTCATGCAAACCTTCCCAGAATCAAATGCAAGTTTTTTAGAGAAGTCTTAGACTTTTTGTAATTACTTCCACGTCCAGTGGTAGAGTAACGACAAAAAAAAATTTAAAAATTTTTATTGTCCAAATAGGCTTAAAATGCCATGAAACGTCGAGATTTTAAGTTTGAGCGAAAAAAAATGTCTGTCTGTCGGTCTGTCTGTCTGTAACTTTTTTTTGTGCGCACGTTTACTCTGGAACCGTTTAAGATATTGACTTGAAATTTGGTACACATATGTACTTTAACGAGATCTAGAACTAGATTATATTTTCATCTTGTTCCGTCGAAGGGTTGGGGGGTAAATTGGGGTAAATGGGTAAATCAAGCAGGTAAGAGTCCATGAAATTGGTATATAGTATATACAAGAGAAGCTAAGGTCTCAAAAAAATTTTTGGCATTAGCCACCCCCATTACCACCCCCACCTCCTTATTAAAGGGGATGAAAAAAATTGTGATTTAGTGTATGTACAGAAACCAGAAACCTCAAAATATTTTTTCACTTCATCCACCCCCCACTACCACCCCCCCCTATCACCACCCCCATCCCACTACCGATTTTGGGTATCGTTTTATGGGTTTTTGGGGTAGAGGATTTCAAATATTATATTATTAAAGTTCCATAAACAATTATTTTCACATACAAAGTTTTTTCGTTGTGAGTGACTTGGATAGAGAATCTGGATGTGGAAGTAGTGATTCCTTGGGCAGCGGTTTTTTATAATTACGGCTGACTGATTATAACTTAAAAATGTTTTACAAAAAAAAAAAATAGTTTCACTAGAGACTACTTTAAAGTTCTCGTATCGTTGCGGTTCACGTACTAACACACATTCATAAGGACTTATTACTACATAAGTTTGACAGCGTTCGGTCAGTCCACAACTTACTTGCCCCTATGCAGTTGCTCAATATTAGCAAAATTCCGACTATCCACCTTCGAGCGACTTTTGGGAAAAATTGAATTTTTGGTTTTTTATGCACAAGGCGTTTTCCTCTATAACTTTATTATTTGGAAAGCCCTGCTATTGGCTTTCCTACCATCGCTTTGTATGGACTATTCAACGTGCTCGACTAAATTGCGAGCTGCTAGGTGAATCCAAACTTGTTTTATGCGAGAAACCGGCCTTGTGCATGTTCACTGATTTTTATCAGTCCAATTTTGGCGTACTTTTAAAAAAATATTATTTCTCAATGTCCAACTTTGTTGCACCTTTGAAAAACTATATTATACTTAAATCCTTGCCACTATATACTTTCACTCTCATATCCTGAACCAAAACATATTTTCCTAAGTGAAAATTCGGTGTTTTTTCGAATTTTCACCTGGTTGTTTCTAATGCCTCATGGAACTCATAACGGTCTAGTATGTGGCTCTGCAGTCCCTTAGACTCTTGAAAATGTCCTTAAGTGAAATTTTTGCGTAAGTCGAATTTTCATTTTGCTTTCGACTTAGATCGATTCTGGAGGGTTCTGCAACTCTCTCAGTGTAATAATACATCTTCGTTTCAAACACTTATTTTGTGCTTGAAACTTTACTAAATTATGGTCTATTAACGACAGTAGGGTGCCCCTTATTTTTGAAGTTTTGATTTTTGAGGAGTGCCTGGCGAAATTTTGTTCCATTATGTTTAAAAACAATCCCCACCAATTTTTAGCTTAATGAAATATAAGTGGCCTAAAGTTTTCAAAAATCAAAAATTTATTTTTTATCGATTTTATTTTATTTTTAGCCCTACATCGTTTTTTAAAATTGGTTTACTTTTTGGAAATCATAAATATATGTTAATTTATTAATTTATTTATTGTTGGATTTGAAATTACAAAGTTTTAAAACTAGTCCATAATCTAGAGTTCTACATTTCGAAAGTTTTCTGCAATACTTCTTTGGTTGCCTGATGATATTTACGCGGTAATCTTGGACAGTATAAAAAGAAAACCAAAGGGACAAATATATTAAGAAAATGAATCTTGTAGAGAGTTTGAAAATATCAATGAAAAAATGACCCACCTGCAATAAAAATTGTTTTTGATCCTCGGATTTTGTAACTTTTTCCTTAAAATATTGAAGTAATTTTATTCCCCGTTCGGCAGAGTCATTTACTAATTGTAATTCTCTAATGACTAGCTGTCCTTGTTTATACTCATTAGAATTTTTCCATTCGGATGGATGCAAGTCCAAACATTGTCTATTTTAAATCTGTGAAATAAATCTATTGACTTATTACTAAGTAATTTTATTGAAACTTCATCAGACAGCTTTAAAAATTCTTCTTTCCTCATTGGCAATTTCTTAAGATGATTTTCTGTTTCATCTTCACTTTCATTTTCATCGTCTACATTTACTGTTTCTTCTAAAATTTTTTGTGCCAATTTTGTATTTTCAGTAATCGAGTCTTCAAATAGTGCGAAGGCGACACATTCATCAGTCAAATAATACAAGTGGTTCACAAATTTCCCAATAGCTACTTCGGCGATATTTTTATCAATTTCTTTTTACTGATCTAATTCTCGCAAGAATTTGATTTCCATTAGTGGAGCAGACATTGCTTCTGACTCATAAATCCAGCATTTTCGTAGCATATTACAGTGAAGCATGTTGTTTGGCGAAGTGATTTCTCCTTATGGAAAATGTATGGCTTTTGTCATCCACCTGGCCATATGGTAAGCACCCGGCTTTCTAAATTTTCATCCACCGGGAGAACGCCTCCTACGAGTATTATTATGAAATTAAATAGTTCACGATAGTCTTCTCGTGGGAACTTTTTAGAAATTGCATCATTTATACTTTCTAGAATAGTTTCAGTATGATCGCTAAAAATTTATTTCATTTTAGGGTTTACCACAGCTGGAACGAAACTTTGAACGTTGATTCTAATTTTTAAACCTTTTAAATAATGGAATATCTGATTCTGAAATAGTAAATTTGCTTTTTTCGAAAACTGCTGCCAAAATAAGTTCGAAAACATGGCGACATGGCGACGGCAACCAAAAAATAAGTTTTTGTTCTAACAGCTTTCAAGCGCCTTTAATTCTACCCTTATTTGAAGGAATGGTGTCAAAAGTTAATGCTTGTACCTTTTCTGTTAAATCCCAATTTCCCAACGTTTCATAAATCGCCGAAGCCATTTCAGCACCGGTAGCATCTGGAATACCTGCAGTATAAGTAAATCGAAGGTATCTAGGAGAAATAAAAAATCTGACAAAAAAGAGCGTCTCTTTTAGTACCGACAAAACTAGCAAGACAATAAACAAATGCGCATTGAGGGTAAGTGGGGCAAATATTTCTTTAAATTATTTTTCACAGTGATTATTATTTGTCTAAATCTTACTGAATATAAGTGGGAATAATTATTTTAATAAATACGTAGTCACATGAATGCATACATAATCGATGCCATTTATTAATTACTTGTTTAATTTCAACTAAGAGAATTCTGTAATCGTTTTCTCCAGTCACTCTTAGCTACCCGGGTTATGTCATTTGCCGGCTTTTATTGACAATTTTTTATGTCCCTTTTATTCATCCGATATACTACAAGATCACAGCTAATTAAAAGGTTCTATGGATTCTGCGATAGAAAAGCATTGCGTATACACTTGCGCATAGATTCTCATTACATTAGACGCCAAGCGCGACGGGTTAACAGTGTTCGATCGAGCTAAAATTTGGTAGGACCTATCTTTACATCCATTGGAATAAAATAATGCCCGGCACTCCCCAAAATGTGAGAAAAAATTTTTGGTCATATAATAATAAACGACCCTAAACGACAGTTTATGGAGACCTGATATTTTTTTGAAGTAAAAGTTTACAGTTTATAAAGGTTTTAAAAATCATTCTATTGATACTAAAAATCGACTTAAAATCAGAGGTTTTCCAATAACCTTACGGAAAATGAATTTGTTACACACTGCATGTGCATATTTTAAGAAAATAAGTATTATAAGAATAAAATGTATAACGAAAATAGCTTCCTGTATGAAATATATGTTCCTTTATTAAAACAAATACGAAATGTCTCAAGTCACGTACCGCTGCTGCCGTCATCTAAGCAGAATTGAGTAAACAGGCGCTATTTATCCCGTGAGAACTTATTTATGCAGAACAAAAATCCAAGAGAGAAACATGTATGAAACTCTTTTGTATACGTTTACTTCTTTTGATTTACCGTAGTAATAACTGCACTAGATTCCGGAACAGCGCTCAGACTATATGAAAGAGATGGTGTGTGAGACGGTGACGGGGACAAGTACAGGCACTAGAAAAAATGTAATGGGATAAATGTTAATTACTAGTACACTTCAATTTGACGAGCTAAAGAAAACTTCATCCTTTTAATCTACAAGAGTCTTGAGTTCACAGATAACTAGATTTACCGAACGTTAATTACACAGCCACACACAAAAAAAGTTCTGTATAGCGAACCAAAAAAGGATCTATCGTGTCAGTTTTGATTGTTAGTCAAAAACATCCCTTAAAATGGTGTAAAATCATAGAAATAATGTAATAACTTAACGAATTGTGAAAAATGGTAAATGTTTTGTAGTCGAGAGTAGAGAATATAAATTCGAGCCACAGTAAACTATTTCTATAAATTCAACCGAAATCGCCCTTATGGGGGGTGAAAATTACCGCTAAAATTCAAAAGACGCAGGTGAGTGTGAATAACATGTACAAAGGCCAAATTTTTGTATCTCTTAGTGCAAAATATTTTACTCTGGTGCGACAACCAGCCATTACTCTCAGAGGGTAGAGACTCAATCCCATGGAGGGCTAAAACTACCCCCGCCCCTCATAGGTTTCAAAAAAAAAATTGAGGCTTTTATAGTTTTAGGCAGGATGAACAAATATGGAGTAAATTCGTTCCAACCACCAATACATGACTAGAGACTACCCTTAAAGGGTGGTAAGAGCTACCCCCATGCTCAAATGTTACATATAAATCTGGTACGACAACCACCCAATCTTTTTAATAAGGTTGAAAATCACCCCTATTGGGGGGGAGGGGGGTTAAAAACTACCACCACCTACGGACGGAAATATATAAACGAAAATTTAGTTAATTTAGATATATAGATAGAAAAAAATGATAACTGAAGAGATATATCCTATATCTATGACTAAAAAAAAGGAAAAGACAACCACGGAAAAGATATTTTGAAGATAAGAGAGAAGAAGCATAAGAAAAGAAAGTATTTAGATTGATGGTCGAAAGTATGATATAAATAGAAAAAAAGAATAGCTTTATACAGATTAAAATATAGATAAGTTGATAAATGTTAAGATAAACAGTTGAATAAGCAGGTATGGCATAGTACATAAAACACAACTAGTTAATGCTTAATGCACGAATTTACTCCATATTTGTCTACCCTGCCTAAAACTACAAATGCCTGAATTTTTGTTGCAGGATATTAGAAGCAATGAAATCCGTCCGTCTGTGGGGGTAGTTTTTACCCCCCACCCCAATAGGGGTAATTTTCAACCTTATTAAGATTGGGTGGTTGTGGTACCAGATTTGTATATTTGGCAAGATGAGCTACAAGTATTTAACCCTTTCCGAATTTCAATAGCACCTATTTGCATCAAAGGCATAGGGGTAGCTCTTCTTACCAAGTCAGAGTCATGTGTCGGTGGTTGGAACGAATTCACTCGATATTCACCTTGCCTAAAAGTACAAAAGCCTCAATTTTTTTTCCCGTTTTGAAACCTATGAGGGGTGGGGGTAGTTTTAACCCTCCATAAGGTTGAGTCTCTACCCTTTGAGAGTAATGGCTGGTTGTCGCACTAGAGTCAAATATTTTGCACAAAGAGATACAAAAATTTGGCCTTTGTACATGTTATTCACACTCACCTGAGTGTCTTGAGTTTTATCGCTAGTTTTCATCCCCCATAAGGGCGGATCTCGATTTAATCTATAGAAATAGCTTGCTGTGACTCGAATTTATATTCTCTACTCTCGACTACAAAACATCTACCATTTTTTACACTTCATTAAGAGTTATTACATTATTTCTATGATTTTACACCATTTTAAGGGATGTTTTTGACTAAAAATCAAAACTGATACGATAGATCCTTTCTTGGACCATGGATTCGGATTCAGCGTCAAAAAATACACCAAATCCATATAATTTGGTCCGCTAAACAGAACTTTTTTTTTGTGGCTGTGTTATTTTATGATCGATAAAACACTTTTCCCTTCGTTTTTATCACTAATTTTTGTAATTAAAACGTTATAGTCTAAGAACCCATAACACTCAAAGTCTCCGTCATAATCCAGAAGCACATTTTTGACGTGTCACGTTTAAATTCGACCCTGGCTGACTCTGAAATGAGCCTGATGGGCGAAAAATTTCAGCCAGGGCCATAAAAAAAAGGATTACTTCCGGTCTACCAAAAAAACAGCCATTACCGTCTTGTTCCAGAAAGATGAATTTTATTCCACTCGAAAGAGCTCGATTTCTGCCACCAAAAAAATGGTTGGCGGCCCCCCTCCCGCAACTACCTCGCGCCCACTTCATTTGAAGTGAATTTGCGAAGGCTTCGTCATGGCTCAGAAGGTCGAAATTTACGCCAAATGAAAGTTTTCGATTTCCACTTGACATCCGCGTAAGGCGGGCGGGCGGTTGACTACCAGGGAATTTAAACAATATATTTCTTTGGCGCAACTTGGAGCCCAACTTTTTCTCGTTATAGAAACGTTTTTTCATTTAGGAAAAAGTAGTTTTCACGCGTGAATCGCTTCAGCAACTCACACGCGTAATTTTTTTCTACATCCACGTAGAGGAGTGAAAAATTAGTACCTAATCGTTAAAAAAACTTTGAAGTTTTTTTTGTTCAAATAGACTTAGAATTTCATGAAATGTCGAGATTTTAAGTTTGAGCAAAACAAAAATTTCTGTCTGTTTGTCGGTCTGCCTGTATCTTTTCTTTCTTTTCTACTACAATACCGCTCACATAACTGATATAATATCACTAGAAATAGAAAAAGTACCTCCATGCTCCATTTTTCTCTACAATATTTTTTTCTTGGAAGATCAATAATCAAAATACTATTTTTTAATGCTGCTATCATAGTCACCATACATTATTTAACCTCCGTCTAAAATTTGATCCCTTGGGCCAGTCGGAATAGATTGAAAAAGGATCATTTTGCGAAACGTCGTTTACCCGTTTTTTTTCTTAAAGTATAGTTTAGGATGTAGAGAAACATTTAGTCCACAGTACATCGTCCTTTTTTTTAATGATTAGTAACAGGCTGAATATTCGTGAGTAGCTTCGTTTTGACGAGACGTCCAACTTTTCTCTCTGCGAAAATTCTCGGTAGTGGTAGCTAATAGCAAAAATTATTTTTTTTATTTCACACGAATTAGACAATTCGACAACCTGTCAAATTATGTTGTTGTGGACAAACACGGGGCTTATTATAATTAACTCGCGCAAACGTAACCAAGGCAATCGAAAAACAAACTCTTGAACAAACGTTTAACGAATGAAAAATATATTGCCGAAATAATTGGACAGGTTGTCGAATTGTCTAATTCGTGTGAAATAGAAAAAAATAATTTTTGCTATTAGCTACCACTACCGAGAATTTTCGCAGAGAGAAAAGTTGGGCGTCTCGTTAAAACGAAGCTACTCACGAAAACTCAGCCTGTTACTAATCATTAAAAAAAGGGGCGATGTACTGTGGACTAATATGCCAACTATCTGCACGCTTGACAGGTGGGGCAACACACTTTAATATTCAAAAATCGTCCATTTTTTGCCATTTTTCGCTTTATTTGCAATATACCTCGTAAATGAAGTATTTCTTGAAAATATATCAAGAGATAGAAAAGTTGAGAAAATCGATTTGGAACATTTTATTATTCTTGACATTTTCCCATAAAATTCTTTGTTTAAGAGCTACAGACGAAAAAAAATGGTACTTTTCTATTTTTTTATTTTTTTTTTAAGTGATTATAATAAATATTAATATGAAATATATCGGTATAATGTAAATTATGTTTAAATGTCCAATTTACAGTTTAAATAAAATATATTTACCGAACTATTTATAATTTACATGTTAATATACATGTTAAACAGAAAAAAAAATAATAAAATTTGTCAGGTATTGAGGTATTAAAATGATGGGAAAATAAATAAACAAATATATATTTTCACAAACAGACTATTTATTTTATCCATAGTACAGCGTACATGCGTTTCATGTATAGCTTAATAGAATATAATAGAACAGAATAAGTTTATTTAACAAATTGATTTACTACAATGTAATTGTTAAAAACTGAAACATTATGATAAATAAACTAAGCCCCCGCATTAAGTGCTATTTAGAGCACTTGAGCGCGCATTGGACACGTAAAAAAATAAATATAATACATATATACACAAACACATATATATATATATATACACAACACATTATATATAACATAATAATACCTTAACAACATTAAAATTTCTAAAATGGTATACCTTATAAAAAAAGAAAATAAATATAACTCCAAGTACTTTAACAATGGTATACAATATAAGACATAAGATAAGCATATACTGCTAAATTTCAGGTGATTAAAATGATCGTCTACTGTGAATTAATTATTTTTTAAGTCTATTAAATCATTAATTT
Source organism: Rutpela maculata (assembly GCA_936432065.2). Classification (NCBI taxonomy): domain Eukaryota; kingdom Metazoa; phylum Arthropoda; class Insecta; order Coleoptera; family Cerambycidae; genus Rutpela; species Rutpela maculata. The sequence goes on from OW386293.2 coordinate 22,996,657, forward strand.
TTTTTCTTTCAGTTCTCATTACAAATTTTTTGGTGGAAACTATTTTAAATTTATGAACTGATGTTATGTTTTTAATTTCAGTGGGTAAAAAATTATATGCTTTCGGAACAAGGAAGTTATGGCTTCTCTGGCCGATGGTTTTTGACATTCTTTTACAAAAAACATCATTTTTATATCTGGTTTGGTATTTGTGATTTACCAAGTTCTTTTCTTCAGAGTATGTTTTCACTACTAAGGAATGAAAGTATAATTGGCGGATGTCCATTATTCTGGCGTCTTTGTATAATATATCTGATGGTTAAGTTATTGTTTTTTTTTTAATATTTATTTATATATATATTTTTTTAGACTACTAAGGTTGGTTTTTAAATAGACTTATTCTATTTTATTATATTCTATTAAGTTATACATGAAACGCATGTACGCTGTACTATGCATAAAATAAATAGTCTATTTGTGAAAATATATATTTGTTTATTTATTTTCCCGTCATTTTAATATCTCAGTACCTTAAAAGTTTTATTTTTTTTTCTGTTTAAGATGTAAATTATAAATAGTTCTGTAAATATATTTTATTTAAACTGTAAATTGGACATTCAAACATAATTTACATTATACCGATGATATATTTCGTATTAATATTTATTATAATCACTTAAAAAAAATCAAAAAGTAGAAAAGTAGCATTTTCTTTCGTCTGTATCTCTTAAACGAAGAATTTTTTGGGAAAATGTCAAGGATAATAAAATGTTCAAAATCAATTTTCTCAACTTTTATATCTCTTGATATATTTTCAAAAAATGCTTCATATACGAGGTATATTGCAAATAAAGCGAAAAATGGCAAAAAATGGACGATTTTTGTATTTTAAAGTACGTTGCCCCACCTGTCACGAGTGCGGATAGTTGGCATATGTCTCCCTACATCCTAAACTATACTTTAGGAAAAACAGTTGCGGGTAAACGACATTTCGCACAAAAAAGCTATCCCGACTGGCCTACCTGTAGCTTTTATAGTTTTCGAGTTTATCTGAAATATTTTAAATATGGAGTGAAAAATTAATATGGGGATGAACGCAATAATTTTAAAAGTAGGTCAACATATTATGAGATTGCCTTGCATATGTGATCAAAATAAACAGACGAATAAAACATAATCGCTGTCGCTTTATTCAAGTTTTATTAATTATTATAAAGTTCGTATTCTTCGAGGTATTCTTCGTATAAATAAATTCTTCGTTTTGGCCCGTCAGTAAAATATTTGCTCTTTAATATGGCAAACCACACAGGCATGTATGTCATACATGCCAAAACATGTCTTTCAAGCAATCCAAACATCACGATATTTATCCGACAAATTACTTAAAGTTATTGATCCAGTAATAAAACGAAATGCGTTCTTTGCGCACCCAGAGAATGTTCTGTTGGCAATGCTTGTCGATGAAAGAGAACATATTCGGGAGCTTGGTTACAGAAGGATCTTAAAAATAAAACAAACCGTCCCTAAGAAGAAAGCTGTTAGAAATTTCATACCACCGAAAATAAACTTTCAAGCTTCCGATTACACTGAAATTATTAATTGGAATTCTTGTGTGTTGTATTCTCCCCCAATGCTGCGGGACCTAAGTGAAGATGATATTAAACCACTCATCAATTCTGACACTAAGCCCATCAGAGAAATACAAAAGTTTCTCTGTCACACCCAGGCTGTGGAGAGGTGCGTCAAACTTGTGACGAGACCTCAAATAAAGTATATGGACATGAAGGTAGAGATGGATATATCCGAGCCAACATTGAAGTCTAATTTCTCCAAAAAATCAGACTTTAAATGTGTAGTAAATATAAAAAACCGCTGCCCAAGGAATCACTACTTCCACATCCAGATTCTCTATCCAAGTCACTCACAACGAAAAAACTTTGTATGTGAAAATAATTGTTTATGGAACTTTAATAATATAATATTTGAAATCCTCTACCCCAAAAACCCATAAAACGATACCCCACATCGGTAGTGGAGTGGGGGTGGTGATAGGGGGGTGGTAGTGGGGGGTGGATGAAGTAAAAAATATTTTGAGGTTTCTGAGAGAGACCTCAGCTTCTCTTGTATATACTAAATACCAATTTCATGGACTCTTACCTGCTTGATTTACCCATTTACCCCAAATTTACCCCCCAACTCTTCGACGGAACAAGATGAAAATATAATCTAGTTCTAGATCTCGTTAAAGTACATGTGTGTACCAAATTTCAAGTCAATATCTTAAACGGTCCCAGAGTAAACGTGCGCACAAAAAAAAACAGACAGACACACCGACAGACAGACAGAAATTTTTTTTTCGCTCAAACTTAAAGTCTCGACGTTTCATGACATTTTAAGCCTATTTAGACAATAAAAATTTTTTAAAATTTTTTTGTCGTTGCTATACTTCCACTGGACGTGGAAGTAAAAGAAAAAGCAGTAAGTACATAGTGCTCATATCTTTGGCTTATTGTGTTACCTATGGAAAATGATTGTAAATAGTTGTAAATATAATGTAAATACCACACCCAACAATTGGATGGTTGGTTGGGTAGGGTATGGGTGGAACTCGACGTGCAACCACCTCCACGTGGTGAGTTCTGGGTAGTTTTGTTCTAGCAACACGAGCAAAGAGTTGCACAGTGAAAATTGCGAAAAATTGATAAATTTCTGTTTTTTCTAAGACGTTGCGCGAACGAAAAAAAAAAATAGATTATTGACCAGGATTTAATTTATTTAGGTTATTTAAACCATAAAACAAGCATAAAAAACTAGAGCATATTTATTTTAAAAGTTTTAACTAACAGAAAAGAATTACAGAAATATCGTGATTTTTGTAATTTTTCATAAACTTTAAGTACGACGCGCGAACGGAAGATGCTAACCGATTTTAATTTTCTTTATTCCGTCTTTCTTTTTATTACAATAGGCAACTTTTCCGCTCTAAAGCGTTCCGAAAAAAAAAATATATTTTTTTCGACCCACCTTATTGTAAAGTAATATTTCTTGTTTTCTCTTTACATAAACATTGTCGCTTTTCTATGTGGCGCAAAGTGGACAAAAATTCACATTCTGCTGTTAAATTTTTATCGCAACCTTCGGTAACGCCCTAACATGCGACTGAAATGCACTGTGACCTTTTGTGATATTTTATTTTATAATTTTAGAACAGATTACATATTTTTATATATTTTTTGGTCACATTGCTCCTATGGTTCTCGCTTGTAACGTCGTTGATTTATATGTACATAATTTTAGAGATAACGTTTTTGTCCGGAGAACAAATTTATAATCTTAGTAAGAACGATTTAATTATAACTGTAATTTTTCTCATTTATCTCAACGCGATATTATAATTTATGGCATAAAAAATCTTACGTGACGATAGAGTTTCACACTGTGACGTACTTTACGTTAACCTTCAATTTACAAACAGATTTAACGTTTTAAGTAAATTCGTGCATTTCTTTACACTGCGGTGAAGAAAATTTCATGATAAATCGTATATCATATATCTTCTGGTGACGGGTTTCCCTATTTCACATTTTAGATTGTTTCATTTTCTTTATTATCTTTATTTCAGTTTTTATACAGTTTTCAGAATAATCGAGTCATTTGTCTTATATTGCTAGTCTTTAAATAATTTATAGCGTGGTTAAATGTCTTTTATGCTGGAGGTTGAATGATGTGCAGTGTCCAAAAATTGGTTTAAATATTTATAATTATATTACTAAATATTTATTCCTTTATATTCAAACAGGCACAATTTACTTTACATACTCTCCCAATTTTTTTCGAATGTAAGGTCATATCATGTGAGACATCATTTGAAAGTTCATCTTGAAGAGAATATAATGCATTATTTATTTTCTAAATAATATCCCAAGAGGTCAAGTGATGTTAATTTTTGTTCATTTACAAAATTTTTAAATTGCATCTCTGTTAGTAATAATCTGATTAACTTATAGGATTATTATTTAACGTTTTTATTTCAGTTTATATATTTTTAGGTATGAGGCTATTGAAAATCAGCCTCTGTCTGATCCAAAATTATTACAGATTTTTACAGAAAGTGACAAAATGCCCAATAAACAGTTTTTTATTATATACATTAATAAATGTGAGGTTGCACTTTTTACTTGTGCTTCTTGTCACAAGATAAAAATAAAAACAAAACATTTTTTCAGAGCACTCTGTACGCTGTAAACTGTAACGACCCATTTTTAATCGTTGACAAAAATTAGTTATTTGATCTAATTTGCAACATTTTGCATTCTTCCTTAATAGAAATACCTTACGACGACCATGTTCAATTCAACGCTAACATTTTTTTAATTGAAGGCGCTGGAGCACTGCGTTTAAGAGATTATATCATATTCCGGGTCTAGAGATTAAAGGTTAAGTAATGATTCGGTGCACTCAGTGCCTACGCGAAAAATTGGAGGACGAAAATTCAACGGGAAGACGGCGAGAAAGCAACAAGTTGGTAGTGGCTGTGTAAATTTTACCAGCTTATATAATTTTCCTCCCTGTAATTTTATGGTATCTGTAGATAACTGATTATAATTTTATTTGTCATACTGTTTTAAAAATTTGTGAAGTGACTCTGCTTACCTGGACAACTTGTAAGTACGAAACTTTTAATAAAATTCGTTGCTGGTAGAATAGGGGGCTGCCGGTTATGGAAGTTAACTTATTAGTCCACTGCTAGTAATATAGTAGTTATTCTCCACATGTAACCACCCAAAATATTTAGTGTCAAGTGCTTCGTGTGTTCATAATTGACTTCCTTTATAGATTTTAAGCAGTAATTAGATAATAAGTTGTCAATTTTCCCTGCCCGAGGGGTTAAAATCAACTGGTGTCCGTTTTGTGCATTTTCGAATTGCTTGGATATGCAAAATAGCATGTGCGTCTTGCAAATTTTATTCACGTATCTCTTCTGATTTCTGGTTTAAGTATTTATTATTAACTTTTCTATTTTTTACGTAATGTTGAACGTAAAGCATGTAACTAATAATCTCGTCTATATGATAAATACGTGGTTGGCCAGCTAAACTGTTCTTTAATAATAATAATAATAATAATGTTATTATTTATGTACCAAAAGAGCAGTATATAAAATACACACACACAAAAAATATAAATAAAAGTAAATAAACGGGCAAACCCACAAAGATTATTATCCTTGCCGTAGGTAACAGCTAGATTATATTAATTTATAACAACAATTATTCTTAAAATAGTACTAATTTAATACAAATATAATAAAAGAAAATTAAATATATAGAAATTATGACAATCAAACAAGAAATTACCACTGCCTATAATAAAAAAGTAGTAATGAAGGAACACATATATATTTACAAGTAGAATTTTAAAAAGTAATCATTAACTTTTATTAGACATTAAAATTATATATTCTATAGCATTTGAGTTCTATAATTTTTCCTGTCAATGATTTCATGTATCTTTGATCTTGCTGTTAACTTTAGCCAGGTTTTTTATTTTTCGTTTGTATAAGGTGAAGAAATTAAGGTCTCTTATATTTATTGGGATAATTGCATACACAAATAAACTCAAATAATTATAACTTGTTTGGCTAACCGTTTTTTTCATTTCAGGGACTACAGGCTGCAAATTAACTCTTGACCTTGTTTCAATGCTCTGGGTGGCAAGACTAATGTGTTCCTTAACATTATATAAATTAATGGCCATACTTAGGAAGAAAAGTTGTCTGTTGCCAAATATTTCGGTTTCTTAAAACAATGTTGTTGTTGGGTAAGTATAGTTTTTTCTATATATAATTCTGAGTAACCATTTTTGTATAGATTCAAATTTTTTTAAATAGTTATCTATTATACCTCTCCATGCAAGTATTCCATAATTAATGTATAGCTGTACTAGGGCATAGTATAATATTTTGAGTTGTTTAGTATCGAACATTTCTTTAAGGTATTTGAATTTACTTAATAAGCTTCTTAATTTTTTTACCACGTGGTCGATGTGGTTGTTCCATCTTAAATGTGAGTCTATAATTACACCCAGATATTTCATTTTCTCTGTTAAATTCACATGTATTACTTTTTTACCTAAGTCAGTTTCAAGTTGCGTGTAGTTAGGTAGTTTATCTTTATAACAAGTGAACGGCATAAACTATGTTTTAGTGTAATTTATAGTTATGATTCATCGACAAAACGTTTTTTTAAATCCTTCTCAGCCTTCATTTATAGACTTGACCAATTATTACCTGTATAAAATACGGCGGTATTATTCGCAAAACTTATTATTTTGCTGTTTGTAGAGAGAGTGAATAGATCATTGATATAAATATTAAATAGGACGGGCCCCAAAACTGTTTCTTGGAGTACACTGTAGTCCATTGTCCTTGTGGTGCTTTTTATATCGTCTATAACTACTTGCTGTTTTCGATTTATTAGATAGCTAGTCATTAAATCAAGGGCTATACCTGGAAAACCGATGTTTTGTAGTGTTAATAATAATATTTTATGGCTGACTGTGTCGAATGCTTTTGCCAAATCGACGAAGATGCATAGCGATGGTGTGCTTTGATCTAAAGATTTGTATATTTTATTGGTTAGATTAGCCATTGCATCCTCTGTCGATTTAGCCTCTTTAAACGCAAACTTTTTGCTTGAAAGTATGTTATATTTATTTAAAAACTGTATTATTCTTTTTTTGTTCATCTTTTCAAATACTATTGCAATGCTGATTATATTAGTGGTATTGGTTTTTGTATTTGAGTACTATCACCCTTTTTGTATAGAGGTTTTATTAATGCTTGTTTTAATATTTCTGGAAATATACCGGTTTCTAGAGATTTATTTATAATATACGATAGTGGTTCACTTATTTGCTTAGCTATTACCTTTAAAATTTCTTACTTATATTTTTTTGTGCATATACGATTATTTATTTCTTGTTTATATGGCGCAAGTGTTAAATGTTTGCCCACTCTTGAGGAATAACGCATGATCTAGTGCTCTTTGTGTATTGATGTTAATTAATTCATTATAATGAATACAATTATATTTTGTGTTGATAAATTAATAAATAGTAAATTGAGTTTAAATCAGAAATCATGCGCTCCACTGGATCAAGAAATATTCCAATACTATACCGTTTTCCAGACCCATAACCTGTATTAATTACGGCGTTGTCTTAAGGAAACACAAACTTCCGGATCAATGCAGAAATTACGAGAGCTTTTACTTTGCCGGCGAAGTTTACTTCTATGCGCTGTTGAAGCTCAAGTTTTGCTCAAGCCGATTCTACTTATATCCATTTTATGTCTGTTTTACCTTCATCATTTGTTATCTTAATTATACGGATAGCACTAACAGAAAATTAAAAATGACTCTCCTACGTAACTCCTTCACACGTTATTTGAACGCGAGTAAATCCAGATTTTTGATGTTTGTAAAAAGGTCTTTTACACTCGTCGCACGACACACTTTAAAGAGTAAAAGTTATTGCTACATAGGTACACTGATAAACGCGTAGAGAGGAAAGCATTCTACATGAGCGTACCAAGTAGGAGGATGGTTTGCTGGTTTGCTTCTACCAATACTAGTTGTACATTTGTTTCTATATATTGTTAGCAAATGTCGAGATTATTTGGACTAAATCACGTTCAGTGGAAGTTTAGTAATGCAAAAAAAAAATTGAAAATTTTTATTGTTCAGACAGGCTTAGAATGTCATGAAACGTCGAGATTTTAAGTTTGAGCAAAGAACATTTTCTGTCTGTAACTTTTTTTTGTGCGCACGATTACTCTAAAACCGTTTAAGATATTGACTTGAAATTTGGTACACGTATGTATTTTAACGAGATCTGGGACTAGATTATATTTTAATCTTATTCCGTTGAAGGGTTGGGAGGTAAATTGGGGTAAATAGAGGTAAATAGGTAAATCAAGCAGGTAATAGTCCATAAAATTGGTATCTAGTATATATAAGAGAAGCTCAGGCCTCAAAAAATTTTTTGGCATTAGCCACCCCCATGACCACCCCCACCTCCGAGGGCAAACCGCTGAAATTTTGGGCAATCCGAGGAAGTCTTAGGCAATCCCCCAGGAAATCTTTTGCTTTTCGGATTCCCCCCCCGTTCTTTTTTGAAAAAAATTAGAGGAAATCTTAAAGAAATCCGAAGAAATCTTAAGGACATCCCGAAGAAATCTTAGGAAATCTTAGGAAATCTCAGGAAATCCTAGGTAATCTTAGCAAATCCAAAGAAATCTTAGTAAATCCCAGGAAATCTTAAGGAAATTCGAAGAAATCTGCAGGAAATCTATGTAATCTTCATCAAAGAGGAAATCTTGTATGCAAAATTTTGGGCGCGGTTGACCCTTCGCCCACCTCGTTATTAAATGGGTTGAAAAAAATGTTCAAGATCCAAAGGCCTTAAAAATTGTTTTTACTTCATCCACCCCCCACTACCGATGTGGCATATCGTTTTATGGCTTTTTGGGGTAGACAATTTCAAATATTATATTATTAAAGTTCCATAAACAATTATTTCCACATAAAATTTTTTTCGTTATGACAGACTTGGATAGAAAATCTGGATGTGGAAATAGTGATTCCTTGGGCAGCGGTTTTTACTGTAGCTGACGTGTTTCGTTGAGTTTATTCAACTTTATGAGAATCTACAATAATGTTAGATATCAAAAATCCGTAAATGCGTTTATACCGAAAACATTTTGTGCCACTTTAAATTAGAAATAGAGAAAATGTCTGCACCCCTCGATTTTTGTTTCGGAGACACACATTATTCAAATGTTTTTATTCGTGTCGCTTCAACTCCCAAGCAGGGGTGACCTTCACTCTGAAAATTTTAAATTAGTCCACTCAAATTAGGAAAAAAATATGCCGTTTTAGGGAAAAATTTTGAACAGCAGTTTCTCTGCATAGAAAGTAAGTGTTCAATTTTTAGAACAATGGTTTGCTTATGTGCAGGAAAAAAATACATGATTTTTGAGACTTGGTCCAAAATGCAAAAAGCAACACGGGAAGAACGAAGAAGTAAGTTGTGTCTCTACGTAACCAAGTACTTAACGACTTGAGCGGTAAGTCAATAAAATAAATCTTAACTATAAATACAGTGGCCAAAAATTCAAAAAGAACAAAAGCAACATGCCGTGTGTACGTACTTAAAGTAAGTAATGACATAAACTAAAACATTGTTTGAGAATATCACAAGGGGGAGTACAGTTGTCTTTGATCTTTACCGCACCGCCAAAGACGCCGACATTTTACACCTATCTGCACAAATGTCAGAGTATCATGTGCGACCAGACGTGACGGTAATAAAGCCTACCCCAGTATTCCAGTAGTTCTCAAACAATATTTTTTTAAATTTTTGTTTTTTTATTTTTCTCCAAAACTATGGGGTTTAGACTCCATGTTATAAAGTTTCTTGTTTGTCTAGTCGTTCCCCACCACCAATTTTTTTAATGACATGAAACTATTTACACCCTGTATATGTTAAAAAGAACTGACGACAGAACACAGGCGGTAATTTTGTGAACTTTACATTACCTTTCCGATTTAGTGTTGACCCCTGGGAATATTTTCTGCGAGCGACTATGAGCACTCATATTATACCGACGCTGTTTTACCTGATACTGCAGGACATGCATATGTTATAATCATATTGAAAGCTTTTTGGCTAGAGGTGTATTCACCTCCAATGTTGAGTTCTAACATCATAAACATGGCTAAAGTAAAGCTAGTGCATGTTGCAAATATTCACATATGAGCGACATAATTCGGGCGGAGATGCCTCTATTAGGTACTAATAATCTAGTGGAATTAAGCAAAAATGCATATTGTAATTCGATTCAGGATGCCATGTGGATTAAACGATAGTTTTATTGATTACGAACATAACCCTGAATTTGGTCCACTTTTTGACCTTCGGAACATCGTTTATTTAACGATTTATTGTCAATTCCATATTCCAAAAAGATAACTCAAAGACCTTTAACGATAGTTTTTTCAATTGTAGATACTGTTAGAACTTTGAAAACGGTTTATTTGAGAGATGTTTCATTTAAAACGCTTGAAAATTTGTTTAAATAATTGCAAGCAACCGCGAAAATTTTCGCAATTTGCAAGTATATTTTATTCTTTAACAAAAGCTCTTTATGCTTGAAACTTTGACAAAATATGTCTTTTATCACCCCAAAGTTACCCCTAAAATTTCACTAAAAAATTTTAATTAGTTTAAGAGATATTTAATTTGTTTATTAAAAACGTAAATAATCTAAAATACAAATTCACCCAGTTCCCGTTGTCGTAGAGGGTTCATCCGGATATCATTTTTTTTGTTGAGACTTAAGGGAACGTTTTTTTGCTAATACCTTTTAAACAAATGAAAATATTGCAATATCATTCTCATATCTTTGTTGCTGGGATTTTTTCACACATGCTCAAAAAAAAAAGTGATTGTAGTCTTACTAGAAGCCGAGATGATTTTTTTTTTAATAAATTTGTAATTTGTTTATTAATAAACATTAACAGCTGAAACTTGGCGAACAACTAGTTTAATAGTCTATCTTTGTAATAGAGCTGAGTTTGGAAAAAAAAAATGATGCATTTTGCAACGAACAATTAATTTTAAATCGGCGTCAGAATAGGAGAACGAAGCATGAGTCATATCTGTAACACGTTCATAAAATAATCAAAACGAGTTAAAATCCGTGCGTCAACAAAAAAACCGCTGCCCAAGGAATCACTACTTCCACATCCAGATTTTCTATCCAAGTCACTCACAACGAAAAAATTTTTTATATGGAAATGATTGTTTATGGAACTTTAATAATATAATATTTGAAATCCTCTACTCCAGAAACCCATAAAACGATACCCCACATCGGTAGTCGGATGGGGGCAATAGGGGGGTGGATGAAGTAAAAAAATATTTTCATGTTTCTGGTTCTTGTACACACACTAAATCACAAATTTTTTTCATCCCCTTTTATTAAAGGGGATGAATTTTTGGCATTATTATGCCAAAATTTTTTTGAGACCTTAGCTTCTCTTGTACATACTAAATACCAATTTTATGGACTCTTACCTGCTTGATTTACCTATTTACCCCAAATTTACCCCAATTTACCCCCGAACCCTTCGATGGAAGAAGATCAAAATATAACTTAGTTCCAGATCTCGTTAAAGCACTCATGTGTACCAAATTTCAAGTCAATGTCTTAAACGGTTCCAGAGTAAACGTGCGAACAAAAAAGTTACAGACAGACAGACAGACATTTTTCTTTGCTCAAACTTAAAATCTGGACGTTTCATGACATTCTAAGCCTATTTGAACAATAAAAATTTTAAAAAAATTTTTTGTCGTTACTATTTTTCCTCGAGTGTGGAAATAATTTACCGTTTCTCCGTCAATTATGGACCGATTTTGACGTTTTTTTTTTAATCTGGGGTAGCGTGATGAAATAATAATATCTGTCATGTCGATTTTCCTAATTAAACAATAATTTGTTACAAACAATTATTTTTGTTAAAAAAAATTTTTTTCTTTATTATCTCGAAAAATAATTTTCTTTCGCGAGCAATTTTTCAGACAATAATTGTTTCTAACAAAGAAAAACAAACAGTTTTCTATTAAACAGTTTTCTGGACAATATCGTTTTTCAACATCTTAATTGAATTAAAGAATATTAAATGATCATTCGATATTTATACATTTTTATTCATACATTAGCAAACTTTTCTTTACTACATAATATATATATTATTGTAAATATGAATTAATGTAATTTTCTTTCAACTTTATAAGTAACTTTATAATCAACTTTATAATTACCAGCTTCAATTATGGCTTGGAAATACATTGCTCAATGCCACTAATTTTGGCTGGCGTAAAACAGACCATGGTTTGCAACCAATTTACACCCTTGAACCGCTTTATCATGATTTCATTTTAAAAAAAATTACTTGCTTGTGTAAAAACTGCTTAGAAAAAAAATGTGGATGCATAAAAAATGGTTTGAAGTATTGTATGTCAGGGTGAAAAATGAGACAATAGTTTAATTGAATTGTTCGATGATTTGAGTGATAAAAATTATGATTTTTGTTTTACTATCAATGATGAGAGTACGAATGATGTTAATGAAACAGCTGATACTATTATTTGTGAAGGCGATTCGATCGATCATATCCTAACTGAAAGCGACACAAGCTACGCAGAGGAACCTCTATGCAAAAAAAAAGAAAAATATAATGTGTTGTAAATAAATAAAAATTTGTTTTTAAGAAACAAATTCTTTTCACAAAAATAATTGTTTATAACAAATTATTGTTTAATTAGGAAGAAACAGACATGACAGATATTATTATTTCATCACGGTACCCCAGATTTAAAAAAGACGTCAAAATCGGTCCAGAATTGACGGAGAAACGGTAAATTTTTTTGTTGACGCACGGATTTGAACTCGTCTTGATCATTTTATGAAAGTGTTACAGATATGACTCTGCTTCTTTCTCTTATTCTGACGCCGATTTAAAATTAATTGTTATCGTTGCAAAATGCATTTTTCCCCCAAACTCAGCTCTATTACAAAGATAGATTATTAAACTAATTGTTCGCCAAGTTTCAGCTTTTAATGTTTTTTTTTTAACTGTTTAACGTCGGCCTATTTCCGCTACCAGGGCCTATCACCGACGCCAGGAGACGAACTACCCCCAACCTGGAAATTTTGCCGAACCTCCCTTAAGAAGAGTAGGGATCTTTTACTTGCCTAACATTTAATAGACAATTTAATAGCCTGCTTTACATCCCCTCCGAAGGATGGTATATCCACTACGTAATCCTCGTCTGAAATTACGTACCTTTCGAGTATACACTGATATACAAGCCTCTAGAAGGTGGGACGAGAACGCTGTATTTCCCAAGATGGGAGCCCATCCAAGTACTAACCGCTCTCGACGTTGCTTCAACGGAATATCGACTGATATTCACATTAAAGTTGCCTCTGCGCTCGCCCCCTGTTAATGTTTATTAATAAACAAATTACGAGTTTATTAAAAAAAGCCATCTCGGCTTCTAGTAAGGCTTTTTTTTAATGTTTGAAAAAAACCCCAGCAACAAAGATATGAGAACGATATTGCAATATTTTCATGTGTTTAAAAGTTATTAGCAAAAAACGTACCCTCAAAATATGACACTTTTTCAAACGCCATTTTGAAGTTGGAAGTAATGCAAATTTTATTTACCATTAATGAAAACATAAAACTTAAGTCACAATAAAGAAAATGATCAACCCTCTACGACAACGGGAACTGGGTGAATTTGCATTTTACATTATTTATGTTTTTAATAAACAAATTAAATATCTCTTAAACTAATTAAAATTTTTCTATGAAATTTTAGGGGTAACTTTGGAGTAATAAAGGACATATTTTCTCAAAGTTTCAAGCACTAAAGTGCTTTTGTTAAAGAATGAAAAATATTTGCAAATTGCGAACACATTTTCGCGGTTTTTTGCAATTATTTAAACAAATTTTCAAGCATTTTAATAAAATAAACTGTTTTTCAAAGTTCTAACAGTATCTACCAATTGAAAAACCTAGCATTAAAGGTCTTTGAGTTATCTTTAAAAAAGTCGATTTTTTGGAATTTTTCAACAATAAATCGTTAAGTAAACAATGTTCCGGCGGTCAAAAAGTGAACAAAATCCAGGGTCATGTTCGTAATATATAAAACTAGCGTTAATTTACGTGGCATCCTGAATTGAATTACAATAAATTTAAGTCTTTTTTTGACTAATTCCACACTGGACTATAAACGAATAAATATTACGTTGCCTTCTGTTAACACCTATTTGACCAAAATTTCATTTAAATACAATATAATTTAGGTACATCGAACATATTTGCTCTTGTCTATTCCTTTATTTTTATATCACTTGAAGATGTCCGAAATGCATGATGTGTTGGCAAAAATTGAAATTTAAACAGTAGACGACTCATGTCGTTTTGAGAATTTGCACATTTACACGAATTATTTTACTTTTGGCGACTTGGCGTCAAAAAAAGTTTATAGATAATATTCAAAGCACAAGTGATATTAAATACGATAAGCAGGTGTGAATTGGTACTAATTGACGCCTTTTATTCTTTATTCAAGGTAATTACTTTCCATTCTTTACAAGAACATCACCAAAATTCATTGACAAATTAATAATACGTGCAAGAAAGTGCTAAAATATGTTTGCATAAAATGTTGTTGGCCGTATATCTCTTATTACTTCATAGAATCACGGTACACATTTCTGGGACACCTGCTTAAAACCAACCCTACATACATAGAAACAGGGAAAATAGGACTTACGTGACATAATCTCCATCTCCATATTTGTGCTTGTGAACATGCGGTCCATCCATATGTTGACCGTTCACGTACCAGGCCAAATTTGCCCCAGGACTTGATTTTTCAGATGTGCAATTAGCTTTCAGAATGTCGCCTATCCTATATCTCGTCTTTAACCCGCTGATATGGGGGTCCTTCTTTGGAAGTTCTACGACCTGCAAAAGATAAAATGTCTTTAAGTAGCTAGCAATTCCTTTTAACTTATCCTAGGAAAAGGTTACATAGAAAATTGTTTTAATTCTGACATAGTATAATGTTAACACTGAAAATCTAGATGATATATGAAATATGTGTAATACTAGTAATTCGTCTTTATTAGAGAAAATAAATACAATTTTCTTAAGGGCGATGTTCAGCTCAACATCTATTCTACTCTTCAAAATATAATGAGAAAAATGCTTGTATAAAGTTGATACTTATACAGGGTATTTCAGGTATACAGTCATTAATTTTTAGGGATTATTTTATGGCAAAAAACGTTTAAAAAAACGTTTAAAAAATTTTCTATAAACATTTTTTTTAAACCGGTTAAAAATCATTATTGTCGATTTATTTATTTATTTATTACAACCATCTTGTGTGTTTTTGTACAGAGTCTAAAAGTACAAGGGTAGCAGCGTCATCTTAATTTAATTGTTATTTGTTTTTTTTTTGATATTTTTTACATACTCAGTGGAATCAAATTTATAAACTAATTGACGCACTGCTTTGCGAGTCACTTTAATATCTGGATACTTCTAGTTAAACATTTCTATTGTGTATTTATAAGAAACCTTTCCGATTCCATAGCATTTGACCAAGTAAATCCGTTGTTCCAGTGTTAGCATAATTCAATAATCAGTAATAAACATTTGTATAGAAAATACAAAATACGAATAAATATCTATTACACTAACATTGGCATTAATCCATGGCATTACTTGATGTAATCTACTACTACTAGTAGGAGGTCTACATGTGATATAGTTTTCAACTTGGTTGAATAAAATGTTTTTTTTTTTTGAAAATTGTTATTTCCTTATTTTGCAACTAAACTGCATATTTAAGCTTTTCTTCGTAATTGAAAAAACCTTATTGAATAAAATTTTCAATAAAAATGTAAAAAAGGTAGTTTTGCTTAAAGTCGATTTCATATTTTCTAATTTTTAGAATACCCTGTATAATTTATCTTAAGTTTGACAACTGTTTATGACTTCCTAAGACAATCAAAAGTTTTTATAAAAAAATGGCTTTTTCTCAAATTAAATCACAGTTAAGGCAAATCAAAAATAAGAAAGTTTAAGAGTGCGGTACCCCATCCGGGTACACACTGCATACTAACAGCTGCAAAATTTCGAAAATATGCTTTCGCTTTTATCAGACAGGTTTGCAAAACTTCATACGATCCTGCGTGATTAAATTTCGGATCATTTCGGCATCCTTTTGTGCGCCATCTTCACAAAACTTAAGCCCTGCTAATACTACTACATGAAGAATAGCATTCTCATAATCGCAATGCTCTATAGTGGAGTCAATAGAGGCTGAAAATATGCATTATTTCGGAATAATTACGGGAAGCTTCGATTGTCCTAAAACCTTTTGATGTCACTTTTACATAGCTTAAAATAAAAAGTTATAAATATATATGAGGAAATTGTTTATTAATTATTTAAACAAAATGAAACTTTTTTTAACAAAACCATTATAAGTTAAAAAATTTTAAAGCAATTTAATTCAAATTGACATATAAGGGGGTTTCCGAGGTCGCTGAAACAGATTATGATGTCAAAAAATGGTAATTCAAAATGGCTGATCTAATATGGCCGACTTCCTTCAAGCAATAAGATAATTCAAAACACAATTCAATTAAAAATCCAATTTAAATATTCACATAAAAACTTACAAAGAAGCTGAGAAAACGTGGTATTGTACATAGCATCACAAGATGATCTGTGAAAAAGTGCCCAAACTACTTTTACTATGCTCTGCGGACACACACACACAGCGCAGCGTGCGGGGCAGGTGATACGTGCTGCTTGCCACAAAGATGTTGTTTTACTTTCAATCTCTTTCTATTATTCCAGCATTATAATTTGACTCATGGCCCTGTACCACGTGAATATTTTTAATGTTTTCGATATTTTAAACATGTTAAAATTTGTAGAAACAATCAACATTGAGTCGATTTACCGAAAAACTTGATTTTTTCAATATTTCGTTAAAAGTATAGGTTTATATACTATATTCCAAAATTTTTTCATCATCAGATTTACATACTTTGAGGTCCTACTATAAACGTATGGTGCATAGGTAGGCTAAATAATTTTTTTATAAAAGTTATTAACTTTTATTTTATCCATAATTTCACGAATTTTAGAGCAAAAATTATTTTTTTATTTTCGTAAAAAAAGGAGGGTTAACTTAATTTTTAATTTAAATCCCCTTGAAGCACATTTAAAGTTTTAAAAATCGCACCTACAGAGATCTAATAAAGCGATTTAAACCAGAGTAATAGGTGGTTAAAGTTAGTTATATACAGGGTGCGCCACTTAAAACTCTCCAGGCTTGTAACTTTCTTATTTTTTAAGCGATGACCATGTTGGGCACATCAAATTGTAGATATTTTTAAGGCATTTAAACGTGTGTACAGAGTGATTAAAAAAATATTGAAAAAATTGTTAAGAAAGAAAACTTAATTTCCGTGAATATTTTTTTACCTCATCCTGTACATGAACTGCGTTAAGGTTTTCTTATAAAGGTTTTAATTAGCTTCAATTTATGTTATCGCGTCATATTCGAAATTCTTTTTGGTTTTAGAGAAATAAATTAAAAACGCTCCTTCCGATTCCAAACTGATTTTTTTTAAAATAACTGAAAAAATGTAAATAATAATTTTAAGCTTTATTTGTAAAGGACATATCACAAACAATCCTCAACTTAACAAAACAGCAACAAGAAAGAAAAGAAATAAATATTTTTAAAAACAATCTTTATTAAAATGTACTAAATAATAGGAAATTACAAAATTTTAATTTTTAATTTTTTTTTTAATAACATAAATTGAAGCTAATTAAAACCTTTATAAGATAACATTAACACATTTCATGTACAAGGTGAGGTAAAAAAATATTCGAAGAAATTAAGTTTCCAATTTAAAAAAAAAGTGTTTTAAATCACTCTGCATGCATTTTTAAAGGCTTTAAAAATGTCTACAATTTGATATGACCAACATGGTCATAGCTTCAAAAATAAAAAAGTTACAAGTCTGGGGGGTTTTAAGTGGCGCACTCTGTATTTCAAATTGTATCATTTACTCAACATTTTAAAATTTTGTAAGTGTACATCTTCAAAACTAAATTTTTGAGTTTTTTTTCACTCATCGGATCTTTTTATACATTACTTCAAGAGTAAAATGTGAAAGACCTAAGTTTTTATCTTTAAATTTTTAGAAATGATAGAACTTTTACCTACTTCATCACAAATCTTTTTATCTTCCGACTTCATATATGTTTTATTCCTACATACATTCATCTCTATATTTGAAAATATAATAATCCAATAGCTTACATGTTTCTTCTTTCATTGAAGCTTTTGTGAGGTCAATTTCATTAATTAGTTGAAAGCTACAACAAATTTAGCCCGAGGCCGCGCGCACTTCGCTTGCCGTACTTAGGATCTCCGCGTTCCATTTTCCTGGGCTAAACAAAAAAATCTGGAACCTACATTTTTGATCGTACAAAAAAACTTTATATACATTTTTGATGTGAAATTTCCCGTACTTTCGAATGAAGCAATTACTTTTTGAAAGAAAACAAATATTTTAAGATATATTTGACAAAGACTGGTATTTTGCAACTAATTTGTTTAATAACAAATTACCCTCAAGGACTATTGTTGGTAACTTTTGGTATGTTGTTTCTGTCATGTTTAGAGATGTATTCTCAAAAGTTACCGCTTCCCGGAATTTTTCCGAAGTGAAAATCTCTATTGACTCCACTACTGCTACAATTTTTGTCTTTTGTACTGATTTAGTTTAAATAGAAAGATTTGATTAAAAATATATCTAAATAATCCGTATTGTTAAGAGAATGGTAAGACATAAATGAGAAGTGATAATTTTTCCTACCATAAAGCAAAGCTATAAAATAATGGCGCCAAATGGAAGTTGAATGGAGCGGAACGAGGGCATTTTAGGGTCCAGAAAATTCCACTAATCTGACGTTGTAGCTCTTGCTGTAAGCTATAATAAAACAATGCTACAAAAACTATGTCGTACATCATATCTTTTATTGGTATACAATCGTATGTGCAGTAATGTCCGAAAGACATTGGAGAAGAAATGAACTTGTCCTTTTTAAGCTTATAGTAGTACACTTAGAGTGGAATTTTAAATAGAAATATGAGTCTGTTCTTTCATTGCAATCATATTTCTCGCTTGTAAAGTGACGTTGAAAAATTTTGAAAATTTTTATTGTTCAAATAGGCTTAGAATGTCATGAAACGTCTAGATTTTAAGTTAGAGCGGAAAAAAAATTCTGTCTATCGGTCGGTCTGTAACTTTTTTGTGCGCACGATTACTCTGGAACCATTTAAGATATTGACTTGAAAGAGTATGAGCGGGTAGCAATGTATAAAGTACCCCCGCACCTTCCGAACTAAAATGGCTTCCATAAGATGTCTCGTATGCTGACTGTCTTGTGTACAAAGTTTTAAGCTCACGGACTCTGCGTGGGGCGGAAAAAAAATAATTTACCACTGAATGTTTTATTTTTTTTTCTCACCTCCTATTTGACGGATCGCTTTGTAATTTGACACAAATAATATTAGTGTTAGGAGAGTTTATTTTAAAAAATATTACTCTTCTACGATGATTTGATGCATTAAAAAAAATATATATTTTTTCAATGGCCCTGTTTGACACTATTACCATATTTTGATATAATATGTATTTAAACTATAACTATAACATATAACAGTTATAGTTTTATTAATACGGTGGAACAGGATAAAAATAAAGAAAAATCATCTGAACTTGCAATATTACGAGTATATTATTTAATATTTAGATAGGTAATCATATAATTCATTCAGACAAGAGTAACTGAGTGATGCAGAAATTGGACCCATATTGCGAGCAAAAGAAAAGGAACCCGACCAGTATGGAAGGATGTCTGAAACAAAGGAGTAGGATTGAAGGCTTTGTGGTCGCAATGGGATTCACTTAGAGCATTAGACGGGCTGTTATTATTATTACATACGAACATCTACAAGACTTATTTTATTAACCATTAGGAACATGATAACTCATGAAAAACAAAATTATTTATCCAAGTCACTTTCCTCATCTAACTGTGGCAGTAAAGAAAGTTTTATTGGTTGATTCGATTATAGTACCTCCAATTTTTTTAAATATTATACATTGTTACTGTTTTTGCGTTTTAAATTAAGTGAGCTGATTTTGCTCTCAGAACTATTGCTATCAGTTGTAGAACTTTCCATTTCGTGCATAACACTAACTACTATCTAAGTTTTTTAAAAAGGAAAAAATTAGGTATTAGGTACAATACAAATAACATAAGAAAATCACGAGTACGATACACACTTAAAATTTCAGAGATAAGATATTATATATGAGAACGTAACAGTATGAGATGGAGCTACGGAGATTTGTAAGACAGATGCGGCTGCGGCAGAGCGGGGGCGTGAGTAGCCAGCGATCCGGCAGCCAATTGAAAATGACTTATTTTGTATTTTTAATGCCTCTTCAACTGTCACAGCATGCACTTCTGACCGCGGGGTGTCTTTAAAGGCAGCTTCTACTTCGAGGGCACGCACCAAAGCTTCGCTAATACTTTGATGGGATATTCTAAGAATTCGCCTGACCTCTTCGGCCCTGATGCCATCTAAAAAGGCTCCTACGGCTAGTTGTTCCTGAAATTCTCTTGGTGCACTTAGGTGTGCCAGTCTCTCTATCGCAGCTTCGAATTCTTGTAAGCTTTCCCCAACCTTTTGCGTCCTTGATTTTAGCTGAGCCTGATACACTTGGGCAAGGTGTTGGTCGCCATATCTCAAGTCTAATGCAGCTTCCAAGACTTTGAAGTCCCTTTGTTTCTCCACCGGGATGGTCTGAAGTAACTCTGAGGCTTGGCCCCTTAGCGCCAGAACTAATGCCATAGCCTTTTCCTCGTTATCCCAGTTATTCGCACTTGCAGCCGCCTTCAAATTGTCTCTTGTACGTTGTCCATGAGCTTTGACCGTCAAATGAGGGAGGTTTTAAACGAGGACTTGATGATGCTACCAGCTGGCCTCCTTTCTCTTTCAATTGTCGTTTAAGGCGCTCCACTTCTCCTTCGACCTCACTCATCTTTTCTTTGATGTCGCTTACTTCCCCTTTGACCTGACTGACTTCTGTTTTGACCACACCTACTTTATCTTCGACCTTGTTTATCTCTTCTTTGATTTCGTTAGTGATTGAATTCATATTGAATTCATGAATTCATAGCATCTTATTGGATTTTCATTTGATCGCTCAGGATTTTCCTCAGTTCTTCCTGGCGTCTTTCTTCTCTCATTTTTTTCTTTGCGTGGTCTTTCTTGTTCTTCTTTTTCTTCTTGACGCATTATTTCCAGGTCTTGCATTATTTCCTTCACTTCGTGTCTTTCTTCTTGACGCCGCCTTTGTTCCTCTTGATGTCTTCTTTCTTGCGCTTCTTGTTCTTCTTTTTCTTTGCGATGTCTTATTTGAAGTGAAATAACTAAACATGAATGAATTATATGATTATCTATCTAAATATTAAATAATATACTCGTAATATTGCAAGTTCAGATAATTTTTATTTATTTTTATCCTGTTCCACCACATTAATAAAACTGTAATTGTTATATGTTATAGTCATAGTTTAAATACATATTATATCAAAATATGGTAGTAGTGTCTTCAGGCCATTGAAATAATATATTAATTTTCTTTAATGCATAAAATCATCGTAGAAGAGTAATATTTTTTAAAATAAACTACCCTAACACTAATATTATTTGTGCCAAATTACAAAGCGATCCGTCAAATAGGAGGTGAGAAAAAAAATAAAACATTTAGGGGTAAATTATTTTTTTTCCCACCCCATGCAGAGTCCATGAGCTTAAAACTTTGTACACAAGACAGTCAGCATATGAGACATCTTACGGAAGCCATTTCAGTTCGGTAAATGCAGGGGCACTTTTTACATTGCTACCCGCTCATACTCTTTGTTACACGTATGTATTTTAACGTGATCTGGAACTAAATTATATTTATATTATTCTGTTGAACGGTTGGAGGGTAAATTGGGGTAAACAGAAAATTCCAAAAAATTTTTGGTATTAGCCACCCCCACCCTATTATTAAAGGGAGTGAAAAAATAAATGTGATTTAGTGTGTGTAGAAGAACCAAAAACCTCAAAATATTTTTTGACTTTATCCACCCCCCTACCGATGTTGGATATCGTTTTATGGGTTTTTGGGACAGACGATTTCAAATATTATATTAAAGTTCCATAAACAATTTTTTCCACATACAAAATTTTTTTGTTGCGATAGACTTGGATGGAAAATCTGGATATGGAAGTAGTGATTCCTTGGGCAACAGTTTTTAATTTAGTAAAAATAAGGGGAGAAATGTTCACTAGCAATAGTTCCTCATGATTTACTAATACGGTAAAAATACAAAAATATCATCGAATAAAAAATCCATCCGTCCGTTCGTCCATCGTCCGTCACATTTTTTGTAAGCACGCTAACTGAAGAACGGAAAGTCTGACCTTATTGTTGGATAGTAAGTTAGTGTTGGCTAAAGAAAGCCCTACTGTTTTTGAGGAATATCGATCAGCTAATCGTGTAAATTTAAAAAAATATATTTCTTTATTTTATGTTTTATAATTGGATAAAAGTCTTGTAAAATGTCGAAATATGATTTTCAGCTAGACAAATTAGACATATTATATTATGACATTAACGACTATGAAATAAGGAATGATGATCTAGTGCAGGGATTCCCAACAAGATTTTTTCAAGGACCCCCTCATCGGTCGTTATACTGACAAGGCCCCTTAAAAGTTTAAATTCTTCTTAAAATGAAGATTATGTAGAATCTACCACTGCGAGTCAAGTAAAATACAAAACAATTGAATATCTCAGTGATATTTCGCGGACCCCCAAGACATCGTCCGCGGATCCCTAGAGGTCCGCGGACCACCTGTTGGGAATCCCTGATCTAGTGATTACGCTTTACACTTGAAATCACTGTTGAGATAATTAAAATCATGATTTTAATCAAGCGATTTTTATTTTTAAAAAATACAACTTTATTAGTGAAAATTTTTATTTGCAAAAATAAAACTTCTTAAAAGTCTTAAAACATTAACTGAATAAACATATGAGCATATAAAAATAAAAATATATATTTTTCAAAACAGTACAAAATAAGAAATATTAAGTATTATAACGTTTAAAGAGAAATACTAATTTAAACGCTTTTTCATTGTCCTAATATCTGAATAAACAAGTCCATATAAAGAAAATATTCGTTCTACGTCTGCAGAAGAAGCAACGGCACATAGAAAGGGAATTATCAGATCCGGTACTTTGTTAATTTGTGGAATACATTTTTGGGATTTCCACCACTGAACTTCGTTAACATTTTGTAATATTTCTTCTGAAAACATTGTTTCTTAGAACGGATCGGATTTCTCTTCCAATTATTAACGGCAATAACTCTGTGTCAACAATATCAAATGAAGTCATCTAAACAGAAATCACCTGAAAAGATTCTCCACTTCCAAAGCTACATTCTCACTGAGTCTCCAATTAAGATTACCTGATTTGTTTTTATTGAATCCCCAGAATCACTTGTTTAAACGGCTAAAAGATCTGCTGTTCGAGAGCTAAGGGGTCACGGGCTACTCGATTTCAAGATTCCGAGAACACAATCTCTGAATTCTCCTTTTCAGATTCTTCACATTCTACTATTATATTCTCAGAGTTATGCAGTTATGAGTTTATGAGGTTACTGGGTTATGTAGTGGAAGGATTTGCTGCTGGAATAAGCTTAATTGGTAACAAGGTTCCGATGGCACAATCTAATTAATTCCCCAATCGAGAAGCTCCTATTGTTTCATTGAATCCTCGGAGTTACGGGGTTGTGAGAATAGAGGGATTGCCGTCGAAGAGCTATGGCGCCATAGGGTGCTTGTTTCCAAAATTCTAATGGCACGAATCACCCTACTTAGGATCTCCATTTTTTCCGTTTAATCTTCCAAGTTGAGGTTATGGGATCATGAGGTTGCGGTTGTATGATATCAAACACGAGGATCCGAAGTCACAATCTCATTAACTCACCCAATCAAGATTTCCCAGTATTTTCATCGGATCCCAAGGGTTATGGGGTCAATACTGAAGTACCGCAATGTTATTAGGTTAAAGTTTTGAAATTGAATTACTTTTGGAATCTGATTTAAATGAGCTAGGTAAGCACGTAAGCAGTATTACGACCCAACAGACTTTTTTAGTGTTAATAAAAAACTGACGTGCTGGGGGAAAAAGTAAGGTGAGATTCGTGTTCAGCGGCTCAAAATACAAGGAATAGGTATGGTCAGTACCCCAGCACAGAACTCTTTTTTGTGGGCCTGTGTTATTATTTGATATTTTCAGGCCAATGCACAGTGGGCCAGAATCCGAAAAAGCTGGCCAAAAGTCCAAAATTCGAAAGAGGTTTAATTGTATTCAAAGTAATATTTTTGTAGTCGAAAATGTTCAGTTCATTACGTACCGCAAATTCCAACCGTATTGTTGCCCATTTTTACCTGATACACCCTAAGAAACACAACGTTCTGTTAGCGTACAGTTGTGAATAGTTGCTTGCCACATTCGAACGTACTATTCGATATTCCTGTAATTTGTGTGATTTCAACAAAAACATAGTAAAATTTTAGGAAGATAATCTATAAAGTAAGTATTTTACTTTGCATACATTTATTGTTTGTGAAATGTGATACATTCGGTCATAAAATTGTGTTAAACGGGGTTCTACAAAGATAAAGAAATAAAAATTAACGGGTACCTTTTGTTTGAGCTACAAAAAAGCGCAACATGTTCCAAGCATGATTCTTTTACTGGCCGATTTCTTATAGTTTTTTCAAATTATAGTACAAAATTTAGAACCCGGTTCATCCCGGTTTGGAAGTAATGAGTAATAATTTGGTCAAGTACGAGGTCTTAAATTAAAAATATACGTACGACACGACGACGGGCCCTCGCTTGGTAACTGCTTCGAATTACTATTTTAATTTTAAAATGTAAAAAAAATGTAAAAATTGGCTGCCTCTAGGAGCCACTATTGTTTTTGTGATCGTTTTTCTGACACGGTGCAAAATAAAGCGACGCGTTAACTTTGGTTTATAGTGTTGTTTTAGCATAAAAATTCCATTTAAACGTAAGAATTTATAATAATTATGTGTTATAAGCAATTTTTGAAAAAATTAAGACATTTTGTTATGTCAAAAATAATTATTGAAAAATTATTTATTTTTTGGTTGGAATCTATAAAACGCCTAAAAGTATGTAAAATTGAATTTAAATTAACTAGTTAATTTAATTTTTTAAATTTGAATTGAAATTCGTAATCAGCGACCTCGAAAACCCCCGAATACCAATTTTCAATTAAAATTATTGACTTTTCTCAAATGTTTGTCGCCATATTGGAGCCGCCATTTTGATTTTGAAAAACTATTACCAAATTCGTATTCAGCGGCCTCGAAAACCCCCGAATACCAATTTCCAATTAAAATGCCCTTACTTTTCTCAAACGTTTGTCGCCATATTGGAGCCGCAATTTTGTTCTTGGAGAAACTATTATCAAATTCGTAATCAGCTACCTCGAAAACCCCCGAATACCAATTTAGTCCATTGCATTTAGGATTTTTATTCAGACCAATTCATACAAAAGCAAATGTTGGTTTTCCAGGTAGGTTCGAGTGTCCTTAATAAGGTCTCAAAAGTCCCCGAAGTGGGAGTGTAAGGATAAAATTTGGAAACGCTGTAAAGGGCTAAAATCGTGCTCGGAAACGAATTTTTCGACATATCTCGGTTTTCATTGCCTCCACGACAAAAATACATCAGGTCAAAAAGAAAACTATGGAAATTCTCTATAAAAAAAGATAGAAGGTCTTTTTTTCGTATACGCAATAGTTTTCTTGAAAATCTTGCATTGAATTTGAACTTATGGGATATTATGGATAATTTAAGTACTCTATTCCACACCACCCTTGAGGTTGAGTACTAGGCGCGTTTTTTTTTATGTGGTTTCCCCGGTAGGCCTAATCTACGACTGTCATACTTATTGAAATGTTGTCAAATTAATAATTTCCTTCTTGTCCGTTTTCTCCTTCTATAAATTCATCGATTCGTTCGAGGAAATCCGAGTCAATCTGAGAACTTTCAGTCTCTGCTTCAGTGTCGGCATCTATTTCTGACGAGTTTTCAATCGGTTCAGCATTCAAGCAAGATTTTCCATGGCAGTTGCCGCAAACTGGTGAGCAATTAAGTCCAACCTCCGACACCCACACAATGGTCCACAACTTTTAGTACAGTTGCAGAAAATCATTTTCAGAAGGCAATCAGGCGCAGGAAGTTGGGATGTTGTTTTTGGCCACAATATGGTATCTTTCAACATCCATCCCCACTCTTTAGGATCCAATACATTACCCAACCATTTCTGTACTTGAAAATAAACACGAAATAGATGCTGTTGAGCTGCGTCATGAGTGGGTGGTAATGAATTCAATTTCACTGGTTTGCTTTTGCTCACAGCTTTAATAAAGCAAGAATACCGATAGTTATCGGTGGAAACTTCTTTAACTGGAGCGTTATAGATTGCGAGGAAAAATTTTATCCCATTCGAAGTAACTATGTCAGGAGAAGTACCAGTCTTGCTGAAAATTTCAGCTACAAGTCTCAAGTCCTGCCGTTTTTTCATCACTTTCAAAGCTGCAGTCTTGCCTTTATTAAACAGAGCAGATGTAGTGTCACACCCAGAGAATGCGTGCAGAAACAATATGTGATATCGAATATCTTCATGGTGATCAAAGCTTCGTGAAGAATAAATTTTTCGTTGGACCTTCCCTCTGCCTGGTTTGAGGAGAAAAAATTCTTTATTAATAGGTGTACGAGCAGTTAAAATTATAAGAAGATCCACATCTTCCCCAACCACAACCGTAGTATTTTTACATGATTCCTCAAGCGCTGTTTCGACTATCAAAATGTCAGCATCATCTTCAGCATGCCTAACAATATAATTATTTGCCTCAAACTTTTCTGTCAACATTGAAATCAATCTGGTTTTATTTTTATTATTGGCAAGGAGCTTATCTTGGCTTACAGTTGCAACCATCTGCTCATCAAAGTAAACGTCAACAGATGAAGCTTTTGAGGACCGGCGAGGCTGCTCCATAGCCTTCACACTGTTGCTAATATTTTCATAACCATCAAAAACAATAATAGAATTCGAGCCAAAATGATTTTGCACATAATTAACATATGCTTGGCAAATAGCTCCGTAGGTTTCATGTTGATGCCATATAACTCGGTGGAAGAGAAATCCCCCATCAACGATATAAGCGGCATTTTGGAGATCTGGTTCAGATTCAGATGGCTGGAAATTGTCATAGAAAGCTGATTTGTTCGTCTTGCGCATACCAACTTCGTCAAAGAGTGACAGCGGATACGAAGCTAATTCATACTCCAAGTAGGCGCGAAGCTCTTCATTTGTTCTCTTCATGAGAGTAATCCTTTGAAACAACAATAATGGATCAATGGGCATTGTGGTATCATGGACTTTAACATTGCTATTGACAGTTAATAGTGGAAGCACTCTATCTGCACGTGAGAATTTAATATCACAGAAATTGTTGCCAATTTTTGCGTATACGAAAAAAGACTCTGTATCTTTTTTATAGAGAATTTCCATAGCTTTCTTTTTGACCTGATGTATTTTTGTCGTAGAGGCAATGAAAACCGAGATATCTCGAAAAATTCGTTTCCGAGCACGATTTTAGCCCTTTACAGCGTTGCCAAATATTATCCTTACACTACCACTTCGGGGACTTTTGAGACCTTATTAAGGACATCCGTACCTACCTGGAAAACCAACATTTGCTTTTGTATGAATTGGTCTGAAGATGCGGCTTATTTTTCACTAAATGCAGTGGACTAAATTTCCAATTGAAATGACTAACTTTTCTTAAACGTTTGTCATCATATTGGAGCCGCCATTTTGTTCTTGAAAAAACTATTACCAAATTCGTAATCAGCGACCTCAAAAACCCCTAAGTGAAAATTTTCAAAACCATTACTCCATTTTTCGACTTTTGGCCAGCTTTTTCGGATTCTGGCCCACTGTGCAATGGCGACTAGTGTGGAAGTTTATAAAAGTGCTGTAATTACGAAGAAAATAATGAAACGAAAATAGCGATTTTAATTAAAAATGCACTGTATTAATATTGAAGTTTTACTTACAGATTTGTCCGTTTTAAATCCAGCAAAAATTGTAATTCCTTTGTCAATTTTTTTGTGAAATTAAAAATTAAAAAACCCTCCTTTTTGCAAACTAAATCCAGGGACATATTGTATATTATTTTTCCCATAAATAAATCTACTATAATTATTTCTGAATTTGGTTTTATTTTTAATTATCTATATTAAATATTGCCATAAAGCTCCCACATTTATTAGATACAACAGAATTTATTTGGCAACTTGGCACTCGATGCGACATTTATTAATGCCAACTTTAAATAATAAATTGCATGAAATTCAATAGGCAAATAGGTTTTTCGTATTTGGCATCGTTTAAATTCCTTCCTGGTCCCGGCTTGTCGGAGTATCTACGGCGTCTATTGGTCGATATGGCATCCCCTGAAAATATATGAGGCGACGTGTGTGGTGCGATTTGTTGAATACGTATTATCAGTAAAAACACGAAAAGTCGATTTCAGAAAAATTGGTTTGTTTCTTTATAAACACAGGAGAAAGCGAGAATATCAAAAAGATTGATTCGAACGTCGTGTAAGGAAATAATACGTTCTTCTCATATGGATTTTCGAGGAAATGGAGCTCTGAGACGCATACTTGAATTGTTTTAAGGGATATTTTAGAACTGTCAGAAACATATAGACCGATCAGACTGCCAAGTGAAGTATGCTAAGAATTACAATATTTAAATTATTTTATTCAAATAAGAGAACTCACCTGATGCAAAATTAAATTAAATATTGTGTCACATATATTCACATTATTGTTATTCCTGATGAAATTACCACAACAAGCCACACAGAAAATACTACCGTATATCTCTTCCATAATAGTGGCTTCTGTGAGTCGGACAGGTATGTAAATAATTTATAGCCTAACGAGACTATGTCCCCCCCCCCGTTTTCGAGGATGCTGAACACGATGGCGGTAGTTTAAACTCTTTCCGAGTTAACCCCACCCCTCAAACGGTCAAAAACCACCCCCCAAATTAACGCGGATACGGCGTCTCATACCGACTAAACCAGCGTCACCCCCGTTTTCAAGGATGCTGAACACGAAAGCGGTGGTTTAAACTCTTTCCGAGTTAACCCCACCTCTCCAAACGGCCAAAAACCACCCCAGAAAGGATATGCCGTCTCATACCGACAAAACCTGCGTATCCGCGTTTCACCCCTTTCGGGGGTTGTTTTTGCCCGTTTATGGGGTGGGGTCAACTCGAAAAAAGTAAAAACCACCGTTATCGTGTTCAGCATCCTCGAAAACGGGGGGTGACGCAGGTTTTGTCGGTATGAGACGCCGTATCCGCGTTAACCCATTTGGGGGGTGGTTTTTGGCCGTGGGAGGGGGTGGGGTTAACTCGGAAAGAGTTTAAACCACCGCCATCGTGATCAGCATCCTCGAAAAGGGGGGGTGACGCAGGTTTTGTCGGTATGAGGCGGCGAATCCGCGTTTAACCCCTATCGGGGGTGGTTTTTTGGCCGTTTGGGGGGTGGGGTTAACTCGGAAAGAGGTTAAACCGCCACCATCGTGTTCAGCATCCTCGAAAACGGGGGGGAGACATAGTCTCTTTAACCTATAAATTAATTACACTTTTCGAGATTTTGTCCGACTCACAGAAGCCACTATAAACAGATCTCAGACAGTAGGTATCCAGCATCAGTGACTGCATTTATGCAGACATAATGTTATATTGTGAACACCTACTGAAACGTTCCCAAAGAACAGAATAACCGAAAGAACATTGTTAAAAATAGGCATTTTTTGTCCATCCTGACAAAAGGGCAGAAACAATGTTTTTGGTAGCTGAACACGATTCTGACATTAAAATGTATCGAAAATGATGGAAAAATGGTGAATGACTCTATCCAGTGATCGAATATTGCTTAATATATGTGGTACATAATAATATTGTTCCTTCCAATTGTGCAAGTTATTTTGTGTGCTACTTTGATAACTATCAAATGCCAATACTGATTTTTAAACGGCTCAAACGGGGCATTTGACATCTGTCAATCAGTAGTTACTTTTGACACTGGACATGTAGTCTTGCAAGGATAACATTATTTGCTAACAACAAGTTTTATTATTTTAATAATGTTAATAAAAATCATTAAAGTATAAATTACTGACAGAATTTGGCAGATGTCAACTGTCAAAATAACATAATTTAGTCTTAAAAAAATACTTCTAATACAGCAGAATTCGTGGTATCAGTAAGCCCTACGCTTTGGTCAACTAAAGGCCCTGTATATATCTTCTTGCGATTTTACTCATGGCATTGACAACGTTATGACAGCTTTCAAATTCAGAATTCGCTAAAAAAATTACAAGGTAAAGTATATTGTGCTATACACGCATAAAGATCTTTACGCGTTGATACCTAACCTAGAGCCAGTCCTGGTTTTGACGTCATAAATACCTAAATTCCGAGCTCTGTTCGTTAAGAAAACTTCGTTGATTTAAATAATTTTCACTCTTTAATAAATTGGATCTTCATTAATGAGGACTGTGTAGACTCAATTAGACCGTTTTTACGAAATATTATTTGGGGATATAAACTAGTTTTTGTCCACAAAATTTTGAAACATGACCTTAAGAAAAATAAGTTGCACAGGAAAAAAATTATGAGAAGAAGGAAATTGATAATAGCAGCGCTATTGACGTATGCTTTCACGTTATATTTTATGATAATCTTACAATCGTAAAAAACTGCTCCCACGGCTGCATTGGAAGTCTTTTTAGTCCTGACACCATCACTGTCAGGGGAAGCTCGTTCAGTGGCACACAGGCTAACGCAGGCACAACTCCCATAAGGCAACAACACGGAATAGAACACCAAAAGTTATACGCATAGCTGAAGGCATACGCATTTTGGGAATGCTCAAGGACACTATGGTCCCAAAGTATAACTTCTATAAACATTTTCAAATCAAAATACCAAACAGAGAGGACTGGAAAAACGGTCCTCCGGTATCGGCGCAAAAGATCTGGTATACGGACGGTCCGAAGACAGAACAGGGAGTCAAGGTAGAAAACGAAAATCCCGGTAAGTCTAAGAATACACGCCACAATATTTCAGGCTGAAGTGGTGTTCAAAGGAAATATTGAGACAAGGAACTGTAAACCAGTCAATTGCAATTTTTTCCGATAGCCATGCAGCGCTAAAGGCACTCTATTCCATGCAGGTCGATTCAAGACTAGTATGGGATTGTATAAATGCCCTTACGGACTTAGGAAGTCAGAACAAAGTAACCGTGGCATGTGTACCAGAACACGAGGAACACAGGGAAAATGAGAAGTCTGATAAACTGGCCCAGGAAGGCGCATCTAAGGCCCTAGTAAGACCCGAACCCTTTTGCGGTATGGCTAAGTCACGCATACGAACATCCATTAATGAATGGGTACAAAATAAATCTCTAAAGTGGTGGAAGAATTTCACACGGCAGAGACAGGCCAAAAAGTTCATTAAAGAAGACCTACTACGCCAAAATAGAAAGGCTATTAGGATAATGGTAGGTCTTCTAACTGAACATTGTAGGCTTAATATACATCTGAGTCTAACGGGCCTGGCAGAGGATGCAACATGCAGATTCTGTCAAGAGGAAGAGGAAACCTCAGTATTTGCCTATACATTTAATATACAATGCTTCTACTTATACACTGATATACAAACCGCTAGAAGGTGTTTCCCCAGAATTGATCTAAGCACTAACTGCGATGAACTTTGCTTAACTTTAACTATCTAAATACGTGTCGAGTCAAGACACCTCTACGCTCGCCTCTCCACACTAGTTCCAGCTCATCCATTTATCTTAAGGAACAACATGGTTTTTACAATGTCCATTTCACAACTATAAATCTAGGCATTTGTTAGAACTTTTTAGTTACCAATATTGAGAAAAGTTGACAAGTCGATGTAATACACACGATCTATCAAATATCTTTGACAGTTTTTGTCATCCTCTGTTTCTTAAAAAATTTGAAGATAGGTAATTATTTTAAATGGATTAGCCTCTTATTTAAGTGACATATATCAGTGTGTTAAAGTTGGTGATAAAGTGTCCTGCAAATTTCTGGTGTTCCCGAAGGGTCGCATATCGGACCCATTTTAATTTTTTTATTTGTGAATGATGTAGAACGAAACTTCATATTTTGTCATTTTTTACTTCACGCCAATGGTCTCAAATTTTATGCAGTAATACAAACCTTTGAAGACTGTCTAAAAGTACAAATAGATTGAATAACCTCGCTAATTTTTGTAGCGATGCTAATCTAAAATTACATAGTGGAGAATGTAAAATTTTGCGCTTTTAGAGAGATCGAAATACTATAATTATTAAATGATACCGTCAATAATATTACTCTGGAATCTGTCTCAGCTATTTGTGATCTTAATGTCACATTCAACGTTAATTTAACCTTCAGGTACATCAAAAATATTGTTAAGAGTGTTATAATGTTAGGATTCATTCGTTGTTAACGGACCTAAAGCCATTAAAACACTACAATAGTCTTGTTTGCAGCTATTAGACTATTTGTACTGTTATTTGATCACCAGCTTATAATTGTCACATAAACAAAATTAAAACAGATCAATCAAAATTTATACATTTCTTTCTGCGGAAATTAAAGAAATGTGTCTTACTCTGTTAGGTTGCAATTAGCTGGTTTGTCGAGTTTACCCGTGACACATTGCCGCAGTTGTTTTCTTGCATAAATTACTACATAATGATAATAATTGCTCAAAACTCCTTTCATTAGCAGGCTTTTGCCCCAGTTCTAAATTCACACTTGGTCAGCAGACATTTTTTTGAAAAATCTCACTATATAAACCATGTAACATGCATTCCTCGCTGTTTAATAAATTATTAATTTTTTTGTAACGTGTTCGAGATTTAGACTGAACTTTATGTTATTTAGAGAAAAAAATGTTACTACCCCAGTAGCTCGGAGACTCGGCAGATGAGTCATGGGTCAGAAAACACTTTACAAATGGTTTTACGTGTTTGATAGATTGTAATTAATATATGACTGATGTTTTTATAATTTTTCTTAAAGAGATGTTAATTTGACTTATATAAAGATAATTTTCCCAGAGAGGCAGGGCGCCAATCTTTCTATGTTTGTATTTTACACTAAAACTGAAGTTTGATTACAAGAAAGATAAACTAATCAAATTATAAAGAAAGCATAAATTGTTGACTAAAAAAAAAGTGTAAATTAATAATCCTAATTTAGCAAAAATCAAGATTAGATTAATACTTCTAAATATTTCTAAAAGATATTCAACTTTCCTTTTACAAAAAGATTAATTAATTAATTCAGTAGGTATTATCTAAATGATTTGTATAGTTTGTATGGTTTGCATAGTTTGGTTTGTATCAAAATACCTGAAATAAGTGGACAATGTGATTATAAAATTGATTTTATTATAAACCAATCAAACTGGATGTGTTTTTGTTAGAAAACAACTAAACTGAGGCCTTAAAATTAAACAAATTTGTGTACAGAAGAGAAAACGAATGGACAATAATATGTTATGTAGATATTATTTAAAATATTGTCTTAAATATGAACCGACAATATGGTGTTTAAAGGTCATTATTAATTATTTAAATATAAGCGTTTCGTAAAAATTTTGATCGCAAAGTCTTTACAGAGCTTTTTATATATTTGTTTTCAGTTAGATGTTACGCCGATAATTCATACTTAAATAATAATTGAGAATACTAACTGTTCGTTGAAAACGTATTAAAGATAAAATTGAAAGTTGAAATAATTTCAAAAAAATATATTTGCAATTTGATTCTTTAAAGAACTCTAAAAATGTTAAAGCATAAATATGAGATATATATATATATAAAAAAACATTAGATAAAAATTTTATTTGCGACACTTATCTGGAATTCTTAGTGAATTAAAGTAGTGACTCCAAGTGAGGGATGATGATGGTGAAATCCAACCCACATTGACGTAATCGCTGATTTCTAGATGAGCCCAATATTAAGTCAAGGAGTTCCCAGTACTATATTCGACGCTTCCAGAAATTCCCTAAGGACTAATTACATCTATCCTACCATATTACCGTCGCAATCTCCGAAAAAAGTTGTCCTAGACTAATATATACATTCCATCTTCTAATTACGTAGAGAAGAAAGACAACCCCATTGGATGGTTAAAAAAAAATAAAGTTTCCAACCTAAACTTTAATGTGACATTAAAATAAATGCATATCTACGATGCGCATCCAAAATTAGAAAACTTCGAAATTGAAAGGATTTGCATCTAAATGGAAAAGATTTTCATCTAAATTGTAAAACCCTGGAAAGAAATGAAGTGTAAGCGTGACTTGCTGCAAAATGGCCGTTTGCCAAATCTAAGTTACAAAAAAAAATTATTTCTTTATAAATTACTTACGGATTAAACCGGTGAAAACAATTAGGCCTGCTTCATGTTCAAGAAGAGGGACTATCAACCCTTTCGATGTTGAAGTCGTAAAAAAAAACTTAATGAAGACACATCACTATTCAAAAATTTAGCAAACAGATCGAAGTACTAAGCTTCAAGTAACGGAGAAATATTAGTTCTATTCGCTTACTCGTAGTGTGCAAATTGTGTCGCTAGTTTACTCTCTATTCTTAAAGCTAAGTTAGATGTGACTCTGGTTGCATACCGTCGTATTTGTTTATGAAGTAAATTTAAGAAACAACTTCCGCGGTCTTTCAAGCTTGAGTTAAATTATGTTATAATTTATGAAGCAGCAATATGCATGCTACAACCATGGCAGTACTTTTGTTAACTATCTGGTTAAAAGAGCAAGGGTAGATAAAGGCCTTTTTTCGTATATCGGCCATGTCATATGTCATTATATTCTCCGAGTAGTAGTCTTGACGAGTAATAAAAAATAGTTCTTTGGAATAGTAGATTATTCAGTGAGCGTATAATGATGGCTGTTACTCGCGAGGGTGATGTTTACTTTACGAGCCGAAGGCGTGTCGTAAATCATCCGAGCGTGTAATAGTCATAATATGCGAGCTGAATACTATGATTTATCCACGACGTATATTTTAACTGTTTTAATCACTTAGAAGTGAAAAAATAAAATTCTTTTATAGTAAAACGTTGACGTGTTAAACGTCAAACACGAAAATATGCACGAAAACATGGAAAAAATGGATTCGCAGTTTCTTTATGAAAATTGCTAGTTCCTGATTGGTCAAAGGTGCGTTAGAATGAAAACTAGTTCCTAGTTGGTCAAAGATGCGTTAGAATGAGATTATGTTCATTATATGTTAGGTTGGAATAATGACTATCATTATTTGTAAATTGTTAAATGTAGAAACGGCAATATGTGGTTTTGAGCGCTGACACGTTTAAATTCGCACGCAAGGTCGACATCACTACGACGCCCGCGGAAACGATTTTTTTTATGCATTGAAGCGCTTGATAAATTGACCATTATTTAAAAGCTTAAATACTCAACAATGAAATGAGGCATAGATTTTCTTGGTTCATCGAGCGCATCTAACTTAAACATACATTGAAAGTTCTGAAAACCGTAAAAAATTACAAATAAACTGCAAACATGCTTACTTTGAAATGCTATTATTACGACTTACTGTTGTTTTTCAAATGTAAAACCTATAGAAACATAAAGATCATATGTTCAACTAGGTATAAATAAATAACGTTTAATGATTTTAAGGAGAATTTTTCATTTTTATGAAATTAGTGGGCGAAAATATATAGCTTATCTACTCTTGTCCTTTATAATTATTATTTTAATGACTAATATTTTTCACCTAAAATTTGAAATTAACAGAAGCAAACAAAAAATTCAGTTAAAAATATCGTTCATGGAAACCGTTGGACAAGAAGGATATATTTGAATTATTTCATATTTTAATTAATGGATTAAAATCAAATATCCATACGTTTGATTTTCACTCACATAAAAATTATAACAAAATGTAAATCGTGGACAACTTTTTATGAAATTTTCAAAAAGTACAATCACATTGTCGAAATGTTAACTAATGGAACAGTGGCGCATATGTCCACTTTTTATTAACGGCTAACAACTACCCTTTAGAATCACTGATGTACACTGCCGGTTCAAATTTCCGATTGGGAACTAAACGTAAATCATATGCCAAATTGCACTCCCGACCCTAAAAAGCATCGGGAACGCAAAAACTCAATGGAATAATTCTATTTGGGCGAGTATGATTGACCCCTAAATTACAATCAGTCACAAATATTGCGCTACAAAACGTTAACTTTATGTATACCTAAATATATTGGAAAAAAAAAAGTAATTGATTTATATTAATCCCTCATAAAGCACATATTTGAAAATTAAGCACCCTGAATATATTTCGATTTAATTTGTGATATATCATTTCTAGTCCATTTTCTATGGATTTTAGTAAATTTTATGCATACAAGTAGTATTTTGTATAAATAATAGAATATTAAAACATTTGAGGTATGGTCTCGGCCTGGTCCCAAGAATCGCTAAATATTGGGGTAATTGTGAATTCGATGCCGTTTTATTTCCTGCACGTGAAGTAACGGAAAAAAAATGTTGAATTTAAGATATTGACTTGAAATTTGGTACATGTATGTATTTTAACGAGATCTGGAATTATATTAAATTGGGGTAAATGGTGGAAATAGATAAATCAAGGAAGTAAGAATCCATAAAATTGGTATTTAGTATATACAGAGTGTAATTAGTTTCATGTCATTAAAAGAAACTGGTGGTGGGGAACGACTAAACGAACAATAAACCTTATATAACATGGGGTCTAAAACCCGTAGTTTTAGAAAAAAAAAAAACGAAAATTTACAATATTTTCAATAATATTGTTTGAGAACTGTTGGAATGTTGGGATAGGCTTTTATCTTCGCGTATGTCGGCGCCTCTAACCATCTACTATCAAATACGCTAATGCGGCTCTTTCAAAGTGTCGCGCTCCTTTGTTAGAGACCGCGCGTCGACGAGGACACAAGTTGATAATCACACTCTTTTATGGTTTTTTAAAAGTAGGTAAGGTAAGGTCTTTAGCGGTGCGGTAAAGGTGAAAGACGTCGGCGTTTTCTGAGTGCTTAGTAGATCTGAAGAAAACTATATTCTCCCTTGTGCAATATTTTAGTTTCTGTGGGCACTTCGTTAAGTACACACGTCGAACCCGTTCGTTGTTTTTGTGTGTTGCTTTTGTTCTTTTTGAATTTTGGGCCACGTATTTACAGTTAAGATTATTTTGTTGACTTACCGTTCAAGTCGTTAAGTTCTTGATTACGTACAGACACTACTTATTCGTTCTTTTTGTGTTGCTTTTTAGATTTTGGACCAAGTTTTTATTTTTATTTTCTTTATTGAAAACGTTAGTTGATGTGTTGAACGGAGTGCGTATGTCCTTAGTTCGACGTGCCGAAAAGTGTATTGATGCAGACGGAAGCCATTTCGAACAATTTATGTCAATCAACAATAATTTGGTAATTTGTAGATTTATCGAATATTTTAGTTTTCGATACCTGATCGGCAATTCGTTAAATAAATCAGATTTTTTCCTAATTTCAAATACACATAATTGTTTTCTGTTATCGTATCTCAGATGTCTAACTCTTTAATTCCCAATGTCATGCAATAATGCAAATGTTAATAAATCACATTTAAATCTGAAAAATTATAAACAACAAGAAAAGCTCCAATATTTTGTTCTAAATTAAAAAAACATACATGTAAAGAAATGCTGTGTAAACCTCTACGCGCATCATTTGCTTGCATTTCTGCAACGAACGAATTATTTACATTTTTATAATTGGTTCCGTTGAGAAGGTCATCAAAGGTGCCGCCCTTCTTTGCTTTGAAACCGCGGGCCGCTGCGTGCCGACGAGAACTACACGTCCATTGACCCAGAAAGGCAGTGGTTCTCAAATGTTTCCTACCCTCATATTCAAATTGCTGACCTATTTTTTTTAATGCAATTAAAAAACATTTGCTTGCACAGGTCACGTGATATAACAATTTTAAATGGAAAATTCTGTGTTTTTACATAATCTTTTAGATCTTTTAGAATTTTAGTATTGCCCAGGTTACACCACGAGGAGATAAAGTCTGATCCTATCCCGTATGTTTTTTGTTTTTTTTTGTTTTTTCTTTGTTTTTTTTTTCTGTTTTTTTTTTAATTTGTTTCTTGTACTTTTAATTTTTTTGTTTTTTTTTCTGAATTTATTTTTATTTTTTATTGTTATTTTATTGTAGATTTTTCTGTTATTGTTTTGATTGTTTTGTTCATGACTCTTTTTTTATAATCACGAATATGTGTATCCTAGGGATTTTTTTTATAGGTTATGTTAATTTTAACCTTGTTTGTCACAGTACTATCTTAAAGTACAATATTTTACGAGTTTTTCCCGTTTAGTTTATTCAAATCGAATAAAATGTCGACTGTCAACAGATTTTTGTCCAAAAAATGGTATTTTTCTCACACTGTGTTCCAGTCTATACATTATTGCCAAGCACTTTCGTTGGACCCAGTCAAGAATTCTCAGCCACTGGAACGTACGACGCTGTGGCGGACTCACAAGTAAAAGTGTACTTACGTCAATTTCAGGCGCGGATCATCCAAGGGGGGGCAATGGGTGCAATTTCCCCCCCTACTTGGACCTTCCTTGTGCTGTGCGAAAATCTAAAACATCCGATCCGGCGGCGCCGCTTTGTCGAAGTCACCCAGCATATGTTTTTTTACACCGTTCCCAAGTAGCAAAGTAATTTTATAAAGGTTGTATAAACTACTATAAAATAAATTATTTATTTTGCTATTTGGGTTTTTTATCAGGTACTTTTCAATATTTGTCAATTTGTGCAAGTGCCCCCCTTAGGGAGCTCCTGGATCCGCCCATGGTCAATTTAGTCGCGTTTCACTCACTTCGGCCACTTTTTGCGCACTTAAATTCTTACTTAATCTAAACTAAGTTAGATCAAACGAATCTTAAAGCATATATTCTACCAGACCAAGCCGGAAAAATTTACAAATTTTCTTACTAAAAGGTACCTTTTTGCCCGTTCTCTCGGCGCGCTGTTACGTACTACTCGTATCAAAAGTGTTGGCTATTACGTCCACAAAACAGGAACCGTTACACTATTTGGCAAAGGACAACAACTGCCAGAAGACCTGGATAGTTTTTCACGCAATAAAGTTATCAGCCCTGTTAAAAAGATTAATTTATTGGGTGAAATATAATAGACCAAATGGTCGCAGTGGAAGATATGATTATTAGTAGGCTCACTCACATATCAACTGAACCTAACCTCTCAATTCAATTTTTTCATTTTCTCCAAACCTTTCCTTATCATTCACAAAATACTATATCTGTTCAGCTGTTTTTGAAAATAAGGTGAAAGGGAGACATTTTTCAATATAATTTAACAGATCTTTAAAACTATTTAACGTAAGTTAAAATTTCGGTTTTTCCACTCTTTCGTTTTTGAAATACGCAATGCATCTATATTCATTTTAAGAACAAAAGCTCGTTTGTACTTTTACTTCTCTGCATGATTCTCCTAGGAAGAAATAGACACTTTTTAATGACGTATGTGAAGATCTACTTTTTTGAGAAAAAAAAAATGAAATATCTCAAAAGATGTTGAGTTTTCATAATGCATATCGAGGTTAAATTTGCTCCTTAGGTCATGTTCTATCACGTCTCCAAAGGAATGTATCGAATTTCCAATAACCTTGTATAATAGATTGTTAGATTGTTAGATTATTGAAAACTCTTTGTTAGTTGCTATTTCCTTTGTTTCCTATTACTGCAGGGAAATTAGACAAAAAAATGAGGAAACCTGGATAAAATTAGTAAAAATCTGAACTTTTGCACAGACGTTCTTTGCGGTGTCCCAAACCCAAATCCACAAAAATCCCAACATGGCCTACCTAAGATATTGAAAGTCAAAGTTTTTCGCAAATATCTCGCGTCCTATCCATCGGATGCTCATGAGGTCAATGTGAAAGTTATGGAGAATTAAATTATCTACAAGTTGTTTTTTTTTTTTTACCAAACCGTCCCGTCCCCCCCCTTTTCGAGATATACAAGGTCAAAATATCAAAAATATGTTTTTTTACGAAAAAAAAAAAACGGGCAGCAATGAAGTTAATACAAAAGTTGTAGAGAATTCAATTGTCTACAAGATTGGTATTTTGCATTTTCCCCCAAAACCTCGCCCTTTTCGAGATATTCAAGGTCGAAATTTAAAAAAAAAACTGTTTTCCGCGAATATCTCGCTCCCTATGCATTAGACCGCGACGAAGTCTACATGCAAAAAAAAAAACGTTTTTTTTAAACATCGACCGTGAATATCTCGAAAAGGGCGAGGTTTTGGGAAAAAATGTAAAATACCAATCTTGTAGATAATTAAATTCTCGACAAATTCTATGTTACTTTATTGCTGCCAGATTTTTTTCATGAGATATTCGCGAAAACCATGTTTTTGAAACTTTGACCTTGAATATCTCGAAAAAGGGGGAGGGGGGGCGGTTTGGTAAAAGACAAAAAAGACAACTCGTAGATAATTTAGTTCTCTACAACTTTCATATTGACCTCATGGGCATCCGATGCATAGGACGCGATCTGTCTTTGACCTTCAATATTTTGGGTAGTTATGTTGGGATTTTTGTGATTTTTGTTGATTTGGGTTTGGGACACCTCAAAAAACGTCTGTTCAAAAATTCAGATTTTTACTAATTTTGTCCAGGTCATGAAAAGGAATGGTTTAGTTTCAGGTAAAATTGTGGCTACAAATATTGGTTTACTGTAGACATTGAACAGTAATTTATTTATATTTTGTCTATTTATGGTGAGTCAATTCTGTTCTGAGGCGAATGAAATGCTTAGACGTATACAGATTCAGAAAATTCTTCGTTTGGCATTGCGCTAGTAACCGACCGCCCACAATAAAGACGTCTACCAGTACTCTAGCAGTAAAGAGTAGACACACCCATCAATAGGCATGTATGTATCCGATTGCATGCTTCGTTTTCGCTTGCAGCGCTCTCGCTTGCTCTTATTGCCAACCCAATACGTACAATTTCCGATATTGTATTGTTAAGATTTAATGTTATTTGAATGTCTCCTGAACAAGAATTTTACACGTAACGAAACTATTTAAAAAAACCGCTGCCTAAGGAATCATTACTTTCACATCAAAATTTCCGAGTGGGCGGATGCCAAAAAAAATTTTGAGGCCTTTGGTTTCTGAGCGCACAGGAAATCACAATTTTATTTTTTTACTCCCTTTGGGGGTGGCAGTGGGGTTGGCTGAGGTCGAAACAAATTTTGAGGCCTTTAGTTCTTGTACACACACTAAAACATAATTTAATTTCTTTAGTCCCCTTAATAATATGGTGGAGGGGATAATGAGAGTGGTAA
The DNA here is from genome assembly GCA_936432065.2 of Rutpela maculata. NCBI lineage: Eukaryota > Metazoa > Arthropoda > Insecta > Coleoptera > Cerambycidae > Rutpela > Rutpela maculata. Next base: position 23,038,064 of record OW386293.2, read on the forward strand.
TGGGAGTGGCTGATATCAAAACAAACTTTGAGGTCTTTGGTTCTTGTAACCACTAAACCACAATTGAAATTTTTTACCCTTTTTAATAATGGGGCGGGGATGATAATGAGATGCAAAAGAGACCTTGGCTCCTCGTATATAGACTAAGTCTCAATTTTATAAACGCTTACTTGCTTGCTCTACCTCCCCATTTACATTCCAACCCTTCAACGGAACGAGATCAAAATATAATCTAATTCTAGATCTCGCTATAATACATAGTTATACCAAATTTCTGGACCATAACATAAATCGTTCCAGAGTAATCATACGCACAAAAAAGTTACAGAACGACCCACAGACAGACAGAAATGTTTCTATGCTCAAACTTAGAATCGTGACATTACGTGACTTTCTAAGCAAATTTGGGCAAAAAATGTCAATTTTTTTACGATAACTATACTTCCACCACGTGGAAATAAAATAAAAATTACTATCTAATATTTTTTGTTGTGGTCGAAGCAAGACATTTTTATTCCCTCATTTTCTAATGTGCTGATAAGAGAAGGTCTAATGCGGAAATAATCTGAAGCGAAATGCATTAACGAGTAAATTTAACAAAATGTAGAATTACAAACTAGTCAAAAAGTTTAAATCGTTAAATACCTCTAAGTCGGCAGTTTTCATATCTGTGAAAAAGCTGGGCTGATCTGCGGTAACCTCGCAACTGAATGGGCCGCTAATGGCTCTGGAAACATCCTCCAAAACGACTTGAGTTTCATTCGACTCCCTTTCGACTACATGAAACCCTTTTATTTTAAACTGTTTTATTGGTTGCTTTTCACTCGGCGTGTACCTATAGAATTCTCCGGCACCGCGATACCATTTCACAGAGTAAAGTGTGTCACCTTCTAAGTCAAAGATACACTTGAGGATTGCTTTGTGGCCTTGTACCACTGCGGGAGGAACTTTTATGTAGACTTCTTTCAGGGCCAGGCAACCTGAAATTAAAAATAAATGTTATAACTCCAATACAACAAAAATGGAATATGATTTTTTATTACTTATAAATAGTCGAGGAATCACTGAAGCGGTGTACCTGCACCCCCCGATCCTATGAAATATTTTTTATAGGCTAAAGCCCAGTAGTCTAGCGAACTGTTTTATTAGCCCAATCCATGAAGCTACCGGCACGGTAGCTCAATCGGTTAAGGCGTATTGAGTGGCGAATACGCTGATCGACTCGCTACCGCGCTCTGGGTTCGACCCCCAGCCCCGGTATTGACAACATCGGTGGGTGTGGATGTATGTCTGCGTTTTTCCGAATGTGTAACCCCCTTCCGGACAGCCTTGGCTTTGGATTTGGGGGTTGTCTACTATCTGTGGTGTGTTATTTACCTACAAAAATTTGCAAAATGAATTGCAAAATGAGTTCTTGAAAGTGTGTACAATAATATCCTGTAAAGTTTACATTCGCTCGGATGCAGAACATAAAAAAAAAGTGAAAAAATTTTTATTTTCATCCATTTTTTCAAGATTTTGAAATTAATTCAAGCTAGGAAAAATAAGAAATACAGATGGATAGATCACGAAATTATTTACGAACAAAAAATGCCCTAACAAAATTTATCGCTAAAACCACGATTTTCCCGGAAAAAAATTGTCAAGTGTAACGTTATAACTCGGAGCGAGATCCTTGCGTGTGCGCGCTTGAATACGCATGACTGTGACACCGACGCACTGAATTACATGTCACTAAATCAGAATTTGTTCAATATATGTGTGGTCTTCAATATATGTGTGGTCTTCAATATATGTGTTGGTTCATTTAAAATATGGAAATTGTAGCTTTCTGATGCTTTTTTGTTTTAAACAATGCAAGCAAAGGATGGATGGGAAAAATATACTTATATATATTATCACGCCTGAACTCAATCGCCGCAATAAAAAATATAGAAAAAAATTACAGCCTTTCAAAAAAATTATTTCTTCATTGAGAACTGTTAAATGTGTACACTTCATGATTCCTATGGTTTATTAAGTTGTAGTAACGTGAATTCACAAAAAAGTACATCTCAAATCAGTTTAATTTCCTTGCTTGATGATTTTCTTGATAAATATATATATTGAAAAAATAAAATATCACTATTTCGGAAAAAAATTATACTTTTCGAATGTTCAAACACAAATTCGTTTACTTGTATGCATTTTTTCGAAAATATGATCAATCAGATCATGATTAGAAATTGCGATTTTCACGATCTTATCTCGGATCTTATCTTCATCTTATCTTTGATTGTTTTGAATATAAATTCTGGAACTTTTCCAATACATTAACAAATGCTTTAAATAATCCATTGGATATAGCTGAAATGTGGATAGGTGTACCGGTAATAAATATAATACAGTAAAGTCACGTAAAAATTCATGCGAACGATTCAGCGGCTATATGTGTTGTCTATGTATGCGTTCATAATTATATATTTTCCCTCCATACTCACTATTTATCCTCCTATTCACTAAGAAAAATGTGTAATCAGAAAGAGAAAAAGGCTTTATTTTACTCGTTAGAAATGCTAAGAATTTTTAGAAGTTCCATGGTATGCATTTAACCGTGCGCTTGGCCGCGCAGAGTGACAAAGTTACTTCACTATTTTTTTCCAGGAATACCGTGGCTTTAGCGATAAATTTTATTAGAATATTTTTTGTTCAGAAACACGTGGTCTATCCACCTATATTTTTTATTTTTTCCTACCCTGACTTAATTTCAAAATTTTGAAAAAACGGATGAAAAAAATTTTTTTTCACTTTTATTTTATGTTCTGCATCTGAGCGGAATTTAACTTTTCAGAATATTGTTCTAAATACTTTCACGAACTCATTAAAAAAAATTATTCATTTTGCAAGTTTTTGTAGGTTTCACTCTGTCGTCTGGGCTATATTCATTTATTTATTTTATTATACAACCATTCAACAGGTGTTAACCCAATTTCAAAGTGGAAACAAAAAGGAGTATAATGTACAATTTATATAATAATAATAATAACTTTTCATTTTGTAAAAGTTTAAACAAACTGCATGCAAAAGGTAAGCGGTATAGTATGTACTGGTATCCAAACTACTAACCTAAAATATTTATTTTCTAAAACTTAGCATATAATTTTTACATACAGGCTGCTGTCCATTTTATCAAGGCCCTCGAAAATATCAAGCTTAATATCAATCGAGCAAAAATTATTTTTACAAAAATTGTGCCGATTTTTATAAGCTACAAAATGGTTTAAAGATATTTGAAATCCATAATCTACTTTAAGAGTTATGACGGAAAATTTTTGAATACTCAGGGAAAGGCCATGACAGGTTAAGATAAGTGTCCGTGCCTTTGCAACCTCTTTGCGTAAGATACTAGCACAAAAAGTTTTGACCTCAAAATATCTGGGACAATTTTTTTTTTCGAAAATCCGAAAAAAACATTTTTTTCTTAATCAAGTGAACCAATTTGTTTGTATTTCACATATATTGTAAATCTGCTCGTGACAATTTATTAATGATATTTTCAGGAAATCTTTTCACGAAGAAAAAAAAAATTGTTGCTTTTGAATTTTTTGAAAAATTTAAATAGGTACACCATTTTTTTATTAATTAGACACCATAAAATAAGCTACAACATATATTTTTCACAAAACTCTATCGAAGAAAAAATAATGTCAGGAACATAACAGAATTTTAATGCCATGGGCGTATGAAAAACTTATGAAGCTTTTGGCTTAAAAGATATTTTGACGTTTTATTTTGTTCAATTTTCCGCTCTGAATTAATTTTTTAATAATGCCAAAAGGAATTTATGAAACTGATAATTCGAGATTCTGCCGGAGGTGCCGCGTGTAACGTCATTAATTTTCATATTTTGCAGTTCATGATACATTATGGGGCCATTCAGAAATATGTCCGCTTCAGAGGGGAGGGGAAAATGTGGCAAAATGAAGGAGGGTATATGAAAAGTTCTCACAAAAAAAAAATGAAAAATAAATAACGTGTATAGTTGTCTTCAGATTTATTACACAAAAACTATCGGCGCCTTTGATCTTTACCGCACCGACCAATACGCCAACATTTTTTTACACGAATAATAAGTGTTTAGTCAACTTTAAGTACGTATTTAAATTTTTCAAAAAATTCAAAAGCATCAATTTTTTTTCTTCATGTAAAGATTTTCTGAAAATATCATTAATGAATTGTCACGAGCAGATTTACAATATATGTGAAATACAAACAAATTGGTTCACTTGATTAAGAAAAAAATTTTTTTTTCGGATTTTCGAAAAAAAAAATTTTCCCAGATATTTGAGGTCAAAACTTTTGTGATAGTATCTTACGTAAAGATACATCACTCGAAGGAACCACACGCAGAAAGGTTGCAAAGGCACGGACGCTTAGCTTAACCTGCCATGGCCTTTCGAATGTTTCTCTTTCCTAGAATGTTCTCCTAGGTCTTACTAGCAGTAATACTTCAACTTCATAAAGTGCAATATGCTAGCCTGTGTCTCGTATCTGTGTCTCAACTATAGTGTTTGTAAAAAAAAAGCTATAGGGTGTCTTGCTACTGTCAATTTGTTAAATAATGTTAATTAGTCAGGAAATAATTTTATTTATTATAAATTAAAAAGCAATGAGATTAAATTAAAATACGCACATTTATTTCATTTATCCTTAGACGATGCTAGCTAGCACAGTTGTGGAGCGAAAATCTATTTGAAAATACTTATTATTTCCAGTGTGAGTCGGGACTATTGTATCTCCTCACATTTATTCTGGAAATGAAAATATATACGGCTAGATGACCTGCAGAATTTCAAGCAGAACTGCTCGACTGGAAATCATTTTCCTCAGAGTATGCTGTATGAAAGTTTAACATTTAGAAAAACAAGTTTTCACAGATTTATTTTAATAATTTGTTTTTGTTCAAATATTTACCGCGTCATATATTTGTTAACCAGTAAACTTACAGTACAGCTCGTGTTAGATCATATTCATGTTTTAGTGACAAAAAGCTAACCTACATGTATTATACAGGGCCCCGTAATAAGGTGCAAACAAAGTAATTGTTAATTTCTTGTCGAAAATAAAAGTAAGTTCTTCATATGACATTGCCCAATTACATCACCCGAAGAGAGGTTTTTAATTTTTATCCCAATGATGTAAACAAGAAAAATAGCATGTCTTTTTGCTATCACATTTTTAATATTCGGTTTGTTAAATTTTACACTTAAACCAGAGACTAAATAATATAATATAATAGACACGTCACTCGAAAAGAGAAGCTCGTAATTTCTTTTATTTTTTTACGGGCTTCTACTGCGTATGTTAGAAAAATAAGAAAATATATGTCCTTTGATTTTTCATTATTCCAAATATGATACCACCCAAATTTGTGGGTATAGCCTGTTGGCAACACTAGTATTGTTAACTAAATTCTTTCTTAAATTTAGGAATGCGGTTATTTTATAGTATCCTAGCCTTAAATATATATTATTTGGTTCAAGGCATTCCAGTCTTTGTGTATATAAGTTATTTCATACAGCATATCAAACTAAAATTTAATAAAACGGAATATTTCCTCAAAGCCATTTCATTATTACCTAAATTCCCAAAGCGAGCTTTTGTGCTTTCGCGTATTAGATTGTTTATATATAAGAGAGAATAGAATTCAACATATATATATGTATATGATTTACTTATACAGGGTGTCCCAGATTTAAACGGACATACTCTAGTGGAAGATAGAGCACACTCAGAGTTCAAAACACCCCTATACTTAGCGTTGAATGTGAACCGTTTTTTTAGATACGGGGTGTTTTGTGGTTTTTGACCAGAACTTCAGTCCGCCATATTTTTGAAATGACTGCACATATTTAGATAAAATTTGGTATACATATTATACTCTTTTAGGTTAATGAGCAGCTTAAGTAATTTTGGAAAAATTCCAGGACCGACCTCCATTTCTTTAATATGGCTCTTAGGGTTGTTAATATCACACTGTATATTATTTTTTGGTAAATATTAGTAACTTTTTAAAAAGCCTATGGACCAGTTTATAAAATAATGTCATAATATTTGATGGCATATTTATGGTTATTCTTCAATAAATTTTCAAAAGTATTGAAATACCAAATTTGACATTCTATAAATAACACAATCCAGTTGCTAACATCATTATTTTATTAATTTTAGCTAAATACCCCTCAGAAGAGGTTGTTATTTGTTTTTATTTTGACATTCAGTGTTTCTAAGCTTTTTTTAGTTTAAATTTCATCCAAAATAATACACATTCCATTTCTTTCATGAAAGAAAAATAATGTTAGTGAAGAGGCTTGAATTAACAAGCACAATTTAAAAAAATATATTAGACACCTTTTGAAAATAACTTGAAAATATTAAAGACAAAAGTTTGCAATTTTATTTTGACAAAATAAATTTATTTAGTAGAACTTTGACTAATTGAACAAAAAAAAAAAATTAAAAACGGTGCAAATAATTAAAACTATAACTGGTTTTCAAAATGAATGCCCCCAGCGTCAATACATTTTCGAGAACGTTTTAACATGTTTAACGTTTTAATGTGTTTTTCACTTCCGGGTTATTTCTAATATTTTCATATACAGTAATAATTGTTTTTAGAAGCTGTTCTCGTGTATTGTACATCTCTGACTTGAGATGACCCCATAAAAAATAATCTAGAGGTGTAAGACAGGAGACCTCGGTGGCCAGTTTACCGGACCTCCGCGACCAATCCATCTGTTGGTGTAATACTGGTTCAGATGATCCCGGACCGATACAGAAAAATGGGGTCCAGCACCATCGTCCTGAAACCACAAACCTAGTATTGATGCCTTCTAATAAATCTGGCAAGATATCTCTAAGAAAGTTTAAATAAACTTCGCCAGTTAGCCTTTCTTCAAAAATGTGGGGCCCTATTAGATGATTATTGTAAATACCACACCACACATTAATATTAAATCTGTATTGGGAATGTTTCTGAATCACTGCATGTGGATTTTCCGTTACCCAAACATGCTGATTTCTACAGTTGTTAATTCCGTCACGTGTGAATTGGGCTTCATCCGTGAATAGAACTATCGATATTGTTCTTCTGTGAGCCAAAATCCACCTACAAAATGTTAAGCGGGGAACGTCGTCACCATCTTCTAGACGTTGAACTGTTTCAACATGAAATGGATACAAATTTTCCTTCTTTAATGTTCGCCATACTCTTGTCTTAGGTACTGCTAACTCATTACTTATTTTTCTAACATTTATGGATGGATTATTTTCCATAACCTGTAATATTTGCTCTTGTGGAAAAGCTCTGGGAACATGTTCATGCTTTGTCATTGACGGAAATTGTCCATGTTCCCTACCAAATTGGTATACCTCTGAAAACGTTTTATGATCTGGAACACGGCGATGTGGAAAACGCCTTTGATACTCTCTTTTTGCAGCTCTCTTTAATGCAACAATGTCATGTGTTAATCGCATCGTTTATTTTTTATTCGTGAAATAAATGGAATGTGCTTTATTTTGAATGTCAAAACAAAAACAAATAACAACCTCTTCTGAAGGGTATTTAGCTAAAATTAAAAAAATAATGATGTTAGCAACTGGATTATGTTATTTGTAGAATGTCAAATTTGGACTTTCAATACTTTTGAAAATTTATTGAAGAATAACCAATAACCAAATATTACGACATTATTTTATAAACTGGTCCATAGGCTTTTTAAAAGTTTACTAACATTTACCAAAAAATAATATAGAGTGTGATGTTAACGACCCTAAGAGCTATATTAAAAAAATGAAGGTCGGTCCTGGAATTTTTCCAAATCACTTAAGCTATTCATTAACCTAAAAGAGTATAATATGTATACCAAATTTTATCTAAATATGTGCAGTCATTTCAAAAATATGGCGGACCAAAATGGTATGGTCAAAAACCATAAAACACCCCCTGTCTCAAAAACGGTTCACATTCAACGGTAAGTATAGGGGTGTTTTGAACTCAGCTGAGTGTGCTCTACCTTCCACTAGAGTATGTTCGTTTAAATCTGGGACACCCTGTATATAGTATGGGAGCCAGCGACACTTTTGTAAGATCTGCTTAAAATTAATTTCTTATTTTTTGTGTTATATTTAGGCTATTTTTACAAAATCGACTCCTGCAAGCGCTCCAGCGCACAGTGGCACGAATCGTGATTTTTTCGTTCAAAATTATCTAGAGCACTTCTTTCGCAACCAATTGGGATAAAATTTTAAAAAAATATTCATTATTTAATTTCTAAGAAACGTAAGATTTTTCAATTATGCTAACCAAAATTATTGAGCTTAGCCAAAATGGCCATTTTTTATTTAAATATTAATAAAACTTACAAATATAAACTTTTTCTTATCCAATTTACATAAATCTTGTTACTTGAGGTCGCTGATTACGAATTTGATATCCAGATTGTCATAAGCCAACATGCAAGATGGCGGAATCAATGGCGGATATAACATGCTAAGAAATGATGAAAAATGAAATATTTTTGTTAAAGTTTATGCCGAGAAGTTTTGAATATTTCTAATAAGTACTTTTAAGTTAAAATAGATTAAATTTTATGTTTCATGGGTTGCGTAAAGAAACGCGCAAGTTGGTCAATAAGGCAATGCGTTCAAAAGAACCAGCCGACTGGGAAACTTATAAGTTAACCCAGCGAAGGTATAAAAACTTCATTAACAAGCAGAAAAGAGAGAGCTGGAAGGCCTTCTGTGGTACTATTGAAGACCTACCGGCAATAGCTAGACTACGCAAAGCTCTCTCAAAAAACCCATCATCGCGGCTTGATTGCATCAGGCTGCCAGATGGGTCTTATACAAACAATGACCGGGAGACAATTGAGTGTCTTCTTGATGCTGACAGAATTCAGATCGGAAGCAATTGCCACCGACTGGAAAAAGGCGTCAGAGGTGATTACATATGAAAGACTAAGATGGGCTGTATCAACATTCGACCCATTTCAATCGCCAGGACCTGATGGTATCTACCCAACCCTTATACAAAAGGGCGCTGAGGTACTATTAGGACACTTGTATCATCTACTTAGATTCTGCCTAGCTTTAGGATATATCCTGGAGAAAGGTTAAAGTGGTCTTCATACCAAAGACAGGTCGTAGTATATACGACCAGACTAAGGCATTTAGACCAATAAGCCTGACATCCTTTCTTTTAAAAATATTAGAAACGCTAATAGAAAGGTATATAAAGGATGAGGTATTGGTGCGATCACCAATTCACCCCAACCAACATGCATACCAAGCTGGGAAATCTGCAGAGACGGCCCTTCATCAGATCGTCGTAAGAGCTGAGAAGGCGCTGGAACAGAAAGAACTAGCCTTGGTGGTATTTATGGATATCGAAGGAGCATTTAATAATCCTACCTTCGATTCTCTCTGTCAAGCAGTTGCGGACCACGGCGTGGACCGTACCATAGTTAGATGGATATCGTCCATGCTGAAAATCCGCGACATTGAAATTACGCTTCGAAATGAAACGGTTAGGGCCAAGGTGGGGCGGGGGTGTCCGCAGGGAGGAGTACTGTCTCCGCTATTGTGGAACCTTCTGCTCGACGGGCTACTGGCCGAATTAAACGAAGCAGGTTTCTATGCACAAGCATATGCAGATGATCTGGCTATCATGATAAGAGGCCGATTTGAAAAGACTATTGCAGGGCTCATGCAAAGGGCTCTCAACATAGTTTAGGAATGGTGCAACAGACACGGGCTCTCTGCCAACCCTGGCAAAACAGAGCTAATGCTGTTTACTAAAAGGAGAAAAGTAAGCGATTTCCCGCTTCTTTCTCTCATGGGCACACGTTTGTGTCTTTCCCGCACAGTGAGATATCTAGGGGCAACCTTGGATTCCAAACTGTCATGGAAGGACCACGTGGAAGTTCAAACGAGGAAAGCGTGCGCATCTCTATGGATGTGCAAGCGCATCTTCGGTCTTAAGTGGGGTATAAGTCCAAAGACTACTCTCTTGGCTTACACTGTTATGGTACATACGCGGCACTGGTGTGGTGGCGCTCCCTAGAGAGCTCCACAATCAGAGCTCGCCTATGCCAAGTTCAAAGACTAGCGTGTCTAGGTATAACAGGCGCAATCAGGACCACTCCAACGGATTACGATGGAGGCCATTCTTGGACTCACTCCCTTGCACGTTGAAGTGGAGCTTGAAGCTAGGAAAGCAGCAAACAGACTGTTCAAAAATGGAATGTGGAACATGACGGGCCAAGGGCTAGGGCACACAAAGGCTCTGGCTCTACCGGTAAGGGACCAGGTTATTGCTCAATCAGATGATGACCGGTGTCTCCCCGTCTACTCTTTCACAATTCCATATACCGTCGTGTTTCCCAGTCGAGAACGTGACAAAACGCATCTCCTGAGTCCCGGTGGTCTGGAATGGTACACAGACGGATCCAAGACTCAGGAGGGAACGGGCGCAGGCATACACGGATGCAAACCAAGGGCTTGTATATCGGTGCCACTTGGTAGGTACCCTAATGTGTTACAAGCAGAAGTGTATGCCATACTACGATGCGCAAGCGAAAATCTCAGTAGAGGTTTCGTAGACAAACATATTTACATATGCAGCGACAGTCAGGCGGCTCTGAGGTCCCTTGCGTCAAACAAGGTGACCTCTAGGCTGGTGCTTAACTGTCGAAACATTTTGACCGAACTTTGTGAACGCAACTCTGTTAAACTCATATGGGTGCCCGGATACAGTGGTGTGGAGGGCAACGAAGAAGCAGATCGTCTGGCGGGAGAAGGAGCAAAAACTCCCTTCCCTGGCCCTGAGCCAGCCTTCGGTCTGCCAAGGAGTCTGATTCACTCAGAACTGCAAAACTGGGCTGCGGCACAGTTTAACAACTATTGGGCTCGAGCCCCCGGTATGAGGCAGTCGAGGCTCCACATAAAGGGGCCCTCGGCTGCCTTTACCGTAAAGTGGTTGCTTGGGCTCGATAGAGAAAAAATGAGACGGATGGTGGGCCTAATAACAGGACACTGTCCTCTGAACAATCACCTACATACAATGAGGTTGAGAGATGATCCAACTTGTCGGATGTGTGGAGTGGAGGATGAAACCATCACTCATATCCTATGCAGTTGCGCCCCATTAGGAGCGTCAAGGCATAGGCTCCTCGAGAGGCAATTCTTCCATCCAGAGGAACTACGGGATATCCCTTGGAACAGGCTGCTCTCCTTTGTGGAGAGCACGTCGCGAAAGTACAATGGGCCGACAGGCCTGAGTACTGCGGATTTCGACATCTGCTCGCGTTCTCTAATAATAATAATAATAATGTTCCAGGAAGAAATTTAAGAAGGCAGATCCAAGATGGGGGCAATTAGGTGATAAAACTGACTTAAAAATAAATTAAATGCATTAAACTAAACAGCCTATTCCAAAGAAGTATTAAGAAATTAAAAAGGAACAAATCTTCTGAAATTTTCAAATATATCCAATATAGCTGCCATACGTTAATTATCAATCATAAATATGCGATTCAGTCCACCATTAATTTTGAACATAACCTTAAGTAGGTCATATTAATATTTCCTTTTTTATCTGCTAATGATATAATAAATACCTAAAACAAGAATATTAAACCTAACACAACCTAAGGCAAGAGTTTTACACCATAAACTTTAAACCTAACTTAGTGCAAACATTTTTCGTCAGTGTTTAACTCTTAAATTTCTCTGTTTAATTTGTGTTTTTCAAATAATATTAATACTCCAATTGAGTTGATACATTTTTTAATTGTTGATTATCCTAAATACATTTAAATAATATTATTAGCACATAAAAAAAAGAAATATTAATATGACCTACTTAAGGTTATGTCCAAAATTGATATGAATATGATTGATAATTAATATATGGCAGCCATATTAGATATATTTGAAAATTTCAGAAAATATTTAGTTTAATGCATTAAATTTATTTTTAAGTTAGTTTTGTCATCTTATTGCCGCCATATTGGATCCGCCATATTGAATTTCTTCCTGGAACTTAAAATGTAGTCTATTTTAACTTAAAAGTACTTATCAGAAATATTCAGAACTTCTCGGCATAGTTTAACAAAAATATTTCATTTTTCATTATTTTTTAGCATTTTATAGACGTCATTGATTCCGTAACCAGCGACCTCAAAAACCCACGAGTAACAAGATTTATAAAAATTGGATAAGAAAAAAGTTTTTATTTGTAAGTTTTATTAAGATTTAAATAAAAATTGGCCATTTTGGCTAAGCTCAATAATTTTGGTTAGCAGAATTCAAAAATCGGCTCTCTTACTTTTTATATCCCAATCGGTTGTGAAACAAGTGCTCTAGATAATTTTAGATGAAAAAATCACGATTCGTGCCACTGCGCAGCGGGATAACATCTGACGGAACTTTTTTGCTTGTGCCAAAGCCGTGTTCCGTCAAATCGCCAGTAGACAGTTTTTTAACAATTTTGAATAATACACTACTGGCAGTTTTAACCATTTCTGTCAATTATTTATGTTAATGACATGAGCATGCCGCACAGTGGGCCAGATTTCTCATTTTGAAGCTCATAAATAGATTTTTGATAATCACCAATCACAAAACCAATACCGTTAATGGGTTTACAGATGATTGAATTAAAATCATACATAGTTATTTTCTTCTTAAAAAATATCTTATTCATTGCTAATCCCCTCTAAACAGAGGCTCCAACAGGACGTGCAACATTAGTTAAAGTTGATGTTCTCTGTGAGAAGACGTGTCGACTTAATTACAGTGATACTGTGAAGTTTTATCATGGCAACTAATACTCAAGGTATGTATATTCATCGTTTATATCATTATATGCATAAGATAATAGGTTTATATAAACTAAAATACTTTTCTAATATTGATATATATAAAATGACACTTTTCAAAACTGACGTGAGTGCCAAAACGTCCAACTTTTCATAACCAGTTATGAAAAGTTAAAGTTTACCTAACTGGTAAGGCAAAGTTCATTATATCATCAATTAAGAAAAATAAACAACTCTCAAAAAGGAAAAGAAACAATGTTTATTCAACACAAAATTGAATACTGATTAAATAAAGTGGAAGCTTTTAAATCCTTCTTTCCTTCAAAATATGCTAGCAAAACTTTTTCATTAACATTTACCTCATGCTATCAAATTAGAATTTCAAATAATATTATAATTTGGCTAAATAACGTTTGTCAATTTTGACATTAAAATTATAATGTGTAATAATAGCCCAGGAATTTTAGTCCATATATCGCTTCTACCCGGAATTAATTTTTGTAAAGCTGAAAATGTACAGGATTGTAGTTTTTGTCCAGGACAACGCGTACCAAAAAGTCCCCTACTCTCCCCCGTCGGTTTCCCTGTTTTTGTGGAGCAACAAGGGCCTAAGTCGCAGAAATTGCAGAGTTGGCTATAAAGTGCAGCAAAAAGGTTGTTACTGAACCGATTTGGTTCGAAATGGTCAGAAAAGCGTCGGAGAAGCATATCTGTTCGTATTTCAGATGTTTTATGCATATTTTGTTCATAATTTTCCGTTACTATTATGAACTAAATATGCATGGAATATCTGAAATACGGATATGCTTCTCTGAAGCTTTTATGATCATTTCGACCCAAATCGGACCAGTAATAACCTTTCTGCTGCACTGTATAGCCAGCTCTGCAATTTCTGCGACTTAGGCCCTTGTTGCTCCGCAAAAACAGGGAAGCCGATGGGGGAGAGTAGGGGAATTTTTGAAAGTGTTATGCTGGACCAAAACTGCAATCCTGCAAATTTTCAGCTTTACAATATTTAATTCCGGGTCAAAAACTAAAATTCCTGGGCTATAATAGCAGCAAAGGTAAATATGAAAAATAGTACTTAATTTTTAAGATCTTTAAATACACATATTTCATTTGGGTTTAAACAAACATCCACTCGTTACACAAAATAAAGTCTTTCGTAACTGGTTATATAAATATTTAAATGAAGTTGAATTAATAAAAATAAAAATATCACGAAGTTTATATAGACTTATACTAAAAAGTAACAGTTACGAACAGTAATTATTTACTATGATGGAAAGCATATTTAGTGTACTTTAAGGAAATATACTATATATTTTAAGTGGTAGCGGGTGGTAGAACATTGCGCGCAGAGAATTGTTTATATTTCTTAAGACCCTATTGGGCCTATTCAACCTCAGAGTGCCGAAAGTTAATCCCGGTCGGTTAATGGTTGGTTATGATTTCCATAGGCCAACTGAATGAGCATGAGTAGTCTAAGGAATTAAAAATTGATATTTCCACCAAAATAAATGCATTTATTGAGAAAGTATTGGCTACAGAGCTAAAGAAGCAACAAAACTGTACGTAGATCTCTACAGCTTGTTTTACATCCCAGTAACAATACATACAATTCTGGTCCATGGAGCAGAAGTTATATCAAAGCGGCATTGCTTCTTGGCCAGTTGTGGGAAGAGACGGTGGAAGCATACAATAAACATTTTTAACAATATCGTGAGCAAAGCACGTGGAAAGTGTTTAGATTTAATATCATTACAAACGAAGGTTTGTTGCATGCTTTACTTGTTTCTTCAGATCCACTGATTTCTAGCCTGTCACCAATGACACGTAAATGTGGATCCCTTCCATTGGAAGTAATCTGATTGCTTCAAATACACCGGCACACAAAAAAAATGTCGTGAACCAGAAACAAAACTTATCAAAATGTATATACTTTTGTGCGCTGAATCCGAATCTGCTATCAGATTTGGCCTATTTCATTGAATTTTTTTCTACATTCGATGAAAGTCAAAATTTCCCTTGAAAACTGAGGACATTTGACTTTCATCAAATGTAGAAAAAGATTCCGATAACATAAGAAATAGAAAATTTGACCAAGTTATATAATACAATACTTTTGGCAAGTCAAGGAAAAAATTACTCTAACGGAGTCTTTGAATGCATAGAGATGCATGCAGTCACGATTAGAGAATATTATTTATGTATTATGCAAATCACAACTTACACACTTTTTTATTAATTATGAAAATACCCACTTTCTGTATATTGTTGCCTTAATCTGGGCACACTAATATACTAGTTAGGTAAATATTTTAAAACACTCATTATTGGAGAACCAATCAAAACAACTACTCTTCTAGCTAATACTGGCGAAGTATTGAATTACATGATAGGATTCTTACACTCAAAGAAATAGTATGGGTAAATTCAACAAAAAAAATGGTTAACTAACAATATCGTTAATTTTGTTAAACTAAATTATATTGATGGTATTTTTAAATAAGAGGTGATTGTTATTTTAATTAATAAAAAGTTGTCGTACAACAAAACAAACATTAACTTAAAAAATAGATGAATAAGACTATTATTTTTTTCGTCTGACTATTATTTTGTTGAATTCTGTCAAATTAAACTAGATAATAGTATATTTTATTTTTAACTATTATCGAATTGTAATTCTAACCCAGTATTAGTTCGCTGTATTATTGTCCTTGGTAGACAAACAAATATTATTGTCGTCTTCTAGAAGTTCTGAAAGAATTACCATAAAATTTGCTTGCTTACCACGTAGTTTATTACAGAAATTATTCCCAGATGACGCCACATACAAATCACTGACAATAATCAATCATGCATTATCTTATACTCTTATGAATTTATAGAAAATTAATAACATGATTGCAATGTTCAATTTCTCTCAGGGATCATCGATATATTTGGATGGATCTTATAAACGATCTCTAATCTTTGGTTTGGGTGGTCTGATGTCTCAATACTGAGATTTTGGCTAACCAAAAAAAACTTCATCATACAATAAAGTGTAGATCAACCTAAAAATTAGTTGGTGAGCAAAAAACAAAGTCGTTGTACTATTTAATTGTAGACCAAATTGAAAATGGTTAATGAACATAAAAAAATGTCATTGTACTATTTAATTTGTTACAAGAAGATATGATTATTAAACTACTATTTGTTTACGAAAACAAATAAAGTTGTATGACTATTCTTTTCTGATTGATTTAACTATGAAACTAGATAGGCGCGATTTCATATGCTCTTTTTGGTTGAATTTATCCTATCACTTTCTTTGAGTGTAGCATCTTAAAGAAAAAAATGTATTGAAAATACTTAAATCATTTATTTACATTTAGTTACTCACATTTTTTTTTATTTAATATGAAATTATTTACTTTCTGTATATTGGTACCTTAATCGGGTCACGCTAATATTCTACTTAGGAAAACACTTTAAAACACTCATTATTGGAAAAACAATCAAAGCAACTACTCTTCTAGCTAATACTGACGAAGTATTGAATTACATGATACGATTCCTGGCATTTTAAGGCAAAAAAATATATTGAAAATACTTAAATTATTTATTGAAATTCAGTCATTCATAACAATTATTGAACCTTACATTCTATTTCAACTCTAGAAAAGTTGTACAAGTTTTGCATAATGCCTAAATAATATTCTCCCTAAATAATATTCTCTAATCATAATAAAAGCAAATCAATAAAAATAATTAATTGTAAAAAATAAATCAAGAATAGGCTTGTACATAATGAATGAATGTTTCTACACTCTACTGATGAGAACTAAGGAGTTCGAAAAAACTAGTACAACTTTTCTAGAGTTGAAATAGAATGTAAGGTTCAATAATTGTTATGAATGACTGAATTTCAATAAATAATTTAAGTATTTTCAATATATTTTTTGCCTTAAAATGCCAGGAACCCTATCATGTAATTCAATACTTCGTCAGTATTAGCTAGAAGAGTAGTTGTTTTGATTGTTTTTCCAATAATGAGTATTTTAAAGTGTTTTCCTAAGTAGTATATTAGCGTGACCCGATTAAGGTACCAATATACAGAAAGTAGATAATTTCATATTAAACAAAAAAAGTGTGAGTAACTAAATGTAAATAAATGATTTAAGTATTTTCAATATATTTTTTTCTTTAAAATGCTAGGAATCCTATCATGTAATTCAATACTTCGTCAGTATTAGCTAGAAGAGTAGTTGTTTTGATTGGTTCTCCAATAATGAGTGTTTTAAAGTATTTACCTAACTAGTATATTAGTGTTCCCAGATTAGGGCAACAATATACAGAAAGTGGGTATTTTCATAATAAATAAAAAAGTATGTAAGTTGTGATTTGCATAATACCTAAATAATATTCTCTAATCATGATAAAAGCAAATAAATAAAAATAATTAATTGTAAAAAATGCAGTCACATATTAAAAATTAAAGAAAAAGATAACTGACACAAGAATACTTATATTTTATAAAAACATAATAAAAAAACATACAATACATAGTTATGTAATGGTGATGACGGTAAGCGTTTTCATGAAGTAATGCATTATATATTACTGTAAACTACATGTCAAAGGGGGTTTGCATATATTCCTCAACTGAATAAAAACAGTGAGTAAGGAAATGCTTTTTCATTATCACTTTAAATTTATTAGGGTTATTCAAATTTTTTAAGTTATTAGGTAGGCGATTAAACAATTTTTAGTTGACTTCGAAAGTCGATAGCGTGGTGTTCGGAGATCACCTCCATAGGCCAAATCTGATGACAGATTCTGATTCAGCGCACAAAAATACATGTATTTTGACAGGTTTTGTTTCAGATTCACAACTTTGTGTGTGTGTGTGTGTGCGTGCGTGCGTGCGTGCGTGCGTGCGTGCGTGCGTGCGTGCGTGCGTGCGTGCGCGTGTGTGTTGCCTGTAGGTGGACGCCAATTACACAGATTCTCCGATAGGATTTGCTAGACTCGATCTCAGTATTTCACTTAATAGCTCAGATCATTCTGGCCTGTCAAAAAAATTTGCTATCTCTCTGCAAATCTTGCCTTGAAAACAGAAAACAGTTTGTACAATGTAGCAGTCAACAATTTGCTGCTAGATCTGTCACTTCTAGAGTCCTACAAGGATCCGTGCTGGGACTATTATTATTCAATATATACATCATAACATTAAGAATGAGAAAGAAGCAAATTGTTTACTTTACGCAAATATGTAACACACATAGAAGTGATCCGTAAGTGACCGCATTATCAACCTCTGACCTTCCATATCTTAAATTCTGTCAATTTTTTGGTCTTGCATCCATTTTGTGTGGGATCTTCTAAAATCGTCAAAAATATGTTTTTGTGCATTTATTCAATGTAATGGTTATTAAATAACTAACGATCAAATAAATAGAGAAATGAAAATCTACTGGGAAAAGTAAACCATAACGAAAAAGTTTCGATATGAACAAAAAAATAACAGCCGTTAGAACCGCTAAGTTCGGTTGCTGAAATTGAGTTTAACGGCGCCAATTTTTTTTATGAATTTTTTTTAAACAGTCGTAAAGAAAGTATCAGTGTTGTAGGGGTTTCCTTACTTCAACATTTTTTCAGACAAATGTACTTATTGCTTTTCAAGTTCAACCAATAAACAGTAATATGTAATCCTAAATATTGTCACTGCATATTGAAATTCCAGTATAATAAATCTAAATAAACTATATAATGAATAAACAACTATATGCGAGTTAGCGTCGTAAATAATTTCAATGTGTGTAAATAAAATATCTACATGATTATTGTGGTCCGTATAAACTGTTAAATGTTATACCTACTTTGGCAACAATTTATTATATGATTTACAATGCCCCAATAGTGTTGGTGTGTGGTGTAGTTTTAATAAATTATAAATATAAGTACGTAGTTATACGCGATGTGAATATAGTTTACACATGTCTGAAATTTAACTGCTTACAATGTGGTTTATTAGTGCCCATATTATTCTATCTGATGTAAATTTATTTATATAAACTGTGAATGGGTAATAAAATTGATGTAGGACTTGTTCGACAATTTTTATACAAATTTCTGGATTTTGATGAAACCTTGTGCAATGTGTTTGTAATAATGTTTATAAAAAATTGAAAAAAGATTAGAGTAGGAAATGATCGGAAGGGGTAGAAAATACCCCTTTTATCACGGGTTCCGTAACTTGTAGAATTAGGCCAAAAATTAAAAGAAAAACAACATCTTTAACTTTTTTGGTCCAAAATAAGATCTTTTTACTTTTGTGATTTTTTTCGAAAAATGCGTATTTTTCGAGTTATGACCACTCGAAAATTCCTAAAAGTGGGGTGGGGAAATGTAAAAGTTGAAAAAAAATCTTTAAAAAATCAGGTGAATGTATCATCGAAATTCAAGACTTTTTTTATTTGCAACTAGAGTGGGTTTTCACCGAGTTCTTCCGGAAAAACATGAAAAACTACCTCTTTCTTTGAAATTGTAGCGCTTTAAAAATATGTAGGTAATTTAAAAATTTGAAAAAATTCGGACATATCCGTTGAGGCATTCTAAACATTTTTTGTCTCTTGGAGTTATTTTGTAACATGCTAATTTTCCGAGTTACAGGCAGTTTTTCACGATTAATGTACTACATTTTTGCACATTAAAAAATATATGAAAATTTGAAAAATAAGCATGATTTATATATATATTATTATAAAAAAATATGAAACCTATACAGGGTGATTCTTTTAAGGCGGCCATTAGAATATTTCCCACTTGCAGAAAAGATAGAGATTTGAGATTTGGTACCCTACCATAGTCGACCATTGTGGATCCGAAAATAATAATTTCAAGATGGCGGCACTTCCGGAAATTCCGGAAGTTGATACCAACTTGCTTATTTTAAACGGAACACCTTATATATTTTCGACTTTTCGAAATGGTCATAAAATTCTGAGTCAAAACATGTAGCACATCCTATACGTGAACCGAGCAGTTTCGGAGATATATGACATTTTATAAAAAATTTGACAGGTGCAACGGTTTGCAAGAACCGTTATAACTTTCTTCGTGTAGGAGATCCTTATTTGCTCTTTGGTACGTAGAAAGAACACAAGATGAGCTACTCTTTACAAAAAAATAGATTCCAAAATGGTATACCAAGTGTTTTATTTTTCTCGTTACATTTTGTCAAATTCAAACCTCAAAAACTTTTTTTATTTCAAATGGAACACCCTGTATTTTTTTACATCAAATTATGTTAAATTAAATTCCCTTTTATCTAGTATTAGCATTGTAGGGGTTAAAGTTACAACTTTTCGAAATATTGGCGATTTTCTTAAATGTCCAAGAATTTTTAGTAAAAATTGCCATCAACTTACCCATGATTAGAAACAATCATTAATGTCAGTCATTATCTTTTTTTAAAAAATGCCAGCACCTTTAAATTACACCCACTAGATTTGTTTATTATTTATGGAGAATGTGATAAAGTAATAATACCAAGAACGTGTAACACTTTTGCTAATCGATAGCCACTTTATTGTTTCAATTGTTTCTTCTACGTTTTTTTGGATAAATTATAATTTTCAACAAAAACTTGCGAAAAATTCAAAGTACATGTGTTAGATATAGGACATGCTGATATAAGTCCACCTCAAATTTAATTCTACATCGATTGCCATAAATAAATTTAGTACGTACTATTTGATAGAGCCAAATATTCTAAAATTATCCAATATGCGGTTTACAGTGAATGGTGGACGGTTTTTGTTCTTGTGGGTATCGAGTAGCAAATGTGTTACATGTTCTTGGTATTACTTTATCACATTCTCCATAAATAATAAACAAACCTAAAAGTCTTCGTTGGTGTAATTTAAACGTGTTGGTGTTTTTTAACATAAAATAATGACTGACATTAATGATTGTTTCTCATCATGGGTAAGTTGATGGCAATTTTTATTAAAAATTTTTGGACGTTTAAGAAAATCGCCAATATTTCGAAAAGTTGTAACTTTAACCCCTACAATGCTTATACTAGAAAAAAGGGAATTTAATGTAACATAATTTGATGTAAAAAAATACAGGGTGTTCCATTTGAAATAAAAAAAGTTTTTGAGTTTGAATTTGACAAAATGTGACGTGAAAAATAAAACACTTGGTATACTATTTTGGAATCTATTTTTTTTTGTAAAGAGTAGCTCATCTTGTATTTTTTCTACGTATCAAAGAGCAAATAAGGATCTCCTACACGAAGAAAGTTATAACGGTTCTTGCAAACCGTTGCACCTGTCAAATTTTTTATAAAATGTCATCTCCGAAACTGCTCGGTTCACGTATAGGATGTACGACATGTTTTGACTCAGAATTTTATGATAATTTCGAAAAGTCGAAAATATATAGGGTGTTCCATTTAAAATAAGCAAGTTGGTATCGACTTCAGGTATTTCTGGAAGTGCCGCCACCTTCAAATTATTATTTTCGGATCCGCAATGGTCGACTATGGTAGGGTACCAAATCTCAAATCTCTATCTCATCTGCAAGTGGGAAATATTCTAATGGCCGCCTTAAAAGAATCACCCTATATAGTTATGCCATTTTTAACGGTTCAATATAATTTTTGAATTGAAAATTTGAGAAAGTTTTCCAGAAATATTTGTTTTTCACAATTTTCATTTGTTAATGATAAAAGTAGGAGAACTGATTCAAAGGGTTGAAATAAAAGTTTTTTTAATCAAAAGCTTTTTTCAAGAAAAGTAATGCAGTAATATAGACAAAGAACATATTGCCACATGCATATAATCTGTGACAATGTTGCTTGCATAGTTTTGATAATTAAAAAAAATACAATTTTGTAAACTGAAATATGCCACGCCACATGTGAAATATTGTCTACAAAGGAGTGTTGAAAGTTGCAATTTTTTGCAACAAATTCCACTAAATAATTTATATAAAAAGGAATAAAGGTTAAGATAACCACCACTATTTCAAATTCGCCCTGTATTAGATAGTGAAATAATGGATTTACACAATCTACACTTCAGTGGAATTCATTCGCCATTTTCCCATTTGCATTGTGTATGTACACTTCAACCGCTAATTTAGTTCGCATAACTATTGTTAGTTTTGATATGACAAACAAGACCTTTATAAATAATATTTACATATCCACATTTGCATATCTAGATTTCCATCTTCAGTAATTTTATTATTTATAAATTAACATACGCCCGGAAACTCTACCATTATAACAACAAACTGCATTTAATTCAACAAACGTAAATACGTTATATGCGTTTCATGAAGTTTGCTTTTACGTAATTCTAAAAACTTTACTAGTTAATTTTGACGTTGAACGTTGTTGCAAATAATTCCCTATGTTAATATAATATTAGTATTTTGTATTTTAGTTTAATTAGTTTTTGTCAGAACAGACGCGCTTTATGCTTTGGTATGTTTACAATAGTATACAGAGTGTTTCGTCATCGACGGAAAGTTTTAAGGGTGTGATAAAGGAGGTCATTTAGAATCTATATGACCATACCAGGTGGCCATGAGAACCGGCCCAGGCTGTAGGCTCGTTTATTTATGGATCAACTGTTTTGAAATTGGGAACATGTTTCGGTTTCGACGGAAATAACATCAAATTTGATTTCTTATATTTTGGTATTTTTGAATTCTACGGACCAAATTCTATCTAATCACGTTGCGAAATTTTCATTTTTTTCAAAAATAATTTTAAAATTTTTAATTTCATTTTTCAACCCAGAAGACTGTGACTGAAATAAAATTAATATTAAGTGTATTTTGGGGCAATAAATTTTAAAGTGTTGGTTTTTAATGAGAAAGTCATTTTTTTTTAAATGGAACGTGTATGAACCATCCACAACAGTAGATAGAGAATTATATTTCGAATACGACAATATGCAATATAGTAAGGAATCTAGCATCCAAAAAGACGCGTCTAAAATGCCGAACCCTGAACTCGCGGGTATAAAATTTAAAAAATGTGGATATTATCCAGAATTTTATGCCGAATTCGATTCCAGAGGGCGCGATGTCGGCCAAGATTGCGAAATTGCAAAAAAAGTAGTAATTTCGAAAAAAATTTGGAACTTAAATATTGCATTATCTTTCATTTACATTGCATTTGCGAGCTTATTTATAAAGATTTTTTAATAATTCTTATATCAATCGAAAGCTTAATGTTTGTAGTTTCATACAAGTGTAATAGAGAGACATTATTTTCATTATAAACAACACTATAAATTGTTTAAACAATATGTGCTCGGAAAGTGTAGTGTAATTTTCGGCATCGAGGTACTTTTGTTATTATTGCAGACAGATGTGTGGTTATTTGAGACGAAATACGTAGAATAGACCAACGAACATTTTTTATTAAAACAATTTTTTAATTCGCTGAATAATTTAGGAGATACGATTTTTTTAAAATGATGCGCATTTTTTTGGTCTACCGTGCGCGCGGTCTTGTCTCAATTTTTCCACCTATGGCAAGTTTTATTTGATTTATCAGTTATATAAATCCGCCATCCTTTACCACAACACAATTAACATTTTATTCTTATACAGCAGAGGACAATTAACAAAATAAACAAAAAAAATCTAATAATATACACCAGGAGGAAATGTAGAGAATTTTGAAAAATGTAGGTTGGCAAGATTATTGTGACGGGCACTGTACATTATTTTGTTAATATTTTTGTAAGGTATAAGCAGCATTTTTGTAACGTCTTTCATATGAAAGTTCGTGCAGATCATACATAATGCTTACAAACAGAACAAATTATCTGTATTTAATTTAAGAACAACTACAATGAAATTAAAATATTTTTTGTCTTGACAAAATAATGATTGTATGTATTGTAAATTCTGTGCACATAATACATATGATATAACTAAAATTGGAGTATTATAGGTAAGTGATTATACATATGATTGATGTAATAATGCTATAATTAAGTGTATTGATGTAATAATACTATATAGTCCACTCAAATTAGGAAAAAAACGCCGTTTTAAAGAAAGATTTTGAACAGCAGTTTCTTTGCATAGATAGTAAGTACTCAACTTTTAGAACAATTTTTTGCTTATGCGCAGAAAAAAAAGACATGATTTTTGAGATATATACATATATATACGTTTTTTCGTGTTTTTTCATTTAGACTTTCATATCTCGAAAAGTACGCATTTTTAAGACTAATTGAACATGGTAAACGTGTTCAGAATACGATTTATTAGAAAAAGAGTTCTATACATTTTCCCGATTATCCCATTGGTTTTTCCGGAAAAGCGACTTAAAAAATATATCTATGTGTTTTTTTCAGGTTTTTTTATTTTGAATGCAAATATCTCGAAAAGCACGCGATTTTAGGGCTAAATGAACATAAATAAACTTGTTCAGAATGATTTTTCAAATCGCTTTTCCGGAAAAGCCAATGGGATAATCGGAAAAATGTATAGAACCTTTTTTGTAGGAAGTCGTATTTTGAACACGTTTAAGTACCTATTTTCGTTTAGCCTTAAAAACGCGTACTTTTCGTATATATGTATATATCTCAAAAATTATTTCTTTTTTTTTCTGCGCATAAGCAAAACCTTGTTCTAGAAGTTGAGTACTTACCTCCTATGCAGAGAAACTGCTGTTCAGAATTTTTCTCCGCTTTTTTCCTAATTTGAGTGGACTAATAATATAAGCTTAGGTTAAACAAACACTTTTGACATCGGCCTTCACAAAAACAACCTATTTATGCACGCCAAACCGGCCTTAGCATAACTGCAATTTCCAATGCAATTTTGGAATTGTTTACGAAATATGTTTCCAGGCGTTACATTTGGACGGACACTTTTTGTCATAAGTCTTGGTACTAATATATTGTCCTTCAAAACCCAACCAAAATCTTTAGGGTTGGGAAGCATTGGATTGACGCACCTTACTATCTTCCAAATAATTATTTGGTAGGCAACTCTAAGAATGTGCTGGTGAAATGAGTCTTCAGTTGGTGGCAAATTTCGAATATCCAATTTGCAAGTGTGACATAAATGGGCTCGCAAATTGTCCAAATTACCAATGAAAAGCGGTCTACCAGAAATATCGTGCAGAGTTTTCAAATTCAGCAGTATCAAGTGAATTGTCGAGTGGGAAATTCAATATTGACTGTAACTTAGGATCATTGGCATATTTGAGGCATGTTTTGAACACGTAAGTTTTTCCTTTTCTGAAAGGAAAACTGACCGTATCGCAACCACTTAAGAAGTAAGTACATAGAAAAAAATTGCCCAAATAAATTTCTAATATATTCTGCGTAGTCAACAGTTTTTGTATTATGCAGTGAATAGGTATATACACATCGAATCTATGTATCCACAACTCATTTATGTTTATTCCAGCAGCACAGTATAGTGCCATCACAAAAATGTCTGTATGAGTAGCTTGTATTATTACCTTTTTGTATTTATCGTTACTATTTAAAAACAAAACGATATCATGCATGTTCTTCGCCTGTCAGACTAGAACTAATAAACAATGCGAACGGCAAATGCACGCTGACAAATCGCGTACCCGAGGCCACGCTTATATTTATTATTAGGATAAGTTATGACTACGGCCGCGCGCCCTACATTTAAAAAATCATATCTCCTAAATTATTCAGCGAATTAAAAAATTGTTTTAATAAAAAATGTTCATTGGTCTATTCTACGTATTTCGTCTCAAATAACTACACATCTATCTGCAATAATAACAAAAGTAACTCGATACCGAAAATTACACTACACTTTCCGAGCACATATTGTTTAAACAATCTATAGTGTTGTTTATAATGAAAATAATGTCTCTCTATTACACCTGTATGAAACTACAAACATTAAGCTTTCGATTGATATAAGAATTATTAAAAAATCTTTATAAATAAGCTCGTAAATGCAATGTAAACGAAAGATAATGCAATATTTAAGTTCCAATTTTTTTTTCGAAATTATTACTTTTTTGCAATTTCGCAATCTTGGCCGACATCGCGCCCTCTGGAATCGAATTCGGCATAAAATTCTGGATAATATCCATATTTTTTAAATTTTATACCTGCGAGTTCATACCACATGATCGAATTCGGACCTTTAGATTCTCGACTAATATATTTCTATTTAACACTAAAAAGTTAAATAATTCAAAAATAGGTACCTTATTCTTCATTGCATACCTTTATTTCATTTTGCATAGCAGGCCTGGAAACAAATATTAAACGTCATAACAATCAGGAAACTACAATTTCGTTTGACGTTTTATTAAAGGTGTGAGCTTTAAGTTGTTTTAAGCAATAATAGAAAATAATCAGTACAAGTGTACCAGAAATGAACAAATTGACATGCTATTAATATACGGGAAATGTCTGAAAAATTCGATCAATGCATGTGCCTGTATGCTGCATGTTTTCCCGAGAGACATCATCCAGACAAGACATGCTTTAGTAGAATAGAAATTAAATTAAGAGAACAAAATAACGTTGAAAATGAATTTATGGTGAGTGAAGAAGATGAAACTAATGTGTCGGCGTACGTTCATTTTTCCCCGTCTGCTTCAATTCGAAGACAAATAGAATGTAACGTTAGCAAGGAAAGTGCGAGAAAGATTTTAAAGAAACATAAATACCGTTCGTATAAGTATAACCTACACTAGCATTTATACGAAAATGATTCAGATCAAAGATTAGTGTATTGCAATTGGTTATTACGTAAACAAGTTGACGACAATGACTTTGTTTCCAAAATTTTGTTCACTGATGAAACAAGATTTACCAATAATGGTATGTTCCACCGAAACAACATGCGGTACTGGGCTCCAGAAAATCCGGCATTATTAAGGCAATGATTTTTCAAGAGAGGTTCGGTTTTAATGTTTGGGCTGGGATAATTGGAAACAGAATTATTGGTACCATATTTTTTTACGGTTCTTTAACTGGCGAATGGTATCTTGAATTCATCCGAAATGAAATCCAAAATGAAATTAACAATCTACCCCAGGATTCAAAAAATAATATGTACTTTCATCAAGATGGGGCACCACCACACAATGCCCATATTTTTCGCGATTACCTAAATGAAACCTGTGGCCACCTAGATCACCTGATCTGACTCCCCTCGATTTTTATTTGTGGGGATATCTTAAAAATAAAGATTACTCCAGACCACCAACATTAGAAGACTTGCGTAATAAAGTAATAAGCATTCCCAGAAATTTCGAACGATGAGTTAAGAAATCTTGTTCGGTGTACTTTAAATAGGACACAATTTTGTGTTGCGGAGAACGGAAATTATTTTAAACACATAATTGGAAATTGCCAATGAAATTAAAAGCTATTTTATACATTAGAACTTTCAAAACTCATTTTGGTAATATTTTGATTTAGTTTAATTTGTTAATAATAATTTTGTTCAGGTTTTCGTGTATTGATTTTGTGTG
Organism: Rutpela maculata; assembly: GCA_936432065.2. Classification (NCBI taxonomy): domain Eukaryota; kingdom Metazoa; phylum Arthropoda; class Insecta; order Coleoptera; family Cerambycidae; genus Rutpela; species Rutpela maculata. The sequence continues at coordinate 23,065,436 of OW386293.2, forward strand.
GCATGTTTTTGTTCGCAACGTTGTTTATTATTTTACCTTGTAGATAGGTAGGTAGCTCAGTACATTGTTTCATTAAAATAAAATAAAGGTATGCAATGAAGACTTGGATAGAAAATCAGGATGTGGAAGTAGTGATTCCTTGGGCAGCAGTTTTTTTCCTATTTTTAGCAAAATTATTTTATATTATAAGAAGTGTTGTTGTTGTTAATAGTCTTCCATGGCCTCTTCACAAATATATTAAATTTTTCGAAAATGAACCACTTTTTCTAGGGATAAATGACACATATACCGTTGGATAGCTAATTTAAGTTGTGATCGAATAATGAAACAATTTACAGGGTGTTATATTTAAAAAACCGCTGCCCAAGGAATCACTACTTCCACATCCAAATTTTTTATCCAAGTCACTCACAACGAAAAAAATTTGTATGTAGAAATAATTATTTATGGAACTTTAATAATATAATATTTGAAACCCTCTACCCCAAAAACCCATAAAACGATACCCCACATCGGTAGCGAGGTGGGGGTGGTGATGGGGGTGGATGAAGTAAAAAAATATTTTGAGGTTTCTGGTTCTTGTACACACACTAAATCACAATTTTTTTTCATCCCCTTTAATAATGGGGTGGGGGTGGTAATGGGGGTGGCTAATGCCAAAACTTTTTTGGGAGCTTAGCTTCTCTTGTATATACTAAATACCAATTTTATGGACTCTTACCTGCTTGATTTACCTATTTTCCCCAAATTTACCCCAATTTACCCCCCAACCCTTCGACGGAACAAGATGAATATATAATCTAGTTCTAGATCTCGTTAAAGTACATATGTGTACCAAATTTCAAGTCAATATCTCAAACGGTTCCAGAGTAAACGTGCGCACAAAAAAAGTTACAGACAGACAGACAGACCGACACACAGTGCTGCGAGTATATGTGAATTTGGGACAAAAATCATAACTGTAGTGATGTACGTGGTATTTATATATTTTCAACTTTATATGACACAGTTTATCATAAAATTTGTCTTAAAATATATTAAACATTAAACCATTTGTCTTTAAATAATACAGGGTGTTATACGAATAGTTTAATTTATAAACAAATATTTTATTTTGATTCATTGCTAGAGCTAGAGGAAAACTGTTCAAAATTATACAAGGCGTCACTCTCTGTTGAAGTAGAATCCCAAGTATTATTTAAAATGATATAGTCTTTTATGTCACTGAGATCAGTAGTGCGAGAAGTCGATGTTTTCTTAGTGATGATACATACGGGTCAGAAGTTATTAAAAGTGCTGTTATTAAATCTTTATTTGTATTCGTTCTTGATGACTTTCTTGTGTGATTCAAACGTTGTTTCCTAACTTCCTTATGCCTGGCCTCTAATGCATCTTCCGATAACTGGTCTATTGGTAAATCAAAATTGTTTAGTATATAAGTGCAATGCATTAGAAGTTTATGAACGGTAACAGGCATGTAGTACCATTTATAAAGATCTAAATATAATTTTTTAGTGCTCTTAAGAAGCGGCACAAATGTTTCTAAATTTATTTTCTGGCCACTAGCAATAGTGCGTAAAATTATAGAAAACTGACTGATCAATTTTTCATCATTACCTGTTATTGAAGAGGCAAGTAGCGGATTGCTGAAAAATCTTCGTGCTGTATTGCCGTCATTTGTGGACCCGTAGCCCGGCTTGGTTTATCGACTACCAATCTCATGCGGTTCTTAAACTCATTTTGTATATGGCTTTTACGCTGCTTGAAGATAATCTTCTTTTCTGGCCCTCTAACTTGCCAACATTGGAGTGGTAGTCGATAAGAAATATGTAGTAAGCATTCAAAACTACGAATCCACAAATGTAATGATGAAAGACCAAACCTAAGATTTTCTTGGTTTACTGGCTTATTCGCAACCGATTCTAGATTCATTTCTTTTGGGGAAGCGCCACAAAGAAAACAAATCTGGGTACTATTGGTTTCGGATAAAGTATTTATGCCACTTCCATCCAGCATTGTAAACAATAAGGTATAATTTACAGTGACGTTCTCTCCGTGAGAAGTGGTGGCAAAATGCTGAAGTTCAGTAATACTGGATTTAAGTTTGGATTCTTCTGTAGTAAGTAATAGTAATGATTCTTTTATAAACATAAATTTTATCGGCCTACAAAAATAAGTTGAAGAGGGACGGGGATTATTCCAAAGCACTTTTTTATTCTCATTGTCAATCAGTTGCAAGGGAGACATTGCAATTAAAAAAAAATACTAGTCAGTCGTATGGATATTGGGGTTTTGAAATACCTGCTTGTATGTGCTATGACTTGAACTCCCATCAAAGCCATATTTACAGATTAAGGTTAAGGATGCATTACATCGTAGTTCAAAAGGATCATCAAGAACTTTTAAAACACTGTGGGCAGTCACATTTAATAACTCTTGCAATTCACTTCTGCACCTATCTCAGTCACGTTAATACTTTTTGGTAAAAGCATATTTTTGCACTCTCTGAGCTTATACATACTTGGGAAACAGTCTTTGTGAAAAGAATTTACAATAGAACGCAAATGATTGTATTTTCTTTCGGACAGATCAAGGTCTAAATACAAACTCAAAGCTTGTTCTGGTGATAAAACGTTACAGTCGGTGTTTGTAGGCATATCTAAACCAGAAATGCGCTTCGATTCCTCCGCAGCAAATAAAAGTTCTTCATAACTGTAGTCAGCAAGTAAACTTTGTACACGCCTTCTCTTGGTTTTTAAACTGCACTCTTCGAGATTCTTACGAGGACGACCACGACTACGAGTACATTCAGGCACTGCTGTATTCGAGATGTTATTATTATTAACACTAGTATAACCCCTTAATTGATCCATCATATAGATTTCTTTGTTAAACCAGTTGTCATAATCTTTTAAAAGACGTTCACGTTTTCGTTGAGATTTAACCAAAAGTCATTGATTTTTAAACAAAAGAAATGTGCCGCTGTATTAAAATCGTTTGTAGCATTTTCTGGAAGAGTTGATGCCTCGAAAAAACTCATAAGCTTTTCTGAAATTTTAGCCTGGGCTTCACGTCTGTCATTGGAAATCCAAGTGTCCAAAAGGTCACCATTTTTAATTGACAACGCAATATCTAATAACAAAAAACATGACTTGGCGCTCACCTGCGTTCAGTAAATTATATATCAGTAACAAGAGGAAACTTCATACTATCATACAGTGTTAAATATGAAATAAGCATTTTTCAGCTTTTTAAGAAAATGCATCGTGAAGTTTAAAAACATTAAATTTGTGTCAGTATATAGACAATTGTCGTAAACCACAGTTTTGATATGTTGTTTCTGCTTCCTACTGTTTTGAAAGTTGTATAAGGATTCATACCTTTACAATTACGTGCCATTTACAACAACAAAAGTCCTCTAAATCTGTACACACGCACCTTTTTAACTTGTGCATATAACTACCGTATCGCAACAGGTCTCAACAGGCGGTATTAGTCACGTCAGTAGTGGGGTCGGTATACGTACATTGTAATTGGTCGTAACGTGTGCATTGGTTGTCACTCTTCAATTGCGCCTACTTAGATTTCCTGTATCAAACAAGCCGAAATTCGAATATTGTCTTATATTCACAGCACTGTGCGACAGACAGAAAATTTTTTTCGTTCAAACTTAAAATCTCGACGTTTCGTGACATTCTAAGCCTATTTGAACAATAAAAATTTTTACAAATTTTTTTGTCGTTACTATACTTCCACTGGATGTGGAAGTAAAACACAATGTATGTCCATATCTCGAAAACTGAGGTAAGCATAATTTCCTTCTTATCAGCAACGGATTCTACTCAAAAATGTGTTACTCGATTTTTGATTCGACTCTTGGTAATTGAGATGCCAATTTTCCAAAAACGCTCTGCAGCTCGGTAGTCGAAAAAGATAGATGATTGCTGTTTGCACCATTGTTTGTCTCTCGAAAATCGAGCCCAGAACCTATATTGATTTTTATCTATTGGCCATAGTTTTAGAGAAAACCCCAAATCCGTCTAATTTGGTCCACCCTGTACATGCATTTTAATCCTTCCACGAATAGTTTGATACGCCCATAAAACTTCAGCATTTGAACATTACAAATGGACATACATTGTACATACATTATCTGTTACAAAAAATGTCTTTTTACATCCATTTCATGTCCACGTCCACGTCCAAGTATAGTAACGACAAAAAAATTTTTAAAAATTTTTATTGTCCAAATAGGCTTAAAATGTCATGAAACGTCGAGATTTTAAGTTTCAGCGAAAAAAAATTTCTGTCTGTCGGTCTGTCTGTCTGTCGGTCACTTTTTTTTGTGCGCACGTTTACTCTGGAACCGTTTAAGATATTGACTTGAAATTTGGTACACATATGTACTTTAACGAGATCTAGAACTAGATTATATTTTCATCTAGTTCCGTCGAAGGGTTGGGGGTAAATTGGGATAAATAGGTCAATCAAGCAGGTAAGAGTCCATAAAATTGGTATTTAGTATATACAAGAGAGGCTAAGGTCTCAAAAAAATTTTTGGCATTAGCCACCCCCATTACCACCCCCACCCCCTTATTAAAGGGGATGAAAAAAAATTGTGATTTAGTGTTTGTACAGGAACCAGAAACCTCAAAATATTTTTTTACTTCATCCACCCCCCACTATCACCCCCCTATCACTACCCCCCACCCCCTCTACCGATGTGAGGTATCGTTTTATGGGTTTTTGGGGTAGAAGATTTCAAATATTATATTATTAAAGTTCCATAAACAATTATTTTCACATACAAAGTTTTTTCGTTGTGAGTGACTTGGATAGAGAATCTGGATGTGGAAGTAGTGATTCCTTGGGCAGCGGTTTTTTTTAGACATTTGGTCCTATTGTGTTGCGTTTAATTTGTGACAATATTTGAAACATACAATGAACGTCGTTTACCGTACAACATATTAATGTACCGTAATATACTTCTTATGTACATATCCTATGGGTTGGTTCTTTCCAAGTTTGCAATAGATTTGGTAGAGGGAGTTGCCTATAAGTCGCTGACTTAATCCTACCACTGGTCTATGAACATTCGCCCGGCAGATCATATCGGAAGTCTAAAATATAAATCTTCCGCTGTGATATCTTCAGGCAGAAATTTCCGAGCAATCTGCTTGCACTCACTGATAAGATTGTACTGACGATAATCAGCAGTTGGAAATTGGCAATTATCGCCTCTCGTGGCAACTAGGGTTGCTCAATTGGTCGCTGTGTCAAAACGAGTCTGAGGATGACTTTGCATATCTATGTTGGCGAGATTTAATCTGAAGTTGGAAAAAATCGTCATGTTTAATTATGGTGGTCCGATGTAATTGTATTTGTTGGGGTACCTTAAAACTCATAACGCACCTACCTATCCAATGCACGGTCTTATTTCAGATTGACTGTAGTATAAAGCAGTTACTTTATACGCTTGCACTAATTGCACTTTTGTATTACTTTGTAGTCGCATTTGTGGATTAATTACATTTTCTCTACGAAAATAAAAAAATTAATTTGACCAAAACGAATATTAGTAAATAAAGGTACGCCATTGTTCAGTAGCAGTAACGCGATTTGTGTTAATTTTATCGTTGTTTTAACTTTAATGACCCAGAACACGGACACCAATTTAGTGAAATAAAAATAAGCAATACGGTAGTAACAATATTAACCTGGCAAAAATAAAAGTACACAGGAGTTTCCTTAATGGCGCCATTTCTACGACTAATATAATTTTCCATTGCGATTTCCAGGTTTAAAAAAACTGATTTGAATTCCACGAATAAAATGTTCTGATAAAGTAAAAATATTTATTTTAAGTGGTTTTATTTGCATGGTAAGAACGGCTGTAGAATCTGGAGTGGTTTATTTTTAATCTAAGCGAAACAAGTGGGCTGCATAATGCCTTTCAAGATATTTGATAGAATGTAATTGACCTATAATATTCAATTATATTGTTTTTATCGTCTTTTGTAACGCAGCTAGTTATACTGGCTTGAGTAAAAAGTGCAACACCATGATTTCACTGAGGAATTTTATTGGAATTTTTTACCCTAGTTGTCTCGCAAACATTAAAATGGTTGAAAGGGGATAGCGGAATGAGCATGTGTATGCCGCCCCCGCACCAAAATGGTCGAGATTTTGAGCATAAGTTGATAGTAGTCTTAGGTGAAAATGAAAACATTTTTTTTTCTCAAGAACAGATAAACCGATTTTTATAGAAAAAAAAAATGTTATGCCTCTTGATGGCACAAACACAGAAAAAAGATATTGAATTCATTTGTCGGAAAAGTGTTGAAAAATTTTTTGTTCAGGCCCAGTAGATACTAATAAATTGAGCAGTCTGTATCAGTAAAATAGTAAAATAGACCAGGGTGGAACACTGTTTATGGTATGTGGATACTTTGGGGTCGGTATTTCTTCTGTTTGCGATGATTTATAATAATTATTCATAAGCTAATAGTAGTATATTATGCAACGACCATTTCATGATGGCTATTAAGCCATCAGAATGAGAATTATGACATCAGTCGTAGACGAATATCATAATGAATGCGAGTGTTTTAATAGCCATTAAATGTGAGTTCCATACACTATTTTTTCTACGACCAGTCATAATAAAATAGAAAATGAACACTTTATTTCTGAAAATTATAAATTAGAGATTAAAATTTAGGAAATATTATGAAAACTAAACTTAGGAAATATTATGGATTACCCAGGCACACACACAAAAAGTCAAGTGCGAGAAGGCAGACCCATGTATTCCCATGCATTTTGACCCGCTGAACACGGATCCGATGGCCGTTTTATCCGATTGGCTCTTACATTTTTGCTAACCTCAAAAAACATCTTAAAAATGCCCAAAAAATCCCGAAAAAGTAAACAAAAAGCTTAAACTGATCACTATATCCATACGTAATTTGGGTCGGTAAAACTTAATATGAGGTCAGAATTAGCCGATCAGTTCGGAATTTTGACATATCCTCAAAAAACACTTATAGAATGCCCAAACATCCAAAACAAATAAATTAACAGGTTGACTGCCACACCAAATTCAGTAATTGGGTCGTCAGGGCCATGAGTATTTTGTGTTATATATGTATAAAGTAGATTGTGTATTCTAATACATACACGTGGCACCTTGGACCCACCTAACGTGTATTCAATTGAATACTCATGGCAGTCAGCGTGTTAAAAGCTTATACCAAGAACTTTAAAACTAACATAACCTAAGGCAAGAGCATTACACCAAGAACTTTGAACGAAGAATTCTAAACCTAACATAACTTAAGGCAAGATCTTTAAACCAAGAACTTTAAACTAAGAATTCTTAACTCAATATAACCTAAGACAAGAACTTTAAACCAAAATCTTAAACCTATTATAAATTAAGACAAGAACCGTTAAGTTCCTAAGGCAAGAACTATTAAGGTTTAAAGTTCTTTGTTGTAAAGTTCCTGTCTTAGAATATGTTACATTTAGAGTTCTTGGTGCAAAGTTCTTTGTGTGAAATTCTTGCCTTGTTTTTAGTAAATTCGAAATATCGAAAAAAAATCAACGATAAAATAAAAAATATTTATCTAAAATGTTATAATATGGAAATAGTGGATAAAGGTTTTCCATGGTGCCTTGCATCATATGTTATAAGGTGTTAGACAAATGGAAAGATCGTTAAGAAGTAAAATATGAAAATCCAACAATATGGAAAGAGCCTGGAATCCGTGAAGATTGTTATTTTTAGCATTACAAATGTTTCCGGAATTAATGCTAAAAAAGGGTTAATGGAAACTGATTGTTCCGAAAGTCAAAAAGATGACAGTGAATATGAAGATAGTGAATGTGAGTGTTCGATAGGAACTAAAACTCCCAATATTTGGTGAAATGATAAACTTAAAAATGTTATTAGAAATATTGGTCTATCTAATGGTAGGAAAGTATATTTAGCGGCGATTGTGGAAAAAGATAATTTAGTATCAAGTGATGTTCGTTCTAGCTCATAGAGAAAAAGATTTTAGAAAATATTTTACACAAGGAAAAGAACACTTGCTCTTATATTGTCATAATGAGAAGAAGGGTTGATGAATATACTTAAATCTATCATATACAACGTGATCTACCAGGACATGCGGAAAATTTAACAGTAGGTTGTCCCCACCGAAAGGAGTAAAAAAATGAAAAATTTTTAAAAAATGATCAAAAAAATTACCTTATTTTTTTTGTAGGAATGCGCCGCCAATAACTTCAACTAATCTAACGTAACGCGGTATAACCATATCACTTTATCAGACTTGGGAGTGACACTACTGACAGCAAAGCTGGATAAGATTAGAAGTGACTTTTTGGTTTTAATCAAATCACACTACAAAAATACCGAAATAAATCGAAATAAATCGAAGACATTGATCTCATGCTGAAATGACAAGCAGACATATGAGATATTTAGTTAAACCGGTCAATGACACGGCCGTGTAACTATTGTTCGACCGGAAGTAAAAAACGCGGCTCTCTAGGGGCCTACACACGATCCAGCGGCACGGACCAGCCTTGTCGGCATGCTTTGAACTCATTCGTAAAAGTGAATTGGTCCGTTGGAATTCCAATTATCTTCAAAGCGTACCAACAATGTTGGCTACCTGCCGCTGGATCGTGTGTAGACCTCTTTTTTTTATCTCGCCGGCCGGCTTCACTTTTTATGCCAATTAAGGAAATGTAAACAACTCGAATACGTTCTTTCAGGACTTACTCAACATCAGTAGTGTATCTTCGCAAATTGACTAATAATTTATTATACTAAATTACCTCAGAATCCTCTAAAATTTTGCAGGGGCTTTCCCATATTGAAGACTAGCACACCATTTTATTTTTCGCATTTCTTAGTAGATCACGTTGTATACATTTTAGATAAATATTTTTTATTTTATCGCTGATTTTTTTTTCGATTTTTTGGAACCTCGAATTTACTACAAACAAAACGGAAGGAATTCGCATTATTTACACAGTTGTGCAAATTTCTTGTAGCCCTATACTCATAGGAAGCCAACTTTCCCACTTCACTAGAGCTGCGGTTGCATGATGACGATGCCCGCGGTCTCGCTCTTCCAACCTGACCGGCCGCCTATACTGGGGTTCCGTCCCCTTCATCTTTCTCTACTTTTGCCATGACGACATTTTTTTACCTAGGAACTTAGCCGAAATAAATCGTTGCCCGCCATCACCATGTCGCAAAAATAGAAAAAGAAACAATGACATCAAACAGAATAAAGAAAACTATACAATTCTAAATAGCTCTAAGAAAAAAAAGTAAAAAATCATCAAGGGAGGGTGTAGGTAAATGTTAAGTCCAAACTATATTCCTCTCTCAACAGAGCAAACTGTGTCCGAGAAATTTTTCCTAAAAATGTCACTGTTCAGTAATATTTTCCTTTAGATACTTGAAAATTTAAAAGTTACCCATCTCCGTTTACTAGGGTTGATTAGAATATATGCTGAAATTATATTTCTCTATGAAGTTTGCAGATTGCGGTTTAATTCTGACTACGGTATTCTGTTCAGCTCATGAAAATACGTCGGAAATTATATGTTCAGATATTATGCGCAGCAAAGTCAATTTCGGACTATGATTCAGTCATTTTTGGGTACGTTTTCATTCTAAGTATGGATTTTACAAGATATTCGATCGTCGCGCATAAATTCTGACCTTGGATTTGGTTTCTGTGCCCAAATTACGTATAGATACAGTGACCAGTTCATATAAGCTTTTTATTTACTTGTTTGGGATTTTTTGGGCGTTTTTAGGTGTTTTTTGAGGTTATGTCAAAATTCCTAACTGATCGGCCAATTCTGACCTTAGATTCGGTCTCAGCGCCCCAAAATAGGTATGGAAATGGTGGTCAGCTCATTTAAGCTTTTTATTTACTTGTTTGAAATTTTTCGGGCATTCTTAAGGTGTTTTTTGAGGTTAGGTAAAAATGCAAGGGCCAATCGGGCAACACGGACATCGGATTCGTGTTCAGCAGGTCAAAGTGCATGGGAATACATAGGTGCCTTCTCGCACTCGTTTTTTTTTTTGTGTGTGTGCCGGTGTTATTATTTCAATTTCAATTTCACTATCACACATGTTCACTGATTTTAATTGCAAGAAGCACAAAATTTGAAAATTTGCTAGGTAAACAGTTAGTATGACTTGTTATAATTGATAAATTTTAGATCTGTCAGATGTTCAAGGCAATAGTTGATTTTGACAGAATATTGCTGCGTGTCGCGATTCTATTGGTTATAAACTTGTATCTTAATGAATCTCATTAAAGTACAGGTAGCGAATGTTTAATAAACGAATTAAAGTAAGCAAATAGAAAAAGATTTTGTTAGTTTTATGACCTAGACCATAAGCCCTTATAATTAATATAAACAGCTTATTTATCTAAGAAAGTTAGGTAACTAAAATGTTAAAAAGTTATCTGGTCACAGCTATCGCTTCTTCCCCTTGATTTATGTGCCTAATTAACGACCAACAAACATTTTTTATAAAATCATTGAATCTCTCTCGAGATTTTTTGACCTCAGCTTCTCTTATACAACGTGATCTACCAAGAAATGCGGGAAATAAAATGGTGTGCTAGTCTTCAATGTGGGAAACCCCCTGCAAAATTTTAGAGGATTCTGAGGTAATTTACTATATTAAATTATTAGTCAATTTGCGAAGATACACTACTGATGTTGTGTAAGTCCTGACCTAATTCTGAAGAGGTCGACGAACTTACTGGTGAAAGAACCTATTCGAGTTGTTTACATTTCCTTAATTGGCATAAAAAGTGAAGCCGGCCGGCGAGATCAAAAAAAGAGGTCTACACAGGATCCAGCGGCAGGTAGTCAACATTGTTGGTACGCTTTGAAGATAATTGGAATTCCAGCGGACCAATTCACTTTTACGAATGAGTTCAAAGCATGCCGACAAGGCTGGCTCCGTGCCGCTGGATCGTGTGTAGACTTCTAGAGAGCCGCGTTTTTTGCTTCCGGTCGAACAATAGTTACACGGCCGTGTCATTAACCGGTTTAACTAAATATCTCGTGTATCTGCTTGTCATTTTAGCATGAGATTAATGTCTTCGGTTTATTTCGATTTATTTCGGTATTTTTGTAGTGTGATTTGATTAAAACCAAAAAATCACTTCTATCTTATTATCCAGCTTTGCTGTCAGTAGTGTCAATCCCAAGTCTGATAAAGTGATATGATTGTACCGCGTTACGTTAGATTAGTTGAAGTCATTGGCGGCGCATTCCTACAAAAAAATAAGGTCATTTTTTTGGTCATTTTTTAAAAAATTTTCATTTTTTTTACTCCTTTCGGTGGGGACAACCTACTGTTAAATTTTCTGCATGTCCTGGTAGATCACGTTGTATATACCAAATACCAATTTTATGGATTCTTACTTGCTTGATTTACCTATTTACCCCAATTTACCCCCCCCCCCCCCCAACCCTTCTTCGGAATAAGATGCAAATATAATCTAGTTCCAGATCGCGTTAAAATACGTACGTGTACCAAATTTCAAGTCAATATCTTAAACGGCTCCAAAGTAAACGTGCGTACAAAAAAGTTACAGACAGACCGACAGACAGACAGAAATTTTTTTGCTCAAGCTTAAAATTTCGACGCTTCATGACATTCTAAGCCTATTTGAACAATAAAAATTTTTCAATTTTTTTTTGTCGATACTATACTTCCACTGGATCTGGAAGTAAACGGTAGCACCCGAGTTCTGTGTTAATATCGCTAATAAAATATTCACCTACCATCGGCACACCACTGTGTTCACTTGAAGTACGACATGCGATATATTATTAGTTTCGGTTATGACCGAGACGTTGATGTGTGATAGGGGCACGTCTGGGACGTGCACCTCGTTATTGGAGAATCGTCTTCTAAACGTGATGTTTGACTAAACGACCACTTAAGACTTTCTTGAGTGTTCGGAACAATGACAAATTCTCGGTTCAAACCTAACATAATGAATTCGACCCGGACTGCAACGCAATTCTAACACAATTACTTATCTAACTCCGGTTTAGTTGATTTTTACAACCCGTTTTAAATTAATTTTCTCCTGGGAGCGTTTAGTTGGCGAAAAGAATTAGTAGAGTTTTATATGGCACTTTTATGGACGTGATGGACTTCTCTGAAATATTAACTTTTACTTACCGAAAGGAGAAGAAATAATATATGAAGTATCAAGAACGGTAGGGGACTTATACCGGTCGACGGCAGTGTTTGAATCTGAGCCATAGCGAAGCCTCCAATTTTGCCGGAGACTGGTACAACCCTTAACGTTCGCGATGCTTATACTGTTTTTTGCACGATCGTATACACAAGTTAATTTCTACTAAATAAACGAAAAGTCAAAAGTGACGATTAAATTTCGCGGAAAGCCCTACTTGTCAAATATGTTATTTGTATTTTGACTTTTCTTTTATTTAGCAGAAATTAAATTATTTTAATTGAAGTGTAATTTAATACGATTGTGCAGAAAATAATGCTATTCTTCTTTAAATAAACCGAAATTTCCTTATTTTTTGTCATTATTTTTGTGAAATAACATATATATCATATTAAATTTACTTACCGTTCAGTTCAGACGTCAGTAAGTAAACTACTTACAGACGACTTTGGCCTAGCAGTCAGTAAATATAAGGTAAAGTCTTGACAACTTATATTGTAAATAGACAAAAAAGCTAGATCGTGCAAAAAATATGTTTTATCTACTCTTATTAGGTTGTATACTAATTAATGAACTGCTTTTGATCAATTAATAGTATCCATAAACAAACAGCGTGTTATAATGCGTGAGTTATTATAACTCACTAGTACAGAGCCAATTACCTTTATTTTCATGCCTAGCCTGTCCAATAGGGTGGGGCGAAAAAATGATATTAGGAAATTCAAATAGCATTACCTCCCAAAACTTGTCTTTGGGGGTGGGGGTGAACTACAATTTTTTTTCAGATTTTTCAAACATCTTCTGCCTCCAACTTGACCTTGAACTATACATTCTGTTCAAAATTTTTATATTTTAGCACTGGATTCAAATATCGATTTATTGCGCCATCTAGAGGCTCGTGAAACATTAACAATGTCCATAAAATAACGACAGATGGCATAGTAAATAAATACCTGTAGCTTACTTATTTTTTAACCTCAAAATGTATCTTAAATTCATTCTTTGTTATACTTGCGTCCTGTCCGTAATAGTTCATGTGGCTCAGTGATTTTTAACAATAAGTGAGTTTTTTAATATTGAATTTGTGCGTCTTATTAATAAAACAATAACGTGGATCAGTGACTTTCAGACATTAAGTAAGTCTTATCTTAATATTATAGTATGTATTAGTAATCTGAAAACGATGTCGGGCACATACTACTAGACGTCAAATAATTGATCCAATTATTGGTGTGCCAAAAGACTTTAGTGGTAATGTATTACCGACTCACTAAGATGTTCTTAAGTGTTACTTGTGGTTGAGGTATGAACTCAAACAAGATTCAAAAAAGGAACCGGCGGTTTCCGAGATTTCAAACGCTTTAATATTAAAATTGACGAAAATATGGCAGAAAGCCTCAATACCAACACTTTCTAACCCTCGCATCAAATCACTAATTGAAAAATATCATAGTAATTATATGCGTTTAATGAAACAACCGAAAGCCAAGTTAAACAGTGACACACACAAGGAAAATTTGAGAAAATTTAGAGAAAATTCTACAATCCAGTTATTTGATATTGCCGCCTGTAAGTGCGAATTCACTTCGTGCAAGTGTGAGAAAATACGAAAAGTACCTATAACTGAACGCACTTTTCTCACAGATCAGAGAACTCGTAGAAAAATGTTTATTGGGAACGTTGATTCTGTGATGAGCAAGAAATTATCTTTACGAGATGAAAGGAAGCTTAAAGATAATACTAAGGTTACATACATTACGTTGTGATGCTGCAGGATCAGATCTGTTTTCAACTAGCAAGGCAAATTCATCGGTTGATTTCAATTTTAATCATGAAACATCATCGGAAAGTGACAATGAATCGGATCAAATCACGGATCAAATAAATATATCTGAGTCTACACCAAAACGTAAACGGACTGATATTGATGAATCTTTCGATCAGTCTGGAACTTCAACCAAAGATAGTACTCCTACATCTAAACTGCATCAACCTCAAATGAGAATTAAATTACCTACATTGGCCAAAACGTGACAGATTTGGAGTTTCTAATAGAGCTGCTGCTGCCATTGCCTCTGCCGTTTTACAAGATATTGGTATAATTACCAAAGAAGACACATCAAAAGTAATTGATAAACGTAAAATACAAAGAAATGGAAGTGAATGAAGGCAAGCGCCATCGTCGTATTAGAGTAGAAGAACATTTGTCTTTGATAGAAGAACCAGGATCACAATATTTAGGCCATGTTACACCGTCTTCGGGTTGTGCAGAAAATATAAAGGAGGCCATATTAAACTTTTTCAGAACAAATGATGTGAGCCTTGAGCATCTTATGTGTATTGGTTGTGACGGTACCAATATAAACACTGGAATCAAAGGAGGTGTTATAAGGCTCTTGGAACTAAAACTCAAACGTCCCCTTCAGTGGTTTATTTGTCAATTGCATGGGAATGAACTTACTTTGCGTCATCTTTTTCAATACCTTGATGGCGGCACAACTGGACCACGAAAGTTTTCTGGATGCATCGGTAAATGGTTAGAAAATTGTGTGCAGTTGCCTATAGTAGAATTTAAGAGCATTGAGTGTGAATTACCAGCCACTGACAGGGACAGCAAAGATATTAGTACAGATCAGAAGTACCTCTGGGACATGCCATGCTATTTCAAATGAATATTGTTCTCTCGGTTTTTCTAAAAGAGAACCCGGCAAGTTGTCTCATGCAAGATGCCTAACAATGGCTAATCGCATTCTCAGAGTGTATGTTGGAACAGAAGCGCCGTCAAACAACTTGAAAATATTAGTTGTATTTATATTGAAGGTTTACGCACCTCTATGGTTTCAAATAAAAACCCATCCATTCTGTAAGGATGGGGCTCGTCACCTGGATGAGCATTAATTTGACCAGATACTTGAGCAAAGATTTGAAGGAAATAGTAGAGCCCGTAATTCAAAGGAATGGTTATTTTGCTCGTCCAGAAAATATATTGTTGAGTATGGTAACTGATGAGAGGCGACACGTACGAGAACTAGGGCTGAGGTGTATCCTTAAATCCAGAGCCAAGCCAAGCAAAATTTCGAAGACTACTACTGTAAGACAATTCAAAATTCCGCTGCTGAATTTCACAGCTACGGACTACATTGACATGACTGACTGGCAAACTACAGAAATAACCGAGCCTCCTATTTTAAAAGACAAATCTGATGAAGAGTTGCAGTTGCTTATTGGGCAAGAGCAAACACCAGTGCTAAATTTCTCTAAGTATCCTTGTCACACAGAATCAGTGGAACGTTGTGTGAAATTGGTATCAGAGGCTAGCATGTCTGTCATTGGACCTGACTCAAGAGATGGCTTCATCCGAGCTAGAATCAAGTCACGACAGGATCTACAATGTTTTGAAACCAAATCAGACTTTCAAGTAGTTTAGAGGCTAGGAGTTCTATCAATTGCTGGTCATGTCGATACAATATTTTAATTTTTTTGGTTTATTCTGTATAAAAATAATAAAATATACTAAAAAACCTCAATTGTGTTCAATTAAATAAATATTCACTGGCATATAACATTTGTATCGTTTGTGGAATCGAATCAAATCTTTGGAGCTGCGTTGGAGGCAGAAGACATTTTTGAAATTGGATAAGATTTCGCAGGAAAATTACTCATATAAATAGGCAACTTTTGATGGGTAATGCGTATAAAGATTTGTAAACATTTTTTTTTGCTGTATTTCGCCCCACCCTACTGTCCAATCGACGTAACGCGCAACACACGAGGGAGATAGTGACAGATTATTCGCGTTAATATCTATAAAGATTTTCTGAAATGTCACAAAATGCTACTTTTGTTTCGTTCGTGCCGAGCCGAATTTTCGATTTACGATCAGGTTTATCTGGAAGAATTCCTCTTTACGTCGCGACATCGTACGGCCGTCCCAATGGTGTTTTTCGAAAAATATGAACGTGTCAAGATTGCATGTCGCAGCTTACATTTCGACTCCGAAATGTAAGCTGGTTTTTGTTATTTTTCGCAGATATCTCCGAAACGGTGGAGTTAGCTCGAAATAAAAAACAAGGTCAAAAGAGTATTTTCCATTACGAATCTTTTGCTACTATCAGAATTTTGATTTTTTTTTTTTTTTTTCGTTTCGGAGATAACTACTGAAATGTTGGCCATGTACGGCAAAAAATCGCAAATTTTGAGCTTCTACAGTTGGCAACTTTTTAATCTTGGGTCCTACGCCAAAAGACTACTCTAGTTAACTTAAATAGAATTAAATTTGCTAAAACTGTTTTTTCTTATTTTTTGAATTCCGACAAAAATGAAGGAATTAGAGGGTGCGGGATTTGGGACTTTTTTTTCGCTAAAATTTCTCCATTTTGTCACCGTAATTAATCGGTAATTAACTGAAATCGATCTCATATACGATGTTCACTTAATATCATGTACTACTTTGACGCTCCGTTAATCTTGGCTCTTTAAAACAAAGGTTTCTGAGAAAAATTATTTTCAGAACTTAAGATCATACCGGCATGCCGAAATTCGGCAGATGTCTTAGCTGGCAGAATGTAGAAGGCCGTCATCCTCGGTTCATTACGTCTGCTCAGGGCACACGATTCGCCGACCCAGTAGTCACTCACCCCACTGGCGTGGGGAGTGACTGCCGGTACTACCAACTCCCCTCGGTGAGTGTCGGAGCCACAGAGTTTAAAGGATGACTGGCTTTTACAAAAAAAAAATAATAATAATAATACCCAATTTCGGACAACATCCACCGCCATAACGCGGCTTTACGATTGCTATACTACCATCTACGGAACTGGTACGGGGTAGATCAAACACCAGTGCTATCTTGCATCCCCGGAGTTATTGAGTCCGTTGTCGAGAATTTATTGGAACTACTCGTTCCCGACTGTCAGCCTAATTCAAGTCAACAAGCCTAATATAGTCCTCCTTCACCAGAACAAAGTGATGTTTGTAATCGAATTCTCAGCACCTGCTGAGACAAATATCGCTGGGAAGGAGTGGGAAAAACGGACCAAATATCGTGATCTCCGGTACGAGCTCCAAGTGCTGTACCCAGACTACTCGGTCAAGATGGTCGTAGTAATAATCGGCATACTCGGAGGGATGAAGCCTTCGCTGCTCAGAATTAAAGATCATACCGGCCTGTCAGAATTCGGCAGAATGGTTGGCAGGCCAGATGCAGAAGGCAGTTATCTTGTGGTCCCTTCGTTTGCTTAGGGCACATGATTCAGGTGTTTACAGTCACTGATTCCACAGGTCGTGGAGAGTGGCAGTAATGAATTAGCCGGCGCGGCTACCGTGTGGTGTCGGAGGCCACGGAAGCCCTGCCCGGCAGCGGGAAACCGAAAAAGAAATGATAATCCCAGAGCAAGAGTCCAAGAGCAGAGAAAAATATGGTATAATAATAACCAATGTATAAATAAACAACACGTAAGTAAACAGAACAATTTTAACAACAAAAAATAATTGTCAAAAGATAAAAAAATTATAATAAACAATGAACTATTAATAATGAAAATCATACATGAATCTAAAAAACAAATAAATATAATTACACAGTAGTTTATACAATACGTTTTTGTAGAATAAACACTCTCCTAGCATAGGATTCAACAATTATTGTACGCCACTAAAGTTATTTGTTTTATTAAAGTTAGAATACTGTATATATCGAAGACTCAAAACGAAGACTTTGTCTTTGGTAGGAATAATAAAAAGTGATATTTTGTCCACAGTTATTCCGTGCAACTAACTTAGACAATAGTGGTTTATAGTCCTTAAAGTAAATTGAACAAACAAGAAATCGAATTACATTTTGTTCTAAATTCCAGGTAGTTGAATTCCAATCTAGTTAAAATAGTGTTCTGATCGATTCCTCTTCTTTGTTAGCTGCACCAACTGCAATTGTCCCGAATTTCCTCTGAGCGTTTCCTAAATTATTTTGTTAGTCGTGAGTAAATTAATTAAAAGAACAAATGCTTATAATATTATATAGTAACAAAAATACAACACAAATCTTGTAGATAATTTATTTTCCAACAACATTATTATAAATCAAAAACTAAGTTTTTAATTTATGACTAATGTTTTACCAAATTTGCGAAAATATTAGTGATATAATATACTTGTCTTTAATTTTTGCTTATCTTTTACATTGTAGCCTAAGTTGCCGGATATATTTAGTAATCTTATTAAATATTATTATTTAATTTGTTAAATTATATTTAAGAAATATTATTGCAGTGCAGTGCAGTGACATTATCTATCTGCTGGTAAAATCAAAGATAAGAAAGAAATCGGCATAAATAGACAGATAAATTTTTTTTTCTTCAAGCGTATTAAAATGTTTAAATTACGTCACCAAAAACAAAAGTAGAAGTAGGACATTGTTTTACTAGTAACAAAATGTTAGTACCGAACGCCACCGTAGTGGACATTGTTTTACTAGTAACATAATGTTAGTTCCGAAAGCGCCGCCGTAGTGGGTATTGTTTTACTAGTAACATAATGTTAATACCGAAAGCCACCGGTGGCGCGCTATCCACTAGCCACTTGTCATATTGTGTCAACATGTAAGACTGTAGTTTGAATATTTGTACATTTATGATAAATAAATGAATTTTTGCATTTTAATACGCTTGAAGAAAAAATAGTATATATTACACGGAGTAGAACGCCTTTTTTTGTGTTTCGCCCAGTTTGCGGCTTCGGCTTCGCCTCAGCCGCAAATCCTGGGCTCAACACAAAAAAAAAGAGTGCGTTCTACTCCTAGTAATATAATATACTAATTTTATTTGCATTAACAACGAATGCATTAAAAAATATTATTTTTAAATAGGTAAATCAAGCAAGTAAGAGTCCATAAAATTGGTATTTAGTATATATAAGAGAAGCTATTAGCCACCCCCATTACCACTCCCATCGCATTATTAAAGGGAGTGAAAAAATAAAATTGTGATTTAGTGTGTATACAAGAACTAAAGGCCTCATTTTTTTTCTTCATCCACCCCCACTACCACCCTACTACCACCACTTCCACCCCCACTACTAATGTGGCATATTGTTTTATGGGTTTTTGGGGTATGCAATTTCAAATATTATATTACTAAAGTTCCATAAACAAGTATTTCCTCATACAAAATTTTTTTCGTTGTGAGAGAATTAGATAGAAAATCAGTATGTGAAAGTGGTGATTCCTTGGGCAGCGGTTTTTGTATTTGCTTTTAGTTATAGATTTTCATTCCTTTGCGATTACTGTCTTTACTGATTACTAAAAAATTTGTGTTATTCAGTATTCGTATATATTTATAATTATTTGTACACCAACAAATGATCTTATAATTTACTAAACATCTCCCATTTCCAATATAACAAATTTAGAAGCTCTAAAGTAATTATAAAAGTAATTTATTTATTCAATTACCATTACCAAATAATTAGTAATTTAATTGCATTTTTTTAATAGTAATTTAATTACATGGTAATCAAATTACTTTTTAACATTAGTAATTTGTAATTTGTAATTAATTACTTTTTCAAAGTAATTTGCCCAACTCTGCTTACATCATTGTTAAAAATATTATTTTGGGTATTCAGCAGATAACTTTCAAAGAAAACATTCGTTTCTTTCATATATTATTGGTGCAAGTCTGACCAAAAAAGAAAGATCGAGAAGACTCCCCCCTACGGTGACTTGTCGGCTTCTTTCATACACCTACCATATCTAATATTCAGCATGAAAAACAATAAAACAACCACTCTTTCTATATATTGATGATTCAAGTCTGATCATGCTAATATATATAATATTAAGCATCTCTAGCCCTACCTAGAGGATACTATATCACAATCAAACGTTTATTACATTTTTTAAAATTTTCTTGACTTTAGTCAAGAAAATACTAAAAAGCACAAAGAAAATAGTTATAAAATTTCGCTCACCGCAGGCATGTCCAATAATTGAAGTATATCATATTATCGATGGATTAATTCCTTTAAACATTGTACAATCTTTTTCGTTCTCTTTAGAACTCGTCAGAAGGACATAAATCCAATTCGAAATAAAAGTTACTATTAGAAAATAAAAATGAAATATTTTCATGTCAAAAAACTGACAGGAAGACATCTATTTACTTGACAAATATATTAAAAATAACAAAAAACAAACATTCCTTTAGAGCCCCAAAACTCGTCTAGTTTAATAAATAAATACCTATTATTTCTGCTTACATCATTGTTAAAAATATTATTTTGGGTATTCAGCAGATAACTTTCAAAGAAAACATTCGTTTCTTTCATATACTATTGGTGCAAGTCTGACCAAAAAAGAAAGATCGACAAGACTCCCCCCTACGGTGACTTGTCGGCTTCTTTCATACACCTACCATATCTAATATTCAGCATGAAAAACAATAAAACAACCACTCTTTCTATATATTGATGATTCAAGTCTGATCATGCTAATATATATAATATTAAGCATCTCTAGCCCTACCTAGAGGATACTATATCACAATCAAACGTTTATTACATTTTAAAGTCAAGAAAATACTAAAAAGCACAAAGAAAATAGTTATAAAATTTCGCTCACCGCAGGCATGTCCAATAATTGAAGTATATCATATTATCGATGGATTAATTCCTTTAAACATTGTACAATCTTTTTCGTTCTCTTTAGAACTCGTCAGAAGGACATAAATCCAATTCGAAATAAAAGTTACTATTAGAAAATAAAAATGAAATATTTTCATGTCAAAAAAATGACAGGAAGACATCTATTTACTTGACAAATATATTAAAAATAACAAAAAACAAACATTCCTTTAGAGCCCCAAAACTCGTCTAGTTTAATAAATAAATACCTATTATTTCTGCTTACATCATTGTTAAAAAATATTATTTTGGGTATTCAGCAGATACCTTTCAAAGAAAACATTCGTTTCTTTCATATACTATTGGTGCAAGTCTGACCAAAAAAGAAAGATCGACAAGACTCCCCCCTACGGTGACTTGTCGGCTTCTATCATACACCTACCATATCTAATATTCAGCATGAAAAACAATAAAACAACCACTCTTTCTATATATTGATGATTCAAGTCTGATCATGCTAATATATATAATATTAAGCATCTCTAGCCCTACCTAGAGGATACTATATCACAATCAAACGTTTATTACATTTTAAAGTCAAGAAAATACTAAAAAGCACAAAAAAAATAGTTATAAAATTTCGCTCACCGCAGGCATGTCCAATAATTGAAGTATATCATATTATCGATGGATTAATTCCTTTAAACATTGTACAATCTTTTTCGTTCTCTTTAGAACTCGTCAGAAGGACATAAATCCAATACGAAATAAAAGTTACTATTAGAAAATAAAAATGAAATATTTTCATGTCAAAAAACTGACAGGAAGACATCTATTTACTTGACAAATATATTAAAAATAACAAAAAACAAACATTGCACCAATAGTATATGAAAGAAACGAATGTTTTCTTTGAAAGTTATCTGGTGAATACCCAAAATAATATTTTTTAACAATGATGTAAGCAGAAATAATAGGTATTTATTTATTAAACAAATGCATATTTTGTAATATTTTATGTATGATTTTTTCTAGTTCCAACAAAAAGAGCGTCTAACAAAGGACATCGCACAAAATACACAGAAAAAAAGACACAGTCGTTTGAGCTAAAAGTCAAATAAGTTATTGTTAAAAAGTCACTGTTAGCTTGGAAATCAAGATTTGGTGAAAATTTATCCAGATAAAAGTTGTAGGGAAGTCAAATAAATTGACTTTTACCTTGACGTATAGTTTTAAGATTATTTATTGTAGTATGAATTATTAAGTATAACCCGTTCCTAGCATTACCCAGAGTCAATCTTACGCCCCCGCCCCCCTCTACAACTTTTCCTTGAGAGATTAATATTCTACAGTGAGATCATGCGTTTCTTCGTAAGCCAAGGTGAAAAATATAGGTTTTATTGAAACAAAACGAGTTTTTCTTCAAATGACCTTGACAGTGTAGCTAGAAGTCAAAATCAAGGTCATCACAAGATAGCTTACTCATATTCCTACAACTTTTGTTTTGGTCAATTCCTTCGAAATCTCAACACTGAGTTAGTATAGCATTCGGAAAATTGAAAACGCTCATCATTATTTTTTGTCCTTCAAGCATCCGTAACTTGAAATCTATCGATTTTTTGGATCTGGTGTACAGAAGAACTTTTATTCGGAATGGTCCCACGAATACATTTCAGCTGGTTTTAGCTGAAACGGCTGTGTCTTTTTTTCTCTGTATTTTGTGCGGGGTCCAATCTTAGAGAAACAAACTTTTGAAATGTTTATTTTAACTGCACATTAGGTCCCTAAAGGGTTTCTGTTGTACAAATGTCATGCTGCATTATGGCCAAATAATAAACTCTTTTCCTATGGTAATCGTTCTACTAACGAACAGGGGGAATGTAGAGCTTAAAGCGATCAAAGCGATATAGTAAGGAATCTAGCATCCAAAAAGACGCGTCTAAAATGCCGAACCCTGAACTCGCGGGTATAAAATTTTAAAAAATGTGGATATTACCCAGAATTTTATGCCGAATCCGATTCCAGAGATGTCGGACAAGATTGCGAAATTGCAAAAAAATAATAAATTCGAAAAAAATTTGGAACTTAAATATTTCATTATCTTTCGTTTACATTGCATTTACGAGCTTATTTATAAAGATTTCTTAATAATTCTTATATCAATCGAAAGCTTAATGTTTGTAGTTTCATACGAGTGTAATAATTTTCATTATAAACAACACTATAAATTGTTTAAACAATATGTGCTCGGAAAGTGTAATGTAATTTTCGGCATCGAGGTACTTTTGTTATTACTGCAGATAGATGTGTAGTTATTCGAGACAAAATGCGTAGAATAGACCAACGAACATTTTTTATTAAAACAATTTTTTAATTCTCTGAATAATTTAGGAGATATGATTTTTTTTAAACGAAGCGCAATGTTTTGGTCTACCGCGCGCGCGGTCTTGCAGTCTCTAGACTATTTACACATGATTTCGAGGCACTGTTGTTATAATAAAAGCATTTATTATTACGTACAGTGCTCGTCACAATAATTTTGCCACCTATGGCAAGTTTTATTTGATTTATCAGTTATATAAATCCGCCATCCTTTACCACAACACAATTGACATTTTATTCTTATACAACAGAGGACAATTAACAAAATAAACAAAAAAAATCTAATAATATACACCAAGAGGAAATGTAGAGAATTTCGAAAAATGTAGGTTGGCAAGATTATTGTGACGGGCACTGTTCATTATTTTATTAATTTTTTTGTAAGGTATAAGCAACATTTTTGTAACGTCTTTCATATGAAAGTTCGTACAGATCATAAATAATGCTTACAAACAGAACAAATTATCTGTATTTATTTTAAGAACAACTACAATGAAATCAAAATATTTTTCGTCTTGACAAAATAATGGTTGTATGTATTGTAAATTCTGTGTACATAATATATATGATTTAACTAAAATTGGAGTATTATAGTTAAGTCGTTATACATGTGGTTGCTGTTATAATGCTATAATTAAGTGTATTGATGTAATAATACTATAGTATAAGGTTAAACTAACGCCTTTGACATTGGCCTTCACAAAAACAACTTATTATGCATGCCAAATCGGCCTTAGCACAACTGCAGTTTCCATGCGTTACATTTGGACGGACACTTTTTGTCATAAGTCTTGGTACTAATATATTGTCCTTCGAAACCCTACCAAAATCTTTCGGGTTGGGAAGCACTGGATTGACGCAACTTGCTGCCTTCCAAATAATTATTTGGTAGGCAGCTCTAAGAATGTGCTGGTGAAAGGAGTCTTCAGTTGGTGGCAAAATTCGAATATCCGATTTACAAGTGTGAAATAAATGGTCTCGCAAATTGTCCAAATTACGAATGAAAAACGATCCACCATACTAAATATACTTTAATAAGCTTTGTTGTTATTATCTGCAAGGAAAAGTTTCCAATTCGGAATTTTAATATTATCCTGCACCTCAAATTCATGACTCATCACAGTATATTTGCAAATTGCGTACCCGAGGCCACGCTTATATTTATTATTATAATGAGTTATGACTACGGCCGCGCGCCTTACATTTAAAAAATCATATCTCCTAAATTATAGCGAATTGAAAATTTGTTTTAATAAAAAATGTTAATTGGTCTATTCTATGTATTTCGTCTCAAATAACTACACATCTATCTGCAATAATAGTAAAAGTACTTCGATGCCGAAAATTACACTACACTTTCCGAGCACATATTGTTTAAACAATTTATAGTGTTGTTTATAATGAAAATAATGTCTCTCTATTACACTTGTATGAAACTACAAACATTAAGCTTTCGATTGATATAAGAATTATTAAAAAATCTTTATAAATAAGCTCGTAAATGTAATGTAAACGAAAGATAATGCAATATTTAAGTTCCAATTTTTTTTCGAAATTATTACTTTTTTTGCAATTTCGCAATTTTGGCCGACATCGCGTCTGGAATCGAATTCGGCATAAAATTCTAGATAATATCTATATTTTTAAATTTTATACCTGCGAGTTCATACCCCATGATCGAATTTGGACCTTTAGATTCTCGACTAATACAGACTGTTCAGTTTATTAAAGTACCTGTTGGCTTCGTTAATGGCCTTCAACAATTTCGATTTATGTCAAATAAGTATAAAGAACTGCTGTCTAAGGAATCACTACTTCCACACGCAGATTTCCTATCCAAGCATCTTGCAACGAAAAACAAGTTGATACTATATTTGCACTTCACTATGTGGAAATATTAAAAAAATATGAAATTTCTCTTTGTTCAAATATGCGTCATGAAACGTCGAGATTTTAAACTTGAGCAAAAAAATTTTCCACTGTAAAAAAAAATGTACACATTTTTCACCATCTGAAGATGGACGCATAAATCATGAATCCTGATGAGGCTCCTCAGCTCCTATTAAATTGTTTCTGGATAATGCAGAAAATTACATAAGATGGCGGCATGGCACATAAATACGATTCTGGAACAACTGGATACCGCTAAGAGCTTTGCTTTTGCGCGAGTTGAACTTGAGTTACTTTGAAATGACTGTACTCAACTAAATTGAACTGGACTATACTGTACTCGAACTTGACTTGAAATTGACTGACTTTGACTGGACTAGAGTTGCATAAATCTTGAATCGCAAGTTGACTTAACCATTACTAATATAACATTTAGTACTTATTAATTCCAAACTGATAGCAATTTATTTGGATCCATCCACTCGTTTCAAAAACAAATGAAAGTTATCACTTCCAAATACTAAATAAACATAAACACAACACATATAGTATAGTAATGGATTTCCTAATTCAATATTTAAATTCGGTTCTGCTAAAATCGATTCAATGTAAATTATTCGATGTAAATTTTCAACGGCAGAATTCTGCGTTAGGAAAGAAAGAAAATATCTCATTAGAACTTGTTTATAAGATAAAGGTTATCTAAATATTGTCTAAATGTTGGTTGTGGCATTTTTACTTCCACGTCCAGTGGAAATATAGTAACGACAAAAAAATGTTTAAAAATTTTTATTGTCCAAATAGACTTAAAATGTCATGAAACGTCGAGATTTTAAGTTTGAGCGAAAAAAAAATTTCTGTCTGTCTGTCTGCCTGTAACTTATTTTTGTGCGCACGTTTACTCTGGAACCGTTTAAGATATTAACTTGAAATTTGGTACACATATGTACTTTAACGAGATCTAGAACTAGATTATATTTTCATCTTGTTCCGTCGAAGGGTTGGGGTGTAAATTGGGGTAAATTTGGGGTAAATGGATAAATCAAGCAGGTAAGAGTCCACGAAATTGGTATTTAATATATACAAGGTCTCAAAAAAAAATTTGGCATTAGCCACCCCCATTACCAACCCCACCCCCTATTAAAGGGGATGAAAAAAAATTGTGATTTAGTGTATGTACAGGAACCAGAGACCTCAAAATATTTTTTTACTTCATCCACCCCCCACTACCACCCCCCTATCACCACCCCCACCCCACTACCGATGTGGGGTATCGTTTTATGGGTTTTTGGGGTAGAGGATTTCAAATATTGTATTATTAAGGTTCCATAAACAATTATTTTAACATACAAAGTTTTTTGTTGTGAGTGACTTGGATAGAGAATCTGGATGTGGAAGTCGTGATTCCTTGGGCAGCGGTTTTTAAATTTTCCTCTGTTTCTTATTGGGTGAGTCATCCAGACCATTCAGTGTTAGATTTGGTGAGCACAGGGGTTACATTAGTAAGAGTGAGATTCAGAAATCGAAGATTTGCGAACACGCTTAGGAGAACGGACATAGAATAAACTGGGACTCGGCAAAAATTTTAACAAAAGAGACATATAGCAAGAAAAGAGAAATTGAAGAAGCGGCTATAATACTATTGAATGAGGATAAATGCGTATCGAATTGTTCCGTAGATGTTTGCACAACCTGGCTGCCGATGTTAAAAGAAGAACTTAACAAACTCAACATTGTTTAAAATAAAACTATCAACTAGATATATCAACAGTTCTGTATAAGCAGTATCTATGGATACTGAATATAACAAATATATTCTTAAAGTTGTGTATTTAACATACACAGCACACAAACATTTATAATACGCTTTGAGAAAGGAAACAGATTAAAAACCACCCTCTAACTGATCCTTTGACGTAAAAGACACGGGCTTAGAAGTTATTTTCCAGTGAAATACTGGTTAATTGTATTATTTTGTAGATTTCACGATATTGTTTAGAAATACATGTGGCAGAGCATTCCAATAAGAAACAGAAAAATAAAGGTTATGATATGAAATAAATTAAATTAGTTTACGCGCTTGGAAAATATGGCTTCTAGTTACAAAATATCGGGTTGAAGAATGAAATAAATAAATTTAATTACCTTTTTCTTGATGGATGAACTATGAAAAATCAGATAACTATAAAGGTAACACGGTGTGTGTCTATCGATTACCTTCACTCAAGTTAAAATTACTATTGCCGCTGTAGAGTTGGAAATTATTTCCCAGTCTACATGGCCCACAAGAAATAACCTCTGACCCTACTCCTAAATAATAATAATAATAATAATATGTCTTTATTTAAAGAATAAATTGCATTTTACATATAATGAATTCATTTAAATAGGCGGAGTCTAGCACATAGCTACTCAACAAAATCTGCGCAAGATTACCATATTAAGTTATAATAGAAATAAAACTGAATAATTACCATATAGGCAATTCACAATACTAAAGTGTGTAACATAAGTCCAGAGATGGGTCAAGGAAACTTTCCATTGGAAAGTTTCCAGGAAATTTTCGGAAGTTTCCGGAACGGAGTTTTGATAAAAATGAAAGTTTCCTTTAAAATATTTGAATATTCCGAAAGTTTCCAAAACTCCGGGAAAGTTTCCAAATTTTTCACGAATATTTACAGTTGTTCTCATAAATTTGAAATTGCCGCCACGATGATCTAACATAACCTCAAACGCCAGAAATCCAGTTTTGATTTGTTGATATTTTTTCGAAATTATCAAAAATTAATCGGATGTTTGATGACGTAGGGTTTCATATGGTCACCGCTCGGATATTATTGGCATTGGCACAGAATTTCTCTAATTTCGTGCTATTGGCTATGATTAAAGATGAGTTGACAGACATATGATAAGTTATGTTTATTTGTTTACCCGCACTATCGCTTCCCGATGAATAATATCTAGAATTTTTTCTGTTACATTAAAAACGAAAATGATTAAAAAGAAATATACTTTTATTTTTTTTATAAATTATATGATATTATTTAATTTAATAGTTTTAGTGTTATTTTAATTAAATTATGATGCATGTTATGTTGTGTTATAGTGGATGGCTTAATTTATTTTGATATTATTTTCTTGTTATTATTTTTTTAAGTGTTAAAATTTAAAATTAAATAAACATTTATTTATTATTTTATTTATTTGTTTTACCCTTTTAATTCAATATAACTACAGTGTGCGATTTAGATGTTATTTCTTGCCTTCTATATTTCCGTTTCTGCACAAAATAGGAGTTACGACTTACATATGACATTTACATAAATTTTTAATTTTATAATCCACATATTTATCACATTCTATAAGTTATTTTATTTATATTTAATTATTTAATAATTCAAACAAAACAAATTACTGGGTAACCACCCAATTGCTCCATATTCTTCATATAGCACAGGGCACATATAGCGTGCGTCATATAATATCAGTTATTTGGTAAAAGACTGTAAAAGTAATGTAAATAATATATTTATATGCACTTATTTGGTATCAAAATGAAGCTTAGATCATCACGAATCAGATTTCACCATAAAATAGACTCTGAATATT
Source organism: Rutpela maculata (assembly GCA_936432065.2). Lineage (NCBI taxonomy): Eukaryota > Metazoa > Arthropoda > Insecta > Coleoptera > Cerambycidae > Rutpela > Rutpela maculata. The sequence goes on from OW386293.2 coordinate 23,094,196, forward strand.
CCCAATGGAAAGTTTCCAGGAAAGCTTCCTGGAAACTTTCGGAGTAATCAAAACTCCGGGAGTTTACCCATCTCTGCATAAGTCATATACCTTTATTTACAAACTGTACCAGATCGAATTATTAACACGAGTTAAAATAAAATGGTGTTCCTTTTTTGCGTTTTATGTGAAACAATTTGATAAGGAGCTGTAACAAAAGGATAAATAGGCCGTTTAAATATAAATACACGAAAAGGCATATTTTACATCTAAATAACAAGGCTATTATTAAAATAATTACATGTCTGGGCATTATTAATTTAAAGATGGTAAATATAATGTACAGTGTGTACCAAAATAAAGTTGTTTCATTATATTTTAATTGAAATTGCATAAAAATATAAGTGAAACGCAACAATAAAAATACGTAGAGGTCATCTTTTTCAAAATTTTTTGAAGTTGGTTAAAAAGTGAATTATATTAAATAGTGAACTTCTATTTTAAAGTTACAAATTTTTTCAGCTACACAAATTTCATCACAAAAACTAAGTTATAAACTCATAATCTAAGAAATAATTTTACAAGTTTTACAGCATTTATAAGTTTATTCATGTAGAGTTTAAGAGTTTTAAAATTAGCAAAAACAATGAACAATAACAATTAACTTTTGAAGTCGCGCGGCATTTTAAAAATAAATTTGTTTCTATTGTTTCTATAAAATCTGCATATGATTACAGCAAGTAGGAATAATAAGCCATACTGAAACTAAAAATAAACTGGCGAACGATATGCAAGCATTTAAAAGAAGTAACCGTAAAGCGAAGCAAGTAATAGAATATCACTCGTCTCCTAAATCCAATATATATTCAACTACTAGAAAATCTACTACCTAAGAATAGAAAACTTCTAAAATACCCTAATCGATAAAATGCAATCGAGTTTCTATTCCTTTTACATCATCGTAAACTTACAACTATTCAATCTTATTGGTTATTTTGGTTTTTATCTGTTAGTTGGTAAAATTTGCACAGAGCTGTATGAAACGCATGTAGTTTCATGAAATTTAAAGCTTGGACTAATATCAAATATTGTTCTTCATGCTCCGTTCCAGACCGCAGGAGTGGAGAGAAGTGAATAATATATGAAAACAAGTGAGTTGTGAACATTCCGACCTTTCCACAACTTCGTGCCACGTTGATTTGTTGATGTTATTGATAGTACCCAGTTATGTTGTTCCATTTCGCAAAGAATGGAAAAGCAGCGGCTTGGCTGAGCACTAATGTAGTAGTTGAAATTTGTATATGGTTTAGTACGTATAACTTTAATTCGCAGATTTTTTAGTAAGTTGCAAATGCGGAGCTGCCGACTATAAGAGCATCTTTATTACCATTGTGTAATAGTAAAAGTTTTATAATTAAAGTTTGAGAACGTTTTCTCAATATCACTACAACCACTATATGTCCAGAATAGACGGCGCAAGTTATAAAGTCTTTTCATCGTTTAAAAGCTGCAAACAATAGTACTCAAACAATTATTTAGCACCCCTTAATAATATTCTGACAGCATCTATAAAGTATCTTAAGAGGCTCTAATAGAGATGCAAATAGTCAATTTTTTTTTATCTATTTATTTTACGTCGACCTATTTGCGCTACCAGGGCCTATCACCGACGCCAGGAGACGAGCTACCCCCTAACCTAGAAATTTTGCCGAACCTCTTCTCGTAAGAAGAGTAGGGATCTTTTACTTGCCTAACATTTAATAGACAAGCGACCGCCTGCTATACATCCCCTCCGAAGGATGGTATATCCACTACGTAATCCTCGTCTTGAAATTACGTAGCTTCCGCGTATACACTGATATACAAGCCGCTAGAAGGTGGAACGAGATCGCTGTGTTTCTCAAGTACTAACCGCGCTGCACGTTGCTTCGCTGGAGTATCGAGATACATACACAGTGAAGAGACATCTACGCTCGCCCCCAAATAGTCAAATAGAAGTTGGTTTAGATTTCTCTATACAATAAAGCGCCTTTATAGCCCAATGATTCATCAGTTACGGAGTAATTTGTCTACGAACTGGAACCCCGCTATAATCAACACAGCACCAACAAGGAAAACATTCATCGGAGATCTGAGAAAAGACGGCTTTTGGAGTGGACAGGAGACGATAGCAGCAACAGCAAACCTGAGGATATTAATACACCAAGAGGAGGGAGAACTTGTAACGTTTCACACCAACAACCAACAAGAGGACGAGATTGAGATTGTGTACAGAAACGCAGGTGTTTCGAATTTTTATAGAAGTCATTGTAACTTTTTATGGATAAATCTTACATAAGAGGTAGTTTTCACATCTGAGGGTTGACACAGTGTAGGACGTTGATTGTACGTAAATTTCTAGTTCTATTTTAGAGTACTACGCAAAATAGAAATCCTGTTGGATTTTACGTGTTCTCTTGTTTTGTGTCCTTTAAACATAAGGGTGGTTGTTCTCAACCCTATAGAGGCAGTTTATGAAGATTACGTCGGACCTGATGCAGTTTTTTATCACTTTAACAAAACTTAGACATTTTGAGCTTTTTCAGCAGTCATTATTGTTTTGGATCGATTTTTATAAATGGGGGCTAGTTTTCGCCCCTCACTGGGAGTATGTTTCATATCTATTGTATGTACGCTGCTGTTTAACCTTAATTTGAATAATTCGATCGATTAGGATGTAACAACTATTCTCGTAGCTTAATATTCTTTTTACCCCAGTTTTTGCTCTAGCTAAGGATTTTTTTGACCTCGGATTCGGATTCAGCGACCGAAAGTACCCAGGGATACATGGGTCTGGTTCGCTGGTCTGAACTTTTTTTTTGTGGGGCTGTGTTATTTATTTGTAAAATATTCTCCCAAATACCACTCGTGCTTTTCAATTTTTTCTCAAGCTAAGTTGCCAAAAGGTAATATAACTCGTGCAAATTGGCAGTTTATCATCAAAGATTAAATCCCTCTCGCTAAATAAAGCTCGGGATTTAATCAGATATAAAACTGCCAATTTGCACTCTTTATATTACCAGGCAAAAACGCTTTCGAACAAATTTAACTAATAAAATTTTAAGCATTAGTGATTTTACATACGAAAATATAGCCACGACAATCATACAAAATGGAAAGGACAACATCTGCATAGCAGAAGCACCTTCAGACAAGAGAGCGGGAAGGGTATTCAGACAACTAACTCAAGAAACCAGAAGAAACGAAAAAAAAATAATATTAGGAGACTCCGATGCACCTATAGGAAAAGACGATCAGACGAAGGAGGATAAAAGCATCATTGTAAAAACTTTACTCCACACATAGTCTAACGAAAATGGAAACGCGCTGAAAAACCTAGCACACGTTTGACATAACTATAAGAAAAACGTGGAGCAAAAGTCAAACTTGCACCGACATCTAGAGTAGTGGAAGCTCAATCTCACAAATAGATCATATCCTGGTAAGCAGAGAGATAAGAGAAAGGATCAAGAACATTAAAACAAAAAAAACCGCAGAAATCTATACAGACCGCAAAATCCTATATGGAAAACTAGGAATAAAAGAAGAGAAAAGACGCCAAGGAAACAACAAAACACCACACGGTACCTGGAACAGTTCTCTACTACAGCACGAAGACTTCCAGAAGAAATACTGTGAAAAAATAAAAACCAACTGACAGGAGAACAATTAGACTGGACTTCAACGGGCTCAAAAATAAAAATTGCGGCAAGAAAAACGTTTAAAATGGACAGGTCACCTATGAGCTCGACAAGAAAGGAAAAAAAAACAAGTATAAACTGCCAAAAAAAAATGAAGGCCACAGACAAGCAACACGGAGAACATACACGAAAAACTAAAAGAAGCATTGAAAGAAAAAAGAGAGGTGGAGAGAAACCACGACGAGGAAAAATGTAGAGCATTCTTCGAAAACATAGAAACACTCCCAGCAAGACAAAGACTAAATCAAACTTTGTTAAGCAGAGAAAAGAAGCGCAGGATATTTTTTAGAGTGTTTTTATTAATACTCAAAACCGACTGAATATTTCATAAGCAACTACTAAATATTATTAGTTATCCTTAAGGGCATAACACAAAACAAGTGTGGGTTTACATATTCAACACCCCCACTATGTTAAAATTTACGTATAACAATGAAAATAATTAATACTAAACTTTAACATTAATTAAACCCATATTCGTTGCACAAAAAACTTGCTTTGGACCTGCCACAGCTTTGGTTAACGCATCAGCCACCATAAGATTCGTTTCAATATATTCGACTTGAATGATCGACTCGTTTATTTTATCTCGAACAAAATGATGTCTGATATCGATGTGCTTCGATCTAGGTTTATAGCCATCGTTCTTCGCCAAATGTATAGCTCCATTATTGTCACAATTGATAATAATTGGTTGCTTCGATAATTTGCCATCCAATTCATCAATAAACTGTTTAAGCCATGATGCATCTTGAGTCGCTGAACTCAATGCCATGTACTCAGCTTCAGTGCTAGATAGAGCTACTGTAGGTTGTCTTTTGCTCCCCCATGATATGGCGCCGTTTTGCATCTTGAATACATAACCCGTACAAGATCTTCGTTTATCGACGTCTGATGCCCAATCAGCATCTGAATAGCCTGTAATTGCAACTTCACCTGAATTGCAAAACTTGAGTTTGAGCCCAATTGTGCCTTTGAGATACCTCATTATGCGTTTTACTGATACCCAATGAGATTTTCCGAAATTCGTGTTATATCGACTCACATCTCCGACCGAGAAAGCGATGTCTGGTCTGGAACCTTGCACCAGGTACAATAATGCACCAACTGCTTGTTGATAAGGTACATTTTCCATTTGCATCTTCTCATCTTCATTCTTTGGACCCATTTCTAAAGATAACTTTTGGCCCGGATCAGATGGAGTGCAAGCTGGTTTGCAATCGCTCATACCATATTTTTCAAGAATTTCACGGATATATTTTTCTTGATCCAAGTAATAATTTCCCTCTTGATCAGTAGAAATTCTCAAACCAACACAATACCTAGCTTCACCTAAGTCCTTCATTTTTAAAAAATTCGAGAGTAAACTTTTAATTTCATCTCTCTCAATCTCGTCTTTGTAAAAAATCATTAAGTCGTCAACATAAACAGCAACGATTAGTACTGCTTTACCTTCTGATTTTCTGATGTATACACATGGGTCTATTTTTGATTTTACCAGGTTCAATTTTTTAAGAATATTGTCCAACTTTATGTTCCATTGCCGTCCGCTTTGTTTTAAACCATACATTGCCTTTTGTAACAGACAAACTTTCGATGAACCGTCTTTATAGCCTTCTGGTTGTTCTATGTATATTTCCTCATCTAGACTGCCTTGTAAAAATGCTGTTACTGCATCCATTTGATGAATTTTGAAATTTTCTCTAGCTGCAAATGCAAGTAATAACCGAATTGAAGTATACCTGATTACAGGAGAATAAGTTTCATCGTAATCTAGACCAGCCACTTGAGAATATCCTTTAACTACCAATCTAGCCTAATGTCGAACTATTCTACCGGATTCATCACGTTTCAATTTGAACATCCATTTTGTTTTCAATGGTTTGCGCCCATCTGGTAAATTTGTCATCATCCATGTTTCATTTTGCATCAATGAATTCATTTCACTTTTCATAGCCTTTTGCCAATCTTCACTATCATATCTAGATAATGCTTCAGTCATAGTTAAGGGTTCAGGCTCATTTTCTTGTGACTCCGCTAAATAAATAAAATCATCATGTTTTACCGGCTTGTGAATTCGATTTGATCGCCTTAAAACCACGTTTTCACTGTCAGGTTCTGTCACCACAACGTTTGGTAAAAAATCTGAATTAGCGACATCTTGTGACAAATTATTTTGAGAACAATCTGCTGCATTAGTTGAACTTTCCCCCACTGGATTTGCTGCTATTTCAACATCGTTCATAACATCATCAAAGGAACATTTTGATTCATTTTTAATTTCTTTTTGTACTGATGTAGAATCTTTTAGGAAAATCACATCCCGACTTCTCGTTATTTTACCAGTCACTGGATCAATTAATCGATATCCTCTTGTCTCCTCACAATAGCCGACAAAAATTAACTTTTGCGATTTTCAGTCCCATTTTCTTCGTTTCACTTTAGGGATATGGGCCATCGCAGTTGAACCAAAAATTTGTAGGTAGCTTAGGTTAATAGGCTCACCTGACCATACCTCTTCCGGTATTTCATTTGTACCACTTGCTGATGTTCTATTTATCAAATGCACAGCAGTATGGACTGCTTCAGCCCAATAATTTGTTTTTAATTTTGCGTCAAACAGCAAACACTTTGCTTTCTTCACTATGGTCCTGTTCATCCTTTCGGCCATACCGTTTTGTTCGGGAGTATGGGGCACAGTTGTTTGATGCCTAATACCAAATTTCAACAAAAATTCTTTGAATGCTTTATTGACATATTCCGTTCCATTATCTGAACGCATGATTTTGATTTTTCTTTCTGTTTGTGTTTCAACGAGAGTTTTAAAATCTTTGAATTTATTCAAAACTTCGTCTTTCGATTTTATAAAATACACAAAAACTTTTCTTGAAAAATCGTCAATGAATGTCAAAAAGTATCTTGAACCACCTATTGATTTGTTTTCCATTGGTCCACATAAATCTGTATGTACAAGTTCTAATATCGATTTTGCCCTTTTTCCTTGACTTTTAAAAGGTAATCTCGTCTGTTTAGCCTTTATGCACACTTCACATTGCAATTCATCATCAGATTTTTTTGAAATTCACACCTTCAACAACATTGTTCATTTTTTGCACTTGATTAAAGTTTAGATGACCTAATTTTCGATGCCATGTAATGATTTCTTCCTTATCTTTAGCAATAAAAGTTTTTGGTGAATTGATAGACAAACGGTACATTCCATCTACTAAATTAGCGTAAGCAATTTGTTCAGCTTTCGAATTTACTATCGAACATCCTTCTCTGTCGAAGACGATGCTGTTTCCATTAGCAGTGATTTTTGAAACAGATAATAAATTGGCAGCTAAATCTGGGACATGCAGCACATTTTTAACTTCTATTAAGTTTCCATCAATGTTCATTGTCATATCACCGACGCCTTTAATTTCTAATTTTTCGCTATTTGCAACTGTGATATGTTTTGATTCAATATCGCGAATGTTTTTAAGACAATTCTTGTCAACTATCATGTGCTGTGATGCACCACTGTCTAAATAAAACATTAGTTCATGCGATGAAGTGTTTTTGTTCATGACAGTATAACCACTTATTGCGTTAAATGCGTCACCTTTTCTTCTGTCAGAATTTTTAACTGACTTTTCAGTTTTTCCTCGTTCATGATTTCTTAATTTCCAACATCTTGATTTTTTGTGACCTATTTTACCACATTCGTGACATTTAATCATTGGTTTTCTGTTTTTGCTAACAAATGCCTGTTGAGTTTTTGAAATATTTGATGAAGTCATTTCATATAGCCTTGATTTGATTGAATCACCAGTAATTGCTATTCCACTTGATTCGATTCCCATAATAAATGGTTTGAACTCATCTGTCAACCCAGCCAATAATATTGATCCAACCCATTCATCATTTATATCAAAACCAATACCATTTAATTTATTTGCCGTACCGATGACTACTGAGATAAAGTCATCCATTGATTCTGAATTTTCTAGATTCGTCGACAATAATTTTCTCAATAATCCAATACGTCTTGACAAGCCTTTGTCTTCAAACATTGCTTTCAATTTCAACCATATTTCAAATGCTGTTTCACAATTTTGAATATGAACGTATAAATTCGATTCAATTGACAAAATAATTTTTGCTTTCGATTTTTTCAATTTCCCAACATCTGTTTCCATACAAGTTGTACTATTATCCACCGATGGTTTTATTGTGTTTTCTAAATCGTTTAATTCGAGAAGTAATTTAATTGCAAATGCCCAAGTTTGATAATTTTTTGATCCTTTCAACTTATCGATGGTATTTCCATTTTGCTTTGTCGATGACGCCATCTCAACAAATTTCACAATGATAATTTACTATATCGTTAATGGAAATCCACGTGGAAAACTAATCAATTTATTTTCTTTTTGAAATTAATTGTCAAACTCCAATTGTCCAATGACTATCGATGAAAAATTTTTTTACTCGATTATTAATTCTACCATTGACAATATTGCATAAACTTTCTTTACATTTCACTCTACTCACTTATAGCCACGGTTATGAGGGCCCATTACCTGTTAAGCAGAGAAAAGAAGCGCAGGATATTTTTTAGAGTGTTTTTATTAATACTCAAAACTGACTGAATATTTCATAAGCAACTACTATTTATTATTAGTTATCCTTAAGGGCGTAACACAAAACAAGTGTGGGTTTACATATTCAACAAACTTTCAGATGTCTGAAAAAATATAGAAAAAACAACAATACCCACAAGAGAAGATACATACCACTGACTGCAACATTGGACCAAGAAGCTGGAGGAAAAAGAGAATGCAACTAAAGAAAATTTTCTCATTTCTCACTTTTAAAAACTTAAAAAAGGTCATTGCTAACCCATTATTATAAATCGAAAACATATGCTGGTAATACAAAAATATGTTTCCAATGTTTACTTACTTTATACTTGATGTAACTACAGTTAACCACTGAGCCATACTATATAGTTTACGAATAAATTACTTAGATAATCCAGAGAATGAGTCAACAAACATAAAAAACATACTGATCGAGAATACAGTAATCAAGAGGGAAGTATTTTTGCAACGCAACTAAATCAAAAACAATTTTTCTTAATTCTTACATTCTGTACATCCGAATTAAAAATATGGAAATATATAACCAAAAACAATTTATTATAAACAAAAGAACAAAACCTTACATAAATTAGACAATATTTTATTACTAACAACTTACAATTTTATTACTTAAAACATGTTATAGGTCTGTTCCTCATTTTTTGGAACAACCCAAACTTCGGGATAATTCTATAGCGGCTTGGATTTTTTTTTGCGGATTCTTAAACCTTAGGGTATCAACTACAAATATAAAAAATGAATAGATGTGCTTTTACACCCAAAGTCAGAAAATCAATAACTAACGATGTACTGAGAATAAATTAATGAAACCTATATTTTATGTTTTTGTGATCATGAGTATGAAGTCAGAAATTCAGAATTTCAATATGGCCGATATAAATGAGGTAAAATAGATGAATTAATTATTTTTTGTTTATTTTGATAAATTAGGACTTTCTTTGCAGATTGTTACATTTTCAGACGTAAAACTCATCCCCTAATAAAAAAAACTAATTGCTCTTACCCACCCCAAAGTTAAAAAATAAGTATAAAGGAGATACTGGGAATTTAATAATGAAACTAATATTATTTATGGTTTTGGGTTTGCTGATTACTAATTTGGATAGGGTTTTTGAGTGAAGGTGTGACAAATTGAAAAAATTATAATTCATATTTTTCAATTTTATTAACTATATACAGATTTAATCTAAATTTAATATGATTATCCATCTTCATCAATGTTTGAGACATTTTCATCTTTATACATATTTACACAAGTACATACATGCATGCGATGTCCAACGACTTAAGAAATGTGCGTGAATATTAAGAAAAAACCGCTGCCCAATGAATCACTACTTCCACATTAGGGTGGCCCTTAAAAAATTTCGGATTTAGTTTGCGGCACCTTCTACAATAGTTCCAATTTCTAAAAAAGTAATCCCTTGAAAATCTGAGTCAAATCGGTCAAGGGGAAAACGTGCCGCAAGCACCCTCAAGATTCTGAATTTCTTGAAATACACGATATTGAGAAATTGACCCTTTCTAAAAAGTAAAAAATAGATAGGTAGGTGTTAACTCATAATAGACAAATATAAAATAGTTTATCAGACGTTTTTCCCAAGAAAGCGGGAAGTTGTTGCTAGAGGGAGTAACAGTGGATCATCTGGAAGGGCTTGTTGTGGTAAAGACAGTACAGTTTTAACAGTAACTCACTGTCTCTTGTACTGTGACGAATGACTATGAAATTCAGTGATTTTAAAATTAATATTTTCAATTATTTAATTTCGATATGGCGGAAATTACTTTGCATCATGATAATCGAGTTTATCTTCTTGGACATTACACTCATGCGACCACTAGTAAACTTTCATCTAATAAACAAGTATATTTTGATAGCACAGTTACAAATACAGGAGTTTAAATGGTAGCTGTGTTCTACTAGAACAATTCCTAGAAAGAGACCTGCCATATCCTCATTTATGAGTTGGTCCTTAGAGTTCAAGAAAAAATTTGGAGTAACAAGCGGTCAATTGATTCCAATTTTTCAAAGGTTCCAACAGGAATGGCCCAAAATTAATCAAGAATATTTCAAGTGAGGGTTTGAAGACCCGTTGTTAGCGACCACCTACAAAATACAGGTGAAATTTTTCCGTTTTATACAGCGTACTTTCGAAAATTCAGAACGTCAACCCCGAGAAGATTATAGGGAGTTTCTGGAATTAGCATTCATACTGTTAGGAGAAGTTCCTCCACGAGACATCTTTTCGTGCTCCAGGAGCGATGCATCATGCCCGATGGAAGGCAAAAGCCATTTATACTTTAAAGATTTTTTTGATTCGGGATTAATTCCATTCAGCGGCTTCAGAATGAAAACATATATGAGATATTTCAATTTTTGTTATTAAAGTTTACTTAGAAGCTTGGTTCTTAGCACCACTGACTGGCAACTTCAGCTCCATACCAAGATTAGTGTTTTAAAAAAAAAACTTCATGAATATTAATCCACGAATCCGAGCAACAGTACACAAATTTAAAAATCACTTATGGTACCTTGCCTTATCTTAAGTACAGATAAAAGTTATTTGAAATGTTATGATTTTGTAAAAAAAAAAACTGAAAGTCGTCAAAGACGTGGCGGCACTAGGTTAAATTATTCAGCGATTACAATAGTTTATTGACAAAAGACGACCAGCAAAAACATTATGTGCTCCAATTAGTGTCTGATTATAGAAAACGATTCACTGACTTAAAAAAAGAAACTTTGCTCAACATGTAAGGGATTGATGTTTCCTTTTTAATTAAGTATTCGGTGTTATTTTGTCGCAAGGAATTGATAAAAAAATCGATTCAACCTGAGCGCGCATTAAACCCATAACAATTCTATTGTCTAAAAAGGGGGCGTTGCGGCATCCCTTAACGTAATCCGATCAAGCTAAAGTTTTACCCAGAGTATTTTTTTTATGGAATGGAACCATTCTGGGAGGTGCCGCAAAAAAATATCTAAATTTTAAAAATAAGGACCACCCTATTCCACATTCAAATTTTCTATCCAAGTCACTCACAACGAAAAAAAATTGTATGTGGAAATAATTGTTTACGGAACTTTAATAATATAATATTCGAAATCCTCTACCACAAAAACCCATAAAATGATACCCCACATCGGTAGTGGGTGGGGGTGGTGATAGAGGGTGGTAGTGGGAGTGGATGAAGTAAAAAAATATATTGAGGTTTCTGGTTATTGTGCACACACTAAGTCACATTTTTTTTCATCCCCTTTAATAATGGGGTGGGGGTGGTAATGGGGGTGGCTAATGCCAACATTTTTTTTAGACCTTAGCTTCTCTTGTATATACAAAATACCAATTTTATGGACTCTTACCTGCTTGATTTACCTATTTACCCCAAATTTACCCCAATTTACCCCCAACCCTTCGACGAAACAAGATGAAAATAATCTAGTTCTAGATCTCGTTAAAGTACATATGTGTACAAAATTTCAAGTCAATAACTCAAACGGTTCCAGAATAAACGTGCGCACAAAAAAAAGTTACAGACCGACAGACAGAAATTTTTTTTCGCTCAAACTTAAAATCTCGACGTTTCATGACATTCTAAGCCTATTTGAACAATAAAATTTTTTTTAAATTTTTTTGTCGTTACTACAACTGGATGTGGAAGTAATATAAAAAAATCGCTGCCCAAGGAGTCACTACTTCCACATCCAGATTCTCTATCCAAGTCACTCACAACGAAAAAACTTTGTGTGTGGAAATAATTGTTTACGGAACTTTAATAATATAATATTTGAAATCCTCTACCCCAAAAACCAGTAAAACGATACCCCATATCGGTAGTGGGGTGGGGGTGGTGATAGGGGGTGGTAGTGGGGGTGGATGAAGAAAAAAAATATTTTGGGGTTTCTGGTTCTTGTACATACACTAAATCACAATTCTTTTTCATCCCCTTTAGTAAGGGGGTGGGGGTTGGTAATTGAGGTGGCTAATGCCAAAAATTTTTTTGAGACCTTAGCTTCTCTTGTATATACTAAATACCAATTTTATGGACTCTTACCTGCTTGATTTACCCATTTACCCCAAATTTACCCCAATTTACCCCCCAACCCTTCGACGGAACAAGATGAAAATATAATCTAGTTCTAGATCTCGATAAAGTACATATGTGTACCAAATTTCAAGTCAATATCTTAAACGGTTTCAGAGTAAACGTGCGCACAAAAAAAAGTTACAGACAGACAGACCGACAGACAGAGAAACCGACAGACAGACCGACAGACAGACAGAATTTTCTTTCGCTCAAACTTAAAATCTCGACGTTTTATGACATTTTAAGCCTATTTGAACAATAAAAATTTTTAAAAATTGTTTTGTCGTTACTATAACACCGTTAACTTGAAAGACTTCTAGCTATTATCTTTATCGAAAAGATAAAAAAAAGCAGCATTTTCCTTGGCCATTTTTTTGTCCAGTAACATTCAGTTAAGATGCTTCCCTGCCAAGAAAAATAATTTTTTCAGAAATTCTCAAAATACATTAAGTGTAAAATATTTTAGATAATGCATCCATCACGGTCAAATAAATTGAGCGTCTAGCAAAAATCACGATTTGGATTTTTTTTTCAATTTTTAATTTACTGGAACCAAAAAACGGGCGCTACTTTGTGTAAAAAAATCAAAATTTTGACTTTATTTTCCTTGTATCATTTTTGATTTTGCAGATAACAAAATTTGCCAAAAGAAAATTTTAAGCTACTGTAATAAGCTTCGATTTGGTTCCAGGTACATGCTAAAAGGTTTTTTTAAACTAGACTTATGACTGTTTGAAGAGCGTGACATTTTCAAGGCTACGTACAAATGCACTTAACATTAGCTGTACCTCGACAACGATGAGCCTAAATAAATTTTTATTTCATAGATTATTTTTGTTATTTCATAAGCTAAATTTTGTTATGACAAACTTTTTCGAAAATGTGATCCTCTTTGATCCTAATTTGCTTAAAACCAACCTTTGAAAAATAGTGTTTTTTTCTTTAAAAAAAACCTGTAACTCGGCGGGTATTAAAGTAAAAATAACGTTATAGGGTTTTTTGGGGGTAGAATTCGATGATCTGCAGAGGTTCTAATAGTCACTTTTTTTTTGAAACCCTTGAGTTGGGATGAAACTCACCCCCAACGAAATGTTTGACCCATTTTGTATCAAACTATTCAAAAATATTTGAATTTAAAACTGATACAGATTTAGTCCGAAGTGAGATCATCAAGTTTACTGTACTAGTATTTGTCTAACTAATCTATAACTTTAAATTTCATACTATAATCATGTTATTTTTACAATTGCTTTATAATAATATTATCAAGATAATATCATGTTTCGTAACTTATTCTATTATAGACAAATGCAGCAATATAAATCGAGCTTCTTCGAAACATCACGCAACAATTGTTTTACACCCCTAGACTCACGCAAGAAAGTATTCATAAGAATCGAGTATTATATTTTAAGCATTTCACATAAATTCCACCAACCCTCTGCTATTTTCGGAAGACGCGTGTTCTGGAATTTGTATATTAATGTATATGTGAATATATACACCATTACCCAACCACATAATGTCAAGCCTACGCCATAAGAATACTGCTGAACTAGTGTAGTTTATGCGATGATGGCACTTTACAAAACATAATGTTCGTGTTGACATTGCAACGTGGCTGTAGGGTTAAATAATATGACATAAAAAGATAAATACTGGAACAACGTTCCTATCTTGGGCTTTAATTAATTTTAAGGCTTAATTTTAAGTATTGTTTTTATCTTTATAGTACTGTATCTAGAGGTAAATATGTATAATTTAGAAATAATCTAATATGCAATGATGATTTGTTTAATGGATAATTATTGGATATCATATTCAGTTTTCTTATGGTCCCGACACTTACTCTTACTCCCATTGAGTGAAAACCACCCCTAAATTTAGATATTTCATTTTTGGAAAAGTGTTATTGATATATTTTTGAAGCGCATGATATTTTTGTTTTTTTGATCGTTGATTACGAATCTGAACTCAAAAGTAAGAAATTCAAGATGGTGGCTCCAATATGGGGGATGGAAATTTTATCTAAAGCAAGTGTTTTAAACAGATTTAAAAAAATGAGCATCTAGGTGATACTATCTATATACAGTGTGTTTCACTTGAAATGGTAACCCTCCAATAACTTTTTTATTTTTTTTCCGATTTGAATAAAATTTTACTTAGTATAGAACAAATTAGGATCTACTTATGACCAGAAAAATACTCGCCCCTTACAAATGCAAAGCAACCTGCGATACCAAAATATGCGGAGAAAATCAAAAAATCATATTAAGCATTTTTTTATAGGAAAATTTTATTAGTAAAACTTGTTCAGAATTGTCCAAAAACCTTATGCCCAAAATTTAGTCAAAATTGAAAAATTGAAAAATTAAAATTCTAAAAATAATTATTTAAAAAAAATGGAAATTGCTTGACAACTACCTGGCAGCTTGGGTTTAAGTTCAAACAAAATTGTCATAGTACAGTTTTCTAAACAAAAAAACCCATTAAAATGGTATTTTCGGACTTAGACATTATTTTAATCAAAATTTATATATTTTTATATTTTGATTAAATTTTGAACTTAAGGTTTTTGGATAATTCTGAACAAGTTTTATTAACAAAATTTTCGGACAAAAATATGCCTAATATGATTTTTTTATTTTCTTCACGTTTTGGCACCGCAGGTGGCTTTGCATTTGTAGGAGGCGAATGTTGTTCTGGTCATAATTTGTTATATACTTAAGTAAAATTTGATTCAAATTGGAAAAAAAATTAAAAAGTTATTGGGATGTTACCATTTCAAGTGAAACACATTGTATTGACGAAAAACAGTATTTTTTAGATTTTTTGTCATTTTTCATATTCCCTATAAGTTTTCTTAGTATCTTTAACATACACAAATTCTTCTGCTAGAACAACTTTTAGAAATCAATATATTGGAAAAAAATATATTAAATTGTTTCGGATTGAAGCGGACTGTATGCAGGAGTGCTGGTTCATAGCATTTTTCGAAAAAAAAAGGTCATAGGCTTTTTAGACTAAACTCTCATTCTCACAATGACTTTGGCCAAAACTATCCTCCCAGAGCAAAGTGATGACTCTTCATAAACTCACCTTTCTACTAACCATCTTCTTCTTTCCTTACTTTTTTCTCTAATACTTATATCCTATTTTATATAAAATGAATATTTTTTTTTTTTCAAATTTTTTTTTTTTTTTTTTTCAAATCAAATCAAATTTATTGCATTATTGTTCACAAATAATAATAATTACACATACCATATATATTGTATAATCTCTTTAAAAATTAAAACGATATAAATTTGTAGCTATGGAATATGGACCACTTCATTTCCAGGGCATTGTAAAACCCCCATTTCTTTGCAAAAAAAGCTTAGATATCCAACCTATGGCGCCTCTATTCCTTCTTGAATTTTATCCTGAGATATATGTTGTCAGGCATCTCTTAGGAGAGTTAAGCCGAGAGGCAGGTGCTCTCCTAGGTAAACTCGTCGAGTTATCATGATACAACCATACCTTCTTTTTGTTTCTCTAGTTATTCCCAGAGCTATACAGCTGTGGGAATAACTAGTGTAAAAATCAGGTTTTTTAAATTATTTTAATGTAATAAACTTAGGTGCCTAATTATATGTTTTTATGGATGCTGATTTAAAAAAAAGGCTATAAAACGTTGTCAGAAGTCCAGGGAACGAAATATCCAACATGAAGATCAAAATGACCACTGTGTAATAATTGCAACGTGATCGTGTTCTTTTTTTTTTTCTTTTTCGGCTGATGAATACTATTTAATGTTTTTCTGTGAATTGTAAGTTGTATGATGGAGGTAATAATTCACTTCTAATAAGAGGGTGTAATAAATAAAAACAAATATTTTTAAAGAAACGCCATAAAACTTTGGAAAACGAAGTGAATTGTAAAATATTGGTTGATATGCAAATTAAATCAAAACCCAGATTCTTCTACAATTCTACACCATCTACGAGCATGTCGTCTATGACCACATCATCTATCTCCATATCATGCGGAGTATCCTTCTTTCGTCTGTCCTTGGCTGAGAATAAAAAGTTAAACCATCACACATTGTATCATTGATATCAAAAAAATATTTAGCATGTAGCGCTATCATTTGTGAAATCAATTAATTTGTTTTACGTCGAAAATAAAGAACCTACCTAGTCGTGTTGGTGGAATTTTTTCAATTGACAGAGGAGATGTACGCATTCTACTAGGGAATTTGAACTTGAAGAGCATGCTGCTTTACATCTGCACTTTACTAACAAGTTTAAATCAACTTTCGTCCATCCCCAATTATATATATTTTTTTCACATCCTAGTTTTCGAAGAGGCTGTTATAGAACATCTAGAATCGACCTAACTCGAAGACTAAGTAAACATTTCAACTTAGGTAAAAAATTCACTTAAAGACATTTTAGACCATAACATACAAGATTGAAAGGCATCAGCACCGAAAACTGGCATAAGAGAACTCTCATATACGTTCTCAGAGACTAGGTGAGGATTCGAAGAAACATCGAATGTTTATTTGGGAAAATATGTTTATGTCCAGGCCGTAAGAGAAAAAGTAAATTATGGTCATGGGAAAGTATACTGAAAATAAAAGTACAATTTTGGTCAATGACAAAAATACAATATACTTTTTCAGAAGTGTGCCAAAGTTGGACAATATTTTATGGACAAGGAAAAGGAAACAATATACTTTTTAAGAAGTACGCCAAGAAAGTACTTAATATTTGTGAATATTTTTAACTTTTTAATCGCTACACGAAACACAATGAAAGTGGAGATAGAGTCATTGTGGATATCATTCAAAAGGATGAATATAAAATTTTAACGATATGACGTACTGAAAGGGGAAACCGAAAAATGTGGCAAAGGCGCGTACCGTCTAAAAGCAATTATTTGGCAAACATTAGTAAAAATGGACAAGGCCGGTTTCTCGATTAAAACAAATTTCGACGAGTGCGTTGGATAATCGGGAGAAAGCGATAGTAGGAAAACCAAATCCAGGTCTTTCCAAATGACAAAGTTATAGAGAAAAACACCTTGTGCAAAAGGCCATTTTACCAAAAAGTCGCTCGAAGGCGAAGTCGTGTCACATCCCCTATATTTAAGATATATGAGGACCGGTACGTCGTGAGACTGACACAAAGTTGTATAACTCATATATAGTTGATATGGACCGTTCTTGTGAATGATGTAATCACGATAAAGAACTTTAAAGCTAATAACAAGCGTCCCAAAATTCTAAAAGTAAAATATTTTAATATTATTTCAATTCAGCCGCAAAAAATCCAAAAATGCTTTCATCAATTTCTAGGGAAGTTGTGTGAATCTTTTTTACCAAATCGATTGCTAGTGCACGCTACCCTTGTATGGTAGTATTAAAAGCTCTTTAGAAGAGATGGTCGACCTTGCCCTACTTGGGGGGGAGGCGATTCTATTCAAATTATATAAGTCATTAGATAGGATATTCCATAATTTCATTGTACTTATTTTATACCTAATCAATAATAGTGGAACGGATAGAACGTCGTAGCTCATTAAAAATATTTTCGGAGTAGAAAGATATGGGATAAAAACCATCTTGTTCAGAAACGTTTAACGCATCAGAATCACTTTTTACGAAAATTTTGGGTGGTACTGAAAAAAAAACGTTGTCAGAAGTCCAGGGGACGATATATCCAACATGAAGATCAAAATGACCACTGTGTAATAATTGCAACGTGATCGTGTTCTTTTTTTTTCTTTTTCGGCTGATGAATACTATTTAATGTTTTTCTATGAATTGTAAGTTGTATGATGGAGGTAATAATTCACTTCTAATTGGAGGGTGTAATAAATAAAAACAAATATTTTTAAAGAAACGCCATAAAACTTTGGAAAACGAAGTGAATTGTAAAATATTGGTTGATATGCAAATCCAATCAAAACCCAGATTCTTCTACAATTCTACACCATCTACGAGCATGTCGTCTATGACCACATCATCTATCTCCATATCATGCGGAGTATCCTTCTTTCGTCTGTCCTTGGCTGAGAATAAAAAGTTAAACCATCACACATTGTATCATTGATATCAAAAAAATATTTAGCATGTAGCGCTATCATTTGTGAAATCAATTAATTTGTTTTACGTCGAAAATAAAGAACCTACCTAGTCGTGTTGGTGGAATTTTTTCAATTGACAGAGGAGATGTACGCATTCTACTAGGGAATTTGAACTTGAAGAGCATGCTGCTTTACATCTGCACTTTACTAACAAGTTTAAATCAACTTTCGTCCATCCCCAATTATATATATTTTTTTCACATCCTAGTTTTCGAAGAGGCTGTTATAGAACATCTAGAATCGACCTAACTCGAAGACTAAGTAAACATTTCAACTTAGGTAAAAAATTCACTTAAAGACATTTTAGACCATAACATACAAGATTGAAAGGCATCAGCACCGAAAACTGGCATAAGAGAACTCTCATATACGTTTTCAGAGACTAGGTGAGGATTCGAAGAAACATCGAATGTTTATTTGGGAAAATATGTTTATGTCCAGGCCGTAAGAGAAAAAGTAAATTATGGTCATGGGAAAGTATACTGAAAATAAAAGTACAATTTTGGTCAATGACAAAAATACAATATACTTTTTCAGAAGTGTGCCAAAGTTGGACAATATTTTATGGACAAGGAAAAGGAAACAATATACTTTTTAAGAAGTACGCCAAGAAAGTACTTAATATTTGTGAATATTTTTAACTTTTTAATCGCTACACGAAACACAATGAAAGTGGAGATAGAGTCATTGTGGATATCATTCAAAAGGATGAATATAAAATTTTAACGATATGACGTACTGAAAGGGGAAACCGAAAAATGTGGCAAAGGCGCGTACCGTCTAAAAGCAATTATTTGGCAAACATTAGTAAAAATGGACAAGGCCGGTTTCTCGATTAAAACAAATTTCGACGAGTGCGTTGGATAATCGGGAGAAAGCGATAGTAGGAAAACCAAATCCAGGTCTTTCCAAATGACAAAGTTATAGAGAAAAACACCTTGTGCAAAAGGCCATTTTACCAAAAAGTCGCTCGAAGGCGAAGTCGTGTCACATCCCCTATATTTAAGATATATGAGGACCGGTACGTCGTGAGACTGACAGAAAGTTGTATAACTCATATATAGTTGATATGGACCGTTCTTGTGAATGATGTAATCACGATAAAGAACTTTAAAGCTAATAACAAGCGTCCCAAAATTCTAAAAGTAAAATATTTTAATATTATTTCAATTCAGCCGCAAAAAATCCAAAAATGCTTTCATCAATTTCTAGGGAAGTTGTGTGAATCTTTTTTACCAAATCGATTGCTAGTGCACGCTACTCTTGTATGGTAGTATTAAAAGCTCTCTAGAAGAGATGGTCGACCTTGCCCTACTTGGGGGGGGAGGCGATTCTATTCAAATTATATAAGTCATTAGATAGGATATTCCATAATTTCATTGTACTTATTTTATACCTAATCAATAATAGTGGAACGGATAGAACGTCGTAGCTCATTAAAAATATTTTCGGAGTAGAAAGATATGGGATAAAAACCATCTTGTTCAGAAACGTTTAACGCATCAGAATCACTTTTTACGAAAATTTTGAGTGGTACTGAAAAAAAATATGAGCGATTGAATCTTGAAAATGTCTATTTTCGTACGGGCCTCCTCCGCAAACTGATGTTTTTTTTCTCCATAGCCAAGTAACGTAAATTACTAATTTTTGTTTCACTGATGTACTATTGGGTATGGAACGAGTATATAATTTTTAAAGTAGAAAGCACCTTCAATTTTAGTTGTAGTTATTTTTTTCCGAGCGGAACACGGCAGAATTGAGAAAGTTCCGACTTCGGTAGTGCTTAACTTTTTTTTTCACGATATGGATTTCAATTTTTTTACCATGTTTGGCTGAATTGAAGCAATACCAACATATGCCCTCGCATAACATATTGTCGCGTTTCAAAAATAAAGTTTTTAGAGCCATTTTTATAACGTCGTGTCTGGCGAGCTGTTCTCCTCACTAGAAGTGCGAGAGAGAGCGAATTATCGACTACGGACTAGTGATGGGATCACTCGAGTGAAAAGTAACCGGTTATCCGGTTATTAAAATAACCTGAATTACTCGGTTATTGTCGACGAGTACTGAAGTGAAAAATAACCGAATGTTCAACAGTTATTGAAGTAGTCATATAACTCATCACTCTCTCACAAATAAATTAAATGTTGACCCGTATCGTATAATAAACGAGTGAACCTCATTACTAACCTACGTTTCTAAAATAAGTATTAGGTATGTGAATTCGAACCGATTGATGTAGTAATCAGTATCCATTTACTTACCTATTATTTATAATATTATTTTATTTATATTTATATTTATTATGTCAAGAAATAATCAAACTATCTGCAATTTTATAAAGAATCATTTTATCCTGTACATATTTTTCCCAAAAATGAATTGATTGATTAATATTCCCATGGAAATTTAAAAAAAATTTGTATGAATCGGAATTTGAGCAAAAATTGTTAAATAGCCTTTAAGTTATTCATAGCATTCAAGTGACCAACACTAATAATTATCCGGTTATTGAAATCACTTGAATACCTAGTATTCGGTTATTGAAATTAATCGGTTATGCCTATCACTACTACGGACGCGCATTGGAAAAGGACGCATTATAAATATAAATATTGTGGAACTCAGCGCCGGGTTATTTTTAAAAATGAAATGTTTTTGGTGTAGAAATAATTGAAACCTCCTGTGAAATAATTATTAGAACCGCAAATGTACACTAAAATAACCTTTTGATTCTCAACTGAACACGATGTCAAGGGGAAATTTGAGAACTGAAAATATTATTTATTATATATTATATATATTATCTATTAATATTTGTACAAGTAGGTATGGTAATAGTAGTAATAATAATACTGAATGGAGAAAACACAAATCGGACGATGGGTAAACACAACAAAAATTGATGAAAGAAGGTTCTACATAACACATAACATAAAACAATATATAGTGCAAAACTAAAAGTCTGAATCTTCTGAATCATATTGGGGCTCGATATCAGCATTTTTGCATTCTTTACATTTGCACAGTTCAGAGCATTTAAGATTCTCTTTGAAACAGTCACATTTCTGAGTAGAGCATGTCTTATCTTTACAGTAAATATTGAGTACCTCCCTAATTTCATCTGGTATGGCAGCTTTCGTCGTCCACACGAGTTTCAATACATTTTCATGCTTCTGCCAACCATACGAAAATATATCAATCGATAGGAATGTGACTGCTTTTCCAAATCTTGGTTTGAAGTAGACACCTGCAAGATTGATTTTTGCAATATAATATGGTCACGTTGAGTACATACCTTAAAACGTGTTGCAAAAACGCGTCTTCAGTCGGAGGAAGTTCTGCTGCAGATTTCTTGGTTTTCATCGTTATGTCATAACGAAGCTCGTCCAAGCTTGTGCAACTCTTTTGCTTGTACAATTTTTGTACAAAATTTCTCGCAGCGTCAACAGCTTCGTTTGTTGGCAGCACAAAAAAAAATTGTAAACTTTCGAATATTTCAGATGTTTTTATTAAAGTGTCAAACACTGTTTTCTTGCCAATTTTATAAAATGAACTAGTTGAGTCTGAACCTGTCAAAGCATGTACTGATCAAGTCAAGACACTGCACTGCACTGGTTGCGAATAATATGTCGGTTGAATTATACAGGGTGTAACGCAACTTACCCAAAAAATTTTAACCATACATACACCTTTAAATAAAAAGTCGACTTCTTAAAAAAAATTTAATAAAAGTCCAACACAGAAAAAGATATGCTTTGTTAAAGTTACAAATTGATGAAAATGATAATTTATTGGAAATATTAAAATAATCCTACTATTTGAAATTAAGATTTTTAATCTAAATTTTTTTAAATTTTTTTTTAGTTACTTTTTTTTTAAATACAACAGTCCTTCAATGAAGTAAAGTTCAATAAATTATCATTTTCATCAATTTGTAACTTTAACAATGTGTATCTTTTTCTGTGTTGGACTTTTATTAAATTTTTTTTAAGAAGTCGACTTCTTATTTAAAGGTGCACGTATGGTTAAAATTTTTCGGGTAAATTGTGTTACACCCTGTATAGAAACTGCAGTAGATAATATAATGCGCTCTCTCTCGCACTCCTAGTGAGGAGAACAGCTCGCCAGACACGACGTTATAAAAATGGCTCTAAAATCTTTATTTTTGAAACGCGACCATATGTTATGCGAGGGTATATGTTGGTATTGCTTCAATTCAGCCAAACATGGTAAAAAAATTGAAATCCATATCGTGAAAAAAAAGTTAAGCACTACGAAAGTCGGAACTTTCTCAATTCTGCCGTGTTCCGCTCGGAAAAAAAATAACTACAACTAAAATTGAAGGTGCTTTCTACATTAAAAATTATATACTCGTTCCATACCCAATAGTACATCAGTGAAACAAAAATTAGTAATTTACGTTACTTGGCTATGGAGAAAAAAAAAACATCAGTTTGCGGAGGAGGCCCGTACGAAAATAGACATTTTCAAGATTCAATCGCTCATATTTTTTTTCAGTACCACCCAAAATTTTCGTAAAAAGAGATTCTGATGCGTTAAACGTTTCTGAACAGGATGGTTTTTATCCCATATCTTTCTACTCCGAAAATATTTTGAATGAGCTACGACGTTCTATCCGTTCCACTATAAATGGTATCATTTAAACGATTGCATTTCATTGATTGAATGCAGTATTGCCAATGGTTAAAAATAAAATTATGCGCCCCCTCAGCCCTAATTATGTAATTTTGTGCAAAATAGTGCGATTTAATAAAAAAAATTGATGAGCGGGGCGGGCGGGGGAGAAATCTAAAAAAAATTGTGCCCGCGTCTCTCAAAATTGATGAGTGTGGGTAATCTAAAAAAAATTGCCGATTCTCGTAATTGGGGAGGGAGGGGGGGGCGGTTATGGAAAAAACTAACTTTTGTCCCAAATATTTGTAATAATCTAGTAATTTGCAATTATTCGTTTTTGTAGGAATATGCGAAATTATGCGATTTTATTTAGAGTGCGAACATTATTATCTGGCGGTTAAAGTATACACAAATCGCACAATTATGCGCCAATCAGCAACACTGATTGAATGACTTGTTTTATGCCTTATCCCTCAGGGATTTTCGTTTGATAGGCCAGAATTGGGTTTGCATCTCAATACCCCGGTCACATTACGGAAGATCAAGAGGTATTTTTTTATGAAGACAATTCAGAGATCTTTAAGCATAAAATCCAAATAAGAAAAAGTGAATCGAGAGAAAAAAACAATTTTTAGAGAGAGCGTCACGTCGTTAGCAATTTAGGGTAATGCAGCCTTGGCCTATTTCTTGGCTATCAAATATCTCATACATCTTATTGAACCCGTCTAGGAGTGGAAGACCACACACGAATAAGGACGCGACTGGCGCGGCGCCCTTAATAAATAAATTGGTGTCGCAACACACAAGACGCTGTGTGGTAGGTTTTTCTACAAGGCCTGATGTTGGAGATGCACCAGGGATGGTGGCGGGTTCCTGTTCAGACGTATTATGCAGAAAACTGAGACCAAATAGAAAAATGATGAAACTTCTGGCAAGAAGTAAATATTAGGTAATATTAGATTTATTAGATTTATTGATTAGCAGTATAAATTGATTACTACAATTCATTACGATTTTAATTTATTTTCACTTGTTAAATAAATCTACAGGGAAGGCGTTACTTTTTTAATAACCTGTACCTTTGGCAATGTTTAGGACGTTAAACTCGAACACTTAAAATAATTCATCCAGCCTGCGCGCCCTAAATATCAGTAATGTATCATAACATGAAGCATTCTAGGCCCAGGTGGTCACCTGCCATTAATTAATATTAATGTTGCATTGCGGCAAGTTGATAAGGGTAAACACAGTATATCTTCCAGTTTATTTAAAAGCGTTACAAAATGTCCATCGGCTCGTGCGATGAGGCCTTGTAGCTTTTTGACAAATTGCATGAGAACGAGTTCTAGGCAGAGGATTATAAGTGGCTGTATTATTTAAAGATTAACGTGGAAGCGACGACGTAACGATTCTATGTAAACACAATTTATCATTTAATAATGCCGGCGTATAGTAGGTAACTGTAGTATAAGCTCGGTAATATTTGTAGGTAATACAACATAGAGTTACTATAAATATACGACAACAAGAGTTTGTATTACAGACGGCGCTTGCTATTATGTCTGATGAAAGCCCGAAAGGTTTTGTAATATTATCTGATGTGTCTAACTAGCTTACAAACAAACAGTGTACCTTGAGTATGTAATTTTCTAAAAAGAACAAATCTCATAATTATACTTTTATTGTAACCAACAAGAATATTAATAATTTATTAAAGAAAAATTATTATTTTTGTATATAAATTAATTTCATAACACACCGAACTCAAATATCAAATAAAAAATTTCTACATGTATGTGTGTGTTAGTGTTTTTTTTTAACTATTTAACGTCGGCCTATTTCCGCTACCAGGGCTTATCACCGACGCCAGGAGACGAGCTACCCCGAACCTGGAAATCCCTCAAGAAGAGTAGGGATCTTTTACTTGCCTAACATTTAATAGACAAGGGACCGCCTGCTTTACACCCCCCTCCGAAGGATGGTATATCCACTACGTAATCCTCGTCTGAAATTACGTAACGTCCGCGTATACACTGATATACAAGCCGCTAGAAGGTGGGACGAGAACGCTGTATTTCCCAAGATGGGTCACCCATCCAAGTACTAACCGCGCTCGACGTTGCTTCAATGGAATATCGACTGACATTCACATTGAAGTCGCCTCTACGCTGCCCCGTATTAGTGTGTTAAATTTGGAATTTTTATTTCAAGTTTAGAACATACGATAGGAGGAACGAAACTAGACAGAAAATCCTACATACTATTATATCGTGTATTGAACGCCCACTGAACAACCATTTAATTATTTATGCTTTCTTCTCTTTTCGATAATTATTCATTCTAACAAGTCTGTGTAATTTTGAAAATAACACGCAAACTTTACAAAGATAACTATGATGTAACTGACTGGTCCTATAAAGCAAATAACATCGACAGTTAACAGAGAACATGTAGTCTTGGATAACCCCACTACAATAGGCTTTAGATGACGTTACCTCGACCCATATTGTTTATGTACATAAGAATTACCCTAGTTAATCTATGCAATATTTTGCCTTAACCCAGAAGGAGACAATATTAGCTAATTGGTATAGATTTCTCTGAGAGTTTAGATACAACATACTAAAAGTCCTGAAATGTTGTATAAATGGTAGCGAAGCTTATTAATGTTTGAAAACTGTTTATTTTCAACATTAATGAGCTTCGTCCCAATTGAACAGCAAGCAGAACGATGGCTAAGCAATCTGCAGCTTCTCTTATGGAGTTTGCAAATCTACCAGTCACCAAGGCAGCAACAGAACAACACTCCTGGGTATTTTTTTTCTGAGAAAAAGGGCATCGACTGCAATGGTCACTAACCCTGTATAAAATGAAAACTTAAGTACATACACACACCTGCACTTAATTTCTACTATTACTTTTTGTCTTTATATGCTCTCTCACAGTCTGTCGCAGTTTATCTAGTAATCCACATTGTTTAATAAAGGACAAAATTCTCACACTTTGCTTCTTAACATTTTCGCTACGGCCGTTCAGGTTGTGGCTCACCTCCCATGCTGACTTTTTTTTTTTCGAAAATATTGCATAATTTGGTGTCAGAAATCGAGTAATAATAATAATAATAATAATACACAATATGACCTAGCCAACATGAGTGTCGTGCGCACTACGCTAAGAACGGGATCGACCCGGTCATGCGCATCGAAAGTGTTAATATTACTTAAACAGTCCTTTAAATTATTCGGAAGGTTTAAAAGTTGTCTATAATGACCATATTGCCTCCAATTCAGTATAATGTGTTCTACAGTAAGAGTACCATTGCAAGTGTTGTATAGTGCAGGTTGTTCTCCTCTTAATAGATGGAAATAGGTGAAATGAGTATGGCCGATTCTTAGTCGCGTAAGAGTCACATTTTCTCTTCTGGTCAGTTTTTGAGAGGTCATCCATTTTTTATCTTGGAGCTTAACAGCTTTTAATTTAGACTCGGTTCTCTCCCATTCCATTTGCCATGTATCATGTATTGCCTCTTCAAATACAGATCTTAGGTCAAGGGTATCATCTATATTTTCTTTGTCCGCCGCTTGATGCGCAGCTTTGTCTGCTAATTCATTTCTATTTATTCCAATTTGGCTAGGCGATTTTTTAAAATTAATTTATGCTAACTCAAACAGCAATGAAAGGATCATTTGTACAGAACGATCTTTTGAAAAGTTATTACGTAAGGCTTGAAGGGAGCTCAGAAAATCACTTATAATAAGTATTGTGCGATGCTCTGAATGTTCAGAGAATCTCAGTGCTTGCTAAATACAAGTTCTGCAGTATAAACACTACTCGCAGATAGAAAAGTATGTCCACATGTGTGTTTGACCCATTATAACAAAAGTGCATCCTACTGTTATGTTTGTCTTGGATCCATCGGTATAAATTTGCAATGCACCTCGGTAAGCACTTACAACTTCATTAAATTTAGTTTTGATTACCATACTGTTTACCTCGTTTTTTTAATAACACATCAAATCGCATCTAATTTCTGGTGGTGTTAATGTCCATGGTTGCCTTTCACATACGTTTAAAGGATATACGTCAGGTAGTACTGATGCCAATTTATCTGCAAGTTCTTTAAATCGAATTCCTACTGGTCGAGATATAGTTGTTCGTGACTCGTAGACTTCCACTAATTCGTTTTGAAACAGACATGAGTGAACAGGATGTTGTGGTAAAGCTTTTATTTTTCCAACGTAATTTAATAGCAGCTGCTGTCTTCTAAATTTTAAAGGTGATATTCCCGCGTCACAACACACAGAATGCATTCCATGTGTATATCTTCGGGTAAAGCTACTTCCATATACTAAAGTATTATTATAGCATTTTTTTTTTTTTTAGGTGCAAGAACGACCAGGAAATCGATATCCAACTACTGGCGGGTTGGAAACTAATAAAAGGTTAAAGCAAACCTTGGATTTAACAGATACTCAAAAAATGTCGGCACCTTTGCTTTGCGATGCGGCGTGTTTGATGGGTCAAAGGCACTGACATTTATTAAGTGTCTGTTAAATCCGAGGTTTACTTTACTTGTTTCCCACAGCAACTACAATACCTCCTGCACCTGAACCCCTCTATTACTGATTTAACTAGTAATGATGAAACATCTACCAATACTGATAAATGTACTAAAGGACATGACCTTAAAGAACAAGAGGATTTATAAAATCATTTTGTCATTTATATATTTTAAGTACTCAACTATATGTGCTTAATCCTAAAAGCTTAAATATAAATGGGAGTGCTGTGAGTTACGACAAAAATATTCAAAACGACTAAAAAAAGTACTTTTTTGTAACGCCATACGACATTTATTTGACAGTTTCAATGAATCAAATAATGTCATTATTGACAAGTGTAGAATATAGAAAAAAGAGTGAAATAATAGTAATCTGGATTTAGTTTACTAGTCAACAATATTATTCAACAAATGTTATGTCAGTTTTGACAGCGTTTGAAAATTAAGTAGGCGCATTTGTTTTTTTAAACCCCGCGTCAGCGATGTAAGCCATCCATAATTGCGTGTCCCGTGCGTTTTGTTTACCGTGCGATTTGTTTACCGTGCGATTTGTTTACAGTGCGATTTGTTTACAATATGTAAAATTCAACTTACATAGATGGCAGGTAGTGTGTTTTTTACTATTTACAGTAGTGATCGTAGGTAAAGGAATTTTATTTAACAGTGTGAAATAAAACTTATTGGTTTCTATGGAAACAGCAACAGAATTTAGTCTATTTTTACAAAATTATATTGTTTTCTAATTTCGAATGGCGATACAAAAATTTTTGTATATAACTCAAGACTAAAATGTGTTTTTTTTTACTTGTGTGGTTTATAGCACTCGCCTTCGGCTCGTACTATAAACGCCCCACTTGTAGAAAAAAATACCATTTTAGCCACTTGTTACATAAAATACTACTATGATTTTTTTTATAAAATCAACCGTTTTCGAAGACATCCAAAATATAAAAACGTGCACATTTGGGAGTAAAGAAAAGGGAGTTGCGAAAGGAAGACTTCAGGATTTTTATTATGTTGGATCTTAACTCGCAGGGAATACCTACAAGGTGTCTAGTTAGTGTTCTCTCGGAAGACTGTGCAAAAACGGATAACTTTGTAAAAAAAGCTTTCTTAGCAAAACTTTCAATGTTTCATCTCTATTACAACGTAAAATTATTTTCAATTATACAACATGACACAAAAACGAGTTACACAAGAAAGTACATTTTTTTTAAATGGAACATCCTGTATTTTTTAGCGCCAGTTAAGCCTCCAAGGGTCCTGTATTACACCCTAAAATATTTTGCCTTTTCTAAAAGGATGTATTTGATAATCATATATTTACTGATAAACATTTTTGAAATAAATTATCACATCTTTCATATTATGAATTAGTTTATCCACTTTAAAAAATTATAAATCACATTAGCAGTTGAGAAAAGTTAATAATAAGAGAATAAAGTTTTCTATTTTATCTCAGATTTCCTAAATGGAACGGAAATAAATTTGATAAATGTTACTCCTGACTTTTGGAACACATTGCACAAAACAAGCAATATGTGTTTGAAAAATCAACTATCTGCCAGTTCCAAACGATTGAAACCTGTTACCGGGATTAATGCAGTCAATTGAAATGTGTAAATTGGAATTTCTCAACGCAGTAATGGATCGAAAGAATAAAGTATGGCGATACTTCTTATTTCTGTTGGAGCAGGAAACATATTTCTGTTAGCGAAAATATTAAGTTAGAATTCGTTCAGATTCTAACACTTGAACGAATTCTTAAATGTCATTCATTCTATTATTTAGATATTGCTTGGTATATGAAAGGCGGAAATAAGTATTTTAATAGTATATTACGTAATGAGTGTTGTAAGAAGCATATTGCACACTAATGGAAAAGCTACGAGTGCGTATTTCCATGAGTTTGTAATTGCTTTACATATTTATCAAAATTGAAAGACAACTATTTAATGTGTACGAATAATAATTTAATAGTAATATGAATGGATTATTTAACTGAACATTTTGTTATAGTACTTAAAATATGGCTTAATTGGAATCATAATTTATACTAACTGTACAGTTATTAAATACAAAAGGAGTATCATTTGATTTGCTGCTTGAAGCATAGGATAGAGCTATATAGCAATATTTTGCTATATCAATAAATAAATAATTAAGGTTCAAAAGGATTTTAATTTAGATTTCAAAATATAATTTTATAATAATTTGTTATAGTTGTTTTTTAATAACTATAGTTACCATATCAGTATTCACATATATGTAAGTGAGTACGCTACAAACTATATTATTATTTGATGTTGAATTCTTACTATTTGCTACGGTAGATGTTATTTTCACTGAATTGTTAGTTTTGTTATTCATAGAATTGTCTATATATCCTTCAGCTACCGTTGATGATTTCCATCCACCGTGTCTTTTTAAATCTAGTAGATCACCACCGGCATCAACAAGAATAGTCGCTGACAATCGTCGAAAACAGTGTCCTGTGTAGGCTTTTGTGTCTGGTAGTCCAAGATATGTAGCTATTTGCTTTAGTATGCTTCCTAATTTATTTATACCAGCGCATTGTCTGGTGCACTTTCCATTAACATAATTTAGAAAAAAAAAGGTAAATTTGTAGTATCCTTTGTTGTAGAACGAATATTCATATATTTTTTGACTGTGAGGTAAAAATATTCTGATGCAACAAAAGAACGTTGTGTTTTAGTTTTGGAGTCAGGAATATTAATAATCAAAGATTTCCCTTTATCTTGTATATGTTCAGGATTTATGTTTCGTAATTCTTGTTTTCTATATGCACTACTGATAAAAATTTATAAGAACGACCTAAAATAACAAATATATGTATATTTCTACGTATTTCTGTATAAAAATGAAAATATCTTACCTTCATAAACAAATATTGACTCTCTGGTGTATTTTCTAGAAAATAATTAATGTTATTAGCACTCAATACCTTGGACTTCTTGCTTTTAAAACCGTCAGACTTTCTTTTTAGTAAGTAATATCATGTTTTATGTTAATTGTTGTTCTTAACATAGAATAAAAGGCCCAAAGCGAGGAAGGTTTCATATTATCTGATAATCCTTGAAAGTATGCCAACATTACGTTTTCCGAAAATGATCTGACATCATTTTTTAATCTCCAATCCATAAACTTCTAATATGCAATTTCATATCTTTCCCGAGATTTTGTTGGCAACAAGGTGCTTGTAGCAGCCTCTGCTATTTGTATTATGTTGGGTGTTAAAATTTCATTTTCACTATTGCCTGACATTTTTTTTTCAAAAATATTTGGTAAAATCTGGATTTATAGAGTGAGATCCCAGAGCCGCCAGACCTACGTCATTTTAGCAAAGCTAATATTTTGACAACAAATAGTATAATATCTAGTTAAGATCGTATGCGTCTTTGCTAGTTTGAAAGCGGGGCCCTTTTGCAGAAAACAGGTATAAAAGGTACATAAAAATTTTATTCAGTACGTTAAGGTATGATAGCTGGATTATTTTACAAGTGACACGCTAACTACATGGTGTAAGCGTCAACCTCCGAAACTTAAGGTCCGAGGTTCGATCCCTGAGCGTTCTCAGTTTTTTTTTCAAATATACGTACTAAGAAAAAAAGTTATGGCCAAAAATAATAAATATTTCACTATCGGTTGTCTCTTTCTTGGTAATCGCCACTTTAAGTTAATATTTGTTGAAAAAAAAAAAAAGCTGAGAACGCTCAGAATCGAACCTCGGACCTTAAGATTCGGAGGTTGACGCTTACACCATGTCGTTAGTGTGTCACGTGGAAAATAAACCAGCTATCATACTTTAACGTACTGAGTAAAATTTGTATGTAACTTTTGTACCAGTTTTTCTGCAAAAGGGCCCCGCTTTCAAACTAGCAAATACGCATACGTTCTTAATTAGATATTACATTATTTGTTGTCAAAATATTAGCTTTGCTAAAATGACGTCGGTCTGGCAGCTCTGGGATCTTGGACTATTAGTTTAGTATTCAACTATATTATTCAAAAAATATGCCAGTTTTGACAGCGTTTGAAAATTACGTAGGCGCATTTGTTTCTTTAAACCCCGCGTCGGCGATATAAGCCACCTATAATTGCTCTTTGTCCCGTGCGTTTTGTTTACCACGCGATTTGTTTACAGTGCGTTTTGTTTACAATATGTAAAATTCAACTTACATAGATGGCAAGTGTGTTTTTTTACAATATACAGTAGTGATCGTAGGTAAAATTTTTAACGTGTCACTGGATGTATAATTATCTTGAATAAATTGCTATGTTTTGTTTGTTTCATTAATTTAATTTTATGTTATTAGTACATTTTCCAAAGAATAAAATTTATCCAAAACCTGAATTAATTCACTTACCAAATTATTTTTGTTTTCAATTAGCATTTAGGATATTAGTGGCCGCGGTACGATACTTCATTTAATGAACACGCGATGCCACTTGGCATGGTGTTAGATTAGATGTTGGAAAGTAAATTCCGAAGGGGAGCCACCCAAAATTTCCCTTAGGATTCAAAATGGCGGCCGATTTAAAAAATAACAGTCTTAAAATATAATAAATTTTATGGTACCGTATTATTTCGAGTTTGATATCGTTTTTGACTATTTTTGAGTTAAGGATCAAGATACCCAAGTTGGAGAGAATTGTTAACGAGTGTAAATTTAACGGTTTTAAACGAAGGAAGTGGAGTTTTTTCGACATTTGCCTCACGAGAAGCAAAGTGGCATAAATCACATGCTCTACAATATAACAGTACCAAGCTTGAGAGAGCTCGAGAAAGGGCTGAAAAAAAATCTAGCGAACCAGATTCATTGCCCATAGCGTCAACTTCAGCTTTTAGTGGAGAAAACAAAAGTTATTTCACGCGATCAGTGATACTGTTGTAGAACTCTCCAAAATCGTCCTAAGTTGAAGACATAATCAAAATTCGACAGGCAAAAATTTCATTTAAAGACATTTTTGGGAGTCTGCAGAGGCGCAGATCAGTCCACAAGGGCCGTTTTGGGTTCTATAAGGCGTTGGAAATGACCAGGTGAAAATTCGAAGAAACACCGAATTTTCACTTAGGAAAAATGTTTTTGGTTCAGAATATGAGAGTAGAAGTATATAATGACAAAGATTTATGAATAATATACTTTTTCAAAGGTACCATAAATTGGACTTTGAAAAATAATATTTTTGGAAGGGCGTCAAAATTTGGCCCAAGAATCGATTTATCGAAAGTACGCCAAAGTTTCACTTGCAGACTAATTTTTCAAAACTGCGTTGAAATTTGGCTTGAAGATCGATTTTTCAAAAGTACGCCAAAATTTCACCCGCAGATTAACTTTTCAAAAGTACCTTGAAATTTGGCTTGAAAATCGATTTTTCAAAAGTACGCCAAAATTTCACCCGCAGATTAGTTTTTCAAAAGTACCTTGAAATTTGGCTCGAAAATCGATTTTTCAAAAGTACGCTGAAATTGGTCTTAAAATGGATTTTTCAAAAGTACCACGAAAATATAATTTAAATTATTTTTTATTTTTTATTCCTCAACCAAAGACATTGACCTTTGAGGTACGGTCATTGAAAGCCCAATTCTAAAGTATGAGCATAAAATTTTAACGATGCACTGCATCCGAAAGGCAAAATAGAAGATTTTGTCAAAGCCGGCGTAGTGCCGATAAGCAAAAATTGATAAAAAACAATGCACATGTACAAGGCCGGTTTCTCGCATAGAAAGAGTTTGGATTGACCCAGCGGCTCGCAATTTGGTCGAGCGCGTTGAGTGGTCCAGACAAAGCGATGGTAGAAAAGCCAATAACAGGGCTTTTCAAATGACAAAGTTATAGAGGAAAACGCCTTGTGCATAAAAATCCAAAAATTCAATTTTGCCTAAAAGTCGCTCGAAGGTGAGACGCTGCCAAATCGATAATATTAATCGACTGTGATAAGGGTTAGTAAGTCGTGGACTGATCGAACGCCACTCAACTTATGCAGTAATAAGTCCTCTGAATGTGTTTGAGTACGTGAATCTCCACGATACAAGAACTTTAAAGCTAAGTAGTCTCTAGCGAAACTAAATTCATTTAGTAAAACTTTTTTAAGTTAATTTCAGTCAGCCTTAATTATTCATTTACCCAGAGTCTGAAATGATTCTAAAAGCTCACATTTTGATTCTGAGAAGGTACGTATGAATCTTTTCTACCTAATCGATCGTTAGCGTGAGCGCTCTCGCTTGTATGGTCTGAAAGTCACTACCTTGATTGGGGAAGGCACGATTCTTTCTTGAGAATTTTGTATAACCAATTCTGTTAAATAAACGGATTCTTTGAACTAATATTTCTTAATTGATCTTGAGGCCTGTTGACGGTCTATAATCCCTGGAACTTTCGTATAGAAAGCCGGATGTGTCGAGTTTATTCGCATTAACGTTCGACCTTCTGGTTGCTTTACGAAGGTTTGATAGGGATTTTTTTATGCGTTTTTTGAGAAATATATTCCGTTATTAATGGACCAAAACGTGATTTTCGCGTACCAAAACTAATCCCTCCGCAGAGAAATTCTTCGGTTGGGATTTTTTTATGCAAAAATTCAGGAAATTAAGAGGTGCCTAAACCCCTAACGAGGGAATTCGGGTCCAGAGAGAGCGTAGTTTCCGATCTGTGGTAGTGCCGCCTTGGTCCCATTACTCGGCTACCGAAGTGCATCTTATCTCGAACCCGCCTGGGAGGTAGAAGAACGGGGTAATACGCGACTGGCGCCCCCTGAGAAATAAATTGGTGTCGCGTCATTTTGACGCCCGGTAGTGCGTTCTTCTACAATACCACCACTCAATACTTTTGAAAATATATGTTGCTTGTGTCGGCGAGGAAATTTGTGGAATCAACCATTACATCAGTTGATGACATTTAACATGGAGACTCAACTCAAGGTGGTAGTTTCTCCCGATATTTTAGTTTCACTTGGTACCAGAGATTTTATTTCACAAGAGATAAAATACCATAAACATGTTTGAACAAGCATTTAAATCCTTTAAGACTCCGACATGGTACGGACGAGAGTAAAAGAATATGTGAGAGCATTGCAATTGCTGAACTCGTTTCTTATATTCAGCACAAACTTGAGACAGAAACAGCCGACTATATTTTCAGAATGCGAGATCTTACAAAAATATATGAGGGTAGACTCAATTAACTCCTTGTGAAAGATGATCGATTGCTAGCTCATACATCCCGATTGCGCGAAAGAATTGAAGCTCATTTTCCCCAACTCATACCTCTTCGCGCTGGAAAAGAGTACCAACTAGTAAAAAATAAGACAAACTTCGTCAACTACGCAGTGGATGAGAACTATGATGAAGATGGTGTTGCTTTCATGAGGTGTATTAAACGGCTTAGAAAAGAAATCTCGGCGGCTTCTGTTCTATTTACAGGCCAGTTTGAGCAGAACTCCCAACAAATATCTGTAACGCGCGCGTTGCTAGCTACAGTTAACATGATTCTTTATGTCACATCTGTGAGAGAGAGAGACACAAATAAAGCAACGCAGCCCGCACTCACGATAAGCCAACTTATTATCTTCAATCATCATGAGCGCATTCCCAAGGGAAACATAGTACGCAGTAAAAAACAACACGAGGCACCACTACCACTATACTTAAGTTTGTCTATTTATGGACGGTCAAGACAAAAATCAGCTGCCGATGATTTACATGAACTGGGAATCGCTGTAATCGAGTAACAGAATTACAGAAATCACTACGTCTTTGTGCCAGTTTGTTGTAAGCCGGGCCAAGGAGGAGGGTATAGTTTGCCCTGGAAACTTGCGCCAACTTACAGTTGGAACTTATTATAATATAGACCATAATCCGAGCAGCACAACCTCAAAAAGTTCCTTTGCCTTCCCTGCCGCCTACTGCAGATGCACTAAAGCTGCATACACTTCGTGCGGCTTAGCCAAGCCGGCCATATATGGGGTCAGGCAGCCAATGTTATTGAAGAATTGCCATCTTCAGTTAATTGGGGCTGGACACAAGAAGACAAAGTGTGGACCCCACAATGGACTAGTCAACCTGCCATATGGGAAGCCTGTAGCAAACTATTAAAGTGCAGGTGTAAGCAGGGCTGCACTAATAGATGCAGTTGCGCTTCGGTAGGCATTCCTTGCACATTAATGGGAACTACATGCCGTGGATAGTGTATTAATTCTAAGT
The DNA here is from genome assembly GCA_936432065.2 of Rutpela maculata. Classification (NCBI taxonomy): domain Eukaryota; kingdom Metazoa; phylum Arthropoda; class Insecta; order Coleoptera; family Cerambycidae; genus Rutpela; species Rutpela maculata. The sequence continues at coordinate 23,130,208 of OW386293.2, forward strand.
AAGATAATTAAATACAGTTTATTTTCAATATAAAAAAAATGAATAAATCATTTATTTATTATTCCTATTATTCAATTTTATGTCTTTTATTTATTTTGACTTCATGTCGTGTTCCACAAGCCGAAAATATTCGAAAATGACACCAAACGCGAAAAAATGCGGTAATGTATAAGATTTATGTGTTTCGGGGTACTATTATTTAAAAGGGCGCCATTTTGAATTCTAAGGGAAAATTTTTGTGGCTCCCATCGGAGATCATTCTCGTATGTTATAACTATGATTGTGCCAAGCGGCATCGCGTGTTCACAAAATGTAGTATATACCTAATTTTCGTCGTGTAACGCACTCACTATATGTAATGAAATACAAAAATATTGCACAGGTAAAGTACCGGTAAGTAATAATGAAGTAATATCGACCAAACTACATTTTTATATTTATATATTGTAATAAAAAGAATTTGTTTAATTAATTCAATAAACAATAATAATCACATTCTTCATCATCATGATTGACGATTAATTAAATAGTTCTATAAACAAAAAAATTAAAAAACTCTTCCTAAGCTAATAATAATGACATAATAACACCACAGATAATACGATACCCTGAAGGCTCTGGAAGGGCCTTGTGCAGGAGGGGGCTACACATTTAGAGTCAAGGACACACACACGCAATATCTGAGTATACTGGCATTAATTTCACCTTCTGAAAAAATCCCAGTGCCATGGCCGGGAATCGAACCCGGGACTTCCGGGTGAGGGTTAAGAAGAAGAATTTTATTTTTAATTAACAGCTACATGCGTCTTTCCGGAACCTGGCTCGGAGCCAAGTAAACAAACACGGCGCGTAGCGCCGCGGTGAATGTAGGGTTGGAAGGGGCAGGTCCGGTTCGGTTAAAACAACAATTGAGGAAAAAAAAGTTGAAACTCCTGTATAAGATAAAAGACTTAAAATTAACAATATTGTTTGGGAATAACATACAGAAATACTTAAAAATTACACTATAAATTGGCGTGGTACACGCGCACTGATTAAATTTTGGTAGTTGGCTCTGGAAAAACTGAACGAAAAAACCCGTTCGAGAACTGCCCCCTTGGTGGTCCCCCTGCCTCCAGGGAAGTGTGGTCGGAAAGAAAAATTAAGATTTAAAATGTTTTAATTCTTGGAACTTTTGGTCTAGAGGGAATTTAGAGACAAAAAGTACAAAAGAACAAAAGAACAAAAATTATAAACAAGAACAAATTGAACAAGAGTGGGAGAATAGAAAGGATTGAAGATGTGAAGTTGAGGAAAGATAAAGTTTAGGATAGTAGTAAGTTATGGTAGAGGAAAGTGTGGTTAAGGGAGTTGCCGGAAAATACGCCTGGTATGGTAGGAGGTGTCTGATGTCGAAAAGTATGGCATTATGCTGTCTGATTCGGGTTATGTTACAAGTTAGCGGACTATCGCCCAGTTTGAACTCATAGAATTTTTGTGAGATTTCTTGGACGTAGTCCGCTAGTGGAGTTATGTCATAGTGGAGTTATGTAAATATTGATAATGACTAAAAAATTATATGAATTCCTTGTTAAAATAATAATACAGGGTAATTCAAAATGATTTATCTGACTTCACGTTAGTTTGAAACCTGTCAACCAAATAATGACTTAATGTACCCAGAATAGAAAAGCAACTCTCCAAGTTTACTATTGCCACAGACAGATATCATCTCCACATTCGTGTAAGCGCAAAACATGTCATTTCTAAAATGGCAATTCAACGAACAGAAAGGGTTTTGGTAATTGAATGAAAATTCTAACAAGTCCATTTTTCAACAAGATGGGGTGCCGTCTCATTGGAAAATGGGGGTTTGAAATTTATTTAACAGTATGCTTCCTCACCCTTGGATTGGTCCCAGTGGCCCGCAGACTTTGCTTATCTCACACCTTACCACTTCTTCTGATAATAATATGTCAAGGATAAAGTGTACATTTCTCCTTTGTCCACAAAGCTAAATGAGCTCAAATAACGCATTTATACTGCCCTGGATATGCCTAGTACCGGAAAATCGGAAGAAGGGTTGGTTTTTCCGGTTCGGAGGTAGTGGGCGAAGGGTAGGACCGAAAATATTGTCATCATCGTGTTTGCCGCCCTCGAAGACGAGGGGTAGGTATCTTGCGATCCAGTCACAGAATTTTTGGGCTTTTTGCCTTTTTCTGGTTTACTTCAGGGACTATTTAGAGGCATATTACAACTGCAGAAATTGTCTTTATCTCTTGATAATAGCAACAGTGTTGTCAAATACGTTTCGAATGCGAAAAGTGTCGTTTTATTCTGGTAATTTATTACCTGCATATAAAAAGTAATTTTGAAAATTACCTAATATAGATTAATCGTGTACAAAAATAAGTAGGTGAATTTACACCATATATATAATTTTCACTTGTGTTAATGAGTTATATTTGTGTAAATTAATAAAGTAATATTCAGTAATAATATGGTAATTTTCCACATTAATATTACAAAATTATATAAAATTACAGAGGGTGCTCAATATTAAGGTCCCAATCCTTGGTAATTAAATTGCCATATATCCATACTCGAAATTTTTTATCGGTGTAGATTAGGTGATACATCAATTTTACATTAAAATGTTGTTTAATGAGACTAATTACGAAAAGCAAAAATATGTACTTTACATCCTTCTGAGTTCAGCAAAAAAAAAGTTAACATGTTAATGAAAAGAGTTAAGAGCATAGGTACCAATACGTTACCTCGAGGAACTTCATTATCATGAATAAGTTTTGTTGTTGTTAAATTTTTAAATTATTTATTTTAGTTTACCGTGTTCGCAAATATAGACATGAACGAGGTCACTCATGTACTGAGTCAACAATTCCAAAATTCTAGTAATTTTTATAAATAAAATATCTCTGGTCACAGCTTCAATCTAAACATCATTCTGAATAATCATATTTTACTCATAAAAATCATCTTACATCGTATAAGTTTTATTTGCTTACTTCATAGAATCAGGTTTTAAAAAATCTTGATTTAAGTTTTATAAGGTATGGTACCGGTTTCATCGGCGAAGTTAAGGCACGCCGGGCGAGTCCGGCACTTAGATGGGTCACCGTATCTCATCTCGCCGTCCTGGTTAAGTGGTGGAGTAGCTAGGTTAAAATAAATAAGGCAATTAAAAAATGAATAAAACAAAATAACGGTTATTTAAGAGCTTTAAAACCCGAAAATCATAATTCCCATCGAATTTGCTTATAATTCATATAATATCAGATTATGTAGGTAGGGTATCTCGGCAGTTCTTTAATTTCTCTTCCCATTTCAATCTCCAATTACTCGTCTAGGTTAATGCAAACTATTTCCCCGGTGCAATTAGAAAGTTCAGTTTGTAATTTTAGCAGGTAATATATACGTTAAGTAGATTAAATCTCTGAGCATTAATTAATTAATTCCTCAAGCGTTACTGGTGCGTTAAAAAACATTTATGTATTAAGTGGGTGTTGATATAATGGATTTTACACGCACCTTGTCATTGTGGGTGATGTTTATTTGATTAAAGGATAAGTATAATTAAAAATATGCGCAGATTTATTTTCGCCTACCTGCGTGTATCGAATTTCTTCCGTATATACGGTATATCCCAAAAGTGGCCGATCAAGCGATGTGATATAACCATATATTTGGTTATCTAATTGTTGATGATTCAAAAGTTATTTTAATTTTTTACATTTTTCTCTTAAATCGCCTAGTGCGTCCACTAAAAATTAATTAGAAGAAAAGAGTTGTTTGGTTGTTTTTTTTTTGAATTTCTAGAGAAGTGGGTGTACATTTTAATAAAAGCAGTTTTTTACATTTTTCTCTTAAATCGCCTAGTGCGTCCACTAAGAATTAATTAGAAGAAAAGAGTTGTTTGGTTGTTTTTTTTTTAAATTTCTAGAGAAATGGGTGTACATTTAAGCAGTTTCATAACCTATGTTAACATCTGCCAGTTTAAAAAATAAATGGTTTTGTGAACAATCTTTATTTTTTTGACACCTCTATTACGTCTAAAAAACGAAAAATATAGATTAATCAACAAATTTTTCACAATAATTATTGATAATGCATATTTTATTAAAAATAATAATTTTAATATATAAAAAATATACATTTTTAATTTTTTCAATTTGAAAGTTTCTCAAAACATGTTAAAAGTTATGGAAGTCAACGTCCATTTCATCAGATGAAGTGGTGTTTGTAACAGTTAGCATTTCTGTATCAACCATGTTACTTTCATTTTCTCCACATTCTCTGTCGTCAGTCCCATTTTTTTCTTCTTCTTCATCTTCATATCTTTCTTTTTCTTGATATTCATTTTCAATATGTAGAAGCATTTATTCACCAAAACATTCACAACCGCTGCATTGAGATATAGATGTGACGCATGCGCGTCTTATAGGCAATGCAGTAGCTACGAAACAATTTTATCTTTGTCGTACGCATTCTTTATTTTTTTTCAGTTGTCGTGACGTCACAAGAGCAGTCGTAGGTTTGGGAAAAATTTAAACAGGTAACTAAATTTATACCTGCCTGAAAATGATGGCTATAAAAATTGCAAAAGCAAATGTTCAATATATTAAATGATGAACAGAATGGTAAAAATTTCGCTTACCGTTTAAAGTGGAAAATGAATTTTTATTTTTCTGAGTAAATAGAAAAAAAAATTTAATTCATTAACTTTTCAGCACGCTATGATTTTTGAAATTGTACATATCATCCCTTAACTTCTAACCACCCTAACTCTGTTAATTTTAATAATACCAAAAAAGTCAAGAGATCATTTTTATGTAAAATTTCATGCTTTACAATTTTTATTTGAAACTTTTTTTACTAGCTTAAACTGTAGTTTAATTTGAATACACCAGGCTTGAGCTCGTTTTAAATCATCCTGCAAGTTCTGACAATCGTTCAAGATATAAATTTGAATGAACATCTTCAAGTCATTTACGGAAGAAAGAGTAGTGGCACTGAATTACAAAGTTTCTTAAGTTATTTATAAATAAAAGAAATAATAGTGGACACAAGTTGGATCCTTGTGGATTAATATCTATTACAAGAAACATACTGCTGCTGTCTTTCTTGCAAATATGATACATGGAAAATTGCCTAGCGTAGCGTAGCTTGTAAACTATTTATAGCGCAGGTAATTCGTTAGAATTAATTGAAAAGTAAAATATTAATTATAAATTTCGTTCTTCGCAATACGAACTCATGTTAACACGTTGAAATATGTAAGGTTTTAATTTTGTCTACTTCCAAAGTTAACATCAACTAAAAACCTTTGATTAAATCTCGAGGAGAAGTTCACGATGTTATTTTATTCACAGCTTTTACCGCACCACGGCAGAAATTTTAGCTTTAAGTTAATTTGATTTATTAATAATTTAAGGAGTTTCGTCGTTCAAATCCTGCAACACGGCAAACGTTTCTCGTTTTATTAATTGATTTATCTTAATATGTCATAGAGGTTGATTTATTTAATGATAAAGGTAGCGAAGGGTAACTTCCCTATTTAAGAAATTAATTTATAGAGGGTAGCTATTACAGTAGGACGTGGAGTTGACGAGACTAGGCCCTCTATTTGGAGAATATTAATTTTAATTAAACATCGTATTTGGTGGGAGTAATTATTCAAAAAGGATACTAGTACACGGAAATTAGGCAAAATGTGGAATAGAAGAAAAAAATTATAATAAGCTGAAATGTCTATAATAGTTAGCTGAAGTGTGTAAGAATACTTATCAAAAAAGTCATCCCTATCTCACCCCCTTTAGGGACACCGCACTGGTTTTTTTACAATATCTTTTAAACGCTTTATCTTAGGGAAAAAACATAAGTGTAGGAAAAGGTTTGTCACAAAATTCTCTACAAAAAAGGTTTTGTGTTATGTATCGATATTTCTATTACTTTTTATGTTATTAAATCGTAAACTGTAGAGTTAAACAAAAATGAAAGTCTGATTGTATTGAATACGGTACTTAATCGAACATAACGCAGCCTGATAATATTTCAAATGATCCAACACAATCCTAACCACCTTATTCATAAACACGAGAGAGAGAGAGAGAAAGAGAGAGATAGAGAGAGAGAGAGAGAGAGAGAGAGAGAGAGAGAGAGAGAGAGAGGTTGTTTTGAAATACAGAAAGGGCATCGGTTATATGGTGGTCATGCATCTTTGTAAATAACTCGTTTATTTTTAATTTTTCGAAAAAACTCTATTTCGTATTTTTTGTCCAAAAAGGTCCGTGCCTTATACTGCTTATAGAGATTGATGGACGGAATACGTAATTTTCGATTTTTATTAGGAAACTGTTCGGTATTTGTAGAATTTATCGAAAAAATCAAGTTTTCCAGGATTTGTAGATTCGCCATTTTTGAAAATCAAATCGGACCTTCGGTTCGGGAGTTATCAATTTATTTGGAAAATCATACTCGGCCTTGGAAAAAATACTTGCGGTCAACGGATTCGGGCCGCCAGCAATAGGCTTCATTTGTGGCCGTGTACCTTTGATCCCACCAAGTCTCATCGAAATCGATCAATATCCTGGACAGTTATTGTGCTTCCTAGCTCGATTTCGAGAAAACCAGTTTTTTGCAAAAAAATTCAATTTCCATTTGTTTCTCGACATAGTCTCCAGTATACTTATCTGTAGACCGTTGCCAGCGGCACCATCTCTTTTTTGAAATATCTCGATCCGACTGCCCGTTACCGAGTTATTCAATTTTTCCCGAAAAACTTGAAACGTCTATATCGGGTACTTTCGGTTTCCGAACGGAGCCGAGTTTCCAGCGTTAAGGTTTTCTAAAGGCCTCCTATCAACCACCCAAGTTTCATCGAAATCCGAAAACGGATTAGGGAGGCTGAGCGTGACAGACCGACTGACCGACGGACGGAATTTTCTAAATTCGCTGTCGAGTCGATAGATACAACTTTCATTTCGATCAGACGTTTTTTTCGGGTTTCGATGGTCCACTGGAAATATGCAAAACCTATATACTACATTTTTTTTTATTACCTACCCCCAAGTTTGCCGTCGATTAACGTAAACACCCTTAATAATCTGCAAACGACCTATAAGACATGTTTTATAGAAAATTTAATTCTCAATATTTTTCAATACCTCTAGTTTTGTCGTAGAACATCACATTTCCAAAATATTATTGAAAAACCAGCACGGTGTCATTATAAGGGTGAAACGGGGATGAAGCTCACCAGTTAGGGATGGGAACTTTTTGATCCTGTATTCCTACCCTTTCAACTGTCGATTCAGAAAATATCAGCTTATTATAATTTTTTTCTTCTATTTTTGCTAATTTCCGTGTACTATGCGCACTAATAAAGTTGTTATTTTTCTGTCAAAAAAGTGAACTTACCTATAGGCTAATATACAGGATGAGTTAAAACGACGCTGCCAAAATGATAGTGCAGATAAAACATTGAAAATAAAGAGACTCGTATTTTCTGGTTTTGTTGAAATCTAATTTTCAAAAATCTTTTTAAAAACGGGATTTTATTATTTAGGTGTACTAACATAAAAAAATAAATAAAATTAATCGTCTTAAAAGCTTATAGCGTGAATAAAAAAAGAAAATACAAGCTTTTAAGAGAATTAATTTTATTTCTTTAATCTTTTCCTTTTAGTACACCTAAATAATAAAAGCGTGTTTTTAAATTTTTTTTATATTTAATTTTATTTTTAAATACTTAATTTTTAACAAAAAATTTGTAATCCGCGTCCCTGAAAATATTTTTATTTTTCAATTTTGATAAAAAAAAAATAGTAATCTGCGTTCCCAAAGACCCACTGATATTGATTTTCGGTCGTATCGGATCATAAATTAAAAATGGTGCGCCATCTTGACGCCGCCATTTTGATTTTTCAATTTTTTAAAAAGAAATAGTAATCTGCGTTCCCGAAAACCCACAGATGTCGATTTTCAGTCGTATCGGATCATAAATTAAAAAATGGTCCGCCACCTTGGCGCCGAAATTTTGATTTTTCAAATTTGATAAAAAAAAATAGTAATCTGCGTTTCAGAAAACCCACAGATATCGATTTTCAGTCGTATCGGATCATAAATGAAAAAAATGGTTCGCCATCTTGGCGCCGCCATTTTGATTTTCTATTTTGATGAAAAAAAATAGTAATCTGCGTTCCCGAAAACCTACAGAAGCGAGAAATGGGATAATATAGAGTGGAAGAGAAACATCGCACTATATCCACAGCAGAAAATTTCTTCTGTGGTATTTCTATCCATTTGTTATAATAATATATGCGAGTTGTCAGCCACCTCGCTGACATCTGCAAGAAACCCAACACCGACACTAGATAAGGACATGTTAATCCATTTTTATTACATATGTTTTTCTAATCAGTTATGTTTTATTCGTTGTAAGAGCAACATGAAATAATAAAATTTAATTCTTTGTGTGTAACGAAAATTGTTTTTAAAAATCTTCTAAGAAGGGCTGGTAACTTATCTTACGTGAAAATATTTACGCGATAACACATCTTCTAAAGCCATCCCTGTTGATTAATAAATATCTCGCCATTAACTTCGGACCGACTCGTGCACGCTCGTGCACGATATTTGAATTTGGGGAAAATATACGTCATCACGCCGGAATTCAAATTTCAAACGTAAAAATAAAATACTAAGAGAGGATAAACTAAAATTTTATCGCTGTGTTTATTAACTAGAACCTCTAAGCTGTTCACCACATATATTAGAATATCACGATTTAGATGTGCGGGATGACCCATTGGGGATTCCATTGCGGTATAAAATTTTAGGAAGTGCAATTCAAAGAAAAATGTTGGGTGTGGTTTCTTGAGGGTTGTACAAAGTAAGACGATTTTAAGAGGATTATCTGAAGCACTCTTGGATGTCTTTCACAATCTTTTTTAGTTAATTACTTCCACGTCCAGTGGAAGTATAGTAACGACAAAAAAATTTTTAAAAATTTTTATTGTCCAAATAGGCTTAAAATGTCATGAAACGTCGAGATTTTAAGTTTGAGCACGTTTACTCTGGAACCGTTTAAGATATTGACTTGAAATTTGGTAAACATATGTACTTTAACGAGATCTAGAACTAGATTATATTTTCATCTTGTTCCGTCGAAGGGTTGGGGGGTAAATAGAGGTAAATTTAGGGTAAATAGGTCAATCAAGCAGGTAATAGTTCATAAAATTGGTATTTAGTATATACAAGAGAAGCTAAGGTCTCAAAAAATTTTTAGCATTAGCCACCCCCATTACCACCCCCACCTCCTTATTAAAGGGGATGAAAAAAAAATGTGATTTAGTGTACCTATGTACAGGAACCAGAAACCTCAAAATATTTTTTTACTTCATCCACCCCCACTACCACCCCCTATCACCACCCCCCACCCCACTACCGATGTGGGGTATCGTTTTATGGGTTTTTGGAGTAGAGGATTTCAAATATTATATTATTAAAGTTCCATAAACAGTTATTTTCACATACAAAGTTGTTTTCGTTGTGAGTGACTTGGATAGAAAATCTGGATGTGGAAGTAGTGATTCCTTGGGCAGCGGTTTTTTTCTATATTCTCAAACAATGGAGCCTGTAAACGAAGTTGTAGGACACCCTGAATATACAATAAGCATTTTTCTACTCGGCAGTAAACAAATAAAATTTGGGCTGCCACAAAAATACAAGATGGACTTCACAAACATATAATGTTTGAAACGGCGGCCTCTGATGAAGCATTTAGGAACAGATTGTGTATTCAAACCAGTTTTGGATGTGTATACAAATAGAGAGAGTAAAAAGTAAACAGTGAAGGAGACCTTGTGAACCGTTTACAAAAAGGTGGACAAAACTCATTTCATGATCATATAAATACAATAACATTTTGTGTTCGCCTAGTTCTTGGAAGGGGTTCCCTGTGTAACTATATCATTGGAAACAACAAATGTTAATTTTATTTAGTTAGATCCGTGTGTGTTACTACTTTCCTTATTGTAGCCATAATAACATGATTATCAAACAAGTAAGTTGCAAGACACGTAACCGCACAGCCTGGTATGATCGAAGGACTGAGAATAGATATATTCTCCATATTCAAATCCGGAATTTATTGTATTATATGTAGATATCAAGGGTAGTCGGTAATTTAATTGGGAAAGCATATTGATTGTGAACTGAGAAGCTTATTATGTTCTAGAAATATTGTCAATTTATTTTTAGGATAATTGGATACATATCCAATTATCCTAAATACATATGAAGTATTTTTCGTCCATTGTTTGAGAGAGCCAAAACGTTATTATACTTTTCGCATAAACAAGGAGTATTTTTGCATTTGCTAACGCTTTTCTGAAACCATAGAAAGACTTGTAAAAATGTATTTTATTCATTGTTACACATCCAATTCTGAATAATTTTCATAATATCCATCCGTCAGCCTATCTGTCTGTCCGGCCATCGTCCACCCGCCCGCCCCCTGTATGGAAATTTGCACAATAAGTTAGTGCTGAAGTATTGTTATAAAGCCATAGGGCCTTTAAAAAAGTATATAGAAGTCTATAGAGATTAGAGATATTAAATTATTTTATATGGTCACTACTATTAATTACTCTCAACGAAAAAAAAAATTAATTCCTTGCTCAAAAGTTGATATAAAAGTTTACCTAAAGATTATAAATTTCTAACGCCCCTACAAACTTTATTTATATTGTACTGCATCAAAATTTTCATAACGCTGCATTTCTCATCTTAATTAAAACCTAAATAACAGAATGCACATAAGTTGTTTCAAAACTTTATCTTGGACGTGGAACGTGGTGTAATAATACTTTCCACGGATAAATTACCAAAAAACGGTAATGAAAAAAGTGTTCGAGACTCGATACGCATTCCCTTCTGCTTGATCTCCAAATAAATTTTACAGCATTGAACTACCTTATACAGTGTGTTTCATTTTAAAACTTACCAACGAGATCAACTCTGGATCTAAAGTAGACACGATTTTGAGAAAAAATGCGTCGATTTGGTTTTCAGGGAGTTCGAAATTACTGTTGATTGATTTTTATGTTCAACCCCTTAACTCCTAGCCATAACAACTTTGGAATTTTTTATTGTACCACTATCCTCAGACAAATGATTTGAAATGGTATAAATAGTCCTATAATCCTACAAAAAAGACAGAAATTGTCCATCCGTTACTGACATAGTGCTAGAAATCCGAAAATATCATCATATCAAGAATATTACTAACATTTAATACAGTACCTAAATGTAAAAAGTGTGCAAAACTTAGAAATAATATAATTTTAATGATATTTAGTCTAAGCTGCCATGGCACAACAAGGTACCCCCACTGACCTCTATATATTAAATGGATAGCCTATACCATAGGGATGCGCGTGAAATTTTAGCCAAAATTGAAGAATTCAATACAGGCGAAAGTCGTGTGCTACGGGGCTTTACGTCTTGCGCAGTTTACTTGTTTTTCGTTCTGAAGTTAGCAACACGTTGCTAGCAACGCGTTGCTAAAAAAGCAATCTGGCAACGGTCAGGTCGGAAATAAGTTTTGAGACATTATTTGGGAAACAAATTTATCCATAAACACCGCACCGATCTCAATTGTTAACCTCACTTTTTCGGTGTTTTATGTTTTAAGTCATAGATAAGAGACATACGTTTTAAGTGCTTTATTTAAAAATGCGACATTGCGTTGTACCTTTTTGTACGAACAGGGGCACCAAAACCTTTAATTTTAAATTAAATTTGTGGAGTTTTGGAGCTTATTATTCCTTCATGTAATAAATACATTCAAGTGGCATGTGTGACGTCACAACTCTAAAAAGTGAAGGAAAACAAATAGCTGCCTTCTATCTGAATTTCGAACTATTCACTAAGAAATGTAAAATGACCATGAATCATTTACCATCTGATAAACAAAAACTTTGTTCAACTTACTTGGTATTTGGGGCCGGGATACAGTGCAAAATATAACATAAAATATGGATATAACCTATAAAATGTAGATAGAGGGATGTGCTTTTCTTCATTTATAAACAGAAATGATCGTATTTTGATCATTTTTCAGCCCACAGAACGGTTATTAATTTAATGTATTGAAATGTGGTATGTCATATTCATTAATGATTATTTTGTGACCAAATACTGAATTTATAATTTTCTAATCATAAATACATGATTGCCTCAAAACTTATTTCCGTTGCCAAAAATTAATTGACAGCGTGAAGTTGGCAACGTGTTGCCAGCAACAAGTGGCTAAGTTCACTCTTCTTACTGCGCAAACTCTGCAGCCCCGTGCGCAAATCGTATTTGTACCATTTCTCAGCTCACACATCGGCTATCCATTTAATATATAGAGGTCAGTGGGTACCCCATCAAATACCTTATATTTAAAAGGTGAAAATGATTGCAAAACATGTAATAAACACGTTACGCCCGCCAGACTAAATAAATAAATAGTTTATTATTCGTTTAAATGTACAGTGCATAATGCATGTATATAATAAATTATTTTCATGGGACATGCTGAGCTGCAACCAGCTTGTATTGTGTCCCATACAAGGAAAAACATATTCAAGTCATAATAGATAAATATATAAATTAATTTAATATTTGATGATATTTGTGTTTTTTAATATAAAATCGGTCACGGTCTTCTAAATACTTTTATTTTTGTAATTTCTTTGATTGTAAGATGCAAAACGTTAAAAAATTTAGGTCCAAAAAAATTGATAAATTTTTGAGATAGGTTTAAAAAAAATTGTGTTGCTAAGTTTCTGTATGCATTACTTCTTGTATTATGTATGTGGGAAATTTCATGATGTTAATTAACAAAAATTGTCAGACAAATTTTTTCAAAAATGATACATTATTTACCACAAATTGTGTAAATTTCAGGCAGGTGTTTTGAAAAGTAAATTCATTTTTTTTTAGCTAATTTTAAAAATTGATTAAAAATAGCAATTAACATATTTTTACTGGCGGGCGTAACATGTTTATTACATATTTTCCAATCATTTTCACCTTTTAAATTTGTGTGTTCGATGGGGTACCTTTTTGTGCCATGGGAGCTTAGACTAATTTTTTTCTAAAACTGTTAAAGAAACTGACAGTTTTCCATTATTTTTTGTGCATAAAACATACGTTTATGGTAATAGTGAAAAAAATAAGAAGCGTAAAGAAGCCTGAAAACAATTGAGGTTATCTCGCGATCTTTGTTTTAGAAACGTGAAATTATAGATTTGCATTTTGACATTTAAGTTAATTCTGAATTTTATTTATTTAAATATGGAAATTGCCGAAGTTTTAAAAAAAATACTGTATGAAATTCATCGTATGGTGCCTTTCTTTACTCATGGCCGATGGTGAAAAAGTACCACTTTATGCATAAATAATTATTCTGGGTGATTTTTGACGTAAAAGATATCATTTTCAGTTTCTATAGATCTCGACACTCTTACCAAGAAGTAGGAGTTTTAAACAGGCAAAAATATTGAGCATATAGGTAATGTTAATGACTGGTTGGTTGAGAGGCATGCACACTTGACCCTCACCCACAAAGTTTCGGGTTCGATTTCCGGTCGTGGCACTAGAATTTTTTCAGAAGGAGAAATTAATCGCAGTACGCTCGGATATTGGGTGTGTGTGTCTCTTGTCTCCACTTGTGTAGTCCCTCCCTCACAAAGTCCTTCCATAGTCTTCAGGGCATAGGGTGGAGTGTGTTAGTTATTGTTACCACAACATGCGGAAAATGTATCAGTAGATTGTCCCCACTGAAAGGAGTTAAAAAAATGAAAAACAGAAAAAATATGGCCAAGAAAAATTACCTTATTTATGCAACCATATCACTTCCCCTCCCCCTTTATCAGACTCGGTACTGACAGTAAATCTGGAGATGGTAGAAGTGACTTTTTTGTTTTAATCACACTACAAAAATAGCAAAATAAGTCTGAAAGGCATTAACCCTATGCCAGTGAACTCTACTACCTTTAGTTGGACAGATATAAGAGATATTTACTTAAACTCGTAGATAACACAAAAACACCAAACTTCGGCGGTACTTTGTACCTGCTGCGGCGGCCTGATTGTTCGACCGAAAGAAAAAACGCGGCACTTTGACCGGCACGCGCCAGCTTAATTTTTTATTCCAATTAAGGAAACGTAAACATCTCCTATATGTTCTTTCCCAACTAAGTTCACTGCCTTATGCACTAACCACGGAAAAATAACAGTAGCGTATCTCTACAAGTTTGAATGCAAGAAAGTATAATAAATTCCGCATGTTGTGGTAAATCACCCTGTATACGACAACTTTAGGAAATAGTGCAGTGAGGTACGGTACCAGTTTCAGTGACGAGACCTCGATCGGCGAAGTTAAGGTACGCCAGGCGAGTCCGTCACTTGAATAGGTGTCCGTGTCTCGTTTCACCGTCCTGGTTAAGTGGTAGAGTAGCATTAGCTAAACTTCGCCAGGACGTTAATATAAATAAGGCATAAAAAAATAACCATACTAAAGCAGATGTTATGAAAAGTAAATGAAAATTGACAAAATTAATTCATTCCATCACAATAAATTATTGTATGCATTATTCATCGAAATTTCTCGACAGGAATGATGCCTAAGTTTCTCTACACATGATCGAGATAGAGATGAGTATCAAAAACAGTTGGCGAGTGAGTCTTATATTTTCATATAGACTTTACGTACATTACCGATACAATTTGAAGATAGTAGCCGGAAGGGCACTAACAGCGTGCACTCTTGTGTTGTATAAAAATCAAACATTTAAAAGCATATAAAGTTCTTTTACAAAGCTCTTACCAACGCGAATACAGTCTTTGTCAATCGAAAACAAAATCGTGGAATATCGTAGCTGAATTTTTAATCATGTGCTTTGCTAAGCTTTTGAAAGCTTCTTAGGATTAGCGTCTATGGATTAATTATTGTTCAGCGACATGTTTTAGATAAGTGGAAGAAAACATCATGTAACTTCTTTGTTTAGCCTTGAACTCGTCACTTAATTTGTCTGTATCCCTATAGCTCAACTATAAGGATATATAATTTGTGTATTTTATTTTGAAGCCGTATATATACAATCGTCATTCATCCGTTTTATTTTTTGTAATTAAAGGCAAATTTTATATTTTTCTTTGACGAGTTCAAGGACAAGTTCTATGACAACTTTGCATGACACTATTGCTCTTCTTTACAGAATAATTTGTGATATACGAAGAAAGACCTACGATATCAAAACCACCAGGTTATCGCTTCCATAATATATATAATCGGAGACGCTGCTTTACCCCAGGCAGCGAATTACGTTTACCCAAAAACACCTTACTAGAAACTCCCTTCTCCAAAAGTGGATATCTAAATGAAGACAGTCAATAAGAGGGACCTTGGTAATTCCATAATTAGAGTCATATTCCACGAACACATAAACAAGTACCCACAATGTCTGAAACTACTCACGGATGGCTCCCAGACAGCATATGGCATTGGGAGCTCGCTAGTCACACCAAATGATACCTTTTCCTGGTCATTACACCCCGATGGCTCAATTTTCACAGCAGAACTACACGCTGTCTACAAAGCATTAAAGTACTCTCAAGTTGCCAATGATTACCGCTTCCTCATATGTTCTGACTCTGAAAATAGCCTTATCGCCATTAAAAATAAATTCAGCTCGGATCCACTTGTCTCCCTCATATCATGTCTTTTATTTGACGTAGAAACAACCAAACTATTACGTTTTTGTAGACCCCAAGTCACGTTGGAATACAGGGGAGTGAAAATGCAGACCAAGCAACACGCCAAGCCACCGAGAGAGACTGATCCCGAGATATAAAAATTCACTCAATTATATGGAGGAAGCGAGAAACAAATGAATGGCAATCTGTGTGGTAAAGAGAGGAGATAGTACTACTTAGACAAATATAATCGTCAGTCCTTCCCTGGACACAACTACAAAACCTTGATAGACGATCACAAGTAGTTATAGAAAGACTACGTATTGGTCACACAAACCTAACCTCAATGCATCTCTTAAGAGGAGAACGACAACCAAGGTGCACAGATTGTAATGTTCCCCTAACAGTAAAACATTTCCTGGTCGAGTGTCCCAGTTACTGCACCCACAGAAATCGCTTAAACCTAAAAAATACAATGAAAGATGTTTTAAATGATAACTACACCGATAAATTAATAACTTACTTGAAGGCTTGTGACCTGTACTATAAAATATGAACCCTTTATGAATCAACACAACAGACACAACAGAAATGACTGCTAATGACCCAAGTAGTTGTTGCCATAAAAAAAACGAATGTAATAACTTCTTGTATTCAAATTCTCTGATGGTATCGTTCCCGTATTTTTTAGGTAATTGCCTTAACTACTATTTAGGTGTAGACCATGTAAAAAAATCCGCTGCCCAAGAAATCACTGCTTCCATATCCAGATTTCCTATCTAAGTCTGTTACAACGATATATCTCCACTGCACATTTTATTAATATAATATTTTAAATCTATCCTATACTACTACCCTACTAAAACTACTACTACCCCAAAAATCCATAAAACGATATGCCACGTCGATGGTGGGGGTGGCAGTGTGGATGGCTGATGCAAAAAAATAAAGCCTTTAGTTCTTTTACACACACTAAATCACAGTTTTATTTTTTTACCACCTTTAATAATGAGGTGGGGGTGATAGTGAGTTGGGTGATGCCAAAAAAATTTTGAGGCTTGACTTCTCGTGCAGATACTAAATCCCAATTTTATGCACTCTTACTTGTTTTTTTTTACCTATTTATCTCCATTTACCCCCCACCTTTCAACGGAATAAGATCAAAATATAATCTAGTTCCGAATATCATTATAGCAAATAAATCAAATTTCTAGTCAATATCATAAACGGTTCCAGAATAATCGTGCGCGCAAAAAAAAGACATTTTTTTGTTCAGACTTAAAATCTCGACGTTTCATGATATTCTAAACCTACTTGCCCAAATTTTATTTTAGCGTTAATGTAAGACGTGGATGTGGAATTTAGTATTATTCAGCAGCCCATAATGTCAATAATTTTTTCACAAATACAATACTAAGCGAGAGAAGTAAAAATATGAAGAAATGCTACTATAAATATGGGTCTGGAAATGATTCTCAGAGGGAGCCACGGTCTTTTGAGGGGGGCGCCCAAAATTGAGATTTTATTTAATATATTAGGATGCCTTTGAGCTACACTGATGGGTTTTTGCACGTGTTTGGTACCATGCCAATTATTAGGAGTAAATTCAGTCGGAGGTATGTAAAATAGAAATTGGGGCTTCCAAGTTCTCCTCCAAAACTTTCTATGTGTATTTTATTTGTGATTTTGTCATCAGAATGTGGTTCCAATATGATGAAAATGGACAATACCATTCCCCCTAAACGCTCTTTTGTCCTCAAACAAATTTTATAAATTAAATTGACTATTTCTTTCACATCTTGGCAAAAACTATCGGCAAAATGGGGTAGATCATCGGATTTACGTGCTTGAACTCTTTGGATACAGTAAGGTACAGCAATTGTTCATGTAGCAGGTCCAAATGGACGATGCTGACACACCTTCCTATAAAGTTAACCTTCTGGTGCTGATTCTGGGATTCGTGTTTACTGCATTCAGTATTGTTTCTTCTGTTTCTATAACAAACGGTATACACTTACAACAACTCTTTCTCAAAGAATTCTTCTATTCGGGAAAGCTTCTTGATATAATCTTCTTGCTTGACCCTAGAATAAATGAGTTCTTTGAATGTCTAATCTATATTATAGTGGATTGTATGAGCCGGACGAAAACCCGACTATTGTCTGATGCAACCATATTAGTTCCCCCCCCCCGTATTAGAGGATTCGGAACACCGTGGTGGTGGCAGAATTTCTCGTTGGGGTGATCCACTCTCGCAAACGGCCAAAAAACATCCCCAAACTGGCGTATTATAATTGTTTGAGGGACTCTTACTTGATGTACCCCGTTTTCGAGGATGCTGAATACCGTGGTGGTGGCAGAATGTCTCTTTGGGGTGACCCACCCCCGCAAACGGCCAAAACCATCCCCAGACGGAGGTTAACGCATATTATAATAGTTTGAGGGACTCTTACTTGTTGATCCCCCGTTTTCAAGAATGCTGAACACTGTGGTGGTGGCAGAACTTCTCGTTAGGGTGACTCACCCCCGAAAATGGCCAAAAACCATCCCCAAGCGGGGGTTAACGCATATTATAATTGTTTGAGGGACTCTTACTTGGTGATCCTCCGTTTTCGAGGATGCTGAATACCGTGGTGATGGTGGAATTTCTCCCTGAAATGGCCAATAACAACCCTCCAAAGGAGTGAGAGTGCATTCTCAGCATACCCCCGGGAAAAGCTCCCCCCCCGTTTTTGAGGAAAAAACATTAAGATGTCACTTCGATCTCGTCAACAAAGTCTGCTTTATTTACTAGTTATCTTCATTTACTGTGGAGCTGAAAAAAGATAAATGTATATTTTTTGTACATATGTTTTGGGAAAAATAGGTTTACCTAATAATTGAAACATCTAATTTATTTAATTACAATATATTATATAAAATATTTTCATTTGACGCAAACAATTGCTGCACGTGTTGGTAGGCTGGCTTTTCTTACATTATATAATACTATGACTATCTAAAATAAAAAAACCTAAATTTATTTTTTACTTTGAACCCGTGCAATTACACTCATTATGAAAATGTGAAGTGGTATTTTTTTGCCATTGAGGGGGTGAACGGGTGTCTAGCACTCGATTCGTGGTTCTCTCCGTGTTCGGCATGCTCGAAAATGGGAGGGAAACCTTTGTGTCCAGTGGTATGACGAGGGCACTCTCTCACCCATTTGGAGGGTGGTTATTGGCCATTGAGGGGGTGGGCGGGTGTCAAGCAGGCGTCCCAGGGTGCTCCCCATAATTGGCATGCTCGAAAACGGGGGATCAATAAGTTAGATTCCGTGAAACATGATCAATACGCGTTTGACCCCGTTTGGGGCTGGTTCTTGGCCGTTTGGGGGGGGGGGGGTCACCTCAACGAGAAATTCTGTCACCACTACGGTATTCAACGTCCTCGAAAACGGGGGGGGGACTACTTTGGTTGCATCAGACAATAGTCGGGTTTTTCGGGTCTTTTTAAGATTCACATAATCCACTATTAATCAGAAATTTGAATTGAAAACATCGTAAAACCTAAACTTAACTATTGTTACTAATATCAAAAACAGCCAGGTTCATGAGTTGGTCAGTTCGAAGAGAAGAGTATTTTTCCAAAAAAGGATCCAGTGTGATTTTTATCTGAAAATATAAATCGATGACATTTGAGAAAATGCGAAGGAAATGCTGAAATTTATTGTTTAAAGTCTATTTACTAATAATTGAAGCACAAGAAGGCATGTATTTATTTAGGTTCAGATTTCTCGAAAACGCCCGATACTACATTACAAGATAAATAAGATTTAATATTTTTTTTGATTGATTTGAATAAGATATGATCAAGGATTTCATATTCTGATAAGAACATTACAAAAAAATACTCAAAAAAAAACTTGAAACCCCCTTCCCGTTTTGCGAGAGACTGACTGAATTTACTCTTGGCGGATAACATAAAATATTAATCTTCATTGATCATGTGAAAGAACTCGTCACTGGAGCTACCTCCTTTAAAATATATTTTCAGTGTTTACGTAAACTTTTTGTTCGTATTCTTTATGTAAAATCGCTTCTGAAAATAAATGACTGCATACCTGAAAACCCAGTGTGTACCGATTTTCACACATTTCAAAGGATTTTCTTGTTAGAACATAATCGGTACCTTTCTATTTGATGGTTGATGGAACTATTATGCTTGATTTTATTTGTGAAAATATAAGAGAGACCATCATAAGATAAAAACAAGCAGTTAGATAAAATGAAATCAAACCGTAAGTCATATATTATGTAACAGGTCCTTTAAATTTATTAAAGTTCCATATTCAATATTTTTTGTGTTTATGAAATCTATTTATATTCTTTGGATTGTTAGAAGATATAAGTATCTTGTTAAGCAAAGAAGGAACAAGTACATCATTAGTCAGACATATTACGTGTATGTATTTTTATTTTATATATTAAGGATTTTGAACAGTACTATTTAAGCTCTCTTAAGAATATTAGTCTGTTTGTGTAATTATTTTTTCTCTCCAAGAAACAAAGAAATTTTTTCGGAAACACAGCCATTAGCTACTACAAAATGTATTACAAAAGGTAATTATGTCTACTCTAGCCTAATCGAAAGTAAAAAAAAGAAATAAAAACGACAAATACAGGGTGGCCACTTAAACTGCTCTTCAAATTCCCCGACTTCTCCATGACTTTCCTGATTGACAAACTTCAGTATTGCCTGAGAAATTTTTATAACCCAAAAACCAATTTCAACTGCTTTTTACATTTTGTTAATAAACAAATTAGCAAAGTAAATTATATAAATGCACATCTTAGCTGTTTTATACTTAGCCTTGGCAGTTGACTGATTTTAGCTTTAGATGCTCCACCAGTAATGAACATACATGACTATCTAATTTCTGGCGCCTCCGTTCAATATAAGTTGTGTTTCTGACTTAATCCGTAATTCTTTACCAACTGTCTTGCAGAATTAATAATATCCCGTACTTTGGCACGGATTTCTTCAAGGCTGCTTTTGCGCCTTCTCTGGTCAGCTTATCAATATTTTCATTGCCTAAATTGCCTGGTGTCCTCGCGTCCACTCCAGTTGTATATCAGTTTTGCCAGGCAATCAAGGTAGTCTTTTGCCGTACAGAACTTTAAGAGCTGCCTGGCTGCTCTCATGATAAGGATTTTTTTTTGTCAGCGTATTACCTCCGTACCTTTTCTTGTGCAGAAATTTGCACAGCTGTGACTTCTGCTTAGAACAATGGTGCGGTGCTACCGATGTTCAGACCTGAAGGTTTTTTGAAGTTGTGGCTTGTGCTGATTCTATCTTGCTGCATGTTCAGTAGCCAATTCTTTTCTATTTGTTGAAATATCTCGGTATAGTATCTTTTTCTGGAATGGTCTCGTATTCGTCTGTTTTTAGCTTGTAACATTGTCACACTTTTCACGACTAGATGCAGTGGAGGTACGCGGAGTAGTGCTTCCAAGGCTGCGGTAGGCGTTGTTGACATTGCTCCCGTTATCTTTAGACACGATATTTGCGCCTTTCTCAGTTTTCTCATTGCCCCTCGTTTTCCAGTTTTTTTTTTCACCAGATTAGAGAGGCATAGGTTATTATGGGTATCGCAATTCTTTGGTACAGTGCATCATTTTTGGTTGTACTCCTCAGTTCTTGTCTGCCATTTTACGCAGGCTCATAGAGCCCGCGTCACTTTGTGCTTTAAAGTTTAATTTGGCAGCATTAGTTCCAAATATTTAACGATTTCTCACCTGTAGTCTTTTCCCCGGAGATATAATTTTCTTAATTTGGGTTTCCTCTTTCTTGTGACAGTAACCACCGTGGTCTTTCCTAATAGTAGATGTGAGAGTAGGCAAACTTGTGTTAAAGTTATGGACCCTGCCACCCGCCCCCCGTTTTCGAGGGTGCTGAACAGGAATAACAGGGTGGAAAAAGCTTTTAGTCATTCGCACCTCCTCAAACGGCCAAAAATCACCCTGTTTTTGCTTATTTCTCATATTACAACTTGGCATAGACTATTTTTGCAGGGATTCTTCATGGGGATGGTGAAAGGTGATGTCAGGTAGTGGACCGCAACCACCCTCGGGGGTGGAATCTACTCTGTTAGGTTGTGTAAAATTGTTTCCTTTGTTGTTTCGTATTTAAGACGTTTGCCTCTCCGTTTTCGAGGATGCTGATCAAGAACGAACTGGTTTTTCGCCGGTTCAACACTTCCTTCACCTTTAAACGGAAGGAAACAACCTCTTTCATACGTTTCACGATATCAGTGCTCGTCAGGGCGTTCTTGGTGGGAAAGGCTAGAAATTTAGGTGCAGCTCACTGATAAGCAAAGGATAATGGTAAGAGTGAAATGTGACAATTTCAGGGGGTTGGAAAGCAAGAAGAATCAAATGCTTTTACTTTTATTTTTTCTTGATTAACGTCCTCGAAAACGGGGGGGGGGGGTAATCGGTTAAACCAGAGAGAGAAAAAAAAATCAATTTTCCATCCCCTAAAAGGGTGGGACCAACTCCCTATGGTTGCCACAATTCACTCTTACCATTGTAATTTGCTTATCAATGAACTTCGCCTAAATCTCCAGCCATTCCTTTCCAAGTACGCCCTGACGAGCATTTAAACCGTGAAACGTATAAAAGGGGTGGTTTCCGCCCATTTAAGGATGAAGGAAGGGTCGAACCGGCGTAAAACCATTTTTTTCTTGATCAGGATTCTTGAAAAAGGGGACGGGAGGTGGGTAAAACGTCTTTAACAAGAAACATCAAAGTAAGCAATTTTACACCCCCTGACAGGTAAGGGCGGTTGTGGTCCACTACCCTATCACCATTTGTTATATCCCCATGAAGAACAAAAATAGTCGATGCCAAGTTATCATATGAGAGATAAGCAAGAAAAGGGTGGCTTCTGACCATTTGAGGGGGTGCGCATGACTAAAAACCTTTTTCACCATATTACTCCTGTTCAGCATCCTCGAAATTCACATACAGTCTCGTGGATCTGTTTACTATGTAGAGGGCTCTTTGCACCATTTCCGATGCAGCCTCCTCATATTTCCCTATTACTTAGATGCTGACATCTGCATATCTTTGCGAGTGCACTTGTAGCTGTTCCAGTCGAGATAAGACTAGGACTACGCACCACAGGAGGGGTGAAAAAACTGTCCCACAACACAGCAATTACTCAACATTTTAGTAATAAAGTTTGCAGTACCTAAACCTAAGGCAGTCATCCCCTACAAAAGATCTTGCGATACTGGATATAATGTTTTAATTGGTTAAAATATCCTTAAAAACGTACGGGGACAAACTCTTTAATGAAACACACTTTTATAAATGGGTGCAAATATAAATAAAAATCAACAAAGTGATGGGTGAGATCCACTTGCAGGCATAATAATAATAATAATAATAATAATAATAATAATATTTATTGTCCATTTTGGATAACGACTGTATATATGGTAAGTCATTTTGTAAGGAATTTAGTGACAAATATAAATACATAAAATATGTTACAATATAAATTTAAATAATTACGATATATGTATAGTTTATAATCATACTATATCAAACATATAAGTATACACAATACAGATATATGGATGAAAAATAGATATAAAAAAAATTACACTGAATGATTAAATTAAATAATTGTTTGTTTTGTCAAATTTATTAAAGTAATATATGAGTAATTCCTCAAGGTTCTCTATTTTTTTTTTTTTTGGCGAGGCGGGGAAACCCACACGGGCTGCCTATCCCAACTAGGAGTAGGTCTGAGTGTCAGGCTCCAACTGACTAAAAGCCCTCCTCTTAGGGCTCGTCTGTATGGAATACTCCGAATGCACTGCAGCCTCCTGGGCTTATTGTGCTTACCCTGTTTTTTAGTTTTTAGTTTACACTTGTCCATTTTAGTATTCCTGTGTCACTGACAAGGTGATACAGGTCTGAATATGAACGAGTCTTGATGGTTTCCGGGTCTGTTTGTGTTTGCCCGTAGATATTATACCTTCTGCGGACCAGTGCCTCGCAGTCATGTATAATATGTTCTACAGTTTCTGGTACCTTACCGCACAGTCTGCAGTTAAGGTCGCCAGCAAACTTTCCAATTAAATGCAGGTACTTCTTGACGGGAAAGTGTCCCGTCAGAAGACCTGTTATGATTCTCAGCTGAGTCCTGTTCCTTGTGAGCAGTTCTTCAGTTTGTTTTGAACATGGTCCATTGATAAGTGTTTTCCCATGTCGATTTCCTGGAATGTTTCTCCAGTAGTGGTTGTGTTTACTCTTGACCCAGTCTTTGATTACCTTTCTGGCTGAGCGTTTTGTGATACCCAGCGCAGGTTCTGGGCCATAGAATATATTCGCTGCTCCTTGTTTAGCAAGTTCGCCAGCTTTCTCGTTGCCCTCTATACTGGTATGTTCTCTATTTAAAAAGTCTTGAACACTGTAAAAGCTACCTTCAAGTAATATATTTCTAACTGCGGTTTTATAGTGTCTATAGTTTTGGATATTTCCAATGAAAGCAGGAAGACTATTAAAAAGTAAAACACAGTTATAGGATGGTGAGTGTTTATAATTTGAAGTATGATGTGAGGGGATACATATTGTACTGTACGAATGACAATCGTTTCGATTTGTGTTTTTCTTGGTATATCAAACATTTTAATACAAATATACATGGAGCGGTTAGTATTTTTTTCATTTTAAATATATGTTTACAGCTCTCATTATAATCCATGTGAAATATAAGTCTGATGAGTCTCTTTTGACTAATAAACACCCTATTCTTGTCTCTTGCAATTCCCCAGGCAATAGTATTATATGAAATATGTGAATAAGCAATAATAAGTATGTACTCAATAATCCCGCTTCATCAAAAGAACTTTGCATTTGCAATATAGCAAAATAGGCCTTATTTAGTTGTGAAGACACATGCTCAATATGCTTGTCCCACAGCAATTTAGTGTCCAAGTGTGTACAGAGTAATTTCGTGTTGTGAGACAACACAATATTATCAAGCAACATTATATCGTGCGGCAATTGTCTTTGTAATCCAAAATTAATAATAACTGTTTTATTTTTTGTTCATTACCAGTTTATCTCTTCCAGCCTAAGTAGTAACCTGTTGGAATATTTGGTTAATCAATATATGGAGTTGTTCTATCTAATCAGCTGATAATGTTACTGTTATGTCATTAGAAAACATTGTTAAGTGTCCCGTGGTTAAATAGTTGGGAAGGTTGTTTATATACAACAAAAATAATAGCGGCCCTAAAACGGATCCTTGAGGGACTCCGTACATTAAATTCTGCAAATCAGATTGTGTATTATTTAGTTGTACTTTTAGTGTTCTCCCTTCCATAAAGCTATTTATCCATGAGAGTAAGTTTCCTCTTATCCCCATACTATATAACTTGTTTTCAAGAAAGGAATTATTTATTGAATCAAAAGCCTTTGACAAATCAAACATTATTGAGATAACGTACGTACCATCGTCTAAGCTGGTATATACATAATTTAATAAGTGATAAGTTGCTGTTTCCGTTGATTTGCCAGCCGTGAAACCATGTTGAAACGCTGTTAGGATATTATATTTTGTGCAAAAAGATATGATTCTGTTCTAAACTGTTTTTTCTAATAATTTAGAAATTACACTTAGCAGAGAAATTCGTCGATAGTTTAAAAAAAAACATTCGTTATTTATAGATCCCTTGGTATAAATATATGTCACATAAAAACCTATCCACTGCCACTAAGCACTTATGGAGGACATGCAGGTCACATTTATAAGGCGCAGTGCAACTACTCGTCTACATTGTTTTATTTATGAATCAATAACCTTCCATCGGCATAATTGAAATTTATTGCAAAAAAGGGCAATTTCATTAAATAAGACCTCGTGTCACGTTCGACGTCGATCTAATTTATTAAACAAAACGAACCGCTCCTGATTTCATCGATTTTTAAGCTTTTTGTAGAGTGCATTTAGCGAGGAATTGTAAAATTAATTGTATCAAGTATCTCTTTTCAGTCAACATTGAAGCCTTTAAGCCCCACCGTTGATTGGGAAAAAATTCATTATTCCTCTGGTCTATATTGGCAAGTTTCATTTTATGAACGCGTTTTGATGGTGAATATTAACAGTATGAAATTATAGTTGTAGTATTGTATATAGTAATCAGTTTTTTGTAAAATCGCATAAATAACAAGGACCACAATAACTTGCTTAATGGTGTAAGACAGACACAACGAATAATGGCTCTAGTCGGCGTTACTGGCCAACATTTTACTAGAATACAGCACAAACAGTTGATTTATACACGGTGTCCCTAATAGACCCAGAAATCTAGAAAATACTCAAAACTGTATTAATACGCATAATAATAATAATTAATAATAATAATAATACTTTTATTCTCAAACAGCCACAATGTACAATATATACATACAGACACAGTGGGTTGAAAAACGTTAACAAAAATTTGTAGAGTTTAATAAAAAACAAACTCTTAAATATCCTAACACAATCTATTATTTTACATACTGTTTCTTACAATACTGGTTTTTATAAATGGGATCTTCTATAATTAATGTATTCTGTAATTGTGTACGGTTCCACATCAATTAAGTAATTAAATATTTCTCTCTTAAAACACTTAAAATTTTTTATATTTTTAATTTTATTTGGAAGAGTATTAAAAAATTTCATACTTGAATAAAGAGGACCTTTTTCATACATACTCAGTCTATGAATAGGAAAATTATAATTATTAATACCTCTAGTGCCGTAACTATGACTAATTTGTTGTTTTTCATATTTGTCTTTATGCTTAAAATTAAAAACCAAACACTCATAAATATATATTGCAAACACTGTCAATACTCTATTTTTTTTAAATTTACCTCTACATGTTTCTCTTACTGAACTATTATCAATAACGCGAATAACTTGCTTTTGTAAGATAAATATTTTATTTATATCCGCCGCACTACCCCAAAATAGTATTCCAAATTTTAATTTTGAAATGAAGGAAGCGTAATAAATTGTTCTCATCGTCACATCATTAACATATTTCCTTAATACTCTCATACTATAACATACACTGTTCAATTTTTTTGATAAATTTATAATATGGTGTGACCAACTCAATGTGGCATCTGTAATAATTCCTAAAAATTTTGTTGATTCGGCAAATTCGATGTTTTCATTATTTATTACAAGATTAATTTCTGACAAGTTAATATTTGATCTATTTGTTCGAAATATGATGCACGATGTTTTCTTTTCATTTATAATTAGCCTGTTTCGTTTTAACCAATCGCCTACAATATTTACTATTGAAGCTGCCTCGTTTAGTAATACTTCTATTTTCTTTTCTCTTATTAATAATGACGTGTCATCTGCATAATTTATAATTAAATGTTTACTATTTATTAAAATGTTACACAAATCATTTATATATATATTAAATAGTAGCGGACCTATAATACTACCTTGGGGAATTCCAATTTTTGTATTTCTGAGTTCCGATTTAATATTTATATGCTGAGAATTAATTTTTACAAGTTGTTGTCGATTGTCTAAGTATGATGCTATCCATTTCAATGCTATTGATCTTATTCCATATTGATCTAGTTTTTGCAATAATATATCATGATTAATAGAATCATATGCTTTAGATAGGTCTAAAAATATTCCCAAGGGTATTTCATTTTTTTCTAATGTATTCAAAATGCCATTTACATATTCAAATACGGCTGTCTCTATACTCCTACCTTTTAAAAATCCATGTTGATTTTGACTAAAGAGGTTATGATCATTAAAGAACTTTATCAATCTGTTACAAACTACTTTCTCAAATATTTTTGAGAAAGCTGGCAACAAACTGATTGGTCTAAAATTTTCCATTTGATTTTCGTCACCACTTTTATATACAGGTATAACTACTGCTAATTTTAACAAGTTTGGAAATATTCCAAATTTTAGAGAATTATTAATAACATAACAAAGAGGTTTGATTATGTGAACTGCTATTTTCTTCAGAAGAGATGTCGATAATTCATCATCTCCAGAACTATTTTTGTTTTTTAAAGATCTCACAATTTCTAAAATTTCACTTTCTGTAACCTCCTCAAAAATTATGGGAGTTTCGTTTCTTGGGATATTATTAATAAATGGTATTTCCTGTAATTTTTCAACTAAATTGCTTGCCGCGTTTATAAAATAAGAATTTAAATTGTTAGCCGTTGTGATGAGGTTCTCTGAAAATAAGATGTCATGTTTTTTTGTTTTTTTTAAATTTCCCGTTATACTATCTACCATATTCCAAATCGATTTAGATATGTTGTCTGACTTTGCAATTTTTTTATTATAATATGTTTTCCTAGCCTCAACTAGTAATAATTCTAATTTAGCTTTTTCGAGGTTGTATAATTCTCTATAATTTGGATTATGTTTTAATATTACTGAAATCGTACTAAGTCTTTTTTTACATTCTAAAATTTCGGGAGTATCTTTCCACGTGTCATTGGTGTTATTAATGTTTACTTTCTTTAAAGGAAAACTATTATTAAAAAGAGTTGAAAAGTATGACATGAACGTGTCCCATTGTAAGTTTACATCATTTTCTGTTTGACTTAAAATATGTGACCAATCAATTTGCATCAAAGAATTTGAAAAAGTTTGAATATTAGCTTCGTTAAAGCAACGTATATATTTATATTCTTGTGAGTCTTTATTTGGCACTTGTACAATTATCTTTTGTGCCATATGATCAGATAAGTGTGAGTTTATTATTTCACTAGTAAATTCACAATTTACTATATTTGTTAATATATTGTCAATACATGATTTTGAAGTGCCAGTTATTCGGGTATAACCGTCTATAGCTACTTTTACATTATAAGATTCTAAGAGTGATAACGTTTTCTTAGTGTTATGATTATTTACATTTTTAAAATCTATATTGAAGTCCCCGGCGACAAAAAATATATCACTGTTTTTAAATAATAATTCTAAAAGCATATGAAATTTTCTTAAAAAACTGTCTATATTTGAGTCTGGTGATTTATAAAGAGCTATAATTACATATTTCGAACTTCCACAACTTACTTCCACAGCCGCACATTCAAACGAATAGCATTCAGATAATTCATTAACATCGGTCCTTATCCGGGCAGATATTTTTTCTTGACAGTAAACTGCAACTCCTCCATGTTGTCCTGATCCTCGACAGAAACTGGAAACTAATTTAAAACCTTCTAACTTATACGCATCTATTTGTTCATAGGACTTCCAATGTTCGGTCACTGTAACTACCTGACACTTATTTTGATTAACTAAATTATTAAGTTTTTCCACACTATTCCCAATTGACTGTACATTTTGATTTAGAATTACAAACTTTTTACAAGGTATTCTTCCCTTTAATGTATCTGATTTTTCTCGGACAGCTTGTTTAAAAAATGATTTATTACGCCATATTCAGGCCATATATTCGGGTTTCTAAATAATTTCTCCTGTTTAAGTGAAACAGATATTTTAAATGAGGAATATTCTTCAGGATATTTCGACTGCATTTTCGTACATTTAATTTCTGTAATGTCTTTTGATGATAAATGTTCTCTAATATCGTTTTCATTGAGGTTGGGTGGCAATCTGTACACGTGGTAGTCTACATATTTTATTACCCCCTTAAATGACAACCCTTCATCGGCTCTTCCATAGATTGAACGTGTTCTATTATTTATTCTCCATTTTCTCTTCCTAGGAAATTCCCACTTTTCATGCTCTTGCGGTGTATGGTGCCCTTTATTTACCAGATCTTGTTTATCATTAATAACTTTTTGTAACAAGTCTACCCGACAAATTGACATAACATCAGGGTGGCCTCTTTTCTGAAAAACTGGGAAAACAGGGAAAGTCAAGGAATTACATGTTGGTCAGGGAAATCGGGGAATTTGTACTAATTTGAATGTAAAATCAGGGAATTTTAAGAATTTTAAGAAATAGTCAGAGAAAACCGAATTTATTTTAATTATTGTATATATTATTATTATATTCTTGCTTGCAGCCAAAAAAATTGTATTCACTGCGAATTTTACGCGAGACGATATTGCACAACTTTTGCACAGTTGGCTAATTTTTATGTTCGGTAACAATTTTTATTAATAAAATGTTAAAAGCAGTTGAAATTGGCTTTTGCATTATGAAAATTAGTCAGGAAAAACTGAAGTTTATCAGTCAGGGAAGTCAGTGAAAAGTCAGGGGATTTGAAAAGCAGTTCTAGGTGGCCTCTCTGAACACCCAGAGAAGCATAATAATCAAAGATCGGAAATTTGGGCGTCATTCCAGGTCCGTACTAAGGTAATAGTGTAAAAAAATGCTCAAAATGGAAAATATTTATTATGAATATTTATAGTCAAAAATTATGTGTTCATTATTTTTCCAATAATAATAAAATAGTAATAATAATAATACTAATAATAATGAAAATAATATTACTTTATTCCAAACAGCCACAATACAATATGCCTATGTTACATTATAGTACATACAATAATAATAGTGGGTTGAAATAAGTGAAAAAACAAGTTAATTAAACAATTATTTAAAAAAACAAATACGCTATACTTTTTCAGTTAAGTATGTCTTGAAAATTAATTAATTATTGAGTCGAAAAGTACTGTAATTATTTTTTCCTTGTTTAACCTGTTTCGACGAGGATTCAAAATCCACTTCTGTATCGAGAACGATCTTTCGCAGTTAACTGTCGTCATGGAGGCATATTTTATTTTTGACAACGGTATATCAGTTACCTATAATGCTTGTACGTCAGTAATAATTTTTTCTTTTATTTTTTTTACAATTTTAATGTCGGCATTTCTCTTTAAAATTGATGAATATTTTGTTTTCAGAGTTTCTCCTAAATCACCCGATATATTGTTTATTACTTCTTGCACATTTTCAATTTTTTTAAATGATTCATTCGTAGGTAGTTTAGGATTCTCAAGCTCCACTATTGTTTCGGCGATCTTTTTAAAATTATTTTTAATGAAGATTCAATCCTTCTTTAAGTTAGGCAACGACAACAAGTCTTTAGCTTTCTTTATGGCACTAGATAATAATAATAATAATAATAATAAGATTTATTTTTCACTGTGACAATATACATTGTATGGGATTCGTCAATTAATACAAAAATTCAGATATTTTATAATAACATTTATCAATTAAAAATGTTTTTAATTTTTTTTTAAAAATATACAAATTTTTACTGTCTTTAATTGTTTGTGGCAAGCAGTTAAACATCTTAGGTCCCATACAGTTGGGAGCATCAAAACTAAGCTTTTGTCTAGCGAACGGCACATGAAACTCATCAACATGCCTCGTATTATAACTGTGTATATCTTTATTGATGGTAAAACTGTTTTTATTCCGATAAACGTAGACACACATTTCATGTATATATAAACACGGGAGAGTTAAAATATTCAGCTTTTTAAAACCATCTTTACATGATTCCCGCTGCGATATGTTCGTTATGCATCGGATTACTCTTTTTTGTGCAATAAATACATCAGTTGCCTGGGTAGAATTTCCCCACAAGCAAATTCCGTACCTAAGTCTTGAATCTGCTTGGGCGAAGTAAACCTGCACTAACTGATGTGTTTCTAGTACCGTCCGCAAATTAATAAAAAGAAACTTCAGCGAATTCATTTTGCAAATAAGTTTAAGGCAATGCGACTTCCAGTTAAGAAATTCATCCAAATGAATACCAAGAAAACGCATGCTGTCGTGTGTATTTGTTAAAGTTACCGTGTTGACATCGAACTTTAAATCGTCTATTTCTTTTTGACGATTATGAATCAAGAGCATGTCAGTTTTTTCGGTATTGAAAAATAAATCGATGCCATTAAAATAATCTGATATTTTGGTAACCGCCTCTGCACATTTAACATTCAATGCTCCAGTATTTTTTGATGATACTATAAGAGAAAAGTCATCAGCATAAGCTGTGTAATAATTGTTTTTTATGACTGAGGATATATTGTTCACATACAGAATAAATAAAATCGGACCGATTATTGATCCCTGGGGGACCCCCATATTTACATCCAAGCAGTTAGAGTTTACGTACTCTACAGATTTCTCAGTTTCAACTTTTAAAGATACATATTGCTTGCGATCTTGTAGGAAAGTTGATATCCAGTTCAATGCAACGCCTCTTATGCCATACGTTTCTAAAATACATAATAATTGTTTATGGTTTACACAGTCGAATGCCCTACTCAGATCGCAAAAGATCACCGCAGGACATTCACCTTTCTCAACATATTCTATGATTTGATCATATAATGATAACATTGCAGATGATGTTGACTTGTTTATACGGAAACCGTGCTGATTATTTGATACAATTTGGAATTTATTGAGAAAAGGTAAAAGACGATCTAAAAACGCATATTCCAAAATTTTTGAAAATCCAAATGGAATGACAACTGGTCTATAATTTTCTAAATAGCATGGATCATTCTTTTTATACAATGGAGTAACTTTCCCTGTCTTTATGTTTTGCGGAAAAATGCCCAATTCAAAGGATTTATTAATTAAATACGTTAGTGGAGCTATAATTACATCAAGAACCCGTTTTAAGATAAAACTTGGAATGTCATCTGCCCCGGACGACTTTTTATTTTTTAATTTTCCATTTAATAAAGTTAATAGTTCTCTTTCTGTGAAAGGTTTGAGATACAGTGAATGTTGATTAAAAACTTTTAACTCTGTCTTACTCTCTATATTTTTAGGATGTGTTTGAGACACTAATCGAATCGGCGTCTCAACAAAAAACTGATTAAAATCCGCTGCTATCTCGCGTGGATCTGTCACTAAAATGTCGTTTTTTTTAATGTGTATGTTAGAGTGTTTTTTTTGATTATTCACTAGTTCAGATACTACATTCCATGAAGCTCGCGCTGTGTTTTCAGAATTATTCTTCTGGTAAGGTGTTAATAACTTCTTAATATTTTCAAAATGATCTGCATAGTAACACGCAGCATCGATCCATGTTCCCCATCGGGTTATTGTCGGCTGCGATGGTAGTTGTAAGCCAGGACATTTTTGTTGAAAATATTTAATTCTTGAAGGTGCTTTTAAAAATACTTTTTTTATGTTTGCAATAAGTTTATCAACGTGTTTAAAATTATGTCTTATTGTTTCACTTAGTCGATGTAAGCCATGTGCGAAACAAGTTATGTGAAGTAACTGTGGATATTTAGACTTTAGTTGCCGTCCCGCTTTGAGCATATAGGCTACCGAATCAGAAGTAAAGAGTAATATTTTTTGTTTGTTAATTTCTGCAAAATCGCCTCAGAACCAGTTCAATGTAACTTCATAAAATTGACATATTGTTTGACTATTTACTTTTTACGACACTTTAGATGCTATTAAATGACATTTTTTTGGCAAAGTGTCACACAATGACATTAATAAAAGACGCGCAAAGAATCAGTCGTTTGGTCTATTGAAACCCAAAAGCAGTTCCCTCGTAAATCGTTTCGCATATTTTCCACTGTTTCTTCATAAACTTTTGTTAAAAATTCATTACGAAGTGTCGATTCATCGGGTATATGTTGTCCCACACAATATTTTTGAAGAAATGATTTAAAATGGTGATTATTTAGTTTTGACCACGGTATATTAGCACATATCATCATAAGCGCCAAATTATAGTAAAAATCTGTTTGCGGTAGGGAACCACCCTGTTTTCTATTATGATGAGATGATGAGTTGACATGTCTCTCAATGTCCGGTTTTATATTACAAACGTCACGAGTTAACGCTATACCGTCGTATTTTAGTTCAGTTCGAAGCCGTCGTTCTTCAAAAGGCGACTCACTATGTGATACCTATGTAAATCTCCAAAATCGTAAAAAAGCAGATGAAATCCCAAGTCCGTGAAAGCAAAAGCAATCAAATTACCCTGTGCTATTACTTCTTAAAACGCCCTGGATACCTACTGCACGTACACGATTAGAAATTTTATTAAATTCTAGTTGGTTCAACTTGACTGCACGTCGGCTCGAGCTTAAGCTGCGCCAGAGTAATCATTGAATAAATATAAAAGAAAACATATATACTGGTAGAATTGAGAACCACCTCCTTTTTTAATTTTATGAAGTCGGTTAAAAACAATATGGTGGCCAATTGGACTAGTTCCACAGTGCCACAAAAGAAAGCAATATGAAATAGTGTTAAATGCAGAAGTCAACGGATGACCATATGCACAACACCAATAGTATCCTGGAAGAAAAAACGGAGAGAAAAGGACGTAGTCGCAAAATATCTCCAGAAAGATTTTAATACGATCAGTCACGGAGTCATAGTCAACACCCCATGCGACAAAGAAATAACGCACTACTTAATAAGCAGGAAAATAAAAGCCTGTCTTCACGAAAGCACTGCTCAATGGATTGGACAGAGAACGGAAACCAAACAGAGTAACATGGGAGTAAAATAGGGATTGCATTACCGGTTAACCGGTTAACCGGTAAATAGGACAAAAAACACACGACGATAATTACCGGTTATTTTAATTTTTTACCGGTTATTTCGGTAAATTCTGAACTTACGATGTGTCACGTATTCAACATTTCTATTTATGTCAGTGACTAGTATTCACCAAATACAGAATGACAATATCTTGCGACAGGAAACTGAATATTTCACTGCCTCAAATATCCGTGGAAAATATTTAGAAGAATGTTATTACCAATTCTTATTAACTTATCGACCTACCAATATCGATAGAGAAAGGGCATTTTCAGTTGGTTGTATTCTATGTACAAATATCATACGACTAACAGATACAGCTTTGAAAAACTAGCCCTTTTAATGGGCTATTTTTTAAAAATATTATATTTTTAGATTAGGTATTCAGTAAATGCCCTATTTGAGTTTATGTTTGTAATTTTTGTTATTTACAGAATAATTATTTATTTAAATTTATTTCATATATATTTTTTCCTTTTGATAAAAAAACCTTTTGTTTGTTCGTTATAATAATAATAATACATTTATTTTACTCAAAGTAAAAATGGAACAAATTGAACTGTAGAGCTCTTCTTCCATTCGCCCAAATACAAATAATCTAAATTTAAGATTATAAAAAAATATTAATACATATAAATCTAAAATTTCAAGAAAAAAATAATAATTATTTTATTTGTTAATATTCAGTAATGAATTGTAATAATCTAACAAATGTTACATGTTTTAATAATAATAATAATAATAATAATAATAATAACAACAGCAGCACTCAGACATGCGAGCAGACAAGGGGAACGGGCAGACTCCACGAAGCGAAGCAAAAAGGTTAAAAGTAAATAAAATTATATCGGAAAAAGAAAGAAAAATATACGCGCATCCACAACGCAGCATCAAGCTTCTGATCAGCCAAAATGTAATTTTTGACAACTTAATAATTTTTTTTTTTTTATATTGTTTATATTCATTTGGAAGTTCATTCCAAAGATGAGAGCAAAATACGTAAATGATCTTTGAAAAATCGCAGTTTCATGCTGAGGCACCAAAAAATTTTGTATGTATCTAGTATTATGCAAGTGATCTCGTGATATTAACTTATTTCTTAAGTACTGAGGTTCGTCATTATGAATTATTCGCCAAATAAGTGTGAGCATGTGTAAACGTCTGCGGTTTTCCATGTTTAATATGCTATGTTTATTTAGATGTGGTGATATATGTTGTCTATATGTTGTAAATATAACGCATACATGAATTTTGAAGTTTTTGAATTTTCTTTTTTGCTGTCGCCGATAATAACTTTCCATATACAACATCACCATAATCAACTAAAGATAATACGAGTGAATCACAAAATTTTGATTTACACTCTCTAGATATGTCTTTCGCAAAAGTGTATAATTTTTTCAATCGACTGTAAGCGAATTTCAATTTGGAAAAAATATGTTTCACAAAGCCCAATTACATTAATTATACGTATATAAAAATGTTTTTTGTTAAATTTAGATAATTTTGTACATGGAAAAAGATAATTGCCATTTTCGCCACCCTAATCATTCATTCTAAAAATTACCGGTAAATACCGGTTAACCGGTTATTTACATTTTTATTTACCGATTTACCGGTTATTAAAATTTCCGGTAAATTGCAATCCCTAGAGTAAAACAAGGATGCCACCTATCTCTCCACTATCCACCACGGTTCTAAATCAAGTGATGCAAAGCACAATAAAGGTAACACCTAATTTTAACGAAGAGAGAATCATTGAAAAACTCGATCTTACTGCCATACGCCGATGATCTCCTAGTCGTCATGGAAGAAGAGCCAAGATATTCTTAATTTTCTAGAAAACAAAAAGCTGCATCTGGACTAAAAAAAAGTAAGCGACTATTCCCTAAGAATGACAAACAAATTATCCGACGCACCAAGTGAAAAGGAGAAAAAAAATTTGTGAAAAGGGGAATTAAAACGGCTTACAGAGGTACTAGAATAATTCTACCCTTCTCGAGAAAAACAAACCATCATCTTAATCAGGAAGACATATATAGCCATCATATTGCCAATGATAATATATGGAATTAAAGACGACTGATGAGGCAACAAAAGCCAACAGAAAAAGTCTGAAAAACGCGGACTGAAAATTGTACCATTCAACTTCTAGCAAATACAACAAAATCAAAGCAACTACATAAACCGTCAACATAAATGAGTGAGAAAATAATTGCAAGAAGGACAGAAACAGTGGAAACAGAAGACTCAGAACAAGAACTCTAGAAGCAAAAACACAAAGAGAAGAGTAGGAGAATAAACTAAGGTAGTCTAAAATGACTATTTTTTTATGAAGGGTCTCGATCCCCCAATTTGTTTCCAAATCCGAAAAAAGTAAGTACGTATTTTTTACTTTTCAAAATTTTGATTTTAATGACCTGAAATTTCCTATGTAAATTGCATGGGGAAAAATCACTTTTTTTAATAATTGTTGTCCAGGGTTAGGGAAAATCTTGCATTAAACTTATAGGACTTGGAGAGGACTATCTAACAAAGAATTTGATGTATTATACATATGGGTTTGTCGCCCCTAATACACCTCACGGTGCCCCAAAAACTACCTTTAAATAAAAAAATGTAAATTCTTCAAGGAATTGATCCTTTTGAGCACTTTATTCCCGTTTTCTCTTAAAAAATTATTTCTATTGATCTAGTGGAATAGATATCAACATTTTTAGTAAATCTTCATTTATTTAAACAAATTCCATTTGTTTACAAATTTCATTATGACTCTGTTACAAAAAAAGCTGACTTTTTCAGCATAATTTGATGAAAAGTTGAAAATTATTTCAAAATAAATTAGTGTCACTTAAAAATAACAGACTACCAGTACGATCTCAGAAAACAGGATTTTAGACGAATTTTCGAGAAAAAAATTATTTAAACAAATGGAATTTGATTAAAAATCTTTGTCTCTTGTATCTATTTGATTAAATCAAACGGGCATAATAAAATGAATAATAAATGGTAAAATATTGCAGACAGTTTTACTCCAATCTCTGTTATCATTTCCCTGTATGTAACGTTGCCAACATTTTATAAATTCTAGTATTAAGTATACTTTTATTATAATAATTAATAAGAATCTATATTACTTACAGGAATATTAGTCCCTTTGTCTAATCGGTGAAATGAGCAAAGCAAAGCCATCCTTAACAAGGAGTCGTTTTATACTAATTGTTTCCACGTTTCATTCTGTGCTAGATGGAGAAGGAAAGATATCTGCTTAGTGATTTATGTAATGGGCAATAACTTTTTCGCTGATTTCGTATTACAACAGATGCATTTAAGAGTACGATCTGTTGCTATTCCAATGTAAATAAATATTTTCTAATGAATAAGGTAGTAGGAATTAGAATTTCAACAAAACATGTGCATGCAATGCTGCTATTATTTTTAATTATTGTGACAGTGTTTACGGTCCGTATTTAACTCAAAGGAATACAAATAATATTCAGAGGGCGAAAAATGCTGGCAGAAGGTATTGTTTAAAAATTCCAGGTAGAGAACCTACCAGTTACCGAGAGATCGGCGTCACCCGGAAAAGTCACAAAATTATCAAAATTGATTTCTATTCTACATACATTATTAAAACTAATTTTCTATGTTGCTAGTCACTGTTACCAATCTGACGTCTGCCATCTTCGTGAATGTTATTATTATTAGCTTGTGCTCCCTTTCTGACTAATAAATCAGTGTTTTTCAACGCAATCAGTTCACTGTCACTTGTATGGCAAGTTAATAAAGCATTTTGTGTAAATACTGTAATTGACTATATTTAAGGTTACTGTCGCCAATGTGAAAATGTTGAAAGTACCAGAAAATAGTACATATGTATGCAGTATGTAGGCGGCACAAAAACAATCTTTAGGGAGCGGCA
This sequence comes from Rutpela maculata, assembly GCA_936432065.2. Classification (NCBI taxonomy): domain Eukaryota; kingdom Metazoa; phylum Arthropoda; class Insecta; order Coleoptera; family Cerambycidae; genus Rutpela; species Rutpela maculata. The sequence continues at coordinate 23,168,447 of OW386293.2, forward strand.
CGTTCAGTCTTTCTCGATCTCCCTGTACATAAATGAGAAGGACTAAGTTAACAGTGAGTGAGAGGCAAAATTTACATGTGTTCTGTAGTGTCCCGATTATCACAGCCCCACAAAAAAAATGCTCTGTACCAGAAACGTGAATACATAGATTTTGTGTATTTTTTTATGCTGGATCCGAATCCGCAACCAAAAATATGGGTTACCCAGGTAGTTTTTTAGTAAAACGCAAAAACATCCCCTAAAATAGAGTGATACGGTAAAGCTTTATAATGAAATGCAACAATTTGTAAATACTTTGAGAAAACATTTTAAAATAATCTTTTGAGCATTAGAAATAAATATATGCAAATTAAATCCATACCCACCCGAGGGGTAGTCTATGTAATGAAGCATTATTTGATGAGTTTTTGGTAAATATTTCGTGCAAAGACGAGATTACTTTCCTCACCCCCATTTTCGAGGGTCCTGAAGACGATGAAAGTGGTAAGAGAAGTTTTTGACCGCCGCAACCCCCTGAAACGGCCAAAAACCACTCTTTTTATGGGAATCTCTTTATGTCTTCATATATAATCGGATCTGGGGAGTGATTTATCGACGAGTTATACTTGAAACAACACGGAAGGGACGGAAGGGACTTAATTAACTTCTTTTAAGGTTATGCGAAGAGAAAGCTAAAGGAGCAAATACTTCTTTGCTATCTAGTTGCTCCAAAACTGCTCCCATAGAGACATTAGAACAATCATCATCAATGTAAGTGATAATTATCATTACAACAAGGATGAGCTAAAATTACTGCATCAGCTCTTTTGGCAAAGGAACTAAAATTTCAGCGAACGATGATGAAAGTTTACATATCTATAAAACGTTGAAGTTGCTTGAGAGTTGTTGGTAAGGGTAAATTATTAATGATATTAATGACAATCTTCTTTCAGAAGAAGTAAAATACCTGTTGAAGAAATATGATGTCCTAAAAAAGTCAAATTATTAACTCCTAAAATACATTTAGATGGTTTAATATTTATACCATATATGTCTAATCTTTCGAAAACAACTCTTAAGTGTTCCAAATGTTGTAAGTTTGATTTACTTGCGATTAAAATATCGTCTAAATAGACAAAATCGAAAGGTAAACCTGTAAGTAAGTACCTCGTTCATAAATCTTGAAAAGTTTGACCAGCATTACTAAATCAATTTTCGAAAATATAGTGCAATCATATAATTGAGAGTTGAAATCATGGATATGAGGTAATGGATACCTGTCTGGAACTGTAACTGTGTTCAGTTATCGATAATCTCCGCAAGGACGCCAGTCATTGGGCTCTTTTTTAGCTACCATATGAAGCGGCGAAGAGACGGAAGAAGACGAAGGTTTACATATACCCAACTCAACCATATTGTTAAATTCATTTTGAGCTATTTTAAACTTTACATTATCTAATCTACTGTACAACTGACAAATCAGCTCTGGTATCAATAAGGAAATGTGAATTATTGGACCGATCATATATAAAATGTCGATGATTACTGTCAGATATGTCAACGTCAGACATCAAAACATTATTAACTTCTAGTCATTTTGAATTATTAACTACATTCTTTTTAATATCTTTATTATAATTGCACCAAATACCTCCACAACGGAAAGCTCCTTATAAAGTTGGTGCCAGTAACAAATTGTGTTATTAGTAGGATCTAATTTACTGCGGGTATTACAGCGCTTTGAAGAACGAGTTCTTGAGTTGTCCCTATTTCTAAAATTGTTACGAAAGGAAGTAGAGGCTGAAGTATCAGGACTCTTTGAAGTAATTTTCAGCTTGAATTGAATGAAGGTGAGAACTGAAAACTTCATGACGTTGTAAAACTTGATTTAAATTACCTTGAAAACTAGTAGAATTTTTTTTAAATATTGGTACTAAATCAGATACAGAGGATACTGGTTCAATGTCAAACGGAGAAATCGATGAAACCTGATTTGAATTTTAGGAATCTACAGATGCTACCATTGAATTCTGACACGATTCCCAAATTCGATCTGCAATGTCTATGATATCTTTAATGTTGATTTTACCTGAGGCAGTAATTGTAATAAAAATAGTTTTAGGTAGGCGTCTCTTCCATAATTTAATGACTAATTCCTGGCTTACCATATGGGAGCCTCCAACAACGCTTAACATATAAAAACCAGATGGTTAAGGTCTCCCATTTGTGAACCGGAAAGTAAATCGTCGAGACGCTTCTTCTCACTAGAAGTAAGTCCCTTAGATTCCCCTTTCTGAAGAACCAGAACCTGGCTGTACCGTCGTGCGCAAAAAAATGGGACAAATCTTATAACGTATTTTTGCTAAAATCTAGTTGTGTACATCTAACTTAAATTTTTGTGACATTGTCAGTTATTTGTCAAAATTCATTGCAAGTGTGCAAACATATTCAGATAGACAGATTTACATTAGCAAAAAATAGTTGCCCTATTTTTTTTGCTCACAACAGTACCTCGCCACGTTATTGAATTTTGTCCGATAACCTTAATAGAAGTTAATCAAGTCCCAATCCCAGACCTCTAGTTTGAAACCTTTAGATTGAGGTAAGTGAGCTGCTACACACACTCACTCGTTAATAAAAAGAACAATCAATTAATTGATCACTTACCTCAATCTAAAGGTTTCAGTAACTATAGATATGAAAACAACAAAAAATAACATAAAATTTTACATAAAAAATTAATGATTTTTTTATTTGGAATATTACATTTTAATTTCAATATATTCATGTTTTAAACGGAATAAATTGTTTATTATAGTCCATTATACTATATACGGAATATCGTTTTATGGGTTTTTGGGTAGACGATTTCAAATATTATATTATTAAAATTCTATGAACAATTATTTCCACATAGTGGAGTACAAATACAGGGTGTTTCGAAAAGATTGGGATAACGCTTAGCAATAGATAGTTGACATCAAAACAAGACGATTTAACTCAAAAAGTAGTGGTCCAACTCTTTTCGTTTTCAAGATAGAGGGTGGTAAAGTAAAAAAATTGTTTTCGTAATTTGTCTCTATCTTGGAGACTAGAATACGTATCTACTCAAAGTTGGTAACGATGCGTTTTTCAGGTCGCTAATTATAATGGTGATATTGTAATGGTGAAAAACAACTTTGAAGTAGATACGTATAATAGTTTCCAAGATAGAGATAAATTACGAGAACAATTTTTTTACTTTACCACCCTGTATCTTGAAAACGAAAAGAGTTAGACCACTACTTTTTGAGATAAATCGACTTGTTTTAATCTCAAGAATCTACGGCGAATCTACGGCTAAGCGTTGTCCCAATCTTTTCGAAACACCTTGTATAGTATCAACAATTTTTTCATTGTAAGAAAGAAACTTGGATAGGAAATCTGAAGTAGTGATTTGTTAGACAGCGACCTTTTTAACGTTGAACATGAACAATTTTAATCTCTTGATTGCTTTATTTTATTGATAATAAATGCTTCTTTATAGACCATGTGCCAGACCTACCAGTCATTATAATTTGGGGGGACTGAATGAAACCTTTACCACAGGTTTCTGGGGTCATATGGAGCAAAAAAATCGGGGGGGTCCATCATGGGGAGGTAGCTTTCAAATATGGCGGCCGTTCAAAATGGCGGCCCGACTATGAATTTTTAAATTCAATTAACTCGAGATTGGATGGAGCAATCTTGAATTTCTTTTTTTATAAATGTAGGTAAATGAACGAACTATAGTTTTGTTCGCAATATTTATGGCAGAAAAAAACAGTATTTATTCGTCAAAACTCGAAAAAACGAAAAATAAGGATTTTTAAATTTGCGGTTTGCTGTTTATTGGACTAACGGTTGGGTATATTGAGAACATGTTCTGAATAAGGGCTTTAGAGAAATATCTCGCCTTTAAAATGCAAAAAAGAAATTGAAGATCGGATGAACAGAACCCGAGATATCGAGATTCAAAGCAGACGGGGCAGGGTTGAGCGCATTGACAAAACGCTCGGTGCTTTGAGCACCGTGAGGCGAGACGAGACGGCCATCCATATTTGAAAGCAACAGAGGGATATGTGAACAACCAAGAGAAATAAAAATGCCTTATTAATATCATTAATAAACTTGAATTTATTCTTCTTCACTAGAGTCACTATTGCAGCTATTGTAATTGTACTCTTCCTCATCTATTGTTGCTTTAGTACACCCCTTGCACCCACAGTTCTCGGTGCATTGGATTTGAGTTGCTAAGCACGAGCAAGTTTCTGATACACAGTTCCTCTTGCAGTGGCACCGCAAAAAGGAAAATACGCACTCCGGTGCTGGCAAGCCTTCCATCCACTTGACGCATAAGTTACCAGAAATGTCCTTTTCCCACCCATGAGCAAAGGGTCCGGAATTATGGGCCTGATTTCCAGGCTTCTCAGCCATATTCCGGCCTGGTAGTTGGCACGTTTATTGTGCTGTCTCAAGGTGTCTTTACAAGGAGGCATGTGGAAACTCTCAATTTGCCCCTCCTTCCCTCTGAACATCTGGTAACGCAGCTCATCAACAGGTTTCACCTTGCATTTAGGGGCATATAACTGGCAGACGAATTCCTCTATGGTGTCATCAACATCATTAGACAGCACCCAATCTCTGCCTAACTTGCTGAACGCAACTCCTACCTATATTCAAAATCTTCTTGAGAAAAGTCGTTGTCAATTCGACAAACGTTTTTGGTTCTCCTTTGATGGACTGAAGTACAGCCATTGCATCAATTATGCAGGCCGAATCTTTTTTCGGCAGACTGGCAGGGGTAATGTATTTTTTCAAGTGATGGGCAAACACAAGTTTTCTTCAAAAACCCATCAACATTTGCCAGAGTCCATGGAAATGGTGCCAGAGGATATTTGAACACTTCCTTCATGTCAAGTTTTTTATTTTCTGCGATATAAATCATTTTGCTGAATAGATTTCGGTCGCATCGGAGGATTACTTCTTTGTTTTGAACCTTGGTCGTTTTGCTCGTCTTTGATCTATTTATCTTGAGACCCACTTTCTTAATAGGATTATGAAACCCTTCTCCTTTGGCTAGGCGAACCGTGAACTCTTGATACGCTATTTTCCCCTTGTTTTCCGAATTAATGAGATCAGCAGCTGTTGATTCATCAACACATATTTCAGTAGATAAATGTACAATATCTGAAGGATTAGGATCAAAGGGGTTCATCCACTCGTGGGCTAGAAGTTCTGTGAGACCTGTCACATCTTTCTCATCTCTAATTATCCGTGGGCTTCGGAGGTCAGGGTGGCAGTGATTTGTCTCGCAGGATGATAGAACGCTGTGGAGGATTCCAGCTGCAGAAGCTCTGTGCTCAGCATTAACATAGTACCGTGCTACAGCCTGCTTTTTTAGACTGAAACCCTTAGTACCTCCAGCAGTTTGGGTGTCTTTGTTCACAGTCTCTTCGATGGCTTGGTCTACTGGAATTCTAGAAAAAGGGTTTTTGTTTCTTAGTTGTACTGAAAAATCTCCATCTACAAAGTATTGGTGAACAAATTAACAATTCAGTTAATTCAATGAAGTGGTATGATAGATAGCGTGAGTAGTTCACCCTATCCAGTGCAAAACACCAAGGCACCATTTTTTCAACCGCAGCTAAGAACAGAAACCAATTTCCTTCCCGATTATTTCGAAGAAAAGCGAGAAGTAGCTCCACTAGGTTTATATATTTCATCCAGTCAAAAGACTTTAGAGTGGCTTGAACTTGTTCATCTTGAAGAACAGAGTTCTCGGCTCAGAGAAGTGAAGCATTGAGAGACGTAGGAAAAGTCTAACTCATTTTTATCTACCCATTCCAAAAACCCAGAGTACAGATGTCGATTTAAAATATCACTGAATCAACGAAACGGTGATTTTTGAAATTGTATTTGTGATTGGTCGGATGCAGTGAATTATGAATCGATAATTCACTACAGTGAATTATAAGTACGATTTTTCACCAAAAAAATGCTAATAATTGTCATATAATTAAATAGGTGTAGAAAAACCTTATTATTTTAAAATACAGTATTAATGCTCAACCCCGCCCCGTCCACTTTGAATCTCAAAATGTCGGGTTCTATTGATCCGATCTTCAATTTCTTTTTTGCGTTTTAAATATTTCAGTTTTAAAGGTGAGATGTTGCTATAAAACTCTTGTTCAGAACACGTTCTCGATATATCCAACCGTTAGTCCAATGAGCAGGAAAACGTAAATTTCAAAAAACCCAATTTTTCGTTTTTTCGAATTTTGACCGATAAATACTGGTTTTTTGGCCATAAACATTACGAACAAAAATGTAGTCAATTCATTAACCTACATTTAGAAAAAAAGAAATTCAAGATTGCTCCACCCGATTTCGAGATAATTGAATTTAAAAATTCTCAGTCGGGCCGCCATTTTGAAGGGCCGCCATATTTGAAAGCTACCTCCCCATGATGGACCCCCCCGACTTTTTTGCTCCAGATGAGCCCAGAAACAGCTGGTAAAAGTTTCATTCAGTCCCTCCAAATTATAATGACTTTAGGAGGTCTGGCACATGGTCTATTAGTAGAGTAAAATCTGGAAGTAAAGTCGCTTAGTTTTCGAGAAAAAAAAAAACTGGCGTAGAACCAAACCAGACTTAGTGGGATTCTTTAGTAAGATAATCGTGTACACGAAATCATTTTTTACGACATTTTTTGGTGGTCGAGAACTTTTTTATTTCGGAAAAACTCAATAAAATAGATTTTTAATGAAATATGTTTTTTAGCGTCTCCACCGCTATATCTCTGAAAACATTTGTGCTATCAAGCTATTTTTTTTTTTAGATTAAAATAGACACAATAGCGCTTCGAACAACGTCCCACGTGAACCCGATTTATTTTTTTTTAAGTTGGTAAAATAATAGGAAACTCAAACTTGTTATTTTCAGTAGCGCAATTTTAAGCAATCGAGAAAAAAATTTATTTATGAAAATTTGTATATACATGCTGCGTACAAATTGAAGCCAATAGTTGAAAAAAGTTTTTAGGATAAAAATTTTTCATGTCCCGTTCATAGTATTGAGTCAGCGATTTTTTTTTAACGGGCCAAAGTCATATTCTTGCGCGCTCAGCTGTAGCAAGCATGCCGACTGCACTGACGGTCCCGCTCGGGGTGTATGTAGTATAGCTTATATCAATAGGTACAGAACTAGTAGCGATCAAAAGCATCTAGGGGATCAATATTATTGTTCAATATTTCATATATTGTACAGTAGTATTGATCATATGTTGTTAATATTAAGAAATTGTACAATAAATATTAAATAGTCTCCTTTTAATAATAAAAAGACAGGTAGGTAGATATAAATACCTAATCTATAAGTATCAATCTAACTACCCACCTAATTAGTAAGTTTATTAGACATTTTTAAATGAATGAAAGTAAAAACGTACGCATAAAATGAGTTTTATTGTTGAAATAAATTTTCTATTTGGATAGATAAATATGTAGTATGTAGTTTATGTAGGCCCTACATTAATAGCGTTCTAATAAACAGCCAGTTTCACAATCGTTGGTTATCTTTTTGGTTGACTAACCTGAATCTGAAAGTTAACTAATGGTAAATACATATATGTGTTTCACAAAATTTATTTTATGATTAGTAATGTAACCAACGGTTAAGCTTAAGTTTTGAATGGTTGGTATGAGTTTCCGAAGTTTTTGACAGGTATTCCACGTACATTTTAAAAAGAAAGGAGAAACTAACTTCAATAATTCATAAAATATGTTCAATATGATTGTGTTATTATTCTGTTATTACATTAGTTTGTATAACTGAAATTTGTAAAGAAATAATTATTGAATTTGCGCAGAGAATTATTTTCCAAATGTACCCATTTAGTTATACCTACGCATTTTCGCAAATGAAAAATAAATATATATATATATATATATATATATATATATATATATATCGATAAGAAAGGTGACAAATTTACTCCTGAAGAAGTATTACTGCATGTGAAACGGTAAGTCTCCCGGTAAATCTGGATATGTAGATTTAAAACGATTTAATAAAACTTCGGAAATTTGTTTTATGTAATTACAAAGTTTCGTATTTTGGGTATTAAAAAATATGAAAATAATAAAGTATTAAAATATAATTGAAATAATTATAAAGACAGGTATATTTACGCAGCGTGATTGTTTTTCTTTCTAATGTTATTAGATATTTGGGTAGGTATACCCAAAAATTGCTGAAAATATCCATGTTCCAAACTGGAAAAATAGTCCATTTAATTTGTTCTGTTTCTAATATATCTTCGAAGTTAAATTTAACAAAAATTTGTATTTGCACTAACGGTGCAATCTGCATCTTAATGTTATATACTTTTAGTTAACCACAAATTAGTGGTTTACCAATGCCTATTCTACTGGTCTGCTTAACCATAAGATAACCAAGACCTTGAAATTAACCAGACATTGTGAAACGGATTTTCATAGTAAACCTATGGTCAAATCCTAACCATTAGTTAACCAACGATTGTGAAACTTGCTGTTTAATTCGTTCATATCTGCCTCGAAATCTTTAATAATGTTTTTACAGGAACGACATTTGCAGGCCTTCCTTAAAACAAGCACATTTTTTTTACAAATAATGAACTCCATTGTTTTAGAAAACTAAATAAGTACATACAGCACACTCAAACCGCCACTACTTTCGTCAACTGCCACTTCTACGCGACCAATCTGACCAACCCTGCATGCGAGGTGTATTAATTGCGGCCCAATGTCGCATTTAGCGCTGATAAAAAAAATCGCTGTTGCCAAACGGTACACTTTAGGAAAAAATATATTGTTTCAAAAACTTTTGTGATTATTAGGCTTTATTTTCTTCGCTGCATGTATGTAAATATTTTCAAAAATAAAAAAGTTTATCGATTGGTGAAGATTTCAATACATAAAATATATATTTTTAGTTTAGCTGATTTTTAGAGAAATGAACGTGCGAATTGTGCCCAAACCGTTTATATTAGTAAAAGCGCTACAGTGTATGCTTTAATTTGACACAAAAAAAATTTCGATACCTTTAATAGTTTTAAAGATGGAAACAAAAAAAAACAATTTTCTTTAAAAATACATTTTTTTCACTTTTTATTGATTTAAAAAGTTCGAGACCACAAAAAAATGTCGTAAAATATGATTTCATATGCCCGGTGACATACTCAAAGGAACCTAACATGTTTGACCTGGTTCTACGCCAAAAAAAAAAAAAACGACACGATAGACTTACGAAATCGCTGCTCTACTTACCATTATTAACTTTGATGATGCTGTGCAACTTTTTATGTTACAAAGGAACAACTTGATTTAAGGCGTCAAATATGAAAAATTAAAGCAATTACATCTACTTTTAAAGATATATGTTCACTTCGAATAAACACTCTGCATGTCCAACAATTCATGTTGACATATAGTTAGCTTGATGTTGCGGTGAAGCAGGTGAGAAACAGGAAAATGGAAGAAAATTACCATTTTAGGAATTTCTACGGTTGCGTCTATTTTTATACATTTTATTCGAGGCCAAGTTTCATTGCTGGATTTCGTGACTTGCATCTTTATTGCGTTGTTAAAATATCGGACATAATCTAATGAGGATGCTGACTTTGCATTTCGGACCTTATAAATTGCCGTACGTACTCCAGGGTGGATTAGTATCGAAAACACTCAGATTAATATTTTCAAGAAGAACAATATCAAGATATACAGGGTGTTTCGAAAAGATTAGGACAACGCTTAGCCGTAGATTTTTGACATCAAAACAATTCGATTTAACCCAAAAAGAAAATGCTAAAAAGAAAATATCTAACTTTCAATATGAGAAAAGATCAGTAAATGGAAATCTAGTGGATTTGGATTTTGTAACCTCTACGACGGATGCCTTGACAAACAGTAAACAAATGAATGTAATCCATATCGACTTTGCTAAGGCATTTGGCAAAGTTGACCGTGGCATATTGCTAAATAAGCTTAGAAAATTCTCTATCTCTAGTGATTTAATAACATTTATGTCTACTTACCTTAAAAATCGACAGCAATATGTCATGATCAATAATTTTGAGTCGAATTACTACACATCAGATTCAGGAGTTCCGCAGGGATCAAATCTAGGCCCACTTTTTTTTTAAATTTTCATTTATGATATTGTAGATCCCGTTAAATATTCATTAGTTGCCTTTTCGCTGCTGATATGAAAATATTTAAACAAATAGGTAATAATCAGGATTGTTTGCTTTTACAAGGGAAATATATAACTAGTCTGTTCAGAGTCAGCTGCTCTTTAATATTAATAATTGCAAGGTAATGACTTTCACGTTATGCAAAAATATGTTTGATTATAAAAAAATTGGAAATGAGAATTTGGAAACAGTTTATACCATAACTAATCTATTTGTGATATTCGACTCGAAACTGACATTTAATGACGGAATGAGACGTTTCACTGCCGCCGGTTCGCCGCGGCCGTTTTGCCGTGGCCGTTTCACCGCCAGACCTTTTCGCCACCAGCCGTTTCGCCACCAATCCAGTTGGCTGGCGAAAAGTGACAGCATACGTCAAAGAATTGTCGAAGATAAATACTTTCCTGACAATGGAATCCCGAATCGTAAGTAAGCGTGATTGTGAAAAGTTTTCAAACGATGGTTTCATCTTACCATCAGTTGCAAAGCAATGGAATTCTGATTTTTAAGTAAGCGTGGCTGTGAAAAGTTTTCTAACGATGGTTTTTCCCCTTATGTTAGGGTTGAATTTTTCATGTGAGGTTGGATTAGGTTAGTTTAAGATGGATGAATTTATGTGAGGTTAGCTTAAGATATTTCTTTGATATAATTGGTGGCGAAATGGATTGGTGGCGAAACGGCTGGTGGTGAAAAGGTCTGGCGGTGAAACGGTCTGGCGGTGAAACGGCCACGGCAAAACGGCCGCAGCGAACCGGCGACGGCGAAATGTCATAGACCCTTTAATGACCATGTGATAAATATTTGAAATAAGTGCTATAAGAATTTAGGTTTTATTCTACGCAACTGCAAATCAATTAAATGCGATAGAACTATTTTAATGTTATATTCCTCCTTTGTAAGATCGAAACTAGATTATTGCTCCACGGTTTGGAGTCCTTTCTATACCAGGTATATACAAATGTTAGAAAATGTACATAAAAATTTATAAAACATATTAATTTCATTTTGCATAAGAGGTACTAGTAACTCTTCTTATTTAGATCAACTTACTAAGTATAATTTAATGACACTAAATAGCAGAACTTACTTTGACACTGTTTATTTATATAAACTTCTACATACTCTTTCGTATGACGTATCTACCTTAAAAAAAAATAATATTCAATGTGCCCGATGTAAGAACACGTTTTCAAATAACTTTTTCATACATTATACCAACTAGAAACTATGAATTAAAGTCACCTCCTGTGAGAATTGCAAAGACTACAACGATATCTCAACATATTCAGAGATGCATATGGAATGGAGTATTCACAAACAAATTCAAAAATAGACTAGGTACTTAATATTCAGAATGAAATAGAAATTTTGTAACCATTTTATCTAACCTGTATAATTTATTCTCTCGATCATGTTATGTGTCTTATTTTAGATATTTTAATTTAGTTTATTTATAGTACAGTCTGTAATTGGCATGTGAAAGCTGTAGACTTATCATAATAATCAATAAATAAATAATAAATAAATAAATAAAATAATAGTAAAGAAGAAATTATGATTATGAATTGTCTACGTAAAGTAGAACACATTGTATATATGCAAAGGATCTGTTATGTTTAATAGAATTCTTATCACCTCTTAATAAACTTCCCCTTCATTTCACACATCCAAAGTAATAAACAGGTTGGTAACGTTAAATTACCTAACAAAAGATAATTAATAGGAATGCTTCGAATTACCTGAGTGGAGTATCTCGAAACTGACTGGTGAAACCAACTGGGAGTTTCCTAAGCATAAGTTCAACTTGCAGTTGTTTGGCTCTAATATCCAAAGTCACCCACTATTTTCCTTTTATTGTCACTCTAATTTATTCTCCTTTATTAGTTCGGTTTGCCGTCAGGATTTACATAAACGAATTTAAAGGAAAGTTTGAATTGCTCAGAATATCTATCAGATATGGGCAATGAAGTTGCAAAGAAAACCGTTACATTGTTCAGGTTCAAGCGGTTTAAAGTTTCTAAATGTCATTGTTCGAATGGCTCGATTATTTTAAAGTTTTATAGTTGGTTTTATTGCCCTCGTCTTATGGAAATCAGAACAGTGGTAATTTGATGCGCGATATCGGAGAAAACTAGGAACTAAAGACAAACAAATTAAGAAATTAAAAATTAATATTTATATCATTAATATCACGGTTCATGCGCCTCGCTTATTGAATAATAGTAATTTTTCTACGACTGTAAAAAAACTGCCCTTTTTTCAACATTTTTAGTGCGTAAAACAAATGTCTATGGTTATTACGTGGTTATTTTCCGAGCCCAAAATTTTGTACACCAGATTTCCTCTTTGACGAAGATTACACAGATTTCCTCGGATTTCCTGGGATTTCCTTAAGATTTCCTCGGATTTCTTTAATATTTCCTCGAATTTTTTTCAAAAAAATGTTTGAAGACTGACTCATCCGTCAGCGGAGTATCCCAGCTCTCAGTAATTTCATTTCAGCTAGCTGGCACACGCGATGTTGTAATTCTTATTCCCTATGCCTAGCCCGCCACTACACACACGGTATAAGTTCCACACAGCATTGGCTTTTTAGGTTATTAATACAATACTACAATTTACAATTTATGTTAACAATTAGTAATAAGCTAGAGAAGATATTTATATATAACATTTAAAAGCACGATTTGTCCTATTTGCCGAAAACATTTCACGACAAAAAACGTCAAAAAATGTTCGCAATATTTGCCGCTGCAGCGACCTAAAAAATTAGAGCGATAAATTTTGCATGTTGGTACTGTCAAAAGCCGATCTAGCTTGAATTACCACTAATAATGACGTTTGATTGGTGCAATGTTGTGAAAAAACGGGCTCTCATTGGCTATAGCGTTAATGAGTGAAATAATCTTTATTAAATTCTCCAAAAAGAGACAAAAAGCATAGCCCGGCTATTCTATAAAAACTACATTTTAAAAGCAAAATATTGGACTTGTGAAATAAAAAATAACTACTTAACAATAACGACATTTATTACAAAGATACATAAACCGGTAGAGCATTGAAGTATATACAGGGTGCGGACAAATAAAAATGTGCTGACGATAATAATATTATTACAAACAAATTTTAAATAAAAGGTACACAAAAAGAGACAGATATAAATATAATATAATGACAAAAGGTAATTTGTAAAACGTAAGAAATAGGAGATTGAAGATTGGCCAAATCAGTATTATAAGATAAATTTAAATATTACCAACGACAAATTCATCTGCCTAATATAAGGAAAACTATAAACAAACTGCTTAAGAATGAATAAATATATATTACCAAGAATTACGCATTCCAAAGCAATGTAATAAACGTAACTAAATCGTACAAAAACAGGAGCTTTTTACATGTTACATAAGTTATTTTAAAGAAATTTATTTAGAAGTTTTGAATAAACAACACGTAGCACTCGCGAAAACTATTTTGTCTGTTTATTACGACGAAAGCAGGTAGGCAAAAGTTATAACTGCCCCACGTATCTAGTGGGATGCAAAGTGACAAATACTCACTTCACTACCGGTGGAAATGTTAGAAGCCGGCAAAGTGCCAGCGGCATCACAGAAGACAAGTGCTCATAAGCCCTTGATGAATATAAGTAGGAAATAAATGTTTATGTACTTACAACAACTGCTGGACATTATAGTATACACTATAGGGATGGTTGCAGCACAAAAATATAAATTGGGATAAGTTGTATTCACCATCAAATACAAAATTATACCCTTCTAGGCATAATAAACACTACACAGTAATTTAGTATTAACGACTCGTAAAGCACAACAACATAATTGCTTTATCAGATTTTTATTAAGTATACACGTATTTACGAGACAAATAGTATTGTTAATATTTTGTTTGAAAAAGTTGGTAAAATTCACCATTGTTCTTTCAAACAACACACAGGTACTTGACTTTCTTAACCAGAACTCTCATAAAAAGCGATATATATCACACTAAATTTTCGTTTTATCCCCGCTCATACATTACCTTCTGTCACCTCGTAAGCAGGCGTTAAATATTTCTTAACAAAAATGACAAATTGGGCAATTTTTGCAATGGAGATATAAAATAATGTAATTTGGCGGATTTTAATAGAAATTTACGAACACTTAAAAAGTAAGGTAATAGTGAAAAAAGTAAAGAAAAATAGTATATTGTGTATTTAGGTGTGAAAGCAATACATTCCCGAACGACGATGAAATTGTTGGCCGAGGCGCTAGCCGAGGCTAACAAGCATCGAAGTCCGGGAATGTGCTGTCACACCGAAGTACACATACTATTTTTGCTGAAATCACAATAAATGTTATTATAAATTAAGGAATTTGTATTAATGCATAACATTTCTTCATTACAATCTAACTGCTTACTAATAAATGCAATTTTAATGTGAGTTGGTTTGTCTGCGTATATTTATTTGCTGTCTAAAATATACATAAAAAACCGTACGGGAATAGTAGATTGTAATACAAGTGTGGCAAGGGCTTCATTGCAAAACGATGTATGAAAGTAGGAACACGAGCGCAGTGAGTGTTCCTATCATACAAGTTTTGCAATGAAGCTTGCCACACGTGTGTTACATACTATTTTTTCTACGGTTGTGAAGTTATTTCCCTTTTTAAAGTCTTTTCAAAATTTTAAATTTGCTGCTTGTCAGATTTTATTTAAAGTGACATTTTTCGCTGTCATTCTGAAGTAAGAAAATTTGAATTTGTAATTGCAATTCATGTGTAATTAATGTACATTTATAGAATTTAATTGTTATTACCAGTAAGTAATATAAAATTCTTTAAGATAAACACACTATTTTATTCCGGTGCGTGAAGATGTAACCAAGGCGTGTGGCAAATTCTTTGCCGCACGGCGTGCGGCAAAGTTATATTTTCTGCACTCATTTTGAAGTTAGAAAATTTGACTTTCAGCACAATCGTAGAAAAAGTAACATTCCCGTACGATTTTGTTGATCGTTGCTTGGCAACGTATCTTAAAAGTAACATTATCTCACTCTTTTGTATAGCCGGATCCATGAGTGTATTGAAAACAATTGAAGTTTTAGTCTCACAATCTTCGCTCTAGAAACGTCAAATTATGAATTTGCTTTGATGTTTAATAGTAGAGTACCGAGAGGTAAAAAATATGTAAAATTTCGAAATAATTTCATATATAATGATCATTTTTCTTTAAGGGTTATTATTGTAGTAAAAGGTATCGTCTTTAGTTTCTGTATGGTCCGGATACTTGCTCTTACCCTCAAGGGGTGAAAACTACCTCTCAATTTAAATATTCAACATTTGTATTACTAATATATTTTTGAAACGTAAGATGGTTATGTTTTTGGGATCACTGGTTACGAATCTGAAGTCAAAATTAAAACATTCAAAATGGCGTCTCTAATATGGTGGATGGATTTTTTTTTCTGAAACAGGTGTTTTAAACTGACAAAAAAATTGAGCATCTAGGTGATGCTTTATATGAACAAAAAACAGCATTTTTGAAAAAAAAAATTTATTACTGAACAATTACAATGACAAAATGACGACATTTTGTGAAAACAAATTTGAAAACGCACATTTTATCGGCCATAACTTCATTTGTTGTGATGTAGAAACAAACAAAAAATCGTTTTTAAAGATTGATTAATTATCTTTAATTTTGTTCCTTAGAATTGTTGATGGAAGTGTCACAGTTTATGAGATATTCAACATTTTAAACTAAATACTTCTTAATTCCAAAAATGGTCGGATTGGCATCTATAAGATTAAACTATCAGCACTATCACTGCACATTACACATATATTTAATAAAAAAACAAATTCATTCTCAGTTTATAATCTTCATTTTTGATGTCCACATTATTTTCTCTAAAACTAACATTTATTGAGTCAGATATTTACTGAGAAACAAAAATGTTACTTTTTTTTTCAAAATCCCTTTACAGATTGAAATGCAATTTTTTTCTAAAGCAAACGCTGTAAGCGGTCAAACTAATTTGATTTTAGATTATACTATATATTAACGAAAAACAAATACCTATATGGGAATATATTTTTTTAATTGAGAAAAAATCATTTGAAAGTCTAATTAATAGTCTTTCATTTTGGTTGTTAGCGTTTTTAACGTAAGTGTGATACTTTCTGAGATATTTAACATTTAAACTAAATACTTCTTCTTATACAGTGTGTTTCACTTGAAATGGTAACACCCCAATAACTTTATTTTTTTTTCCGATTTGAATCAAATTTTACTTAAGTATAGAATAAATTAGGATCTACTTAGGACTAGAAAAACATTCGCCTCCTACAAATGCAAAGCTATCTGCGGTACCAAAATATGCGGAGAAAATCAAAAAATTATATTAGGCATTTTTTTATCGGAAAATTTTGTTAATGAAACTTGTTCAGAATTGTCCAAACACATTATGTCCAAAATTTAATCAGAATTAAAAAATTGAAAAATTAAAATTTTAAAAATTTTTAAAATAATTACTTTAGAAAAACGTAAATTGCTTGACAAATACCTAGCAATTTGGGTTTACTTTCAAACAAAATTGTCATAGTACAATTTTCTAAACAAAAAAAACCATATTTTGATTAAATTTTGAACTTAAGGTTTCTGGACAATTCTGAACAAGTTTCATTAACAAAATTTTCCGATAAAAATATGCCTAATAGATTCTAATTTGTTCTGTACTTAAGCAGAATTTGATTTGAATCGGAAAAAAATAAGGGGTCGGGTAGATGTCATCTACACTGACTTTTCTGACTTTTCTAAATCATTTAACAGATTGGACCAGGGAATATTATTAAACAAGTTGCAAACCTTTGACTCCCTTATTCATTTGTTTATCTCTCATTTAACTTTTCGGACTCAGTTTGTTCAATATCATGGCTTCTAATCTATATTATTTAAACAAAAGTCAGGAGTTCCGCAAGGTTCCATACTTGGCCCTCTATTTTTTGTACTATTCATTGATGATATTATTGACAACCTTACAGGGGCGTACTGTGGGGAACTTCCGAATTTTATTGTTCAAAAATCTCCACAGACTTTAATATCCATTGGGTCGGGATAATTTTTTTTTTAATTAAAGGTAATTAAATTCACTATACATCTGTCGAGGCAAATTTTTAAATGACTCGGTCAACTTCTATTAATGACATAATTATTTTATATTTTTGACAGCTGTCAGCTGTCAAATTATGTATTTGGCAATTTGATTTTACTACTATATAGTTTATGTACTACGTGTAGACAAAAAATTTTAATTTTCATATCAATATAGGTTCATTTTTTTAATTAAAAACAAACAAAAAATTAACTCGATCCGATGGATCTTTGGAACAGTAAAATCCGGAATTTCCCCACAGTGGGGCAGTGCAAACGGTGCGACCGCACCGTTCGCCTTCATGGGGGCGCCGAAAACGCAACGGCAGATCGTCTGCGCAAAAAAAAAAACAACAACAATACTGACCATACTACTACTATACTAATCTTTCGGAGGTCTGAATTAATAGCCGGCCATACACATAGCGTCTTAGGAACAATTCTAGCCCGTCGCACACTAAGTACGGGTGCCAAATTCGTGGCAGGCCAGGAATGCAATTGTCCATTAACTAGTACGCTAAATGGGAATACTTAGATGAGAGTCTTTGACGAACATTCCAAGTGCGTGTGTTTGTGGAGGAGATTGTTAGCATATTTCGATAAAATTAGGACGAGCTTGGATTTCTCATTTGTTTGTAAGTTTTATCACGCTCATAAGTTAAAAAGAATATAGTGATGGAAAGTATACACTGAATCAATAGAAAATGGTAAACATAGAGGAAAATGGGAAAAAACTGGCTGAGGAATTCGTGATGACTATATTTTTGAGATTTCTATTTATATACTCTTTGATGTTAACCATCCAAATAGCGGGGCGTTTTCGATAAATTTCGTTAAAAACTCCTTACCCCAATATCTTGTATCGGCCATTATAATTATACTTTACAACGCTCCACAAACATGAAACAATTCAGCAAGGCTGGGCTCGTCAATTTGGTCTGGCGGCTTAGGAGCTCGGATGCTTTTACCCATTAACAGTCTGCGCGCCTGATATATGTGTGTGTGTGTGTGTGTGTGTGGCCAAAAAATGGAAAAAAACACACTATACAAAGACGTAAAAAAATGTATGTTATATTAGTCTCCATGTACAGCTTAATCACGAATAAGTGATGGAGGGGGAGAGTGGGGGGGACACAATGAGATCTCGCACCACGTGAATAACTTGCTAGGGCCGCCCCTGCAACCTTGACGTATGCTATCTATTTTACGCTGACGATCTCAAATTATATATTTGCATTAAATCCGAAGACGTCTGCTTAAGGCTCCGTCATAGTCTAGACTCGCTTAACGCCTGGTGTGTTTATCACCAACTTCCTTTAAACGCTACCAAATGTAACGTGATCCTTTTCGCGCAAGTCTGGTCCTATTATTTTTACTTATAGTCTGGATAATTGCATCTTAGATAGACCTGATTCATGAAGGAGTTATTTTCGACTCCAAACTAACTTTCTCCAGACATATGGAGGAATGCGTTGCTGGAGCTTATGGATCCCTAGTTTTTATTCTGCGTAATAGTAGACACTTTAAAAGTTTGTATACTCTACGTCTATTATTTATAACATTTGTTAGATCCAAATTGGAATACGCCTCCATTGTTTGGAGTCCCAGTTATAATGTCTATATCACCTCACTTGAGAAAGTACATAGACGTTTCTTCAAATCGGCAACATTTATCTTGGAAGGTAACTGTCTAATCTCAGGAGTTATTTTTGAACAAATTTGACATGTGCAGTCTACTTAGAAGATGGGTAATGTGTACTATAATTTTCTTATATAAAATCATAACACAATGAAATCAACTGTCCCTCTATTACCACACTAATTAAATACCGAGATTGTCCGCTAGAACAAGTAACATACTTATCACCTCTAGCTAACATCTTAAGGTCATCTACGTTGCATCAAATCTGTTTAAACTACAATAACATAGAGCAAAGGTAAGATAATTTCAACTGCAATATTTCTGATATAAAACAAACTTAACGCAATTGTTTAACAATTGTTTCTCCCTTTCTATCTTGCTTGTTTCGCTATGTATATTATGTGTAAACGTTGTATTGTGTATATCTTTATGTTGTATGGATTGTCATTTAGATAAATTATTGAAATACACTATTACCATAAACACATATTTTACGCACTAAAAAAAAAGTGAAAAAAGTACAATATTTTTAATAGTCGCAGAAAAATTACTATTACTTCATTTGATATCATACATACTAATAATGTTAGACTCTTCTACCCTATACGCACTTCTATGTGCTTAATCCTTGTTTCTTTTATTCTTGACATAAAAACAAAATTAAAGTTTACCTGATGAAGCAATTATTTTTTGTTATTTGGTAATTTAGCCCTCACCGCATTCGCAGTACAGTTTAGTAAAACGACAGTCTACCTGTCTGATTCCCACAGGATGAAGTAGGACTTGAATTTTCACGCTGGTCGCTGTCTCAATGTGTACGTTTGCGTGCCAGCATTGTTAATCAGGTTCTTAATAGCACAAACAGCCCATCTCTCTCTTCTCTGTAGTGCGTCTCTGTAGTTTCTATTGTTCAGACATGGAGTGAATAATTGTCTTAATGGAGACTTCCAGACAGTTAGGGAATGACAAGCTTACATTGTATAACAATACGTTGCACAAACTTGCATCTAGAATGTAATGGAGCCTGGGTGTATTAAAGGTTTTGTTAAATTTTTATAACAGCACCAATTTTAACAAAGATAATAAATGGTCGGTATACTTAACCAACAACGAAATCAAGTCAAATATATTGTGTTTAGGAGTTTCATTTCATTTACCATTTACTAAAACATAATTTATCATTACAAGTTCCGATTGATGTTGAATATAAAATAAATAACATACAGGACGAAAACACAAATAGAAATTAAAAATAAAGCAATCAATATTATAAACAAGTTCTAAATATTAGTAAAAGGTTAACAAACAATATCTCCACAAAAATGTTACAAACACAACAAGGCAGGCACGAAAAATTACAACAGTTGTTCTTGTAAAAGAAATGTATTTAAGCAATACCACTGAACTGTTAAATGACACTACAACAAATAAAAAACTAGATAAAGGCCCCACAATAAGAATACAAAACAAAACCAATGAGCTAGTCAATAATTCAGTTAAAAACAATTTACTGAACCAAAGAAGTGGCAAATAATTTACTGTCTACCACATGTGTATTTCCAAAATTGTACACCTTGTTTAAGGTATACAAAGAAAATACAGAGTTATGACCAGAGCCCGTATTTTGGATGACATTGACGTAAAATGCAGAGTCGGCATGGGAGGGTAGTACAAAGTTATAATAATTCTTATCTCTTTTTGTAGTTAACTGCTCATCCAATTGGAAACATTAAATCAAACTGTTACATTGCAGATTAATAACACGTAATTAACAATAGATAATTAAATATGAGTCTAAATATTCGGTACGAAAAGAACGCCGCGCGCTGTTTCTCTAAGAATATCACTTGTAAATCCCTATTTTCCTGTTGATGGGAGTTAGACGACACATGCCATGTAATTAAAAACTTGCGCGATCATAACGGGTAATATTGCACCTTTGATAGGTACTTGAGCTTTGCATCATTTAATGTCGGTGTCTTCACAAATCCACGATTGTACCGTTTGTATTACGGTAATGGACGCGCCATTATTTTACTAAACTGCCGAAATAGTCATTGGAAAGTTTCCCTTACCCATGTCTGGAAATAGTATATCAGCGGATAATTGACGCATAGTGAAGCACTGAATTTAATTATTATTGTTTCATGTTAAATTAATAAAGAAATACCAGCATATAAACACGCCAAACACAGCGTATGCAATGACAATATTAGAAATGCAGGTAAACGAAAATATACAGTTGGAGAAGAAAATATAAAAGCTATGAACATATTATGATTTAAAAAACAGCTAAAAGTCAGTACATAAAGTGGATGACTCGAGATTTCTACAAAAATATTCAACTCTGGCAGCCCTTCGTTTTTAAACTCGGTGTGCGTTAATCGAAAATATACACACGGAGAAGAAAATCAAAAAGAATTGGATATATTATGATTAAAATAACAACTAAAAAGGGTATACATAAAGCCGATGACTCAACATACCCACAATAATATTCAACTTCAATAATATATTCAACTACATTAGCGGTTGCCTTGCGATTTCATTACCTACTACTGCTGTTTTCTCAATAACAGTTTAACAGCAGTTAGCAAAAGCATTTTTACTACGTCGTGTTTCTTATCTGTTGTTTTCTCACCTGTTATTTTCGAACAGAAATAACAGTCTGTTAATGATATTTACAAATAACAGTTATAAAATAACAGGTTGTTAAATAGCAACTCATCTCTAGTTTGGCTTTGGCAGTGTGCGTTGGGTTTCAGCCCCAACACTTCTACTCTTACCTTACTCTGTTAGTGCTTTATAACCGATGAGTTAATGTTTATGCATGTAAAATGAATTTGACAAATTTATTTTAAATACTTTCGAGTCTGTTAACATAATTATTATACTTCGGGCTCCATATCATTGAACAATATTCAATACAACTATAACTACTAATGTTTTATATAATAATATTAAATTCCAATTTATATCTTTAAAATCTAGATATTGTCTAGGTCGACCAAAAAATAATATTTAGAACTTGCAATATTTAAGAATAATTACTTTACTGTGTAATGACACCATATAATACGACTAATAATTTTTTACCTGTTTGGAGGGTTAGGGACTCTTTTTATCTGTAGAGAAATGTAAACATCTCAATAAGCGTTCGCCTGGACTTTCACTAAGGTTTATAAAATAAAAATTTTGTATTTAAAGATTTTTTGGTTTGTGTGGCAATAATACTTATTGTTAGCGACCGATGTTTCTGATTGTAACTTTACAAAAGTATTAGATAGTATCGTGTAATTCAGAGTCCGTCTCTGGAATGTCGTCCGAAATACGGGCTATGGTTATGACCAAGGCTCGGGAGATTTATCTCTGTGACGTCAAAATGAGTGTTGGCTCTAGGTCAACGCGAAAAGATTTTTGGGCAAGTATGAAAATATATATCTTACCTTGTATTTTTTTTAGGGAATTATGTAATATCGAAAGTTGGTATGGTCAGTTTATTACAAACACTCACTACAAAGGGAGGTATTGGGAGATGTAACATTAAACTTACACACACACACACATGTAATTTTTCACGACCTATAACGAATATAAAAGTATATTATTTATATTTCGCAACCTGAAAAACACGAGACATTTTTGTATACCGTCCACTTTGTATAATTTCAGTTTCTTAGATACGTACACACTTATAGCTAGGTTTGTACTGGGTAATTGCGAAACTGCGTAACTGCGATCTCGCATAGTCTACTCTCTTTATTTATTAAATGTTGACGTAAATGTCCAGAACTGCCACACTGTAGGTATAGTAAAAGGGATTTTGTCAAAGCAATGTTTCACAATTTCGGCGGCGTCGCCTAATTAAAGGAGATAATAAAACCGCAGTAGTAAAAAACATAAAAGTACCGCCGTACACTGTACAGACGACCCAACTTGATGAAGTCAACCTTGTCGGTACGCTTTGAAGATTGCTGAAATTCCAGCAGACCAGCTCACTTCTACGAATTAGTTCGAAGGATGCCGACAATGTTGGCTCCAGCAAGTTGTATCATCTGTAGACTCCTTAATGTTGACACTCGGTCAGCGTCAACCTTCAACACTGCAATTGTAAAAGAATCAAATCTTCCAGGTCAGTACGTTTCACCAATATAGTAGATTTCTGATAAAAGTGGGTTACGTATTACTTCCACATCCAGTGAAAGTACAATAACGCAAAAAACATTTTTGAAAATTTTTATTCTTCAAATAGGTTAGAATGAAACGTGGAGATTTTAAGTTTGAGCGAAAAAAAATTTCTGTCTGTCAGTCTATCTGTCTTAACTTTTTTGTTCGCACGATTACTCTTCTGCAAGTAGATTATATTTCGATCTTATTTCGTTGAAGGGTTGGGGGTAAATTGGGGTAAATGGGGGTAAATAGGTAAATCAAGCAAGTAAGAGTCCATAAAATTAGTACTTAATATATATATAAGAGAAGCTAAGGTCTCAAAAATTTTTTTGGCACTAGCCACCTCTATTACCACCCCCGCCCATTATTGAAGAGGGTAAAAAAAATAAAATTGTGATTTAATGTGTGTACAGGAACGAAAAGCCTCAATTTTTTTTGCTTCATCCACCCTCACTCCCACTACCGATGTGCCATATCGTTATATGGGCTTTTGGGGTAGACGATTTCAATTATTATATTATTAAAGTTCCATAAACAAATAAATTTTCCTCATTATGAGATTTGGATGGAAAATCTGGATGTGGAAGTAGTGATTCCTTGGGCAGCGATTTTTTAGCTCTAGTAAAATCACAATATATGGCGCTTTCCATCTAAACCGCAAAAAAACGTAAAAAGTCTAAAAAAGTGAATTTTTTAAAATAGCGCACCACTCCAAACGTTCGGGAAAAGTTCATGAATCTAGTGTTTTATAATTGTAAAAAAATGGCTAAATAAAAATTTGATGTACATAATAATTGACTACACTAGAATCACATTTTTGTATTTTCTACATGCTTCTAAAAGCCATAAATCTCTTTAATAACCTTAAATGACCTTGAAAAAAAGTTTTCCAATAGCCCATCTTCATGGATAATTTCACATTATTCGCTCGAGTCTGACGTTAGAAAGAAAATAAAAACAAAAAACACCTTTTTTGGCCCCGCGGGGGGTAATGAACTTTTGGAAATCCTCCTGGAACCCCGTGGAAACCCTGGTTTTGAGGTCAAATTAACAATTTTATCCAGTCTATTTAAACCCTTTCTAGGTTTTTTTTTGAGAGACCGGGGAAAAATAGAACATTTCAGGAAGTTCTCCAAAGATTTCGGGAAACTATTTCTAGGTTAAGAAAACTGAATTTGAAATTCAAAGAACTGTAATTATTTAAAAAATTTTCGAAATGCCATTTATAAAAACATGTCACCGTCATTACTGCAGAATTAGAGAAATTAAATGTAAAAAATAAACGAATGCAAACATTTAAAAAAAAAAACCGCTGCCCAAGGAATCACTACTTCCACATCCAGATTTTTTATCCAAGTCACTCACAACGAAAAAGTTTTGTATGTGGAAATAATTCTTTATGGAACTTTAGTAATATAATATTTGAAATCCTCTACCCCAAAAACTCATAAAACGATACCCCACATCGGTAGCAGGGTGGGGGTGGTAGTGGGGGTGGATGAAGTAAAAAAACATTTTGAGGTTTCTGGTTCTTGTACACACACTAAATCACATTTTTTTTTTCATCCCCTTTAATAATAGGGTGGGGGTGGTAATGGGGGTGGCTAAAGCCAAAAGTTTTTTGAGACCTTAGCTTCTCTTATATATACTAAATACCAATTTTATGGACTCTTACCTGCTTCATTTACCTATTTTCCCCAAATTTACCCCCAATTTACCCCCCTTCGACGGAACAAGATGAAAATATAATCTAGTTCTAGATCTCGTTAAAGTACATACGTGTACCAAATTTCAAGTCAATTCATCTCAAACGGTTCCAGAGTAAACGTGCGCACAAACAAAGTTACAGACAGACCGACAGACAGAAATTTTTTTCTCTCAAACTTAAAATCTCGACGTTTCGTGACATTCTAAGCCTACTTGAACAATAAAAATTTAAAAAAATTTTTTTGTTGTTACACTATACCTCCACTGGATGTGGAAGTAACTATAAAAGATTTTAATGAACTGTTACTTTATAGACTGGCGGTACATGACCAGTCAGGTGCAACGTTTTTAAAATGCATGCCAATCATACATATGAATGAAATTACCATGAATATGCCAGAAACGCAAATTTTAGGCAATCGTCGCGTGCAGAAGGGTGTGCAAATCGATTTTTTTGTTTTTTTTTTGTGTTTTTTTTTATTTTCAAATGGATGCCAATAGTGCCAAACTAAAAGCCGTGAAAAAGATTCCAACTAAAATTCATTGGCATGCAGTTTCCGCGCGCAAAACAACTTTGGATGCGTACATTAAATCGTAAAAATTTTTGGTGTTCTTGATTTTGGATGATTTTGATTTTGGATTTTTTTTCAAGGCTTTTCGTTTGGCACTATTGGCATCCATTTTAAAATTTAAAAAAAACAAGAAAAAATCGATTTGCACACCCTCCTGCACGTGACGACTGCTTAAAATTTGCGTTTCTGGCATATTCATGGTAATTTCATTCATATATATGATTGGCATGCATTTTAAAAACGTTACACCTGACTGTCATGTACCGCCAGTCTATTACGCTCACATTGTATATTGCACGTAAAATAATTAATCATCAGAACAGTTATTAGTCAGATATGCTCCCACGAGATTGTTAAATTCTGGCCACATCAGACTCCCATAAAAACTTCTTTCGTAGGAAACTTATTATTGAGGAAAACGTGGATTCTGCGATTATTTTCCCCCGTCACTATCTCTAAAATAAGATAATAAAACTTTTTCCAACTACAATTTTGCTTCCTCAGAACGAAAACACAAGCGAAAGTTGGCCAACTAGCACACTGTTTTTTGCGGGGGAGAATCGAGCAAAAAGTGTGAGCTTTCTCTCGTATTGCGAGGCCGGAGGAAATATTACATCGTTAGTGAATTTTTATTTGTCTGATTTATTAAACCTGTTTAAACGCTTTATGAGAATCCCGACGCTACCGACTCGCTAAATGAGGTAATTCCCGGAGTATCCTTTATTTACTTTCTGAACCGAAAACGGTTTATACATATATTTCAAATGATATTACGTTCTATTTTTATACACTTGGTTTTATCGTTCGTCAAATAGTTTTTTTTATGGCAAAATTTTCACCCACGTAATTTAAAAATCATTTCACGGTTATTTACATACATTTTAATTTAAATATATTTTTTTGTAACGTTGGATTAAAAATGTCATTGTACTGGATAAAAGCAGCATTATTTTCCAAGTTTTATTTATGTTGGGTAAACGTTTCATATTTCTTATATTTAAATTTAAAATAAAACTAGAAAAAGCGTTACACTCTCCGTCGAATTATGAATATTTTTATATAACTGCTGCACATTCTGTAGGATATTCTTCACAGTGTTTTGAAAGTTATGTTAGTTTTAGACATTTTTACATTTATGATGTCAACTCGGTTCGTGAAACATTCGTAAATAGCCTAATGGCGTCTCGAAATAAATTAAACAAAAAACAAAGGACAAGGGTAGATAAGGGCTTTTTACATCTATCGGCCATGTCATATAATAATAATAATAATAATAATATTTATTCACCACCAAAAGATCAGAATTATAATAAAATGTGACATATGAAAATTATGTAGGTGAATAAACACAGAAAATCCACAAAGGAAGACCTGCACGTGGATTAAACTGCGCTTCGACCTGTATATATAATTACATTTTTATTTAAGTTTGAAAGCGATGTGTAAATAAACTATCTTAAAGTAATACATATTGTTTAGCCTACAATATTTTAATTTTAATGTAAATTAATCTTAATATTCTATATACTGTTTAGCCTAAAATATTTTAAATCAACTAAATGAAATACTATCAAAAGTGCTTCTGTCCTATGACCTGTGTATATAATTATAATTTGATTTTAAGAGTGGAAGCGACATGTTAAGTGAACTATCTTAAGGTAATACATAATGTTTAGCCTACGATATTTTAATTTTAATGTAAATTTATTTTAATATTCTGTATATATTGTTTAGCCTATAATACTTTAAATCAACTAAATACTATCACAAGTACTAATATTTGTTTTAATTATATTCGGTATATATACATATATATAATATACACATACATACACGCAATCATATAACTGTATACATTTCTACAGTGTCTTTTTGTCTATATACGTATTTTCTTATATATACATACATATATACGTGCACACATTTACACATATACATGCACACACACATATAATACAAATTTGAATTAATTTTCATTTTCTTTAGGGTTGAGCGGGATTGTTTTTTATTTCTCAATCATGAGGTGTACTGATGATCGTGGAATTTCCAATATCCATTTTTTTAGCTTTCCTTTAAAGAGATTAAATGAGTTTATACTTTTTAGAGTCGTTGGGACTTCATTATATACCTTGGGAGCCAAGTAAATGTGACAGCGTTGTCCTATGGTTTTTATCATTTTGGGTACTGCAATTGATTTTTCTCTGTGACGCGTATCATGATTGTGAGTAATGATATCTTTTGTGTTTGGTTTCTATATTGATATAAAATCAAGCTCTGAAAAAAACATTGCCTTATATCTATGATTTTAGATTCTTTATACAAATCATCACTCGGGTAAACGTAACTTCGGCTAAAAATAATTTTTAGAATCCACTTCTGCATTGTTTCAAGGCTTTTTATATAGCAGTTTGTTATGCCTCCCCAAGCAATGATACCATAATATAAATGCGGCTGGACTAGAGCAAAATATATGCTTTTTAGGTGATCTATGTCAAAGAATCTCTTAAGGTATTTAAATTTTGAAAGTAGTGATCTTAATTTTTTAACTAAAAAATCTACATGTTTATTCCACGTAAGGTGACAATCAAGCACGACTCCGAGATATTTTATTGATGTGACAGATGATATTTCAATATTGGTGTTTTTATAGTTAATGTTGATAGCCGAGAAGTCTGGAAGTTAATGAGCGTAACTAGTAAATGGTAAGTAGTGTGTTTTATTCATATTTATTGTTAGTAATTTACTACTGAAAAAGTCTATTATTACTGGAAAATCATTCTGGATGTTTGATTTTATTACATATGTCATTATATTTTTCGAGTAGTATATGTCTTGACAGGTAATGAAAAACAGTTCTCTGGAATAGTACATTGTGTATCTAGTAGTAAAAGCAATACATTCCCGAACGACGCACAATGGCCCCAATGTGTATTTTTTTCAAATTAGTCTGCAGGTCTTAATAATTAAGCAATCGGAATATTTGTTTTCAAATCATCGTTTTTTAATTGCCTATTCTACTTTTGTCCATGGTTTTTCAAAATCTTTCAAAGAATTGTCATAAAAAATTTTGAAAAATCAGGAACATAAATCGAAAATCAGATCGATAGGAAATTAAAAAACGAAGATTTCAACAAAAAAAACTTTTTGATTGCTTAAGTAATAAGACCTGCAGATGATTTGAAAGAAAAAGTCGCTTTGTCGTAATACTTAAGCAATCGATAAGTTTTTGTTTTTGATTTTTCAATATTTTTGGTAAAAATTCAAACTTTGGAAATTTTTGAAAAGTCAGGGACAAAAATCGAAAATCTGGCTTCACAAATCGATAGGCAATTAGAAAATGAAGATTTCAAAAAAAAAATTCAGTATTAAGACCTGCAGACTAATTTGAAAAAAGAAAAGTCATTTTAGGGCCAATGTGCGATGGTGTAAATTGTTGGCCGAGGTGTTAAGCCCAGGAAAACAAGCATTGAAGTCCGGGAATGTGCTTTTACTACGAGGTACACATACTATTTTTTTCTGAAATCGCAATCAATGTTATTATAAATTAAGGAATTTTTTAAATGCATAAAAAAATAAAAAGTCGGAGAGGCAGTGCTTATTATTTACTGCCTAAGACTAACTTTCCCGGACTGTTTTCTGATAGTTGCTTAGCATGGACTAAAATATTTTTATTCAATGCACATAACAATATGCGGTTTTGAGCGCTGGCACGCAACGTCGACACCACTACGACTCCCGCGGAAACAATTTTGTCTTTTATACATTGAAGCACGTGATGAATCAATATGAATTGGCCATTATTTAAAAACTTAAATACTTAACAATGAAATAAGGTATAGATTTTCTTGGTTCACCGAGCGCATCTACATCAAATATACATTTAAAGTTCGGAAAAACGTCAAAAATTACTAAAAAAAACTGCAAACATGCTTACTTTGAAATGCTATTATTACAACTTACTGTTGTTTTTCAAATATAAAGCGTATAGAAACATAAAGATCATATGTTCAACTATAAATAAATACCGTTTAATGATTTTAAGGAGAACTTTTTATTTCTATGAAATTAGTGGGCGAAAATATACAGCTTATCTACCCTTGTCCTTTATTTTAACACGTAGAGTGCCACCATGAGAAGTCAATTTGACAGTTCCTACTGGCCGATTTTTTTTTGCAAATAATCGTTTAAAATGATCATGGATAATAGAAAACATGACCAGATGCATCGAAATTCACTTAGATTATAAAAATTAGTATATTATTCAACGAGCGGTAATGTAGGTAATAACTCACGCAGATGAAGCTTACATCACGAACCGAAGGCGAGTGCTGTAATTCATCAAGTGAGTTATTACCATTACCGCAAGTTGAATACTATACTTTATCTACGATTATAGCAATAAATATTAAATTGAGAACATTTTATTTAAATTACTCAGTTTGTTTATTAATAAAAATTAACTGTAAAATTTAATTTATGTACACCTTTTTATATTTGTCGTCTTCAAAGATTTAGCCACCTTTAAGCGGAGGTAGAATGTAACTTTTAATCAAAATAGTGCACCAACTGCTTGTAAACAAAAAATCAGCTTTGTAGATTAATATTCCTCGGCGGAAAATGCAAAACTTCTCCGCGAACTGCAATAGCCCGGAGCGCATATTCGGTCAAAAGTCTTGTTTTTTATGTTAGAGAAAAAATAAAAAAAAGCGTCGCAAAGCTCAATCAATTCTCTTTATATAAGTTGTCTACAAATTTTTCGAAAAAAAAAAAACGATAATTATCAAGATATTCGAGGAAATGTAGGAAAGTACACGTTTTCCTATAGAGTGTATGTAAATCTTAAAAAAATAATTTTTCTCAGAAACCTTTGTTTCGAAGGGCCAAGATTAACGGAGCGTCAAAGTAGTACATGATATTAAGTGAACATCGTATATGATATCGATTTCAGTTAATTACCGATTAATTACGGTGACAAAATGGAGAAATTTCACCCAAAAAGAGTCCCAAATCCCGCCCCTTCTAATCCTTCATTTTTGTCGGAAGTCAAAAAATTTAAAAAAGAGTTTTAGCAAATTCAATTCTACTTGAATTAACTAGAGTAGTCTTTTGGCGTAGGAGCCAAGATTGAAAAGTTGCCAACTATAGAAACTCAAAATTTGCGATTTTTTGCCGTACATGGCCAACATTTCAGTAGTTATCTCCGAAACAAAAAAAAGAAATCAAAATCCTGACGGTAGCAAAAGATTCGTAGTGGAATTTTTTATATCGAGCTAACTCCCATCGTTTCGGAGATATCTGCGAAAAATAACAATAAACAGCTTACATTTCGGAGTCGAAAAAATTGCAAAAACATGAAATCTTGACACGTTGATATTTTTTGAAAAACACCTTTGGGACGGCCGTACGATGTCGCGACGTAAAGAGGAAGTCTTCCAGATAAATCTGATCGTAAATTGTATGGCGAAATTCGAAAATTCGGCTCGGCATGAACGAATCAAAAGTAGCATTTTGTGACATTTCAGAAAATCGATCTCTTTTTGTAACGTGTTGTTTAATTTAACTTCCCTGGCTACCAGCTTCGTGTGTCGCGCGTTACGTCGATTGAATAGGCTAGGCATGAAGATAAAGGTTTTTGGCTCTGTACCTAGCGTGAGTTATAATAACTCACTCATTATAACTCACGCTATTTGTTTATGGTTACTATAAATTGTTCAAAAGCAGTTCATTAATTAGTATATAACCTAATAAGAGTAGATAAATACAATTAGTCAATAAAATAAGTTACAGTCACACCAGAGCATCAATAATATTTAGTATTTATCTTTTGACAATGGCGAACAACACTGACCACCAGAACGGAAACCAAATACAGCGAAATATTGCTAAAAGCACTTCTAATTCACTTCCTGTATCTTTAGTGTGGCTTCGGTGGACATCCGCTGACTACCACGGCCTGAACTGTGAAAATGTCTGGTGGACAACGTTAGTCCACCACGGCCAGTATGGAAAAATTATTTGCTCTCAAATGGTGGACACTGATGACCCACCACGGCACATTACGTGTTAAATTAAATACAACTTACTGTCATACTGAGCATCCACTATGCGAATTGCTATGGCAGTTGACACCTTTAGGAGGATAAAATTTTGCAAGATGAGCTAAAAATGGCTGTTAGAACATCGGAAAAATAGTGAAAAAAAATTGAGCACTTGAGGGGGTGGTTTTTGTGAAGTTGAAAAATAAATTTAGTTTTAAAGTTCTGAAACTTTGTTAATTTGATCACACTATACCCGTGAATGCGCCAAAAATATTCAAAAAAAAATTAAACACAAATGGAGAGGTTGAAATATGAATATATTTAGTTGAAAAACTATGCAGTTTTGTGAATATATATTTATTTATTTATATAGTTACACCACACCGCAGTACAAACCAATTACGGGGTGAGAAAGAACAATAATTTATACCTAGTGAAAAATATACAGACAAAAAAGGAATTATAAACATGTATAATACACTAACGGACATTACTATGAAAAGATATACTTAATATTTGAAATACTCGAGTAAAATATATCAGCTCTCCTTCAATAGACATTTAAGTGTTACACATAAAGAATAAGGGAGAGAACATCAGAACATTTGATCGTGGGGTGGGAAGATAAAACGTTTTATGATTACGCATTTCAAATGAGGAGGTACGAAGATTTATTCAAGATATTCAAGATATTATCAGGACAATCGATGAGATTAAAAAAATTAACTTGTGCAAAAACAAAAGAGAGCAAAGTTTGATACGGTCGTGTAAACTAAAACCAAATCTATTTGGCAACTGTCCATGTTCGAAGTCAGAAGCGGGATATACATGGACAATTTTGTATGAGGTAGCACCGTTGTATATTCTCTAAGCAATTACAATATTTATTGTAGCCTGGATTCCAAATGACTGCATATTTAAGTGTGGATTTAACAAATGCAGTATAAAGGAGATTTAATAATACAATGTCATCAAAAACACTTGAATTTCACAAAACCTAAGCAGAGAGAACAATATTTTCTATGTTAAAATTTAGTTTCGAGGCGAATAGAACCCCAAGTCATTGAACTCATCTGATTTATTCAGTATGGTATCGTTCAACTCATAATCAAATAACAATGGATTAATCTTTCCTCACAAAGGCAAAACGTTACATTTGTCGATGTTTAATTGCAGATTATTTTTAAGACACCATCATTAATATCATTTACATTACTTTGGAGTAACATATAATCCTCGTCGGTATCAACACTATAATACAATTTCATGTCATCAGCATATAACAGGTAGTCGACATCAACACAGGTCACTAAACCATTAATAAATAATATAAATAATAGAGGCCCCAGTACTGAGCCTTAGGAAATAGCTAGGAATTGATCAGATTA
This sequence comes from Rutpela maculata, assembly GCA_936432065.2. Classification (NCBI taxonomy): domain Eukaryota; kingdom Metazoa; phylum Arthropoda; class Insecta; order Coleoptera; family Cerambycidae; genus Rutpela; species Rutpela maculata. Next base: position 23,201,350 of record OW386293.2, read on the forward strand.
AACCCACGGTAGACTACGTATTGACTCCTTCCAGTTAAAAAATATGACAGCAGGGAAGTTAGCAAGTCCGAAAAATCGAGTACTTTAAGGTTATGAAGGAGAATGCCGTGGTCAAGACTGTCAAATGCTTTGGAGATGTCAGTATATATAACGTCAACTTCTTTGCCCGCATCGATAGTCTCAGAAATAAATTGTGTGACAGTAAATAAATTTGTTGACCTAATATTTACGAAGCCATGCTGAGAAATACTGATCTGCTCCCGCACGTTATTATAAATTTGGTCATATATAGAAATTTCAAAGACTTTGGCGAAATTACAAATTATCGTAATAGACTATCTGCAGAATAACTAGAAGCGCCGCTCGCGGAATTTTTCATAACTTTTGTACAGTGGATTTTGTATTGTGTTATATGCGTCGAGTCGGTTTTTGTACTGTTTTGGGATAAAGAAAGAATTTTACATTTTTGCAAATATTATTAATTGCACAGGGAAAAAAATTCTGATAAAGTAAGTAAAGTAAGTAAAAATAAATAATATGGATTTCGTTACATACACATGTATGCATTATTTTAATCTTCAAATTTGAAAATTTCTCATTTATATTAATTTTGTACAGAAATATATTTTACTAATCCCTATTCGCAAAAATCTTCATGAGTGCTTACTTTCAAAATTGGAGGCTGTAAATTGACCAAAATAGCTGCCATAAGAACAATGGCGTCGATATATGGCAACATTGGAATGCTCAATTTGTGTAAAATACGATAAGTCTTAATTCTTTGCATTATTCTTTCTACATGTATGCGTACGCTTGCAATCTCTTGAGTTTCCCTAATCTCGTCGCTTGTGAAATATTCTTTGCGCAAAAATGGTGGCATTACTAAGACAACATTATTCCCCATCTCGTCCAATTTGGTTTTAATTTCTGGGAAGCCTTTATCGGCCATAACAATGTCTCCAGGTTCCAAAAGTTTACCACTCTCATTTGATATTTGAGCATCGGTTGTTCTCCCACCATACGTTTTTGATAAGAAAGAAATATACCCATTTGGTGTGCAACCAACTAATAGCTTAATTGTAAATCTTTTTTTATAATGTGAATAGAAATGCACGCGTTGGTTAACTTCCCTTAGGTTGTTCTACAGGGAATTCTGTGCAGTCGATGATAACACGTCAACTCTGATACTTTTCCCGAAAGGACTCTGGTAATAAAACATATGTAGCAGCGAAACCATTAATCCTACAGAAATTTTTCAAGAAAGCAAATTCATCATCATTTTATAATCTTTCTAATAGATCCCTACCAGTTTTTTCCTAGAACCAACGTTTATCCAGATATTCCCATGAGATGAGAAAAGAAACACATTTCCTTGAAAAATGTTTTTCAGTTGTATCGCTCCTAGCATCCTTATTATTATTTGTCGTAGGGCAAAAAATAAAAAAGACTTATGGTTTATTAAATTCTCTACAAATTCGTTAGGTCGTAGTTTTTTGCAGTAGGAGCCACCGCTTAGGAGTTATGGACGTTTTAAGCAAAAAAGTGCAAAACACCGCCATCTTAAAAGGCCCGCCGGGCCCAAACCAAGAGTCACAGTAAAATTTGGAACGCGGAAAAACATTCCTCACATTATGTAGTTTTCCTTTCCGAGTTCTTATTTGGCTGAAGTTTGACTTACTGGAAATGCGTTATGTCAAAATGGTTTCCATGGTAACGGTCGTCATAGTTACCACTACCCAACGGTACTACTCCCATGGTGGGCACTCGCTTAGTTGTGAAGTTAGGTAGTCCAGAATAGTGGAAATGATCTACAAAGAAGCAGTTGCTGTGGAAATGCTTACCACGGTTACCAGTACCTTAGGGTACCACTCACATGGTGGGCACTCGCTTAGTTACGAAATGATTAGCTGTATTAGTTATTTTTTTTTTTTAAATTCGACTTACCGGAAATGTGTTATATGTCAAAATGGTTTCCATGGTAGCGGTCGTCACTACCCAATGGTACTACTCCCATGGTGGGCACTCGCTTAGTTGCGAAGCTATGTACTCCAGATTAGTGGAAATGATCTACAAAGAAGCAGTTGCCGTGGTAATGCTTAGCACGGTTACCAGTACCTTAGGGTACCACTCCCATGGTGGGCACTCGCTTAGTTACGAAATGATTAGCTATATTAGTAATAAAACCGAACTTTTTTTCATTGATTATAATAAAATTAAAACAAAAATACAAGTTACATTAAATTTTTGAACGGAAATCTCCATATTCTAGCCGTATGACCACGTATTTCGAGACGGCGACCGATCGCGCATTTTCAAACTGAAACTGCTTCTTTGTATTCGCGAAAATATAACAGATGAACTCAATAGTGATTTACCTTCGATACAAAGGAATTCACATATAAGGAAAAGTTTATATAGTAAAGTAACAGCGGAAATTTGTCATGATATATAAATCGCTGTCACATATTGGTGAATTGTGTGTATCGAAGGTAAATCCCTATTGGATTCGTTTGTTTTATTTTCGCGAATATCATTTCCACTAATCTGGAGTACCTAGCTTCAAAACTAAGCGAGTGCCTACCATGGGAGTAGTACCATTGGGTAGTGGTAACTATGACGACCGTTACCATGGAAACCATTTTGATATATAACACATTTCCGGTCGACGTTTCGAAATCCGCGCGCGCAGGATTTGCGGCTGAGGCGAAGCCGAAGCCGCGAACTGAGCGAAACACAAAAAAAGGCGTTCTACTCCGTGTAATATATACTATTTATTCTTCAAGCGTATTAAAATGCAAAAATTCATTTATTTATCATAAATGTACAAATATTCAAACTACAGTCTTACATGTTGACACAATATGACAAGTGGCTAGTGGATAGCGCGCCACCGTTGGCTTTCGGTATTAACATTATGTTACTAGTAAAACAATACCCACTGCGGTGGCGCTTTCGGAATGAACATTATGTTACTAGTAAAACAATGTCCACTACGATGGCGTTCGGTACTAACATTTTGTTACTAGTAAAACAAAGTCCTACTTCTACTTCTGTTTTTGGTGACATAATTTAAACATTTTAATATGCTTGAAGAAAAATATATTTTTGTGCCTCGTTAAATCTTGTGCCAATGCCTTGGCACAAAATTTTTTCTATTTTTTTTTTTTTGGTGCATTACTGTACCTATCGAGTCACAGCTTCAAACTACCACCAAATTAAAGTTTTTCACTGAAATTTCAGTTAGAAAAAACATTTGTGCCACGTCTATGCCTGTGCCAATGCCTGGCACAAAACTTTCTAGTTCTCGAAGGCTTATGCTATTACTATCTGTATAGGTGTTCTTCACAGGTAGGCTGTAAACAGAATTGTCCTATACTTTACTATGCTTGATCTATGCTACTGAGAGAGATCTATGTGACCTATTTCCCGTTAGAAACTTTGGTAAAAGTGTCATGGCGAAAACTAGATTGGTATCACTAAAAGTTGTAAAAAGTCACTGCACATGTTGACCAACTCATCTAATTCCTAAACTTTGTAAAAATGAAATACCTATAACTTCTAAACTGACTGAAAAAGTGAGAGATTGTATAATTTGAATTTTTTTAAATATTGTAAACTACAAAACAAACTAATAAAGTTGGTTTCTAATCAGTTAAAGTAGACTCAATATTGAACATAATGAAAACAATGATATTGATTATTATATTATGGATATTTCATTTTTACAAACCTTGTAAATTAGACGAGTTGATCAACGTGTCCAGTGGTTTTTAGTAATACCAATCTAGTTTTCGCCATGACACTTTTTACCAAACTTTCTAACGTGAAACAGGTCAATATTAGAAAAAGATACATGGAGACGCTGTCCATTAAAGGGATGTACAGACGATCTAACCAACCAACCGCCCTTCTCGGTACACTTGGAAGATTGCCATGCGAACTCGTAAAAATCAGCTGGTCTGCTGGATCTAATTATGCTAGTAAATGTATCAATTACATAGAAAGCCTCTTCACGAGTACCTTAAACACACTTTACATAATTCTGTATAATATTTGTTTTTGCATACCTGTGAAATTTTAAAATATATTTTCTTGTAAACTTCCCATGCTATAATTGCCAGTGGGTGCTGGATCATATATCTCAATAAAGTAGATAAAGATATAAGTAGAGATGAGAATTCATCAAACATCCCAGCTGAAAGTTTACTTTTTTATATACCAAGTAAAACGATTAAAAGGCATAAAACTTAGGAAAGTAATTTGTAACTGCGACGTTCAAACCGCAGGTGTTTCATCCTACAAGCCTACGCGTTTTATATTTAACTGAGTCAACATCAGACCTACGCGGACTTAAAATATCGCTTTTCTGTTTCCAGGAGACGTCCACTAATCCCTCTAAACCCCATGGATTTGATCTGATGTATTGTATAGGATACTCCCGATGAACTACTTAGGGCTACTAGCTGCTACTAGTAAATAACTGAAAATAGGTTTCCATATTTTAAAATTGTTAGGACGCCATATTTAAACATGCGTGTCTTGGTAAGAATTTTTTTTTACTTTCTTCGCTTATAATACAGTCGAATTGATTTAATTAAATTTTTTTCGGCGACAACATTCCACCTGAAATTTTATTATTGATTCTTATGTATTTTGACCTCCTGATTTCGAAAAAAATATTTGTGCACAAAAATTCCTTGTGCGTCAAAAGTTATATGCACTTTTTGACACGTTTTCACGCATTTTCAACTTATCTGCTTAATATATCTTGTATTCGGTACGGGGAATTCTAAAAATACTGGCTTATTTGAAATAAAATTCTTAAAAAACATAGACCTGTCCGATATGTATTGGTCAATCTGCCGTCTTGAAAAAAAATAAAAAACACCAAAAATGGCCGAAATAATAAAAATTTAATATATTTTCTATAAGAAGGAGTAATTTCACCAATGTTGGCAAAAATGAAACTCATTTATGGTCAAATATAATGCACTGATTCCTGACAGCGTATGTCAAGTAGAACGGTCAAGGATGGCGGACGAAATAAAATTTTTAATTCTTCGTCAATTATCAAGGAGACATTGTACGTCAATTTTTTTTCTCATCGATTGTACGTTATTTTATGTACTTTTAGGGGATAGAGTTCATTTTTTCTTATTTTCAAAAAAGTGCATTTTTACAATTTTCAAAAATGCATTTTCCTTGACATTCCTTTTCTTCACCCAATATATATTAGCATCGATAGCCAGACGGCAAGTCTACATCAGACCTATGTATTCTCAGTCACTTTTGATACATATTTAGTATGTAAAAAAATGTTTACTTTTCTCTTTTCGTCATTTTAGTTTCTTTTACATCCTGTTATTATCTCTTCACTATGTTTCAATGTTTATATTTATTTCTACATTTTTTTTATTACTGAGTTTGTATTGTGTATTTTATATACATATTACTTGTATGGTTAATGACTGGCTAGTTGGTATGACACCAGTGCCATTGAAACTTATGCACACACACTTGTATGGTTCTTTCCCTATAAATGGATGTTTATCTGTCTGGGCAGCTGTATCTTGATTGATTGATTGATTGATTTACCAGCGTGCGGTAGGCATTGCTGCCACTCCCAAGTTATACAGCTGGGCCTGCTACGTCCACGCTGGGTTGGACTAAGGTGATGCTTGTTGCCAGCAGCGAGAGCCACATGGCGCATGGTAAAGGAATGTGGGATGGGAGGTGTAGGTATTTGTAAGATGCATTACCGCATTGTGTCGTGAGGGAGCTTTTTTTTGTATTTTTGGTTCTGGGCTTCTGCCTATTCTGGGTCTTCTTGTGAGATATGTTGCCGCGTTGTGTCGCTGCTATCTGTGCTCCTATTTTTGTACTTCTGTTTCTACAAGTCTTCTTCTTCTTCTTTTGAGGCTTCTGATTCCTCAGTTTCTGATTCTGGTAGAGTATATATCACTCCGATTTCTTTGCGGAATTCATTTTTCCCCTCGCTTTTCTTTCCCAGTATGTTTGGTCCTTTCCCAGTATGTTTGGTCCTTTCCCAGTTTGTTCATGATCCTCTCGATTGTTGTTTTCCACGTGTAACATGATCTCCCAATTTTCTGTTCAGTGTTAGTGCTTTCTTCAGTAGGTGTGTTGGTTCCCTTCTTTGGACGTGTCCCCAGTACTTCATTGCGTACATTTCTATCCTTTTTGTGATTGTCTTCCCTTCTAGTAGTGTTGATGTTTTATGTCGTTGTTTTTGCCCGGTTGTTTTTCTGAGTAATTGAATGATGTCTCTTTCAGCTCTTCTCAAAATTCTTCTGTTGGCTTTTATTGTTGCCGCGTTTTTAACTCCATATGTCATTGTTGGCAGTATGATGGCTATATACAGCCGTTTGGCCAGGCCCCATGATAGTTTGTTTTTCTCAATGAACGGTATAATTGCTCTTATGACTCTGTATGCTGTTTTTATTCTCTCCTTTACTGTTTCTCCCCTTTTCAGTTGCTTCGTCAGATATGTTCCTAGGTATTTCAGTTTGTTCGTTGTTCTTAGGGAGTAGTCTTCTCCACTGATCCGACTCTCTTTTGTTGATGGGTCTCGCTCCATTATTAGACTTTTCTTGAAATTTATTTTCAGCCCAGATGTGTCCAAATGCGATTTCATGTTTTCTAGGAAGTTGAGAATTTGTTGCTCTTCTTCTGCGACAATTAGGAGGACATCGACGTAAGCTAATACGATTGGGGTTCTCAGTGTTTCCGTGTCTTCGTTAAAATTTGGTGTTTCCCTTATTGTGTTTTGTATCGCTTGGTCTAGGACCGTGGTGAATAATGTTCTCCTTTCCATTTTGTATGATTGCCGTGACTATCTTCCGTTCTTTGCGATATTTGGTACCTGTTGATATTCGTCGTTTCCTCCCATTCAGGGCGGGGGGTTATAGCTGTGCTTGGGGGGTTTGTTTTTTCTAATCGTTCTAGTTCGTTTCTTTTCTGCGTAGTGATTACGCTGTCGTAGTGATTTCTGTTGATTCCCTGCTTCCTGTACACGATCTCAATTGGCATGTTGTCGTCTTGTTGTTGGTTGGGTGAAAAGTTATGATTTCGCCCTCCTCTTGGTGTATTATTATTGTCCTCCTCTTCAAGTTTGCTGTTGCTGCTATCGTCTCCTGCCCACCCCAGGAACCATATTTTCTCAGGTCTCCGATGAACGCCTCTATCTTTTCTTTGTTGGTACTGTGTTGATTGTAACGGGGTTCCAGTTCGTTGATGGATGCTAGCATGAACGGGGTGAAATAATCTATGTTGTTTTGTATATAGTGGGCTACTTGTTTCCGTAGATTTTCCATGGCGTTGGTGTGTGCCGGGGTTGTTATGTTTTCTCCTTCTAACTGATGGCTTATTGCTCCATATAGACAGTTTCCGTCGCCGTCGATTTTTTGTACCAGTAATTGATGTGTCTTCGTTCTTACGTTCTGTAGTGGCTACATTGTTTTTATGTTTTCTGGAGAGTTGTTATTTCTTGCTTACTTTTGCTTATTCTTGACCTAAACTTTTTAATAAAATAAAATTCCTTAGCCTTACCAGAGCCGTACCAGACGTGGAGTGTAAACAGTCAGTACGTTTTTAAAGCATGCATGAGAATTTTCTAGATTTTAATGGCTGTGAAACCAAGAATGGGCAACAATTTTATCCAAAATTTCTGTTATTTTTGAATTAATTTAATTAGGCGCGATGTACTGTTACTCTGATGGTACGCCCCTGGGGTTCAGTCATATATGTATAGCTGAAAGAGAAATTGTTTATTGACTGATCTAATTTATTGCACGACCTGTTTATGAAATTCTTTAAGTTGTCTACAAAATGTGACCGGTTTATAAGTGGTAATTGGACACTTAGCTTGATTTATGGCTCCCTTTCTGGTCCGTCCCTTCGTCGAATACTCGATCTGTCAGCTTTTTTCACTGCACAGCACTGAAGAATTTAATCACGTATTTATTAATTATTGGCACTTCTCACTTAATTGTTGTTATGTTGACACCACCACAGTATGTAGAATTTTTTACTCAATAACTAGGGTAATTTTAACCTATTTCGGCCAGCTTATTACTGGTTTTTTTCACGATTTACTGGCCATTTGCAGAGCGTTTGTAAAGCGCGTCTATTCACTTCAAGTGTTTCTAAAGTTATCATCTGTCTGGGCAGCTGTATCTTAAATAAAAAATAAATATCCTCTGGCTTTGTTATGGTACCTTTTTCTTACAATACGATTTGTTATTTTATTATTCTCTTTACTTTTTCAACAATATCAACTATAATAACATTTCATACATTTTTTTTATCAATTTTATTATATTTCACGCGACTTAATTCCTCGTTTGCGTTGATGTTTTTTATTTTCTAGTAAAAGAGCGATACCGTGTTTGTAAGCTCTAGGGAAATACTCGAGTTTAACACGGGCCTTTTTGGGAAGATTTTCAGGCGTTTATGTTTAGTGATGCTACCCGGATCACATACAAATTGGTTTTCGACGAACGGGGACGCCGATTGACAATTAGTAAGGTTGAATATTGGTTAGCCATGCATTATGCCGTTAGTGAATCAGGTAATACGGATGTTAATGACCGCCGCCTCCAGCAGCTAGGCACAGGGCTCTAACATGTTTGTGCAAATGAGACCATTTTTATTGCATGGATTTGTTTTTAAATCAGTACACCGAGAAAAGAATTTCTTGACAGAGTAATTTTTTTTCCTAAACAGGAAATTTGTTTTTGTCTATTTTCTATTTTCTGTTTGTCCTAAAAATGATTCGCTAAGTAAACTTTGTGCATACAAGCGGTATAGTAAGAAGGGATACAAAAAGTTGCAAACTATAGGGCCACGGTTTTGTCCTAAAAATCACTAAACAATTGAGTTATTTGTGTAACCGACGCGACGCACAATTCCAGAGGATTTTTGGCCCTGATTTTTCAAAATTTTTGATAAATATTCAAACTTCTGTGGAAAATTTTGAAAAATCAGGGACAAAAACCGAAAATCTGACTTGACAGATCGACAGGCAATTAAAAAACGAAGATTTTAAAAAACTTTCCGGTCGCTTAAGCATTAAGAGCTACAGACTGATTTGAAAAAAAAAGTAACTTTGGGGCCATTGTGCGATGCCGCACAGTGGACCAGATTGCTTATTTAGGGGCTCATAAGTACATTTTTGATTAATCACCAAACACAAAGCCAATGGTATTAATGGGTTTACAGATAGCTAAAGTAAAATCGTGCATAGTATTTTTTCCAAGAAACTACCGTATTCGTTGCTAAGCACCTCTAAACAGTAGGCTACAATAGCGCGCGTAACAGTGGTTAAAATTAGTCGCAAGTTGGTGTTCACTGTGAGGAGATATGGCTACTTAATTAGAGAGATACTGTGAAGTTATGTATCTTCATTGCTTATGTCATTGTACAATAAGATACCAGGTTTATATAAACTAAATTAATTTTTCTAATTTTGACATATAGAATGACACTTTCCAAAATTGATGTAAGTGTCAAAATGTCCTACTTTATGTAACCAGTTATGAAAAAGTTAAATTATAACTGGTGAGGAAAAGTTCGTTATATCATCAATTAAGATAAATAAGCAACTCTCAAAAAGAAAAAGAAACAATGCTTATTCCACAAAATTGAATACTGATACTGATACCTCCGTTGAAGTGCTGTGAGAATTCCGTCTTGGCGCGATATATCAACAATGCCTCATTGATTTCCGGTTTAATATAAATTAAATTATTTTGAATCTTTTTAATAATTATGAAAAACCTCACTTGAAAATTTACCTTATATTATTACTTTACTATTACTTTATATTATTACCATACTTTAAAATTAATGCATTATTGATTATTACTGGTTTAATTCATATGAAACTCGTTTGAATATTTTTAATAAAACCGCTGCCCAAGGAATCCCTACTTCCACATCCAGATTCTCTATCCAAGTCACTCACAACGAAAAAACTTTGTATGTGGAAATAATTGTTTATGGAACTTTAATAATATAATATTTGAAATCCTCTACCCCAAAAACCCATAAAACGATACCCCACATCGGTAGTGGGATGGGGGTGATAATAGGGGGGTGGTAGTGGGGGTGGACGAAGTTAAAAAATATTTTGAGGTTTCTGGTTCTTGTACATACACTAAATCACATTTCCCTTCATCATCCCCTTTAATAATGGGGGCGGCTAATGCCACAATTTAGTTTCTCTTGTATATACTAAATACCAATTGTATGGACTCTTACCTGCTTGATTTACCCCTTTACGCCAAATTTACCCCAATTTACCCCCCAACCCTTCGTCGAAGTATAATCTAGTTCGAGATCTCGTTAAAGTACATACGTGTACTAAATTTCAAGTCAATAACTTAAACGGTTCCAGAGTAAATGTGCGCACAAAAAAAAGTTACAGACAGACAGACAGACATTTTTTTTTTCGCTCAAACTTAAAACCTCGACGTTTCATGATATTTTAAGCCTATATGAACAATAAAAATTTTTAAGTTACTATACTTCCACTGGATTTGCGTGAAAGTAATTATGAAAAAAGAATTACTTGAAGGTAAACATAAGACATTTATATGATCATACTTTAAGAACAATGCGTTATTGATTATTTCGGGTATAATTTAAATTAAATACGTTTGAATGTTTTTTATAATAATTGAAAAATAATTTGTTTGAATGTACACATAGGCATAAACAATTGATTGCCTTGCCATAAATTTGTCGACAGCTGTCGACTTTTCGATGGATCTAAACACTTCTCGATGGTTTATGTTTCTAAGAAAGTTATACATCTGTACTAGTTTTTCAATATTTATAACATCTATAAGGCGAACCAACATGCAATACCGCAGAATATTCAGTCTCAAAAAATTTTTAAAACTACGCAGTCATTCTTAAAGTCATCTTCGGAATCAAGAAATGTAAAAATACGTCAAGCAATTTTGGAACATTCTGTATATAGATCATTAATTTGAGTAAAAACTCAGTTGGTAATTTGCATTATGATCCGCCTATATTTATCATAGTTAAGTTACCAATGCCGTGATTCTTTTTAGAACTCATTTTACAATTAGGAAAGCAAAGTAATAATTAAAAACCGATTATATTCGTCGCTATTAATATCGGAATGTACATAAATAGTGTTTGAACCTAGTTTACTACAGTTTGTGTAACCGTTTGCGTGGGTTGACTCTTGTGCGTACACATTATTCATCCCGTAATGGCACAAACTACCTTCACCCAATCTCTGATAAAAATCCATGGAATATATTATGGTCTCTTTGTTTTTGATCGTAAACTATGAAGCAAACACTGCTTCCTTTACGTATAATATATAGGTCTCAGACCGCACCACTTTGGGTAAGGTCATAACTTAATTGTTCGATAAACATTTGCCTGGTGTATGTGTTTCACGGTAATAATAGGCAAGTTCTGTAACATTTTTCGCATGCAATATCGTTAGTGCTTAGAATTTTGTAGGTAAATTTTTTTTCGAAAACGTTGTTACCTAATTATATAAAGAGTATAAATTGACAGTTTATCTAAATAAATTTTGAGTGTACATGAATTATGTTACTGTTGGCAACTTGGCTAGAGAAAAAAATTACAGATACAATTTAAAAGCACAAGTGGTATTTGGGGCAGAGTTTTTCACAAATAAATTAATCACATATATAAAACAAATCTTTAATATTCTGTTTTTCCGTTAACTGTCTCCAGATGCCTTCTTGGAATTTTTCGTATTTACTGGCCATTCTTTTTCAATTTCATCATTTATGCCACATAATAAAGTATTTCCAAAGAGAGTCATTTAGAAGAAAAAACAAGTAAGTATAAATATTTAACAAACGCAGATACAGAAATTTTTAGTCCCGAAATTCGCCATATTTTGAATATAATAACAACCAAGAAACGAAATAGCACGTTAAAACAACAGATATTGTAATACATAGATTGGCTGAAAACAGCTGAGACGTGTTTACTGCAATGTGGATATGGAAGCACTACTACACTGATACATTGATACAATGTTCCATCCATATATATTATGTATCCATGGGTCCTGTTATTAGAAATAGAAATAGAATACAGTTATAGTAGCGCTACAAGAATCAGATTCCAGTCAGTATATACGCTAGGCAGAAGAATTATTGTTATAATTATAGTGTTTATTATTTACTTATTTAATCCCTATTTTCAATTTAAGTAGAGAGTACTTTTGAAATGTCGAATAAGTCCTAGGAATTGTAACGTACAGTGCATAGTTTTTATTTTCCGAATTATTAACATGTTATCACCTTGTGTTCGGTTACTACACACATTTTTTCCAGAGCCAGTATATTAAATTTGTAACTCTATATGTATGTCATTTCTACCTATGTAATACTTGATTTACCTGCTTGGCAAGCATTTCAGTTTAATTTCAATTGCCGCAGCGGTAATTATTTTACTTCCACATCCACATTGTGGAATGGAACTATAGTAAAAAAAATGCCTTTTTTTTGTTCAAATGGGCTTATAATGTCAGGAAACGTCGACATTTTAAGTTTGAGCAAAAAATTTCTCTCTGTCCGTCTGTGATTCTGTATGTAACTTTTCTGTGAGCACAATTATTCTGTAACCGGTCATGATATTGACTTGAACTTTGATACACCTATATATTATAATGAGACCTGGAACCAGATTTTGATTTTATTCCGTTGAAGGGTTGTGGGGTAAATGGAGGTAAATGAGTACTTAATTATTCAAAGGGATGAAACAATAAAATTGTGAATTAGTATGTGTACAAGAACCAAGGGCCTCAACTTTTTTTTCGCATCATCCACCTTATCACACCCCACCACGCACCACCACCATCCTACCGATGTGGCATATCATTTTATGGGTTTCTTGGGTAGACAGTTTGAAATATATTATTAAAATTCTATGGTCAATTATTTCCAGACAATGGAGTACAAATAGTATCAACTTTTTTTTCATTGTAAGAAACTTGGATATAAAATCTGATTCATTAGGCAGGTTTATAACTGTCTTTAGGCCAATGAAAGCTGTATTTAAGGGAGGCGGTGCCATGCTTAAGAAAATTATTTCGTAATCCGACAATTTCTTTTATATTCCTGAACTGAATGAAAAAAATCTTTGATAGGCTTTTGGAGAAAATTTGATAGAATGATACCAGACTATTGAAATCAACAAATTTTTTTTTATTTTCGCACGAGTAAAAAAAATTTTTTCTTTTTCAATTTTCAATAACCTATTACCATTCTATAAAGTTGTCTCTAAAAGCCCATAAAAAATTTTTTTGAATCCGTTCAGGGATATAGGAGAAATTGTCGAATTACGTTCGCCGCACCGCCCACCTTAACTTGTCTCTGAAAGCGATTTTTACGCTGATAGGGCAATCGTAAACTTGAAAAACACCGCACAAAGTTGACGTCTTTTTCACAGAAAGGTCACTCAATGTTTGAACATACTGTATATTATTTTTCTGTAGTTTGGGACTGAGTCACTCGCGTTTAGTTGAAAGAATGAATTTCAGAAGTAAAATAACTCTTTATTTTCATTTACTTTCAAACAGCAGTAAACTTAAAATATTTTATTAATTACAGTAGTTAATTACACACATTAATTAAACACAAAACTATGTAAATTTGCCTTTTTGTTGCCTTGTTTGTTACGATTTCATGCGTCTTTAACTGTCGGTATTTATATTAAAAATTAGTGATTCTGGAACTTTCGCGATAAGCAATCAAGTAGACTAGAAAAGATTTCTGATTTATTTTAAAATTGAAAATAAAATATTTAATAAATTTTGTTAGCAAATAATGTGATCCTTGCAATACTACATTGTCCAATGTCAAAAGTAACTATAGGTCGCGTGCGCGTGACGTTACAAATCTCAGACCTTAGGAAAAACAAGTTGAAATTCTTTGACTGTCAAATGGTCACTAATTGAACTCTTCGTAATATTATTATTCTTATGTATATTATACATACAAAATGACAAAAGATTGCAACTGATTTCAAACAATTAAAAGAAATGATTTCACAGGAGTTTTACAAGGATTTTATTAGTGGTACGTTGTTGCATATTAATGTAAGAATTTGATTTTTGATTATGTTGTACGAAAAACGGCCGTGATGGTACATCCAGTTGGGCATCCTCTCTTAATAAGGAATATAATTTAAAACCCATATGTGAAACAGAAAGTGCTTATGATAATAATAACTGCTGCTCAAACAAGCAATAAACAATTCATGGTGAAAAAAAATAACAATTTATATTGGTTTGTCAGTATTTTTAATAAATATTGTTTTAATTTTAGTTGGGCGATCGTGAAGCTGTAGTAAGGGAGAGAAAAGTGCAATGGTAGAAATTGTTTTAAATAAGGTACACTCCAAGAATAAAATTTACCAGCTTCATAAAGATATTTGATGAAGTACATAAATTAAAAAGGAAATTTCAAAGTATATCCTGCAAAATACGACCTAACCGTTATCTTGACGAACAATATTGAGGATATAAAAGTATCAAGAACAGTTGCAGATGTTAAATAATCCAACATTAAGCTTTTAAATGGCACAAACACAGCAAAATTCACTTTAAAGAAAAACATTCAATCGGCGGATGATTCAATGGCAACTGTTTGTTTTTCCTAAAGTCTCAAAATCGATGACGTCAGCGTATACGACCCAATGACAGTTGGCAAATGTCCAGTTTGGGCGGTTTAAAAATCGGTATTGGCATCTGAACACTGACAATTAAAAATTATCAATTTGACCTTGTTCTCATTATTTCCGATAAATTTTAATACCATATTCGCGTTCAGCAATCAAAAATTAGTCGAAATACACTGTTTCTACACTTTTGTCAGAATGGGCAAAAAATATCATTTTTTAACATTGTTGTTTTATTCATAGTTTTAATATCAGTTTTATTTTATGAAATTGATAGTTTTATCTATTACTTAAACACCTACAATTAGTATCTAGCCAAGGTTAACTGTATAGAGGATTATTGTGGGAAATAAAATTGAATCGATTCGACTTTTCTTCCAAATTAATTTAACGCAAATTGAACCGCTAATTCGTTTGATTATAATTTCTCTACCATAGAGTAAGGTGTTCAGTAAGCCATTAACGTCACTGAAAACTTCAAATAAATCACCAGTAATTAATTATAACTTCAATATGTTACTTAGCGGCTAACCCTAATTTTAACCCATAAAAAAATGTATAACTCGTCCCGTCACGCTGTATTTCTTCCGCATCGGTAAATACTAATTTATCATAGATGTCACAGGGTTGAACCGAATCTAGGTGATCAATCAATAATGTTCCTAGAAGATGTAGATTTATAATGTGCAATGGTCCAGCTATTAATTTTCTTTTGAATATCGAGCAAAATATTCTCATTAGATACAGAAAATTGTAGTAAAACGGTGTAAGAAATCATTTGTCATAATTACATTAGTTATTTGGAGTTTATATAATGAGTGTTAAAAAGAAATTAAACAGCCCATCCAAATGAAAATGTCCGAATTTTTTCCAAAAGCTCGCTGACGTTGGGTGACTGTCGACTTCTACATAGTGATTTCATATATATTGACTGGCCTATTGGTCATTTTGCACTGCTCCCACGATTTGTTTATTTTGATTATTTCACTCATTAACGCTATAGCCAATGAGAGCCCGTTTTTTCACAACATTGCACCAATCAAATGTCATTATTAGTGGTAATTCAAGCTAGATCGGCTTTTGACAGTACCAACATGCAAAATTTATCGCTCTAATTTTTTATGTCGCTGCAGCGGCAAATACTGCGGTAATTTTTTGACGTTTTGTTTCGTGAAATATTTTCCGCAAATAGGGCAACTCGCGCTTTTAAATTTTATTTATAAATATCTTCTCTAGCTTATTACTAATTGTTACCTTGTAAATTATAATCCTGTATTATGTACTAGCAAAGATAAACACACCACATATATAGTAAACAATCGTCAGTTCCAAAGAGAAGCCTGTCTGAAATATATAGGCTATCTGTAACTATTTCAATTTGCCTACTTTTCAATCAGGTAACAATAATATACAAATATTGTACGTAATATACCTAGCTCATAATACAGGAACAAGTCAAGCACAGCTTTCAATAGCTCAATAATGTAATTACATGTCAAGTAAACACATTCGCTCTGGAAACAAACTGAAAATGTACCTAGGTACCTACTTACATACGGTAATCTATCAAAAAGTAACTAGTTGAATCAAAGCTGTGCAATATTTTAATTTGTTGTATTTAAAATTAACTCTGCCTAACGAAGCAAACCTCAACATAATTTGTAAACTTCGTAAGTTAAAAATAAGAATTAAATCCGTAAATATGAATCAATGAACAATTATTATGGAATATAACTCTAGTAGCGGTAGCGCTAGATGGCGCTCTCTATGTCAATCTCTGAACCATGAGTGTATAGTAATAAATAGGCGGGACATCGGGAATAAAGTAGTGCTCCCAGATTAAAGATGTAGTGCTCTCTCTATCGTTCCTCGTCATATTGCACCTCAGAAACGCCTGAAAGATGTTAAGCCAGTCTATATATTATAATATCTAAGGTTTCAACTCGTTTTATTTACTAGTTGCCATAGAAACGTCACTAGATTATTTTAAAATATATCGAATCTCCGTTGTTTCTACTGCGTTTGTTTCAGATTTGCTGTTTTGACAATATGACTCGGTTTGGAAATATTTCTGTATATCAAATTAATGAGGAAATTGAAAATAAAGGTTAGTAAACTCTAAAAAGTGACAAGAAAAAGTCTGAAGACAATTAATGAGAAAACATAATATTGAAGATGTACTTAATGAATTATTTATTCGTGAAATATTCTCCTCAAATACCACTCGTGCTTTAAATTTTATCTAAAAATTTTTTCTCAAGCTAAGTTGCCCCTAGTTAATATAACTCGTGCAAATTGGCAGTTTATTATCAAAGATTAAATCCCTCCCGCTAAAGCGGTCGGGATTTAATCAGATAATAAACTGCCAATTTGCACTCTTTATATTACTAGGCAACACGCTTTCGAAAAAATTTTTGATAAAATTTTAAGCACTAGTGATATTACATACGATAAACGCATCACACTTTTTAACCCACTTCAAAAAATTTACAAAAGGAGGAGGTTCACAATCCGATTCGTACATATGTTTTTTTTAAGTAGAATGTGCAATTGCCAACAGTTTTGCTTCACGCTTTGTTGCCGCAGCTCCATTGGATGCTAAAAGACATTTTGTATATAATTTATCATTACCACATACAGTATCTGAAAATAACGTAAACTCAATGTTTTTCTATAACATTACAAAATCAAAACTAAGTGAAACCATAAATAATCTCAAAAACAAAAAGTCGTCAATCTTAGATGGTTTGTCCATACAAATAATCAAATGTATATCATCAAATGTAATTGATCCTTTGTTTTACCTATTTAATAAATCAATCTCAAATGGCTCACTAAAAATTTCATCCGTTATTCCGGTATTTAAAAAAGGGTGTGAACTTGATCTGGAAAATTATCGTCAAATATCATTACTGAGTGTAATATCTAAAAATTTTGAACATATTATTAGTAATAGAGTAACAATATTCTTAGGAAAATATAGAGTATTAACAGATTCCCAACGTGGTTTCAGAAAGGATAGATCTGTAGAGAGTGCTTCTTCTAAATTGTTTGATTTTATTTATAAGGAATTAGATAGTGGCAAGTATATTGTGACAGTTCTTTTTGACCTCTCAAAAGCTTTCGACTCTGTCAATAATGATAAGCTACAGGCTATTGGTATTAGAGGTAAATTACTGGACTGCCTCGTTTCATTTATGCAAAACAGATCTCTTCGTGTAAAATGCAATGAAGTGCAATAAAGATATTTTTGATATTCTTTTGGGGGTTCCTCAGGGATCTATTTTAGGCCCACTACTGTTTTTAATTGATATTAACGATCTTCCAGATTTTATCAAAAATCGCTTCACCATTATGTATGCAAGTAGTTAAGTAATGAGAAAGCCTCCGGTGCGGTGCAGTGAACATCAGTGTTCAGCCAATCAAAACCTATGAGAGAGCTGGCGGAACAGTGATCAACCAATCAAAACCTATGAGAGAGCTGGTGGAGCTGTTCTCAGAAACGTGAATGACCATTATAATGAACACCTGCCAAGAATTCCAAGAAACGAACCTGTTTATCTAAAAATAGGTTATGTTTATCTAAAAATAGATTGTGATGAAAGGTAAATGACCTATGTCAATCCTGTCTGGGAACCAATTCAAACAACAATTCTCACGACAACAGCTACACGTGTGGTATACATCAATGGTGAATGACTGTTATTTGTAGGTTATATGAAGGTCAAATAGGTCAGGATATGAGTCATCCTTTTATCTGGCGAACATATGGTGTGCAGGTACTAGAACAAATTGGAGTACATATTCCAAGTAGGTGTTAAGCCATCTGGTTACCAGAAGCGCCCAAAATCAAACCGGAAGTGACGGAAGATGACACAACCATTACTAACTGCTGATATCCCCGAAGGACAATCTAATAAAGTTCATAATGTATTAAATGAGATGAGTACCTGGTGCGATCGAAACAGACTAATGCTAAATGTGAATAAAACCATATTTTTAATTTTAACCTAAGACGTACAGTTACTTTGAATAGTTTTAAGTGATTGCTCGAAATTTCTTGACACCCTTGTAAATAGCAATTTATCGTGGGAACAGCATACTAATCATGTATGCAGAAAGCTAAATCAAGCTTACTTTGCATTACTACAACTAAAAGATATGTTGAATAAAGTAGGACTCACTAGTGTGTACTATGCTTTAGCCTACTAACACATGTCACTTTGTATCTGAGGTCGATCATCCTATGCCAAGAGGAGGAGGTATTTATTTTACAAAAACGAATATTGAGGCTAATATTCAACGTAGACTGCAGAGAAAGCTGCAAACTAGTTTTATTAACAAAAAAATCCTGACGATGCCTTGTATTTATATTTATAAATATTTACTTAATACAAAAAAATATGGATACTCTTAAGAGTCTATGTGAACATCATTTAATACTCGAAACAAGAATACTTTGATAATTCCCCTACATAGGACATCGACTTTCAAAGAATCACTTAAATATAATTCTATTGCATTATAAAACAAACTGCAATGTAATATCCAAAATATGAACATCGGCAAATTTAAAATTACTATAGGATATTACACTATTGATTATATTATATAAACTACTATATAATTCAGTCTGTTTTTTTAATATTCATGCTGTATGTTTTTATTACTATTATTAATGGTTCATTCTTTTGCTGCTATTTGTTAATATTGTATCATTTTTATTTATCTGCTCTTGCCTTACCATATATACATAATCATTAAAAATTGTGAATAAAGATTATTATTATTATTATTTCTCTGAATCTTAGTAGAGTCATAGTATAATTTCCGTTAAAACATCCCACATCATTACATTGCGAATAAAGAAGCCATCTGCAACGACATGTGCGCATAAACTTTATATATTGTAAAATTTTTACGCGTACGAACGTGCCCGTCTGCAATAACCAATAACTGCTAACTCAGTCGCAGCTTACGCGCGGATTACTTTTGGTACAATTCTAAAGTTAATTTTTAAAATTGAGATCGTAAACTTTATCAGCTAAATCAGTAAATCTCTGAATTTACTCTTTTGCTAAAAAAAATCAAATAGGATTTTAACTTTTTGTAATCGTTTATTTTAAGCAACTCCATAGAAACAATAATTAGGCTAACAACAGAACACTTTATATTTTTTAATCAAATCCATTAAATATAAACATAAAATATAATATAAAATATAAATGTATGAAAATTAAACTTAAACGTATAAAATAAGAAAATGCAAAAAAGAACGATATCTATATCTATTTGTTGTATTTTTAGATATTATATGTAAGCGTGGGAGGTAAATTTCGCTATGAAAATTGATGTGGTATATTACACATTGCTGAAATTCATGATTCCCAGTGGCTTTAATTCTAATACTCCTATTACGTAACTATTTTTTTAACTTATTTTTAAATAGTTCTGTGGAATTTAAAATTTTTAGATCTAAAGGTAGTTCATTATATAAGTGAGGTCCAATAAACAGAAATAATCTCTTCTTTTAGGTTTTTTGTGGTTTAGGTATTATTATTGAAGATTTTGCTTTATGTCGCTTATCGTGCCTGTGTTGAACAGTCTCTTTTAGTTTGTTAATTTTTAAGTGATTTATAACAGCAGCACTATATAATTGTCTTATAACTAATGCTTCAGACAATTAAAAAAGTGATTTTGTGGGGTAAAATATTAGTTTTAACATCCATTTTTGTATGATTTCTAAACTTTTTATATGATTGTCATACGCCCTTCCCCAAGCAATTATTCCATATTTAAGTTGGCTCTCCACTAAGGCGAAATATGCTGTCATTAAACTTTTTGTATCCATAAACCTTGCAAGGTATATCAATTTAAATAGTAACAGGTGAATCCTTTTTACGACATTGAGTTATCTAGTTTCTAGTTCTATTTTAAGTGGCCTCAGAGTTGGTGGAGACACAGTACTCGTAGCAACTGCTATTTGCTACGAACTTGGTTTTTGATACATTCAGTGGTAGCAAACGCAAGTCAAACCATAATTTAATGTTTTTAAAATTATTTTCAACCATGTGTATAACACCATCCCATGAGTCAATTCAATTCAATTCAAAAATATTTATTAGATGTTTAGCATACAAACATGCACCTGAATCGTATCCCGGTACAGAGCCGACCGCACAACCACGTCGCGTAGCGCCGTGGTGAATGTACGGTCGGATGGAGCGGGTTCAATTCAAGTTAGGACAATACATCGAATGTGGAGTTAGGACTCCTGTCTAAAAACAAATAAGACTTAAACCTAACAATTTTTTAATTCACAACTAGAGAATAGTTTTAAAACACTTATAAACTACTTAAAGCTAGAGAAATGAGTTTTTGTTCAGCACACGCGCACTGACGCACACGCGCACTGTTTTAAAAGGTTGGATTGCTGATACGGGAAAAGCTTAACGAAAAAACCCGTTCGAACCAATGACGACATTCATCCGATGGTCTGCCTGCCTTCGGAAAGGTAGGGTGAGAGGAAGTTATGATTTAAAAGGTTTTGATTTGCAAGAGGTTATTGGCCGAGAGGGGATTTTGTAAAAGACAAAAAAGGACAAAATAACAAAAATTAACAAAATTAACAAAAATGAGATTAATAGAGGGAATAGAGAAAAGGTTTGGGAGTAAAAGGTGGTGAAAAGGAAAGGGTGGTGAAATGGAAATTTTGGTATAGGAAAGATTTGGCTAGGGAGGTTGCCGAAAGATAGGCAACGCCTGGTATGGTAATGGGTGTTTAAGGTTGAAAAGTATGGCGTTATGCTGTCTGATTCGTGTAATGTTTCGGGTTAGCGGACTGTCGCCCAGTTTGAATTTATAGAATTTCTGGGATGTTTCCCGGACGAAGTCCGCTAGTGGGGTTATGTCGTGGCAACGTGCATAGAGATCTCTGAGGGAGGTGTACCTATCGGAGTTCGAAATGAGGCGCATAAATTTGTGCTCTAAGACTCGAAATTTATTCATTGTCGTGGCCGGGATGCTGCACCACACCGGCGCCGCGTATATGATGGCCGGCCTGATCACCATCGTATACAATAATTTCTTATTGATCCTGTTTAGTCCGCTACCCCGCGCCAGGATACAGACTCCTGGACATGGAGTAGACCTTTCGTACCGTCTCGTTAACGTGCGTGTTGAACGTCAGTCTTTTGTCCAAGTTTACCCCCAGATACTTTACGCACTGCTTTATTGGAATTTGGCGACCCCCTATCGAAAGTGGTGTTAGAATACGATTTTCGGTGAAGCGGCGCGTGAAGACGATTGACTCAGACTTCTCGGCGTTGATCCGAATCTTCCACTTGTCGTAATACGCCGTGGCACGGGCCATGTGCGCCTTCAGCAGCATGTTCGCCGCTTGTGCGTTGTGTGAATGCGCGTACATGGCCGTGTCGTCGACGTACTTGGCAAGGTTCGTATTCGGAAACTCCGGGAAGTCGGAGACGTACAGATTGTATAACTTTGGTGACAGGCACGACCCCTGGGGGACGCCCGCGCGAATGTCCCGCCGAGTTGATAGTTTGTTATTCACCCTAACCTGCAGTGATCTGCCCGTCAGGAAAGAGTGAATTAGTTTCGTGATATGCGTAGGAAAGTTAAGCGAATTGAGTTTGTAGAGTAAGCCCGGGATCCACACTGTATCGAAAGCCTTCTCAATATCAAGCAGCACCATCACTGTGCTTTTTCCGCGGTTGCACTGCACTTTGACGTCATTCACGATCCTGACGACCTGGCGTACAGTGCCCCTGCCTTTCTTGAAACCAAACTGGCATTCATCGTCGATGTGGAGTTCATCCTGGGCAGTGTCTAGTCTGACCAGGATGACCTTCTCCACCAACTTGGAAATCGCCGACAGCAACGAGATTGGTCGATAGCTGCCGGCGAGTTTGGCGTTCTTGTTCGATTTCAAGATCGGCACGACCACGGCACACTTCCACTGGCTGGGCCAGTGTTGTAGCCGCAGGATCGCGTTGACAATGTACGTCAATTGTACAATGCCTTTCCGCGGAAGATATTTAAGCAGCCTGTATTCGATACAGTCTGCCCCCGGGGCCTTGTCGTTTGGTAAGGTCCGGACAATGCCTGCAACCTCCGAGGGCTTGGCCATGACTTTTAGAAATTCGCGTCTAGTCAATTGGATGTCATGGCCAATCAGTTCGTTGACGTCGTTTTCGATGCGGTCGTGTCCCGGATCGTTGGGTATTTGCGTGTTATGTATTTCTGAGAAATGATTTGCTAGGTCCTCCACCTTTTGGGCGTCCGTCACAGCCGTTTGTCCGTTGGCGTTGGTTAGCGCGGGTATGGCCTCCCGTGTACTTCTCATGGCCCTTGATAGTTTCCACAGCGAGTTGTCCTGAGGATTAAGCGCTTCGAGTTTGATCCGCCATTTCCGGTCCCTGGTGGTGCTGATGGCGGTCCTAATGCGCCGTTGCAGCTCGCTCATCTGGGCCTTAGCGTCGACATCACGATTTCGCTGCCAAAGCCGTCTCAGTCGATTCTTCTCACGGATATCTTGTATGACCGCTGCGTCGAGTCGGTCTTTGTAGGGATTTATAGTTATCGTAGTTGCAACACTCTGCTTGGCGTCCTGCACTATCCTTGTGAACTCCCCCACCACATTTTCCAGCTCGGCGGGTGTGGCGATATCGTTTACAAGTGTGAGGTACGTGTTTATATGTATCTTATAGAGACGCCAATCGGCGTCCCTATAAGAGGTGACTTTTCGTGTGGTGTCTTCCCTCGACATGTTTTCCAACTCCAGCAGAATTGGATTATGGTCGGATGTTAGTTCCTCCAGCGCCACTGGTGGCGTGGAGTTCCTCACACCCTTGTTGACCACAATGTCGAGAGTGGAAGGTGTTGTACCGTTTTCCGGAAAATGTGTGGGATCGTCCGGATACTGCAGCACGACATTATGATTAATCACGTAATCATACAGAGTGTTGCCGTTGGCGTTGTTGCGATGGCAGTTCCATGCGTTATGCCGAGCGTTAAAGTCACCTATAAGCAAGCAGCGCGGGCTCGCGTTCAGCAAATTCTCAAGGCAACCCGCCGTGAACCCGTTCAAGGGCCGGTTGTACGCGGCGATGATGCTCATGCCGCCTTCCAGCGTCACACACACGTTTTCCACGGAAGTGTTCCGTAGACAACGATGCGTGTGCGCGATATCTGACTTTATGAGCATGGCCACACCGCCCCCTCTGTTTATGTCGGCCCTATCTTTTCTGATTGTCGTATACCCTCGGACGCGCAGCTTGTCCCGTCTGTCGAGTTTTGTCTCATTCAGAAGCATAATGTCGATTTTATGCCTCGTTAAATAATTTATTAGAAAAGGAATTTTGTTACCTATACCGTTGGCGTTCCATGAGGAAACCTTTAGTCTAAAAGGCATCGGCAGGCAGCTCCCTGAAGAACGTCGTCATCACCTGGAAACGATCCGTGGCGCAGGTACAGCTCTCGAGTTGCTCGTTGAGCCTGTCCATATGTATCAGCAGTTGATCTATATCGACCAACGAAGCCATCCTCATGGTGGAGTCCCGTAGTCGACGGAGTTTATCCATTCCGGATCCGGAAGGGTCGATGGATGGTGGACTTCGCTGGTGATCCATTCGTGATGCGGGGGGAGAGGATGGTCTTGTCGTCTGCTGCTGGGTTTGCCGGATCGGCTGGGCAGGCAGATGTGGTAGGGGCAAGGGTTGAGATTGTGCCGTTCTTCTTTGTGTCCAAGCATTTACTGTCGGCAGTGGTGCCGCCACGTATTTCATCTGGGGAGGGGGGGGAATTCTGGAGTTCCTTGATTCGAGGGCAGCCATCCTCCTCCTGTATATGGGGCAGGTAACACTATTAGCCGTGTGGTTTTCGCCACAGTTGACACAGACTGCCGGTTCGTCCCTCGGCTTTTCGCATACCCTTGTTAAGTGGGGTCCTGCGCACTTCACACAGTGGGGGTTTGCGTGACAATTCGATGTCGCATGCCCCCACTGCTGACAACGATGACATTGAATGATTTTTTTGTTGTTCAATTGGCGCTCCCACTGAACAGAGGTATGGTCTAAACTAGGGATTGCAATACCGGTTAACCGGTTAACCGGTTAACCGGTTATCAGGACAAAAAACACATGATGATAATTACCGGTTATTTTAATTTTTTACCGGTTATTTCGGTAAATTCTAAACTTACGATATGTCACGTATTCAACGTTTCCATTTATGTCAGTGAGTAGTATTCACTAAATACAGAGTGACTGTCCCAACTCTGAGCACTTAAACAATAAATAAATAATATTATAAAAAGTAAAATCCAAACACCATGCCTTAAGAAATAAAAGAGAGACATTGACAATATCTCGCGACAGGAAATTAAATATTTCACTGCCGCAAATATCCGTGGAATACATTTAGAAGTATGTTATTACAATTCTTATTAACTTATCGACCCACCAATATCGATTGAGGAAGGACATCTTCAGCTGGTGGTATCCCATGCACAAATATCAGACGACTAACAGATATAGCTTTAAAAAACTAACCCTTTTAACAAGTTATTTTTAAAAATGTTGTATTTTTAGATTAGGTATTCAGTAAATGCCCTATTTGAGTTTATGTTTATAATTTTTGTTATAGACCGGCGGTACATGACCAGTCAGGTGCAACGTTTTTAAAATGCATGCCAATCATATATATGAATGTAATTACCATGAATATGCCAGAAACGCAAATTTTAGGCAGTCGTCGCGTGCAAAAGGGTGTGCAAATCGATTTTTTTTTCTTGTTTTTTTTAATTTTAAAATGGATGCCAATAGTGCCAAACGAAAAGTCGTGAAAAAAATCCAAAATCAAAATCATCCAAAATCAAAAATACAAAAAAATTTTACGGTTTAATGTGCGTATCAAAATTTGTTTTGCGCGCGGAAACTGCATGCCAATGAATTTCCGCTGGGTTTTTTTTCATGGCTGTTCGTTTGGCACTATTGGCATCCATTTTAAAATTAAAAAAAAAACACAAAAAAAAATCGATTTGCACACCCTTCTGCACGCGACGACTGCCTAAAATTTGCGTTTCTGGCATATTCATGGTAATTACATTCATATATATGATTGGCATGCATTTTAAAAACGTTGCACCTGATTTGTCATGTACCGCCGGTCTATTATTTAAGTTGATATTTTTGTTATTTACAGAATAATTATTTATTTAAATTTATTTCATTTATATTTTTTCCTTTTGATAAAAAACCTTTTGTTTGTTCATTATATTAAATATACGTATATAAAAATGTTTTTTGTTAAATTTAGATAATTTTGTACATGGAAAAAGACAATTGCCATTTTCGCCATCCTAATCATTCATTCTAAAAATTACCGGTAAATACCGGTTAACCGGTTATTTACATTTTTATTTACCGATTTACCGGTTATTAAAACTTCCGGTAAATTGCAATCCCTACTAAACAGCGGACTCGGGTCTGCATCTCTTTTAGTGTTACCTCATTGGAGGTAACCACCAAATACAGGGGGTTTCTGGCTCCCCTCATGTTATAGATCTCCTTGACGAAAATTTTATGGATCGATTCAAGTTCTGTTTTTAAATCCTTTATATCTACCTCATGGTAGATACCCCGAAGAACGAAGGCGTGAGACTTCTCGTCCTTCGGGGTGTACGTGTGGAATTCGACCTTACCCTCCTCCAGATAGTCGTTCATGGTGAGCCAGTCATTTTTGTTTGCCAACTGCAACATTGTAGTGTTAGGCGTATGCTTCCATAAGTGTGTGCCCCTTAGTTTCCCCTTCAGATAATCGTTAACCCTCTTGTGGTCAGTTAACTTTCCGTGTATCACAATGGGTGGGGGCTTTTTGGTGACGGCTTGTTTAGTTGAGGGGGTCTCCAGTTCCGCTGCAGTTGGCTGGAGCTGTGGTGGCACCACGTCCATATCTTCCGCGATATTGACTCTGCCAGTGTAACGGTTTTCTATTGGAATCGGGATGTTGGCCGGTGGTGGCGTGGCCCGCCTTGATGAGCCGGGATGAGTGAAATTTGGGTTCCCGGTTTCTGGCACTGCCAATTTCAGTTTCTTGTTCGGCCTTTCCTTAGGTCGAATTTGAAAGATGGTAGCCATTTCTGTTGGTCCTTGGTTTTGGAGAGGTTTGGCGGTGGTGGTGCGCGCCGGAGCCGCTTTGACGCTATCCGCGGACTCCGACCCGCTATCCATATCTATGTTGCCATCCGCGGCGTCACTTGCGGTTGGTTGGGCATTTGTGTCTTTGTTCGGTTTGTTTCGAGATTGGGATCGGGTGATTGGTCTTTTGAGCATCCTTCTCATAATCGTTTTGCGATCCAGGGAGACTAGGGATTGCAATTTACCGGAAGTTTTAATAACCGGTAAATCGGTAAATAAAAATGTAAATAACCGGTTAACCGGTATTTACCGGTAATTTTTAGAATGAATGATTAGGATGGCGAAAATGGCAATTGTCTTTTTCCATGTACAAAATTATCTAAATTTAACAAAAAACATTTTTATATACGTATATTTAATATAATGAACAAACAAAAGGTTTTTTATCAAAAGGAAAAAATATAAATGAAATAAATTTAAATAAATAATTATTCTGTAAATAACAAAAATATCAACTTAAATAATAGACCGGCGGTACATGACAAATCAGGTGCAACGTTTTTAAAATGCATGCCAATCATATATATGAATGTAATTACCATGAATATGCCAGAAACGCAAATTTTAGGCAGTCGTCGCGTGCAGAAGGGTGTGCAAATCGATTTTTTTTTGTGTTTTTTTTTTAATTTTAAAATGGATGCCAATAGTGCCAAACGAACAGCCATGAAAAAAAACCCAGCGGAAATTCATTGGCATGCAGTTTCCGCGCGCAAAACAAATTTTGATACGCACATTAAACCGTAAAATTTTTTTGTATTTTTGATTTTGGATGATTTTGATTTTGGATTTTTTTCACGACTTTTCGTTTGGCACTATTGGCATCCATTTTAAAATTAAAAAAAACAAGAAAAAAAAATCGATTTGCACACCCTTTTGCACGCGACGACTGCCTAAAATTTGCGTTTCTGGCATATTCATGGTAATTACATTCATATATATGATTGGCATGCATTTTAAAAACGTTGCACCTGACTGGTCATGTACCGCCGGTCTATAACAAAAATTATAAACATAAACTCAAATAGGGCATTTACTGAATACCTAATCTAAAAATACAACATTTTTAAAAATAACTTGTTAAAAGGGTTAGTTTTTTAAAGCTATATCTGTTAGTCGTCTGATATTTGTGCATGGGATACCACCAGCTGAAGATGTCCTTCCTCAATCGATATTGGTGGGTCGATAAGTTAATAAGAATTGTAATAACATACTTCTAAATGTATTCCACGGATATTTGCGGCAGTGAAATATTTAATTTCCTGTCGCGAGATATTGTCAATGTCTCTCTTTTATTTCTTAAGGCATGGTGTTTGGATTTTACTTTTTATAATATTATTTATTTATTGTTTAAGTGCTCAGAGTTGGGACAGTCACTCTGTATTTAGTGAATACTACTCACTGACATAAATGGAAACGTTGAATACGTGACATATCGTAAGTTTAGAATTTACCGAAATAACCGGTAAAAAATTAAAATAACCGGTAATTATCATCATGTGTTTTTTGTCCTGATAACCGGTTAACCGGTTAACCGGTTAACCGGTATTGCAATCCCTAAGGGAGACGATTGATGTGTCGCTCTCATCTCCTGACTTTTTGGGTGGTGGTGGGAGGGAGGGCCAGCCTTTTGACCAACCACGCAGTTGTTTTTGTAGTTCTTTCACCTCATTGGGATCCATAGAGGATTCTTTTAATTTTTAATTTAT
This sequence comes from Rutpela maculata, assembly GCA_936432065.2. NCBI lineage: Eukaryota > Metazoa > Arthropoda > Insecta > Coleoptera > Cerambycidae > Rutpela > Rutpela maculata. The sequence continues at coordinate 23,229,992 of OW386293.2, forward strand.
AAGTGTCTTTCCGAAATTTTCCCTAAAACAGTTGGGGGAAAAAACCGTTAAAGTGACAGCTATCAGTAAATTTTTCCCAAAAAATAGTTGGAGGAAAAACTGTCAAATTTGAAAATCTGGTGATTTTTGGTTTGGGGTTTTTTTTTCCGAAAAATTTAGGTTGGTAGTATCACTTATGTTTAGGTTAGAATGTCTTTATGAGTTTTAAGGTTAAGTCTGACGGAAATGTTTCCGGTCAGGGACCGGAGACTCAAGCGGGACGTTAAACCACGAACCCTGAATGTCACTGTCACTTAGGTTATTGGGGGTAAAAACTTACGTGGACCCTGCTGGGGGCCGTCTGTAGGCGCCACGGGCACTCCGCGGCTTTAAAAGCCTTAATACGGCTATTACTTACTTTATATTCGACTCTTTACAGCAAAAAATAGTACTTTGACGTATACAACGAAAAAACACTATATACCCGGTGGATTAACAATGAATGGTATCCCATGAGTCGGCAGTGTACAGGATAGCCGTGTCGTCAGCAAAGCAAACAATTTCCCCACAAGTACTAACAGTAAGTAGATTATTTATATATATGCTGCATAATACTGGGCCGAGTACAGTACCTTGTGGCATTCCATAATGAACTGCTTTCATTTGACTGAATATATCATTAATTTTTACATTTTGTATCGTGTCAGTTAAATAAGATTTGAAGAAATCATAACTTTTTCCAGTTATATCAATTTCTTCGAGCGTTTTTAGCTATTCAGTGTGACAGACACAGTCAATGGCCTTAACCAAATCTACGAAAATGCAGAGCGTTGGTTTACTATCATCGAGGTCTTTATACATTGTTGAAACCAAATATACTATGGCATCTTGAGTAGACTTGGTTTCTCTGAAGCCAAACTGCTTATCACTTAAGATATGATACTTATCTAGATATCTGTTTAATCTTTTATATGTGATTTTTTCTACAATTTTAGCTAAAGACGATATTAATGAAATTAGTTGATAGTTGGAACACTGTAGGTTATATATAGGCTTAACACAGTCGATTTTAAATGCAGAAGTAAAGTATCCTTCGTTGATAATTTTATTAACTTTATTAAGCAGGAGCAAAGTAATAATTGTATAACGAAATACAAACATCATATTTGGCAAGTTGGACTTGCCGCGAAATATAAACAACACTTTTGACTTTTGCTTTTCGTTTACTTAGTAGAAATTAAATTATTTTAATTGAAGTGTAATACTACGATCGTGCAAAAAACAGTATAAGCATCGCGAACGTTAAGGGTTGTACCGGTCTCCGGCAAAATTGGAGGCTTCGCTATCTCTTGGCCTCCAAACGTTGCTGTCGACCGGTAAACATCCCTTATTGTTCTTGATAATATACTATAACGTTCCATGCTTACAAAAATTTGGTCATAAAATTGACAATGTGTTTTTGTGAAATAATAATGCTCCAAAACTGTTGTTAATATAGTCCGTCATAGTTCATCATCCATATAGTCCATCCATAGGTTGCTGGTTCAAATCCGGCTCGGAGGACCAAGGAATGATTCATTAAAGGCCAAAGTCAGCGGCGAGGCCTGGCACTTATCTGGACTTGGATGTTTGGAGGTTTCGCAATGATTTTTGGGCCTCGTTGTTCTGTGGACTGTAACTGGGTCAAGTTAAGCACAATAACTTTGGTTCAACACAATCACTAAGTATTAGAGAAATTATTTGAGTATTATTTAAAAAAAAAAGTGAAATTCAGCATTAGCCTTTTCAACTGCGCATTTTGCTAGCATGTGTTAGCTTGGTTCTTTCTAGCCTCTACGTTTTATCTTCATGCATGCGGAGTAGGCTTGTGCCAGGGTAATGCGCGAGTGATTCAATTATTATTATTTTTTTTATATCTATTTATTTAACGTCGGCCTATTTCCGCTACCAGGGTCTATCACCGACGCCAGGAGACGAGCTACCCCCACTCTGGAAATTTTGCCGAACCTCTTCTCGTAAGAAGAGTACGGATCTTTTACTTGCCTAACATTTAATAGACAAGGGACCGCCTGCTTTACATCCCCTCCGAAGGATGGTATATTCATTACGTAATTCTTGAAATTACATAGCTTCCGCGTATACAAGCCGCTAGAAGGTGGGACGAGATCGCTGTGTTTCCCAAGATGGGACACCCATCCAAGTACTAACCGCGCTGCACGTTGCTTCACTGGAGTATCGAGGATACACACACAGTGAAGACGTATCTACGCTCGCCCCTGATTAAATTAAATTAAATTACGGGAATTATAAATTAACATTATGAACACAAAAAGACTAAATATTACTAAAAAACTATTAAAAATTAATGAGAAAAACGGCAGGCTTGAACAGAATGATAGTTGATGTAAGAGTAACAATTAATTACCTAATTTATTTATTTATAAGAAAAATACGATCTTTGCATAATTAATGAAACTCGAACTAATTGACGGCGTTTGTGTTTTGTTTGTCGGTTTAATCACATATGCAAGGCATACTCATAAAATATTGATTAGCCGCTATTTCCAGCCAAAATTAAACTTAATTATTTCTTTTATTTTGATATTTTCACATGATTGTAGATAAAATCAAGTGTGTAATTCGAACGCAAAGTGTCATTATCGCTTGTAATACTTTATTTTCAACTTGGGAATTATTTAATAACTCTATAGTGGTTGAGTTCTGGATCCTGAGGTTTTACTATAATATTTAATTAGGATGAGCCCAAAATGACATCATCACTTACAATTTGACTTGTAGTATTTATTAGGCCAGTTGACATTCCCTCTATGACACAAAACTAATTTGTTTGGGGACTTTATAAAAATATAGTACACAAGGATTATAACTCGTTACCAACACAAATTAGGCTCAGCTAGCCAGTTTTTTTAGGAGGCCAAGGGCCATGGGTAAGCGTAAGCAACGCTCCTAGTAAGGCCAAGAGTGATTTATGTGATAAAAATTTAAAAGATGGAATATTATTATTTTATTATTTTTGTCAAAAAAAATTTTTTAAAAAAATTCTTTTTTTTTTTGTTTAAATTTTTAAATTTAAGTAGGCTAAAATTCAAGAGTACCTTGGGCGCCAGATCCTATAGAAAGATCAGAAAGGAAAGGTACTATACAACACATACATCAGAGAAACACGAATTTAAAATGACAACAGTTTAATACGAAATTAATTCGTCACTAGCAAAATTTTTAACAAGGTTAGTGAATAACAACTACGTTAGTCTGGCCAATTTTATGGCTTAAAACGCTTAAAAATATCTAATCTGTGACGATAACTTGGGTTAGTATTCTATATTCCTAATTTAGTATTCTGGATGAAGTTAGCAATAAACAATTTCGTAAACTACAGAAAAGAAATAATGACCTAGCTTAATCGGTCAATGATCAAAACTCCAGTACAAGTTAGGCCAATTTAAAACGAGAATAATTAAAGGTGTCCAGGTTAAGTTACAAATTTGAAGTTGAAAGTTACAATTTTCAATGATTTGATTCCCGAAAGATGGACAAAATTGGATTTTTGGCTATAAGCCCACGATATAGTTCTCCCAGGAAAACTAGTAATAAAAATATATTTTTTTTTATTTATGTGCATAAGGCCAACCCTAACAATTAAATTTCTGAAGAAAGTTTATGCAAAACAAGGTCAAACATTTACAGTGAGCTATTCACGACGGTTGAGGAAATATATAGGCAAATTCCCAACCAAATACACAAACGGAAGCAAACTTCCTACCACTATTTCACTATAAATATTGAAATTATTTCATAAAATTTAACTATTAAAGGCACTGACAAACAAAATTGCAATAAAAGGTTCTAACCTCACCTTGTGGTAAAACTCTTACTGGAGTAACAGGAATTACGTTATGAAATCTACCGTACTTGAGTAAAAACTCTACAAAAAAATCACAACCTTGTAGATTGTTAATAAAACTTGTTTATCACTAAAACACCTTAAATTCACACACAATCCCACGATCCCAGAAAAATTTTATCACTAAATATAACGTAGAAACTAACCTAAGTAAGCCAATGGTAATTATAGTGTTACTATAACGGGTAATTTAAATGATTTAAAACTATAAAATTGGTATGACTATATACAACAAAAACATAACCCACAAGGGATAAAACATAGCTTAAAGCACAGCTGTACCTTAATATATGACCACACGGTCAAATCTTATAGCTATTAAAATTGGCACGAACCAAAGGTTACACTGATATCGGGGCTAGTGGCTGAAGGTCCACTCCAACCCCGTGGTTTTATGGCAGTACCAAACATAAACCTTTAAACACAATAAATTAGTGGGACTCACTAACGGTACTGTTATCACAGGCCTGTAGCCCCCCCCCCCCCCTGAGTTGAGGACTATACCGACCAAAACATTAGAAATATACGACTAAATCGTAAAGTGGCTCTCTCGTTCAATAACAATCAATAGTACGTTTCAAATTTATATCCTGCTTATAGCAGCTGTTACTATGAACCACGGTAAAACTTTGTTAGAAGGGTATTATAAATGGTTAATAAAATGATAGACTTATCTTAGCTTTAAGACGCTATTGTTGTCTTAGTTCGAGGGATCTTCAAATGAAAAAACGTGATGTTCACTGGATGTCGATACGAAGTTGACAATTTTCTACAGGTTAGAAAGACAGTTCCTCACATGGGTTGCCCACTTTCGGCACGAAACAAAATTCCCCAGCTAAATGTCACTCGAATCTACCATCCTTGTCGTTTACATCACTGCTCTACCAGATAATGGCTTCCAGACAAAAAAATTCTAAAATTTATTTCTTCAACGAGATCCCGATACGTCCCTGCTGTGGCATAAGAAACGTCCAGTTCGATTTAATAATAAGGTAAGCCTTCCATAAGCGTCTACCAAGGCATTACACTGTACATCAAGATTTACTTATCAAGGACGAGGTTTTAAAAATGACGATATCCAGTCGCGTCCACGTTTGAAAATTACATGTGAAATTGCATTTGAGATTTAACTCTGAAATTTCAGATCAATCTACATCTAAAATAAAATAACCTCGATTAATATTTACTAATACAATAATTAACAAACAATTAACTTACTTAGTTAATCCATTTAAGAGATTGAAAATTTAATTGGCGGAGTATGGCCAAAAACGCCTATATCTTGTGGCTGTTGAACTAGAGAGAGCGAGCTCAGCTAATTTCTAGCCCATGCTACCCGAATCGCCGATCGTACCGCCCTCACGAGACTGGACGTACTTTATTCACGCACGCTTAAATGAAGTTAACTTGATTAACGCTTTAACATTTCAGATCCCTGTAACTTTATTCGTACTAATTTAATTTATTAATTCAATTCGATTTTCGTGGCTGGATGGGCGCAGCTCAAAGCCAACTAAGAGGAGAAAAAAAAAAATTCAATTCGATGTAATGGCCACTAGAGGCCGTTACACGCTCTCGAGTGTTTTACGCCCTGCTATTGGCGTCGCGCATCAACTTACCTTGCCGAGCGACAATGAGGCACTTTGCGCTCTTAATATACAAATAGCTGTTCTATGAAGATTTTTATTCGTTTTTGTTTAGTTATGATATACCTGTTTGATTAAATTAAATAAATATAACATTATGCACATAAATAAACTGAGCTTTATACAAATAACCGAATTCCTTTATGCAATATATAACATCAAAGAAAGTTCACTACCAATGCCCTTAATGTAGGACGAAGCAGAAAGCTTTAAAAACAATTTTGTTTAGCTACTTAATCCTCTCGAAACGAAATACGCGTCTACGTTCCAGGCCTTTTGTGTCCCACCGGAAATATATTTAGATTGGTCTACAAACAACACAGCTCCCACGAAAGTATTTTTTATTTTTTAGAGAGGCAGTAAATAGTCATTGGGAACTAAATCCGGGTATGCTCCGGGTGCTCCATCAATTTAAGACAGGGTTGAGAACAGAGGATATAGAAACAGATGTTAACGAGGTCTGGTGAAACGTGATGCGCCTTTTGATACAGTGAAATTATTTTTTAATGTTATTCTATTTCTGTTTGCTTGTTTCTCATGATCGGAAATATGTCGCTATAGGTATTAAGTACATGAAACCATTTACTTTAAGAGATCAAAAAAATTATCCGGTTTTATGTACTTTATGCAGGGTATCGGGAAAATAACTCTTGTCAATGTTGAAGCTAGTTTTACACAAGCCTACCCAACTAGTATTATTGCACAAATATTCAGATGAATTGTCGCATACTTATTTTAGTGGTGAAAAAATGTTCTTTTATATTGTCTAAATGTTGGTTGTCGCATTTTCCTATTTTTTCTGTGTTCCTTATTGGGATGCTCTGCCACATGTATTTTCTTCTAAACAATATCGTGAAATCTACAAAATAACACAATTATCCAGTATTTTACTGGGAAATAACCTCTACGCCTGTCACTTTTACATCAAAGGAGCAGTTAGATGATGTTTTCTTGACAAATAATGAATAAGAACAAAAATATAAAAATAACGTATTTTGCTGACGTTTCGAAAAACGAATCTGTTTCCTTTCTTCTTTCTCATGTGGGTGAGTCATCTAGACCATTTAATGTTAGATTGGGTGAGCATAGGGGTTACATAAGGAAGAATGAGATTCAGAAATCGAAGATTTTAGTAGAGTGCTCAGCGCTCAAATATACGCATAAAAATAAGTTCTGTGGGGGTTTCGTTGTCACAAGCTGAATTTTATATAAAATGGATGATTGTATATTGAAGTTTCAAAATCCCAAAGCCGTCAAAAAACGTAATGTTCAAAAGGGCATTATAATTAAAAAACGAGTTAAGCAAATGGTGGTAAAGAAGACAAAAATTGAGATTTTTTGGTATATTTTTCATAAAAGGTTTTGTAGAGGAAATATTTTTTAATAATTTTCAAATATTATCTTATACATTGGACCTTACGGGAGAACGAAACTTAAAACCGCAATATCTTGGTTTGAAGTGCCTCAAAATTTAATTCAATTTAGACAATTTTTGCGTCCCCATCGTATTATCTCCGAAATGAAAGCTCAAGTCAAAATTTTGTACTCTTAAGAAAAATTTGCTTTATCCTTTACGAACGTGGTGGCGTATGATTCATAATTTTACGACTAATAATAAAGAAGATATACAACTAAATGCAATGCGATGCATATTCCCTTAAGATCCGTCTGAAGCCATCTAGTAGGCGACCCCACTCTAACAACGCATATTGCATTTCTCTTTTCCTCATAGCTCCGTCGCGCTTCCACTTTATAAGGCGCAATACTATACAGGATGTGATCTCTACGGCGGTATAAAAATACATAAGAAATAATATATACGTAATGATAGTTTCAATTTTCAATTTCAATTTTTTTTTCAAATTTCTTCTTTAAAGCATCTGTAAAAGTACGTTTTGATTTGATTCCTTCTAATGCAATATATTTGTCATATATAGATGTCATAGCAAAAGCCTTTCCTTTTGAAATACCTTTATCTACCATATTTATAATATTTTTTAAAGCTTCGTCTTCTTTAACGTCGATTCTCAGTGTTGATACCTGAGATGACGCTTTTTTTAAATTTTCTTAGCCCTCTAATTAAGCACCTTGTGTGATATTTCACTTCCAGTGCAATTAAATCATTCGCTCTTATCCTTTTCAATACTTCTGAATTTATAGTAGCTATATTTTCTATTTTCTTATCAATATTAATCGACATAACTTGTGATAAACGTTTTTCAGAAGACCACTTTTGACAAATTACGCATTTATTTACGTCAAAGATATTTTTTCGTAGAGCCGTACCTGGATAAGGCGGTTCGATTCGTTTCCTTATATTGTGCTTGCCTGTTTAATTTATTTCGTAAAACTTCCATATTCTTTTTGCTTGAGTAACTTAAATAACACGACTTATGCCAAAATAAATTTTCCCAGTCTCCATTTTTAATATCAAAAATTACTTTATGGATGTCTGAGTCGCATGTTTTGGTTATGGCTTCCCTAAGTTCTGTAGATCTTATGAAGGTATGGCCTGATTTTTCAGAAACATTTAAAGACGCACCTTCATTTATGCAAATTATACAAATTGGTCGACGTTTCGTTTTAAATGTTACTGAAGATTCAAGTTCACTTCCAGAACTTGTACCATACGTACTTTCCATGTTTAGGGTGGATTTCTGCAAACTCTACTTAAATTTAGTTAATCAAACATAAAAGGAAATGAGGTACTCACAAAAGTCACAAACCGCAATCTGTTAACTAGGTACAGGTACAGTTTCAAAGTTTTTTCACAATAAAAGTAAAATTAAATGTTAAATGGTGTAAACCGAACACAAAAGCTACTAACACACACAAAAACCATATTTCAGTTCCATTCTTAATTAACACTTTACAAAACTGTAAATGAATCCCCATCAGCATTTATTTTTTAAATTTTAACTTCAAACAAGAATACACATAAATAAAATTAATACATACGACATTCCCTTTATAAAATGCAATAGAGCTATGAGGAAAAGTGAAATGTAAGACGGCGCTGTTGGAGTGGGGTCGCCTACTAGACGACTTCAGACGGATCATAGGAAATTTGCGTCACATTGCATTTAGTTGTATATCTTACTTATTATTAGTCGTAAAATTATAAATCATACGACATTACGTTCGGAAAGGTTAAAGCAAATTTTTCTTAAGAGTGCAAAATTTTGATCTGAGCTTTCATTTCGAAGATAATACGATAGAGACGCACAAATTATCTAAATTGAATTAAATTTTGAGGCAGTTCAAACCGAGATATTGCGGTTTTAAGTTTCGTTCTCCCGTAAGGTCCAATGTATAATATAATATTTGAAAATTATTTAAACATATTTCCGGTACAAAACTTTTTATGAAAAATATTTTAAAAAATTGCAATTTATCTCTTCTTTGTCGCCATATGCTTAACTCGTTTCTTGATTATAATGCCCTTTTGAGCATGACATTTTTTGACGGTTTCGAGATTTTGAAACATCACTATATCATCATTAATTTTATATAAAATTCAGCTTGTGACAACGAAACCCCCACGGAAGTCACAATAAGCGTATTAATGCACTCTACTATTTGCGAACACGCTTAGGAGAACGGACATAGAATAAACTGGGACTCGGCAAAAATTTTAACAAGAAAAGAAAAATTAAACAAGCGGCTATAATATTATTGAATGAGGATAAATGCGTGTCGAATTGTTCCGTAGGTGCTTGCGCAACCTGGCTACCGTTGTTAAAAGAAGAACTTAACAAACTCAACATTATTTAAAATAAAACTATCAACTAGATATATCAACAGTTCTGTATAGGCAGTAAGTATCTATGGATACTGAATATAACAAATGTATTCTTAAAGCTGTGTATTTAACATGCACAGCACAGAAACATTTATAATACGCTTTGAGAAAGGAAACAGATTCGTTTTCCGAAACGTCAGCAAAATGCGTTATTTTTATATTTTTGCTTTTATTATTTGTCAAAAAAACACCCTCTAAATACTCCTTTGACATAAAAGTCATAGGCGTAGAGGTTATTTTCCAGTAAAATACTGGATAGTTGTATTATTTTGTAGATTTCACGGACATTGTATAGAAGAAAATATATGTGGCAGAGCATCCCAATAAGAAACAGAAGAAATGTTCTTTTATGTTTTATAAAAGTACTGTTGTGAACTAATTGGTTCTCTCGATAATTTGGTGATATAGAAACGGTTGAGGAATGTTCCTACAACATAATTATAAAACCACTTTATAAAGGCTCTGTTATCCTCTTGTAAAGGTTCTGGATATATCTCTTATAGAGCTTCAAATAATTATGTGAACATTTTTATTTTATAGCGATTACTTAAATGTGTTAGTTAGATATTTAAAAAATTGTGGAAATTAGTAATGTGCTTGTTATAATATAAGATAAGAAAAGCCAAGGCGGTAGGATTGAACATCAATACAAATAAAATGAAGGTAATGACCCAAACAGGAAGAAAGACAAACACACAGAACATCACAATAGGGGAGCATGACATAGAAGTGGTCGAGCAGTTCAGATATCTAGGCGATATACTGTCAAAAATCGGTAGTGAAGTTGTAGAGATTCGAAGAAGAATTATCCTAGGTAACATGGCATATTTTGCTATAACATCAATACTTCTATCACGACACGTCCACAAAAGAACAAAAATGCGACTATATGCAACAATAATAAGATCAATTATAACCTATGGATGCAAGACATAAATCATTACACAAAAAACAGAAATAGCATCGACGCCTTTTTAGAGAAAAATACTGAGTAAGATTCTAGGTGCAGTCCAAGACAACGGGTATTGGCGAGTAAGATACAATTTCAAAATATATTAACAATATATGAATATGTATATGTATATGTTAATGAATATGAATATGTTAAAATACAAAGACTACGCTGGGCGGGACATATTACTAGGATTGAAGACCACATAATCCCGAAAAGAACTCTAAATGGAAAAATGCAAGGTAACAAGAGGATGGGCAGACCTAGGAAAAGATGGAAAGATGAAGTGGCAAAAGATGTGAAAAATCTTCTAGAGACACGAGTATAGAGAAGAACAGCGACAGATAGGAAAGGCTAAACTGGAGGAGGGCAAGGATTTGTCCCCCGCTATGTGAAATCAATAATTTTCAAGCGTACACTCAAAGAAATAGTATGGGTAAATTCAACAAAAAAAAATGGTTAACTAACAATATCGTTAATTTTGTTAAACTAAATTATATTGATGGTATTTTTAAACAAAAGGTGATTGTTATTTTAATTAATAAAAAGTTGTCGTACAACAAAACAAACATTAACTTAAAAAATAAATGAATAAGACTATTACTTTTTTCGTCTGACTATTATTTTGTTGAATTTTGTCAAATTAAACTAGATAATAGTATATTTTATTTTTAACTATTGTCGAATTGTAATTGTAAACCCAGTAGCAGTTTGCTCTACTATTATAGTTGACAGATAAACCAATATTATTATAGAGTTAACCCTCAGTTCTGTTTACATAAACATAACATCCACTTTGATGAATTAAGACGTCGCATCAGCGCTTTTGTTTGCAAATAGTATGGGTTAAATCAATCAAAAAAATTGTATATATATTGTTCATTTTGTTAAATTGAAGTATATTTAATAGTATTTTTAAACAAAAGGTGATTGTCACACAACAAAATAAACATTAACTTAAAAAATAGGTGCATAAGACTATAATTTATTCATCTTACTAATAATTTGTTGAATTTTGTCAAATGAAACTAGATAAATAGTAGACTTTATTTTTAAGTATTATCGAATTATAATTCTAACCCAGTATTACTTCGCTGTATTATTGTACTTTGTAGACAATCCAATAATATTGTTGTCTTTTAGAAGTTCTAAAAGGGAATTACCATAAAATTTGCTTGCTTACCACGTAGTCTATTACAGAATTATTCCTAGATGACAAATTACTGACAATAATCAATTATTCATTCATTATCTTATACTCTTATGAATTTATAGAAAATTAATAACATGATTGCAATGTTCAAATTCTCTCAGGGATCATCGATATATTTGGATGGATCTTATAAACGATCTCTAATCTTTGGTTTGGGTGGTCTGAATACTCAATACTGAGATTTTGGCCAACCAAAAAAAACTTCATCATACAATAAAGTGTAGATCAACCTAAAAATTAGTTGGTAAACAAAAAACAAAGTCGTTGTACTATTTAATTGTAGACCAAATTGAAAATGGTTAGTGAACATAAAAAAATGTCATTGTTTTGTTTAATTTATTGTTCTACAAGAAGATATGATTATTAAACTACTATTTGTTTACGAAAACAAAGTTGTTGTATGACTATTCTTTTCTGATTGATTTAACTATGAAACTAGATAGGCGTGATTTCATATGCTCTTTTTGGTTGAATTCACCTATCATTTTCTTTGAGTGTAGCAGTTTCACTGTTTTACATATAATACCATTGAGCATGATGGTTATAAGCTTGATACAATTTTGGTCGACCTCCCGTTGCTGCATGGTACATCTGAGAGCATCACGTTATCTGTCGTGGTTAAGGATACGGTGTCAGCAAAACGAAATATTTTTCTGTTATTAGGACCTCAGCATGGCTACTATATTGAATATAATTGAGATCAGATTATTGAACAATAATTATTCAGAAAGATAATTTACATACTATAGGGTTAGACCCCGTTGCGCATGATGGCCTGTTGTCTTGATGTAATTTTAGTAGCCCTCCTATTGCTGCTCGGGACGTATTAGAACAGACGATATCACGATATCTGCCATGGTTACCTGCTAAGTGTACGATCTCAGTAAAACTTTGTATTTTTCTGTTGTTAGCACTTCAATATGGTGAATTTCTTTTTAATTGAGTAATAATTATAAACGATATTTTATATGTTATAAACATAGATATTACTTTCTTAATTACTTCTACATATTTAGTAAAATTAAAAATCATTCGTTAGTATTATCATCCCCAACTCGACAGTTAACATAAGAAAGTTGAATGTTTTACTCACCACTTCCTAAATGACTCATTATTATAAAGTATCTAGTAGTTACGTACCTAAAACAAAAAACTGAATTAGTAAAATAGGCACATCTCAGGTAGAACACTAATATTAGGCTAATATTGGTATATTGTTGTAAAAGCCGCTACCCAAAGAATTACTTCCACATCCAGATTTTCTATCTAAGTCTCTCACAACGAAACAAATTTTGATACTATATTAGCACTCCACTAAGTGGAAATATTTGTTTATGAAACTTTAATATTATAACATTTGAAATCGTCAATGTTTATTGCTAAAAACCCAAGAATCGATATGCCACATTGGTAGTGGGTGTGGTTTTGGTGGTAGTGGGGGTGGATGAAGTAAAAAAAATGTTGTGGTCACACACTAAATCACAATTTTTTTTTTCACCTCTTTTAATCATGGGGGTGGTTAATGCCAAAACATTTTTTGAGACCTTAGCTTCTCTTATATATATATATATATATATATATATATATATATATATATATATATATATATATATATATATATATATATATATATATATATATATATATATATATATATATATATATATATATATATATATATATATATATATATATATATATATATATATATATATATATATATATATATATATATATATATATATATATATATATATATACATGCATTTAGTACTTATACACCTCCGAATGTTATACGGTTAGGTGGTGTTTGCCTCCGATTTTACGCGTTCGCCTCCGATTTCGGAGGCGGAGACGTTTTGTGTTGTTTTCATCGCGAATGTCTTGATAATTAGTAAATTGACGACTCATTATTATCAATAATGATCAGCTTTATTGGTGCGCATATAAGATTATGGCAAAAAAGGAAGAGATAGAGAGATAGAAGCATTTAATGACACTTTTTTTGGAGGCGGAAAATACCTATAAACATATGTAAACATACACCATAGTCCACTACATTTTTTACCAGGTGTCGCTGCTGTTTTATACATTTGATGTATATAGGTATTAAATGCTTCCTTACACTAAAGTAGCGACATCGCCTCATAAACTTGGCAACAGAGTAAAGAGGCATACTATTCCTATATACATCTCTTCTAAAAAGCAGAAAATAAATGAATAATAATAACACATTTAGTTTAAAAAAATACACAGGACTCTACCTAGGTACCCGGGGGTTTTTGGGGTCGCTTATTCCGATGCCGAGGTCGGTTAAGCTCTATCACGTCAGGTTCAAGGACATCTGAAGGTCAAACTAAGAAAAGGTGGTTGAAAAAAATCTGAGAAAACTCACACATAGGTTTTTGGGGTCGCTGAGTCCGAATTCGGTGTTCGCTTACTCTTAAAAGGCATCCGGAGGTCATTTCAAGGTTAATTTGAGAAAAACGGAGAGGAAGCTGTTAAAAAATCTGAAAAAATTTACATATAGGTTTCTTGGGTCGCTGAGTCTATATCCGATGCTGGTTAACCTCTGTCACGTCAGTTTCAAGGTCACTTGAAGGTCAAAATAAGAAAAGATGGTTGAAAAAATCTGAAAAAATTCACGCATAGGTTTTTGGGGTCGCTTAGTCCGAATCCTGTGTTCGCTTACCCTTAAAAGGCATCCGGAGGTCATTTCAAGGTTAATTTGAGAAAAACAGAGGAGAAACTGTCAAAAAATCTGAAAAATTTTATATAGGTTTTTTGGGTCGCTGAGTCTGCATTCGATGTCGGTTGACCTCTACCACGTCAGTTTCAAGGTCGTTTGAAGGTCAAAGTAAGAAAAGGTGGTTGAAAGAATCTGAAAAATTCTCACAGGTTTTTCGGGTCGCTGAGTCCGAATCCGGTGTTCGCTTACCCTTAAAAAAAGGTATCCAGAGGTCATTTCAAGGTCATTCTGAGGTCATTTCAAGCCGGCATTCGTCCGCCAGCTTTAGTTGCACATGAAGATTCATCAGCTATCTCAGTGCAAATATATTTAACTTAATGAATCACCTACTTATTTTCTTCTGTGAAAGGATGGCCTTTAGGTATAGTTGCAGAAGCAGAGCGAACATGCATGTAGAGAGTACCTTGAGTATTCGATAGATGGCGCATGCCCATCGCAAGTGAGTTGGGGCAGAAGAGAGATATAAGTTCGGCGCGAATCACGGGCGTTGGCTTCACTCACTTGGAGCTCAATTAGTGCTGGTTTTGCCTATAAGCTGAGTAAGTGCCAGCTTAGGGCCTCGCTTTTAGGGGGCCTCAGAATTCAGATTTCATACGCAGATATGCACGTTTATTTTATTAGAAGAGAAAGCTTCAACGAAAAATATACCTAGAGCTTAGGGCCTCCGGTTACCCAAAACCGGCCCTGAGCTCAATCCTGTCAGGATCAAAGTAATTTAATGGTTTTTTAAGTCAGACAAACTGACAAGGAGGCAGACAGACTGTCAGATAGAAACATTTAGTCATTCAGTCAGACAGGAAGATAGACAGAATTACCGACAGAAAGGCAGGAAGAAAGGCAAATTGATGAACAGAGAGAAAATGCAGGCGGATGATAAATACAGACTAACAAGCAAACAAACAGGTGTGCAGGTATAAAGGCAGACAGATAAACAGACAATAAGTAGGTAGGTAAGCATTCGTATAAATTTTTTCTAATTTTTTTCACCTCCTATTCTTACTTTAACCTTCAAACGACCTTGAACATGAGGTGATAAAGGTCAACCGACATCGGATTCGGACTCAGCGACCCCAAAAACCTATGTGTGAATTTTTTTAGATTTTTTTCAAAAACCTTTTCTTAGTTTGACCTTCAAATGACCTTGAACCTGACGTGATAGAGCTTAACCAACCTCGGCATCGGAATCAGCGAGTCCAAAAACCCCTGGGTACCTAGGTAGAGTCCGGTGTATTTTTTCAAACTAAATGTTGAATCTTCCACCTTCCAAAGATATTTTAAAAACTTAGATTATTCTGGAGCAAAAATGTAAATATTTCCCTCTAGCAAGAAATAAAAATGTTTTAAAAAGCATTCGAGACCAAAACTCTAGAATATATTTGTTGGTTAATCATAAATTTTGCTACTAATTAATGATAGTTTATTGGAGTCATCTCGAATGCTTTTCAAAATTTTTTAAACATTTAAAATTTTTCTCTTGCTGGAGGGAAATATTTATATTTTTGCTCCAAAATGATTAAGTTTTGAACATTTTACTTCTTTAAGTATATCATCTCTTTGAAATATTTTGTATTATTTTCTGCTTTTCTGCATTCCGTTGGTTCCAAATTTTCTCCTCGCCAAACATGAATTTGGTGAAATACTCTGTAAGAATGTTGACGTAATGCCTCGGATGTTGGTGGCAGTCTTGGTAGAATCCCGGTAGTACTAGATTGGCCGACTAACTTATTGAAGATAATGAATCTTTGATGATTCAAAGATGTCTCTTTTTTGGGGGCTTTGTATACTGCTAGCGCGAATTTCTGTCCAGCACTTGTAATTTTAATAGTATAATATTCGAAATCCTGTACCCCAAAAACCCATAAAATTATATGCCCCATCAGTAGTACGGGTGGTGATTCTTGTGACTGGTTCCTGTATACACACTATCACAATATTATTTTCACCCCCTTCAATAATAGAAGTGCCAAAAATGTTTTTGAGACCTTAGCTCCTCTTATATTTACTAAATGCCAATTTCATGCACGCCTAATTGCTTGATTTACCTATTTGCCTATTTACCCCCATTTACCTTCAACTCTGCAACGGAATAAGATCGATATGTAATCTAGTTCCAGATCTCTTAAAATACATACGTGTGCCATATTTTTAAGTCAATATCTTAATCGTGAGCACCAAAAAGATACAAGACTAACAGACAGACCGACGCAATAGACAAATTTATTTTATTCAAACTTAAAATATTGAGGTTTTATGACATTCTAAGCCTATTCGTACAATGAAAGTTTTAAAAAATTTTTCTTGCATTAGTATACTTCAACTGGATGTAGAAGTAATACGCAGAAATAGCATGACAAAGATATAAAAAAATCATTTTGTGCCGTGGACTACACGATAGAAGTAGAGCCTCTACTTCAAGCATTTTCCACAATAAAACCTACTGCGCATCCATACTACCCGAGGTAACCCACTGTTTATCCAATTTTCTAGAGGAAAGCCACTACGCATTCATACTTCTTGAAGAAACCCACTGCGCATCCATTTTACTCGAGAAAATCCACTGCGCATCCATACCACTCGAGGTAACCTACTGCGCATCAATGGTATTCAAGGAAAGCCACTGCGCATCCATAATACTCGGGGAAACATACCACGCATCCATACTACTTGAGGTAACCTACTGCGCATCTATAGTACTCTAGAAAAGCCTCTGCGCATCCTAAGTACTCGAAGAAACCTACTGCGCATCCATACTACTAGAGGTAACCTACTGCGCATCCATGGTACTCGAGGAAAGCTACTGCGCATCCATTATACTCGGGGAAACCTACTGCGCATCCATATTACTCGAAGTAACTTTATAACATGATATTTGAAATCGTCTACCCCAAAAACCTATAAAACGATATATCACATCGATAGTGGGGGTTGGGGTGGTGGTAGAGGGTTGGGGGTGGGGGGTGGATTAAGTAAAAAAAAAAATGAGGCCATAGGTTCTTGTATACACGCTAAATTACAATTTTTTTTTTTTTTCACCCCCTTTAATAATGGGGTGGGGGTAGTAATGGGGGTGGCTAATATCAAAATTTTTTTGAGACCTTAGCCTTTTCTTATATATACTAAATACCAATTTTATGGACTCTTACCTGCTTGATTTACCTATTTACCCCAAATTTACCCCAATTTACCCCCAACCCTTCGACGGAACCAGATGAAAATATAATCCAGTTCTAGATCTCGTTAAAGTACATATGTGTACCAAATTTCAAATCAATATCTCAAACGGTTCCTGAGTAAATGTGCGCACAAAAAAAAGTTACAGACATACAGACCGACAGACAGACAGAAATTTTTTTTTCGCTCAAACTTTAAATCTCGACGTTCCATGACATTCTAAGCCTATTTGAACAATAAAAATTTTTAAAAATTTTTTTGTCGTTACTATACTTCCACTGGATGTGGAAGCAATTGAACTGACTCAGTGATGTCTTTTGAAAAGCATATTAAATAGTAATAATAATTCCCTTAAGAACATATTTTGAATTACATACATTATTCTATAATAGATACTTAGCGGGAACGGCTCATTTTAAAACAGATAATCACACATTATCGGGTAAAACACCAACGTAATCTGATAGAGTACTGCTTACACAATATTAATCATCATAATAACAAACGCATACGGTTGCATAGCGCAACTAATTGCGCAAGCGCTAGAGCATTTTACACTATAGAAGTCTGGCAACCTCGAAGGAGGCAAACGCTACCGTTATGTATAACAGTTTTAAATACATTGAGTCAGAGAGGTACTATTTATATAACGAGGTGTAAACATACCAATCGTATGAACAAAAAAGTGTATGTAAAAAAAGATAAAAATCCTTTCCCCTCTCCGCGTGCCCTTGGTAAGTGAAATTCGGTGGTTATGTATATGTAAACAGAACTAATCTATCTATATTATTTCTAGTGGAGGTGCGGGCGCCACAAATTTGTAAGGAGGCGGACACGATACAAATGCACATATATATATATATATATATATATATATATATATATATATATATATATATATATATATATATATATATATATATATATTTGTCCTGCAAATAATGCTGCGTCCGTACATGTGCACGATACCATACACTGCTGCGTCCTGTACAATACTGCGTCTGTATACCGGACGCAGTATTGTTTTCCCGTGTTATCTTCAACAAATCTCTGAAATGGTCAATTTTCAGCACCTCAAAATGTTCTTCGTCTCCTGGGTTATATGTAAACATAGAAATGAGTTCTGTTTCGTTTCAATTGAGCTAAATATCGACCCGAGTTTTTTTTGGATTCGGACGCAGTACCATATGTTCCGTAAAACTAAAAGTATATTTTTAGTTCCATCGAATTATGTTTGGGGGCGCATAGATTTGTGAACATAAATATACTTCAAATATTCTCTACTCAAAAATCGTATAATGCTGCGTCCGAGATTTGACAACACCGTCACTATTAAATATCCAGTCTTTCTTTCATGCTTACTTGGAAAGCCAGAGTTTGGACGAGTGTAAAATTCTTGTGAACATTTATATAAGTTTACAAGTAATTATGTTTCATATTTAAACAGTTATCTTCTTACTTATAATCTGAATGTTTTTATCACAGAAATTTATTTTCAGGAAATGAAATTAATTTCAACGGAAAATAATTTACAAATATTTAGTTATATATAATCAGAAAAATAATACCTCCTCCAAAATTAAACTGGTAAGCCGTTACTTTGTGGTAATTAATTATGATGATATAATAATGAAACAATTAACATTTACTTTATTTTTTACCGCCAAATTATTGTAACTTGCACCTTACTGCAGTTCGGCATTCAACGTGACATTTTCAGATGATTAAAGTAAATGAACATACAAAGGCAGTCAGTCTACAGGACATTATGCTAATTTTATGGTTACTGTTTTGAATAAGGAGAATTACGGACAATATTGTGAATGTAAATAGGATTAGAAATATTAATAAGATATTGTAGGTAATATTCTAGGTATGCTAAGTTAGGAGCAACAAAAATCTATGACTAATATAAACTACTTTTGGTTATTTTATTTACTCTTATTAGGTTATATACTAATTAATGAACTGCTTTTGAACAATTTATAGTATCCATAAACAAATAGCGTGAGTTATAATGAGTGAGTTATTATAAATCACTAGGTGATAGTGCCAATCATCTGTATCTTCATGCCCTAGCCTATCCAATCGACGTAACGCGCTTCACGAAGGTGTGGCTCTGTCCGAGAGAAATCCTTAAATTAAGTTAAGTTAAATTTTACAGTTAATTTTATTAATAAACAAACTGAGTACCTAATTAAAACAAAATTTTCTCAATTTAATATTTATTGTTATAATCGTAGATAAAGTATAGTATTCAACTTGCGGTAATGGTAATAACCCACTTGATGAATTACAGCACTTGCCTGCGGCTCAAGCTGTAAACTTCATTTGCGTGAGTTATTACCTACATTACCGCTCGTTGAATAATATACTACAAGTTCATCAAATAGTGCGGTTTATTATAAGTCTAATAACAATAAATAGAACCATTATTATACCTTTTTGTTTGATAAAAAGGGAGGTTGAAATTTTAGGTTTTTCCAGAAACGGTTAGATGCATGATGCATGAAATTTGGCAGACATATTTTTTGTTGAAATCTATTAGATCGTGTTAAGACGAAATTTCGATTTTTACTTTTTGAAGAGGCCAAAACGGGGGTGGTAGATGGTTTAAAGCACACCTGTATTTTTGAAATCGCGTAAGTCAGAAACGTGATTATTCGAGCGATGGACACTTCTGAGAAAATAAGAAGACACGCACGTATTTGACGGTTTTCAAAAAGAGACCTCCAAACGGGTGAACGGGGAGGGGGAGGTTTTTTAAGCCTTCCGGGAACGGTTAAACCCAGAATCATGAAATTTGGCATAAATACTTTTTATTAGAATCTGTTAGACACGAGTAAGAATAATGGATTGTTATCAAATTGCGATGTGCAATGGGTTTCCTCGAGTACAATGAATGCACAGTTGATTTCCTTGAGTGCAATGTATGCGCAGTGGGTTTCCCCGAGTACTATGGATGAGTAGAAGGTTTCCTTGAGTGCGCAATGAATGTGCAGTAGGTTTCTCCGGGTACCATGAATGCACAGTGGGTTTCCACGAGTATTATAGATGTGCAGTGGGTTTCCTTGAGTACAATGGATGCGTAGTAGGTTTCCCCGAGTACCATGCGTACCATGATCCTCAATTTTAACCAAACTTTGATTTAAGAATGTTGAGTTATTCCTATTGTTGTGTTAAATTTGATTCGTTTAGAGTCGTTTGGTTAAGATTGTTGGGTTGTAGGGAACACGGTTTCAAATTCATGTCACCTCAAAATGGCTATAACTTTGCGAGGAAACATCATAGATGACCATTCGAAAGCTTATTTTAAAGAGGAAGGATGTTACTAAATGACATATTTATTAGAAATAAGCTGAAAAATTTTTTGGGTTCTAGACACAACTTCAAAACTTGCTAAAAAAGTCATTTTTTAAGTACTTAACCTCAAATATTTCAAAATCCTGACGTGATGGGCCAATTCTGAGGCCAGATTCGGATTCAGCGAGAAAAATTACCTCTGAAATGACCTTAGCTGCACAACAACATTCATGACCTGTGTTATTGAACTGTCAAACTGGATAATATAAGTGAAAACATCCCTAAGGGATCTTATCTGTGTAATTTTGTTCTGATTGGTTGTTTCAGCACACGTGATTAGAAATTAGCGAATTAAATTGCTATTTGAGTTAAAAATTTTCAACAAGTTTTTATTTCCCAGTCAGTACCACTAAAAAGTGTTAAGCTCTCGGAATTATTATTCAATGAAAATTGTATTGAAACTGTCTTTGTTTTATTTAGAATTAGGTTATTATTTTGAGACCAATGTATGATTTCTTGATAAAATCTTTCAGTGTTTTTTTTTCTTCAATTACGTTGTTGCCGGTAACTAGAATGTTTGTATCATCAGCATAACAGATCACATGAACATTTGGTATCTTTTGTTGATGGCTGACCACATAGTTAGTAAGTATTATATATAAAAGTGATCCCAAAATTGACCCCTGTGGAACTCCTTGTGTAATATCACAAATATTACTTTCAACTCCACCGACCATTTTTACAATTTGTGTCCTGTTGTCTAAATAGGAGGAAAATATTTGTAAATCAGTTAGTCGAATACCGTATAGTGCTAGTTTGGTCTTAAGCAGCTGATGGTCTACCAAATCAAAAGCTTGTGAGAAATCTTCGAAAAAACCCACAACTGATTTCTTGTTGTCTAAAGCTTTAATGATTTTGTGATGAAAATCACACAACGCAGACTTGTTGCTTTTGTTTGTAGTGAAACCATGTTCAGCAGGAGACAGTAACATATTCCGATGTAAAAAATTTGATAATTGCTCCTTGAGATGGAGTTCTAAAATTTTAGAAATTCTATATAGTAGACTAATGGCTTCACAATTATTATTATAGTCATATGGATCTCCCTTCTGGTATAATGAAGATACTATGGCTCTTTTAAATTTACTGGAAAATAGGTATGTCTTTCTCTATAGAAATGGACCGCTCATCGCATATTTGCATTTTTTATCCAAATTATTAGAAATATCATGATCATTAGAGTTTGAAGACTTTAATTTATCTACAAGAAGTTCAACATCCTTAGTTGAAACTGTAGATATATAGAAAATAAAACCCCTCTTTTTCCAATAATATTTGGTTTCTGGTTTAGAAAAGAATTAAATTAAATTAATTAATTAAATTGATATTAAATATGAGTACAAAAACTTTTATCTTCATAAAAACAGTTTTTAAAAATTCTAACGCGGTAAAGTGTTGAAGCCATCTTTTTTTTACTAATTTTGAGGTGTTGAAAACGAATCCGTTGCCAGTTTTGCCAGTCTAGGGAGCACATTATTTAGAAGACCCTTATTTGGGCGCCATAAAGTGAAGGTTCTCATGTTCCCAACCTAAAGTCATTTAAATAATTAAAGAATTTTTTAATTTAAAAACAAGTAATATTTTCTGAATAGTGATACGCACACCTAACACCCCAACCCCAAAAATATGAGAAATATTCAGAGGTGAGAAATATTCATCTGAATTGACTAAATCACCTCATTATGATAGACAAACATCAAATTGAGTGATTAGGGATTTCTTTTGCAATTAAAACCAATAAAAACTCTTAAAAGATAAAATTCACCACCTTGATTGGTGGGGATGGGTGTAAGAGTATTCAGAAGTAATAATAACCTGATAATAGCCATTTAACAAGGAGTAATATTGTAAATATACACCGTTCTTAGGGTGGTGAAGGGTGAGGGAAACGAATGGGAGGGATGGTGAATTTAGAATTTTTGCTTCTTTCATTACTTACCTAATGAAACTGAGTATCTTGAAAGAATTTCCTGCACTAAAGAATAACTTTTTGTTGCAAGCTATAATATCAATTTCAATGCCACCCCCCAAATAAGAGTTATTTTTTACTGTCTTTCCGATGTTTTTAGCCAAATTGAATGACAGATTCGTATTCAGCACCCCAAAACTAGTAAAAAGATGGTTTCTACACTTTACCGTGAATGAGCCTCCCGTTCCCCTCACCTTTCACCAGCCATAAGAACTGTGTAAGTTACAATATATAATATACGATTATTTATTTATTTAAAAAAAAAAACAAAATTCCTTATTAAAAGGCTATTATAATGTGATTACTTCTGAATACTCTTACACCCATCCCCACCAATTAAGGTGGTGGATTTTGTCTTTTTATCATACTAAGGTGATTTAATCAATTCGGATGAATATTTTTCATTCCCGAATATTTCTCACACTCTTGGGGTTGGGGTGTACGGTGTGCATATCGCTATCCAGGAAATATTGTTTTTTATATTAAAAATTCTTTATATATTTAAATGAATTTTGGTTTGGAAAATGAGAATCTTCATTTTATGGCACCCTAATCAATGTGTTTCCGAGACTTTTCGTTAAAACTGGTGAGAATTCGTTTTCAGCAGCCCAAAATTAGTAAAAAAAAAGATAACTTCCACACTTTACCACGGATGGGCCAAAAAAGCCCCGTTTTAACATTGTTTTTTACAAAATAGTAAATCCGAAGGCATTTATTATCAAACACATTTGTACTTCAAGAAATGTGTTTTTCAACTTTCAAGACTAAAACACTTAATGTGCAAAAAGCAAAAGCAAGAAGCATATGCTCTCCCTTCTATTCTAAGGTGAACTCATCGCTTAGTGAAGGAGTAAATAAAAGTGAACATCTATCCAAAATTCCATTGATCTCCTAAATTCAGCATTTTATATTGCAAATTTGAGGCTACTTTTAGTACACAATTGAAAAACTGATCCTAAAATAATAATCGACAGAAAAATCATATTTCGAATTTTACTGACATTTAGAAATAACTGACGGCTATCGATTTGTTCTAATACAAGTGCAATAAAATTATTAGGGTAAATATGACAACCGCGCCGGACGCAGTAATATGCTAAGTTTCACAAAAAGTAGTCATCTCGGACGCAGCATTGTATTGAAGAAGAATGAAATTATTCTCGGACGCAATAACGTGCTGTTTTTGAAAGGACGCAGTATTGTCCTGTATATTAAACTTTTTTGTTTCTTGAGTTATTACAATTCTAAAACCAGATATTAACTGAATTTGGTTAGTAGATCCAATATACTTCATTAGATTTGAGCTAACTAGCGTATTTCTGGGAGACGCAGTAAGGTTGGCTTGTGAAAGGACGCAGCATTGATAGCGGGATGTATATATATATATATATATATACTAAATATCAATTTTATCGACTTTTACTTGCCTAATTTACCTATTTATCCCCATTGACCCCAATTTACCCCCAACTCTTTAACGGAATAAGATCAAAATATAATCTAGTTCCAAATCTCATTGAAGCAATCGTATTTGTGAGCGACGATGAGAGGCAGGGGGTGGAGAACGCAGAACAAGATTTAACTGTGTTGTAAATAGATATAAAATAATAATAATTTATAATATTACACTTACAGTATCCCCCAAAGCCCTGCTATGAATTGGTAACAAAACTTACTAAAATTATTTTCAAAAATACATTACCAAATAAAGAAATATGAAGTAATTATCGAATTATATCTTCATCATCATGAAAAATCGGGATTTGTGATAATTCCAGATTCGAAATGAACAGAAAAAATTTGGGAGACATGGAAATATCATTTTTGGGAAAAATACAGATTTCCCTATTATGCAAAATTTCCAAATTTCCCAACGGTGGTTTATAAACATATTCATGTAGATTGATTCGGGATTGTACTTGTGTTCGCGGTACTGAGCAGAACTGCACACGCGGAAAGACCAATGAGAAGAGGCGGGAATTATATCTCGGGATTGTAATGAAATACTCAGTATGTGAGATTGGACCCTTGCCATCATCGACTTGTGATGAAATCTTTTGACGCTTACCTTGCACCCGTTACAATCATCTTTTTATTTGAGCGTGTCGACATTTATCAGTCTGCATTTATCACTCTATTTTCAGTGTAGTAACTTAACTCGTTTATCAAAATGCGTTCTTGTGTGCCTTTCTGTTTTGTTAAATTTTGATTTATTTAGATACATTTGGTTGAGTGCTTATGGTAAGGGCATTATAATTGTGTTAAATTTAAATATTTAGAAACGTTTCTCCTTTTCAAGGTTGTCGCAATCAACGGGTCCTTTTCGAGGATGTCGCATTCAACAGTGAAAGATGAACACATTGATTTAGAACCACTGAGGATAGTGGACAAAATATCCACATTGGCATTCACACTAGAAACAAAAGTGATAAATAGTACATTCAATTTCTCATTTGATCCGTGAATAATTCATACAAGTAATTTTTTGTTTGTATAATGTGTAGGGAGGTTGCTACAATTATTAATTAATATTTTACACAAAGATATCATTGTCGCTACGGCAGGCATGTTGAAAAATGACGGTCAAAATAGGTTTTCCTCAGTTATCTCCCTTCTTGCTAGTTCTGCCCTAAAATTAGGTATTAATAATAAGTACTGTAGAAATTGAAATGGCTGGTACTTTTATTCTTAAACTACTTTCTCTACTGTTTATATTTTACGATTTAGATCCATCAGAATGGTGAAAAGTGCTTCACTGTAGATTTTTGCAATTATCTCTGACTGCTATGTTTAAAAGAATAAATTATATTTTGATGAAAGAATGATAGTACTTTAAATATAATAGTATATTATACAACGATGCTATAATGAAGGCTATTATTAATGAGGATGGAGACAACACTCGCTCGCTCGAGTTGTAACCATCCGACGTAATAATAGCCATTTTAATGGGTTGTATACTATACTTTATATACGACTAACCTATATATAAAATATAGTGATACATACATAATAATACATAAACGCATAAAAAATGATAACTTTTAAATTATTTATTTCTTTCAACAAAATGTAAGTTAATGTTACTTACTACAGGTAATAAACTGAACTGATGAGGGCATTTCTTGTATGATTAGCTCTATTTTCAACTGTAGTAATACTATCAGCTTTAACCACTCTAGCAGCTGTAGTATTTTTCATAGTTGCCGGTCTCTATGGCATTTTTAATGTGCATAGTTAGACTGGTTCATGCATAATTTTTTGATTGGTACACGATGGGGTATAATGACCAGAATTCCCTCGTCATAATTCGCCGTGAGATTAATTGATGGTATTATGTACCAAAAATCACCCATTTGATGTTCATATTATTTGTTAGTCGCATATAAAGGTACTTTAATTATCGTAAAAATACTAAGATTTCTCTATAAGGATTTAAAAGGCAAATAAAACTCAATAGCAATCTGTACTGTTTAAGAGTATAAATTATGTTTCCATATAAATATGATTCGTACTCAAATAAGAGGGTAAACAGATTTTTTTCGCATTTTGACTGATAGTATGCTATTTTACTAAATTCAAAATCGTTTAATAAAGTGGCACTTTAACGCATGAAAATGTCACTTTAATATATAGTAATGTCAGTGTTAACAAAAACAGTTTGACAGAAAATTGTTTATTCAAATATTGGAAACATTGTTATATACAGGGTGTGCCACTTATAACTCCCCAGGCTTGTAACTTTCTTATTTTTTAAGCGACGATCATGTTAGGCACATCAAATTGTAGATATTTTTAAGACATTTAAACATGTGTACAGAGTGATTTAAAAAAAAATTTGAAAAAACTGTTAAGAAAGAAAACTTAATTTCCTTGAATATTTTTTTACCCCATCCTGTACATGAACTGCGTGAATATTTTCTTATAAAGGTTTTAATTATCTTCAATTTATGTTATTACGTCATATTCGAAATTCTTTTTGGTTTTAGAGAAAGAAATTAAAAACCCTCCTACCGATTTCAAACTGATTTTTTTTAATAACTGAAAAAATGTAAATAATAATGTATGCTTTATTTGTAAAAGACATCACAAACAATCCTCAACGTAACAAAGCAGCAACAAGAAACAAAAGAAATAAATATTTTTAAAAACAAACTTTATTAAAATGTACTAAATAATAGGAAATTGCAAAATTTTTTATTTTAATTTTTTTTTTTAATAACATAAATTGAAGCTAATTAAAACCTTTATAAGAAACCATTGACACATTTCATGTACAAGGTGAAGTAAAAAAAATATTCAAAGAAATTAAGTTTCCTTTCTTAACAATTTTTTCAAGAGAAATTGTTTAAAATCACTCTGTATGCATGTTTACAGGCTTTAAAAATGTTTACAATTTGATGTGCCTAACATGGCCATCGCTTCAAAAATAAAAAAGTTACAAGTCTGGGGAGTTTTAAGTGGCGTTGTATATTAAAAGTACAATTATTCAAATTTGAAATACACGATATTTATTCAATTCCACTTGTTCTTCCTGAAAACTATTACAATTCGACTCACAAAAAATATTATTAATTATTATTACATAAACAACGCCGTGTAAGTTAGTAGGTTCCGGAAGTCCTACACAAGTACCTACTATGAAATTTTTTAAATTTCAAACTTTGTAATGCTTTTATATCTATCACTATTTGCTTATAATTACCTGCTAACACAAAATGCGAAAAAATAGTACAAACAAATCTCGTAAGAAAAGCAGTTTTACTAAACTCATATAGTTTTTGAGTCACTCTGCTTTTCTAAACTTGTTGTTTAATGTACTATTATAATACTCTAAACATACTAAGATGATAGAAATAGTATAAAAATATTGCAACATAACCCTAGACGATTCTAAGACTCTATTAAAACATAATGAGAAATATTCAAATAGTATATTTTCGTGTGTGCCTATGCACGCAACTATAAAGGATGTAAAATATCTTATACAATTCCAACTAATAACATCGAACAATAAACTGTATGAGTTCTCTACGCATTTAAGGAATCTGTGGATAAAACATTTACTGAAAACATACAAGATTTCACAATCAGTGGTTCACAACAGACTTACCAGATACTTAAAAAATGTTGGCGCTTTTGACCATCAAACACGCCGCATCTCACCGCCGCGCCAAAGGCGCCGACATTTTTTACACGCATAAGAATTGTGCTATCAACTATAAAGGGCAGTCCAAAGAGACCTCCTAAGATGACACATCTCTGCTCATCATACATTTGTAGAACTTTTAATTTTTTTAACATTGTTTAATATCCTTTATGTTGCTTCGGATTTTGCTGCTATCGAATATGTTTCCATTAATAAATCATGCTAATGTTTTAATTGGGATTTAAAACAAAGTTTGCATGAAACCACACATATTTGAGCCGATTTCCATGCCATTCGATCAAAGTGACAATTAGTTACCACATGAAAACAATACATGAATGTTTACCCAATTCAGTTCGGTACAAGTGTTTATCTGGTCGTCCATTTGGGATAAAAGTTCTGTTGACACGGTGCCTCCACCAATATTGGTCACACTATAGTTTTAATTAAAATGGCATTTCAACAATGAAATTAAACAAACCTTTCCGGTTACAATAACTAGATTAGTTTGTATGGGTTGTGTAATAGATATAATTTCACATCCTTTTGCTTAGACGAAAACTGTTGTAAGATTTGTTTTACACAGTTCTATGAAATTTAATACTACAAACAGCCCAACTAACAATTTGGTGTTTTATAAAAGCTGCATATCAAATTTTATAAAACAATAATACTCTCAGAAACACTTCAAAAATTTTATTACGACAGCTATAAATGTAAAATTGGTACATCTTATAAAATAATTCAGTCACTGTTATATTTTGTAAAGCCTATTGCAACCATTTCAAAGTAACTGTATAAACATTTCTGCAGGCTCTAAGAAAATTCGGTACCACCACTATAAAACAGTTTAATTGAAGCTTCATTTAATTGCGTTATAAAGCACATACTTCACTGTTTGTTATTACAGCTATAGCTTAATCGATGTAATTTTAAAAGTTGTTGTTTTAAACTGTTTTCTACTAATCGATACAAGAATATTAGCATTAGAGAAAAAGCAGTCCTAATTTCAAGACGGAATATCAATTCATTTATAAGCGAACGAAACGCAACAATTAGCTTATCTCGGCTTCAAATACAAGTAGAGCATTAATTCTTTTTTAAATTATCATCCCTTGCTTACCAAAGGAAGTATTGTAATCATGTAAAACCATCCACTAAGAAAACATAAATATATAGAGTGGTAATTCTAATGAAAAATAATTAAAAAACAGTGGTGGAATATAACATTTGGAATGTAGCTGGCACCTAACGAGGAAGAAACCTAATATGATTTTACTAAAAAACTATACAGGGTGGTCACCCTGAAAATAATTAATTAATTAATTACCGACAGAGGAAAACAATATTTGAAATTTAGTTGTCATTTTTACTAGAAAGAAGATTTAATATACTTTTAGTTAAAAAGTATACATGGTAATCATTCTACAGAAAAGATAACTAATAAATAAAAAGTGCCAATTAGTTTTGGGTATATATACAGTGTGTTTCACTTCTCGTATCTTTTTTATTTGTGACCGAATTCATTTCAAATTTTTATCAGTCATACAACTCCATAAGACGACTGTATTCAACATATAAATGCCGCCTAGGTCTAAAACGCCGACCTACTGCGATAAAAAGAAAATCGCAATTTTCGAGAAATCATAGTAGGTTTAGAGATAAAAAAAATTTTGTTAATAAAAGTTGTTCGGAATCACTTGATATGCTGCCCTGTAAAATTTTGTGAAAATCGGAATATTTTCAAAAAAAAATTTTTTGTTTCACTTCTCGTGAAGACACCCCTGTATCTTTTTTATTTGTGACCGAATTCATTTCAAATTTTTATCAGTCATACAACTCCATAAGACGACTGTATGCCGCCTAGGTCTAAAACGCCGACCTACTGCGATAAAAAGAAAATCGCAATTTTCGAGAAATCATAGTAGGTTTAGAGATAAAACAAAAATTTGTTAATAAAAGTTGTTCGGAATCACTTGATATGCTTCCCTGTAAAATTTTGTAAAAATCGGAGTATTTTCAAAAAAATAAATTTTCTTTCACTTCTTTATTTGTGACCGAATTCATTTCAATTTTTTATCAGCCATGCAACTCCATAAGATCACTTCTTTACTCAACACATAAATGCCGCCTCTAAAGCGCCGGCCTATTGCGATAAAAACAAAAAATTTGTTTCGCTTCTCGTGAAGACACCTTGTATCTTTTTCATTTGTGGCCGAATTTATTTCAAATTTTCATCAGCTATAGAACTCCATGAGATGATTCTATCTAACACATAAAGATAACTGTTTACCGCAATTGAAAGTCATACACAATTATTATTGAAATTATTTATTTAATTACACGGGTATGCAAAAGGACAATGTTAAAAATACCTGATTTTTGGCCCCTATCCCGGAACGCATAAAACCAAGAGAAAATAGTTGAGAAAGGCTCAAAATTAATAAAAATACATCTTCGTGGTACCAAAAGCCTGGGGAAAATTTTATTTCACCCCCAAAAACATAAAAACAACCACTAAAATGCTATAAATAGTAGCTTATACTGAATATGAAAATTATATTTATTTTATGATAACTATTAGGTATCGATTCAATAGAGATAACAAAAAGGTAAAAACTACCCCTATTCGGGGATGGAACAAGATACACAGCATCTAATATTAAGAAAATTAAGGTGATTAAAAATGTACAAAATGATTTTTTAATATTAGTTGAGCCAGACCTTCAACTGTTTCTGACCTCAGCATCCCCGTTTTCGAAAACAACCCCCACAAGGGTATGAAATAATATTCGCAGCAAGTATTATTACAAAAAAGCACTTTAGTTAGCGACCCTGGAAACCACCAAACTGCTCTATTCGGGATGCAATTCTGTTCACAGTATCTGATACTAAAAAAATGCGGCACTTAGTAATGCACCAAATTATTTTCTACTAGTAAAAGGGACAGACATTCCCTTTGTCTTGACTACGAAAAACTACCTCTATATCAATATGAAAAATATTTACCGCACGTAATATTACAATACATCTTTGTGGTTTTAGTCAACACATTTTTTTAACAAAAAACAAACAGCGAGTTATTAATATGAAAAATATTTACCGCACGTAATATTACAATAGATCTTTGTGGTTTTAGTCAACACATTTTTTTTAACAAAAAACAAAGAGCGATTTATTTAGCAACCTCTAAAACAATCTTACTACCCTATTCGGGTGGTAGAATCGTATTCACCGCTACAAATACTAAAAAATAAGAAACGAGGTGATTGAAATGAATCAACACCAACTCCAGTTGACGGATGACAGGCACTAAAAAAAAAAAGATTATCAATTTATGAAATATATAGAATCATATGAAAATATTACAGCAACACTTATACTGATTATCTAATAGTATCCCTATAAAGAAAAACTACCGTTATTTAGAGATGTTAGAACAGCATCTAGTACAGAATATTTGCAGAGCAAATTAAAATAAAATGAAAGGTTTCTATTGGTTCTTATGTCTGCATTTAATAGATATACGTTGAAGATAGTTAATCACTGTAAGGGGTTGAAAATGATATTAGTTTATTCTCTGTTACATTATTTCATGTAAAGGTACCTCTGGGTAAGCTTCACTTATTGGAGAAAAGGTTACAATAAATATGTAAATGGATAGTTGCAAAGAAGGATCATTTGGCATCGGTCACTTATTGTGTTCTCCAGGATGCACCACGAGGAGGCGATCCTTTTTACATTCAACATTTTTTTTCTATTTTTTTATCTTACTGGTGAACTAACTGTATATAGGTAGCAAAATGTTAACTATAATATTATGTGTATGTGCAGTATTATAGTATTTAAGTAAATATTATATATAGTTAGATATTAAACAGCGTAAAAATTAAATATTCACACACTCAAAATTGCAAACAAGTGTCACTAGAATACTTCTGTGAAACAGTGTTTATTTGGTAAACATCTTTATTGTTACCTTGTGTAATCTTTTAATTCCAAATAAACATTATTATTATTATTATTATTATTATTATTATTTTATAAAAGCCAGTCACCGTTTATACTCTGTGGCTCCGACACTCACAGAGGGGAGCTGGTAGTACCGGCAGCCACTCCTCACGTCCGTGTAGTGAGTGACTACTGGGTCCGAGAATCGTGTGCCCTGAGTAGACGTAATGAGCCGAGGATAATGGCTTTCTGCATCCTGTCGGCTAAGATCTCTGCCGAATTTCGACATGCCGGTATGATCTTTAGTTCTGAAAGCAGTGTGTGTCTCGTTCCACCGAGGACTCCTATGATCAGGACCACTAGCTTAACAGTATGGGCAGGGTAAAGCCTGCGGAGCTCGAAGAGCAAATTTCGATATTTCGTCCGTTTTTCCTCCTCCTTCAAGACAATGTTATTCTCCGCGGGAGCCGAGAACACCACGACAAACATTGTCTTGAGTTGGTGGTCGAGGAGGACCATGTCAGGCTTATTAGCTTGTATTTGCCTGACGGTGGGAAACGAGTAGTTCCAATAAATTAGACACTTCTCATTTCCCACAACGGACTCAATATCCCCCGGAGCGTAAGGTAGCACTGGTGTCTCGTCTATCCCATACGAGTGCCTTAAGTGATAATAAAGCACTCGTAATGCTGCATCGTGCCTCTGGATATAAGCCGAGACTGCATATACTGGACAAGCCGACAGCAAATGCATTAATGTTTCCGGCGCCCTGTGGCAGGTTCTGCAGCTGACATCAGGGACCTCTATACCCATGACACGACTTCGATAGACGAGTGTGTTGAATACACCATCCTGGCACGCCATTATACATCAGACTTCAGCCCGGCTGACCTTAAGAAAGCAAAGGTCAGCCTTTCGGATAAGCCGCGGTCTTCTATATTTTTATAGAAGACTCCGTGCAATGGCTTATCCGAGTGTAGCTGCAGAAATAAATCAATTTCAGCAGCTTTGACTTGGGCTTTTTGCCGAGCAGGTTCCAACTCGGTGACAGAGTCGTGATTAACCTGCTCAGCGTCGAAGACCAGACCGAGTTCATCGGCGGCTCTGTGTGCTGCCTTACACAAAAAGGCTCCTACTCCTGCACTTTCATGGTCTCGGACCATGCAGAAGAGGGGATCCGAACTCCTTATGACCTTACAGGCTCCATCCAGAACCATCCTGTTATGGGGACTCTCTAAACTCAAGAGTCCACGGCCTCCCCGATGTCGTGGGAGATATAACCGTGGAACGGACGATTTAGGGTGCAAACTCCTATAGAGATGCATCTTTTTTCGGGTTCCTACATCGAGTTGTCGCAGCTCCTCTTGATTCCATTTAATTACTTATTATTATTATTATTATTATATTATTATAATCTGAAGATTTAATAAACATTCTTCTAAAAATGCAATTATATATAATTACTCCTACATATATGTAAATAATAATGTAATAATTATAATATAATAATTTATTATTTATTTTCTATTATAACTCTTATAGGGATTGTTTTTGAAAATAGGACTCAGCATTCCTATTTTCAGATCAGTTGAAGGTCTGGCTCAACTAATATTAAAAAATCATTTTGTACATTTTTAATCACCTTGGTACCTATTTTTGTATGTTGGGTATAACGTTCCATCCCCCGAATAAGGTGTGTGGTAGTTTTAACCTTTTTGTTATCTCTATTGAATCGATACCTAAGAGTTATCATAAAACAAATATAATTTTCACATTCGGTATAAGCTATTATTTATAGCATTTTAGTGGTTGTTTTTATGTTTTTAGAGGTGAAATAAAATTTCCCCAGGCTTTTGGTACCACGAAGATGTATTTTTATTAATCTTGAGCCTTTTCCAACCATTTTCTCTTGGTTTTATGCGTTCTGGGATAGGGGCCAAAAATCAGCTATTTTTAACATTGTCCTTTTAGCTCGATTGAATAACGGGAGGTGGGTAAATTTGATTAATTCATACACAATACATACATACACACAGATTTCCAAGTATTATAATTGAAAAAAAGAAAACGATATATTTAAGTTGATGTGTAATAATAAAAAGTGTCCCTTTTAGCCTTTTATTGAATGCCGATTTTTGTTCGCAACTTTCATTTGTTGGAAAAAGTTCTCTTTAGGTGTTAGATAAAATCGTCCCAAGAAGTTGTATTGCTGATAAAAATTTGAAATGAATTCTGCCACAAATAAAAAAGATACAGAGGTGTCTTCACGACAAGTGAAACAAAAATTTGTTTAGTAGGTATGCTTTTAGAGGGCAGAATATTTACTAGTGAAATATTTTTGTCAAACTCCTCTATACTTTCTTTAAATATATAAGGAATAATGGTTATGGTTGCAGTTTGGTTTTTTATTCCTTATATATTTAAGGAAAAGTATAGAGGAGTTCGACAAAAATATTTCACTAGTAAAAAAATAAATAATTTTTTTTTGAAAATATTCCGATTTTCACAAAATTTTACAGCGGGGCATATCAAGTAATTCCAAACAACTTTTATTAACAAAATGTTTGTCTATCTCTAAGCCTACTATGATTTCTCGAAAATTGCGATTTTATTTTTATCGCAGTAGACCGGCGTTTTAGATCTAGGCGGCATTTATGTGTTGAATAAAGTCGTCTTATAGAGTTGTATGACTGATAAAAATTTGAAATGAATTCGGCCACAAATAAAAAAGATACAGGGGTGTCTTCACGAGAAGTGAAACACACTGTACATATACCTTTACAGATATTTTCCATATTTCTTTACCGATTTTTTTTTCTCCTCTTGGCTTTGGATGAAACCATCAGCCAGTAGCTCTTGATTTATAACTTACCGATTTTGGTTTCATAAAAAATCCATGTCATTTGAAGTCATTTTAATTTTTTATCTGAAATTACTCCTAAGTTCGATAGTCGGTTATGCCTTCGAAGCGAACGGAGGTGTGCTTGGAACAGTCCCAACAAAACGCAATAAAAAACCGGGTAAAGTCCGTCAAATTTGATAACACTTTAACACTTAGGTGAATTGTAGCTCATAAAATTCCGCGCAAATCGATACGTCATAACAAAAGAACAAAGTTTACATAGAATTAATATTTGAAAATAACTAATACAGAGTTGTTTAGTGACCAGTTCTGTGTATAAAGAAATGAAAAGAACATAAACGAACAAACAAACGACTCAAGACAGGCAAAATATATTTATAACCATTGAAATGTTTAGGCCCATCAAACCTGAAAAGTCGACATTTGTCGACAAGTTTATGGGGGCAATAAATTGTTAAAATATGCCATGATATCCCTCTGTAAACATTTAAATAAATTATTTTTTAGCCATTATAAAAATATTCCAATGAATTTGATTTGAATTGTACCCGAAATAATCAATAACGTAGTGTTAGTATATATAATTTCTTATGTTAACCTTCAAATTATTTTTTTCATAATTATTAAAAACACTCAGGCGAATTTAATATAAATTGAAGACGTAATAATCAAATGCATTACTCTTAAAGTATGGTCATAATATTTTCTTATGTAAATTGTCAAGTGAGAGTTTTCCGGTCGAAATTACGCTCATTGCTAACTCTCAGCTCAAGGAAATGAAAAAAAAAGGTGACAAAAACCGTTGCTAAATGAAAAATTCTACAGAGCGGTACACATTAGCATAACACACGTAATAACCAAATGCGTTACTCTTAAAGTATGGTCATTATATTTTTTTATATTTTCTTAGGTAAATTATTAAGTGAAGCTTTTCAGGTCAAAATTGCGCTTGTTGTTGTGAACAATTCTACATTATATTTCATACTAAAAATGGGGAGACCGGGTTATAGGTGGAAAACAACAATCAAGAGGATCATGAACAAACTGGGAAAGGACCAAACATACCGGGAAAGAAAAGTGAGGGTAAAATGAACTCCACAAAGAAATCACAGCGATATACTCTACCACAGCCAGAAACCGAGAAATCAGAAAACCCAGAAGGAGAAGAAAATCTGTAGAAGCAGAAACGAAAAGAGAAACATAAACATTAAATAACGAACACAATGCGGCAACGCATTGGACTTCTCATCTTGCTGTCGAGGCGACCAGATGTGCCATATAATGCTCTGTCACCAGTGGATACCCATAAAAGTTAAATAGTGACAACGTGTAGAAGATTTAAAGTATAAGTGGATGTGTTGTAGCATGCATAATGCTCCATGTTTAGGAATATGTTGATTCATATTTCCTAGTAAATCAGATTTTTTTTTGTTAGAATAAAACTATAACTACATATGAAATCTTGTTTAATAATTCCATCAATTTAAATGTATAGCTGGTCATCTGAATAACAGGTTTACTTGGTAATATATCTATTTGCTCAAATACACATATGACCGTAAATAAATACACAACAATCATCGAATTAAATAATTTAATAATCTAATAAATTAAAGTATTGGTATATTCAACATTAATAATTCACGTTTGTAACAATTTATCGCTTGAATAAATTAAATACAAGGAAGGTTTTGTCGCTCTATTGAACATAACTTCCGGCTGATGTTTTCCTTCTCCGCGGAGGCGATGGCTTCGTCACTTGTTCGAGTCTAAAGCCAATGTGAGGGTGCGTTGACCTTTCGTCTTCACCCAGTACCTTTTTATTGTAACATTTAATATCGGTACTTCGTCAGTTTATTAATGTGAGGAAAAACTTACTTTTCATCTTATTCCTGTTGTTAATATTTATGTTCGAGCCAAAGAAATATTTCGTTAATAATTAACCTCATGGTTATTAATTTCAAGATGGCCGGAAATATTTCCGGTTTTCCTCCCAATGCTGGAATATCTTACTAATTTTAAAGTATGATTTAATTTCGAATCACATTCAACATCTAATAATTAATTAAAAATTTCACTTTGTCAATGGTTTATGGTTGAAGCTAAATTTAATAGTCATAACCACTCAATAATCACTACATGATTTATCCATAACTCTAATCTAATATATAAACCGCTGCCCAAGGAATCACTACTTCCACATCCGGATTTTCTATGCAAGTCACACAACGAAAAAATTTTGTATCTGGAAATAATGGAATATATGGAACTTTAATAATATAATATTTGAAATCCTCTACCCCAAAAACTTATAAAACGATACCCCACATCGGTAGTGGGGTAGGGGTGGTGACAGGGGGTGAGAGTGGGGGTGAGAGTGGGGGTGAATAAAGTAAAAAAATATTTTGAGGTTTCTGGTTCTTGTACACACACTAAATCACATTTTTTTTCATCCCCTTTAATAATGGGGTGGGGGTGGTAATGGGGGTGGCTAATGCCAATTTTTTTTTGAGACCTTAGCTTCTCTTGTCTATACTAAATATCAATTTTATGAACTTTTACCTGCTTGATTTACCTATTTACTCCAAATTTACCCCAATTTACCCCCCAACCATAATCTAGTTCTAAATCTCGTTAAAGTACATATGTGTACCAAATTTCAAGTCAATATCTCAAACGGTTCCAGAGTAAACGTGCGCACAAAAAAAGTTACCGACCGACAGACAGAGAGAAATTTTTTTTTCGCTCAAACTTGAAATCTCGACGTTTCATGACATTCTAAGCCTATTTGAATAATAAAAATTTTAAAAAAATTTTTTGTCGTTACTATACTTCCACTGGATGTGGAAGTAAAAATCTCGTGTCACAGTGTTTGTTATCGAACTCCTCCGAAACGGCTTGACCGATTTTTATGAAATTTTTGGTGTATATTTGGTAGGTCTTTTATTTTTTGGACAAAAATTTATAATTTATATGGCAAAACAACCTTTGCTGGATCAGCTAGTAGAAGTATATCTTTTCCTGGAATGGAGATGTACGTTCGCCATCTTATTTAGCAGCACATTTTTTTTTGAAGTTGTAATGGTTTCCTGTTAGGAGAAGAACCAAGCCTATTTTTCTTGTCATCGTTTGTACCTACATTCTTCAAAGAAAACTAAGGATCTTCCAAGTTAAGTGTTTAATTTAAGTAAAATTCTTGCGTCTAACTATCATTATTTTTTGCACAGAAAAACAATTTAAATTTTACATTTTTATCATTACGGATAAATTATTACATAATATATTGAAATGACCTTTGTTTTTCTTAAATATGAGAGTTTCTGAATTTTACATTTTCTTGCAAAATTGAATAATATTTATTCAGAGTTTTTATTATGAAATTTTAATTATTCAGGTACAACTGTACAAGATT
Organism: Rutpela maculata; assembly: GCA_936432065.2. Taxonomy (NCBI): domain Eukaryota; kingdom Metazoa; phylum Arthropoda; class Insecta; order Coleoptera; family Cerambycidae; genus Rutpela; species Rutpela maculata. Next base: position 23,268,136 of record OW386293.2, read on the forward strand.
TGGTGATCACCAAATTTTATTAACATTTTCGCTTTAAGATTTATGTTGTGATATATTGGGGTAAATTATTAATAACTTTCGCTTTAATATCTAAATTTTTAAAACCTACAGTTTTGATGATGTAATTTGTAAAATTTAGCTTACTATTTTTTTCTATCAATTTTTGAATAGGTAAAATTCATTCTGAACAACTTCTAATAAAAAGAAAAAATTTTTGTTAATTATTTTTTTATAAATTTTTGGGTAACTAACTACTGTAATTTTATATAACAATTTTTTTTAAGAAGAGCTTATAAGCATTGTTCATATTTATATGTATATTTAATGTAAATGTAATTTTGTCTTGACATACTTCAGTTTTGACCAGTTTTATAATAAAAACTGATTTTATAATTTTCACAAGACTTTTATTCATAAACTTGTTTCGTGTTACTTCAACGAGTTCCATTTTACTCTACAAAACAAATACGCAAATTAATATTGAAATCTCAGTAATTGAATATTGTTTACCATTCTTGGTATTCATCAACATCTTGTATAAAGAATGGTTGGCGCCTATGATCTAACAACTATTTAGCTCATCATACATATTTGTAGGTAAGTCAGTCTCTATTGTAACATTTTAATAATAATTAAACTTGCATGGCTTTATTATAACATCTTAATAATAAATATACTTGCACAACCCCCGACCCATACGTTTCCGAGCTAATGAGCTGGCGGCAGTGTACTCTTCTTGATCTGCTATCAATATATTTCACTCTAATAATATTTTTTATTAATACCATATAGGTAAATAATTAAGATTCAATAAAATAAAAAAAATATTGATAATCAGCCAAGGTAGTGTTACAGTGTTTGTAAAATAATATATATCTCAGAACATTTTCAGTAATTGATAAGAAATATTAGTTAGTGTTTAATTAGGTATACAAACCAAAACTTTACACAGTGCTCCACCTCCAACGCAGTAAAACATAGAATATATAGTGCAGTGAAATCGTACCAGGCAGCAAAAAGGAGAAAGAAATCGGTAATAATCGAAGAGAGGACTGTCTATATGGAGCACTAAGCCATCAGTTAGAAGGAGAAAACAAAACAACCCCGGCCCACACAACGTTATGAAAAATCAATAAAAATGCCCATTATACTATTAGGAGACTTCAATGCACATATAGGAAAAGGCGATCAGATGGAGGAGGACAAAAGCATCATAGGCAAACTTGGCCACACATGGCCTAACGAAAATGGAAACGCGCTGAAAAACCTAGCACACATGTTTGACTTAACAATAAGAAATATATGAAGCAGTAGTCAAACCTGCATTGACGTCTGGAGTAAAGGAAGCTCAATCACACAAATAGACCATATCCTGGCAAGCAGAGAGATAAGGGAAAGGATCAAGAAGGTTAAAGCAAAAGGGACAGCAGAAATCCTACTGAAGAAAGCGCTAATACTGCACAGCAGCAAGCTAAAAATAGGGAGACTATGTTACACGTGGAAAACAACAATCGAGAGGATCATAAACAAACTGGGAAAGAAAGGCGAGGGGAAAAATGAATTCCAAAAAAAATGCGTCATCTGGCTCTCGCTGCTGACAACAAGTATGACCCAAATCCAACCCAGCATCGAAACCGAGGAATCAGAAGACTCAGAAAACGAAAATTCGAAGAAGCAGAAACACAAAAAGAGGAGCATAAACACTCCATATCAAGACACAACACATATTTCACACGAAGATTCAGAAGAGGCAAATGCCCAGCACCAAAAACACAAAAAAAGAGAGCTTAAACGCTCCCCCACGGCACAATGCAGTAATGCATCTCACAAATTCCTACAGCTCCCATCCCACCTTCCTTTACTATGCGCCATGTGGCTTTCGCTGCTGGCAACAAGTATGACCTTAGTCAAACCCAGCCCAGTTGTATAACCCTGGGAGAGGCAACAGTGCCTGCCGTACGCTGGTAAATCAAACAAATTACTCCTAAGTTGAAAACACTATCTTTACCCATTTTGGATCTTAAATAGCTTATAATAATAGTGAACATCTCTTAAAATTTGTAATTTTAATGTGCAGCGGAAAAATTTGTGAATTCGAAAAACATTGCAATATACAGAATACAATTTTAAATGCGACAATGCAAAATCTGTAAAAAATTTAACACAAATTTCGTTTCTATTTGTACCTTTGATAGTGGATAGTACTATTTTTAACCCACTTCAATTCGATAATAAAACTAATAGTTTAAGCGGTACGCTTAAAAATCTGACGAATGATGCAGAAAGCAAGTCCTTTGGCATGTGTGCTTTGAATATTTATAGAAGCAATTTGACCCGCAGCACTTTGACCCCTGACCTCATAGACAAAAATGGCAGCCATTTTCAAAATTCGGGTAAAATATTTAAAAACAAAAGTAGAATATATCCAAGGCTGTTTTCAAATCATAGGTGAACGCTTTAAGGTGCAACAAAAATAGTCATAGTGCAAGAATAATAGAATTTGTTTAAAAACTCCGGCGGTTATTTTAAACTTTAACATTTTTTAAAAATAATGCAATATGTCATGTGGGGGATATCGTTTAAGTATAATTTGAGGTCTCTGATTCCAATGGTGATGTCAAAAAAATAAAATTCTAAAGGAATTATAACAAAAATACAATTCTGAAGTTAGAAAGATGGCTTTTATTAACAAAATACAAAATAAAATCACTCAGTTTCCTCATCATCGCTAAAGGAATCATATCGCTTGCTGCAACAAAAAAAATCAAATTAACAAAAAAGTATTTTAATAAATGTAGAAGGCCCTATACCTTTTGTTGCTACATTTTCCTTCGCATTTCTTGCAGTTAAGGGTGCAGGAGAGATCATTTTTTCTGCATAGGCAACGTATGGTATTACAATCGCTTGAACAACCGCATTTTTCTAGCTCTCTACAACCTTGCCAGATTCCTGGCAATTTGGACCAGATGGGCTTCCATCCATTTTCAGTAATTTTCCACCTCCATTCACTTGGCTCTGGTGGACTTTCCAAAACATCAGCTCTGCCCCAGATTTGACCTGCTTGATATGCTGCTCTAAGAGTGTATTGTTTTAAAGCAGCAGCTGTTGGTGGAATTAAAAGTAAGGGGCGGTTTTCCGTTCCAAAAAGATGTTTGCGTGCATGGTTTACATGCTGACATTCCTGATCTCGAATACCATAGAGATATGTTGTATATTTTTCCAGAATAATATTTATTCGCTCGGTAGGGGGTAGACCTGGGCTAGCAATATACTCAAATGCTTCTATTATATCATCACCATCGAATTCCTTGTAGGCTGTTTTTTTACCTTTTGATGTAAAAAAAGAAACTGTATCACACCCGGAGAAGGCGTGCATACCACGAAGAGCCTTGGATTTATTATTCCCCAAAACCATTGCAATATCATATTTAGACTCTGGTACTACTATTTAGACATTGTCATTCTACATCGTAAAAAAAATTGCACCCCAATTATAACGCAATTTTTACATTGTAATAAAAGTTCCTACTTTTTACAAATTGGCCGCCATTTTGGATTTCTAAATTCTTAACAACTTTGTATGATAATATAGATAATAAAAACAAATGCATTGGCATTTTCCTTGACTTAAGTAAAGCGTTTGACCTGGTTTACCATGCGTCTCTAATATTCAAACTGGAGAGGTACGGCGTGCGTGGTCAGACGTTGAATTGGTTTAGGAGTTATCTAAGTGGGAGAAAACACTATCTATTAGAATTGTCAGTGGGAGCTCCGCAAGGATCCGTGGTAGGATCATTACTTTACATCATTTATGTAAATAGTTTTAATATCAATAGCTCGTTTCTGTTTGCAGATGACACATCTATCCTTGTTAGTGCAACTGATACAAAAATGGTAGTTAACATGGCTAATCAGGAAATTACTGGTTCACTGAAAATAAACTAGCCTTAAACAACAATAAATCTATCTTCATGCGTTTCAATACTGGTAATGTAGACTTTGATCACAGCTTTCTAATTAAATCAAATATAAGTACAATCAGACAAGTTTGGTCAACCAAATTCTTGGGTCTACATCTTACTGACAACTTTTCAGGGACTATTCATATTAATGAAATTTGTAAAAAAGTTGCTCCGGTCTGCTATTGCTTAAATCAGTTGAGAGATGTAACAAACCAACAAGTTTTGCTAACATATTACTATGCTCACTTCAATTCAATAATTTCCTACGCAATTATTGCCTAGGGTTCATTACCAGAGGCCGTACGAGTGTTTAAACTACAGAAAAAAGCTGTGCGTTCTATAGTAGGTATAAATAAAAGAACTCGCTGTAGGAACATTTTCAAACAATTGGGAATTCTACCACTCCCTAGCATATTTCTAATGAATTTATTACTCTATGCAAAGTCCGAATTAAGTAATCTGAACACCCTTAACTATAATCATAACTACAACACCAGAAACTCAACTACCCTAGTAATTCCTACCCATCGTTTAACATTATATGGAAAGAGCCCCAAGTGCATGGCTATAAAGGCGTTTAATAAATGGCCAAACCTTTACAAAGGCCTTAGGGATAAGGAATTTAAAAATAAGATCAAATCCAGACTGAGGGAAAAATCTTATTATTCTTTGAATGAATATTTTACTGATGACTTTTAACTTAATTTATTATTTAATATTTAAATAGTTACATTTTAATGTTTTTAGACTTATCTTATATCATGTAAAATGATCTATTGGACAAATAAAGATTATTATTATTATTTACATGTCTGGAAATCGAAGTGCTGCGGGTAAATTTAATACAATGAATGTGCACAAATCACATGCAAATTTTCTTGCTTTCTGCATTAACCGTCAGATTTTGTCGATTTTTTCGATGTGCCGCTTAAACTATAAATATTTTACATAATTGTAAAAACGATGGAGATTAATTCTTGCATTGCAAATATGTGAATTTCCATTTCTAGTTCCTGTTGAACACACTGAGCGGTGAGCAGTCTCCTTTATACTAGGTGCTTTCCTGAAACTAGATCTTTCTCAAACACAATGTGCCGTTGTAATTTCTCTTTAAGAGAGTAGAAACCAATTCAACTTAGTTCAACTGTTTGTAGTAGCACAAGTAACTATTTCCAAGCTGTTAAAACAAATTTACACTCGTAAAGGAGACAATGATTAAACGGGATCGTTTTCTATTTTTTCAAGCATTTAGTGAGGAGTTTGTCACCAGAATAACGTGTTTTAACTTTGTACTTATGAAACTAGCCAAGATAGAAAGAGACGAAGACTTAGTAAACTCAATATTCATCCCCAGAGGGAGGTTACAGGTCCTCGTCTGGCCAGACACCATTACAGGGTAGAGCTGCATCTTGCGGGTAAGCATGCAAATTGGGAAAATGTCGCTGGGTCTGGATCTATTTTCAGAATGTAGACCTGATTAAATACGGGCCACTGGTGAGATAGGGTATACAAGATCTAGAGAAAGATACAGTTAATGTTACATAGTAGAAACCGCTAGTTACGGAGAAGGCTAATAAGTTATCGTGCAGGAAGGAAAATCACAGAGAGCATGAAAAAAATATCAGAATAAATACCGGTTATCGCTAGGAGTGGTATTAGAGAAAAATATTTCATAGGATGAAAAGATAACTCAAAACTGTGTAAATTTGAAACACCAATTGAAAATAGCTTTTCTTGTAATAACGTATCTTATTAGTACAGTCCCCAGAGAAAAATAACAGTAAAAAAGGAAATTACATAATTCTTATGTAACATTTTGCATAGAAGTGTAGGTTCTTGGTAGTAGAAGAAAAAAGTTCTTAAATCTATCATTGTTGCAACGTAAAACAAAGTGGTGTCAAACTCCCAAAAATTGGTTTTTTTTTTTGGAAATATCTTTCAAACCGGGGAAAATATAAAAAAAATCGTAGATTTGAAAATTGTAGAGCACGAAAATCTGCACAGAAGTGGTCCTTACCAAAAAAAATTAATTTTAACAATCGAATATTAACAATCTGATCATTCTTGGGAGCTAGATGGGAGTAATCTAAACAAATCACTGACAATATATTGGTGATCTTTAGATAGTTTCAGTTTCTGAATTCAAATCCGTAGGTTATTTTGCCCAATATATTAGGTCAGTCGGAATAGATTGAAAAAGGGTCATTTTACGAAATGTCGTTTATCCGCAATTTTATTTTTTTAAAGTATAATTTGGGATGCCCAGAAACATATGCCAACTATCCGTGCGCGTGACAGGTGGGACAACACACTTTAAAATTCAAAAAACGTCAATTTTTTGCCATTTTTCACTTTATTTGCCATATGACTCATAAATAAAGCATTGTTTGAAAATATATCAGGAGATAAAAAAGTTAAGAAAACTGATTTTGAACATTTTATTATTCTGGACGTTTTCCCAGAAAATACTTTATTTAAGACCTACAGACGAAAGGACAATGCTACTTTTACTTCCACGTCCAGTGGAAGTATAGTAACGACAAAAAAATTTTTAAAAACCGCTGCACAAGGAATCACTACTTCCACATCCAGATTCTCTATCCAAGTCACTCACAACGAAAAAACTTTGTATGTGAAAATAATTGTTTATGGAACTTTAATAATATAATATTTGAAGTCCGCTACCCCAAAAACCCATAAAACGATACCCCACATCGGTAGTGGGGTGGGGGGTGGTGATAGGGGGGTGATAGTGGGGGGTGGATGAAGTAAAAAAATATTTTGAGGTTTCTGGTTCCTGTACATACACTAAATCACAATTTTTTTTCATCCCCTTTAATAAGGGGGTGAGGGTGGTAATGGGGGTGGCTAATGCCAAAAATTTTTTTGAGACCTCAGTTTCTCTTGTATATACTAAATACCAATTTTATGGACTCTTACATGCTTGATTGACCTATTTACCCCAAATTTACCCCCCAACCCTTCGACGGAACAAGATGAAAGGAACAAGATGAAAATATAATCTAGTTCTAGATCTCGTTAAAGTACATATGTGTACCAAATTTCAAGTCAATATCTTAAACGGTTCCAGAGTAAACGTGCGCACAAAAAAAAGTTACAGACAGACAGACAGACCGACAGACAGACAGACAGACCGACAGACAGAAATTTTTTTCGCTCAAACTTAAAATCTCGACGTTTCATGACATTTTAAGTCTATTTGGACAATAAAAATTTTTTAAAATTTTTTTGTCGTTACTATACTTCCACTGGACGTGGAAGTAAAATTTTTATTTTCCAAATAGGCTTAAAATGTCATGAAACGTCGAGATTTTAAGTTTGAGCGAAAAAAAAATTTCTGTCTGTCGGTCTGTCTGTCGGTCTGTCTGCCTGTCTGTAACTTTTTTTTGTGCGCACGTTTACTCTGGAACCTTTTGATATATTGACTTGAAATTTGGTACACATATGTACTTTAACGAGATCTAGAACTAGATTATATTTTCATCTTGTTCCGTCGAAGGGTTGGGGGGTAAATAGGGGTAAATTTGGGGTAAATGGGTAAATCAAGCAGGTAAGAGTCCATGAAATTGGTATTTAGTATATACAAGAGAAGCTGAGGTCTCAAAAAAATTTTTGGCATTAGCCACCCCCATTACCACCCCCACCTCCTTATTAAAGGGGATGAAAAAAAAATGTGATTTAGTGCATGTACAGGAACCAGAAACCTCAAAATATTTTTATACTTCATCCACCCCCCCACTACCACCCCCCTATCACCACCCCCACCACACTACTGATGTGGGGTATCGTTTTATGGGTTTTTGGGGTAGAGGATTTCAAATATTATATTATTAAAGTTCCATAAACAATTATTTTCACATACAAAGTTTTTTCGTTGTGAGTGACTCGGATAGAGAATCTGGATGTGGAAGTAGTGATTCCTTGGGCAGCGGTTTTTACTTTTTCTTGATATTGACCTTCTTGTGCTTTTAACTCAATTAGCAGAATAATAATGTAATATATATGTCTGTAAACCATCTAGAGATGGGAAACCCCCAATTATATACCAATTATACCGTGCGTGTAACGGAACGTTAGACATGGGAAGTAAGAATTACAACATCGCGTGTGCCAGTTGACTAAAATGAAATAGCAGAGCTGGGATACTTCGATACTTCAGTAGTCGAGTGCCGGCCGGCAGGCGGGTTTTACTATTGCTGGGTTGTCACATCTCTCGCGCTATGTGGATGTACATGCCCATTTCGCAATTACACGCACGGTATACAATCTGGATTGTTTGCAAAATAAGCCATTGAAAAACCTTACATTATTTTCTCACGCTTTTTCTGGATGTGACACCACTTCCGCTTTTTACAATCAAGGAAAAAATGTATTTTTTAAAATGTTATATAATTAATCAATTAAGAAAATATTCAGAAATATTTAATTCACCTACTAGTACAGTACCTAGAGGTAAAAAATATGCAAAACTTCGGAATAATGTTATATTGTACGGATTTCGTTAATTTTTGGCAGTATAATAGTAAATGCTTCACAGAAAAGTTTCTATATTGTGTGGGGGCTTGCTAATTTATAGGGGGTGGATCCCTCCCCTTCTCAGGGGGTGGCACTTAAAAAATATATATATTTATTGGAGCTGAAAAAGAATCGGATTTTAAAAAGAAAAGGTTCTATGCAATTTTTCACATAAATTGATAGTTTTTAAGTTATAACGACTTCGAAATTGCGATTTTAGCTTAAAAAAAAAGGTATTTCCAAACACCTTTCGTCCAGTATCGAAAAGTATTGCTTTACCGAAAAAATTTTACAAACCAATTACAGAAAGTACAAACTGGGAATTAATTATATTTTTTGTTCATTGAATAATTTCGGAGACTTTTAAGTTTATATTTGGCATCCAAGTGTTCATAAGATAATTATTTAGAGTGAGAATTAAATATCTCGGAAACTGTGACACCTGCGTCAACTGTTTTTAAATTTGTTTCTGTAGCATAAAAAACAAAGAAGTTATGACCGAAGCAATGTGCGTCTTCACATTTTTTTAATAAGAAAGTCGCAATTATGTTACTGTAATTAGCCAGTAAATAAAAAAAGGAATATCAAACACGTAGATGCTCAAAATTTTTCGTTTGTATACAGCACTTGTTTTAGAAAAAATTACAATTTAAACTATAAAGGTATTTTCGATAAAACGTAATTTTTTTTCCTTTTCCAAATATCTCAATAGATATTAGTTTTATTGAAAAATGGGTAGAGACCAAAAATAATTAATAAAACTGATAATGGTTTTGGTTTTTTATTTATTTACATAGATTTAATAGTTTCGGAGATATGAAAGTTTACAAATGGCATCCAAACGTTTTTGAGACGAAACATGCAGATTACATGTTAAATATCTCAAAAATTGTGACACCTACGTCACGCATGCTAAGGAATGAAATTTAAGAAAATTAATTGCGCTTTCAAAGTATTTTTTACTCGTTTCTGTAGCATAAGAGATAAAGAAGTTGTGACGGAAAAATGTGCGTATCTATATTTTTTTTATATAAAAAGGTCGCCATTTTGTTACTCTAATTAGCTAGTAATTTAAAAAAATAATTTCAAATACAGTTTTTTGTTAAAATGTAGCATTATCTAGATGCGCACATTTTTTTGCTCATTTAAAACACTTGCTTTAAAAAAAATGTATTTTAAATTTTAAAGGTAATTTCGAAACCCTTGGATGTAAAATATAAACTTAAATATCTCCGAAATTATTAATCCTACGTCAATGAACAAAAAATATAATTAATTCCCAGTTTGTACTTTCTGTAATTGGTCCGTAACATTTTTTCGATAAAGTACCAGGCTATCAGAAAAAATATCCACATGGAAAAATGTCAGTGGCTACCCTACCACTTTTTTGGTAAAAAATATCAGAGGACATGTTTGCAGGAACGACACTGGTGGAGCGATAAAATAACTTTTCTAACTAAGATATGTGGTTTTATATCCTATTAACACATACCAAAATTGAAAATAATATCTAAAGTACTTTCTGAAATATTAAAAAATAACTATTTAAAAAAAAATTCAACGCCCTGTTACAAAAAATTCACACCCTGAAATATTTGCATGTCAATAAGGAACACCCTGTATAATAATGTAGTCAGTTTCGTCCTCAAATTTTTTATAACACAAACTTAAATTCTGAAGAAACTACTTCAAAATGTGCCAAAATTTAAAGGTTCAACAAAGAAAATAGGTAATTATGCCGACAGTTAAAAGACTGTTACTTTTGCCTCCTTTACAACACACCATTGAGTAGTACAATTTTTTGTTTTCGTAAAATTTTCGATGTATTTTTTGTGCTCTACAAATTTACAACTTTGTATTTTTTCACACCCGTTATATTTTTCGAGCTACGAGCAATTGTTTTAAATATGAAACTCCCAGTGGAAAATTTGATCTGACATCCCTCATTTCCGTTTTCAGCTAGGTCGCAACAGGAGGGAAATGTCAGATACTCAATTGCTATATCATTTGTTGCTTGATCCATTTTAAGGGCTGCCTACCTTTTTTTGTAGAAAATGTTCCTAGTCTATAATGCAACTATAGTACCTTCAAATTTACGTTCGTGTTTATAGAAATCTCGGTGATTATATGCTGCATATCAAAGAGATAAAGAATGCCGTACAGAGCCTTCATTATTGTTCCAGATAATGGACGTCTGGTTGAGTATAGTTTATGAACCTTGCCTTCTAACTATGTACCTACAAATTCTCCTCTTTTGTGTAAAACTATCCTATGGGGCGTTTACACCCAATTCTAAACTATGAGTAAAACTTCGCAGGCGACGATAAATTACATGAATTTGCAGCGGCGGAATCAATAAGAGTGTTCGGCGGCATTTTTGATTTTCCTTTTGTACAATCTATTTTCTTGTCAATAGATATGAAATATATGTTCAATTCCCGTAACTAGTTTTATAACTCTCTTATGACAATAATGTATGAAAAGTGATTTTTTGATATTAGTTATCTACAATCATTCGATAAGAGCTACCTACTTATCACACATATTTTAGTTAGGTAATGGTCGATATTACTACACCAGTGCGTTAATATATTTATATAAGACTAACAAATAATATGAACATTAAACGGGTGATTTTTGGTATATTGCTATCAATTAATCCCACAGGGAATTATGACGGGAGAATTCTGGTCATTATACCCCATTCGTGTACTGCTCCATCTACTTATCCCTCCAGTGAGGTTAAGTAGCTCTACCCGGTTCTCGTAAATTTATCGGAGGCTGGGTCGTGGTTCGAAATTATTATTAATAACAGCAAAAGATTACTCAGAACGCCAATAGCCAAACTACAAGGTACTTATGTGGTACTTGTCATTACTCGATGTACTGACCGCGGCTATTCAGTGTTCTCAACAATACATAGATTACTATAAATTCACTGTCACAATCAAACAAAATATTCTACGATATAAATATGTATATTAGTGTAAATGAACAAGCAAGATAGTGTATAGTAAAACTTTTTAACGCAATCGTAGCCAGACTTAACTGGTAATAACTAAATATTGCATGAACACGTAGAAACTTAGAAAACACCTATTTTCTTTACAATAACTTACATTTGGTACGTGTGCTGAAGGCACTCTATAAAATTCGTTGATTGTGAAAAAAATAACTACTTAGATATGAAAAGCTGAAAGCTAGAAAAAATTAGTAAAATAGAATAGAATAGAATAGAAACATTTATTTGCCATAAAAAACTGTTTTCACAGAAAAGGTTTCGTCAGCTGTAAATTAGAAAAATATAAAAAAAAGAGTAGACTTATGTAAAGGACAAACAGAAAAATATATACAAACAACAGACGTACATAAATTGTAGATAACAAAAAAACACAATCTTAATGTATTGAAATAGTCAGTCTAAATTAAATATGAGTGCAGTCTATGTCATTGATGAGCAGAATTCGTCAACAGAATAAAAACAGTTTTCTATTAAATAACTTTTATGTGTTTATAAATTTTAATCTATCAGGAAGTAAGTTGAATAGATGAGCACCAGCACAGTAGGGGGACTTTTTATATTTACTAAGCCTGTAGTTGTGGATGTGTATATCGTTGGCACTCCTTGTTCAATAATCATGTACTGATTTATTAAGCCTAAATTTGCCGATGTTGTTAAAAACAAAACAAAGTAATTTATACATGTATATGCAAGGTAGTATCATGATTTTTTTGTTTCTAAAAGTGTCACGACACAAATGTCTATAGGGTAAATTAAAGATAATCCTAATTATTCTCTTTTGCATAACAAAGACCCTACTAATTTCTACTGCCTGTCCCCCAGATGATAATATTATAGCTAAGTATTGAATATATAAGAGAATAGTAACATGTTATTAGGGCCGTCTCGTTAACTTCTTTTTTAAGGTTTAAAATTCCAAATGTGCATTTAGCTAATTTTGAGCACACGCTTTCTATATGTCCGATGAAGTCAAGTGTTGAGTCTATGACGATGCCCAAAAACTTTGTATTGTTGCTTGTTTCTACATGGCTAATACTAGGTAATAAAGTTGGTGTTGAAGCAGAAAAGTAAAGAAACACTGTTTTATTTTTGTTCACTATGAGTGAATTTTTATCACACCAATGTTTAAATTCATGAGAAATTAGGTATGCCTTCGATTCAAGTTCCTGGACGCTATTCGCATTAATGACCACAGATGTGTCATCAGCATACATGAAGACATCACTCCGAGTTAGAAAGGAAGGAAGATCATTTATGAACAATAGAAATAGTAATGGGCCTATTATTAAGCCTTGTCCAACTCCAATATCCATATTGTATATATCAGAAGTTACGCAATCAAGAGAAACCAATATTTTTTTGTTTTCAAGATAAGACATGATCCAATTTAATATGTTGCCTCTTATTCCTAAGGAAGATAATTTCAGTTGCAAAAAGTTTGAATTTACACAATCAAAAGCCGATGTTAAATCAAAGAACAGTCCAGCAACTTTTTTACCTTTATCAAGGTAGCCATATACTTTTTGGATAAACTCCAGGCTAGCTAGTTCCCTTGATTTATTAGATCTATATCCGTACTGGCTATCTGTAAATTTGTTCGTTTCTTCTAAATAATTATACAGGCGGGTAGTTACCGCTTTTTCAGAAATTTTGGATATGTAACTAAGGATAATGATTGGTCGGTAATTTTCTAACATGTTAAGATCACCTTTCTTGTGTAGTGGTATTAATTTACCTAATTTTAAAATGTTTGGAAATTGTCCAAGTTCGAGAGACTTATTGATCAATGTAGCAATTGTATCGGCTAATGTATGTTTGCAAAATTTGAGAAGCCCCAGTGGTATTTCATCAACCCCTATAGAATTTTTATTTTTCATTTTATCAATAATTTCTATTACTTCTGTATTAGTTATCGGTTTTATATAGATTGAGGTACAGCTAATCTGTTGTGGGAGTGTGCAGAAATTTGATCGATTGGTACTGAAGTGTTTTTCTAATTTATTTTCAATACAGGTGGAGAAATATTTGCCGAAGATATTAGCCACTTCTTGCTTATCACATATTAATTGGTCATTAACTTTTATGTTAATGTTGGTATTTTTTATTACACTTTTGCCTATTCTATTGTTTATAATTTTCCATAAGGTTTTGCTTTTATTATCTGAGTTCATTATTTTTTCCGTATTGCGTTCTATTTTCATTTTCGATATTGAGTCATTGAATACTTTTTTGTGTTTTATAAGAGTTGAGTAATTCATTAGAGCCGGATTGCTTGGCAATATGATATAAGAATTTTAAGTTGTTATATTCACTCATAATGTTAGGGTCATAATGAGGTTTGGAGATTTTGGTTTTAATCTCTTTTTTTGGGCATGCAGCATTCATACACCACTGAATATGTGTCATAAATTCATTGTAATAGTCATCAATATTTTCGCATGACTGAAAAAAGATCGTATTGGTTAATGAAAATGATTTCGAAATTACTCATATTTTTTTCAGAAAGTATTCTTCTTAACCCTGTAGTGCTGCTGATGGAACCTTGAAAAGCACTTCTTATGTTGCAAGTAACTAATTGTCCTTTGTGGTTTGATATATGTAAGTCGATTGCACAACATTTACTATTTTTAATGTTAGTTACAATATAGTCAATAGAAGTACCAGAGCCATATCCACTGTTTATGTTAATTCTGGTCGGTTCATTGACAAGAGAAACAAGATTAAAAGAATTTAGTACATTAAACAACAGTTTGGTTTCAACTGTCTTTTTAATACTATCTACATTGAAATCGCCAGTTAGGATAATATTGTCAAATGAAGGGATAACAAAAGACAGAAATTCCGATAACTTTAATAAGAAGTTATGAAAGTTTTTTTTTTAGTGCCTGAAGGCTAAAATTAAACATACAAATATTGACGAAATTTGAGTGTCGGTATTTCAATAATCACAGGATAATATGCTCTCACCACATCCGACAAACCAAACCACTTCCTTCCATTTCACTCGTTTCCAGTTTACTTGACGCTACGTGATTACAGGAGGTGAACTGAACTCCATGAAAGGACGTCAGATGTTTCTCAAACGACTACTTTATGCTGGTAAATTGACTTCCTGCGAGGCTGCTATCAATCAAATCCCTCCAGGTTAAAGCTCTGGGGTAAACTTCGGAGTTACAACTCCATATTTAAACTTCACGAACAAAATTCTGGGGTAAAGATTCCAGCGTAAAAAGTTCCGGGGAAAAAGTCCCACGGGAAAAACTTCACACCTATATATCCCAGGATGAAGTTCAACAGGTCTTTTGCGGCAAGACAAAAACAATAGGCAATGACGAAAGTTGACCAACCGTAGAAGCAAGTGCCGGTTTAACACAGTGCTGCCCTCTGGCAGTCTTGCACGCATCATTACCAACTGTTCAATCAAAACGGATAATTACCCAATAACCATGAATTTGGCTCAACGTATGATCATTTAAACTCCCCATAACCCTAATAACTTTGGTATTAGTCGAAAATATTGGATCAATACTAATGACGTTTAAACTTGTTACATTGCCGGTTTCTACACGACTTTACGCACATCGCGACAAGTGAAACAAAAGATGTCGCCCGGTGTACAACTTAATATTTTATGTATGCATACAATAGAAGAACTCTGATTGCAGGCTGTGACTGAGTGAATGGAAGAAGGTGGCGGCATCCGGAAGGAATCTGTAAATTGTAAACACAAATAAAGGTGGGTTTACCCACTAGACGGTTGAGTAAAAACATACTAAATGTGCTGTCACCACATAGTTAAACTGCGACCGATTCTCGGTGCATAATTCAAGCAATTAATAACATTGGCGGGTTTAAGACCCTCTAAGCTACACATAAATGGAGAATTTAAAGCCATGTAGTGTTCAGGTTAAAGTGATTGCTACAGTACCAATCAGAAAATTATGCATGAGTTAGTCTATCTGTGTACATTAAAAATGCCATAGAGACCGGTAACTATAAATAAATAAATAAATAAACAGACGCCGTAAACAACCAAAGTAAAAACGGGTTTTATGGAACTGTGTTTGATTGTGTTAGTTTTGTGGTTAAAAGAGTGGAAAGTGATTCAGAAGACACTATCCCCTGTACTCCACCAGAAATAACTGAAAAAACAGAAGCACCAGCATCTAATTTACTACCACAGAAATCAAAAAGTTTTTATGATAAAGCGTACCAAAGTTTCATGGGCTGGCGCATTCAGAAAAAAACTAACTCGCTTTCTGAAAATGTATTATTAGCCTATTTTAGTGACTTAGCTGACAGATACCAATCTTCTTCATTATGGTCATTTTATTCCATGCTAAAAGCAGTTTTGAAAATAAAACACGACATAGAAATGGAAAAGTATGGAAAACTACGTTCTTTTCTGAAAAAGAAAAAAAATCTGAGCGAAAAAGGCCGAAACTTTGACACCAGAAGAAATTAATAATTTATAAAGGAAGCTCCTGATAGAGTTTATCTTTTACATAAGTAAGATTGCCAGATGCTAATTGTCTCAAATCTAACATATTAATTTATTTAAGGTCGCATTAATCATGGGAATTATGGATGCATGTCGCTCTAATGAGCTCTACGAAATGAAAATTGAAGACGTGAAAGATCTAAGTACAACATCATTAATAACTGTACCTAAAACGAAAACCAAAGTGATAAGAAGTTTTGTCATTACCGGTCAATTTTATGGGATTGTAAAAAAGTACATGGATCTTCGGTCCTCGCACGTGACAATAAGCTTTTTTTTTTTAATTACCAAAGAGGTGAATGCACCATTCCACGAATTGGAAAAAATAAGTTTACTGTACTTAGAAAACAAATAGCAACTTATTTGAATTTGCCAAATCCTGAAATTACGTGTTTGAAATATCACAGAGGCTGGAAGTTCTCACTCGTAGCTGAAGGATACATCGACCAATCTGTTAAAAATAAAATGATAACAGTCGAAACTATTTCAAAGCAAGTGAACAATGCTACGGCCGCTACTACTACAGCTGCTAGAATGGTTAATGCTGATAGTATTACTATCGTTGAAAATAGTGCTAATTATACTATAACACAAAATATGCCTTCATCAGTTCAGTTTATTAACTGTAGTAATATTAACTTACATTTTGTTGAAAAGAAATAAATAATTTAAAAATTAACATTTTTTATGCGTTTACATATTATGTATACCGGGTGATTCAGTTTGGTATTCGCCCCCCCCCGTATCTTTTTTATTTTAACAGAAAACTACAATAAACCATATATATTTGTAAATCGGTTGCCAAGCTCTATCGAATGACTTCTTTAAATCATCTCTTTGATCACATATGCCAAACTAACGATAGTCAACTTTTTTTTTCAAATGGTATGCTATACATTTTTTTGCCGATTGTTGTAGAGCTTCTCTTTCTGCATTCAACCATGTGAAAAAAGTATACACTTCCATAAGGAAAATTTCGAGAAAATTAATAAAATACAAAAAAACTTCACTTAAAGGTTTTGTTTCTGATTCAACATAGTTAGCCATGGAAACAATTGAATTTTGTCATTGTTAGTAATGTCAAATTGAAAATACTGTTTTTTGTGACTGTGTTATTCGTTTCTGTTTTATGTTATACTTCTAAATAGATTTACACAATGGTATCTTACACTAATGAAGAAAAATTGGACATGATATTAATTTATGGAGAGTGCAGAAAAAACAGTAAAGCAGCCAAACGTTTATATCAAGATCGCTTTCGGAATAGGCCGGTACCATTAGACAAAATGTTTGCAAAATTGGCAAGAAATATGACCGAAAGTGGAAGTTTTGAGAAAAAAAGATACGTTATTAAGCCCAGAACCGCACGAGATGAGGAACATACAGTTGCAGTTTTAGCCCGTGTTTTCATAGACCCGCATATTTCTATTCGTCAGTTAGCGACAGAAACTGATATTTCATATTCTTTAATTCAAAGAATTCTGAGAGACAATAAACTGCGACCATATAAAATACATTTACATCAGGGCTTGCTTCCAGGAGATTACGAGAGACGTCCAAATTTTGTAGCGTGGTTGGCAGTTGCTCAAGAAATGATTATATTAGATCGCATCATGTGGTCAGATGAATCCCGTTTCCATAATAATGGAATTGTCAATAGACATAACTGCCATTATTGGTCGCAGGATAATCCTCACTGGCTTCGGGAAACTAATTTCCAAAATATCTGGAGAATTAACGTATGGTGTGGAATTCTCAACGGAAAAATTATAGGACCAAAGTTTTACGAAGGCACGCTTACTGGAGAAAAATATCTACAATTTTTAAGAGAAGAGTTGTTAAATTTCATAGAAGACGTTCCATTACATATTAGGCATAACATGATATTACAACAAGATGGGGCACCGCCACATAATGCTATAATTGTAACGAATTACTTAAATGCAGCTTATCCAGATAGATGGATCGGAAATCGTAGTGAGGGAGTCAAGTGGCCTGCCAGATCACCGGATCTCACACCGTTAGATTTTTCCTTTGGCCATATCTAAAAGAAAGAGTGTAATTTACACCTCTAAATAATGTCGAAGATCTTAAAAATAAAATACAAACTGAATGCCGCAGATTAAATGTTGAAATTCTTCAACATGTATGTACCCAAGGCGTGATAAACAGAGGACGATTATGTTTAGAAGCGAACGGAGGACTCTTCGAACATATGAAGCAATAAATAATGTTTTTATTTTCTTAATTGTTAGTTAGTTTTCAAGTATTTTTAGTTTTTTTATTGGTAATTGTTATTTATTTTTAGTTGTTATTTTAATATTATTGTTGAGTGTTATTATCATTAATTAACTAAAGATATGACATTAAATGTTTGTTTATATAAAAATGAATTACATAATTATTTGAAAACAGAACTTTGTTTGGTCAAAACATTAAACTTTGTTTCGAAATTTTTACGCCTCATCAGTACCGTACACAATCCTCGGAGAAATCCCTCTATTTCGAATCTGATTTGCCTAGTTGGTACTAGTTACATTACTTACAATGTCAAAATTCAATTGCTTCCTTGGCTAACTATGCTGATTCAGAAAGAACCTTTGAATGACGTTTTATCACATTTTATTAATTTTTTCGAAATTTTCCTTATGTTGAAGAATGAATTTTAACATTTAATCTGCAGCATTCAATTCGTATTCTAGTTTTAAGATCTTCGACGTCATTTAGAGGTATAAAGTAAACTTTTTCTTTTCGATAGAACCAAAGGAAGAAATCTAACGGTGTTTAAAAACGTTTCTTTTTTTCTCAAAACTTCCACTTTCTCTCATATTTCTTGCCAATTTTACAAACATTTTGACTGATGGTACCGGCCTATTTCGAAAGCGAACTTGATATAAACGTTTGGCTACTTTATGTTTTTTCCGCACTCTCCATAAATTAATATCATGTCCAATTTTTTTTCATTATTGTAAGATACCATTGTGTAAATCTATTTAGAAGTATAACATAAAACAAAAACGAATAACACAGTCACAAATAACAGTATTTTCAATTTGACATTACTAACAATGACAAAATTCAATTGTTTCCATGGCTAACTATGTTGAATCAGAAACAAAACCTTTAAATGAAGTTTTTTCGTATTTTATTAATTTTCTCGAAATTTTCCTTATGGAAGTGTATACTTTTTTCACATGGTTGAATGCAGAAAGAGAAGCTCTACAACAATCGGCAAAAAAATGTATAGCATACCATTTGAAAATAAAAAGTTGACTATCGTTATTTTGGCATATGTGATCAAAAAGATGATTTAAGGACGTCATTCGATAGAGCTTGATAAACGATTTGCAAATATATATGGTTTATTGTAGTTTTCTGTTAAAATAAAAAAGATACAGGGGGGCGAATACCAAACTGAATCACCCGGTATATCACTATATTTTATATACAGGTTAGTCATATATAAAGTATAGTATACAACGCACTATAATGGCGCTTTTTCTAACTAAAAAAAATATATAAGACATGAGAATTTTAACTCGGATCTTGCAAATAATAAATGGACCTATTATAAGCAGCTAAGGAACTTAGTAACAGCATCAATAAGACGTGAAAAAAAGGCATATACAGATTTTAAACTTAGAATGAATGCAAGTTCTCGTGATTGGTGGAAAACAATAAACCAGTTGGGTGTACATGATTCTAATTTAAACAGTGATGCTCTACATAATTTTGGTACTTCAAACATGTTTAACAACCATTTCATTAATTCTGTGACGAGTACATCAGTTAGCAATGAGGACATTATTTTTTATGAAACTAATAAACTCCCAACTATATTAGAAGAAATTTAATGTCTTTAACACTGAACACCGAAAATATTTTGAATGCAGTTAATAAAATTAAATCTAATGCTGCTGGAGGAGATGGTTTCTCTTTAAATATGATTAAAATGATATTACCTGTTTGTTTGGATGCAGTTACACATATAATTAATTTCTCGCTACAATCTAAAACAGTTCCCTCTCAATGGAAAACGGCATATGTTATACCTCTACCGAAAAAAAGTGAACCCGAAACTTTAAATGATTTCAGGCCTATTAGTATTTTGCCAGTTTTTTCGAAAATATTAGAGAGGATTATTTATGATCAGCTAAAACAACATGTACAAACTAACGACCTGCTTCCTCATACCAAATCTGGTTTTCGTCTTGGTCATAGTACTGTTACAGCTCTGTTGGATATAAATGACGACTACTTAGCAGCTACAGATAAATCAATGGTAACTACAGCCGTTATGCTTGATCTTACAAGGCCTTTGATTGTCTCAACCATGAGATGCTTTTAGCAAAACTGCACTATATAGGCTTGGCATCAAACACTATAGCATGGTTTCGTAGCTACTTGTCACAGAGAATGCAAAAAGTTAAAGTACGTAACTTGCAAATTTCGGATAGTTTAGTTGTCAATTCGGGAGTTCCTCAAGGCTCAATACTTGGACCAATACTGTTTTCCTTATATCTGTCAGATTTTCCGAAAGTTGTAAAGCACTCCTACATTCGTTGAAGAATCCATGGCAAAAATTAACGAAGATCTTTTCAATATATCCATATGGTTAGATAGACGGGGTTTAAAACTTAACTGTAGTAAAACAGTTCTTATAACTTTCAGATCTGCCAGGAATACTTTTGAAGATAATCTTGTGCAACTATTTATAGACGGTGAGCAAATTGATAATAAAAATACCGTTAGAGTTATTTTCAATAGCCATTTAACTTTCAAAGAACATGTAACCAAAATTGTGCAGTCCTCTTTCGCTAAACTTAAATCTATTTATCAATTTAAACACGTACTATCTACATCCACAAAGTTAAGACTTTCAAATTCGTTAATTTTATCCAAAATTGAATATGCTAATGTCGTTTATGGCCCTTGTCTAACAGAAAGGGAGGCCTATCGATTACAAAAAGTTCAAAACTCATGTGTTCGTTTCTCGGTTGGTGTGCCCAGGCGTGAGCATATAACTCCTTATCTAAAAATGAATAATTTGCTTAATATGCATCAGAGATGGGAGCTCCATCTCATTTGCCTTGTTTACTGTGTTTTAAAAAATATTATACCTCAGAGATAAACTTAATTTCTAAAATCAACATCACAATGCTCATCTCAGATTCGTGGCAAATACTTTGCATATTCCTAGACATGTAACTACTCTCTTTAAATCATCTTTCTCATACTTAGCAGCGGATTTGTATAATAAAGTTGCCCAGCCTTTTGTGTCATTATCCTACTCTACTTTTAAGAAGAAAGTACAAATGTATTATCTTCAAAATTAAGATTAAGCTTGTTATCTTTCACCGACTTCATTATATTTACGTATGTACTAGTGATAGCTTCCTTTGTAATGTTCTTTCTTATCTTCTTTATATTTTAAGGTATTTTTTTAGGTATTTTTTATAATGGTTAGGTTAGGTTAGGTTAGATTAGGTTATAGTCGGATATAAATATCATTTTGTCCGTATTCTAATTTTTATGGATTTTATGACGATTGTGTTAATCAATTGATTATCTGTTAGGTAAGATAATGTACTGGCCCTGGTTGGCATTTATAGCAGCTTTGTGAGCTGACACCCCGCCAGGTTAAATAAAGGCATTTTTATTTATTTATTTATTTATTTATTGATTTATTTATTTATAATTACCTCGGATGGTTACAACACTTGCTCGCTGCGCTCGCTCGAGTTGTAATCTCCATTCTCAATAATAATAGCCTTCATTATAGCATCGTTGTATAATATACTATTATTACCATTAAAGCATTAGTGTGGTAATGAGATAGTAAAGTAACAGAAAACTATTTACTCGTATACTTATCAAGACAATATTTAAAACTCTACTTGTTACAAATGTTAACAGCGCATTCATTATAATTAGCAAAATGTATACCAGACGACGATAAGTTTGAAGAAGTTGAATGATCTAATTGCATTGAGGCCGAGATACGTCAGTTTTTGCGTTTAGGTTACTAAATATACAAATCTATATTTTTTTCTTCTTGAAATTTGGACTGGTTATTCTCCAATGCACATATTTTTTTTGTCTTTGCTATTTGAAAATATTCCAAAACTACAATTTTTAAAATTACATCGAATAAAGCGGTTTTGAGAACATAACGCACATTCTTAATTTTCTTAATTTTTATCGCGAAAAGGGAAAACCAACCTAACTTGAACAACTATCCTTATGTCCATGTACACAGCATTGTAAAATTTGTAATCTTACTAATCTTACCGATACAATAAAAAAAATTTCGCGATCAATATTTGAACTCGAGACGTCGTCCGCATCCTGAAAACAAAAGCGCTACTCAAAGTCAAAAACAAATTTATTATATATTAGCCAGCCAGACATCCACGATGCAAATCACCGCGGCAATTGAAAGGCTGGGCGGAACGAGGTCGGATTGTAAAAAAAATAATCTTAAAATAATTGGTATATGATGCAAAAGAAACATATGTGCTTCTGGATTGTTTTCAACTAGCTGAGACAAAAATATGTGTTGAAGAATAACTAGTCCAAATTTTAAGAAAAAATATAAATTTCCAAGAACTGGCATATCTCGGGCCCAAATGCAAGTAGATCATTATTTTTTTTTTTTTTAGAAAAATGTTAAATATTTCATCTGATTTTATAATGCGTTAGCCGTTTTTGATTTGATAAAAAAATCCATAGTTATTTGAATTTGTTTATAAATATAATTTTGAAAATTATAAACGAATGTCAAAAAAACGGTTTAAATGAAATATTTCTTCCTCTTAATACCATTGTAAAATACATGTAACAACCTACATGTAAAAAAAATTGCCCTCTTACGAGTCGATGCACTAAAACAATAAGCGATGGAAATTTCGAAATTATTATTAGTTTTTAGGCGTTTGAAAAAATATACTGCTCTAAAATTTGGCAAGGAGGTTTAGTTAAATAAAAGGCATAGTTTCACCAACTTTTTAAAATTGATGCATTATTATTATTTATTTCTTAAATTGCCAAAACAGGGAATTTTTGGTGGTTTTTATTTTCTTTACAAATTAACAAATTATCGAAAAGTTTTTTATAGGTCTAGTCTTATTCAACATTTTATAGCGAACAACAAATAGCAAAAAATTTCAATGTTGAAACAAGAATTGTGAAAATTTTACAAGAAGCAATAGACCGATTTAATCCAAGACTTCTCATAGCACTTATGTCTACAACATTAACAAATTAAAACAATAAAATTGCTGCAGCCAGAGTATTCCGTATTCACCTATTTTGATGCTTAATTTGACTCCACTAGTATGAGAAAAATTATTAAATTCATATGCGTGCGATTATAATGTTCTAATTACGTTTCTACCAAAAATAACTGTTATAACTCACCACTAAACGGATATTACCCGAACATCGTCCTTAGTTATTTATTAAATACTTGTATTTATTGAATAGAACAGACTAGAACGGAATAAAATATCATTTATTGACAGCATTATATGGGACATTTGCAGGAAGTCGTTATAAAATTATGTATATTAACTACATACTATATCAATATAAGCATGTAATAAAGTGTAATAATAGCTAACAGTAGAATGTAGAACACATAACAATATCATGTTTATTGATATAAAAGTGATAGAAAGTATATTATTAAAAAATAATGTGCCTCACATATATCATAGTAATATTAAAAAAAGTGTATACATAATAGGGTAAATAACAAATAGTAGTGTAAATAAAAGCACAAATATGATAATAAGCTGGAGAAAAAAACAAACAAATTTAAGGTGTCGCATACATGCTACAGTCTGTACATAGCGTTGAAAAATATTGTAGCATGTAAACTGCTTCTTCTTGCGGAACACCGCAAGATACTGGTTCCATACCACTCACTGTATTGCCAACTTTTACACATTGTGTCCTGTCGCTCAAATAGCTCTTCATTAGCCGATTCCCCTGAAACCCATCCTCTCTAGGGTTTGTAACAAACTTGAATGACTGACAGTATCAAATGCTTTTGCCAGGTCAACAAAGATGCATATAATCGGTTCAGAAATATTGACTGAGCTATATATTTTTGCGGTTAAATCAGCTATTGCATTCTACTTAATATCCAACATTTAATATGAAAATTAAACGTTAGATATAATATAATAATATATAATATAATTTATCTTTATTTATCCAAAAGATCACATACAAGGATATAGGACAAGTCAGCAAAAAAAAGCACATGCTTTCAAAATATTGTTAAAAATACTAAAACGCAGATGTAAAAAGACAAAATTGCAAAAATACAAAATTACAAAAAATATAAAAATACGAAAATTAAAAAAATACAGGAAACCTAAAATAAAATACAAAAATACATATATTAAGTGTATTGTTCTTGTTGATATTCTAGCGTGATCAAGCTTGAATCAATAGTTTGTGAAAAGAACGAATGGTTTCTTTGAAAGTTATCTGCTAAATACCCAAAATAATATTTTTCAATATTATTAATTTACTATACAGATCTTTAGCTTTTGTTAGACTAGGTAGAGTTTTATTATGTGTTGTGTTATAATTACATAACACATTGCGTTGTTGACATATTTTTGAGTTTCTGAGTAAATACGATAAATTTACGTTGGGACGCGCTGTGCAGGGTTGAGCAAATTAGATGGGATTTGGGATTCTCTAAAACTATGGCAGATAGACAAAAACCAATATAGGTGTCCTGAGCTCGATTTTCAAAAACGAACAATGGCACAAACCGCGATTGTCTATCTTTTTCGACTACCGAGCTACACAGCGTTTTTTGAAAATTGGCATTTTTGGATGAACTCTATATCTCAGTTACCAAGTGTCCATTCGAATATCGAGTAACACATTCTTAAGGCACCTTCTTGAGTAGAATCTACTTTAATCTTTGATAATAAACTGCCAATTTGCACGAGTTATATTAACTAGGGGCAACTTAGCTTGAGAAAAAATTTTTAGATAAAATTTAAAGCACGAGTGGTATTTGAGGAGAATATTTCACGAATAAATAATTCATTAAGTACATCTTCAATATTATGTTTTCTCATTAATTGCCTTCAGACGTTTTCTTGTCACTTTTTAGAGTTTACTGACCTTCATTTTCAATTTCCTCATTAATTTGATATACCGAAATATTTCCAAACCGACTCATATTGTCAAAACAGCAAATCTGAAACAAACGCAGTAGAAACAATGGAGATTCCCTATATTTTAAAATAATCTAGTGACGTTTCTATGGCAACAAGTAAATAAAACGAACCCTTGGAACCTTAGATATTATAACATATAAACTGGCTTAACACCTTTCAGGCGTTTCTGAGGTGCAATATGACGAGGAACGATAGAGAGAGCACTACATCTTTAATATGGGAGCACTACTTTATTCCCGATGTCCCGCCTATTTATTACTAAACACTCATGGTTCCGAGACTGACATAGAGAGCGCCATCTAGCGCTGCCGCTACTAGAGTTATATTCCATAATAATTGTTCATTGATTCATATTTACGTATTTAATCGTTATTTTTAACTTACGAAGTTTACAAATTATGTTGAGGTTTGCTTCGTTAGGCAGAGTGAATTTTAAATACAACAAATTAAAATATTGCACAGCTTTGATTCAACTAGTTACTTTTTGATAGATTACCGTATGTAAGTAGGTACCTAGGTACATTTTTAGTTTGTTTCCAGAGCGAATGTGTTTACTTGACATTTATAATAAATGATTTGCTTAACTTTGTGACTACGTTATTGAGCTATTGAAAGCTGTGCTTGACTTGTTCCTGTATTATGAGCTAGGTATATTAAGTACAATCTTTGTATATTATTGTTATCTGATTGAAAAGTAGGCAAATTCAAATAGTTACAGATAGGCAAGGGTTATAGCCTATATATTTCAGACAGGCTTCTCTTTGGAACTGACGATTGTTTACTATATATGTGGTGTGTTTATGTTTGCTAGTACACAATACAATATTACAATTTACAAGGTAAGTTAACAATTAGTAATAAGCTAGAGAAGATATTTATAGATAAAATTTAAAAGCGTGAGTTGCCCTATTTGCCGAAAATATTTCACGAAACAAAACGTCAAAAAATTATCGCAGTATTTGCCGCTGCAGCGACATAAAAAATTAGAGCGATAAATTTTGCATGTTGGTACTGTCAAAAGCCGATCTAGCTTGAATTACCACTAATAATGACATTTGATTGGTGCAATGTTGTGAAAAAACAGGCTCTCATTGGCTATAGCGTTAATGAGTGAAATAATCTCTAGAAAAAGTGGTTAATTTTCGAAAAACTTGATATATTTTTGAGGAAGTTATGGAAAATTAGCGGGTGCCCCATTATATTTTGACTATTTTTAAACCTACATAACTTTTGAAGTAGTTGAGACAATGAAATGTGGTTTCCGCCAGTCTTCTAATTTTGATAAGTTATTTTCCTGAGTATCCTTTTTTTTTTGTTCACTTCCGGTTTGACCGGAAATGACATAGCGTATTTTCGGGGATAGGGCACCTTTGTTATTTCAAATGGAACACCTGTATATTTTTCCGCAGTTGGAAAGCCCATTGTTTCCCCTTTCCAAAAAGTTCATACCTATTTGTCATGAAAATTATACTTTATAAGCTTTTAAAGTGAATACTGCGTTTTATCGAAATGCTACGAAAAAAATAATGATTCAAAGTAGACTATGGAAATAAAAGACAACGAGAATCGAGCTCAGGACACCCATTATCCATCTAGTTTTAGAGAAAACCCCAAATCTCATCTAATTTGGTCCACCCTGTATTGTTCTTGTTAATATACTAGCGTGATCAGACTTGGGTCATAGTTTATGAAAAGAACGAATGATTTCTTTGAAAGTTAGCTACTGAATACCCAAAATGATATTTTTCAATATTTATTAATTTAATGATTAGAGAATATTATTTAGGTATTATGCAAATCACAACTTACACACTTTTTATTTACCTAACTAGTATATTAGCGTGCCCAGATTAGGGCAACAATATACAGAAAGTAGGTATTTTCATAATAAATAAAAAGTGTGTAAGTTGTGATTTGCATAATACCTAAATAATATTCTCTAATCATGATAAAAGCAAATAAATAAAAAATAATTAATTTTATTAATTTGCTATAAGTAAGTATTTACTATATTTACTATAAGTAAGTCTTTAGTTTTTGTTACACTAGGAAGAGTTTTATTATGTGTTGTGTTATAATTACATAACAAATTGCGTTAGTGACATATTTTTGAGTTTTTGAGTAATATAATAAATTTACGTTGGGACCTTGTACAAAATGCCCTCGTTTGTCTTGTCGAAGAACGCTCTCTATTAATCGAATCACTCTGGAGGTATCCTGGAAAAATTAATTTAGGAAATAATTTAACCAACATCTCTAGTGCAATTTTAAGGCTTTCTTCATATTTATTCATGAGCAATGTCCTCCCAATTTATGAAATACCTACCTTTTACGATCACTTAATATGTATATATGCCGTAAAATGAAATGGTAATATTCGTATTTTAAATAATCATCCCAAACTCATAAAATTACTTATCTAGTAATTTGCATTTAGGATGTAACTCATTCTAATGAATGCCGTAATAACATTTTTGAGACAAAGCACAGTAAATTTTATAGCATATTTTGAACTGATATTTCATGATATTTAATTTACAATAAACGTTGCGAGACATTTACGTAATTGTCAAAATCTTGTATATTAAAGTTTGCCGACTATTTTCTGCTTACGTCAGTGATTTCAGACATGGGTATACAGTGTGACCTGTTTGAAATGGGAGCATCTCTGTAATAACCTTTTTTTTTCCAACCAATAGCCCAGTCAATGAATGTTCAATAAGGGGGAATGTTCAATAAGAGGGAAATGCCGAGATCACAATTTTTGACTTGAGAGCTGTGTTTGGACTATTTAGGATGTAAACATACCGAATATCCCCGAATGTAGGAGGTGGGGGGGGGATACAGGGGGGCACGAAGAAGGTCCCGGTTTTTGGTTTTTCGCTCATATTTCGAAAACGGTTAGCCCTAATCAAAAAGTGGTTATATGCAAAATTAAAGCTGACTAAATTTTCTACAATAATGTTTCTATTAATTTGTTTCGTATCTGTTATGATCCAGTAATGAATTGTATATCTTTTGACTGTATTCTAACTTTATTATAAAGGGCATAGCAGGATAAGCATGTGTTAGGTGCTCCCGCACCAATCGGGTCGAAATTTTTAGCACAAGTTCATAGTACTGTTAGATGAAATTTCCCAAAATATTATTTTTGGAAAACCATTTTTACGGGAGTTATGGGGGTAAAAAGAAAAATGAAAAAAAATTTTTTTCTCGAGAACGGATAAACCGATTTTCATGAAAAAAATATATGTTATGGCTTTTGATGGTGCAAATGTGGAAAAAAATTATTGAACCCATTTGTCGAAAAAAAGTGGTGAAAAAATTTTTTCAAAATAAAAAAAAATTTTTTTTAGGGGATGTTCCCAGAGGCACACCCACCATTTTCTTCCAAATAAATGCTTATATGCCCCTTTAAAACATATCCAATTTTCAAAGCGATCGGAAGGGTACAACATACTCAAAATTGATAATCATTGGCAGACTGCGGGCGGCGCGTAGTCTATGTAATGAAGCACGACTTTTTTGTAAATATTTCGTGCAAAGACGAGATTACCTTCTCCCCCTCGTTTTCGAGGGTGCTGAACACGATGCAAGTGGTGGGAGAAGTTTTTGACCGCCGCAACCCCCTGCAACATTTTTGAAACATTTTTTCAAAATAAATTTTTTTTATGGGATGTTCTTGAAGAATGAAGACTAAGAAAAGTCTCATCAATATAGAGTAACCTGATTCGTGAGAGGCAGGAGGACTCACGCAAAAAAGTCAACCCGAATTGTGAGAGGCAAGGGGACTCACAATAACCAAGCACCTCGACTAATGAGAGGCAAGGGAACTTACAATAAACAAGCGCCCCGACTAGTTAGAGGCAAGGAGACTCACGATAAATAAACACCCCGACTCGTGAGAGGCAAGGGGACTCACAATAAACAGGCACCTTCACTAGTGAAAGGCACTGTAACCTCCTCGTAGTGGACTTTGAAAACTAGTTCTTTCGTAGGCTGACTGCGGACGTCATCCTTGCAGAATCTTCAGATTTTCAAACTAGATTTTGTTTGACCCCACAGTTGACGTCAGAGAATTTTTGCACCACACTTCTTGAAGTTTGATACTGATTTAAATGGTAGGGTTGTAATGGCCGCCAGTGACCGTTGTAGTAAGATGTAGTAATAAACCGCTAGTCTATGTAATAAAGGCAGAAATAATGTAAATATTTCTTGCAAAGACGAAATTACCTTCCTCCGTCCGTTTTCGAGGGTGTTGAACACGATGCAAGTGGTGGGAGAAGTTTTTGACAGCCGAAAACCTCCTGAAACGGCCGTCCCTCTTATGGATCTCTTTATGTTTTCTATACGGGTCTGGAGAGTCTTTTATAAACTGGTTATACTTGAAATAACATGGAAGATGGTTATAGAGTAAGTTGAGTCCAGACAGCAGGCCTAGGGGGTTAATTAAACCCTTCCGAGGAGTGGAAAATCATTTTTTATCAAATAATTCGGGTTCAAACGCGTTTCCCCCGTTTTTGGGCTGATCACGGGAAAAATATTCATTTTTAGCTCCAACCCCTCTTCATCTCTCAAACGGTGAGTGAGAGGTGATTTCTGCCCATTTGAGGGGGTTGGAGCTAAAAATAAATATTTTTCCCGTGATCAGCGACCCCAAAAAAGGTATTTGAACCGAATCATTTGAAAAAAAAAAACTACACCTCTCAGGAGGGTTTAATCAACCCCCTAGGCCTGCTGTCTGGACTCTACTTGCTCTATAACCCTCTTCCATATTATTTCAAGTATAACCCGTTGATAAATCACTCCCCAGACCCGTTTATATATGAAAACATAAAGGGATCCATAAGAGGGATGGCCGTTTCAGGGGGTTGCGGCGGTCAAAAACCTCCCACCACCTGCATCGTGTTCAGCACCCTCAAAAACGAAGGGGGGGGGGAATCTCGTCTTTGCACGAAATATTTACAAAAAAGTCGTCTTATAATGCTTCATTACATAGACTACGCGCCGCCCGCAGTCTGCCAATGATTATCAATTTTGAGTATGTTGTACCCTTCCGATCGCTTTGAAAATTGGATATGTTTTAAAGGGGCATATAAGCATTTATTTGGAAGAAAATGGTGGGTGTGCCTCTGGAACATCCCCTAAAAAAAAATTTTTTTTTATTTTGAAAAAATTTTTTCACCACTTTTTTTCGACAAATGGGTTCAATAATTTTTTCCCACATTTGCACCATCAAAAGCCATAACATATATTTTTTTCATGAAAATCGGTTTATCCGTTCTCGAGAAAAAAATTTTTTTTCATTTTTCTTTTTACCCCCATAACTTCCGTAAAAATGGTTTTCCAAAAATAATATTTTGGGAAATTTCATCTAACACTACTATCAACTTGTGCTAAAAATTTCGACCCGATTGGTACGGGGGCACCTAACACATGCTTGTCCTGCTATGCCCTTTATTTTAAATTGAAAATAAATTTTAATAATCATCGTAGAAAAAAATTTCTTGTACAGATATCCGTTTCACAGCAGACTGAACTGAAATATCGAATAAAAAATGTCTTTGCTTCTGTAAGTGTGTGTGTGTGCGTATATATCTATGTGTGCGTGTATACCGTTTCTTGTAAAAACGATAACTTCTGTTAAACTTCAAATATTTGATTTCAGTTTGGAACATATGTAAAACAGCATATTACCATAATCTCTATTGAAATTGGGCCATATCTGTAATACATGGTAATAACCAGAAGCCTACAAACTCTCATACGTAAAATACGTTTTATTTTAATTTCAGAGCAAAATATTACTAAGCATACAAAAATAAGAAGATGTATAGGATTTCTAAACCGCAATATACCGGGTGTATGTTAGGCAAACCAACTTTATTTATATCAGTGTTATCCTAAAATTTGGAACATGGTATTTTTAATAACATTATTATGAAGTGAGAATTGTAGGCCTCTGGTTATCACCATGTATTACAGATATGGCCCCATTTCAATAGGGATTATTGTAATATGTTGTTTTACATATGTTCCAAATTGTTATCAAATATTTTAAGTCTATTTTAAGAAGTTATCATGTTTACAAGAAGCGGTATACACGCACACATAGATATACATGCACACACACACTTACCGACGCAAAGGCATTTATTATTCGATATTTCAGTTCAGTCTGCTGTGAAATGGATATCTGTACAAGAAATTTTTTTCTACGATGATTATTAAAATTTATTTTCAATTTATAATAAATTTATAATAAAGTTAGAATACAGTCAAAAGATATACAATTCATTACTGAACCATAGCAGATAAAAAAAAATTAATAGAAACATTATTGTAGAAAATTTAGTCAGCTTTATTTTTGCATATAGCCACTTTTTGATTAGAAATATGAGCGAAAAACCAAAAACCGGGACCTTCTTCGTGCCCCCCTGCATCCGTCGGTTGACCTCCATCACCTCATATCAAGGTCGTTTGAACGTTAAAGTAAGAATAGGAGGTGAAAAAAATTGGAAAAAATGTATACGAATGCTCACCTGCCTACTTATTTTCTGTTTATCTGTCTGCCTTTATACCTGCACACCTGTTTGTTTGCTTGCTAGTCTGTATTTAACGTCCGCCTGCATTTTCTCTCTGTCCATCTATCTGACGTCCTGCCTTTCTACCTGCCTTTCTGTCGGTAATTCTGTCTATCTTCCTGTCTGACTAAATGTTTCTATCTTTGTGTTTTTTTGCCACCCTCCGTCTTTTGACTGATAAAGTTCTCCTTCCACCTTTGCATATAAAATTAATTCTAGCAAAGCAGTTTGTCAAGGCAATGAGTCGAGTTAAAAGTCCTGCTTTTATGTATATTTTTCAAGCATTACCTCATCTTACTGATGCAAAAATAAAAGAGGGCGTCTTTACTGGCTCAGAGATAAGAGAACTGCTAAAAAATGATGAGTTTGAGAGAAGAATGAATGGCAAAGAGAAAGCAGCTTGACAAAGTTTCAGAGAGGTGACAAAAAAGTTTCTTGGAAATAATAAAGACCCCGAATATAAAAATATTGTTGAAAAAATGGTCCAGAATTTCAAAGGAGTAGGGTGTCTTATGGATCTGAAACTTCATTTTCTTCATTCTCATCTTGGTTGGTTCCCAAAAAATCTGGGAGCTTTTAGTGAAGAACAAGGAGAATTATTGCACTAGGACCTGAATGACTTTGAACACAGATATCAAGGTGTTTGGGGGAAGAATATGTTAGCAGACTATTGCTGGAATCTAAAGAGAGACACAAATAAAGCACATAAAAGAAAAGCAATTCGAAGATCATTCTAGGAACAACGTAAGCGTTCTCACCTGAATTTCGATTAATACACTTATGCTGAGAGAAGCGAATTGATTTGATGAAGGCTAGCAAAAATTTTTTTTTAATCTAGTTTTTGTACAATCATGCAATATTGAGACAGAGACTGGTAGGCAGAAAGATAAGAAGACAAACTGACAAGGAGACAGACAGACTGTCAATGGACATTTAAACGGAGGGTGGTAGAAAAACAGACAGATAGAAACATTTAGTCATTTAGTCAGACAGGAAGATAAACGGAATTACCGACAGAAAAGCTGGTAGAAAGGCAGGATGTCAGAGAGATGGACAGAGAGAAAATGCAGGCGGACGATAAACACAGACTAGCAAGCAAGCAAACAGGTGTGCAGGTATAAAGGCAGACAGATAAACAGACAATAAGTAGGCAGATGAGCATTCGTATAAATTTTTTCCAATTTTTTTCACATCCTATTCTTAATTTAACCTTCAAATGACCTTGAAACTGACGTGATAGAGCTTAACCGACCTCGGCATCGAAACCTATGTGTGAATTTTTTCAGATTTTTTCAGCCACCTTTTCTTAGTTTGACCTACAAATGACCTTGAAACTGACGTGTGAATTTTTTCAGATTTTTTCAACCACTTTTTCTTGGTTTGACCTTCAAATGCCCTTGAAACTGACGTGATAGAGCTTAACCGACTTCGGCATCGGAATCAACGACCCTAAAAACCCCTGAGTACATAGGTAGAGTCCGGTGTATTTTTTCAAACTAAATGTTGACCTGTGTTATCTACACTGGTGCAGTAGTTCAGACTGTGTGAACAAATCTAAAGTCAAATCCAATTGACGTTTTTAAGTTATATTTCTTTTTATTTTAGCGGCATAAAGTTATGGATAAATCTAAGTGGTGTTTTGTGCCGCACTGTATAAATAATACCACCAATTCACCGAAAAAACTTTTCTTCAGTGTTCCAGTAATGAATGGTGAACGTAAAAATGGTTAACCGTTTTTCTAATATTCGCGAAAATATAACACATGAACTCAATAGGTATTTATTTACCTTCGAAACAAAGGAATTCACTTATAAGGAAAAGTTTATATAGTAAAGTAACAGCGGAAATTTGTCATGATATATAAATCGCTGTCACATATTGGTGAATTTGAGTGTATCGAAGGTAAATCCCTATTGGGTTCATTTGTTTTATTTTCGCGAATTTATAATCAAAACTATAGCTGTAACGTACCTCGCGGCTTATGCACCTCTAACCTCTGCAATGCTAAAACGATCATCTCGTTTTAAAAATTCGCTGATCATAAATATATCTATAGAAGGTAGAATTAGCTTTTGTAAATCCTGCCTCAGTCATCTTGAAAGAAAATAAATTAGTCTGGCTGCCAAATAAGGATTTTTACCCCAACCTGGAAGTAGGGTATAGTAAAGGTTTTTTGGCTAATGCCAAAATGTAATCTGGGGCAATCTGAATCTTTTTTGGCAAGGCGATCGGATGTAATTCCATTTTATCCTCGTCAGCCTGCCACCCGTATTGAGTGGCATCTATATTTGGTCAAAATAAATTCATTACAGGCAACCACAAAAATGTTTGGAAATGTGCCCTTTTACGTTTTCTTGAAAACCTTCAGTAGTTGATGGAAGAGCGGAGAATGGCGGTGCTTTTAGTTGGGCTTGTCCGACTTTTTTAGTCTAACATCAGTCGTTTTGCTAGTATTGTTTATTCCATAACACGAAGCTACAAAAATTGTAAATTCTTGAAAAACATCCTCAATATTGCTGTTTAATCGACCCAAATGCGTTAAAATCCGACCATCCGTTAAACATTTAATGTCCTGCAAGTCTGTTATTTTACAATAACCACCCTATTTTGAGATACATTAAATGAAAAATAACGCCCTAGGGCGTTATGAATATCTATAACGCCCTAGGGCATTATAAAATTATAATACAACCCAAAACAAGCAAATTATGATAGCGTTATTGACAAACAAAATGCGTTGCTATGCAACGGCGGCGTTTACAAACAATTTTGATTTTTACTCTCTTTTAAATCAAATCGTTCTGAACATAATAGATGTCAAATTAATAAATCGAAATGTCAAAAAAAAATTCGAATTAAATAACAGACTTGCAGGACATTAAACGTTGAAGGCACCACGGGTGTTATAGGATAATGACGCCCTCGGTCGACGTACACTCCCTCGGGCCAGAGGCCCTCGGGATTGTACACTGCCGACCTCGGTGCGTTATTATCCTTATAACACCCTTGATACCTTAATAACTAGTTTGTTCTAGTGTTCTGATCTAACTTTTCTTAAGTGTTTTGACGTGCTGAAGCTAATTTTAGACAAACAATTTTTTTCTATCGTGTCAATTTTTCTCTACCATCTTTTTTATCTCCTGAAAAGGCAAAAAAAAGGTCTTGTGCTACGATTCTGATCTAACTTTTCTGAAGTATCCTGACGTGCTGAAATCAATTTTGGGTCAAAAAAATATTTTATTGTGTCAGTTTCCTTCTGTCCTGAAGAGGGCAAAAAAGTTACTATTTGTTCACAGGTTCTGATCTAACCTTTATGAAGTGCTTTGAGGCGCTGCACAGTGGTCCCAAATGAACATTTTTTTTTTAAATTAAAGCTTACCGAAATTCCAACTAATCCTCGGAGCCCCGAATTTTGAAAAAAAATTGCCTTTTATATTATAATATAAAGTATATACAGGGTGGACCATTAGTAATAGGCCATAGTTCAAGGGTAGATTCTTTGTACCAAAATATGAGGATATAACCAAACATGCTTTAGTAAATTGTTGCTGTGGAAAAAGATACAGGGTGTCAAGATTGTTATTTTTTTTTCTTTTTTTTGCAATATCTCAACTACCTCTTGACCGATCTTCTCCCAATTTGGTAAGGAAACATTTTTTAAGCCAAAAACAAATAATTTATGTATTACATCACGCTAATCAGTGGAGGGCGCCTCATGAGCTATACCTGATGATGAATATCCTTTTCTCTTTCTTTTTCACGAAACGTAGTGGCACTTTTGACTAGAAAATCTCATGCAGGAGTCATTTCTACGTAAGAAAAAGGTACACTTGATAAAACTTGATAATTTCAACCGTTTTCTAGAAAACTACCGCATAGATCTCAAAAATTCTTTGAAAACAAACCCAATTGACGATTTGCACGAAAGAAAGTTTGATAAAAAGTGTCTAGATTGGTATCACCGTAATTCACTGCACATGTTGACCAACTCATCTAATTTCCAAACTTTGCAACAATTAAATACCTATAATATAATAATCATAACATTGTTTTCATTATTTTTAATGTTAAACCTACTTCCATTGAATATAAATCATCTTTATTAGGTTGTTTCGAAGTCTACAATGTTTAAAAAATGTCGAATTATGCACTTTGTCAATCACTGCTGCCAACTCTTCTAAACATTTTTTAAATATTGTAAACTACGAAACAACCTAACAAATATGATTTATATTCAGTGGAAGGAGGTTTGACATTAAAGATAATGAAAACAATGTTCTGATTATTATATTATAGGTATTTAATTGTTGCAAAGTTTGGAAATTAGAGGAGTTGGTCAACATGTGCAGTGAATTACAGTGATACCAATCTGGACCCTTTTTACCAAACTTTCTTTCATGCAAATCGTCAATTTGAAAAGGAAAAATTATATTTATTGAAGTGGGCTTTGGCGATGTTATTTACGTACAATTTCATTAGTTTGACATTTTTATAGAACTAAGACGTCGCTAAAGTACACGTTTCAATAAATACAATTTTTTCTTTTCAAATTGGGTTTGTTTTCAAAGATTTTTTGAGATCTGTGCGGCAGTTTTCTCGAAAACGGTTGGAATGATTAAGTTCAATCTAGTGTATTTTTTTTACGAAGAAATGACTCCTGAATGAGATTTTCTAGTCAAAAGTGCCATTACGTTTCGCAAAAAAGAAAGAGAAAAAATATGCATCATCAGGTATAGCTCGTGAGGCGTCCTCCACCGGCTAGCGTGATGTAATATATAAATTATTGTTTCTTAGCTTAAAAAAATGTTTTCTTACCAAATTGGTAGAAGATCGGTCAAGAGGTGGTTAGGATATTGCAAAAAAAAAGAAAAAAAAATACAATTTTGACACCCTGTATCTTTTTCCACATCAACAATTTACTAAAGCGTGTTTGGTTATATCCTCATATTGTGATCCAAAGAATCTACCCTTGAACTATGGCCTATTATTAATGGTCCACCCTGTGCCGGGTGATTTCTTTAGTTGGTACAGCACCTTTTCCTCGCTTATTATTAAAGATAGAATTTTGAAATTTTGGAGGCGTACTTAGTAATATTTTTTGCATCTAATCGCACTTTTTAAATTTTTCTGCTGTTTCCCGTTTAACCGAAAGTGACGTCAACTTTCGATTTTCAAATGAAACACTATAGTTTTTCTTTTGGATTTCAAAACTAGATTTTTTTCTAAGTTTGAATATGTAAAAAAAAGTATTAGGTTAGAGAGGAAAGTTTTTGAGATAATGCGATTTTAACATTTCAGATGTTGAGAAGCACTAAAAATCGAGTTATCTATGGAATGATTTTGTGGCAGATTAAAATTGCCGTCAAAACGCGTAGTAGGCGCATGTCAAGTCAATAGAAGTTTGCGTTGTCGTCTTTGAATTCAGCGCAATAAAAAACAAACAAAATAATAAACATTATTATTTCAAATAGTGACAAAAATTTAAACATGAAGCTGCAATAACAAGGAAATTATCACAAATAATTTTCAAATAAGCCACCATTTTGATCTAAACACTTTTCAACACTTTCTCTTGTGTTTTCAATAAACTGGGGGTTCATCTCTTGGCAGATTTTATGAATTCGTGCTTCCAAAGCCGCTCTTGTTTCGCGTTTGAATTCATAAACTTTATCTTTAATGTGACCCAATAAAAACAATCCGATCGATTGAGATCCGGAGACAAAGGTAAATTATCTAGATAATTTTCTTCCAAGAAAGGCAATATGTTTTAGGAATAAAACGCTGCATTGAAATTTTGATCATAAGCAACAGGTCCAATCAGTTGGTTGTTAATAAGCCCAACCCAAACATTGAACTTTCAAACTATTTGAAATTTGCTGGATTTAGTTAAGTGTAAGTTAACCGTGGACCAGTAATGTGCGTTATGTCGATTGAAAATGCCATTATTGGTAAAACTGGCCTCGTCACTCCAAATTATTTTTCGCCAAAACCCCGGATCTTCTTGATTTTGTACCATGAACCATTCGCAGAACGCAGTTCGTCTGGGAAAATCTCCAGGAAGTAACTTTTAATGTATCGAGTATTTGTAAGGATGCTGCCCGTATCGTTTCAATATTTTCTGGATGGAGGAATATGGTATGTCAAATTGCACTTCTATTTGACGAATTGAAACACCTGCATTTTCCGTAGCGGCCAATAGAATATTTAATTCATTATCCTCTTACCTCGTCACATAGCAAGTTCTGTTTCGTTTCACTTTAAATTGTCCTGAAGTTCTTAAATGTGTATTTTTTTTTTAATCGACAATCAAGTCTTCTTTTCTCGGGATATTCTGCATTGAAACTACGTTGGTAAATATCTTTGACCATTTTAGTTAAAAATCATAAGGATGTTAAAGGAATCTTCGTTTGTATAATCATTTTCCATTTTTTTCACTATTTCTTTGTGAACTGGCGCCAGAAAACTTTGAAATGCTAAATTCAAAGACGACAACGCAAATTTCTATTGACTCGACATGCGCCTACTAAGCATTTTGACGGCAATTTTAATCTGCCACAAAGTCATTCCATAGGTAACTCGATTTTTAGTGCTTCTCAACATCTGAAACGTTAAAATCGCATTATCTCAAAAACTTTCCTTTCTAACCTAATACTTTTTTTACATATTCAAACTTAAAAAAAATCTAGTTTTGAAATCAAGAAGAAAAACTATAGTGTTTCATTTAAAAATCGAAAGTTGACGTCACTTCCGGTTAGACGGGAAAGAGCAGAAAAATTTTAAAAAGTGCATTAGATGCAAAAAACGTCACTAAGTATGCCTGCAAAATTTCAAAACTCTATCTTTAATAATAAGCGAGGAAAAGGCGCTGTACCAACTAAAAAAATCACCCGGTATATAAAAATATAATATATAGGTTAAATGCCAAAAAAAAAATGGCTAGAGAGAGTAAATCTTGTCGGAAATTAATAATTTTTTTTTTAATTAAATAAAGCTTACCGAAATTCCAACAGATCTTCGGAGCCCGAATTTTGAAAAAAAAAATCCTTTTTTATTATATTAAGTTAAAGGGAAAAAATGTTTTGTCCTTTAACTTAATATTACAAAAAATGAATTTTTTTTTCAAAATTCAGGCTCCGAGGATTTGTTGGAATTTCGGTAAACTTTAATTAAAAAAAAAAAAAATTAATTTCCAACAATATTTACACTCTCTAGCCATTTTTGAACCAAAAAACTCAATTTGGGACCACTGTGCGGTGGGGCCAATTTTGGACACGAAATGTTTTTTCTGTCATGCCCGTTTCCCTTTTCATCCCATCCCTTTTATCCCCTAAAAAGGACAAGAAAGGCCTGGTCCTTAGGTTCTTACTAAAATTTTTTTTAAGTATTTTTGGAGAGAAAAAAAATAAGTGGAAAAAGAGGTGGTAGAGGAAAACTGACACGATACAATTTTTTTTTTCCAAAATTGGTTTCAGCGCGTCAAAATACTTCAGAAAAGTTAGATGAGAATCTTGGGGCAAGATCTTGTTTTTTGTAGAGCTGTACAATTATATCCATGAACTAATGTTATACGTATTACATTATTGGATAAAACAACTGTCACTTTTGGTTTTGTCAACGATAACACAGCTCCAAAATAAAAAAAGTGATCTGTTCCTGGAACTCCATTGGGTGATCTATGTATTTCGATGTGCTGAACACGAATCAGTTTAGCTCCATCACCTGCCATTTTTTTGTAAATCGCAAAAATAACCTAAAAAAAACCTCATAATTTAGGTTATTTTCGGGATTTACTAAAAATTGGTGGGTGATGGAGCTAAACTGATTCGTATTTAGCATGTCGAAATAGACGGGGTTTACCCAATAGAGTCCCAGAAACAGCCCACTTTTCATTTTTTTGTGTGTGTTTGTTTGTCTAATATATTTGCATACGCGGTTTTCTATAAAATGGCGGAGGATCCGGTGATATTCATATACAGTGTGACCCATTTCAGTTATTGGTCATCCAATTTCAACCAAATTTGGATCGGTATCAAAAATATTTTAATATTTCTTTTTTGAGTAAAACAAAACTTATTTCAGTCAATGGCGTGCATTTTTATTAAGAAAAAAAGGATCGATTTTTCGAGAAATCATATTAGGCATTTTCTTGTTAAAAAATTAGTGCAATATTATTGATCAGCATGCTGTAGAACCGCTACATCCAGAATTTAACAATATTCTGATTTTTGGTTTTCTAATGACGGTCCCCTTAAAATTACCTATTTTAAACATTAAATAATCAATAAATTGGTAACGAAATTTCTTTTGAAAAAAAGTCATTCTTCATTTTCTCTTTAAATTCATTTTTTCTACTATCCCATATCATCGAAACCTTCAAATTTCGAAGGCCAGGAATTTTCATTGAAAAATTTTGGGTCATCAGACCTGTAAATTATTCGGGCATTAAGAATTACCGAATTTGAAAGTATCGATGGTATGGGGGGGTAGAAAAAATGAATTTGAAAAGAAAATAAAGAATGACTTTCTTTCGAAAATAGATTCGTTACCAATTTATTGATTATTTAATATGTTTAAAATAGGCTATTTTAAGTGGGCCGTAATTCTAAAATTAAAAATTAAAATGTTGTTAAATTCTGAATATAGCATGCTGATCAATAATATTGCATTAGTTTTTCAACAAAAAAATGCCTAATAAGATTTCTCGAAAAATCGACCACTTTTTTCTTAATAAAAATGTACACCACTGACTGAAGTAAGTTTTGTTTTACTCGAAATATAAATATTAAAGATCTTTGACACCGATCCAAATTTGGTTGAAATTGAATGACCAATAACTGAGTTACGAAGGTGTTTCCACTTGAAATGGTCACACTGTATAACACAGGCACACACAAAAAAAAATTGTATGTTTCTGGGACTCCATTGGGCAACCCCCATGTATTTCGACGTGGTGAATACGAATCAGGTGTTCGTTTACACCAATTTTTAGTAAATCCCGAAAATAACCTAAATTATGAGGGTATTTTTTAGGTTAAAATGGTGGATGATGGACCTAAACGGACACCTAGTTGCTCAGTACGTCGAAGTACATAGGGGTCACCCAATGGAGTTCCAGGAACAGGTCACTTTCTTTATTTTGTGGAGCTATGTTATCTCACCTAATCGCGGACAAACTGTACAAATCGTCAAATTCCTCGACAACAGCCACACAATATCTAGGTTACTTAGATTTCTGGGGATTCCGTTGATGAATCAAAAGGCGGTTGGAAGACATTAAAAGACAGACTCTATGTCCGATAACAATTGTTAGGTACTTATTTTTATTTCATGTTATTTACTTTGGTTAAAAGCAGAATTCCCTTTGTAACTTTTTCTTCCTGTCTCGTAGTCATCCAGATAATGGATAGCCAATTTAAGGTCACCGGTCTGTTTCTATACAAAATCATTTTGTTACCAACCTAATGAAAGACTTCAATCGTAATTGGAAGCGCCTGTAAATCGCTCGAGTAGGTTACACAGCCAGCTTAGTTCTCATACCTATAAATACCCATAATAGGTATCGATTGGTGTAACAAGTTCTGAGAACCATTAGGCATTTAGAGTAGATAAATGCTATTGAGTTTCGCAGCAAATAGAGGTATTGTGCGTTCTGCTCGAAACCAGGCCTTAAAATAAGGCGATCAATTGCCTGAGTACTAATAATGATAGAGAGCCCTGGCACGTGATGAAAGTACAAATTATTTTCACGGGTCTGATAATTAACAGAAGTGATTTACACTACATCGAGGGTATTCATCGACTATATTAACGTATAATGTGTTCCATTTACCTTGCTATTTTGATATTTGAGGTAGTTTTTAAACAGATATATTTTATTGAAAAAAATATTATAATAATTATTCACTTCCTATAAAGACAATATTATGTTATACCGGGTATCACAGGATACTGAATCGCTCCTATGTTTTCTTTTTAACCGACTTCTACAAATTTACAAACGGAGGAGATAATTCGACAATTCGTTATATTTGTTGAATCATTACTTATAGATTCGTTTGACCGATTTCTTCTCGAACTGTAAGGTATAGCTCAGCGGTAGTTTAATATTAATTTCACCAAGCTACGTCTAGTTCAAAGGTGAGCGAAAGTTAGAAA
This sequence comes from Rutpela maculata, assembly GCA_936432065.2. Lineage (NCBI taxonomy): Eukaryota > Metazoa > Arthropoda > Insecta > Coleoptera > Cerambycidae > Rutpela > Rutpela maculata. The sequence goes on from OW386293.2 coordinate 23,310,106, forward strand.
AGGTTTTTTAGTTGAAAGTTTTGCAATATTCGGCGGAGGCGCCAGTCAAAGGACCCCGGAACAAAACAGATGAAAATGGTGTTTCGATGGAATTGGCTGAAACTTTGCTATTTTGTAGTTCAAGTCATGCTGTTAAAAAGTTCTTTCACATCGAGACGATCCTATGCACAGTTTTTGATGTACAGCTTGTCAAAGTTAGGTAACTTGCGTCATTTTACACATTCAAGAATTTTTCACTCTCAAACTATTAACTTTAGCAAAAAATTGCAAATGTCTAAATATTTTTGTTCAAGTCCAATAAAAGTCAAGAATTTTTTTCATAATTTTTTATCAACTTTTAGGTTAAGTAAAATATGTATATGTCATATTTCGGCATGCTTCAGTAGAATTGGCTAAAACTTTGCTATATTGTAGTTAAAGTCATGCTGATCAAAAATTCCTATTGCACTAAGTCGATCCTATGAGTGGTTTTCGCGCCAGGAGTGCTTGAAGGTTCTAACAATGAGGTAACGGGTAATCTATGTACGTGTTTACGAATGGCTTCCAGCGCGTGTACGTGCACAAACAATGTAATGTAATGTAAAAATAAGCTTGTATTATTTCCAATATGTGTATAAAATCGTGTCCCTGTAAATCAAAAGATTTCTGAAATCTAGAATAATAATCAGTTTTTGGGTGCCATTTTCAAAGGGCCGTAGCTCAAGGTATTTGCGGACATATTTTTGCATGTAGAATCTGCACCAAAAGTTTGTCATCGATATTTGTGGAAAATTCTGTATACACTGGCACATACATACATTCAAACGTATGCACATACACAAACACGCTGGAAGCCATTCATAAACACGTACATAGATTACCCGTTACATCGTTGTTAGGACCTTCAAGCACTCCTGGAGCGAAAACCACTCATAGTATGTAAATAAATAAATATATATATATATATATATATATATATATATATATATATATATATATATATATATATATATATATATATATATATATATAAATATTTGTTGTTTTTTTTAGGTTTTCGCGGGTGTTAAATGAAGTGTTGGTGTACTTCCGGGTGTTTTCCCACGTAGTTGATAGGCTCCTGCTGGAGCCACTGTTGTCTAAACGACGTTTCAGAAACACAGAAACACGACAACCCCCGGTGACCAATAGACACGAGGATGCACGACCATCAACGAGAGGTCACGTGAAACGTTTCCCCAAGAATAACGTCCACCCTTACCAAAAAGCATGTGTGTTACTCATTTTTCGGAAGTTGGTGAAATTTGGTTCATTTGGCCAGAAATCTCTTAAAATGAGACGTCTTCCATGGGCCAGCGTAATGTAATACATAAATTACTGTTTCTTAGCTTAAAATTTGCAATTTTTTTTTGCATACGAAATTTGCATTTAAAAATTATGAAAAAAATTGGGTAAATAGTACAACATGTAAGTAAATACTGTGAATTTTTTCGGATTTTTTCGTACAACGAGAAAATTTTAAAAAACGAAAATCAAAAAACCCCCCACCACACCTCCAATATGGCGGCTGCAGGCTGGAAATTTTGAGAAAATCATATTTAGGGTAAGCCCCTTCAAATAGTTGATAACAAACAAAATTTTGTTTGGGGGCAGATTTTACATGCTTATCTTGCTACGCCCTTTGGTGTAGTGATATGAGATGAAGTTTCCAATTATATGATGTAAAGGACCAAAATGGCGAACTTCCGGCTTCAATGCAATTGACATGAAAATCAAATTTTTAATCGGGACAACCTGTATGTTTTTGCATATTTGGATGCTGCTGATCAAAACACATATGATCTGATTCTCAAATATTATCTTAATTGCCCTTTGAAAAAAATCCATTCCCCCGTTCAAGAATTACAAGGGTGTCCCTATCGGCTGAGCCACCCGGTATACTGTGCAAGACCAATAAAGATTATTATTATGGTTATGATTTAGCGTCAACTGAAAAAGAGAATACGACGAGGCGACATCTTCCCTACGTTTAGGTATAAAGTTATTGAACTCTTGAAATGAAAAAGAACCACATTAGGCTGGGAAACGGCAAAAAACAATTCGGCATGTTATTAAAACAGATGGTGGAGTCAAATTAGGACTTAAAAATTCGCAATGTGAATTGTCTGGTCAGGGCAGTTTTTTTGTTTTAACGTGTTCAGGGGATCAACTTAAGTTCGCAGTTCAGTTTTGTAGTTTCTGCGAAGTCGGCGTATAGTTTATTTAAACAATTTAATATTTTAGATCGTGTTTTCCATGGGTTTTTTTTTGAATGTCTCGAAATCTATAAGTCCTATGGAAAACAACAAAAAGAAGAAAAGTGTTCATTATGAGCTATAAACTATAATTCATTAAAATTGTTATTATTATTTAAAAAAAATTGAATATTGCAAAATTATGCGTTATTAAACAAATCACTGTTCTTTCAAAAATAATTGACGATATTCAATAAAATTTTGGAGAAATATAGCTCTTATAAAGTACAATCACCACTTAAAATTCCAAAGCAATATAGATAATAAAACGGCTCGAGTATACAATTGTTGCTAAAACTTTGCACCCTTGTGAAATCCTGCCATCAAAACCAAGAAATGTGTATGATGGCTAAAATTGTAGCTTTTTATAAGTACTTTAAGATCACGTAGAGGGAATTTTTTTTTTTCAAAATTTAAACCCTTTTTATTGCAGTTGTTAATTTTGGTGATTTTGGTAGTGATACGAATATCACCAAATATGTCTACAAGTTATATTATGTTCTTGCAAACTGAACTCAAGTGGCTAGGTGTCCGAGTGGTTGAGGCAACTTTACAATCCCCTCTTCTTTATTTATATTTGTTCGATTTGTCCTTATCGTTTTTGTTCTTTCGTCCTTTTTGTTTCTAAATTCTGTCTAGGCCGAAAAATTCCCTAAAAATCCAAATATTTTAAACCATACCTTTTATCCACCTGACAGGAAGACCACCAGGGTGGAATGGCTTCGAACGGGTTTTTTCGTTGAGTTCTGTTTTCCCGTGTCAGCGATCAAAATTCCGAAGTGTTCGTCTGTGTGCGAAACCGCTAGTTTTTTAAAGTGCTAATTTTAATTATTTTTTAAGTATTTTTGTGTACTATTATTGATCCAAATTGTTAATTTTAAGCTTTATCCTTAGGCAGGAGTTTTAAACTTTTATAGTCATCTTTGGCCAAACCGGACCTGCCCTGCCCAGCCGAACACCCACCACGGCGCTGCGCATCGTGGTTGTCTGACTGGCTCCGGGCCAGATTCCAGGGAAGCACATACATGTACCTAATTTTAATAAACTTGATATTGCTTGCTGGCACTTTTTATTCAGAATGCGGACGGCTCGGGTTCTAATCCTACTGTCATTGGCTCGAACGGGTTTTTTCATTAAGTCTTTTCCCGTATCAATAATCCAATTTTTAAAACTGTGCGCGTGTGCTGTGCAAACTAAAACATTAGTGTAATTTTTAAGTGTTTTTAAAACTCATTCTAGTTATAGTTCACCAAATTGTTAGATTTAAGTTTTTTGTTCCAAAGAACAGGAGTTCTAACCTTATACTTCTTCATTTACTGTTTAAGCCGGAGTTAAACCCGTTTCACCCGACCACCCATCTACCACGACGTTGCACGCCGTGGTGGTGTGGTCGGCTCTGAATCGGGACTTGACTCGGGCGCACTTTTGTATTATTAATTATAATAAAACATTTTTGAATTGAATTGGTTCTAATCCTGCTCGCGAAATATTTTTTTTTATTGTACCAGTAATATTAAAAGTTTTACAAAGCTGTATACATGAACATAAGGGCAGTTGTTCAAGTTAGGTTGGTTTACTATTTCCGTGACAAAAATTAAAAAAGTTATAAAAAAATTGAAAATGTGCATTATGTTCTCAAAGCCGCATTATTCGATGTTATTTTAACAGTTGTAGCTTTGGATCATCTTCAAATAGCAGAAACAAAATAATAAGAATTGGAGAATAACCAGCCCAAATTTCAAGAAGAGATATCGATTTGTTTATTTATAAATGACGTAAACGTAAAAACTAACGTATCTCAGCTCCAAATTCAAATAGAGCATTAATTATTTTTTCAAAAGTTGTGTTTTTTAATGTGCTTTCATTAGTCGTTTACCGTTTTTAATTTTATAAAAAAAACTAGAGTTACTTGAATGTGTTTATAACTAAAATTTCGAAAACTATAACCAAATACAATAAAACGGGTTTAAATTAAAAAAAAAAAAGTTTTTCTCCATGATCTTAAAGTACTTATAGAATGCTACAATTTGAGTCATCGTACAGATTTCTTGTTCTTGATGGCAATATTTCACAAGGATGCAAAGTTTTAGCAATAATTGTATATTTGAGCCGTTTTAATAATCATTTAGATTTGAAATTTTAAGCGGTGATTGTACTTTGTAAGAGCTATATTTTTCCAAAATTTCATTCAAAATTATCCTTTATTTTTTGAAAGAACAGCAATTCGTTTATAGACGCATAATTATGCAATGCAGTGAATCAGGTACACCACCTCTCAGACTAAGGTGAGAACGTATGATTCTATCATATATGGTGACTGTAACATCCCAAGCTAATCACAGTAATCATAATCTTATGATTAAAGACAGAACTTCCAGACTTCTCGGCTATCAACATTAACTATAAAAACACCAATATTGAAATATCATCTGTCACATCAATAAAATATCTCGGAGTCATGCTTGATTGTCACCTTAGGTGGAATAAACATGTAGATTTTTTAGTTAAAAAATTAAGATCACTACTTTCAAAATTTAAATACCTTAAGAGATTCTTTGACATAGATCACCTAAAAAGCATATATTTTGCTCTAGTCCAGCCACATTTATATTATGGTATCATTGCTTGGGGAGGCATAACAAACTGCTATATAAAAAGCCTTGAAACAATGCAGAAGTGGATTCTAAAAATAATTTTTAGCCGAAGTTACGTTTACCCGAGTGATGATTTGTATAAAGAATCTAAAATCATGGATATAAGGCAATGTTTTTTTCAGAGCTTGATTTTATATCAATATAGAAACCTAAACACAAAAGATATCATTACTCACAATCATGATACGCGTCACAGAGAAAAATCAATTGCAGTACCCAAAATGATAAAAACCATAGGACAACGCTGTCACATTTACTTGGCTCCCAAGGTATATAATGAAGTCCCAACGACTCTAAAAAGTATAAACTCGTTTAATCTCGTTAAAAGAAAGCTAAAAAATGGATATTGGAAATTCCACGATCATCAGTACACCTCATGATTGAGAAATAAAAAAAAAAAACAATCCCGCTCAACCCTAACGAAAATGAAAATTAATTCAAATTTGTATTATATGTGTGTGTGCATGTACATGTGTAAATGTGTGCACGTATATATGTATGTATACATAAGAAAATATGTATATAGACAAAAAGACACTGTAGAAATGTATACAGTTACTATGAATGCGTGTATGTATGTGTATATTTTATATATATATATATATATATATATATATATATATATATATATTTTATATATATATATATATATATATATATATATATATATATATATATATATAAATAATGAAGGATAGTCACGTCCGACTAGTTAAAGAACAATCTAAATTTAGTAGGGCTTCCGAAGCCCTACTAAATTTAGATTGTTATATATATATATATATATATATATATATATATATAGACATATGAAGCCTCAATTCGAAGCCCAAAACAGTATATTCTGCCGCTTACTCGAAGCCCACAACACACATACGAAGCCCGCCTTCGGGCTTCGTAAAAATAAGCGTGTATAAAACCTAGACTATGTTATTCTCAACAAATCCCGCCAATTGGCAAAATTTCGCCCGGGCATCAAATTGCACCTCCTTTCTCTCAAAACATACGCGATGTAGTTCAACGAGTTGATGTCCAGATGGCGCTACAGTTGTCGGTGTATAAGCGATATATACAGTGAATATATTTGACGCATTTTGCAATGCCCTATTTTATTCGATGCATTATACGAATCCCTAAGTCTTGGCAACACTGTACATCTGCTTGGTAAATATTATGCAGCCAACTAATATGTCTGTATCTGCAATGCTGTGGCAATGATAATTTTTGGCTATGATAATTAAATATTTTATGTTAATTGTGTTTATCTAATGGCTGGCTTAGAACCGGACTCGTAACTAAATAATATTTATATCTGCTATAAGATGACAAAAAAACTGTTGTTATTTAACAAAAAATCTATTGATACATTTTACTTTTTTACTTCACTAAGATTATATAGACTGTCTTTCTTTTCCGTGCGTTCAGCAGCAAAAATCGTAATTATAAATATAATTAATTTGTGATTTTAAGTACACCTATACAGGGTATTAACTAAAATGTTGAGGATATTTCTAAGTAGATTCCTTGGCAAAAATTAAGGAAAGTTTCTAGTATTAACTTTTCCAAAATTAACCCTCCCTGGAAAGCTACCCCCTTTTAAAGGGGCGAGTCCAAATCTCCTCTACTTTATATTTGTTAAATATTTCCCACCTTGTTTGTTATTTCCGTTCATTTAGTTTACATTACTTTTAATCTGAATAATTTTGAGAGAAGGGTATTAAATACATATGGAAGAAAACGGCTTATTACTTCCACGTCCAGTGGAAGTATAGTAACGACAAAAAAATTTTTAAAAATTTTTATTGTCCAAACAGGCTTAAAATGTCATGAAACGTCGAGATTTTAAATTTGAGCGAAAAAAAATTTCTGTCTGTCTGTCGGTCTGTCTGTCGGTCTGTCTGTCAGTCTGTCTGTCTGTAACTTTTTTTTGTGCGCACGTTTACTCTGGAACCGTTTAAGATATTGACTTGAAATTTGGAACACATATGTACTTTAACGAGATCTAGAACTAGATTATATTTTCATCTTGTTACGTCGAAGGGTTGGGGGGTAAATTGGGGTAAATTTGGGGTAAATGGGTAAATCAAGCAGGTAAGAGTCCAAGAAATTGGTATTTAGTATATACAAGAGAAGCTGAGGTCTCAAAAAAATTTTTGGCATTAACCACCCCCATTACCACCCCCACCTCCTAATTAAAGGGGATGAAAAAAAAATGTGATTTAGTGCATGTACAGGAACCAGAAACCTCAAAATATTTTTTTACTTGATCCACCCCCCACTACCAACCCCTATCACCACCCCCACCCCACTACCGATGTGGGGTATCGTTTTATGGGTTTTTGGGATAGAGGATTTCAAATATTATATTATTAAAGTTCCATAAACAATTATTTCCACATACAAAGTTTTTTCGTTGTGAGTGACTTGGAAAGAGAATCTGGATGTGGAAGTAGTGATTTCTTGGGCAGCGGTTTTTTTATGCATGTCAGGGTATTTTATTTTTTTTTAAGCAAGAAGCAAAAAGTTTTAAAATTTTTTGATGAAGTTATAAGCTAAGTTTCAACCGTTAATAACTGTTGAAAAGTCATAAAGGGTGGTTTATTTGATACATTTAAGGGATGCCACGGAGGATGAAAAGACTTTTGCATAAATATCATATTGAGTAAAAACTATTGATAAAAGCTTGCACTATAATGAGTCTGAAAAAAATATTTCAAACATTATTTTAATGCACGCTTTACAGAAGGGCGTAATTATTCAGGAAAAGCTAATTTTAAAAAACTTCATATGAAAGATCCGACTTTATTTTTGTCAAGTAATCTAGTTACTTACTTAATATATGGTAGATATATATTATTCCGTAGTGTGGAAATAATAGTATATTATCATCAGAACGGTAACGGACGTTTACCGCCGGAGATTATAAGGTTCGCGATGCTTATACTGTTTTTGTACAATCGTATTAAATTGCACTTCAATTAAAATAATTTAATTTCTACTAAATAAACGAAAAGTCAAAAGTCACGTTTATATTTCGTGGCAAGTACAACTTGTCAAATAAGATATTTGTATTTTGACATTTCGTTTATTTACTAGAAATTAAATTATTTTAATGTCCTACAAGTCTGTTATTTTACAATAACCACCCTATTTTGAGATACGTTAAATGAAAAATAACGCCCTAGGGCGTTATGAATATCTATAACGCCCTAGGGCATTATAAAATTATAATACAACCCAAAACAAGCAAATTATGATAGCGTTATTGACAAACAAAATGCGTTGCTATGCAACGGCGGCGTTTACAAACAATTTTGATTTTTACTCTCTTTTAAATCAAATCGTTCTGAACATAATAGATGTCAAAATAATAAATCGTAAATGTCAAAAAAAAAAAATTTGAATTAAATAACAGACTTGCAGGACATTAAACGTTGAAGGCAGCACGGGTGTTATAGGATAATGACGCCCTCGGTCGACGTACACTCCCTCGGGCCAGAGGCCCTCGGGATTGTACACTGCCGACCTCGGTGCGTTATTATCCTTATAACACCATTGGTACCTTAATAACTATAATTGAAGTGTAATTAAAAACAATCGTGCAGAAAATAATGTTATTTTTTTTTTTAATACATAGAAATGACCTTATCTTTTGTACTTATTTTTGTGAAATATCGGTAATATATATTATATTAATTTCACTTACCGGTAAGGAAATTACTTACCGACTTAGCAATCAGTAAATATAACCTGACGTCTTGGCAACAGATATTGTAAATAAACAAATAAGCCCGATCGTACAAAAAATAGATTTTTTTGAAATCGGAAAAACCTCAAAATTGTCATTGAAGTGTTAGAGATAGTCACTAAAGTAATCAAACATTGTACGATTTCTTGTAGTTGGAGGAGGTGACAGGTAAACGTCTACATAAATTGTCCATTGCTTGTGACATAATTACATTACAAAAAATTATTGAGATTTGAAATTTAAATAATTGACATTTCTAAATGTCACTTAAAATTATTCATTAAATAGAGTTGATTAACCTTAATTTCACAATTTCAAGAAAAACTTAGTTATGCACCTTGGCACTAAAGTTTCTTTTTATCATTTATGTGGTTTATTTAACTAAATTCTACATCGTGATAAAATGTTTAACTTTAGTGCTTAGTTACATAAACAATTATTATCGCGTGTTTCCAAATAATTAATAAATTATACCTACCTATTTTATTTATTACTTTTTCCGTTCATCGTGTATTTGTAGCTTTGATAAATATATAAAAAATCGTTCATTAATAACCCCTATTAATAAATGATTTTCTATTAATATACGATTTTAGTTTAGGTAACTAAGGACATAATTAAAAACAGTTAATATGACAATTAATGTCAAAACTCTAATTGTCAAACGTATAAAACGCGTATGAAACTTTTATAATTAATAAAAGAGAAGCAGGTATCGCGCTATTCGGAATCGGTGCTATTGGCATATTTCTCCGATGTTACAAAAAGAGGCCTAATGAATTTGTAATTGTATTTTTGATATTTTTTAAATTCCATATGTGTTACCATAATTAAATAAATAAAGTAACACTTAGAATTCAATTTTGTGTCATAAAATAAAATTAGATTTTTTTCCTATTACTTCCACATCCAGTGAAAGTATAGTAACGACAAAAATTTTTTAAAAAATTTTTGTTGTTCAATAGGCTTAGAATGTCGAGATTTTAAGTTTGAGCGAAAAAAAAATGTCTGTCTGTCGGTCTGTCTGTCTGTCTGTAACTTTTTTTTGTGCACACGTTTACTCAGGGACCGTTTGAGATATTGACTTGAAATTTGGTACACATATGTACTTTAACGAGATCTAGAACCAGATTATATTTTCATCTTGTTCCGTCGAAGGATTGGGGGGTAAATTGGGGTAAATTTGGGGTAAATAGGTAAATCAAGCAGGCAGGAGTCCATAAAATTGGTATTTAGTATATATATAAGAGAAGCTAAGGTCTCAAAAAAAATTTTGACATTAGCCACCCCCATTACCACCCCCACCCCATTATTAAAGAAGTTGAAAAAAAATTGTGATTTAGTGTGTGTACAAGAACCAGAAACCTCAAAATATTTTTTTACTTCATCCACCCCCCACTACCACCCCCTATCGCCACCCCCGCCCCACTACCGATGTGGGGTATCGTTTTATGGGTTTTTGGGGTAGAGGATTTCAAATATTATATTATTAAAGTACCATAAATAATTATTTCCACATACAAAATTTTTTCGTTGTGAGTGACTTGGATAGAAAATCTGGATGTGGAAGTAGTAATTCCTTGGGCAGCGGTTTTTTTTCCTAGATACAATCAACGGAAAATTTTTGTAACTTACTCGTGTGTTAATCGGCGATTAATAATCTCGACAAATAATGCGCTCGCTAGCGCTCGCACGTTAAAATGTCTCAATTTATCAATCGCTCTCATTAACATACTTGTTTGTTAAATAACTATTATCTTATAGGTGTGTATTGTCTCTAGATATATGGTGGAGTGAGGTGCTATTTGTTCTCAAGGAAAAGTGGTAGAAAACTTCATATTTGATTCTAGAAAGCCATTAAAAAAGTTTTCAGGGAAATTCATTCAAATCCAATCGATTTTCTAATAACTTTTTTCCACTATTAGTGGAGTGAAAATAAATTTTGAATGAAACTGTTTGGCTGCAGTAATTTTTGTTTTATGAATAATAACAAGTGCTATGAGCTGTTTTGGATTAAATCGGTCCATTGCTTCTTGTAATATTTTAACAATTTACCTATTTTTAAACACTGAAATTTGCTGTTATTTTCATTAGTATCTCCGGTCCTAGTAATCGTATCGTAAAAATAAAAATAGCGAATTATTCGCAATAAAATCTTGAATAAGACTAGGCCTATGCAAAAACTAGATGATAGTTTGTTAATTAGTAAAAAAAATAAAAAACACCAAAAATTGCCTTTTTTGATAATTTAATAAAAATATAACATAATAATGCATCAATTTTAACGAAAGTCCGTGGAACTAAGCTTTTTATTGAACTAAACCTGTGCTAAATTTTAGCGCAAAATAAATATTTTTGAACAAAACTCAAACGGCTAAAAACCAATAATAATTTCGAAATTTTTATCGCTTGTTGTTTAAGTGCAGTGACTCGTGTGCGGTAAATTTTTGTTGAAAAGGTAGGTTTTTACATGTATTTTCCAACAGTGTTAAGAAAAAAGAATACTCACTTAAACGGTTTTTGCTTGAAATTTATTTATTATTTTCAAAGTTACAGTTGTAAACAAATTCAAATAACTCTGGATTTTTATGAAACCAAAAGCGGGAAACGAATTATGAAAATAGATGAAATATCTAACATTTTTCTAAAGAAATTAATGATCTATTTGCATTTGGGGCCGTGAAACGTCAATTTTTGTGTTTAGGTCACTTATAAATAAACAAGTCGATATTTTTTCTAGAAATTTGGACTGATTGTTTTTTTTGTGCGCACGTTTACTCTGGAACCGTTTGAGATATTGACTTGAAGTTTGGTACACATATGTACTTTAACGAGATCTAGAACTAGATTATATTTTCATCTTGTTCCGTCGAAGGGTTGGGGGGTAAATTGGGGTAAATTTGGGGTAAATAGGTAAATCAAGCAGGTAAGAGCTCATAAAATTGTTATTTAGTATATACAAGAGAAGCTAAGGTCTCAAAAAAAACTTTGGCTTTAGCCACCCCCATTACCACCCCCACCCCATTATTAAAGGGGATGAAAAAAAAATTGCGATTTAGTGTGTGTACAAGAACCAGAAACCTCAAAATATTTTCGTACTTTATCCACCCCCACTACCACCCCCACCCGACTACCGATGTGGGGTATCGTTTTATGGGTTTTTGGGGTAGAGGATTTCAAATATTATATTATCAGAGTTCCATAAACAATTATTTCCACATACAAAATTTTTCGTTGTGAGTGACTTGGATAGAAAATCTGGATGTGGAAGTAGTGATTCCTTGGGCAGCGGTTTTTTAAAATTACATCGAATAAAGCGGCTTTGAGATTATAACACACTTAGTCAATTTTTTTTTACTTTCTTATTCATTTTTGTCGCGGAAGGGAAAACAAACCTAACTTGAACAGTTATTCTTATGTCTATGTACACAGCTTTGTAACTTTGAATTTTACTGATACAATAAAAAAAAATCGCAGTTAGGATTTGAACCAGAGACGTTGCATCTAAAAAAAAGTGTTGGTCGCCTTACACACTGAATTATCTTACGAGTGAAGTATGATCTGTAAAACCATAATATCACATTTAGACTATTTGGCGATTTTTGGATCTCTAACATAATCGCTAAAAGCCCGACTATCGGGCCTCTATCTTTTTTAACAATTGTGCTTCTGGATTGTTCTCAACTAGGTGAGACTAATATTATTGAAGAATAACCAGTCCAAATTTTAAGAACATATATCAATTTGCTTATTTATAAGCGACTGAGGCGCAAACACTGACGGATCTCGGCCCCAAATGCAAATAGATCATTATTTTTTTAAGAAATATTTCATCTATTTTCATAATTCGTTACCTGTTCTTGGTTTGATAAAAAAATCCAGTTATCTGAATATGTTTATACCTATAATTTTGAAAATTATAAACATATTTAAAAAAGGTTTAAATGAAGATAATATCATTGTAAAATAGATGTAAAAAACCTACATTTTGAAAAAAAAATGTTCTACGAATCGATGCACTTAAACAATAAGCGATTAAAATTTCGAAATCTTTTTTTATTTTTAGCCGTTTGAATAAATATTTTATGCTAAAATTTGGCACGAAGGTTTAGTTCAATAAAGTGCACAGTTTCTCCAACTTTCGTTAAAATGGATGCATTATTACGTTATATTTCTTAAATTGTCAAAAAAGGCAATTTTTGGTGGTTTTTATTTTCTTACAAATTAACAAATTATCAGAAAGTATTTTCATAGCCACTCGCTATTTTTATTTTTGCGATACGATTATTAGGACCGAAGATAATAGGAAAAGAGCAGAAAATTTCAGCGTTGAAAAATAAATTGTTAAAAAATTTTTACGCTGGACCGATTTAATTAAAAACTTCTCGGTGGCACTTATTATATCTACGACAAATTAAAATAATAAAATTGCTGCAGCCAGAGAATTCCTTATTCACCTATTTTCTTACTTAATTTGACTTCACTTTATGTGATTTAAAATGTTAACATATTTAAAAACTAAATTAAATAACTAACAAGTCAGAACGTGAAAAATTTATAATACTGTACATTACAGCAAATTGAGAAAGTATAAGTCACATATTTAAAATTACTAACTATAACAGCCCATTGTTGTGTCTGACCCACAGATGTTGGGGTAGGTCGACACTCTCTATCCATTTCCCGCTAAATTTAGGTACCTGTAAATGGTCAGTGCCACTTGTTTACGGAATGTTAAAATCCACTATTAAAGCATTTAGAAATATTGCCATATGGATCAAATTTCGTTTTTTACTTCCCTCGCTAACCGAAGGGAAGTAAGGTATTGTAATCGCAAAAAAATTACCCTCCGAGATTTCTTCGGATTTTCGCATTTCAGACTGCAGATTACGAAAATTAAAGCCATTTAATTCCATCAGTCTCTCTGTCTGTCGGTCTGGTGTCTGTCTGTTGGCGCTATATCTACAACTATATCTACAAGAGCCAGAAGTACTTATCTATTTCTAACAATACATGTGTACACATAACAATTATTGTAGTTTATAAGATATGTATTGTGGGGAAAATATTACAAAACCATTTGACGCAGAAGAAAAATATTTGGTCGTTAATTGACGCTACTGTCAAAGAAGAACAGTGGACACCTGAAAAAAATAATGAGGAAAAAATGTGACAAAAAACAGTTATATTTTGTGTGTAGTTAACACAACTGTCAGGGGAAAAATATGAAAAATGTACAGGGTGTTCACTCTAAGAAAATAATGAAAAAATGGATTGCGGACAATAATGTTTCTCATATAGTTAACACAACTGTCAAAGAAAAATATGAAAAAATATATAGGGTGGTCGCCCCAAAAATAATAATAAAAAATGAGATGAAGGACGATATTATTTCGCATGCAGATATCACAACACAACTGCCAAGTAAGAAAAATATGAAAATATACAGGGTTGTCACCTAAAAAAAATAATGAAAGAAGATGTGGCGGAGATTTCGCATGTAGGTAACATAACTGTCAAAGAAGAAAAATATGAAAAATTTACAGGGTGGCCACTTTAAAAAATAAGAAACGACACAGTAAAATGATATTTGAAATGTAGTTGTCAGTCGCTATTGCCAGGAAAAAATCTGATATAGTTTTTATAAGAAAAATATGCAGGGTCGTCATCCAACAGAAAAAAATAATTCATAAATAAAGGATGTCAATCAAAGGGGGAAGAAAATTTTAGTCCGTTCCAATATGGTAAAAAATTGACCGAGAAGTGATTTTTTTAAGGTTTAGTGTTTTTTTGCTGCCCTTCAAAAGTCAAATTTCGACGCTCGTTTTTCGCGATTAACTCAAAAAAACCGTTGCCCAAGGAGTCAATACTTCCACATCTAGATTTTCTAACCAAGTTTCTCACAACGAAAAAATTTTGTATGTGGGAATAATTGTTTATGGAACTTTAATAATATAATATTTGAAATTGTCTACCCCAAAAACCCATAAAACGATATCCCACATCGGTAGTGGGATGGGGGTGGTGATAGGGGAATGATAATAGAGGTGGATGAAGTAAAAAATATTTTGAGATTTTTGGTTCTTGTACACACACTAAATCACAAATTTTTTATCCTCTTTAATAATGGGTTGGGGGTGGTAATGGGGGTGACTAATGCCAAAAAGTTTTTAGAGACCTTAGCTTCTCTTACATATACTAAATATAAATTTTATGGACTCTTACCTGTTCGATTTACCTATTTATCCCCCATTTACCCCAATTTACCACCCAACCCTTCGACGGAAGAGGATAAAAATATAATTTATTTCCAGATCTCGTTAAAATACATACGTGTACCAAATTCTAAGTCAATATCTTCAACAGTTCCAGAGTAATCGTGCGCACAAAAAAAGTTACAGACGAACCGACAGACAGAAAATTTTTTCGCTCAAACTTAAAATCTCGACGTTTCATGACATTCTAAGCCTATTTGAACAATAAAAATTTTCAAATTTTTTTTTGTCGTTACTATACTTATGTGGAAGTAATTAACGCTTGAGGAGAAGAACGTTGACCACAATGTTGAAAGATATTTTAATTCTCTACAATTTCTATAAGTTATCTTTGTCCAAAAATTTGTTTACATGAAAATCGAATTTTGCGAAAATGTTTTCCTCTCGGTTCTCCTTTAAATTGCGTTCTAATAAAAAAGTTCATTTAAAGTTTTTTTTTTAGCTTTTTAAATGATTAATTAAATAGTATAGATGCCTACATTATTTTCCTTAAAAATAATTTATAACCTAAAAAATCCAACCTTATTGTAAAACAACATTTTATCCATTTATAATGAAACAAAATATTAGAAATTTTTGTTGGAAAATAAAGTTTATTCAATTACCTTTCAACTGGGACCAACCGATTTCATTTACCCTAATTACAGCGTCTTCTGTCAACACCACCTATAGACAAGGCCGACGCACAAAATCGATGAGTCATCAACACAAGACTGCAGTTTTGGTTGCTTCATAAAAATTTAAACAATTTATGTAGCAATATTAAATTTCTGCTATATTTCTTATTATGGTCTTAGTCTTCATATCGCAAATAATAAAAAAACTAATTTTGAATAAAAATAGACATTAAAAATTGCCCTCTTTGTATAACTGGGGTAAATTTATGCCATTTATTGATTTATTTTTCAAGTTATGTTTACTTACTTTTTTTTGATAAAATAATAAAGTTAAAAATATCGTGCGTCTATTCAAATAATAAAGAAAATAAAAATTGAAGATAACTGTATCATCTACAAACAATTTTTTTCGTAAAGTATGTATTTTTACGTAATTGAGAATTACTTTTTCTGCTCTAAAACATTCTTATAAACAATGACTTTCATGTTATTTTAAGTTTCCAGCTGATCAGGTAATTTGTTGTAATACGCAGTATTATGTATTTCTCATATCCTAATGTTTTGGTTATTAATTTTAACGAATTATAAAATAATTTTTCTGCTCTATTTATACATTTTTTTCGTCATAATAATAGGACAACTAATTTTTTAGATAGATTTATGACTAAGCACTGCCTTGCTTCAAAGAGGTGTAGCTTTACCATTGCCAACAGTTCTTTTCACATTTACTGGACTATTTACGAAACCACCATATGCTTTGTAAGCACGATAACTGAAGGACCAAGAGTCCGATCGTATTTAAATTTGGACAATAAGTTAAAATTAGCTAGAGGAAGAGCCACGTTGTTATTAAAAAAATTCCAATCTGCAAATACAACAGTTAAGACATCTTAAGCAAAAAATGCAAATATAAACTGTTGTAACTCTTGATAAGGTCTGACAATAACAAAAATTCTATAGAATTTAGCTAGAAGCTCTTTGCCAACCAAGCTGGCATCATCAGGAGACGATTAGAATTACAAATATAGCAATTATATCTAGAAAAATCAACTTATTTTCAACAAACTGTAGAAGGTCATATATAATGTTTAACAGTTATATAAAAACTTCAGTAAACTGGCGAACAATATTTACATTCAGTTATTTATTTTTGCTTTCTATTGACTTTGACTTTTATCATGTGGGTAGTTCCAATAGAAAAAAGAACAGTTACATTAATTCTTCAACGTTTTATATAACATTGTTCTATTTTCAAACTTCTCAAACAGTCTAGTTCACAAGTTCAAACCCGTGTTAATTCTTGATAAAGCTCGTAAAAATATGAGTGAGGGTTCATTGAATTCGGAATGACGTCTAGAAAAATGTGCAAAAGTTTCAAACCCGCACATAAACAATTGCAAAAGTTTTAAACAAATTAAGATTGAAAAAATAACGAGATTCGTTTTTTGCAAATAACTCGAAAACTATTAATATTTAAGAAATTAAAAAAAAATATTCTTAAAGAGGAAGAAATTTCCAATAAAAACTCCTGACACCCGGAACACTATCTCTATTATTAATAATTTTAATTTAATGTTGAAAATAGAGCTCCAATGCTCTGAAACCGACCGTAGCAAGTAGAAACATTTTTTTTATATTTTTAAATATTAATTTAGAAATTAAAAAAAATTATGGTATTATTTAGACACTTAAAGGAACAATATCTCGTTGGAAAAAAAATTTTTTGCCGATTTTTCATAAAATGAGCATATTGTTAATTAATAAATTTTTTTAGAGTTTGCGTTTATATTTCAAGTCGGATAATTGTTAAACAAAAGCCACTAAAACTTTATGAGATTATGACATTGCGATGATTTTAATTGTTATGGTTTATTAGTTATTCATTATTTAAGGTAACAAAAAACTAAAAAATGAAAAAGAGAGGAGTTTTTATTAATTTTAATTATTATTACTGTTAATAAATTCAAAAACCGCTGCCCAAGGAATCACTACTTCCACATCCAGATTCTCTATCCAAGTCACTCACAACGAAAAAACTTTGTATGTGAAAATAATTGTTTATGGAACTTTAATAATATAATATTTGAAATCCTCTACCCCAAAAACCCATAAAACGATACCCCACATCGGTAGTGGGGTGGGGGTGGTGATAGGGTGGTGGTAGTGAGGGGTGGATGAAGTAAAAAAATATTTTGAGGTTTCTGGTTCCTGTACATACACTAAATCACAATTTTTTTTTCATCCCCTTTAATAAGGAGGTGGGGTGGTAATGGGGGTGGCTAATGCCAAATATTTTTTTGAGACCTTAGCTTCTCTTGTATATACTAAATACCAAACTCATGGACTCTTATCTGCTTGATTTACCCATTTACCCCAAATTTACCCCAATTTACCCCCCAACCCTTCGACGGAACAAGATGAAAATATAATCTAGTTCTAGATCTCGTTAAAGTACATATGTGTACCAAATTTCAAGTCAATATCTTCAACAGTTCCAGAGTAAACGCGCGCACAAAAAAAAAAGTTACAGACAGACAGACCGACAGACAGACAGACCGACAGACAGACAGACAGACAGACCGACAGACAGACAGAAATTTTTTTTTCGCTCAAACTTAAAATCTCGACGTTTCATGACATTTTAAGCCTATTTGGACAATAAAAATTTTTAAAAATTTTTTTGTCGTTACTATACTTCCACTGGACGTGGAAGTAAAATACTATAAGATTACATAAACTTTAAATTTTTAGTGCTATTTGCTTAAACAAATTTTATAGACAAATAGATAAATTACGTATTTTTGAAAAACATTTTTTGCCATTTTATTTGTTATAAAATATTAGGTGATTTAAAATTTTTTTTAACTGTTTATAATCAATTTTTTCCTTTTTTCATTATTTAAACATATAAAAAAAATGATTCTTAAAATTTATTATTTGCAATTCTCTACAAGGGAAAAAATTTTTTCGTTGTTAATTTATTTGTTTATTTATTAATAAACAATTTGTTATTAACAATCGCTGAACGTGTTTATATGTTTTTTGATAGAAAAAAAAAACAAAAACAACCTTATACATAAACATGTAAAAAAAATATATTTAATAACATAAAAAAATGTTTTTACTTGCCAAGGTCAGTTTCAGAGCATCACAACGGCTTTGCGTTCTCCGCGCGGAGCCCTATTTTCAACATCAAATTAAAATTATTAATAATAGAGATAGAGTTCCGGGAGTCAGGAGTTCTCTATTGGAAATTTCTTCCTCTTTAAGAATCCTTTTTTTTAATTTCTTATATATTAATAGTATTCGAGTTATTTGCAAAAAAACAATTTTTCAATTTGAATTTGTTTATAAATTTTGCAATGGTTTATGTGCGGGTTTGAAACTTTTGCACATTTTTCTAGACGTCATTCTAAATCCAATGAGACCTCACTCATATTTTTAAGAGCTTTATCAAGAATTAACATGTGTTTGAACGTGTGAACTTGTCTAAAAGAACAAGTACATAAAATAATTAATTTAATAATCCTCATAAAATGAAAAATGTTTATAGACAAGCTAAAAACTACATTTTGATATGCTTTTTATCCCTGTTGGGATGATTCAGTACCTTTTTAGCAGAGGGTCGTAGGATGACTCAGTACATTTTGACATGTTTCATTTTTCTTTTTTTTTTCTTTTTGTATTGACTAAAGTAAAGGCTAACTACATTTTGAAATACAGAAAGGACATCGTTTATATTGTTATTTAGTAAATGAAAATCGGTCAAATATTTATAAAGATAGAATTTTCCCCGTTATGATCTTTATTTTTTTTTGGTTTGGACACCTATAGATAATTTCGTGTATTATCAAAATAGAGACTTTTTCGAGAAGGGAGTGATTTCGGACTTACAATTTTATTTTCGGGCGGACTGCTACTCTGATATACCGGGCGTGAACATGCCCATCTTTGTAAATAACTCGTTTATTTTTAATTTTTCGAAAAAACTCCATTTCAAATTTTTTGTACAAAAAGATCCATGCCTTATACTGGTTATAGAGATTGATCGACGGAATATTTAATTTTCGATTTTTATTAGGAAACTGTTCGGTATTTGTAGAATTTATCAAAAAAATAAAGTTTTTCAGGATTTGTAGATTCGCTTTTGTTTTGTCAAATTTCTCACAAACGTCACCTAATAGACTTAATCGAGCCCTACAATCGCCATTTTTGAAAATCAAAATCGGACCTTCGTTTCGGGAGTTATTAATTTCTTTGGAAAATCATACTCGGCCTTGGAAAAAATACTTACGGTCAACGGATTCGAGCCTCAAGCAATAGGCTTCATTTGTGGCTGTGTACCTTCGATCCCACCAAGTCTTATCGAAATCAATCAATATCCCGGACAGTTATCGTGCTTCCTAGCCCGATTTCGAGAAAACCAGTTTTTTGCAAAAAAATTCAATTTCCATTTATTTTTCGATATAGTCTCCGGTATACTTATCTGTAGACCGTTGCCAGCGGCACCATTTTGAAATATCTCGATCTGACTGCCCATTACAGAGTTATTCAATTTTTCCCGAAAAACTTGAAACGTCTATATCGGGTATTTCCGGTTTCCGAATTGAGCCAAGCTTCCAGCGTTAAGGTCTTCTGAAGGCCTCCTATCAACCACCCAAGTTTCATCGAAATCCGACGGACGGAATTTTCTAAATTCGCTCTCAAGTCGATAGATATGACTTTCATTTCGATCCGACGTTTTTTTCGGGTTTCGATGGTCCACCGGAAAAATGCAAAACCTATACTACATCTTTTTTTCAAAATGTAGTAACAAGCATAGGCAGGGTGTGGACTTCAAGTAAGCGAGGAATATGCTACTTTGGGCTTTATTTTGAGGCTTCATGTTTGTACAAAAAAACCTATTTTAGTCAAACGTCAATAATGGAATGAATACCTTATATCTGTTACCTATTTTGCATTATAATAAATATAAATTATATCAATGGAAATACTTTTAATATGCATACCCTAAACATAATTATTTATATTATAAATTATATCAATGAAAATACTTTTAACATGCATACCCTAAACATAATTATTTATATTAGGGCGGCCCCTTTGGTGCCATGCGGCCGTGACCTACAACAAAGCAATTATATTATTAACACATCGACTACGCAATTATATTGTCGTACACAGTTATATCATTTAGTTAAAGAATTAGAAGAGAAGTGGCAACTATGTATGGCTTCGTGTAATCTGAAACATCTATACATTTTATACAACGGGCTTCGTAATGTACCATAATTATAAAAGGCTTCGTATGACATGTCGTGTTGTTTTTAATTTGTATGTCCAAAAAAGTTCCCCCCTCTCATGTTGCTCGCGTTATTATTCCCACTTAAAACATTATTAACAGTTGTACACACTATTTAAATTACAAATAAGGCTGGGCTTCTGGTACCCTGTAGTGTGTGGTGGGCTTCGTTTCATGCGTACCGTACGTATATATATATATATATATATATATATATATATATATACATATATGTTATATAAAATTATACGCTTATTACCAAGACTTAGCCATAACAAACCTTCACAGGTATATCATATTACATGATAACGACTTCTCTTATTAATCGCTTATCTTAGAGATATTATGTTTCACCTTTGTTTCTCACATTTTATGATGACAGTCGAATTGCATTTCCTTTGTTCTATATTTTGCTTACTCAGGTTCTGAATGTTATAAATACGACTAGACATGCTTTGTAAAGTCAGTTATTAAACTCACTTAGAATGAAACACTTCTAATTTATTATTATATTCCTTCTCCAAGAGCCAACGTTGGCTCCATGTAACTAAATAAAAGTTTTTAAAAAGTCATTCATGTGAACCGTGATCTAACATATATATATATATATATATATATATATATATATATATATATATATATATATATATATATATATATATATATATATATATATATATATATATATATATATATATATATATATATATATATATATATATATATATATATATATATATATATATATATATATAAACGTTGTTTTGCCATATAAATTATAAATTTTTGTCCAAAAAATAAAAATAAAATTTCTGGATAGGGCCACCCTTATCACCTATGGGTATAAAAAATAGCCTACGACCTATTCTCAGACCTACCAAATATACACCAAAAATTTCATAAAAATCGGTCAAGCCGTTTCGGAGAAGTTCGATAACAAACACTGTGACACGAGATTTTTATATATTATATATATCGATAATATAAAGGTATATAGGAAGTCTAGGAAGGGTAAGGAATGGTTCGAGTCCGGGGGCATTCTAAGTGGCAATAAAACATGCCTATTAGTGGGAATGGATATATTATGCTTAGTTACACACAGTTTTGCCACATGTTAATATTCATGATAAGTAATTAATTACGATGTAAATTAAATAAATTACATCTAAAACATGCAATATTTAATGCATTTTTTGCTAATTTTTGCCAATTAAAATTAGATTTGATTATTATTGAAGCTCTGATGTATCTGATAAAAATAACAGGAAAATAATTGATGTGTTTATTATTATTTTTATTATTTTCGATTTTAAATTCGTAAACCTTGTTAAACAAATTATTACTAGTTATTTTCAAATATTTACATAGATACTGAATTATATTTTATTCTTCTTTCGTTTATAACTGCTTTATCAATGTATTTGTTAAGTCTTCAGTAAAAAAGAAATAGAAAATCATTGATTATAGTCCAGTCATTTTGGTTGAAAACATCAAACTAACTGTAAAATAAATGAACTAAGGTTTTTTAGACTTAGAATAATATCCCCAACAGCATATCAAAAGTCTAGAAAAATCTAAGTATGGCCGACATCTTGGATTTACTCTCGAAATCTATAGAATGCATATATTGATCCGAGTAACTTCAAATATATATCAAATAGAAAGTTTTTTGAACCACGAACGTTATTTAAAGCAATTTAAAATTGTGAAAGGCATTTGATGCCTTATATTAGAAATTTGCCGTCCGCAAAAATTTGCCACTTTTGTGTTTCTATATTAAAATGGAAAATAAGAAGTAATATTCAAACCAGAACCAAAGCGTGGTGCAACTAACATCCAACAATGGAACATTCAAACTACAAAATCGTCATTGGGATTAAATGTCTGCAACGGCTTGCTATTTATTCACGCCACTTTGGGGTGTGACATCACGTCACAGTTGTTTGGGATTGGCAAAGGTCTAACGAAGATCATGAAAAAAACATCATATATGGAGTATGCTGAAGTATTCAACAATGAAAACAGTCTGAAAGAAGACATAATTACAGCTGGGGAAAATGCTATTGTTGTCATGTATGGAGAAAAGACATTTGATACTTTGGATGAACTACGATACATATGTTTCAGTACAAAGGTGGCTAACAAAAATATGGTTCAAGCTGTTCAGGTCTAGTCACTTCCACCGACTTCATCTGCTGCTAAATTCCATAATTTACGGGTCTATTACCAAGTTCAGGATTGGAAAGGAAATACATCTCTTCTACCTGAGGATTGGGGTTGGCAATTACAGGGTGGTCAACTTCTACCAGTACTCACTGACATTCAACCAGCACCACCAGTTCTGCTCGATATCATAAGATGTATCTGCAAAACAGATTGTAGTACTTCAAGGTGCTCATGCAGAAAACATAGTTTGGGATGTTCATCAGCTTGCAGTGAATGTCAATGTATACTCTGCAGTAACTCAAATATAGAAGACGTATACGACGATGGTGTTTCTGATGGAGAGTGATACATGTCGGAAATTACAGAAGTGTTTTAATTGTGTTAGTAGTTTTTTCAAAGAGTGTACAGTAATCCTTTCCTTTATTATTAACCTTCCCTTCCTTTATTATTAACATTTTGTAATAAATGGATCATGATAGAAACAAAATTAGATAAAGTCTTTATATGATTCCTGGTTAAAAAAACTTTCTATTTGGTACATATTTGAAGTTAATAGGAGCAATATATGCATTTTATATATTTCGAGAGTAAATCCAAGATCTCGGTCAATATGGCGGCTTTCCCATACTTAGATTTTTCTAGACTTTTAATATGTTGTTGGGATATTATTCCAAGTCTAAAAAACCTTAGTTTATTTCTTTTACAATTAGATTGATGTTTAATCTTTTGTTCACCTAAAATGACTCGCCTATCAATAGGGGTTATTAATGAGCCATTTTTTATACATTAATCAACCCTATAAACAATCAATAGAAAAATATAAAATAAACCTTGTTACTAAAACCGAACAATTACCAACACAATGGAAAGAATCAACAGTTATCCCAGTATTTAAAGCAGGGGATCCATAAAATTCAAGAAATTATAGACCCATATTCCTAATAAAAAATTTCGCAAAGATTTTTAAGCATCAGTTAAACGCGATTTTTTGTTTGTTTCTGTAGAATAAAAAATTAAAGAAGTTATGACCCAAACAATGTGCATTTTCACATTTTCTTAATAAAAATTGTTACTGTAATTAGCCAGCAATTAAAAAATATTTCTCAGATACTACTTTTAGTTAATATATAGTATTATCTAGAAGCTACATTGTTTTTTGTTCTTTTAAAGCATTTGCTATAGAAAAATTCTATCCGCCTTATTGCAGTCGCCATTTTGATTTTTTTTGCTCTGACTACAGATTCGTAATCAGCAAGCCCAACAATATAAGTGTACTCTCTAAATTGCTTGATTGATTGTTTATGCCAAAAAACAACGATTGTACAGGCTGTACAGGTAAACTTTGCAGTTATTAGTATAAAAAACGCGTTGCAAAAAGTTCCCGACGATTTCATTCTTGTAAGCTGGGTTCCGAGGTTTTGTTGTTTTAGGCTCCCATCGATTCCACTACAAAGCATTTTTGAAAATATTTACGACAGTACCATTATAAATTAGTTATTTTTTCAGATGGCATTAGTGTTTGGAAGACATTCGAAGAAAAGTTCTCCTGCAGAGGCGGCCTTTGGGTTGGGCACAATTATACTTATATGACCGCTGATCCTGCAGAAATAAAAGTGATATTAAATCATCAGCATGCATTTGATAAACACCATGCTTACAAAACTTTTGACAAATTTATTGGAGATACGATTCTGATGGCAAAATGTAGGTATTTATAATAATAATAATGACAATGATAACAATAATGATGTTGATGTTGATGATAATGACAAAGATAATAATATACTAATAATAACACAGGCCGACAAGGTTTTTACCCAGACATCAGAATATACTTTTCCGAAAGTCTTGGGTGCGCTGAATTCGAATCCAAGGTCCAAATCTCTCAATTGGCTCTGGTTTCCGAGATATCCTAATCTAAAAGTGCAAAAACAGCAGTTTTGGCCTATATTTGAGGTTATGTAGCATCAAATTTTTTCTCTGACTCAAAAAACTACACCCATCACCCCAAAGTATAAGCCTTGCCCTTTCAAATGCCGTTGAGTTTGCACAAATATCTTATTTTTTTTCGCTGAGATATCACATTTTGAAATTTTAGAAAGAATACCCTGACTGACTGATCTATAAACGCACAGCTCAAACCGCTGAAATTTGCATAGTGGTTCCTCGAATGACGTAGGCAACCACTAAGAAGAAATTTTTCGAAATTCGACCCCCAAGAGGGTGAAAATTTTAGGCTTTTGCGGAAACGGTTACATCTAGATGCGTGAAATTTGGAAGGAATATTTTTTGTTCAAATCTATTAGATACGTGTAACACGAAATTTCGATTTTCACTTTTTGAAGGGATGAAAACGGGGGTGGTAGATGGTTTAAAGCGCACCCGCATCTCTGAAAGTCAGAAACGTGATATTCCAGCGATGGGCTCTTCTGAGGAAATGAGGAGACACGTATTCGACGTTTTCAAAAAGAAACCCCCGAAAGGGTGAACGGGGAGGGGGAGGTTTTTAAGCTTTTTGGAAACGGTTAGACCTAGAAGTGTGAAACTTGGCAAAAATAATCTTTATTAGAATCTATTAGACACGAGTAAGACGAAATTTCGATTTTCACTTTTTGAAGGAGTGAAAACGGGGGTGGTAGATAGTTTAAAGCGCACCCGTATTTCTGAAATCGCGTAAGTCAGTAACGTGATATTCCAGCGATCGGCTGTTCTGAGAAAATAAGGAGACTGTAACAGGAAACTCGCCCTTGGATTGCGTTTTGGGGGTTGGTTTCGGTACCACCCCCTAAACTTTGAATTTTTAAAATGGGCGCCAGCAATCCAAAGTTTCTGCCAGCTTCTTGGTTGGGTTGGGTGTAGCTCTCAGGGTCGATTTGTAGTGTTGCGGCTTCTATGTTGGCGGAGAGTTCAGGACAACTGATTATGCCCTAAAGATCCGAGATCATAAGTAGTCGGGCGGTTGTGCCCTTATCTTTCACTTAAGCTTAAAAATAAAACACAAGTATTTCGTAATAAAAGTTTAGGATGATAGCAAGCCTAACAGTCGATCGTGAATGTCGTTGGGGCGATTCAGTTTTTTTTTTTTTTTAAATTAGTCTGAGAAAATGTTTAGGTTTGATTCTATTTCATTTTAAAAAAAATTGTCAAAAAATTTTCTATGTCCAACCTTAAAACTTAAAAAAGTTATTTTTTAAAAGTTGGAAAATAATTTTCATTTGAAAAATCGACTATGTCCAATCTTAAAACACAGACATAATTTTTAATTGAAAAATCGACTATGTCCAATCTTAAAACAAAGAAATAATTTTTAATTAATTGAATTGAATCTGCGGTAGGTTCTTGATGAAACATATTAATAAAATTAAGAAATTTAAACACTTGGTATTTTGTTTCACTGGTTTTTATTCAGATTTTTCTGACATATGTTTCGGTCTCACGACCATTATCAAAGAGTCTTAATAACTAACCTAAAAGTGACCGCTTACAATATATATGCACATTGTTACCTACAATAAGCTTGGAATGGGATGATAGCTAATTTACATTTATTGCAATTGATTAAATTTAATCCTACCTGGTACTAGGAACTTAATTATCTTACTAGGAACTTACTTATAGTACTCTGAATTTAATTATAATTTTAATACAGTGTCTAGTACGGGAGTATTTGCAAATATAATTTGTGTATTTGTAACATTTTTGTGGTTTTTTAGGGCCCTCTTTATTTCCAAAATTTCAAGCATATCTAGATTATCTCCTTTATTGACCTTATGTAAAAGTTTAACATTACTATTGCTAAAGAAATGATTTTGTTGAATACAATGTTCTGCAAACCCCGTGGATTTTACGTTATCTAAAATTGACTTTTTATGTTCCTTGACCCTTACTTCTATGCTTCGACCACTCTGGCCTATATATAGGGCATCGCAATCGTCGCACTTTATTTCATATACCCCCGATTTATCTATATCTTCTGTTTTTTCTTTATTATTAACTAATAAACGACCTAAGTTATTTTTGTTTGACGATATTGTATTAATTTCTAATTTATTTAATCTATTACAAATAGAATTGCTAATACCTTTTACATAGTATATACTATGCCACCTTTCATTTTTTCTATTGGGTACATTGTAAAAATGTTTTTGCAATAATTTTCTTTGTTTTTTCTTTATGAGTTTATCTATGATTGATGTGTCATAGCCATTGTTGGTAGCTATTACTTTAAGTGTTCTGACTTCCTTTTCAAAGTTGGCTTTATAAATAAATAAATAAAGTGTGACGATTGCGATGCCCTATATATAGGCCAGAGTGGTCGAAGCATAGAAGTAAGGGTCAAGGAACATAAAAAGTCAATTTTAGATAACGTAAAATCCACGGGGTTTGCAGAACATTGTATTCAACAAAATCATTTCTTTAGCAATAGTAATGTTAAACTTTTACATAAGGTCAATAAAGGAGATAATCTAGATATGCTTGAAATTTTGGAAATAAAGAGGGCCCTAAAAAACCACAAAAATGTTACAAATACACAAATTATATTTGCAAATACTCCCGTACTAGACACTGTATTAAAATTATAATTAAATTCAGAGTACTATAAGTAAGTTCCTAGTAAGATAATTAAGTTCCTAGTACCAGGTAGGATTAAATTTAATCAATTGCAATAAATGTAAATTAGCTATCATCCCATTCCAAGCTTATTGTAGGTAACAATGTGCATATATATTGTAAGCGGTCACTTTTAGGTTAGTTATTAAGACTCTTTGATAATGGTCGTGAGACCGAAACATATGTCAGAAAAATCTGAATAAAAACCAGTGAAACAAAATACCAAGTGTTTAAATTTCTTAATAATTTTTAATTGAAATTCCGGCTAAGTCATTTTTAAGAACACGGAAAATAATTTAATTCAAATGTTCAGTTTTAAAACACGAAAACTTTGATTTAATTCACTGTAGCACTGTCTGAAAATGTTCTATGTTCAATCGCTGTTTGAGGGTAAGTCAGTATCGTAACCGTTGTTGGCACAGTAATTTGACGGTGGTTTTCGTATCGTCCCCGCGAAGCGCGTTTTGGAACGTCTTGTGTATGTGGCGGCAGTATAGACAAGCCTTAGTGAATATGAGTTGTAGTTGACTTGTTGCTGGAGAACTTGACGAACTGACGAACTATCTGGAACTGACCGTGATGAATACATTTCTTCTTTTATACTCTCCGGGGTGGTAAACAATTTCAGATTTGTCGGAGTTGCTCAAAAAGCCCCCCTAGGAATTAATTCCCGTCCAAAATTTTATTGAAAATTGGTTGTAACTTTTTTAGTTTTTGAAGGATTTAAAATATTTTGCAGCTATTTGTTAGTCCTCTATGATGTGCTTCTTTCTAGTTAATTTGTCTTTTTATTTTCTCAGCGAAGCGGTTAATAACTGAAGTTTTTGCACGCTCGGTGACATTTTTCTTAAAAATGTTATTGGTATTGGTGAATATTTTTTTTATTTTAAGAAAAAATTGAATTTTTTTTGCGGCCATTTATTAGTCCTTAATGGCATGCTTAGCTCTGAATGTCTTTGTGATTGATTTTCTCAGCGACGCGATTATTAACTGAATCTTTTGCGCGTTTGGTGACACTTTCCTTAAACATTTCATTGGAAATGAGTGAATAACTTTTTTAGTTTAATAAAAATTTGAAATGTTTTTTATCCATTCGGTTGGTATCTAGAGTATGTGTTTCTTTTTTGTAAATTCGTTTTTTTAGATTACTCAGTGATAAGCTAGAAATTAATTATTTACTGAACTTTTTGCGTTCGGTGACAAGACACGTATTCGATTGTTTTCAAAAAGAAACCCCCGAAAGGGTGAACGGGGACGGGGAGGTTTTTAAGCTTTTTGAAAACAGTTAGACGCAGACGCGTGAAATTTGACAAGGAGTGAAAACGGGGGTGGTAGATGGTTTAAAGCGCACCCATATCTCTGAAATCTCGTAAGTCAGAAACGTGATATTCTAGCGATGGGCTCTTCTGAGAAAATAAGGAGACACGTAATCGACGGTTTTTAAAAAGAGACCCCCGAAAGGGTGAACGGGGAGGGGAATAATTTTAAGCACGAAATTTGACTCGTACCCGCCCATGTTATTATCCATTAAAGTAATTATTTTTTCGTTTAACTCGTTCTAACAAAAAAATAGACAAATTACGATGCGCAGTGGATTACCCCGTATTATAGATGCGTAGTATTTTTCCTCGAGCACCATGGATGCGCAGTGGGTTTCTTCGAGCACCATAAATGCGCAGTAGGTTGAGTCTCAGGGACAAACCCTAAAGTTGGCTGGAGTGGACTTAAGGGAGGACTGCCTCTCACGCGGTCAGTTTTACGTAGCTTGCTCGAGAGTAAGCTCACCGAGCAGCCTGGTAATATTGGCACCTAACGGAAAGACCAAAAACGTCGTCTACAAGGAAGTACTATTATAGGCACAAGTTAGTATGCCAATGTCCTTATTCCACGCGGACGAAGTCGCGGGCATCAGCTCACGTATTCGTAATAGGTTTTCGGGTATAGGTACTTACATTCACAAACATGAAAATTTCGATATGCGATATCTCAGTGAAAAAATAGATATTTGTGCAAACTCAACGGCATTTGAAAGGGCAAGGCTTGTACTTTAAGGTGATGGGTGTAGTTTTTTGAGTCAGAGAAAAAATTCGATGCTACATAACCTCAAATATAGGCCAATATCGATGTTTTTGCACTTTTAGGTTATAATGTCTCGGAAACTAGAGCCAATTGAGAGATTTGGACCTCGGATTCGGATTCAGCGCACTCAAGACCTTTAAAAACATATATTCTGGTTTCTGGGTCAGAGGGTCGACCTGATTTTCTCGGCCTGTGTAATTGTAAGCCCCGCATTTGCAACAGACTCTATGCATAAAACTAACATATTCTGTCTATTTATTTTATTTGCTCAATTCTGGCTTGAATTTTAATTTAATTGTTATTTTAGCTGGACGGAATAGTATAGTAAGTAACTAGAGATTTTCACTTCGGAGTAATACGAATTACATTTCGTTCATTTTTGGTAACATAATGGTAAAAGCATCAAAAGAAAGTTTCTATATTATGCGGGGATTGCTAATTTATTTTTATTGCTATTTTATAACCTAAAAAAAAGAAAAACATTGGAGCTGAAAGAAAATCGAATTTTGAGAAGAAATGATTCTACGCAACTTTTCAGCTATAATATCCCAAGGATGTTGATAATACGAAATAATTTTATCACAGTTTCCGAAAGCACTTGCTTGGTAATATCCTGACGCCACAGGTGAAGGGATATTACCTAAAAGCAATGTGCTTGAGGAAGTTGTGGTAAAATTATGAGCTATTTATCAACGTTCGAAGGGTATTCGCATAGAAAATTTTTTGCAATTTATTTTATTTATATGTTCAAAACTATTTAATAAAAATACAATTATTAAAAGGGCAATTTGTAAAATTAAATGTAGATTATATATTATGTATTATTTGATGTGTTTTCCTCTATTATTATATTCATTAAATCGTTATTTACAGTTCCAAATCGATATTGTCAAAAAATAAATTTTAAATTATTGAACTGTCAAACTGGATGACATAAGTGAAAAGATCCCTAAGGGATCTTATCAGTGTAATTTTGTTCTGATTGGTTGTTTCAGCGTGCTTGAGATTGTCATAAAATTATGAGGCATTTGTCAATGTCAGAGGGATATTCGGTCAGAAAATTTTTTGAAAAAATAAAATCAAAAAGTCGCAACACAACAAAAGAAAGAAAATCATAGTAGGCCACGCTATTATGTTTTGTAAGATTTAATATAACACAAAGATGTGCTTTTCAAAGATCTATATTTAAAAAAAATATATCTAAATCGGACATTAAATAAACTTTTTATAGGAGCGGTTCCAAGCAAGATGGGACGCACTCGTGTCACTCAAGAAAAGTCCAAAAACAAGAATTTTTTCACGAAATTTGGTATAAACCCATTTGAGAGGTTGCCGAATCCAGTGGCGCATTCAGATTTGAAATAAAAAAATCACTAATAAGATTCCACAATTCTCTGCCCCGAAAGAAAATCATAGAAAGCCACGCTATTACGTTTTGTAAGATTTAATATAACACAAAGATGCGCTTTTCAAAGATCTACATTTAAAAAAAATTTATCAAAATCGGACATTTAATAAACTTTTTATAGGGGTGATTCCAAGCAAAATGGGATACGCTGTACATACACACATATTTGAATATAATACATATATGGAAGGAGTAGACTTACACGACAATGGCGTTGCCAATTATGCATAAGGGGTAAAAAATGGTGGTGGTCTTTATTACACTCTTCGCAAAAACGAAGAGTATATTGCATTTGATCGGCACATTTCTAAAACCGGAAATATCGCTCGTAGAGAAAAAAAATTTCATATCATTATGCTAGTGAACGAATTCTGAACAACTTTCAAAATGTCCGTCTGTCCGTCCTTCCGTCCGTCCGTCACATTTCTTGTAAGCACGATAACTTAAGAAAGAAAAGTCCGATTGTATTGAAATTTGGAAAGTTAGTTAGCGTTAGCTAGAGGAAGAACCCTATTGTTTTTGAAAATAAATAAAAAGTTATTAGTCATTTAATTTAAAAAAAAAAAATTCTTAATTTTTGTCACTTGCGAAATGCAGTTCTCTTTTTCTTTGTCTATACATTTTATTAATGTATGTATATATTTCATAATAATATTTCTAATCCATTAAAATATAAATTACAGATATTCAGTTTTTGTGTGATGTGTGATGGCCCAATGGCTAAAGCTTTTGCCAATCCAAATCGTGAATGACGTCAAGGTACAATGCAACCTCGGGAAGAGCACCGTCATGGTGCTCCTCGATATTGAGAAAGCCTTCGACACCGTATGGATCCCGGGATTACTCTACAAACTAAATTCGCTGGATTTTCCGACGCACATTACCAAACTTATTCACTCTTTACTGTCAGATAGATCGCTGCAGGTCAGAGTGAATAATAAACAACTCGGCGGGACATTCGCGCGGGCGTCCCCAGGGGTCGTGCCTGTCGCCAAAGCTGTACAACTTATACATCTCCGACTTCCCGGAGTTCCCGAATTCGAACCTTGCCAAGTACGCCGACGACACGTCTATGTACGTGCACTCACACAACGCGCAAGCGGCTAATATGCTGCTGAAGGCACACATGGCCCGTGCCACGGCTTATTACGATAAGTGGAAGATACGGATCAATGCCGAGAAGTCGGAATCGATTCTATTCACGCGCCGTTTCACCAAAAACCGAATTTTACCGCCACTTTCGATCGGGGGTAGAGAAATTCCAATCAAACGGTGAGTGAAATATTTGGGTGAAACGACTGACGTTTAATACACACGTTAACGAGACGGTACGCAAGGTCTACTTCATGTCCAGGAGTCTGTATCCGCTCCTGGCAAAGGGTAGCGGACTCAACAGGACTAATAAAAAGTTGTTGTACACAATGGTAATCAGGCCGGCCATCACATATGCGGCGCCGGTGTGGTGCAGCATCCCGACCACGACAATGCGAAAACTAAAAGTTTTAGAACACAAATTTATGCGCCTCATTTTAAACTCCAGTAGGTACACCTCCCTCAGAAATCTCTATGCACGTTGCCACAACATAACCCCACTAGCGGACTACGTCCAAGAAATCTCACAAAAATTTTACCAGTTTAAACTTGACAGTAGCCCACTTACCCGCAACATTACCCGAATCAGACAGCATAATGCCATACTTTTCGATATAAGATACCCCCTACCATACCAGGTGTTGCCGGCAGCTCCCCTAGCCACACTTCCTTCTACGACAACTTGCCCCTAACCTTACTCTTATCTTTCCTCAACTTTACATCTTTCCAATCCGTCTTTCTCCCCCTTTTTGTTCTTTTATCCTTTTTTATTATTTTTGTTCCTTTTTTGTCTCTCTAAATCCCCTCTAGGCCGAAAACTTACCTAAATCCTAATTTTTAAACCACAATTTTATTTCCACTCTACCTTCCTTGTCGGCGATCAGACCACAAGGCCGTCATTTGTTCGAATGGGTTTTTTCGTTTAGTTGTGTTCCCCGTATCAACAATCAAAATTACGAAGTGCGCTCGCCTACTATTTTAGTGTTCTCAGTGTTGTGTTTATTTTTAAGCTTATAGGTCCATGTGGACACATAAAAAATTTTAATCTAGTTTTTAAGTCTGCCCATGGCAGACAGGAGCTTCTAGCCCCCCCCCCCCTCGAATTTACTTGCAAGCTGAATCGGACCTACCCCGCCCAGCCTCACACCCACCTCGGCGATGTTCGCCTTGGTTGTCTGGCTGGCTCCGGGCTAGGATCCAGCGAGGCACATATATTGTACTTAAACTTTAAATAAAATATTTTTGTTGTTGTTGTAATCCAAAGGTTTTGTGTTCGAATCCCTGACAGGGTGGTTTTCTTAAAATTTTTTGTCCAAGAACTAACATTATTTACAAAAAAAAAATGCAAAAGTATCCTATAGAAAGCTTAGCAAATCGGCGAAGAGTATAATGCTTCAACTAGTTTATAAATTTGGTGGACAGCGCAATCGTCAACGCCTGGAAAATTTACTGTAGAGGACAAACTCTCTCAATTAGATCTTTGTTTGTATATTACAGTTGGGTTTATTTATTTGGAAAGTGATTCTATTACTTGAAGGAGAAGGAGCATGTTGAGCATGAACAAACTAAAACTGGTACCAACCTAAGAAGACCGCAGTTGAGTAATTTGCCACGGGAGGTACGTCTTGACAATGTTGGTCACCTAATAAAAGATCAGGAGAAGGTACCAATACTGCAAGAATCAGTCGATTTTTTTTGCAAAAAGTGTGATGTTCATTTATATCCAAAATGTTTTAAAATTTACCACATTAAATAATGCAGTTTGATCCACCAAAATAAGAAAAGCAACAACATTTAGTACAAAACTAAACATAGTATACAAACAAAATATTATTTTTCAATTTTTTGTATGCTTGGGCATTAATAATAATAATAATTTATTTTCCATAATGATAACATTACAATTGTATAAGAATAGTCAAGACTACAAGCTTATATTTTAATAACTAGGTAAAAAACTCGCATACGGAATAAAAACATTTTGAGAGTAAAAAAGTTTTAACTTATCTCTAAAATCTAGTAAATGTCTAGTTATTTTACATTCTGTGGGTAACTCACTGAACAATTTTAAACCCAAATAATGTGGGGAATTGAAAGTTATATTGAGTCTTACATACGGGTATTAGAAAATCTTCCTTGTTTACGTTATAAATATTTTTTTCTTCAAGCGTATTAAAATGTTTAAATTATGTCACCAAAAACAGAAGTAGAAGTAGGACATTGTTTTACTAGTAACAAAATGTTAGTACCGAACGCCACCGTAGTGGACATTGTTTTACTAGTAACATAATGTTAGTTCCGAAAGCGCCGCCGTAGTGGGTATTGTTTTACTAGTAACATAATATTAATACCGAAAGCCACCGGTGGCGCGCTATCCACTAGCCACTTGTCATATTGTGTCAACATGTAAGACTGTAGTTTGAATATTTGTACATTTATGATAAATAAATGAATTTTTGTATTTTAATACGCTTGAAGAAAAAATAGTATATATTACACGGAGTAGAACGCCTTTTTTGTGTTTCGCTCAGTTTGCGGCTTCGGCTTCGCCTCAGCCGCAAATCCTGGGCTCAACACAAAAAAAGAGTGCGTTCTACTCCTAGTAATATAATATACTATTATTTACAGTTAATGCATTATTCTTTCGATAAACATAAACCGAATGCTTGAGCAATTTGTTATAAATATTTTATTTCTAGTTGACAGATGGAAGAGAAATCGAAAAGTATTGGTAAAATGCTTTAGCCAACTAAATTTACAAAGTTATGTAGACATAATTTATGAAAGATCTAATATTTTGGTAAAAAAACTCAAAGAAAGTCAGTCTTTTGATGTGCTAGATGTATTTGAAAGACATTCTTTAGATAGTTTTTGTGGTAAGTTTAATTGAAATATCTGTTTTATATCTCACTATTATTATTTTAGCAACTCTTTTGGGTCTCGATTTGGATGAAGTGAACAGAAACGAACTTATTGAAGGTTTGCGAAGGTTAGTCAATATATCATTTATTTTACTTTCAAAATATAAAACGGACATACTTGCACTGATGACCAATTCAAGTAATCCAAGAAAAAATTATATCGACTCTTCCAAAAGTTGGAGACCCAAGGATCAGAGGAATTTGTCACATATTCTTGTAGCACGTGTCTATACGGCTTGTCTATTTCACCAAGGCCACGCCAAATATCCCACCTTATATGTATTGTAGAAGAAGAAAGTTTGATCCATAGCCTACTTTGTGAGATATAGTATAAAATCGTGAAAAATAGGAGAACCACAAACGGACGGTTATATCTTCCTTATGTGAGGAGATACGAAAAAAATTAAAAGGATGAAAGTTGACGGCAAAGACTAAGAATATGTCTAAAAATTCCATAACACATTTATTTTTGACATACGGTCTTGTGCAAAAATAAAAAGAACAAATCTCAAGGTGAGCCATGACACTATATATAATATTTATTATAATATTTACATATTGATCGTAAAAATCAGTTATATCATAGTAATAAAAAGTTTGATAATTATAAATCAGTAATTTGTATTTACATTGAATTGACATTCTAGGACTAGTAATAAGTATATATGACAGCAATTTTTTTTATGGACGATAAACAATTTTAAATTCAACTTATAATTTGAAAATGGTAGTTCCCGCTAAAAGCCGGGACGTCAATGGTTACGCATGCGTAGTATAGTTCAAGCAGTAAATTTGTATGGCAGCCATGAAATACAAACTTCACGATTACCATACTGACATGTGTGACCGACATTTTGTTTTGCCGTTTTCGTTAAATGTCAAAAAATGCCACTTTTGATTCGTTTATGCCGAGCCGAATTTTACATTTGCCTTGTGCAATTTACGATGCGGATCAACTAGAACTCTTGTGAAATGGGATTTGAAGGAAACAACTACTCAGCGGGCAAATACCCCGACCTGCATTGGATTACACCTTCAAATCGTGATCGTTAGCCAAATATCATTTGTCAATTCCTAACCAGACATAGACCGGTTTCGAACTTATTATGTTCTCTCCTCAGTATGCCATAGGTCATGGAACAGACAAATATAGTGGCCAACCTGCTAGTCTTATGCAAACTAACGCAAATGAAGTGATGGTGAGAGGTAACTCTCATATGGTCAGATGCTACTATACGTCGAACATAATCACATATGTCTCTGTGGCGTATAGCGACTTGCAAAGCAAGTACCACGAGCGGCGACCTCTAACCATAGTGGACTATATTCACTGTTTATGAAATGGGATTTGAAGGAAACAATTACTCAGCGGGCAAATACCTCGACCTACATTGAATTACATCTTCAAATCGTGATCGTTAGCCAAATATCATTTGTCAATTCCTAACCAGACATAGACTGGTTTCGAACTTATTATGTTCTCCTCAGTATGCCATAGGTCATGGAACAGACAAATGATAGTGGCTAACCTGCTAGTCTTATACAAACTAACGCAAATGAAGTGATGGTGAGAGGTAACTCTCATATGGTCAGATGCTAACGAATTTTTTTAATATTAGTGTATACCATTATCAATTACTGATATAAAACTCATTTTAGAACTCGACAACGACAATATGCAACGGTAACAATCAGTCTAATTTGTTGATAGCTATATAACGGGTCCGGCAGAATGAAGTATCCATTTTCAAAGTTAATTGATGTCATAATATAATAAGATATAAATTCAAATCAAGTCGTCATGCTTCCGCAATAAATGGAAATTTACGACAGTTGTCAAAGCGTTTGCGAGAAATGTCAGTTTAGCTGTGAACATGGAGTATTGGTAAAATATTCAACGTTCTTTTGCGGTTGAAACTTGTTTAAAAAATAACTATTCTGTTGTAATTACCCAGCGTTTATTTCGCCGTCACTTTCATTTCAATCCACGAGATCCAGTTCCTAGTCGAATAACAATTAAAAAGTGGGTACGCAATTTTCATAGTACTGCTTCATGTGCCAGAGAAAAACCAAAAGGAAGAACTCGTTCTGTACGCACACTTTCGAACCGTAGTTATCGCCGTATTCTGAAAAGTTTATTTACACTTCCATCCCCACAGAAACTTCTGTCTCGAGATTTTGGAACACGCGTTGATTTTTACGAACGTTTCGAAGGGCTATTTGCTGAAAACCCGAATATCGATGATTGCTTGCTGATGCCAGATGAAGCTCATTTTCATCTTTCCGGATTTTTTAACAAACAGAACTTTCGGTACTGAGCGACGGAAAATCTTTTGCAGTTTCATGAATTACCGCTCCATAGCAAAAAGGTTACTGTGTGGTGTGCAGTATCCGAATTTTTGGACCGTTCTTGGTTATTGTTCCATCACAACGTTATCAACATGTATTGCGGGCTGACTTACTGGAAATGCGTTATGTCAAAACGGTTTCCATGGTAACGGTCGTCATAGTTACCACTACCCAATGGTACTACTCCCATGGTGGGCACTCGCTTTTTTGTGAAGTTAGGCTGTCCAGAATAGTGGAAATGATCTACAAAGAAGCAGTTGCTGTGGAAATGCTTACCACGGTTACCAGTACCTTAGGGTACCACTCCCATGGTGGGCACTCGCTTAGTTACGAAATGATTAGCTGTATTAGTTATTTTTTTTTTTTTGAAATTCGACTTACCGAAAATGTGTTATATGTCAAAATGGTTTCCATGGTAGCGGTCGTCACTACCCAATGGTACTACTCCCATGGTGGGCACTCGCTTAATTGCGAAGCTATGTACTCCAGATTAGTGGAAATGATCTACAAAGAAGCAGTTGCCGTGGTAATGCTTAGCACGGTTACCAGTACCATAGGGTACCACTCCCATGGTGGGCGCTCGCTTAGTTACGAAATGATTAGCTATATTAGTAATAGAACCGAACTTTTTTTATTGATTATAATAAAATTAAAACAAAAATACAAGTTACATTAAATTTTTGAACGGAAATCTCCATATTCTAGCCGTATGACCACGTATTTCGAGACGGCGACCGATCGCGCGTTCTCAAACTGAAACTGCTTCTTTGTATTCGCGAAAATATAACAGATGAACTCAATAGTGATTTACCTTCGATACAAAGGAATTCACGTATAAGGAAAAGTTTATATAGTAAAGTAACAGCGGAAATTTGTCATGATATATAAATCGCTGTCACATATTGGTGAATTGTGTGTATCGAAGGTAAATCCCTATTGGATTCGTTTGTTTTATTTTCGCGAATATCATTTCCACTAATCTGGAGTACCTAGCTTCAAAACTAAACGAGTGCCTGCCATGGAAGTAGTACCATTGGGTAGTGGTAACTATGACGATGGTTACCATGGAAACCATTTTGACATATAACACATTTCCGGTCGACGTTTCGAAATCCGCGCGCGCGGATTTCTTTTATACATATTAGTATTCCTAGAGTCTTTGCCGTTAACTCTCATCTCTTTAACTTTTTTTGTAACTCCTCAAATAAGAAAAATACAAACGTTTGTGGTTTTCCTATTTTTCATGATTTTGTACTATATCTCACAAAGTAGACTATGGATTCCGAACTTCTTTTTACTGAAATAAAGCTCACAATAATAAGGATAACTTTTACTGTTTTCTTCTATAATAGATATTAAGCGAGATATTTGGCGTGGCCTTGGTGAAATAGATAGGCTGTATATTGAAAATGGATCAACTGATATATTAGTTAAAAGTTGATATTACTTTTTCTTGGGTCACTAAAATTGCTGGTAAATATATGAAATATTTTAGTGGAGAAAAGTTCCTGCAGAGCAGAGCACTAACTTCGTACTTCTATCCAGATTTCATTGCTTATCTTGGCCAAGGAGGTAAACAGCTCTTAACAAAGCTCAATCGAGTTAAAAAAATCTTTAGTAAAGTAAGTAGACTGTAATGTCTGGCTTATTAATATAATATGTATTTACTTCATATATAAAACATTTTATTACGTAAAATAAGTGCTTCTTTATCATTTTTCATCAACAATTTTGATTAAACAAATTAAATTACTAAGAATCTTGATTCCGCAGTGAAGTGTAATAAATATTATTTTTCAAATGTCGACTACGGCATTCATTTATCTCAGTTAGAGTGTCAGAAACAGTCATTTGAGTATAAGTGAAACTTTTGAGTCTAAGTGAAAATTTTGCAATTTTCGTAAAGTTATTTAATGCTATTTCTGAAAAAATTCAGTATATTAACTAGAACTACACCATTGCAGCATCTACATGATATGATTTTCATTGATTTATTGTTAATTTTTTGACATTTAAATTAAGCAATTTTTTAAGTATATAAAATGTAAAATTTAGTGCAGTTGTCACCATATCCATCGCACAAAAAAAGAACTAATCAAATTAATGATAAATTTATCAACTCTAATTTATATATCTTGACATTTTTTCCGGAAAGAGTTTGAAAAAGTCCGTATAGCTGAAAGTAAATATAACACATTTTTCTCTCACATCTTCTCATTAACAGATATTTATGTAACAAATCCATAATGTAAGGCTTTATTGAACGAGTTCAGTTTTTGGCCCAGTGAGCGTAGATAAAATACATAGTCTTTAAAAAATATGTCTTGACATTCTCCGCTAGAATGCTTATATCTTCCTATCTTTGGAAAGATTCAAAATCGGTCACCTGTTTTACATATTTGTCACCTTGACCTTTCAAAACAGTTAACATTAATCTGAAAAATAATCTGTTACATTTTTCAGGTATTTCAAGAGCGACGAAAGGCGTCAAGAGACAGAGGTTAGTAAATCTGAACTATTGCTTATTTTAGTTATTTCTAACTCATTTTTCTTAAAGTTTGTTGATTGCATTAAATTCAATTTATCATTTATTTTAGATGTACAATAATTATACGTTATGCGGTAAAAATTTTGAAGTAATCAATGTTTTATCAAATATGTTTTTTTTGCAAGATCGCTGGACAAGTTAAAAGAATAAAACAAAAATATGGTTTTTAACGCTACTGAGTTAATTCTACTCCCACATAGAGAATTTTAAATAATAAACTGTGAATAGGAGAGTGAAATTTTGGGTGACAGAAATATCACGAAACGTAAAACTTGCTAACGCCCTAATTTTCTCCATTTTGCTTTGCACCTTTAAGACAAGGACTGTACATGGACCAAACAACGTCTGTAAATATGTTGCACAGGAAGGAACATCATTTTTATTGTGCTCTATCCTCGGCATTAGAAGTATATTTTGTAATTTTTTCTGGAATCTAGCCAAAAATATACCTTTTAAATCTGTATGTATCTCATTTTACTCTTTGTTATTTTATACAAAAAAATCGGCAGCTACTGGAAGCGGCTGGAACCTCCCCATACAGTGGATATTTATAAGCTGTGTTTGGATAGTACATCGGAAATCGGGGCATTGAGCAAACAGATAAATTACACGTGGATTTGGAGCCATTTATTTCATGAACAAATATCGAACAAACTGAAGTGGACTACAAGCAATCTGTTAAAACATAACCTCTCATGTTTGTTTATGTTGCATGTTAATCAATTGCCGGATATTTTAAAGGTATTAACAGATAACGTTTCGAAGATTTTGTAGAACATTGGATAGCGAAAAAAAAATAACAACACAAAATTTAGCCAACCTCAACCTCAACAAGTCAATAACATTATGGACAATTCAAGCAGACTACGCATGCGTCGAATTAAAATCTTTCTGCTTGATCAAAAAGGTCCGAGTAAGTCGAGCTTCGTCCGAGGCCTTTATTTTGTAATATTCGAATGTTTCTCATTTAGCTCGGTTAGATCGGTTTGCATTAAACGAACGATTGTGACGCGTCCTATCAATCAGACGGAATATCCGAACACGGCTATAAACAATTATTACCTTTAAAAAAACCAACTAAAATAAGTTTTTGTCATCTGTCAAAAATATTTGGATTGGTAACCTTCACGAATGTTGAATTTTAGGTTTTGAAATATATTTAGGGACATAACCTATACAATAGGGCATCTGTACCATGTTTAAGTTTTTCAAGTTTATTCTTATTTTTAATGTATTTTTAGCTTGGAGCCACAGTGGATACACGTAACCTTAAAGTTTAAGATTTTTAAGTTAATAATCTTGTTGAAGGTTTGTATCCGCATATTTAGCTTGGAGCCTCCAAGCGGATATTTAAAAATTCATGCTAATATATTTGTAATATTATTGATTAATAAAAATAGACTGCTATTTACATGTTAGATTTCCAACCTACAAAAAGAGTCCTATTTTATCAGGACAAAGTATTTAGAACTTCATAAACATTACACTGTACTAGATTTTAGTTGAAAGTACGGGAACCAGGCAGAAATTTTAATAATAGCTACGTAATATTCTTAAGTCTTAAGAAATATATATTTTTGAGGTTAGCTATAAATCAACATTCACAAAGGTTACCAACCCAAATATTTTTAACAGATAGCAAAATACATTTTCCTCTAACAATAATATTTTTTGGATGCTGTCATCATGTGTGCACATATAACGAACTCTTTTTAGTTTTTTTTTACGGAAACCAAATCGAAAGAGTGCAAGTGTGATATATCGTTGAAATCGGAATTTTTACTGCTTTTCAGTGGTCCGATTACAAATTGTAATTAATCATAAAATAAACAACTTGTTGTGCCAAAACGGCACTAAACGTAATACGATCTCAACCAAAACCTTTTCAGATCTTCTGGAGAATTAAAGAAACCCTCTTGCAAAGTTTCATCCAAACCCGTTTAGCAGTTTCGCCGCTATCGTGTTCACATACATACACACACACAGACATTTTTTAAAAAACACTTTTTTGGGTTCCTGGGATCTCAAGACGTAAAGATTTGATGTTATCTCAATTTTCGATTTTGGACTAATTTCAGTAGCCGCCGCCAATTTTATTGTGGAGGAGGTTAAAAGATATTTCAAATTCCGCTACTGTGTGCCTTGAAGTGGTTTTCATATTTTTATTTGCCTGAGCGACTTTTAAATTATCAGTCCTATATCTAATTTTATTTATTAAATAAGCAGTAGTACGATGGCTTAATATCTTCTAAGGAAGAACGATGTCATGTAATTTGAGTCTATTATTAATTTTCTGTAATTTTCTTAGCTATTGTACTTTAAGAATTAAAAATTGCAAGAAATGCAAGATTCGGCATTGCAGATGTTCCATTTTGTTTCTTCTGTTCCCTGGTGTTCTGCTGTTTTATAAGTTACTATCCCATGGCGGATCGGCTGTTGATAGTATTTAGTAATATTTCAGTATTTATAATTCATAAGCGTATGAAATGATAAACAAACCTATTACCAACAATATTTCAGTTTTATTCGTATGCGCCGCCATTTTGAGCCCATCGGCTTTGATCTGGGAACAATTTTAATCTAAAACACATTCAGCCAAAGTGGGGGAGTTTCATGCTGGCGGTCACAAACTTAATAGTTAAAAATGTAACTACCTCACCTCACTACAATGAATTTCTTTTCCAGAAGTTGAGGATGATCAAAAACCAACTATAGCTGATGTATTGATCGAGGGTGAAGGAACATTATTTGATGAAGATCAACTTTTTCGGGAGGTTCTTCAATTCATAGCAGGAGTAAGTGATTCTAAACATAATATAATGATATACAGGTTGTGCCCGGATGAATTCACCTATACCAAAAATGGAGTTAAATTTTATTTTTTTTATGTTACACCTTATAAAAAATTTTGCTAAGAAAATTTGTGTCTTTTATACAGGGTGTTACATAATTTAGAAAACATGAATTTTATCAAGAGTAAAATATTTTTCATTTAAGAGAAAAATTCTACAATTCAGTATTTTTTATTTATTTGCTTTCATCATGATTAGAGAATATTCTTTTGGTATTAAGCAAATCAAAACTTACACACTTTTTTATTAAATATGAAATTACTTACTTTCTGTATATTGTTGCCCTAATCTGGGCACGCTAATATACTAGTCAGGTAAATACTTTAAAATACTCTTTATTGGAGAAAAAATCAAAACAACTACTCTTCTAACAAATACTGACGAAGCAGTGAATTAAATAATAAAGCATTTTAAAGCAAAAAAATACATTGAAAATATTTAAATCGTTTATATCAATTCAATCATTCACACTTTTTTATTTAATATGAAATTATCTACTTTCTGTATATTAGCACCTTAATATGGTCATGTGAATATACTACCTTGGAAAACACTTTAAAACATCATTGGAGAACCTATCAAAACAACTACTCTTCTAGCTAATACTGACGAAGTATTGAATTATCTGATAGAAGGCAAACAGATATATTGAAAATATTTAAATCATTTATTGAAATTCAGTCATTCACAACAATTATTGAACATTCTATTTCAAATCTAGAAAAGTTGTACAAGTTTATAGTCTACTGATGAGAACTAACGAGTTCGAAAAAACTTGTACAACTTTTCTAGAGTTGAAATAGAATGTAAAGTTCAACAATTGTTGTGAATGACTGAATTTCAATAAATGATTTAAATATTTTCAATATATTTTTTTGCTTTAAAATGTTAGAAATCCTAATATCTAATTCAATACTTCATCAGTATTTGCTAGAAAAGTAGTTGTTTTGATTTTTTCTTCAATAACGAGTGTTTTAAAGTATTTACCTGACTAGGGCAACAATATTCAGAAAGTAAGTAATTTCATAATTAATAAAAAAGTGGGTAATTGTAAATATTTAACTAAAAAATACTTTAATTAGAACTAAATATTTCAGTTAGCTTAGTCTTCATTCGACATAAAAACCACAAACTTCCATGCACTTTTGTACTCATAATTCAAATTTATCGAAAACAGAACGAATCTCTTGATTTACTTCTGTGATAGTTTCAATTGTTCTTTTTTATACAATTTCAACATCATGGGTTAATTGATCTTTACAATGTTTTTCTTTTAAAAAGACCCACACAAAGTCTGTATTCTAAATTGTCTTCAAATTCTAACCAAAAGTAAATATTAAACATTTCTAAGTATGAATTTTCATTAAGATTTCCTGAAAGAAGTACGAACCAACAATAAATTATTTTTTGTAATGCACATCTTTTTTTGTATTTTTGACTACTCGTAGTTACTGTAAAATTTGGATTGTCTTGCATCCAATAACAAAAATTTTGGGACGATACT
The DNA here is from genome assembly GCA_936432065.2 of Rutpela maculata. Taxonomy (NCBI): domain Eukaryota; kingdom Metazoa; phylum Arthropoda; class Insecta; order Coleoptera; family Cerambycidae; genus Rutpela; species Rutpela maculata. The sequence goes on from OW386293.2 coordinate 23,354,505, forward strand.
ACGCTATTCTGGTTCAGGTAGACATTTCTCACAATAACTGTTGTTTATCAATGTTACCAAAAGATGCATCACATTATCATATCCCAGACGACAGATATCATTTTATAGTGAAACCCACAAAAAGTTGCAAACTGAATAATTTTTTTTTTAATGAGTTTGTGAAAGTGTATAGAATAATATCCTGTAAAGTTTATATTCCGTTCGGATGCAGAACAAAAAAAAAAGTGAAAAAAAATTTTTTTTTAACAATTTTTTCAAAATTTTTAAATTAAGTCAGGCTAGAAAAAAACAAAGGTGGGTAGACCACGTGTTTCTGAACAAAAAATGTGCTAATAAAATTTATCGCTAAAGTCACGGTTTTCCCGGAAAAAAATAGTGAAATAAATTTGTCACTCTGCTCGGCCAAGCGTACGGTTAAATGCATACTATAGAACCTCTAAAAATTCTTAGCAGTTCTAACAAGTAAAATAAAGCTTTTTTTCTCTATCTGATTACACATTTTTAACATTTTTCTTAGTGACTCAGAGGATAAATAGTGAGTCTGGAGAGAAAATATATAATTATGAAAGAATACACAGACACCACACATAGCCTCTGAATCGCTCGCATGTATTTTTACGTGCCTTTACTGTATTGTATTTATTACAGATACACCTATCCACATTTCAGCTATATCCATTGAATTCCTTATACATTTGATGATGTATTAGAAAAGTTCCAGAATTTATATTCAAAACAATCAAAGATATTTTCATAGTTATAAGGATAAGATCGTGACAATCGCAATTTCTTATCATGATATGATTAATCATATTTTCGAAAAAATGCATAAAAGTAAACGAATTTGTGTTTGAACATTCGAAAAGCATGGGCGCAGTCAGGGGGAACCATGGGGCCCAGCCCCCCCCCCCCCCAAGCCGTCTTCCATGAGCCACAAAATAAAGAAGCAGTACAAAGCAGTATCTAAATTGTCCCTTGAGATAAATATTTTGTAATTAATGCCAATATTATCTAATAGAGGAATCTACATACACATCCGTTTTCAACCATTTTCTGAAAAATTTTCCTCATCCTCGGGGAGGCCGGTTCTATTGCCCCCCCCCCCCCCAGATGAATTTTCTGGCTGCGCCACTGTCGAAAAGTATACATTTTTTCCGAAATAGTGATATTTTATTTTTTCTAATGGATCAATTTCTCGGCAAGTTACAGCCTCCAATATTTATCAAGAAAATCATCAAACATTTAAATTAAAATGATTTGAGATGTACTTTTTTTTTAATCCAAATTACTACAACTTAATAAACCATAATAATCATGAAGTGTACATACTTTTCAACAGTTCTCAATGAAGAAAGAATTTTTTTGAAGAGCTTTTATTTTTAAAACTAAAAAACAGATCACACTAAAAAATATTTAGTGCGACGATTGAGTTCGGGCGTAATAATATATATAAGCATATTTTTCCCATCCATCCTTTGCTTGTATTGTTTGAAACAAAAAAGCACCAAAAAGCTACAATTTCCATCTTTTAAATGAACCAACACTCATATAGATTGAACAAATTCTGATTTAGTGACATGTAATTCAGTGCGTCGGTGTCACAGTCATGCGTATTCAAGCGCGTGTACGCATGGATCTCGCTCCGAGTTATAACGTTACACTTGACTATTTTTTTCCGGGAAAACCGTGGCTTTAACGATAAATTTTGTTAGGACATTTTTTGCTCATAGATACGTGGTCTATCCATCTGTATTTTTATTTTTTTCTAGCTTGATTTAATTTCAGAATTTTGAAAACAAACTTTTTTTTTATGTTCTGCACCCGAGCGAAATGTAAACTTTTCAGAATATTATTCTACACACTTTCACGAACTCGTTAAAAAAAAGTTTACACAGTTTGCAACTTTTTGTGGGCAAATACCTTCGTCGACTGGGCTATCAGGCATTAGAATTAAATCAGTTTTATCAAGGGCTTGTCGTAGTAGAGCTCACACTATTTCCTCTTGTGTGTCCTGGAGCCGTATTTTCGAGCTTGACCGAGACGATGTCGTGCACGAAAATATGAGATTGTCGCATGAAAATATACGTTTCGTATTTTCGAGCATTATGAACTCGGATGCGAACCTTCCGCATGCGACTGATTTCGGGCGAGATGCAACGGATGGGGGTTTAGTACATGATAAAGTGATTTCGTGCACGAATGTAGGCAAAGTGATCGTTTTGGTTTGCTTTATTTCGTACGATAACCTCAATATATTCAGTTTAGGTTTTTGCTGTAGTTTGTTTATTATTTAGGGACTTTAAAGTAGACTTATTTGAGGTAAATTTACCACTCTTTAATTCCGGGTGCGCCCTAAGAAAATCCACCATTTCTTTTTTCTGGTCTGCACTAATATATCCCACCCGCTTATCTGCTGATTACGTGTGCTTTATAAATTGTATTATTCAGTCTTGTAATTCAATCAACCCAAAATCTATGAAAATATCGTCCCATTCACATATAACAGCTGATTAGTATTAGTAACATTAGTGTTTTCTAGGGGTTTTAAGTTCATTTAGTTGCACAAAACAGCGTTGCCACATTTGTGCGTGTGCGAAAAACAAATCTCGGATTGTGTTCGAAAATACCACTTCAGAATTATAAGCGAAGTTTTTTAAACGAGTCTGGTACCTAGTTTTCGCATGCGATAAATATTGATTGAGCTCGAAAATATGGCCCCTGTTTCGTGTTTATTTTACGTGATTTTATACATTTATTAGATAATGGTACTTTTCAATAAAATCGTCATGATTTAATTCCGGTGCCTGGCATGATACAACAATAGTCTGGGAGAGAGCGCCTATTTTTCCATTAGTGAATATTATGAAAATTAACAAAATTAACAGTTAACAATTTAAATCTGTTCACTGATGTCTAATTAATTTTCCAGGCGACTGAAACATCTGGAGGTAGTTTGGCGTTCGCTTTTACGTTACTCGGCATGAATCCCCACATTCAGGTATTATTCTAACTATTCTTCTATTAATATAATGCGTGTTTTCTGACTGATTAATAAAATAAAATTGAAGGCACAGCGTCTCTGGTATACTGTCAAGCCTAAAATTTACTATAATTGTAAAAAACCGCCTCTTAAGGAATCACTATATAAACAATCTCTACAACTAAAAAAAAATGGTACTATATTTGCAGTCCCCTAATGGGAATAATTCAGTTCATAGAACTTCAATAATATATTATTTTATATTGTCTACCCCAAAAACCCATGAAACAATATACCACATCGGTAGAGAAGGTGAGGATAGTAGGAAATTTTGAGACCCTGGCTTCCCGCGCATACACCGAATGCCAATTTTATTTACTATTACTTGTTTGCTTTACTTATTTACATCCATTCACCCTCGGAATAAAATCAAAATATAATGGAGTTCCTGACCTCATTATAAAACATAGGTGACTAAATTTCAAGTCAATATCATTAACGGTTCCAGAGTAATCGTGCTCACAAAATGTTAGACAGATCGACAGACAGAAAGGCCATGGCAGGTTAAGATAAGTGTCCGTGCCTGTGCAACCTTTTTGCGTGTAGTTCCTTCCAGTGATGTATCTTTGCGTAAGATACTACCACCCCATTATTGAAGGGGATGAAAAACCACAACCCGCACCCTACTATCGATGTGGAGTATCGTTTTTTGGGGTAGAGGATTCCGAATATTATATTATTAAAGTTCCACGAACAATTATTTTCACATACAAAGTTTTTTCGCTGTGAGTGACTTGGATTGAGAATCTGGATGTGGAAGTAGTGATTCCTTGGGCAGCGGTTTTTTTAAGAATTTTATTTCAAATAAACCAGTATTTTTAAAATTTTCATTCGATTACTAGTACAAGATATATTAAGTAGATAAGTAGAAAATCCGTGAAAGCGTGTCAAAAAGTGCATGAAACTTTTGATGCAAGAGGAATTTTTGGCGCGAATAATTAATAATTAAAAAATTTTTGAAATATTCAAAAACATTTGGAAAATTGTTTGTGTCAAATACGCCTATGTCAAAAGTTTAAAATAAATTTTAGAAATTACCGATGACTGCAAATGTGCCGAATTCTACCGTGCGTGTAATGGAACGTTAGACATGGGAAGTAAGAATTACAACATCGCGTGTGCCAGTTGACTAAAATGAAATAACAGAGCTGGGATACTTCGATACTTCAGTAGTGGAGTGCCGGCCGGCAGGCGGGTTTTACTATTGCTGGGTTGTCACATCTCTCGCGCTACGTGGATGTACATGCCCATTTCGCAATTACACGCACTGTATATCACAGTTTATAGTACACCTGTACTATTTAACTGACTCATATCCCAATTCTGTAAAATTCAAAAATAATCTAAATCTTGCAAAATAGTGGCTCTGTTTAGCCAAATTTTTGATTAGGGAAATAATCCACTTGCTACAGTTTGAATTACTATTATTAAAAAAATAACACAGCCCCACAAAAAAAAGTGGTCTGTGCGGTGGACTAGACCAGTATATCCGTGTGTATTTGGACCCGCTGAAACCGAGTCCGAAGTCAGAATTGTCAGATTGGCTCGTTTTTCACCCCTAACCTCAAAAAACAACCCAAAAAAAACATGGTCTGTCCGGCGGACCAGACCAGTGCATCTTTATGTATTTGGACCTGCTGAAACTGTATCCGAAGTCAGAATTGTCAGAGTGGCTCGTTTTCCACCATTAACCCCAAAAAACAACCCCAGTACAAAACGAAAGTGGTCTGTCCGGCGGACTATACCAGTGTATCCTAATGTATTTTGACCTGCTGAATCCGGATTCGAAGTATTGACAGATTGGTTCCTTTTTCACCCCCCAACCTCGAAAAACACCCCCCCCCCCAAATGATCTGTCCGGCGGACCATACCAGTGTATCCTTATGTATTTGAATCCGCTGAAACCGAATTGTAAGATTGGCTCGCTTTTCACCCCTAACCCTAAAAAACACCCACAAAGCGAAAAGAAAGTGGTCTGTCCGGCGGACTATACCAGTGTATTCCAATGTATTTTGACCTGCTGAATCCGTATTCGAAGTCAGAATTGTCAGATTGGCTCGTTTTTCACCCCCAACCCCGAAAAACACACCCCCCCAAAAAAATGATCTGTCCGGCGGACCATATCAGTGTATCCTTACCAAATACATAAGGATACATTGGTATGGTCCGCCGGGCAGACTATTTTGTGGGGGGGAGGTGTTTTTTGGTGGTTGGGGGTGCCAACGAGCCAATCTGGCAATTCTAACTTCGGATTCGGTTTCAGCGGGTCCAAATATATAAAGATGCACTGGTGTCGTCTGCCAGACAGACCACTTTTTTTTGTTTTGGGGGTGTTTTTTGAGGTTAAGTGTGAAGTACGGGCAAATCCAACTTCGAATTCGGATTCAGCAGTTCAAATTACATATGGATCCACTGGTATAATCCGCCGGACAGATCACTTTGTTTTTGTTTTCTGGGTATTTTTTGGAGTTGGGGGTGAAAAACATGCCAATCTGACAATTCTGACTTCGAATTCGGTTTCAGCAGGTCCAAATACATAAGAATACACTTATTTGGTCCGCCGGACATTTTTTTGGGGGGTGCGTTTTTCGGCGTTAGAGGTGAAAAACGAGCTGTCAATTCTAACCTCGAATCCGGATTCAGCAGGTCAAAATACATAAAGATACACTGGTATAGTTCGCCGGACAGGCCACTTTGTTTTTGTTTTAGGGGTGTTTTTTGGGGATGGGGGTGAAAAACGAGCCAATCTGACAATTATGACTTCAGATTCGGTTTCAGCGGGTCCAAATACATATGGCTAGTCCACCGGACAGACCACTTTTTTTTAGTGGGGCTATGTAATAAATGTTTCATCTATTATGTTTAAATTCCTAGGAAAAAGTATATCATGAAGTAGAAACAATCGTTGGAGACAATGGGCCCATCTCGAATAATGACTTGTCAAAATTGAAATACACTGAAAGAGCCATTCGTGAATCTCTGAGACTGTTACCAGTAATTCCACTTGTAGGTAGACATGCCACTGCTGACATAGACTTGGGTAAGATTTTTCTCCAACATCATCCGTCATACTTATTTCAAGTTATTTTGCTATTGGTGATTGTTTTTCTTAAACGATACCATCAAGTTAAAATAGGTGAAGATTGTGTGTTTGTTTGACTCTGAGAAATTAGTATTAAAGTTTAAAATGAGCACCAATGAACAGCATATTAGTCCACCATACCATGAGTGCTAATATACATTTGTGTGGAATTAAATGATAATACAGTCTTGTCATATGAACATTGTGTCATTGAAGAAAATAATGATCGTAATGTCCTGTTCATGGGTATTTGGAGTAATGTAAGATACAGATAATTATCGCAGTACCTAAATATACGTGATATGCAAAAATATCCAGGATATTATACACCCGCGGTGCCACACTTTCTATGTTGAACTTAGCGAATAAGAGACAAACACGGCAAGTCTCTGTAAGAATGTAGAAAATTACCACAAACCAAACGTTGCGCGTTGCTTACCATTAACTACTATTTGAATGCAAACTTGCCCACTTACCTATTATATTATTGTAGTTGTCACAAGCTGTACACTATATTTTATTAAAGAAATTTACGAATTTGCGGAGCACCAACTCGTTGTTATTGTAATCTGCATTCAGCAACATGGCTGAGACTTTAATGTTTCATCGTTTCTGAATTTACTATGCGCTAAATTAGGAATACATCATGCACTAAAATATATAAGAATAAAAAGTTAAACTAATATTTAGATAATTGATTTATGGCAGCTTACAACATTAATAGCACTTCGCATAATAGATATAATAGACAGAGAAAGGCTACTCATCTAACATTCAGCATGAAAAACAATAAAACAGCCACTCCTTCTATACACTGATGATGATGATTGTGATGTAGGTAGGGCTAGAGATACTTAATATTATCTATATTAGCATGATCAGACTTGAATCATCAGTATATAGAAGGAGTTGCTGTTTTATTGTTTTTCATGCTGAATGTTGGATGTGGTAGGTGTATGAAAGAAGTCGATAAGTCACTTCGTAGGGGCAGTCTTGTTGATCTTCTATTTTGGTCTGATTTGTACCAATGGTATATGAAAGAAACGAATGTTTTCTTTGAAAGTTATCTGCTGAATACCCAAAATAATATTTTTTAACTCATATTTGCCCGAAATTGGACATTAATATTACACATTGCGCCAATATTGGGTAAATAATGTTCCCTTCGAATCTGGCATTCCAATCTTAGCAAAACAATCATAGAATATTACTATAGGTACCAGCACAATTCCAGCAGGTACGGACATACTCATGGGTATCATGGCAATGCATCGATCAGAAACATATTGGCCGAATCCTTTAGAGTACAATCCAGATAGATTTTTACCAGAGGAAGTGGCAAAAAGACATCCTTACAGCTATATACCATTTTCTGGCGGTCCCAGGAACTGTATAGGTAACTAACTATTCAAATTTTTCAGTTTGGCATAATTTTTAGAACAAAATAAAATCTTGTTTCGTACTTTTCTGCGGTTAAAAATTTGTTTAATGTATATTTTGCACAGGGTGTTAATTATAACTCTAGCCAAGCTTTATAGGCATATTCCTCTATCCAGAATAATGAAAAAAGTTTATATACAAGTGTGTTTGAAAGCGCTTCCGTAAAGTTATGCACCTTCGAAGTTTTAACAACGTGTTATTCATAAATAGTTATTTTTGATGCTAGATTGCGAAATTCCATTTTTACATTCGCGAATGCAAAAGAATTTCGCAGAGTATCAAACAACATTTTTTCGAAAACTTTATTCCACAGTTCAAAAATTACTAAAAATGTGAAGAGAAAATTTTGACCTTTACAATTAATTTATATGACATGTATGTCATCTACAATTTGCTGCACATATTTTAATATCAAATATTCTTTGGCGCGTCAGTAACAATAGAAACGCAGCAAACAAGCTTTAGTAAACAATCAACAATTCTATTAAGAAAACACACGTTTTTTTAAATGTTGAGCTGATGGCAGTTTATTCAATAATGTTGTCATTGGAGTCGAATAAAAACATGAAACATGTTATCAGAAAGTGATGAGGATCAACCATGTAAGTGTCTGAAGCAGCCAAAAGTGCAATTTTTGGGCTTGTTCCCAGCAAATCGATCAGGTAATATGAATCTGCTTACAAAGACTTTATGGAATGATATGATTCTATGAAAATGTGTCTGAAAGTGTGATATTGGCATATTTTGAATATAAAATTAAGAGAGTGCAACCGACAACGTTATGGTCTATATATTCAATGCCGAAGAGAACAGTAAACGTCAAACAAAATATAGATATAGAGAAATGTTCCAAGTTAGTACCTTATTTGAAAAATAAATGTATAGGATATCGTCCAAAAAAGTCAAAAGTTTGAACAAAAGCGGAGATTGACAAATTCTTACAAGAAGCACCAGATGGACGGGATTAATGAAGGTGGGTCATATTAATTCATTAGTACATATTTTTATAGATGTTGGTAAAGTACTCATATTGTTTCAGGTTATTTTAATATTTGGCTTGTATAGGGTATGTAGATGAAGCGAACTATTGAATTTAACAATAAATGATATTGAGGATAAGGATTCAATTATTATTGTAAAAATCCAAGATTCAAAAACTCACACTCAAAGAACATTCATTTCAAATTTGACCTATATTAGATTGTACCGAAAATATTATACTTTGCGTCCTGAGTTCACTACCAACCGTAGATTTTTTATTAGATATGTGAATGGAAAATGTGTAAAGCAGGTTATTGGTATTAATAAAATTAGAAATACTCCAAAAGAAATGGCAACATATTTAAAACTATCTAAAGCAGAGAACTATACTGGTCATCGCTTCCGAAGATCATCTGCTAAACTGCTAGCTGATTCTGGAGCTGAGAACGGAAAATTATGAACAAAATATGCATAAAACGTCTGAAATACGAACGGATGTGCTTTTCATCTTTTATGATCATTTCTACTCATATGCAGTAACAACCATTCTGCAATTTCTGCGACTTAGGCCCGTGTTGCTCCGCAAAAACAGGGAAGCCGACGGGGAAGAGTAGGGGACTTTTCGGTACATGTTGTCCTGGACCAAAACTACAATCCTGCAAATTTTTAGCTTTACAATAATTAATTCCGGGTAGAAGCGATATATTAACTAAAAATCCTGGGTTATTTGTATTTCCAAATTATTTCGTATATTATCTCTTACTTGTAAAAAATAAATTATTATTATTATTATTTTGTTAAGAATAAGTCACCCTTCTCTGTGGCTCCGATCTTCACAGCGGGGAGCTGGTAGTACCGGCAGCCACTCCCCACCGTGAGGTAAGTAACTACTGGGCCCGGGAATCGTGTGCCCTAAGTAGACGTAACGAACCGAGGATGACGGCCTTCTGAATTTTGCCGCCTAAGATCTTTGCCGAGTTTCAGCATGCCAGTATGATCTTCAGTTCCGAAAGCAGTGTGTGTCTCGCTCCACTGAGGGCTCCTATAATCAGTACCACCAACTTAACAGTATGGTCTGGATAAAGTCTGTGGAGTTCGAAGAGCAAATCTCGATATTTTGTCCGTTTTTCCTCCTCCTTCAAGACAATGTTGTTCTCCGCGGGAGCCGAGAACTCCACGACAAACATTGTCTTGAGTTGGTGGCAGAGGAGGACTACGTTAGGCTTGTTGGCTTGTATTTGCCTGACGGTGGGAAACTAGTAGTTCCAATAAATTAGACACTTCTCATTTCCCACAACGGACTCAATATCCCCCGGAGCGTAAGGCAGCACTGGTGTCTCGTCTATCCCATACGAGCACCTTAAATGGTAATAAAGCACTCGTAATCCTCCGTCGTGCCTTTGGATATAGGCCGAGACTGCATATGTCGGGCAAGTCGACAGCAAGTGCATAAGAATCTCTGGCGCCCTGCGGTAGGCCCTGGAGCTAACATCAGGGACCTCTATACCCATGACACGACTACGATAGACGAGGGTGTTGAATACACCATACTGGCAAGCCGTTAAGAATCCCTCGGTCTCACTCTTCAGCCCGGCTGACCTTAAGAAGGCAAAGGTCAGCCTTTCGGATAAACTGAGGTTTTCTATATTTTTATAGAAAACTCCATGCATTGGCTTATCCGTGTGAAGCTGCGGAAAGTTGTTGTGTTCTGCAGCTTAAATTTGGACTTTTCGCCGAGCAGGTTTCAACTCGGTGATTTACCCGCTCGAAGTCGGAGGAGAGAAAGTTCATCGGCTGCTCTCTCCTTCTACTGCACGGAGTCCTGCGTGACACACCTGGCAGTATGCACTTGCTGTCGACTTGGCCGACATATGCAGTCTCGGCCTATATGCAAAGGCACGACGGAGGATTACGAGTGATTTATTACCATTTAAGGCACTCCTATGGGATAGACGAGACACCAGTGCTGACTTACGCTCCGGGGGATATTGAGTCCGTTGTGGGAAATGAGAAGTGCCTAATTTATAGGAACTACTCGTTTCCCACCATCAGGCAAATACAAGCCAACAAGCCTAACGTAGTCTTCCTCGACCACCAACTCAAGACAATGTTTGTCGTGGAGTTCTCGGCTCCCGCGGAGAACAACATTGTCTTGAAGGAGGAGAAAAAACGGACAAAATATCGACATTTGCTGTTCGAACTCTGCAGACTTTATCCAGACCATACTATTAAGTTGGTGGTACTGATTATAGAAGCCCTCAGTGGAGCGAGACACACACTGCTTTCGGAACTGAAGATCATACCTGCATGCCGAAACTCGGCAGAGAAGCCGAAATAATGCAGAAGGCCGTCACCCTCGGTTCGTCAATCAGCAGGTTCTCCTTTCAGCCAGCGACACCTCTCTTTGACCCTCGTTGCCCATATATCCGCTCGAAAACCGGTTCAAATGCATGGAGCACCCGCATGTACAAAATGCGTATACACCTTGTAGCATGCGTTTAAGCAGGTTATCGGCCGGTAGTTCTTTGGGTTAGACAAATCTCCGTTCTTCGAGATCAGCACTGTTCGCCCCTCGACAACCCACGACAACCCAAGAAGGAATTTACTGCTCCCCATTTAGCCATGAACTGAAAATTCTGGCCAAATGGTGGTGGGTTACCGGATAACTTTTTCCACCAAAAGTTATTTATCCCATCGGGACCTGGATCAGCAAATTTCTTAGAGCTCTCAAAATCTCTTCGAACCTCTTCTGGGGTTATTGGTTGGCACACTTCGAGTGGTTGTTGAAACCTTTGGGAAAAGGTTTCAAAGTGTGCCAACCAGGGCTGGAGAGTCTCTGTTGAGTGGAAGCTTCTGTTCGTACAACGTTTTCCAGAAGTTTTCCATTTGATCTGCAGTCGGCTAATTTTCAGCAACACGCTGAGGCGGTTCGAAAAGGCGCGAGGCCTTTTTGCGGAAAAGGTTATTTTCCGCCAGCCCCCTCGCCCGCCTCGCTGGTGACTAGCATCCGTATCCTGTCGAGGCAGTGCTGTTTAGTGGTTTGCAGCACTGTCCCATTGAGTGTGTGATGGACGCGTCTTAAGTTGGTAGCTACTCGCCGCACTTTAGGCGTGAAAGGCCTATTGGCTACCATATAGTCCATTACACATTGAATACGGAATGCGTGTTGCCTCGCCGACCGGATCTTGGCCGTCCAGCTCTCTTCTGGGGAGAGGTCGTATTTCTCCTCTCCACCTGAGACAAGCTCTGAGCGGCAGCATACACGGCACAATTTATGTGTCAGATGTCAGCGTCTTCTGGTAGCGCTGCACGAAGTTCTTCATCCACTCTGACCAAATCTTGTAGCTTGGGGGTTTTATGTTGTGCACTTTTCGACTGGTACTGAGACCCTCTGGTGTTGGTGGAACGGCAGGGACCGCTTCCTCAACCGGTTCGTTCGGTGGCTGTTCAGTCACCTCGTTCACCGACTGAGGAGCAGCTCTGACAGCCTCTAGTACGAATGTGGGATACATAATCCCATAGATTCTGAGGTGTGAAGGTATCGTGTTTTGGGTGGCTTGCACACCACAGAGCATACATTCGCGCCATGGATCCCCTTCTGGCGGGCTGCTCACTGCTTCCATAACAGTGCATAAGGTCGTCTGTCAGTTCATCTGTCCGCTCAAAGCGTCCTTGGTCTTAGCGGTTGTCATCAATGGGCAGCCTTCCCTGTTGGGCCCCACCACCTTTGCCCTTGACTATCCGCATGGAGTCGATCGCGGGGCCCTGTCTTCGGCCAACTGGAACCGGAGGATCGGGCTTGTGGGTGGTTAGCCCAGCAAATCCACGACCTACACCAGAGGGGAAAGCGCTTTCCCCTCCCGGGTGCAATAGGCTGCCGGTAGTTATCTGGTAGAGTCTGTGAGTTGCAGGGGGGTATTTCCATTTGCTCTCCTATACATAAAATGGAAATCAGCTAATTCAACATTGGTATACATATTCAACTGTACTTGCTTGAATGAGATTTTAAGTTCAAAAACACAATAAACTCACTTCCAAACAATGCGGGTTTTGAAATTATCAGAAAATTTAATGTAATTAATAATTTCATAGCTTACTATTATAGTTTTGTGTTAATTTTGAGTAAACGTTAAACTTCGAAGTATAATTTCTTTACGAAGCATTTTCGGACATGTTTGAATGTGAATTTTTTTCATTATTTTGGACAGCACAATAAGCCTATAGAGTTTGGCCAGAGTTATAGTTAACACTCTCTATAATCTGCAAGGGTTATTTAAAAAGAACACTCAATTTTTGTTAAATTAACAAGTGTAACATTTTACCATTGGCTATTCTATAAAAAAATAAAAGATAGGTCAAATTTAGAATATAAATAATATTGTTTTCTAATTTTACTTCTGGCTTATATCAGCGTTTAGGTAGAGCAGATTACTAAAAATTTTTGGCTGCAGCAGAATTTTCTACCTGATAATATTTCCCCTCAAGATTTGTAGACTATAAGGTTACCTAAGAAACACGTTTTCCCTACCAAAAATATTAATAGCCAATAAGCAGCTGGCGTGTAACACATCAGGAACCAGGGTCGGATCCAAATTATTTCTAAGAATTTGTGTAATGTTAATTAAACAAAGAACACGTAACTGGAACGGGCAGGCAATGACCTGCTTGAGGTCGGTGGTAATTATCCTTTCATTTTGAGCAATTTTTTGCATGATTGTAATCAGGATAAGTTGTAGAATATAATACCACAGATCATAGTATACTTCAGACCGAATTTCCGACCAGTACGGATCTGGTATGGACCGTTTTTCTAGAGTGAGATAACTGCACAGCAACTGCGCATTAGGAGAAAAAGGATAGTCTGACTTTTAATCGCCGCACTCACGTCTCACCTAAAAGGGGGAACCTTTTAGTCTACGAATCTTGGTTTCCTCTTAATTTTGAGTTTTAAATATAGATTTGCCGTCAAGAAAATTTTAGTTGCAGGCTAAAAATTTTGACAAATATATTTTGTATGTTCTAGGTATGAGATACGCAATGCTGCTGATGAAAATGGTTGTAGCAAATGTAATCCGAAACTATCATGTTACCTCAAATTACAAATCCGTTGAAGACCTGGAACTTACATCTGCTATCTCAATGAGAGCAACTCATGAGCTAGATTGTGTATTTACACCTAGGATACGTTGACAGTTAGAACTCTTAAATTGTATGCCTTTAAAATAAAGTTTCAAAATCACATAACGAATAAAATTAATTCCTAACTACTGACATGAGTGGAGGTATCAGAAATTTGACAAAAAATATATTCAAATTCAAATTCTTTATCTTTTCAGTGTTATTACACAATCGGACACGTCAATATAATATAATAGTATATTATACAACGATCATTTAATGATTGCTTTCATTTTCGCATTCACAGTGACATTCGCCTACGGCTCATGTCATAATTCTCTTGCTCGTGTCTCAATAGCCATTAAATGTGAGTTGTATACACTAAATAGTCATAATAAAATAGAAAATTAACACTTTATTTATGAAACTTATTAATTATAGATTAAAATATTACGAAATATTATGAAAACTAAACTTAGGAAATATTATGGATTATTAAATTCACTTTCACTATCACACATGTTCACTGATTTTAATTGCAAGAAGCACAAAGTTCGAAAATTTGCTAGGTAGCTAGGTACCAGTAAGTATGACTTCTCAAAATTGATAAAGGGTCTAGCCGTACTTCCATAGCGAAACTGACCCCGATAGGGACCTATATCGTAACCTATGTTATATTGTAGAGGGCGCTAATAGTAGTAGATATTAGCTCTATATCTTAGTTAATTCAGGAGCTATTTGGAAAAAAGTGTCTGGAGACGACTTTTTTTCAAAGCGATATATCTTAGTTAGTTTTAAATCTAGAAAAATAAAACTAAAAGGCAGTGTTATGGTACACTTTACAGTTTATTTTATAGCATTTCCTATGGGCCAAGCCTAAATAAAAGTATTTAAAAAATGCAAAGAAAAATTTTGTCAATCGATTTCTATCAGATCTAATTGAATTACCACTTTGAAAAAAATATATAATAATTGTCTATGTCTTGCCCAATAGCATGCCAAGTTTCATTAAAATCCAAGAGGTGCAACATGTCGAAAAAAAATTTCAAGTAAGTGGACCACCTTACACGACCACTATGTTGTCGTTTCTAATTTGCATTACATTTCATTAATCTTTGGAAAAGTTGCGTTTTGACAGCTCATGAAAAGTATATCAATGGTTGGTGGTGTCAACTAGAATATTACAATGTTTTTTTGGTCTACTTTTATAGTGACTATAGTCGGTCTCAGTTAAGAATGCAGTTGTTTACGTTATGAGCGGAGCACGAATAGTTTACACAGGATATCGGAATTCTCAAGTAAGTGAAATCCCCCCATGGCCGACTTAAGTCAGTTGGTACATAAAATAAAAATTAACGGTTTAAATCTCAGAATGCTAGACTTTCGCTGGACACTTGTAAATGCTGGACAGTACTCCAAAATGCTGGACTTTCCAGCGAAATTCCGGACGTATGGTCACCCTAATTTATTTTATGTACCAACTGGCTTGAATCGGCCATGGGGGGATTCCACTTACTTGGGAATTCCCGTATCCTGTGTAAACTGTGCTCCGCTCATAACGAAAACAACTGCATTCTTAACTGAGACCGACTACAGTCACTATAAAAGTAGATCAAAAAAACAATGTAATAGGCTAGTTGACACCACCAACCGTTGATATACTTTTTATGAGCTGTCAAAACGCAACTATTGAAATGTAATGCAAATTAAAAGCGTCAACATAGTGGTCGTAAGGCAGTCAGTCCACTTACTTTAAATTTTTTTTCGGCATGTTGCACCTCTTGGATTTTAATGAAACTTGGCATGCTATTAGGCAAGACATAGACTATTATTATATATTTTTTTCAAAGTGGTAATTCAATTAAATCTGATAGAAATCGATCCACAAAATTTTTCTTTGCATTTTTTAAATACTTTTATTTAGGCTTGACCCATAGGAAATGCTATAAAATAAACTGCAAAGTGTACCATAACACTGCCATTTAGTTTTATTTTCCTAGCTTTAAAATTAATTAAGATATATCGCTTTGAAAAAAAGTCGTCTCCGGACACTTTTTTTCAAATAGCTCCTCAATTAACTAAGATATAGAGCTAATATCTACTCGATCAACTATTAATAGCGCCCTCTACAATATAACATAGGTTATGATATAGGTTCCTATCGGGGGCAGTTTCGCTATGGAAGTACGGCTAGACCCTTTTAGATCTGTCAGAAGTTGATATTGACAGAATATTGCTCTGTGTCGCTTTTCTATTATTCTAGGAGCCAGTGTCGAAAAGTGAAAAATTTATCAAATCACTAACCGAAGTGGTTTGATGATAGTATTCGTCCAAACAAGCAAACTTGTCTCTTGTGAATATGGGCCTTAAGGACCGGCAATTTATATTGCGGGCCTGTGAAAAATTGAACGTATTTCATCATAATCAAACCACTAGGTTCTTCGGTTTGACTGTAGTTGTAGTTAAAATCAGTGGACATGTGTGATTGCAATCCCTATCTGGAAACTATGGCTTATCTGATGATTCCGTTGACACCCGAAATCTGATGATCGAAGTCTGATCATGCTAATTTACTAAGGTAAATATTGGGTAAAGTAAAATGCATAAAACTGTATGACGTTTTAATTGGAAATTTTATAATAGTTTAAAAAACCGTACAAAACCTTTTTCCACAACATTTTGCGAAAGCCAAAACGATTTATCTATATGCAGGTAATAAGCAAACAGATTTACTTCCGCTGTGGAAATAAACAAAGCTCTGGAATCTTAGAGACACGTTTACGACTGGGTTAACATTAATATATCTTGCCTAATACTGAATAGCACAGTCATAGTTGTTTGTCTGGTTGTTAATGACCGGCCATTCATCACCTAAACATGAGCATATTGACGTTTTCTTGGATAACTATTTGAGGTTTATTAACAACCGCTGCCAAGTTTGCTCTACGCATAAATATCTCACATCATATCGGGGATATACTATCTATATAAATAAAATACAAGTATGAATAAAAGTCACTACATAATTCAGTATGCTAGATAAAAAAACTACTAATAACTTATATGCTCATAATCCCGTATTGCAATAAAAACGTACCCAGAGGTATCGGTAAGTCTACCGTGTGTCCATGGATGGAGTCCGGGAGACGAAAACTTGGTTTTCCGAAAAAAGTTATTCTTAGTGAAAAAGTCTTTTCGGTTAACAGATTCTTGCCAGATTTATAGGGTTACCAAAAAACTTGATTTGATTATGGATAATTTCTAAATATTTTGTACGATTGTACATGATGTTAGGGAAAAATAATAATATCTTTTTCTATCGTGATTCGTTTAATAGCAATAGACTCCGTAATATTAGTTTTCATTATTTTCTATCAAGCTAGTAGTGATCGATAATGAAGAAAATCTGACATTTCTTTACATACTAAATTGTTATAACTGCCGTTTAATTGGTGAGAATCAGATTTTTGTAACAAGTAATATAAGGTTAGCTAATTTAAACCACCTTGGAAGTTAACGATGGTTCAAAACGTTTGGACTTTTATTTGTTGAAAACATAAAGGACCCCCACAAACCTTATGGAAATTGGCTCTCAGACGAATTTTCTGAAAGGCGAGTAAGCATGGTGTAACTGCCCCCAAGCGTCTGGCGTTTATATTTGTGCACTAGGAAGCAATCTCGGAAAGTAGCATTTTCACAAAATATTAGCCCGAGTGATTAGTTATTATGGAGATGGTGAACGTTGTAAGAGAAATCAATATAAAGCTGCAACACCGACAGTCAATTGATCAATAGAGTTGCGCCGCAAAAATCAGTTTATAGCCGGAATGTTAAATATCATTAAGGGTAAAAACTAAAGTCAGCGGTACTATGGAGTACCTTGTCAAAGCCTGTCATTATTCACATATTACCGTCGGCGGGGATAAGAGCTTTGTCTTAACAGTCACGTGTTGTTAACAATTTTCAGCACTAAATCGTATGAGAAGGATATGAATGTTAATCTTCCTCACTGTCATCTTCAATCACTGCACTCATGCTATCCTTCTGGAACAATAGGGAGAAAATTTCTGCCGGTTTAGGTATGCTTGCTAGATATCGTTCGTACGAAAGGTAATACACGACAGCAGCTACATGGGAACAACATCCAACAGTCACATCAAAACGAAGGTTTACCGATGTTTCATCAACTATATTCGCCACAGTGTCGGAAGTTCCGGCGTTAGAAGACATTTCTGTGAATGTGCCAATGGGAATCGAACTGTTGGATATTGTTCCCATGTAGCTGGTGTCATGTATTATCTTTCGTACGGACGATATCTAAATCGGCAGAAGTTCTCTCCCTATTATTCCAGAAGGATAACATGAGTGCAGTGATTGCAGATGACAGGGAGGAAGATTAACATTCGTATCCTTCTCAGGTTAGTAATGCTACGATTTAGTGCTGCAAATTATTAACAACACGTGACTATTAAGACCAAGCTCTTATCCCTGCCGACGGTAATATGTGAATAATGACAGGCTTTGACAAGGTACTCCATAGTACCGCTGACTTTAGTTTTTGCCTTTAATGATATTTAACATTCTGGATATAAACTGATTTTTGCTCCCTACTACATAAATATAAGTGCCAGACGATTGGGGGCAGTTACACCATGCTTACCCGGCTATGCCCTTTGGATATGTTGTAGCTTTTGTTTTTCTGAGCAAAAGATCTTATGGACACAAGTCTCGGCTATGACTGCTTTTCAAGTTATGATGGCTTGAACGTCACAATAAGCATAAAAATTTGGCGGAGTGAAGATAGCAATCTTTTTAGCAGTCCTCCATGTTTTTCTTCCTTTTACGTCGTATAAATTATTTTCAGTGGAAAAATAGCTTTATACGTATATTTCAAGGAAACAGAACAAAACCTGATATAGATAGGGGCTGACGGGGTTGCAATCCACAAAAAGTAAAAGATTTTTTTTGTAACTTTTTTAATATCGTTTGTGAATTAACCATTTTTAGTGGAATACTAGCTGTATACATATATTTCATGAAAACACAACAAAATCCAATATAGGTAAGGGCTGACAGAGTAGTAATCCACAAAAAGTAAAAATTGTTAAAATATGTGTTCGTGCATTAACTATTTTCGGTGGAAAAAAAATTGCAAAAAGAATATTTTACTTTTTGTGGATTACTAGCCCGTCAGCCTCTAACTAGATCGGATTTGGTTCTGTTTTCTTGAAATATATCTATAAAGCTACTATTCCACCGAAAAGGGTTAATGCACAAACGATATTAAAAAAATTACAAAAATAATATTTCAATTTTTGTGGATTGCTACCCCACCAGCCCCTACCTATATCGGATTTCGTTGTGTTTTCTTGAAATATATGTATATAGCTATTATTTCACCAAAAATGGTTAATTCACAAATGATATTAAAAAAGTTACAAAAAAAATATTTTACTTTTTGTTGATTGCTACCCCGTCATGCCCTATCTATATCATATTTTGTTCTGTTTTCTTGAAATATATGTATACAGCTATTTTCCCACTGAAAATAATTTATACGACGAAAAAGAAAAAAGTAGAGGATTGTTTAAAAGATTGCTATCTTCATTCCGCCAAATTTTTATGCTTGACGTTCAAGCCCTCATAACTTGAAAAGCAGTCATAGCCAAGACTTTTGCCCATGAGAACTTTTGCTCAAAAAATCAAAAACTACAACATATCTAAATTTCGGAAAATTCGACTGAGAGCCAATTTCCATATAGTCGGGGAGCCCTCCCTAGCTGTATGTGCACCCCCCGCCCGATCTTTGGGGAACAATGTTTTTCATAAAGATTAAAGCCTGAGGAACAATTTAAGACATGTTATTGCAGATATACGTACCACTAAAACATGTAGCATATTATCCTATCCACATATGTTTGTTTATTTAGTTTTAGTTAAGTTCTATTGTTAAGACCCGTGTCCTTATTTATTAACTGATCGGTTTGAATAGTGAGCTTTGTTTGCGTATGATTAGCGAAATACGGCAATTTTAAGAAGAAGGCGGACAGTTGTCAGAGTGACAGAAAACGAAGGTCGGCGTAAAATGGACCAAAAGGGAAGTTCCTTTTGGTGAAGCAATTAAAGCAGTTCTATTGGAGTTGCTGTGTGTGCTTACAAGGAATCAACCGTTACTTTGAAGTGGGCTTACTTTAAATAAAATCTTGTCAAAATCATATAATTTTGTTGTCCATTCTGAAAACATCATTTCACCGATTATCTGAGGACCCGCAGATTGAGCTAGCAGGTACATATGGCGCCCAAAACAGTTACCGGGAGTTGAGAGCTCGAGTAGAACTAATTGCAGAAGTTGGTGGTGTTTTGAGTAGCTTTTTATAAACCTAAATACACCGCATATAGTAGACAACATCCAAATCCAAAGTCAAGGCTATCCGGACGGGAGTTACACGTTTGGAAAATGTTTATCTAATAAACGTTCCCTGTTCTGGAGCTTTTGGAGTCACCGAGTGGCCCTGATACAATCCTCGTTTAAATTGGGCAAGCGCATAACTCCGGATTGAGCAGGAGTTTTGGCCAGCAGCGCTTCCTGTAAGTCTTCACCTAACAACTTTAAATACTCGAGATTCCAAGTTACGTAGCCCTATTGCACTCTTCTAGAATTTTGGCCAGCAGAATTATTAATTGTAAAAAATAGTTATTTTATTATTACTATTCATTAAATGTATTTACCTACGATCACTACTGTAAATACTAAAAAACACACTACCTGCAATCTATGTAAGTTGAATTTTACATATTGTAAACAAATCGCACGTTAAACAAAACGCACGGGACACGCAAATACAGGGTGTCCCAGAATTGATTTCCCGGACAGGAACCTGTGATTCCTGAGTTCATATTGGGCCCATATAACCCAACTTACCTTAGTCCAAAAATGCATCCCTGAGGAAGTACATCCTCTAAAAGTGAGACAGAAAAAAATGTTTTCTTCCAATAACTTCCGTTATATAGAACATAACATTTTCAAATTTTGATGGGAGCTGCATCTCTATAAGTACTCTATGTAACATAACCAAATACCTTTTGTTTCTCAATTTTTTTTCATAATAATTAATATTTGACTGTCTGTAACTTTTTAATCACTCTGTAAAATTACGGAATACTTGAACATTTTTACACAGCATTGAATGGGCTGCAAAAAAGGTACTCTTAAAAATTTTTGTAATATCAATGAAAATACAAGAAATTATCGTTTTTTCCTCTATTTGTATTTAACATTTAATTACAGTTCTAGAACAAAATTTTGTAATAGCAGAAAAGTACATTTTATTTTAAAAACTACATTCATAACAAATGCTCCTCATGACGTCCACATGTTTCAGTACACAAATCAATAGCTTAAAAATTGTTTGTAATATCAACCAAAAATAAGTGTTCGTGAAACAGAAAACTTGTCGCGTTCTCATGACAAAATTTAATCAATTAGCATCGTCAAAAAAAGTATAAGATTAATTTCGGTAATCTACCACCAACAAGTTGGGTTGTAATTTTGTGTTACAAGGTTAGCGGCAATGCATCAGGGTTTTCAAAGATAAATAAACAACAGAATTATAAATTATAAATATTATTAAATATTATAATATAAATATAAATAAATATACATTATAAATAAACAGAATTATAAATAAACAACAACAATAAACAACAACTGTACTCATTACATTTTCAAAAGGTCCAAGCTTTATTAGAACGAAATTTTCCACCTCGACTGGAGTTTTCACAGTGGTTACTAAATAAACAAAACTAAGATGAAAATTTCTTTTCCCGAATATTATTCACCGATGAAGCAGCATTCGCGAGGGACGGGATATTTAATCTACATAATGCTCACCATGATCATCTCTTGATGAAAATCCTTATGTCATAAACGAAACAGCAACAGAAATTCTCAATAAATGTGTGGATAGGTATAGTTAACAATCAACTCATAGGTACAGTGAAATTACCAAACCGTCTAAATGGACAAGAGTACTTACACTTCTTGCAAAATGGTTTACTACCTTTGCTCGATTATGTACCTTTGGAAATACGACCTAATTTGTGATTCAAGCACGACGGTTGTCCTACTCATTTTAACATTATTGTGCGATAGTTTGTTGACAGAGTTTATGGAAACCATTGAATTGGCAGAGACGGACCCACTGCGTGGTCAGCCAGGTCGCCAGATTTGAACCCTTGCGATTTTTGTATTTGGGATTATTTAAAAACCACTGTATACTCTGACACTAGGGAGCAACTTTGGTAACGTGTACAGAACGCGTGCGATGAATTTAGAGGAATTTTGCATATTTTCCAACGAATTCGCTCGTCATTGATGAAGAGAATTGATTTGTGTACCTACTGAAACAGGAGCACGTCATGTGGAGCATTTTTTATGAATGTAATTTTTTTAAGTAAACTGTGCTTTTCCATTATTGCAAAATTTTATTCTAGAATTGTAAATAAATGTTAAATATAAATAGAGGAAAAAACGATAATTTCTTGTGTTTTGATTGATATTACAAAAATTTTTAAGAGTACCTTTTCTGTAGTCCTTTCAATGCTGTGTAAAAATGTTCAAGTATTCCGTAATTTTACAGGGTGATTAGAAAATTACAGCCAGTCAAATAATAATTATTATGAGAAAAAATTGAGAAACAAAAGATATTTGGTTGTTATCAAGTTTACATAGAGTACTTATAGAGATACAACTCCCATCAAAATTTGAAAATTTTATCTTCCATACAAGGGAAGTTATTGGAAAAAAAAAATTTCTGTCTTACTTTAAGAGGATGTACCTTCTCAGGGATGCATTTTTGGACTAAGGTAAGTTCGGTTATATGGGCCCAATATGAACTCGGGAATCACAAGTTCCTGTCCGGGAACTCAATTCTGGGACACCCTGTATAGGTGGCTTAGTTCGCTGACGCGGAGTTTAAAAAAACAAATGCGCCTACGTAATTTTCAAACGCTGTCAAAACTGACATAATATTTGTTGAATAATATTGTTGACTAGTAAACTAAATTCAGATTTTACTAAATAAATAAATAAATATGATCGTAGGTAAAGTATAGTACATAATTAGAGTTGTAAAGCAATTACACACTCATGGAAATACGCACTCGCGGCATCGTGCGTAACTTTTCCATTCGTGCGTAATATGTTTCTTACAACACTCATTACGTAATATACTATTATATTATTAATTTTATTACATTTTATCAAATTCAGTTCATTACATTTTTTCCCCTAATTTTTTTCCAAGGTAGTAGAATACCTTTAAAATTTGTAATATGTATCTGGTCTTATTATTTTTGTTGTTTTTACCATCTTGTAAAGGAATTGTAAGCCAAAATTTAATTGGTATCATTATCTGGCTTGGGTTGAAGAACAACCTAGCAAGGTATTGTTGCAGTTTTTTTTCCATCTGGTCTTATTATTTTTGTTGTTTTTACCATCTTCTAAAGGAATTGTGGGGCAAAATTTAATTATCATTACATTGTTAAAATTTTATATTGGTGTTTAATTGTTTCAACCTGCCACATATATATTCAAGAATAATAATTACCGTATCTAATATTTCTGTTCATCTCTTTTGGCAGTTAAAATTAAAAATACGCTGTCTCCTTTTTAGCTTATAGCAACTTCAATAATTAAATTCGCATAGGTTACTTACTCCCTACGACAGAGCTAGCCTGAAGCTAAAAGACAGGGATGACGTCAATCAATGAATTTACTCGAGATTTGGAACTTGTTCTATACTTTACCCATTCAGTGTATAGTTGTTATTTTTATCTACTTTTTCCAAGACAAACCTAGTAAAGCTCAGCATACTTACAATTTTACTACGCTTTTTGTTTCATTTACGCAAACAAACAAGTCAAATATTTTTATCAGTCACTTTTTCATAATTTCTACCTCAATTAACTAAGTACTGCTAAAATATTTAGCCCCCGCGCCATTATTTCTTTACAAACGTTTTTCTTTTAATAAATGAAAGAGGTTTTTTTAGTTAATTAACCTTTTTAGCAAATTTCTTTATTAAATGATATAAGAACTCAAGAAAATCGTTTATGGTTATAATTAACTTTTTTGTTAGAATTAAAATTATTTTTATTAAAAGGAAACGTTTAGTTACAATTTGTTGAATCAGTTAATGCATGTAACAGATTTTGGTTCATATTAACTAAAAGCATTCATATAATCCGCTTGTAATAACTGTACAATGTAATCACATCATTTATTTACGAAATTAAATAGTAATAGTTGAGCACAGATTGAATCATTTGGTAATACCACGAAATTCATATAATATTTAAATATACAGGGTGTTTCACGAGGAAACGGACATGCTTTAATGCCAGGACCTCTATTCTGTAAAAGCGTGAAAGCACATTCCCGTGAGAAGTGGGCGGAGTTCACTTTAAAATGAATAAAACGCTATTCTGTAACTACGGGAGTGATCACCTCGTACGAAAAATGAGCTAACTTGCTTCTACTGAACCTCTATTCTGTAATAGCGTGAAAGCACATTCCCGTGAGAAGTGGGCGGAGTTCACTTGAAAATTAATAAAAGTCTATTCTGTAACTAAGGGAGTGATCACCTCGTGCGAAAAATGCGTAAACTTACTTCTACTGGTAAATCGTGAGGGAATCCGTCAGCTCCCCGGGAGAACGGCGATCCTAACCGCACTTTTATGACAGTTTGCGTCGGTCAAAAATTATTGTTGTTAAATCTGTGACTCGAATAGACATTGCGGAGTTGTTCATCGTCAATGAGTTAACAATAATATAATTCTTAGCAAATATTACAATTTCTCTTTGATTTTATTATAGTCATATTTTTTTAAATATATATTACCAATAACGAGGGTATATCCTTACGGAATTTTTGGTCAATAAATAAATTCTAGGTATTACGAGGTCTTCCTGATGCCGAGGAGGATTTGCAAGGGGAACGGCAAGTTGTACTTCATAAGATTAACCCTTTTGACCATTAACCGACCGAGCATTTATAAGAAGGGTCAGCAAAGAACTTGCCCGTGATATAATCCTTTCATGCAAGCCCCCATACGACGTTCAGGAATCACCATCGAGCATAAAGTAAATACTATCACTAAGCTTCTCCAAAGGTGGACCCAATAAAATAACAACGGAACACTGAACAGCTGATGCTTTTGCGCCAACCTAATTGGTTGTAAATTCGGCTATTCTCGCTGAATCACTTCACGTTCACCACCTATTCACTGCACTTACAGAATACAATCTATGACGGTCGAGTGAGATGCGTGTGATGGGAGCTCTCGCTTCGCACGATGAATGCTCACTCTCCCCATAATTACGGAATAGAGGTCGCTGGTATATCGTGAGAGAATCAGTTAGTTCCCCGGGAGAACGGCAATTCTAACCGTGCTTATATGACAGTTTGCGTCAACCAAAAATTATTGTTGATAAATCTATGAACCAGAATGGACATTGCGGATTTGCTCATCGCCAATGTGGTAGTAATAATATAATTCTTAGCAAATATTACAATTACTCTTTTAGTTTATTATACTCATATTTTTTTTTTAAATATACATTACCAATAACGAGGTTATATCCTTACGGAATTTTTGGTCAATAAATAAATTCTAGGTTTTACGACATCTTCGTGATGCCGAGGAGGATTTGGAAGGGGAACGGCAAGTTCTTCATAAGATTAACCCTTTGCATCATTAATCGACCACTGAACAGCTGATGCTTTTGTGTCAACCTAATTGGTTGTAAATTCGGCTATTCTCGATGAATCGCTTCACGTTTATCACCTATTCACTGCACTCACGGAATGCAATCTAGGACGGTCGGGTGAGATGCGTGTGATGGGAGCTCTCGCTTCGCACGATGAATGTTCACTCTCCCCATAATTACAGAATAGAGGTCCAGATAGAATACACCAAGGGTAATCATAATCATCCACAGAAAAAGCTAGTTGGGCGTTCCTTGCTGAAATACAAGGTGTTTTATGTACTTTTGCCAACATTTCTTTTGGTTGTTACTTTGTAAAGGAATGGAATAATAAGTTCATATTTGGCACATATAATATACTAGTGATTCTGAATAAGTACTTATACCACACACAAAAAAATCCAGGTGCGGACTTGAAAAAATATGTTTTTGTTGTTCTTCAAGAAAACATATGTATATGTTTTTTCTTTAAATTTCAATATTAAATTCGAAAAGTACATAAAAAACTGAATAGAATGGCTTCATTAATTTTTTTGCCACACCCTTGACGCCTTCGTAATAAATTCCACTAAATGATGCAATATGAGACTTTAGAAAATATCGATGAATGATACGCGCAAAAAATGCTTCTCTACTAAATTAGATATTTACTTTTTGTCAGCAATAATTATTAAAGTTTTAATTACCAATTTTTATGGAAGGGAAAAGAGAAATAAATATTGGAGGACACCGAATCAAGAGCCTATTTCACTCCTCTCATTTATTAAATGACTAGTAATACAGCAACATAACATACCTATAAATAACTGTAGTTACAAAGTTGCATATTAATAATGCACATAGTAATAGGATAACAACAAAATATCAACAGAATCAGCTTCAGTACATTTTCTAGTGTGCTTCACGAAATGACCGATTGATATTTTTATCAAATCTGGACTCTCTGTCTCTAACTTTTTTTGTGGAATTCAACAATCCTTTGAATTAAATTGCTCCATACAATCAATGTCCATTTTGTAGACGTCGTCTTTTAAATGACCTCATAAAAAATAATCTACATGGTTGAAATCCGAAGACCTTGTTGGTCATACATAAGGACTTTCGTGGCCAATCCATGTGTTTAGATATGTATCATTTAAATGGTTTCTAATTTGGTTGGAGAAATGCGGTGTCATGTTGAAAGAACATACCTCGGATATTTACATTTCCTAAAAGATTCGGTAATGTATATTGTAAAAACCTCAATTTGAGATTTTTATCTAAACTAATTTGCAAAAAGAATTATCAGACCAGACCAGAAATTTTACTTTAAACAATGGCCTTAAACGTAAAATCAGTTAGTGTTAGATTATGATGTCACTTAAAAAGTGGACATTAACTGCGTAGATCAATTAATTCAAAGTATTGTTGAATGCCGCAACGAAATTAGAAACAGTCCAGATGTGATAAGAAGATCAATCGGTCATCTCGTGAACCGCACTAGAAAATGTACTGAAGCTAATGAGGCTATTTTGAACATAAAATTTTATTTATAATTCTAATTTGTAAGTATGTTTTATGACAATATCTGAATTTTTTATTTTTGGTACAATTATTCTGTTGATATTTTGTTGTTATCTTGTTACTGTGTGCATTATTGATATACAATTTTGTTATTACAGTTATTGTTGTTGGTAATGGGTATGTTGTGTTGCTTGTTGTATTGCCACTCTTTAATAAATGAGAGGAATGCAATAGATTCTTGATTCGGTGTCCTCTAACATTTATTATTTTACTTATTTTCACCTCCTCCATAAAAATTGGTAATTAGAACATAATAATTATTGCTGAAAAAAAAAGTAAATGGCCAATTTACAGTGGAAGCATTTTTTGCGCATGTCATTCTTCGATATTTTCTAAAGTCTCATATTGCATTATTTATTGGAATTTATTTCGAAGACGGCAGAGGTGTGGCAAAAAAATTAATTAAGCCATTTTGTTCAGTTTCTTATGTATTTTTCGAATTCAATATTGAAATTAAAAAAAAACATATACAGGGTATTCCTTTCTTGAAGAACGACAAAAACATTTTTTCTCAAGTCCGAACCTGGATTTTTATGTGCATGATACAAGAACTTATTCAGGATCACTAGTGTATTATATGTGCCAAATATGAGCTTAGTATTCCATTCCTTTATAAAGTAATAACCAAAAGAAATTTTGACCAAAATACATAAAATACCCTGTATTTCAGCAACGAGGGCCCAATTAGCTTTTTCTATGGTTGATTATGATTACCCCTGGTGTCCTCTATCTGTCATTAAAGCATGTCCGTTTCCTCGTGAAACATCCTGTATGTGCTCTATTTTATGCATACACAGTTTTATAATTTATGGAACCAGGACTAAGTGATATTAACATTAATTCATAACAGAATATTACTTTTACTCCTTGTAAGGAAACTAACATGAATTATGGACGGAAGTGCATGAGAACGGGGCTGTAATAGATAGCGCAGAATTTCAAATGCATGTGCATTTGGGTAATAAATCGTACAACTCTTAATATAATTTATTAAAGTATGGAGACATTTTCTTCTAGCTCGTCGTCTCAGTTCAAATGAATTTTTGACACCACCACAACTCGGAAATTGTCATATAATGTGAAATTCAACTACCTAGTAGGTTTCCTATCCAGGAATTCTGTTTCTGATTGATAAATCTTTACCGTGGATTTTTCCAACAGCAATTGTGACCAGTAATTCATATTTTTAAGACAGGAACACACTTAAGACACGCCATAATATAAATACCAAGCAAGAGTGTGAAACCGTGAGAGAATTCTGTCGTTTGATTCTAGTATTAAACCGACGAAAAGAACAAATGTTAAAAATAGGCGATTTTTGACCTCTCCGGGCAGCGAATATCGACATCAAAATTCGATTCTGTGTGGTTCATAGAAATAGAAAATGCATATTAGACACCCTAATTTTCCGGGAAAAATTAGTATACTACCTTCAAAATATAAAATCCACCCGCAGACCACCAGTGGTAATACAAAAATCCAACAAAGGTGCCATTGTAGTGACGACTTATATCTATTTATGTGTAAAATTATAACAATAGGCATCTACAAGTACTTGAAATTACTTGTAGACCATGTACTACCCCCAACTATGAGGGTATCAAGCAAAAGAGACATGTAGCAAAGATTGGCGATTTTTTGGCACTGATGGGAAACGACTTTAGACCCATAATAGCGATTGTATATTGTTTATACATATAAGTAGTGTAGACTAGAAATTCCCATTAAGCGAGAAAATTGTTAAACTACCCGCAAAGTACAAAAACTACCCCAAAACTTGCAACGGGAACGTAAGAATTATAAATATCCAGGAAAAGTAGTACGAGTACGACGACTTCATTATGTTTGTATGTAAAATAGCAACAATAGGTGACTACAAAGATTCAACATTGTTTGTGCACAATTTTTTATCCCAAACTACCCCATCTAGAGGGTGGCAAGTAAAAGAGATGAGTAAGGCGATTTTTGGTAACATTGAGGTATGAATGCACCTCCAAAATTGCGATTGCAAACTGCAGGAAGAATTGATAAACTACCCTGAAAGTTCAAAAACCAACCCCAAACCAGCAATAGAAACGTGAGTCAAAAATCCAATGGAATGTTGCAAATAGTCTATGTAATGAAGCATTATAAGACTACTTTTTTGGAAATATTTCGTGCAAAGACGAGATTACCTCCTCCCCTCATTTTCGAGGGTGCTGAATAAAATGAAAGTGGTGGGAGATGTTTTTGACCGCCGCAACCCCCCCAGAAACGGTAAAAAAAAACACCTTTTTTATGGATCCCTTTATGTTTTCATATATAAACGGGTCTGGGTAGTGATTCATCAACGGGTTATACTTTAAATAACATGGAAGGGGGTTATAGAGTAAGTGGAAGCGAGACAGTAGGCCTAGGTCGTTGATTAACCCCTTCCGAAGGATGAAAAATCTTTTTTTTTTCAAATGATTCGGTTCAAATGCGTATCCCTCCGTTTTCGTGGTCGCTGATCACGGGAAAAATATTCCTTAGCTCCAACCCCTCCTCATCCCTCAAACGGGCAGAAACCATCCCTCACTCACCAGAAAGCAGGCTATTTACGATTCACAGGTTTTTCGACACGTGGCCGTTATTCCTGTGCATATGCCTTCATTTTTCAAGGAAGAGAAGGTGGTAGCGTACTGGGGGATTGCTTCAACCCTTCCAAGGGGTGTAAAATTTATTAACTATATTTTTATAGTGATCAGCGCCTGCAAAAACGGGGAGGGTGTATTGACGATCCAAAGAGTATTTAATGAATTTTACTTGGAGGGGCTGAAGCAACCCCCGAGGTCGTTATCCCCTTCTCTTCCGTGAAAAATGAAGGGATATCCACAGGAATACCGACCATGTGCCTAAAAACCTGTATATCCTGGATAGCATGCTTTCTGGTGAGTAAGGGGTGGTTTCTGCCCGTTTGAGGGATGAGGAGGGGTTGGAGCTAAAATTGAATAATTTTTCCGTAATCATCGATTCCGAAAACGGGGAATACGCGTTTGAACCGAATCATTAAAAAAAAAAAATTCCACCCCTCGAAGGGGTTAATCAACTCTCTAGGCTTGCTGTCTGGATTCCAGTTACTCTATAATCCCCTTCCATGTTGTTTCAAGTATAACCCGTCGATAAATTACTCCCCAGACCCCTTTATACATGAAAACATAAAGGGATCCATAAAAGGGGTGGTTTTTTGGTCGTTTCAGGAGGTTGCGGCGGTCAAAAACTTCTCCCACCACTTTCATCGTATTCAGCACCCTCGAAAACGAGGGGAGGAGGTAATCTCGTCTTTGCACGAAATATTTACAAAAAAGTCGCCTTATAATGCTTCATTACATAGACTATTTGCAACATCCCACTGGATTTTTGACTCACGTTTCTATTGCTGGTTTGGGGTTGGTTTTTGTACTTTCAGGGTAGTTTATCAATTCTTCCTGCAGTTTGCAGTCGCAATTTTGAAGGTGCATTCATATATCAACGTTACCAAAAATCGCCTTACTCATCTCTCCTGCTTGCCACCCTCTAGGTGGGGTAGTTTGGGATAAAAAATTATGCACAAACAATTTTGAATCTTTGTAGTTACCTATTGTTGCTATTTTACATACAAACATAATGAAGTCGTCGCACTCGTACTACTTTTCCTGGATATTTATAATTCTTACGTTCCCGTTGCAAGTTTTAGGGTAGTTTTTGTACTTTACGGGTAGTTTAACAACGATCTTCTCGCTTAGTGGGAATTTCTAGTTGCACTACTTATATGTATAAACAATATACAATCGCTATTATGGGTCTAAAGTCGTTTCCCATCAGTGCCAAGAATCGCCAATCTTTGCTACACGTCTCTTTTGCTTGACACCCTCTAGTTGGGGTAATTTCAAGTACTTGTAGATGCTTATTGTTGTAATTTTACACATAAATATATGTATATCGTCACTACAATGGCACCTTTGGTGGATTTTTGTATTACATTACCACTGCTGGTCTGGGGATGAATTTTATACTTTGAAAGTAGTATACTAATTTTCCCCGGAAATTTGGGGTGTCTAATATGCATTTTCTGTTTGAATTGTTTCAAGTCTAATAATAATTTATTTTTCATCTGACCAAATTTAACAAGTCATTTTATTCACAACCTTTTTTATTTAATTACTTTTTAATTATTGGTAGGTTAAAATAGCTAAATAGTTCTTTTTGTTATTGGTTTCTTGTTGTAAAGGATTGAATGTATGTGGGAGAAGATTTTTTACCTGAATATTTTTCAGATAATTCTTATCATTATAAACTAGTTCCTCATACGTTGAAGAATTACTTGTATTTATTAATATCAATGTGATCTGTTTCTGTTTTTAAAATTCAATTTAACAAAGGAAAACTCATCTAAATGTAAGTTAATAAAAAAAATTTTCATTACTTTAATTTCATTAGATAATTAAAGTTTTTAAACCTAATAATTTTACACACTAATTTACTTCATTTTTACTTTCCAACATCACTTTTTTAACTTAGTACCTTCTCTTGTTATAAGTATATAAATTTTTTTTTTTTAGTATAAAATAAGAATTAATAGAAAAAGTATAAGCTATTATTTATTTGGTTTGTTTAATTAATTGTTATATATTTTATTCAGTGATAAACAATCACAACCCTTTTTTTTTTTATAATAATATGATATTTTCCATAAATAACTTGTCACGACGCAAAAATGAGAATTCTGTAACTCAATACATTTCAAATAGTTCGAGTATTTCACCAGGCTGTCTGGTTATGCTATTTGGTTTTTAAAATCTAGAGGTTGGCATCGGTGAAGTTTCAAGGTGAACTGTCAAGAAAAAGGAAATGATGGTCGTTCTTCCGTAATTATTTTTTTGTGAAAGGCAAATTCTATAAATGCCAGGCAAGTAGTAATACTCGCCCTTTTTCAATCAAGAATTGAGAGTAAAACCTTGCTAAGTGTTAATTAGTCAAACGGCCCACGTGGCTAATCGTTATAGATTAACGGATCTAGACTAATTTTCAACACATTTTTCAATTAAATTTTGGTGTATTTAATTGGGTTTCGATATTTAAATCGGATTTTGTTTGGCAAGTTACGTCCAGAATTTTCTGGGTAAGTTTTAAATTTCCTTGATCTGCGAGCAGAACACGTGCTCGAAATTAGGCTAAAATTTGAGAATAATTTTTGGCAATTTAATGTAGACGTTTTTTGGGATACGGAGTAGAACAACCATCAGCCGTTATCATATACCTCTTTGGGTCATTTTGTGTAATTTTGGAAATATTTTGGGACTTGGATCATATGAGGGACTATTGGTTACGAGTTTAAATTTATGAAATAATACCTTGCGATACAACATAACTGTAACGGAGAGTTACCTACGACCAGGACCTGTAATTTTGGTAATTTTGGTATTCTGTAAATTTGGAGAGCTGGAGATTATTTGGAAGTTTTATATTGCATTCAACGCAGGAGATTCCGGGCAATGGTCTTAACCTACCAGTAATCGGAGCCCCCTTGTGATCAACTGCTGCTGGATTTCGGGTGTTTTAAAAGTTAAGTTGTACTATATTTTGTATGTAATCATAAACATTTTTTGTTCTCTGATATAATTAAAAGTTAAACTATTTTCCCCCTAGCTTCAGAGTAACGATTGTTAGATACTATTGTAAGGCTGTTATATCAATATTTTACTAAATTGTATGATAAATTTTCTTGTATGTTACTCAAAATTGTACAAGGAATAAACTGACATTCTTATATTTGTTCTTTTATTGCTCTCTCTATCTCTCACTAAAAGGATTCGTAATACCTGGGACCATTTTATTTATATGGGGTTTTGAGATCGTAATAAACTACATCAATATGTTCAATTGTAGAGTCCTGAGGATGTCAATAAATTTTGATGAAACGTCGGCTATTTAAAAAAGTTTTTTCCTAACACGTTTTGGTCTATACCCGTTAGCCGTTATCAGCATTGAAGCACAGACCATCAATCACTAATAAAAAAAAAAGTTTTATTTTAAGTTACTTACTGTGATGTATATTTAGTTAAATTTTGTTTACTGTATTATTTTGTGTAAGTATATATGTTTTATACAGTAAAAGCGATATTCTCCTAACATGTAGTTTTTATTACATACATTTAATTTTTTTCTATTTATGCTATATCAGGGAAAGCATGTACTTACTTTATCTACAATTACATATTGCATATATGTGTCAAATTTATTGTATTTAAGTATAATTTAGGTAGTTTTGAAATGTTAAAAAATGTGAAAATGAGTTTTTTGCATTTAATTAACTCTGAAACGGTTAAATACAACATCAGGTGTCTCTACTACTTAAAAACAATAAATTTGAGCCATTCATGTTCACCGAAAATCATATGTACCCTGAAAATTTACAATAAAATTTGTCAGAAATTCGAGTAAAATCACGTTCTAAAGTTATGGCCTTCATGTAACTATGCCCAGAAAACTCAGGAATTCGTATAATTACGGCTTTCATGTGCAATTACGCCGAAGAATTATATGAGTGTACGAAAAATTTCATTACATTGCGCATGTATTTTTACAACAGTGTTGTAATTTTACATCCAGTCTGTGAAATTCTAGTCATTATCACAACGGGTCCTACCCTCGTACTAAAAAGTTTAAAATTTTATATCTCGTCAACATGTACCATACACGTCGTCAATAAGTGTCTTGTCATATGTACCTTTTTACCAAATATCAATATCAATATTGAAGTCTGTGCAAAAGAAAATTACTAATTTCAAAAATACGTTTTGCACTGACAGGTAGACAGATGTTTGTAAAACTGAGTGAAATTTTATTTCTTATTACTTCCACATCCAGTGGAAGTATAGTAACGACAAAAAAATTTTTAAAAATTTTTATTGTTCAAATAGGCTTAGAATGTCATGAAACGTCGAGATTTCAAGTTTGAGTAAAAAAAAAATTTCTGTCTGTCGGTCTGTCGGTCTGTCTGTCGGTCTGTAACTTTTTTTGTGCGCACGTTTACTCTGGAACCGTTTGAGATATTGACTTGAAATTTGGTACACATATGTACTTTAACGAAATCTAGAACTAGATTATATTTTCATCTTGTTCCGTCGAAGGGTTGGGGGGTAAATTGGGGTAAATTTGGAGTAAATAGATAAATCAAGCAGGTAAGAGTTCATAAAATTGATATTTAGTATAGACAAGAGAAGCTAAGGTCTCAAGAAAAAATTTGGCATTAGCCACCCCCATTACCACCCCCACCCCATTATTAAAGAGGATGAAAAAAAAAATGTGATTTAGTGTGTGTACAAGAACCAGAAATCTCAAAATATTTTTTTACTTTATCCACCCCCCACTCCCACCCCCTGTCACCACCCCCACCCCACTACCGATGTGGGGTATCGTTTTATGGGTTTTTGGGGTAGAGGATTTCAAATATTATATTATTAAAGTTCCATAAACAATTATTTCCAGATACAAAATTTTTTCGTTGTGTGACTTGGATAGAAAATCCGGATGTGGAAGTAGTGATTCCTTGGGCAGCGGTTTTTTTAGAGGTATCTTTTATGGTGGTTCGAACTTTTTTAGTAGCTGCACATATTTCAAGGTCTCTGCCTGAAGGAGAAACAAATAATACATCATAACCTCACTTTAGTTCCTTTAGTTCCATGGTACATTTTTTTTTAGTTCCATAGTACGTTACATTATTTATCTATAGCTCTATAATTTTTTTGTTAGTGACATTAAGGTAATTAATCTCATTTCTTGTAGCAATATTTTTCATAACCTCTTTTCAAACTCTTTACCTAAATTTAGGAGAAATTCTATTCGCTTTTTGTGAAATCTTGATTATATTCCACCTCACATTTTGTCATTACTTTTGTGGTGTTGAGTACCTGTTATTCAGCGTTACCGAGTACTTAAATGTGTTTATTTCACTCGTTAACTTAAATTTCAGTTCGGTTATATTATTGTGGCAACACTTAATAAATTTTGTCGTGGAGTGAAACAATATTGATTACATATTGTTTTCCCTGTCACGAATAGTGAGTAATGGTATAGTTTCAAATATTAGGTAAAATGGTTTCACTTTTAATATTGCATTAATTTTTTTTGTCAAACAATTATCGCTAGAGCTTCACTAAGTCACATTTCATATTCTATCGTGTGTCTAGATTCTTGCTTAGAGTATTTATTGCTTAATCTACCGAACTAACCCAACCCTGTATATATTTACACACTAACTTTAATCTATCGATTTTAACTCGATAACTAGTATATTTTCATTCGATATTAAATCGATACTATTATTACGTTTTTGTTTTACTATTTGTTTGTGCGGTTAATTTTTCTATTTCACGGCCCTCGCGCCCAAGGCAGCTTTTGAGTTTTTGTATATCGAAATTTTCATTTTTGGCCATATTATCGAGGCCGTAATCCTTATTCACGCCCTTTCCTTCTATAAACCTGACTAGCCGAGGCCTAATCTATTTTGAGGTGAACCTTAATTTTTTGCTTACGTAACCTCTCAGGTCATCTCAAGTGGATTATTTTTTTGGTCCGAAGTAGCCTTTATTATGAGTGTCACTTGTGTGCTATAGTTGTTATATTTTATAGTCATTTAGCAATTTAATTTGAAATCTATTTGGTGCTATTTTAGTATTTGTTTAATAAGGCGAAGAGATAACCTGACACTATACTTTTGTGCGGATCCTTTATGACGCCCTGTATCTTTTTACATGTCACCTAAAGTAGATAGCCTTATTATACTCTTGAACAAACAACAATATGCAAATAAATAATGAGCATCTTCGTAGATGTACGTACGAATATAACAAGTAAGAAATTGGATGTTATGTTAGTTAATTAACTTTCAAACAACAAACTTTATTTTGATAAAGTCAGTATACGGAATTATAAATATTCATTTAAGTTAAACAAATTCACAACGTACGCGGTTAAATGGACTTCAGAGATAGAAGTGTCGTCCTCGGTCGATCGTAAGACTGTTAATTAAAAGCCGTCTTGGGACGGAGCTAATTGTATTTAATTTGTCCTTCATGGCGATGGTAAAGCCGTATTTATATTATTTACTGTAGACGAGTTATTCAAATACCAAGTCCCAACTGTAGAAGGAATCAAGTAGTATTATTCCGTCTACATGTGGAACGTAGCAGACTTACTCGTGATTACCCCATCAGGAAAAATGTGAAGTGTCATATAAAACTGACAGTTAATGGCTATTTGTGTATTAAGAGCGTAAAGAGCCTCATTATCGCCCCAGGGGGTCAGTTAAAGCGACAATCACACTGTCCCCTCGAATTACACACATAATTACTTTCACATCCAGGCTTAGAATGTCGTGAAACGTCGTCGAGATTTTAAGTTTGAGCAAAAAAAATGTTCTGTCTGTCTGTAAATTTTTTGTGCGTACGATTACTCTGCAACCGTCGATTTGAAATTTGGTACACGTATGTATTTTAACAAGATCTGGAACTAAATAATATTTTGATCTTATTTCGTTGAAGGGTTGGAGGTAAATTGAGGTAACTGGGAGTAAATAGGTAAATCGAGCCAGTAAGAGTCTATAAAATTGTTATTTAGCATATACCGGGTGTAACAGGATCGTGGTAACCCCCTTCTCTTAGTTTTGAAGATGATTGAAATTTGGGACATCCTATATACATAATAAGCGGCACTTTTTGACATACAAGTGATTTTTTTCACTTCCGGTTTCGCCACAAGTCAATCAACATTTATTACGGGAGGGTAACTTTCAAGTGCGGTTCGGATTCAATATTTGCCTTGGAATAATCGGTTGTGAAATCATTGATCCAATAATATTTGAATATCTGACTGGCGCCAGATACTTGAGATTCCTGCAAAATGAGATTGAGGACATTTTAGATGAGTTACCTCAAGGATTTAGGACAAGCAATGTATTTCCAATAAGATGTCATTTAAAAAATATTGTCTACGCAACCGCCGTTACAACCCGTGAAGACCTGGAACTTTGAGTAAGACGTGCAATTAATAGCAATTGGCGAACGTTCTTCGAGAAACAGCTATGTGAGTTCAGAAGTGTTTTGACGTTAATGAACAGCATTTTGAACAATTGTAATGTTTTGTGTTCATTTTTTATATTCCAACGCCTCCTTATGGATAACAAGATAATTAGAACAAAATTGTATTTTCTTATTTTCCTTTAGCTGTAATTTTGTTTGTATTTATCGCACATTTTAATACGACATATGAATAAATTCCTTAACAGTACTATCACGATACCAATATGGTTCCATTTGAAAAAATTGAAATTTGCTCCAAAAACCATTTTGATGAACTTTATTTTCTCATAAATCACGTAATTTAGAATTTTGAACGAGATTTCGATTTTTCTAGCATTACACGGGTCATTTAGAATAAATCAGAACGGCACACTTGAGGGCCTCATTCACATTGAGATCTGTATCGTTACATGTATCGATACAAATGTCAATACGTATATCTGAGATTTGTATCAAGTATCAAGTTTGTCATACATATTGAGACGGAATCATGAAACATCAGTTCAGTTCAATACGCGCACCTGAAATGTTACCTCCCCAACCCGTAATTATAGCAGTTGCAATAGTACTGTCAAGATATTTAACAAGTAAAATTGAAGATTTTTAAAAACCCCCGATCAATATATCTAATCGTACCAGTGTCATATGACCGAATCAAAATGAAGCCTAAATCATGTTCGGCCACCATAATTGTCAGCACATTTTCAATTTTACTTCAATCGGAAAATTTCTAGAGAAATTCAACATGGCGAATTCAAGATGGCGACAAACATCAAAATCTAATATGGCCTATAATCTTCTCGACAAAATACTCTTTCAAATAAAAAAACTGCATCAAAATCGGATCACCCGTTGAAGAGATATGAAGCCACAGACAGACAGATAGACAAACAAACATACAAACATACGCGTCAAACTTATAACACCTCTCTTTTGAGGTGTTATAAGTGTGATGCCCTCTTTTGGGGTCGAAGGTTAAAAAAAGAATATGGACTAAGCAATGGTTACGTGAGAGAAATAAGTACACCATATCAAATTTTCAACTTTTCAACGACTTTACAACTTTACAACTTTGTTTAACTCCCGTCGGAAAGCACAACGAAAACTATGAATTTTTGTTGCGGTCCCCATTGCAGTGACGTAGCCGGGGGGGGGTCCCGGGGATCCGGACCCCCCCGAAATTTATTGACATTTGTATAATTGATAGACATAATATTTAAAATTATTATATTGATTTTACTTTTCGTTTTAGTCAAAAATTTTTTTTGGCCGATTACAAATCTTGATTCCAACCAGTCCCGTTGCAAATCGTAATTGCTTGCAATTTATTGCAGCAATATTGACAGGGCGGAGCCTTAATTCAGTCAAATGTATAAAACCTTGTGGAATCATAAGTAAATTCAATTTATTTTTATTACTAGCCAAGCGAAATCCACGTTCAATTGCATAGTCGCCAGTTACTTGGAATATAAGTTGTTAATAGTTCAACTAAAGGACCCCGCACAATTCTTTTGCAAATTGGCGGACAGTCAAATTGGCTGAATTTTTAATATGTTGTATATGTATGTGACTTTCTGATCAAAAACTCTCATGGACCCATCTCGATCTAGTCTAGTCTCGTCTAGTATAAATTCTTGTAAAATTCTGTATCTTGTCGAACTTTTAATTTATTGATGGGGTGTTGTTAGAGGTCAAAGAAGCAATTTCCGAAAGTTTTTTGATCGAAATTTCTCGACAGTGAAACAGACGGCGATACCAGCTGATACCGATACAACGATACTGAAACAATCAAATACACATAGATATTTGTATCATGATACCGACACTTGTAACATGTAGCGATACAGATCTCAATGTGAATGGGGCTCTTTAAATTGAAAACTAAAAATTATATTATAAAAAATATTGACGTTTGAAATGTCACTTGTTTGGTATCGTTTGATTCAGAAAAACATGCAGAATGCAAAAATGCAACAATATATAGTGTGTTCCATTTAAAAATCGAAAGTTAGTGTCACTTCCGGTGAAACCGGAAGTGAAAAAAAAATCACTTTTACATCAAAAAGTTCCGCTTATTATGTATATAGGACATTCCAAATTTCAATCAATTATCTTCAAAACTAAACCAACCATGATCCTGTTTCACCCGGTATAATAGAAGCTAAAGTCTCAAAAAATTTACTGGCATTAGCCACCCCATCCACTCCCATCCATTATTGAAGGAGGTGAAAAAAATAAAACTGTGATTTAGTGTGTGTACAAAAACCAAAGGCCTGAAAAAATTTTTTTACACCTCCACTACCACCCTTTACCCCCCTCACTACCGATGTGGCATATCGTTTTATGGATTTTTGGCGAGGACGATTTCAAATATTAATTATTAAGTTCCATAAACAACTTTTTCTCATTGTGAGATTTGGATGGAAAATCTGGATGTGGAAGAAGTGATTCAAGTGATTCCTTGGGCATCGGTTTTTATCTATACAGTCTATAGAGTCATTAAAAAATATCAAAATAATATAAACACATCACATATAGTAGATAAACTCTAATCCAAAACTTTTGGCTTTGTGCGCCGACGGGAGGTTACACATTTGGAGAAACGCAGACACACATTCATATCCACCTACATTGTCATTGCAGGGGCTAAGGCTTGAACTAGTACACGATAGACAGTACGACCAACATATTCGCCATACAGTACGCCTTAGCCGACTAAGCTACCATGGCAGAAATAAACAAAAGTTTTACTAATGTTTCAATTTACATTGTAATTGGACAAATGCATACAAATGCGTATTAATACATATTTGTGTATTAAGAGCGCAAAGTACCTCATTGTCGCTCGAAAGAAAGCGTAGTGTCTCAAGGACTTGAGAGCGACAAACTTTGTGCTTGAATTACACACATGGTTTTATCTACAATCATTTGAAAATATCAAAATAAATAGATAATTAAGTTGAATCTTGGTTGGGAACAGCAATTCATCAATGTTTTATGAGTATGTTTTGCCCATGTGATTAAAATAAACAGACGAACAAAACAAAAACGCTGCCAATTTATTTAAGTTTTATTAATCATTATAAATTTCGCATTTTTCTTAGGTATAAATTAGGTATTTAATTGTACTCCTTCATTACCTTTCATTATATTAACAACAGTTTTGAAGCTTTATTATTTAATAAAAATACATTGTCAGTGTTCTGACTAAACTTGTGTAAGGACAGATGCACGAGATCGAGCCTTATAGTTATTTATGTACCAAGGGTCGTAACTGCCCTTTTTTTGGTCGAGAATACAGTTTGCAAGCCGAGGCCCACAGGGTCTGACCGCTTTACTAGTTGTACCAGCTGGTAACGTCACGGTGGAGATTGCGGTAAGAGTATACCTGCGTGAGAGCGTATCTCTCTTTCATAGAAGTATTGAATAAAGCTGAAGTTAAAAGCAGGTTCAGATTCAGAAAGTCGTTCGTTTGGCATTGCGCTATTAACCGACCGCCCACAATAAAGACGTCTACCAGTACTCTAGCAGATGTAAAGCGTGCACACACCCATCAAGAGGCATACGATTGCATGCTTCGCTCTCGCTTGCTCTTATTGCCAACCCAATACGTACACTTGCCGATACTGTATACAAACATACATACATTCAGACAGTATCAGAAAGTCGAGCGTATGGCATTGCGCTATTAACCGACCGCCCACAATAAAGACGTCTACCAGTACTCTAGCAGAAGCAAAGTGTAACACGCCCCTTCGCTCTCGCTTGCTCTTATTGTCCGTACCAAAGCCAACATTTTCCGATAGTGTATACAAAACAAGAAACCTGGCATTTTTTAATATGAATTTTTTTTCAAAGAGTTAAAGGTCTGTTTAATGGTAGAAATGTACCTAATTTTACCAACCCCTTCTGCTTCGTGTTAACTGAAGCTTCGACATTAACATTACATTACTTTCATTAGCCGGATGAAAATAGTGAATCGTAAATTTTTTCAATTGCGATTTAAAGCAATCTGCGCCTCAAATGAAATTGAGTTATTTCGATTTCTCTGCTCAAATCTGCAATTTAAAACATCGTACCCTTATTACTACGTGCAGATGTTAACACTTAAAGTTTCGCCTGTTTGGGCAAATGTTTAATTTTGCAGGATTGCATGATTTGCGAGTTAAGACAGCGAGATGAGGCAAATTTATTGCTTTTTACAACTTTATATATCCAATATAAATCAACCCTTCACAGCGAATTTACAAATAAATTGTACGCAAAATAGCCATAATTTTTTTATTACGTAATTAACTACTCAAGCTTATTACTCAAATTAAATGATTTCATTTACCACAGGATTATTGATATTCTTAACTTTTGATATGCTTCTAAAATTTTTTATACGTATACTTAATAAACAAATTTTTGAATTTGACAGACAAGGGCTACGTGTGTATAGAAAAGGGATGGCGAATCATTATATGTGTGGAAATGTGACCGATCTGAAAAATTCTTAACTTTTATTTTTGTCGGTTCATTTTCATACTGAACAAAAGAATCCGTGAATAATCTAGGAATTCATTTAGACACTAGATTGATTTCAACAAACACGTAAACGAAACTATACGCAAGATCTATTCTCTGTCTAACAGTCTGTACCTTCTGATGGTAGGGAATAGTAGTCTAAACAGAAATAACAAAAAATTGACATACACAACCGTCGTGAGACCCTTAACATACGCAGCGCAGCATGCTAGCTTGGTGCAGCGCGTCGGCCTCTCCGGTTTAGAACGAAGATTCCTTCACCTCATATCAAATTCAAGCAGATACACCTCCCTCAGAGTCCTGTACGTCCGTTGTAACGGCATTGTGCCACTAGCGGAACAAACATATCAGGCATTGTCCATTTATCGGCACATTCTTTTACTAAAACTAAACTTATTACCCAACTTTTCCCACTTCTCTCAACTTCAGTTCTTTATGTAATTTTTGTTTTTATTGCTTATTTATTTTTGTTTCTAAATTATTATTCTAAATTTGAAGACAATTATAATTATTTAAAAATTTCAAAATAATTAGCTTAACTTAATAATTACAAAAAGTTCAACGACTTGACATAACCTTTCTCTTTTTACGCTTCATTGTCTACAGTAGGTATTTTCAGTGGGTTGATTTCCTATCTCAACAATCCAAATACTGCATGTGCCTTTTCTACAATGACTTATATTTGTTAATTTTTTTTTCAGTTGTTTTTTCTTAAAACATAACTACCTATCTTCCCCAATGAACCTAATACTGTCAAGAGCCAGAAATTAATAGTAAAGTATTTTTAAATTAAATTATAAAAAAAATCAATTTTAGTTTGGTAAAAATATATCTATACCGGGTGA
The DNA here is from genome assembly GCA_936432065.2 of Rutpela maculata. NCBI lineage: Eukaryota > Metazoa > Arthropoda > Insecta > Coleoptera > Cerambycidae > Rutpela > Rutpela maculata. The sequence continues at coordinate 23,396,950 of OW386293.2, forward strand.
CCCACTTTTTCTACAGTTTTAAAAATAAAATTCCGAAATTTGGGAAATCAAATATAGGTCAATGAGCACATTTTAACCATTCCGTGGTAAAAAAATCACTTCCGGTATGGCCGGAAATTGCAACAACTTTCTTATTTTAAATAGCACCCTGTATATTTAAGACACTTTTCTCATAAAGCTGTAATTTCTCTTTCCAACGGTTTTTTCAGATTTAAAAGCGGATAAAATAACCTTAGAAATGGCATTTATTTGCTATTTCTAGTTGTCTTTGGAATTCAGGAACGAATTTAAAAAATTTCGAAGTAGGCTTTGAATTTGAATAAAAGGGTATTTCTCAACAAATTAAATGTAAAATTGGCCTATTTTGTTCATTTACTTGGATTTAGAAACGTTTTTCCCATTTTTCCATTTCATGGAAATTCAATTTGTCATAACTCCAATTTTTTTCAAATAGTACCTTATATGTATTATTTTTTTATCAGATGGAGCGGTAAATTTGCTTTAGACTGGGTTTTCCCGATTAAAAATTGAATATAAATTAAAATAAATATTAAGCATTTTGTAGAAGCGTTTCGAATTATGTGTCCATATCTTCCAGTAAGCCATGAAAAACAGATGAGTTGTTTTTAATTAGAGAAAATTTATTTTGATAAATATAACAAAAATTTTGATGAATCATTAGAAAAAAAACAAAAATTCACACAATCAAAACCAATTTATAAGTTATGATACCTATCTGGACAGCAACTTACTAAATTTATAAATATTATAATTAGGCAACACAACAATACAACACAACTAAATACCAAACCTATATCAGGTCCTCAAAATGACGCCCACCCATTTCAGAACACTTGTTCACTCTTCGAATAGTTTCTCTCATATCACTTTGTAATATGAATATAGAGACTATAGAGATTATTTCAGAAATTTTAGGTATTTTAGATACTTTGGCAGCCCTGCACTTAATTAGATATATATATAATAGCTGTGGATAGTATTCATTCTGTCACAAGGAGCGCTAGTATCAATCTGAATATTTTTATGAATGTAAATACGTCGCAAAATATTCCCCTTCTCTGCGAATATTATGCAGCAAGTTAAAAAGAATAAACTTAACATACTTTAAAACAGTTAGATTTTCATTCATAAATCTTAAAACTTTCCCAGCACAGCATTTTACATAACAAATTCAGTTTTAACGACTTTCTAACACCTGCGGAAAATTTTACTGGAATACTTAAAATAATAAAGGTTCCATCTATGCCTCCGTAAAAATGGGATAAATGCTTTTAAGAATTTGTATTCACGTTGTCACGAGAGGTAATCCATGAATTTCTTATACAATTTTAATAAAGCTGTTTCGAAATTAAAAAGTAGTTGAGTTTATCGTTACCAAATCAACTTGTATAAGTTTCTATAAAAGTTTACCGTTGAAATAAGCCTCTTATTAAAAATCTTATTATATTCGTTTAAAATTACTGTTAGCAAACAACTTTTAACTTTTAAAATAAAATCAAAATGTGTGAACCTCTAATTTTACCAACATTTATTGCCTATAACGTATTTTCCATTTCTGGATTATTTAAGGCTAGTGTAATATACTGCCCTAATATCAGTAAAACACTTATTGCTCGTATTATAATCTTTATTGATCTTCATCTCACTTGTGTTCGATACAAATTGAATATATTATCTCTTACAAGCTTCAGTATTTACCTTTTTGCTGCTTACATAAAAATGCTGATATCCTACAACTAGTTTCAAAAAATTCAAAATACTTGTCGATATATTTTTGACTTACGAAGGTAAAGTAGTATTACTATGAGAAGATGCCAGCAAAAAATATGCGCAGAAACGAGTTTGTGCGCTCCATCATTCTAAACCAATGAGAAAGAATTACGTGACATTCAATGTCAACACCAGTGGCGGCGGTGCCCTGCAGTAGCGCGGCGGCGACGGTAATAATAATAATAATAAAACAACTTTATTAGGCAAACTTTAGTAGAACTTACTATTCTTACACTTCTCCTGAACAAAGGTTACTCGTAACAGTTGACAAGTTTTAATCTACTCCATTTTCACAGTTCCTTGACCGCGAAACTTTTATTGCAATTACACATTCCTATACCCCAGATAAAGCTATGCCACTGGTAAAAATATTCGCGCATTTTGGCTCCGCCCTGGCATCTTCTCATAGTAATACTAGTCTACTCATGTCAGTACAAAAATTCAAGAACTTCATTGGCTGAAAATTTATAGTATATGGAAGCTTCATTTGTTTGTATATCGTTTGCTTATTATATCTACTTCAAGATACCTGAGGGATAAGCTGATACCTGGTAATGAATCGCATTCGCGTAATGTTAAGTATGTTAATCACACAGGCCCACAAAAAAAAGTGGTCTGTCCAGCAGACCAGACCAGTGTATCTTTACCTATGTATTTTGACCCGCTGAATCCGAATCCGAAGTCAATTCTCACATTGGTTCGTTTTTTATCCCTAACCTCAAAAGACAACCGCGTTTTTTCGCCTTTCACATTCAAACGAGTAGAATTTTTTTTTAACGTTCACTTCATAACCTCATAACGCCATATCGGGACGTGCAAGATTCTATAACTACAAAACTCTGAGTAAACAGAAATTTTACACGTCTGACTTCAAAAAGCATACAAGCATATAACACGACGCGTTTAGCCTTTTATAACCCCATAACTCATACCATATTAGCTGAGTAATGGTCTTCCTTAAGATGTAAATTTCTTTTTATAGCTATTTTTGGCTATTTTACTCGTTATATTTTGTACCGTAATTTTTGGAAAAGTTAGGTAACACCGTAAACGTTAACGGTTACTCAGTTTTTACGGGAGCCTTTAGGTCGTGGATTACTTTTTTTTTTGTATTATTTTTTTTTTATGTTGTTATGCTGATGTTCTTTTTTAACTATCTATACTTACTTATAGAGGGCGCCAATTAGTTGCAACCAACAGTGTTTAAAAAAATTAATTTATAGCTAACCAACCAATAAATTTAACTATAAGGTTAATAGATGGTTATATTTGTTAAAATGAGACAGACAAAAAAATATTTTTGTTTGAGACTTATATTACTAAATAGACAAACACACACATATAGACAAAAAAGGGTATTTTCATGATATACCTAGATAGCATTAATTCCTTAGGGAAATCTAATAAGCAGGATTATAATATGTCTGATTAAACTTTAAAAATAGTATAAAAATGTATAGAAAATATTATTTTGATTAATGATATATTAATTAATTATTATAAAGTATATGATTAGCAATGGCATACGTATGTTTTTGCTTTACAGAAATTTTACTGTTTAAAAAAAATTATGTAAATGAAATGTAATATCATATGAATATTTTTCAAAATTGTTTTTATATAAATATGTAATGGTAAATTTAGCATGTAATTTTAATCAAATAAAAGTGTAATGAAATAATTACTTAACTGAGATATCCTTTGGTGGAATAAGAAATTTGCTCCTAGGAATGTTCTGGATTACCTCTGTACATTACTCGTGGATAGCAACAATTTTCCAGAGGATGTTACCATGATCCATATATCCAACGACTATTTCATGAATTTTTACCAACAGTGAAAAGGGAAACATCCAAAAGACATATATACTATAGTTTTTTCTTAAACAGGAACAGGCACAGGAACAAAAAAATCGTCGTAACGGGACAAAAACCATATAACAAACCCTTACATATATTTTACTAGAGACGTAAAATCAAATGAATAAAGGGGAATAAAAAATAAAGGCCTAAAAGAGAAGGAGAAAAATCGAAATTAAAATTGGCAAACACTTACAAAAGTGAAAAAAAACTCACCCAAGATGTTGTGTGGGCCTTATTAAAAAAGGTTGCTCATTTACTATTTTAAATTTGAGAATTGCACTAGACAAAAATGCCCTGTGGTTTTATTTGCAAAGCTGATAAAACATCATAATATTTGACCACAAGTACAAACTATTTTTGTGTGCTCTCATATTAACATTCACAGAATAGCACCTTATCACATATCAGTTCTTTCACCTAATGTTCGTTTTTCTCAATTTCAAATTCTTAGTCCTTCAAGATTATGGCAGAGGGCAGCTCAATGCAGAGACATTGGGAACGTTGAAAACACCGCGTACTATACCGTATGGACTCTGAACTCAACATGTTTTACAAATAATTCCTTGATAATTCTGATCAGTCTAGAAATTCGGTATACTTTAGATGTAATAAATAATGTGGCATTTTTAAATGCTACAATTTCTTAGTTTTCCTTTTTCTTATTTCATTTTTGTTTTTTACTTTTAAGCGTTATTATCATTATTTATAACGAATATGCTTTAATGGCAGATAGAAGTCACCGAGGGTAATCAGATTCATCCATAGAAAAAGCTAGTTGGACCCTCGTTGCTAAAATACTATGTATTTTTGGCAAAATTTCTTTTGGTTGTTACTTTGTAAATGAATGAAATAATAAGTTCATATTTAAAAAAAAACTAACCAGTCCTGGACTAGAAAAAAAAATGTTTTTTTGTTCTTCAAGAAAACAATACCCTGCATATGTTTTTTAAATTTCAATATTAAATTCAAAAAGTGCATAAAAAACTGAACAAAATAGTGTCATTATTTTTTTTGCCACACTTTTGCCGCCTTCGAAATAAATTCCACTAAATAATGCAATATGAGACTTTAGAAAATATCGATGAATCATAGGCGCAAAAAAAATTTCCACTATTAAATTATGCATTTAATTTTTTTTTCAGCAATAATTTTTATGTTTTTATTACCAATTAATAAAAAAAAAAATTGTTAGAGGACACCGAATCGAGAATCTATTTCATTCATGTCATTTATTAAAGACTAGAAATACAGCAACATGACATTCCTATTAACAACAACAATAACTGTAAGTTGCATATCAATAACGCACATGGTAACAAGATACCAATAAAATATCAATAGAATAATTGTAACAAAAACAAAAATGCAGACGTCAGAAATTGTCATAAACTCAGCTTCAGTACATTTTTTAGTGCGGTTCACGAGATGACCGATTGATCTTCTTATCACATTAGGACTGTTTCTAATTTCTTTGTGGTATTCAACAATCTTTTGCGTTAATTCATCTCTGCAACCAGTGTTCACTTTGTAGACCTCAAAATCCTTTCTATGGGGGCATCTCTTACTTACTCCAGCACCGGAAAACCAGTGCCGAAGTGTTTGTGCCTCAGGTTCATAAGACTAAGCAGGAAGTCAGAACGTGGATGGAAGTTTCCTCCTCGTCCCCGCAGAACCTGCACCTCTATGCAGGTGTTTTCTGAAAGAGCCGTGCCCAGTCAAGAGACCTGCCACGATTCTGACCTATTTCCTGCTTAGTCGCAGGATTTGTTCTGCTCGCTTCGGCAAAGGCCCTGAAATAAGGAGCTTCGCTTGCCGGAGTCCTAGGTAGGAGGCCCAGAAGTCAACGAACTGGGAACGAGTCCAGTTTTCTATTGACTTCTTGGCATTTGATCTAGGGTGGCCGAGAGGCGAGCTCCAGACCCAGTAGGGGCCCCTTAGAGCCCCCTCTAGCCAGAGCATCTGCCCGCTCGTTACCCTCGATGTTGCTGTGTCCAGGCACCCAGAGAAGCTTGACCCAGTTGGATGTGTCAAGTTCACAGAGAGCCTTTTTACAGTTTTGAACCAGTATTGACTTGGTCCGGACTGATGCAAGGGCCTTGAGGGCCGTTTGACAATCGCTACATGTATATGTGTTTGCTAGAATATTTCCTTCGAATATTCTCCTGGGCGCAGACTAAAATAGCAAAGATCTCAGTCTGGAATACCATGGAGAATTTGCCCAGGGAATAAGAAAGTTTAGTTCTAGGCATTTCACTGTATATCCCTGGTCCAGCACCTCCTTCAAACCTATTCCCAGAGTGGGTTTCAGTCTTCTCTTTTTTGGATGACAACCTCAAAGGGTTCTGAGAGGGAGAAGGAAGGCACCATATCATCATTCCTAGCCTCTAGAAGTGAATGGGTCCCTAATCCCTATCACGTCAGATAGGGCCCTTGTGTGACCTAATTGTTCTCCTCCAATCTTCCACTGACCAACCGCACCTCAGCCTGTATGCCGCTTTCCGAGCCTCGGCCTCAATCAACAAGTGAAGGGGCACAAGGTCAAGAAGGACCTTCAGATCCGCTGTGGGAGTCGTGCGTATTGCTCCTGTAACTCCCAAGCAGGCGAGCCTTTGGAGTTGTGTTAGCTTCTGTTGAATGTATAGTCTGGTTACAGGAGGAAACCAAACAACAGAAGCATAAGTGATTATTGATCTTACTGTAACAGTATAGTATCACATTGTTACCCTGGGGTTTAACCCCCGAGTTGCACCAAAAGTCCTTCTACATACCCAAACGGTAACTGACCTTAACTTTAGATATCCATTATGGCTACCAGTGATTTTAATAAGCGAAAATGTCCATGCATATAAAGCTTTACAAACTTTCTTGTTTCTATTGGTATGGATATTTAAATCCTTTGTCCTTTGTTTCTTTCCACATGTTTTTTTATCCCATGTTGACTGTAGTCTCTCTTTGTGTGTGCATGTAAAACGTCCTGATGGATCACTAGGTAAGAAGCGTGGGTTCAATGCATTCCTTACATTTCATTCTTTGTTAAAGGTTATATTTTAACAGCTCTACGTGGCTAATGGCAACTAGCTGAAGGCCATTAAACAAAAAAAAACGTAATGTATAATAGTTATTCCCTTATGCATTAGATGTTCTTTTTCTTATTATTGTTGAGGTCTTGGCAGACGTATTGTGATCCATTAATTATTCTAGTGGGCCTTCCCTTGCTGTATGTTGTATGTCATCACTCAGTCTCGTTGAAGCTTTCTCGCAGTAGCTCTTTGGTAATATCGGTGTCATTAGATATCAGGCAAACGAAAAATCCTACTCTTCTTACGACAAGAGGTTTAGCAAAAGAACAATGTTAAAAATAGGACTTTTTTGGCCCATCCTTGGTAAAGTGTGGGAACATGTTTTTTTTACTAATTTTGGGGTACCAAATACGAATCTATCATCCGAATTAGCTAAAAACGTCGGGAAAACAGTAAAAATTCGTATTTGGGGGTGGCATTGAAATTGATATTGGAACTTGCAACAAAAAGTTATTCTTTAGTGCAGAAAATTCTTTCAAAATACACAGCTTCGTTAGGTAAGTAGAAAAATAAGCAACAATTCTAAATTCGCCCCCCCCCCTCCACCTCGTTTCCGTCGCCCATCACCACCCTACAAGAACGATGTAAATTGCTAAATCTAATATACGGTTATTTATTTATTTTTAAAAAAACCAAAACTCTTCGTTAAATGGCTATTATTAGGTTATAATGTGATTACTTCTGAATACTCTTACACCAATTAAAGTGGTCGATTTTATCTTTTTAAAGTTTTTATTGGTTTTAATTACAACAGAAATCCCTAATCACCCAGTTTGATATCATAATTAGGTGATTTAGTCAATTCAGATGAATATTTCTCACCTCTGAATATTTCTCATACTTTTGGGGTTGGGGTGTACGGTGTCCATATCACTACCCAGAAAATATTACCTGTTTTTTACATTAAAAAATTATTTAATTGTTTAAATGACTTTTGGAGAGGACGGTTGGTTTTTTACTTCTCTTTCTACTTAGTTATCGAAACTTAGTTTTTTAAGAGAATTTTATGCAAAAGAATAACCTTTTGTAGTTCCAATTCTAGTGGCAAGTTCTAATGTCAATTCCAATGTCACCCCTTCTTAATGTGTTCCCGAGATGTTTCGCCAAAACGGGCGGCGGATTCGTTTTCAGCAAAATTAGTAAAAAAAGATGGTTTTCACACTTTACCACGGATGGGCCTTTTTTAACATTGTTCTTTCAGATTGGGGTTAGCTCGTCTCCTGGCGTTGGTGAATGGCTTTAGTCGCGGATATATTAAATAAATTGTAAAAAAAAAGCGCAAGAACTCATATCTAAACACACCACAGGTAGTAGACAACCCCTAAATCTAAAGCCAAGGCTGTCCGAAAGGAGTTACACATTTGTAAAAACGCAGACAGACATCCAACCCACCGGTGTTGTCAATATCGGAGCTGCGGTTCGAACCCAGAGCGCGATAGACAGTCGGTCAGCATATTCGTCACTCAATACGCCTTAACCGATTGAGCTACCGCACAGTGGTACTTTTATTGAAAACAGGCGTCAAAAATTTACGAAACTTGTAGGCCAGTAGGCTTAAAATCCAAATCGGAAATAATTTCTACAAAAGGTTTTATTGTTTTAATGGCTTCATTCCATTCAACTGATATAAAGATGGAGGCAGGATAAGAAACACAATTCTTGAAATCAATTAGTGATGATTATATTTCATAATAACAAAAACTGAGTTAAAGGTATGAAGATGAAAAGGGGAAAAATAGGTAGGTACAAAAATTTTACAGACGTCGACGTTTGATTCTCGTTGGGCCACTCGGCTCCTCAAAGTCTGTAATTTCCGATACGGAGTCCGTCGCCCCATCACTCGGCTCCTGAAAGTCTGTAATTTTCGTCGCGCCATATATGCAGTCCAGGTCTTCGTCAACATCTGGTTCGTCAATTGCATCTGGCTGGAGGGAGTGCAGGAGTACCCCTTGCAGTTGGCACAAATCAATGAGCAATTAATCCCAGCCTTCCGTCACCCACAACCACCTTCACACCCCTTGCTGCATTTGCAGAAAATTGTGGAGAGAAGAGACTGTGGAGCTGGTTCCTTGGAGGCAGGAACGGGGTCAAGACCAAACTTTGAAGCCTGCCATCCCCAGAGGAGCGGATCCATCTGGTGTCCTAACCACATTTGTACTTATAGGTAAGTTCTCAAGTAATGCTGGCGGGCTGGTTCGGATGTTGGTGGTAAGGATGCCACGTTGAATTTGGATTTCACTAGGGCTTTGGAAAACAGGTCGAATCGCAATTTATCTAAAATATCTCCTGCCCCACCTCCGTAGAGGGTTGTTAAAAATCATAGGCCAGCTTCGGCAATAGCTTCAGCTTGAGTGTCATGCTCGAAGAAAGGTTTGATTTCTTCGAGAAGACATTTCTTTTCGATCAACAGCTTGACCACCTTCTTCTTACCAAAAAGCAGAAGTTAAAACGAAAATTTTTCATAAATATGTAAAATTTGTCCAACTTTGATGAGCAATAGTATGGGAACGGATGGTCCAAAAATATGCGTCTGGTCTCATTCAATGCAGAATTTAATGCCCTACAACTTTTAATAGGACTATGTTTTCGATATTGTGAGTCCTTTATGAGATATAACCGTAAAACCGCAAGAATACCCTTTAAACACAACTCCGCCGCGCCGGCGCCGGGGGGAAACCTAGGATAGTCATAGACAACAAATGAAGCCATTAAAACAATAAAACTTTTTGTAGAAATTATTTTCGATTTGTCTAATTTTTTAGTTTTACACTACTGGCCTATTGGTAGAGTTAAATGCTAAATTCAGTTTTGCTGCAAAATTTTTTTTTTTTTCAATATGGCTGCTTCAAAATTTGGGTCAGAAGAAGCAAACAAAAAAGTCCTGGAACTCGACCCAAGTAGCCCAATGAATTTTTCGACGCTGAATTCAAATCCGACCTCAGAAAAGCCCAAACATTCTCAAAATTTTGAGCTAGAGCGAAAAAACACCCTTAAAATAGGGTAAAATCACCCCTCATATATGGTGACAATAAGTACATGCAAAAAGTACTCTTAATGTACAATGCTAGGGTTTTTGAGGTTGCTGATTTCAAATTTCAACATGCCAAAAGCCAAAAATTGATTCTTAGGGTGAAAATCAAGTCAAATGGGGGTTGAAAGGGGTGTAAAAATGAAAATTTGACAAAATACGTAATTTTCATTATAAACTTATATTTCTAGTGGTTTTCGAGGTTGATGATTTCAAATTTCAAAATTCCAGAAGCCAAAAATTTATTCTTAGTGTGAAAGTCGAGTAAAATAAGGGTTGAAAGTGGTGAAAAATTAAAATTTGGCAAATTACGTAATTTTCATTTCAAGAGTATATTTTTGAGGTTGCTGATTTCAAATTTCAGCATGCCAAAAGCCTAGAATTTATTCTTAGGTTGAAAATAGCGTAAATTAGTGGTTGAAAGGGATGTAGAAATAAAAAGTTGAAAAAATACGTAATTTAGATTCTGAAATTATATTTTTAGGGGTTTTGAACTTAACAAGTTCGAATCCGATCTCTCAGTTTTCCTCTATCTACCTACCTCAAACTAGAAAATCCTTTGCCATATATCAAAAATCTAAATTTAAATAAGACAGATGGATTTTTCATCCTAAGAATAAATCCTAGGCTTTTGGCTTGCTGAAATTTGAAATCAGCAACCTCAAAAACCCCTAAAAGTATACATTTGAAATGAAAATCACGCATTTTGAAAAATTTTCATTTTTACACCCCTTTCAACCCCCATTTGACTCGATTTTCACCCAAAGAATCAATTTTTGGCTTTTGGCATGTTGAAATTTGAAATCAGCAACTTCAAAAACACTAGGATTACTTTTTGTATGTACTTATTGTCAACATATATGAGGATCGATTTTACCCCATTTTAAGGGTATTTCCTCGCTCTAGCTCAGAATGTTGAGGATGTTTGAGCTTTTCTGAGGTCGCATTCGAATTCAGCGTCGAAAAATACATTAGAGCACTCTGGTAAAGTTCCAGGATTAGGATTTTTTTGTGGCAGGGTTATTTTATTGAATTTTTCATCTTTTTTACTTCTTCTGACCCAAATTTTAAAGCCACCATATTGAAAAAAAAATGTCTGCAGCAAAACTGAATTTAGCACATCTAAATACTTAACTGTGGTAAATTTTTCGTAAATTTTTATTGATTTTTTACGCCTGTTTTCAATAAAAGCACCACTGTGTACCGTGCCGGTTAAAAAAATCTGAAATGTTTAAAAAGATCGTGATGATGCATTAGCAAGCGAGCCATGGTTATAGAATCCATTACCATCCTGTACATACATAAAACATTGCTAACCGCTCGAGAGCCGTTCCGCCGGTATCATTTATTATACCGCGCCGGGTTATGTAATTCCGTTTGCGAATGTGTAAAATAAGTAAAGCAATTAAAACGGCCATCTGGGTGCTATTTCGTAGGCCGTGCGATATTACGTTTTAATTTAAATATTATATTATGTTTTCATGGCAAAGCAAATTTACTTTGCTAAAAGTAACAGTGATGAAAACGGATATTTTCAAATTAAATTTAATTCCTCCTTTGAAGCCTGGAGGGGCATGAATGCGTAAATTTGATATCAAAGCAATTAGCTCGGCCATTCTGGTTATTAATTTCGAAAGATTCCGAATAATTATCATACTTTATTAGCGTTAAGCTGATTGTTGGCTTATCAACGTATAATTCATAGGTTTATGTGCAATCATTATTCACCGGCATGGACAACGGAGAATCATTTCATACCACGGACGTGCAGGTCTCAAATATAGGGTATTTAAATTGTGATGTGAATACTATTTAATATAGTGGTTGTTACGAGTTGAAATTTAATTAAGCAACAAAATTATATAAAAAAAATATTTTTAAGAAAAAGCTTTTATTTGAAAAAACTACTAAAAAGTAAAAATATTTTTTTTAAATTCATACACCTGGAATTTTAATAAAATTATTTTTACTTTTTAGTACAGTTTTTCAAATAAAAGCTTTTTCTTAAAAATATTTTTTTTATATAATTTTATTTTTTACTTTTTAGTCTACTTATTTTACAGACAAACAGACAGACAAAACCCTTTCATTTGTTATCCATGGCAAGGGAGTCGTGAAGAAAAATAAAATTTGTCATCTTGGGGCGTCCGCCATATTGAATTTAGAATGACGTCACATAGTTTATCATATTATCACTATTATTTGTTGTGAATCTGAAAGCAAATCAGCAGACCTTGACATGACCTTCAGCAGCGCAAAGGATGAATTCAGTGAAGCAAATGAGGTATTCTATTTGAAAGATATTATCAGTCAAAAGGACTTAATTATAAAAAATCAAGTTGATGTCATATGCTCTTTGAAAGATCAAATCGATCTATTAAATAAGTTACATCAATTAAAAGAGTCAGTTCCAATAAAAGCATATGACAAATGTAATACAATACCATCTGTGGATCATACAGCAAGTGCTTCGATCTGTAAAAATTCCAAGGAACCTGTAATCCCAAATCATATTGTAGATAAGAAAGTGACCACGCAGAAATCAAAGGAAATTAATAAACCTAAAAGGACGACTCGCCAGCATGCCAATAGAGGGGACAAAGTGTGTGCTAGCAATCAAAATAAAATCATTCAACCGACCACCGCCGTAGACACAGCAAAATCACCAGTCTCTATTTGCCAGGCACCGACAATAAGCGGTGTTGCCATGTCTAATGCTGTTTCCCTAGCTGTCGCTCAAGCGAAATGTAACGAATTAATTCATTTAAATGACGAACCTTTTACAGAGGTAATAAATAAAAGAAAACAGAATAAACGTCAAAATAAACCCATAATTGGCGACAACGAAAATCTAACTACGAAAATAATTTTGAGAAAGTCATTTCTTCATGTCTACAAGCTTCACCCAGATTTCAAACCTGAGGAGCTTTTGGATATTCTGAAGCCAGTATTTCCGGAAGTTGTCTGTGAGAAAATGAATCCACAATATTATTCATCGTTTAAAGTCACTATTGATGAATGCAACCTAGTGACTGCTTGGAATCCTAAAATATGGCCGAAGGGAGCGATGGTTAACCAGTTTTTTCACCCGAGGACACCAAGAATCCCTGTGAAATAATAAATTCTTGTCCAGACATAGGAGAACCTGAGGATAGAGGAAATGGGGTAAGTGCGTACCATGTCAACATCCAATGTCTATCTAATAAACTGGACCAGCTGTCACTTTTTCTTCAAAACAACTAATATGATGTCTTGTGCCTTTCAGAACATTGGTTAACAGAGGCAGATTTAAAACAAATTAATCTACCGGGGTATAAATTAACTAGCTATTTCTGTAGAAGTAATTATATACACGGTGGTGTAGCAATATTTATTAAAAAAAAGCACAACGTTAAATATGTGTCACTAGACTCATCTAGCCGTGAAAAAGATGCCGAATTTTGTGCAGTCGAACTAACTGATATAAAAACGATAATCATTACTTTGTACAGATCCCCTATTGGGAATTTTGATAATTTCCTAATGTTGTTAGAAAACCTTTTTATCAAATGCCTGTCGAAGCAAAAACGTGTAATATTATTAGGCGACTTTAATGTTGATTTTAGAGGTCGCTCATCAAATTTAACCGACTTAGCCTGTTTAGTTGAATCGTTTGGTCTTGAAACGTGTATCTCTGACTTTACAAGGATAACAAAAAATACAGCTACGTGTATCGATAACATCATCACAAATTGGGGGGATGGTTTTGTGGCCGGTGTTTCGGATCCATGTCTCTCGGACCACCTAGGACAATTTATTGCAGTGAAAGGTCATATGGCACCCCCTAAAGCTATATGGAGAAGGAATATTACTAGTCACGGCATAGAAAAAATTAAATGTTCTTTATCTCAAATAAATTGGAATATTTTTGGCAGTCATAATTATAGTCCAGAAGTGTTGTCAAATTTTTTGGTCAACACCTATAAAAGTCTCATTGAAACACATTTCCCGTTAAAAAAGGTTGTTAATCAATCTAACCCACCAGTAAAGTGGTTTAGCGAAACTCTTAAAGGTAAACGGGACACATTATCCAGTGTCAAAACAATTTGTAATTCTACTCAGGATACTGCCGATTGGGCAGTATATAATATTTTACGTAAAGAGTACAGGCAATGTATTAATGATTCTAAGAAGTGTGCTTACAATAATTTTATTAACGGCTCAGACAATAAAATTAGGGACAGCTGGAAATTAATCAATCAACTTTGAACGTAACAAAGCGAGTTCTGACAATACTGAGTATGCATTTACACAAAAAGCTTTTAACGATTTTTTTGCTTCGATAGCTGAGAATATAATAAATTCTTTACCAACTGCAGATCAGACTGCACTGGATTTTTTAAGTGACTTGCCACCCACAAATAACTCTTTTTTTCTGTACCCCGTATCAGAAGTTTCCAACACCATTAAAGCTTTAAAAGATTCTAACTGTACAGATATTTATGGAATGAATTCTAGAATTTTAACAGAAACAGTAGACATTATTGTTCAACCTTTAACTTTATTAATTAACAGCTGCCTTGGTGAGGGTGTTTTCCCAGAAGCTTTTAAGATCACGAAAGTTATACCACTTCTTAAAAAGGGTAATTCCGATGACTTGGACAACTACCGGCCAATTTCCATCATACCAATTTTTGCAAAGGTTTTAGAAATAATTTTGAAAAATCGACTATTAAACTTTTTTGAATCTAATGACGTTCTAAATAACTGTCAATTTGGTTTTCGTAGTAAGTGCTCTACTACACAAGCTGTGTTTACTGTGGTGCGGGACATTGTTGAGGGCCTTGAGCAGGGCAGGCATGTAGAAATTACACTGCTTGACTTGTCCAAGGCCTTTGACTGTGTCTCGCATGAATTACTCATAGAAAAGTTGAAATTTTATGGGATTCGTGGGAGTCCATTGGAACTACTACGCTCCTATTTATGTAACAGAAAACAGTGCGTCAGTGTAAATAATATAAATTCGGATCTTAATTCAGTTAAGCACGGAGTGTCTCAGGGCTCTGTATTGGGGCCACTCCTCTTTATTATATATGTCAATGATATATTTCATTTTATGTTGCCCCATAGGTGTATTGCTTACGCTGATGACACCACATTGCTGACTTCCCATAGTAACCTTCAAGTTTTACATCAACAGACTTCTTTAATTTCTGATCAAGCCAAAACCTGGTTCATCACTAATAAAATGAAAATGAATGAGGAAAAAACTCAGAAGCTTGTCTTTTCCACGAGTAACACAGTGACAAAAGGCAACAGTGTGAAACTCCTAGTGTCACACTGGACGATAAACTAAACTGGTTTAGTCATATTGATCAGCTAAGCCACAAACTTGCCAGCACAATATTTTTGCTCCGCCAGCTAAGAAGGCATTTGGTTTTGGAAACCTTGAAAGCGAGCTATTTTTCACTGTTTCATTCACACATTAGTTATGGCATCACTTTATGGGGTAATTCTTGTCATACTATAAAAATATTTCGTCTACAAAAGAAAGCAATTAGAATCATTGCCAATGCAGGGTATAGAGACCACTGTAGGCCTCTATTTATTTCACTGGTCATTATGCCGTTACCTTCTTTATATATTTATCTTAGTTTACTGGATATACACAAAAACTTAAATTCTTTTGAAAGGAATTCAAATTTTCATAATTACAGCACTAGACAAGCCGATTTACTAAGGCCAGCTAGGCATCGACTGACAAGATCGTCTAAAAATTCGCCGCACCTCAGGCTATATAATTTTCTTCCAAATCCACTAAAATTATTGACCTATAACCATTTTAAGGGCATACTGAAAAAATTATTTTTAATCCACGGTTTTTACTCTACTGACGAGTTCGTGGCGTTTTTGACAAACCCCGAAAACATTGCTGGTTTAGTGGCATCCATTTGACGTGGTACGCACCACTTCCTTGCTCCTTCAGTTTCTTGCTATTGTTTGAACATACAACAATAATGTTGCACGGCCACTTATTTTTATATTGTATTTCGTTACGTATTTATCTATCCTCTTTTAATATTTTGTTTTGTATTGTATGGGATACAAAAACATAACATAATGTGTTGATGTTTTTTTTTTACTTTTGTTTTGTTAATGTTGTTCACTTATAGGTTTATGCCTATATTTTATATACTATTTTTTATATTTTTTAATTGACGTGTCATATATATATTTTTTGTATTTTAATTGGTGAAATAAATGATATGATATGATATGATATGATATGATATGATATTTTACTCAAACCCTTTCATGTGATACCCATATCAAGGGGGTTGTGAAGAGAAAGATACTCCGCCATCTTGGAGCGTCCGCCATATTGAATTTAGAATAACGTCACATGGTTTATCGTATTTTACTCGTCAAACCCTTTCATTTGATATCCATATCAAGGGTCTTATGAAGTAAAAGATACTCCGCCATCTTAGGGCGTCCGCCATATTGAATTTAGAATGACGTTACATAGTTTATCATATTTTACTCATCAAACCCCTTCATTTGATACCCGTATCAAGGGGGTTGTGAAGAGAAAGGCGATCCGCCATCTTGGTACGTCCGCCATATTGGATTTAGACCGATAATGGCTATACTATGTTGCATTGTCACCGACTTATATATGTGTACCAAATTTCAAAGCTCTAGCTTAATTAGAACTAGTCGAAATTCAGCTTGCAAGATTTCACCTAAACAAACAAACTAACATACAAACATTGCAAGTTAAATAAAAGCTTTTAAAATGAATTATGAAATTTGAAAATATTAAAGTGCTAATAAAAACTGAAAGTTAACTAACTCCAGCAGGAGTGCTGGGTGGTGAGATCCGTTTATATTATTATACTCTTCGCAAAAACGAAGAGTATATTGTATTTGATCGGCACGTTTCTAAAATCGTAAATATCGCTCGTAGAGAAAAAATTTTCATATCATTGTGTTAGTGAACGAGTTCTGAACAACTTTCAAAATGTCCGTCCGTCCGTTTGTCCGTCCGTCACGTTTCTTGTAAGCACGATAACTTAAGAAAGAAAAATCCGATTGTACTGAAATTTGGACACTAAGTTAGTGTTAGCATTGTTTTTGAACAAAATCGATCAATAAATAAAAATGTTATCAATGATTTAAATTTGAGAATTTTAAAAAATAAATATCTTGTATTTCTGCTTACATCATTGTTATAAAATATTATTTTGGGTATTCAGCAGATAACTTTCAAAGAAATCATTCGTTCCTTTCATATATTATTGATCTAAATCTGATCAAGCTAGAATATCAACGAGTAGTCCTCTTACAAACAAACTTGTCAATTTCTTTATACATTTACTATGTCTAACATTCAATATGAAAAACAAGAAAATAACCATTCTTTCTATATATTGAAGATCTAAGTCTGATCATGCCAATATATTGTCAGAAATCCACCCTTAAGAGGAAATCTTTCAAGCATCTCTAGCCCTACCTAGAGGATACTCCATTCAATACGATAAACAAGAAAATAACCATTCTCTCTATATATTGAAGATCTAAGTCTGATCATGCCAATATATTATCAGAAATCCACCCTTGCGAGGAAATCTTTCAAGCATCTCTAGCCCTACCTAGAGGATACTACATCACAAACAAACATTAGTTACATTTCAAAGCCAAGAACTACTGAAAAGCACAATGGTTATTTTCTTGTTTATCGTATTGAATGGAGTATCCTCTAGGTAGGGCTAGAGATGCTTGAAAGATTTCCTCTTAAGGGTGGATTTCTGACAATATATTGGCATGGTCAGACTTAGATCTTCAATATATAGAAAGAATGGTTATTTTCTTGTTTTTCATATTGAATGTTAGACATAGTAAATGTATAAAGAAATTGACAAGTTTGTTTGTAAGAGGACTACTCGTTGATATTCTAGCTTGATCAGATTTAGATCAATAATATATGAAAGGAACGAATGATTTCTTTGAAAGTTATCTGCTGAATACCCAAAATAATATTTTATAACATTGAGAATTTTTTTTTTGATTTTTATGTTTTTGCAAAAATTTACATTTTTTACATTTTTTTACGTGTTAGGTGGTTCTTACGCTTTTGACTCGTAATCCAAAAGTCCCAGGTTCGAAACCCATATGGCTATATGGGGTATGGTATGTTTTTTTTAATTTTTACTTTATTTTACACTGAGTCTTTCACCAACTAAGTTTGTACTATAAAATTAAAGATGTTTAAAAGTAACATTATTTACAAAAAACTGCGAAGAGTAGCCTATAGAATGTGTAACAATTATATAAAAAGTTTAGTGAATCGGCGAAGAGTACGTTTTTAGCTTGTTGATGTTTTATTTTGTCAAGAAAATGTTAAGCGTGTAATTTTAAATAAAATTCATCAACCTCAAGCACTCGGTCGATATACCGATTTCAAAAATTACAAGACCCAGTGTTTATTTTAAAGCTTTAAGTAAAAAAAATTGAATCAATCATAGAATATACAGGGTGTAATTAGTTTCATGTCATTAAAAAAACTGGCAATGGGAACCGACTAGACAAACAAAAACCCTATATAATTTTTTCCCCTAGGAGCACTTTCAAAAAAATAACCTAGGTCAAAAATTTGAATGTTAAAGTAGGAGGCATCTGAGAACCACTACTTTTCTGGGTCAATGGATGTATAGTTTCGAATCATAGAAATTTCTTACTTTTAAAAAGTCATAAAAAAGTGTAAAGATCACCGACTTGTGTTCTCGCCGCCGCGCAGTCTCAAAGCAGGAAGCGCGGCACTTTAATGCGACCTCTTGAACGAATTTTTTGTACCAATTATGAAAATATACGCATGTCTTTCTACGAGACCGCAAGCACAGAGTGGTCGCAGGGGTTTAAACAGACGATGTAAAACAGCGAATAAGAATAATAATAATAATGCCTTTATTGTCCAACAGGTAACACCCAATAACAGAACAATTCTTTTGAATTTGTCACAAAACCACAAAAGTTTTTTATAATAATAAAGTTTAAATACCTTTAACCCAGCGGCTACTTTGATTATTATTGTTGATTTATATAAATTGTTCGAAATGATCTCCATCTGCATCAATACACATTTCGCCACGTCGAACTAAGGACATGCGCACTCCGTTCAACACATTTGATAAATTAGGATCATTTTTTATGGTTTCTATGCACATAAAAATACGTTGCTGCAATTGTTCTAAAGTGTCAATTAGATCACGTAACCAAGTATTTAACGACTTGAACGGCAACTCAATAAAATAAGTTTTAACTATAAATCCAGTGGCCCAAAATTCAAAAAAAACAAAAGCGACATACAAAAAAAAAACAAAGGGTAGTCGTGTGTACGTACTTAACCAAGTAACGACATAGACTAAAATATTGATTGAGAATAACACAAGAGAGAGTACCTATCTGCACAAATGTCAGAGTAGCATGCATGACCAGAAGCCTACCCCAATATTCCAGCAGTTCTCAAACAATATTATTAAATATTTTCGAAATTTTTGTTTATTTTTCTTTCTCCAAAACTCTGGCTTTAGACCACATGTTATATAAGGTTTTTTGTTTGTTTAGTCGTGCCCACTACCAGTTTTTTTTTAATGAAGTGAAGCTAACTACGCCCTGTATGTTACCATAATTACCAATCCAGTAGCTCAGTCGGCTAAAGCGTATTGTGTGACGAATATACTGGTAACGATATATTTCGTGTACTGGGTGCGAATCGCAGCCCTGACTGTAACAATGTCAGTGGGTACGAATGGTGTCTGCGTTGTTCCAAATGTATAACCCCCTGTCAGCAGCCCTGGTCTTGGATTTGCGGATGGTTTACTACATGTAATGCGTTTATGTTATAATATAAACATGAACACATCGTGTCACGTTGAATGCCCACTGCAATGGGTTAATAACTCTTTAAATAATATTATTGCTAAAGATTCAACTTTTAATTTATCACCTATAACCTATGAAGAAATCCATACATTAATATTATCCATTTCCTCAAAACACTCTGCCGGCTTTGATGGTATTCCTAGCTCATTACTGGCTAAAGTCGCTGATTATATAATTCATCTCCTCACTTCACTAATAAACCTCTCATTTCAAGAAGGCATATTTCCAACGATATTAAAAAACTCTGATAATACCGATCCACAAAAAAGACACAAATATGAAATATCTATGTTTTATCTGCCTTTTCAAAAATATTTGAAAAATATTCTCATGGTAGACTTATAGTTTGTTTAGAAGATGAAAACGTACTAACCGGGAGACAGTTTGGCTTTAGGAAAGGCCTTTCTACTCAGTATACTGTTCTGTCATTATATAATTTTATTTTAAATAACCTCGACTCAAAAAATAATACTGCATGTATATTTTTTGATTTCAAGCGTGCCTTTGATACTGTAGATCTGAAGTTGCTGTTAATGAGACTAGATAAGTATGGAATAAAAAATACTGCTTTAAACTGTCTGAAGTCATATTTGATAGATAGGTGGTCAAGTTGTTATAAGGATGTTGTTTATGAATCTGATACTGGCTTGGTCACCATGGACGTCCCCCAAAGGAGTGTGTTGGGGCCATTGCTGTCTTTAATTTTCAAAAACGACATTGTTGATAATGTTTGATAATGCATTTGGGTCTCAATTTGTTGATGACACATCTACTGCTGCCTTTGCACCAAATATGGCTGAACTCAGCTTATATGCAAATGCTGATGTAAATAAATATGATAACATTTTCTTCTAATTCAAAAACCGAATTATTGTTTTTAGGATTACATCTTGATGCCCATTTAACCTGGAGCATTCAAATTGATTTTTTTGTTGAAAGCATTAGCTACGCATTATGCATTGCTTCGTATTATGGCTAATGAGAAGTACAGTTAACTTAGACATTTTAAAGTCATATTATTTAGCACATATACACTCATCTATTAACTACGGGTGTTATATGCTGGGGAAATTGCTCTAAAGTTAATAAAATCTTGATAATCCAGAAAAAAATTATTCGCACGATGCTGTTTAGACCTATCACTACATCTTGTAGAGAACT
Organism: Rutpela maculata; assembly: GCA_936432065.2. Classification (NCBI taxonomy): domain Eukaryota; kingdom Metazoa; phylum Arthropoda; class Insecta; order Coleoptera; family Cerambycidae; genus Rutpela; species Rutpela maculata. Next base: position 23,417,796 of record OW386293.2, read on the forward strand.
ATTTAAGCAATTAAATATACCAACCGTATTTTGCCTTTATATATTTAACACCTTAGTTTTTGTGAAATCAAATCCAGAGAACTTCATACAAGCTCGAGATTAGGGTGGCCCATCTTTTTCGAAATCGAAATTTTTTATTTCTCACCCCTGCAAATGGTTCCATTTGAAGAAAAAACAGTCCCCTCAAAATATTATTGAGGCAAATTGAAGGCAAGGGGTGCCGCAGAATGCATTATTATGCAATAATAAAAGTAAATGGAATTATTTACATTCTTTGGTTGATGCATTGTTTTTTTTTAATCAGCAACATTTATCTTTAGAATGACTAATCAAGTCATACAAATATCAAAGACATTATCTGTTGTGACTATGACATGTGTCATACTACTGTAAATTCGTAGTCTAAGAAAACTAGACTAGAAGTTTTTGAAATAAAACTCTCGTTTTATCTTTGTGTATTTTATTATGAAACGTTCTTTTCATACATAGTACCAAATATTATCCTAAATCTACAAGACATATAGTAATAAAAACAATATTTTTTGCACTAGGCCAAAGCATGCGACAGGGTTTCTCTTTTTACATTTGGAAACTGTGATTTATAATCATTTACAACCTGGAGTAAAAACTGTTTTTGGTCTTCATTTTTTGTTAAAATGTCATTATAGTCAGTAATAAGTTTGATTCCTCTCTCAGCGGCATCATTTACAACTTTAATTTTGTTTACAATATTGAAACATCGGGTATAACTTTCATTTTCCCTCCATGTTGTTGGATCATTTTCCAAAAATTCCATAGACAAACCTAATTTTTGAAAAAACTGTTTAGTGTTCTCGCATATGAAGTCCTGAATTTCCTTGTTTTCAACGTCAGTAATGTTACTAATCATAAGTCGTTTAATACGCTCTTGATTTGGTGCTTTCCTATTCAAAGCTTTAACCATTTCTCTTTTAGTGGTAACTGAAATATCGTCATCAAAGAAAGATAAGCCAACATTTACTGAATTAAGGTACCACAAATGGTTCACTATTTTCCTACTTGTGGCTTGAGATATTTCTTTGTCAATATTTTGATAATTAATGAGTTCTATACAAAAGTCTAAGTCATGAAGCGGTGTTTTACTAGCAAATGACGCTTTAAACCAGGCCTTTACATAAACCTTTACAATAAAGAGACATATATCTTCAATACCTATTTTTTCTTTTTTAGTTAGTTGGAACTGATCTTGGAAAAAAAAATATTTTTAGACAGTAAATGGCTTTGGACATCCAACGTGCATGATGAAACGCCCCTGGTTGATAGAATGTCGTGTGAGTGGGCTCTTCTTCAACAAAAAGTTTAGAAAGCATTAAAAATTCTTTATAATCATCACGAGGCTGTTGCAAAGTTAAAGCTGCATTTAGAAACTTTATAATTTCAGCTTTAACTGGTTGTAAAATGTGTTTAATTTTTGATACCTGAAATCCAGTTTTTAGTTTATTTTGATCTATTTTAGGCCAAAATTCCCTAAAACGTTTAAATAGTGGCACATTTGGACCAGATGAGGAAGGCATTTTTGTGTCAAACACACTTCTCAAAACCACTTCAAAAATATGATGTCTACAAGGAAAATATAGAATATCTCTTTCTAATTTTTGTTGCAATAGTGTGGCTGCCCCATTTATATAACCCATATTTGATGCTGTTGTATCACAACACAAAGCTATTACCTATTCGTCCAAATTCCATTCACAAAGCACATCATAAACTGCTTCAGTCTGTTCTCTTCCAGTTGAATTGGGCACAGCTGGTACTCCAAGTAGTTGTTCAATATCTCCACTAGTTACTAAGATAGCAAGTCTATCGATATTTCCCATTCCAGTGAGAGAAGGTAAAAGTTTTCCATCCCAATGGATGACTGGGGCTGGCAATTCAGAATTACCGAAGGCAGTTTTTAATATTTCAGCTCTTTCTTCGCGGATGCGTTGTCTAGAGCGCTGAAGTGTGGTTCTGCTGATGGACAAAGATGTGGTGTCATGTCCTAGTTCTTCTGCTACTGCCGTCAAAATATGGACTCCATACCTGTCGCTTATTTTGCAAGCATCAAATGCAGCGGCTATTTTTGGTGTGATGATGTTACATGTTCCATACAATCTCCTCTTTTTTGGCTGTGACGGGCCAGACTGGTCTTGTAACAACTCTTCTTGGGCTTCGATTATTTCATCTTCATTTTCGTTGGAGTCGGCTGAATTACCACTTGATGATGGACAGGTGACTGTTTCCTCTAATCTAGCTTTTTCTTGTTGACTTCGTTGCATTCGTTCGGATCATTTCTGTAATTTCTCCTCAGCTGATTTTTCTTGAGAAGCAAGTTGGTAATCAATACCATGCATAAATCCAGGACGTTCCTTTTTTCTTTGGTTAATTAAAAACTGCTTATCTTCATCTATTTTCATCAACTCCAATGCATTTGCATGAGAAATGCCAAAGAGATCGTCCAATTTTTCAACGAAATTTTTTTCTTTACCTCCCGCACTGGCCCTTTTATCCGATTTTTGTAAGTTCCTCCACTCTGCATAAAGTTTATCTAGTTGTTTAACACAATGAAAATCCTGACGTGTCGGAATGCGAGCTTTATCCCAAAACTGACACCTCTTTTATTGTTAATTTAGCACTTTCATGTACACTTAGCTTCACTTCACGAATGATATAAAAGAGCACTTGTAATACTTGTCTATTAGACGGCAATTTATTGCCAATGATTTGTGACGAATAGTGTCCAACTAAGTAAATGAAAGTATCCTTTCGTAAGGATCTAACATCAGCCATCGTTAAATGTTTTTTCAAAAAGGAACGTATGCTAGAACTTATAATGTCACCACTGTAAAACACAATTGCAAACTGACATAAAAACCTACCGTAGGTGCATTATATTTCCAAACTTCCAAAACAAATACTTTCTAGGAAATAATTACACCAATAAAACATTATGAGAAATATGATGAGTAGATATTTGTATTTTAAGTAAAATTTAAGTGTATTACCGTAATAAAATCTTATCTACAAATTTCTACCTGAATGCGGCACGGGTTACCGTTCACCGAATTATCTGAAACTTTGACATAAATTATTCCTAGTATAATAGTATATTTTCGCAAAAAAAATTCACTCCCTATAGAGATGGGCCACCCTACTCGAGGTTTTTCTCAATTATCTTGTTTCCTGTTGCTTCTACCCAAAAATAAGGTATTATTATTATTGTAAAAATGAAAAAGCTACAACTTTTATTTGACCTATTTTTCTGTGCCGTTAACATTTTACGATTTACAGCCGTCAGAACGCTGAAAAATTGTGCTTTGCTGCAGATACTTGTTGCAATTATTTCTGCCCCCGTTGCTCCTACGTAGTAATGAGTTATTATCAGTATTGTATATTATAAAATTTCCCAAAACTCTTGTTTAAACAATTTTCTCCCACTGTGAAATTTGAGAACGTATCTTGAATTTCGGAAAAATGTGTGCCCTTTGTTCCGATTCATCATTCATTTTCCATAATGAACAAAATTGATTTACTGTGGTGTTATTTCTTTTAAAGAATGAGTTTTGTTAGGATTTTTCTAGTTTTTAATAATCTGTCAACACAACAGTTCTCTATTCTGGTAATACTTTACGATTTACACTAGCCCAAAAATGTGGAAGTTTTTGCTTCTCTCTACAGATTTTTGCAATTATCTCTGCCCCCATTGCTTCTATGTTGTAATTGGCTATTATCAATATTACAGATATAAAATTTCCCAAAACTGTTGTTGGAACAATTCTCTTTTACTATCAATTGTTTATACGCATTACAGCACCTCGAAAATTTCATTATTTTTTCAAGTTCGAACTGCTGTAATTTTACAGTCTACAACATTGATAATAACTAATTACTACATAGGAGCAACGGAGACGGAGATAATTGCAACGAAACACAAATCACCATTGTGACGTCTGTAAATCGTAGAATATTCACAATAGAGAGAAGTAGCTTTAATAAAAGTTGTTTCAGATTTATTGGTATTGGTATTAATATTAGATATACATATGAGATGATAGTTCCACACCCAGGCACTTAACTGCAAAATATGAACATGAATAAAAGAATATATAACTTTGTTTCGTAGACTACTTAAAGATTGCGACAAAGTGGAATGAAGCCAATTTTGAGCTGTATTTTATTAGAGATGGGAACACCCAGGCATTTGATCTTTGTTATTCGTCGCTTAATTAAAAATTAGTCTTTTATGTATCTTTCTGATTAGCTTCAGCACGAAGATGCCAATAAAATGAACATATGGAAAAGTATGGTAGGTGGTTACTCTAAAAATAAAATTAAGAGAAAATAATTTTATGGAAAAGAATAATATTTGCCAAGAAGTTAACGTATGCCAAAGAAGAAACCTGCTTCAGTTTTAGTTAAACAAAAATACATTACTAATATATGAAAATAATCAAGTAAATTAAAAGTTTGTCTAAAGATTTTTTTAATGAATGTTTTTCATAGTATTCATTAATACTGAAATAAATATACCATTTCCTCGAACGGTAGCCATATATTAACATTTATAGATAGATATATAGATAGATAGATAGACATTTATTTAACTATATCACATATAAAATGTTTATAGCAAGTCACAGTAAAAAAATAAATTTAGTTACATTTTAAAGAATACCTATTTTCTAAATGTAAATGTAAATTATTGCAATAAAACTATCAATCTTAATATATTTACGTAGAAAAAAAAACACACACAGACAAAAAAAATTACAAGAAATAAAAGCTAAAAAAAATCAATGAAATAATTTGGTACAAAAGGTCACAAGGAAAATTCTACATATATTTTTATATTCTCTAAATTACTATGATCTATTTATTAATACTGATTTAGAATAACTGAACAAGAATAAGATTAAAAATTAAAAGAAATTAGCTATGTTCTACTGAGGTGTTCATATATTCGTTTATTGAATAAAAACAGGGGGCGAGCGTAGATGCATCTTCACTGTGTATGCATCCTCGATACTCCAGTGAAGCAACGTGCAGCGCGGTTAGTACTTGGATGGGTGACCCATCTTGGGAAACACAGCGATCTCGTCCCACCTTCTAGCGGCTCGTATATCAGTGTATACGCGGAAGCTATGTAATTTCAAGACGAGTATTACGTAGTGGATATACCATCCTTCGGAGGGAATGTAAAGCAGGCGATCCCTTGTCTATTAAATGTTAGGCGAGTAAAAGATCCCTACTCTTCTTACGAGAAGAGGTTCGGCAAAATTTCCAGGTTGGGGGTAGCTCGTGTCCTGGCGTCGGTGATAGGTCCAGGGGCCATATTTTCGAGCTCAATTGATATTTATCGCATGCGAAATACTAGGCACCCGACTCGTTTAAAAAATTTCGCTTATAATTCTGAAGTGGTATTTTCGAACACCATCTGAGATTTGTTTTTCGCACACGTAAAAATGTCGTATGGCAAATGTGGCAACGCTGTTTTGTGCAACCAAATGGACCTGAAACCCCCTAGAAAACACTAATGTCACTAATACTTATCACCTGTTACATGTGAATGCGGCGATATTTTGGGGTTATAATATTGTATGTCATTATTATTGAATTCTAGATATTGTGATAAGACTGAATATTGTAATTTGTAATGCACAGGCAATCAGCGGATAAGCGGATGGGAAATATTAGTGCAGAACAAAAAAAAAAAAATAAATGATGGATTTTCTTGAGGCTCACCCGGAATTGAAGAGTGGTAAATTTACCTCAAATAAGTTTACTTTAAAGTCCCTAAATAATAAATAAACCACAGCAAAAACCTAAACTGGATATATTGAGGTTATGTCGTACGAAATAAAACAAACCAAAACGGTCACTTTGCCCACATTCGTACACGAAATCGCTTTATCGTGTACTAACCCCCATCCGTTGCATCTCGCCCGAAATAAATCGCATGCGGAAGGTTCGCATCCGAGTTCATAATGCTCGAAAATACGAAACGTATATTTTTATGCGAAAGTCTCATATTTTCGTGCACGACATCGCCTCGATCAAGCCCGGCTCTTGGTAGCGGAAATAGGCCGACGTTAAATAAATAGATACAAATAATAATAAAAAAAAAAGAATAAAAAAGTGTTTTTGAATTTGGTACTTTACCTTAATTTTAAATTTATTATATTCAAGCGTTTTCAACTTCCCTGGAGTTTATTGTATAATTTTAGGTCTAACGAATTTCTTGCCGATTTTGTGAGATGAAATTTTGATATTCTCAGATAGTTTTCCGACCTAGTATTGTAATCGTGATAATCTGCGTAAATGGAGTATGAATTTTTGTTGCGATGAATTTGCAAGATACTGTAATAAACATATATAGATATTTTAAATTGAATGAATAAAGGCCTACAATACTCTAAGGGATGGACACCAGCAATTACTCTCATACATCTCTTTTGCAACATAAAAACTATCAGCATCAGTGGAGTTACCCCAAAGGATAATACCATAGCACATGTGAGAATGGATAAGTTGTAACGTTTTACCCTAGCATTGAGGCGCCATTTTATAAAAATGGCTCCTATTATTAAGTAAAATGTCCTCGTAGCTAAACACTCGACAAAAAAATCAAAATGGTCAAAAGATACACTCTAGTACATAATATAAGTCAGCTACAACATAAGAAAAATTATAGCACACACGTGACTCTAATAATAAAGTTTAATCAAGCTACTTGGACATAAAAAAACAAGACAAAAGCTAATCTAACTGGGGTGACCGTATGTTACCAGGTAAACTAAAGGTCAGCCTCAAATCAGAATAGGCCCAGGCTAGTCAGTGTTGTTGGAGGCAAGGGCGTGAGTTAGAGTTAGGAACTGACTAATATTTAAAAAAAACAACAAATTTTAGTACACAAAAAACTCAAAACTTTATGGGCGCCAGGCTTGCTAGTGAAACCGTGAAATGAGAGAAAGCACTACACAACACAAATAAAACAAGAAGTAATGATAGTATCGATTTAATATCGATTTAGGGACAATTGTATAGGTTCGATGTATAATCGAAATAAAAATTGGTTAGAGATTCAAGTTAACATTCTAATATGTACAGTGTGGGTTAGTAAGGTAGTTCAGGCAAAAAACGAGATCAAAATGATAATAAGTGCGCGATAATGGAGAAGTGTGACTCAATCTATCCTAGGATTCGTGGTAATAAAATGTGGTTGAGATATAATAAAAAATTTCATACATAAAATTGTCTTAAGCTAGGCAGAATGCTTAACCGAGGTTATGAACCGATATTATTATAAAAAAATTAATTACTATATAGTCACTGACAAAAGAATTAACGATACCGCACTTAGATACTGCAGCTAAATACTGAGCAAACAAACACTACTATAAAAGTAATAATTTAGTAGGTAATTTAATTCAAACAGTCTGTTGCTTGATACCCAAAATTTCAGCAATAACGAGCAAAAATATAAAAATTACGTAATAATCAGAAATCTATAATAAGCAATATAATGATCACAAATTGGCGATTAATTACGCAACAAATATAAATCGATCATAAATTTATCACTGACTTAACACGTAACAACTAATAAAATATCCAAGTGATAACATTAATTTACTCTACTATAAAAAAATACCACACGGCAGAATTATGAAATGTAACAAAAATATATACACAAGGTAAAATTGATAATAACCAAAAGAATCTCTAAAGTAAGCCACACGGCAAAGTTACAAAATGTAACAACATCTTTACACAAGGTAAAATTTGGTAATAACCAATACAAGATAAACCACACGGCAAAATTACACAATGTAACCAACAATAAATCTACACAAGGTAAAATTGGTAATAACCAAAAGTTACAAAAAAGGGAAGTGGACGCAAAAGGCGACAGATTCCACCCCTTTGTAGGCTTTGTGTCGACGTCTAACACAAACCTTCAATCACGCGGTAAATTAAATGGAAACATCCACTACAACGTGATTATAAACACCCTGTATTTTAAAATACATAAAATTTAACATCAATAAGATTAGCAGATGCATAGGGCACTCTAAAATTTTGCTTTTAAGTTAACGCAGTGATTATGTAGCTCGTAAGATTTTAATTAAATCAATAATTAAACCTGGCATAGGCCATTCAAATCTCGCAAATTGTTAGAGAGGTGATATTTAGAAATATATAAATTATTAACATGAACTTAACTTTGTGAACAGCTGATTTGGCCAGATTTTCGGAGAAATCCCTCTAGCTGGAATCGGTCGCTTGAAAAGGACACATCTCGTGGCTTCCACGGTTCCGTACCGAGAAAATGGCTGCAATAAAATCTTGGCTCCTACGTTTAAAGAAAAAAATTTCTTCATGATCCACCCATGTGAAATTTAAACAGCAAAAAGCCATTTATGACGTAGTTCCCAATAAAATTATTCATTGAACGTCGTAACCGCCTCCAAGTAGCGTGATTATACAATCTTTGAACGAGTTCGGCCGTTTTGACTACAGTGGTGAAAGCAACATGGTGGTATAGCAATATAGCGATGAAGTTCAGTTAATACTTGGTAATAATGACGATGATTTACTGCTAATATGATCTATTTAATTTTTAAATTATCGTAACTTGTAATTCACTATAACTTCGTAATTTTTGGTGACTTAGTGATTTAGTAACTTAATAAATCATAACTTTGTATAGTATTAAAGTAGTAAAGCAGTACTTAGTGTTTCGTACGTAGTAAAGTATTACTTAGTATAGTAAAGCATATCGTGGTAAAGCAGAACGTGGCGAAGCACAACGTGGCAAAGTATAACTTGGTAAAGTAGAACGTGGTTAAGTATACGTGGTGAAGTATTCAATCTGAGAACCCTAAAATAAATGAAAACGTAATTAGCTTTGAAAAATGGGGTAGAAAATGATTAACTTACATCCCATTTCCACTAAAGATATTGAACACTTATGTTTGATTTAACGGCAAGCCATTAGCTACTTGCTTTTATCACCGCGAGAATGAAAAAGACCCCGGCTCGCGTCCAGTTCGTTCACATCGCCCAAGGGATGATTTTAACGCCGCGTCGGCCTTTCAACGGACTACCGAGAAGTCTACTTCAAACATCAATTTACAGAAAACGACTAAATAGTTCTGTCCATATTACTGAATGTATTATACATTGGAACAACTCCTCTACGAGGCGTTACAAAGTGCATGCATTCAATAGTATTTCCCTATTCACTAATTTTTTAAGTTGGTGTAAAAGAAATGCATATCCTGATGTTTTATTGCACAGCTGATTAATATGAGAGTACCAGTTTAGTGAATCATCTAAAATAACTCAAAGAATCTGTACGCTTTCACTTACAATTAAAGAATTATTTGAGGAAAAAATCAACTTCTGAGTTTTATCTCTGTTAACTTTAAATAAATTATTATTATACCAATGTTCAGCAAGATTTTGAATTTAGTTTATCATTAGTTTTAGATCATCCTTATATTTGTTCTGATTTATTAGTGTCGCGTCATCTGCGTACATTACAACGTTGTTTGCAAAAGATAAAAATATAAATCATTTACAAATATAATAAATAATAGAGGACCGAAAACTGACCCTTGAGGCACTCCGTGTTTCAAGGTTCTGAAATCAGATATTTCATTATTTATAGATATACAATGTTTACGTATACTTAGATATTATTGCAACAGTTTTAAAGAAATGCCTCTAATGCCATAGAAATTAAGTTTCTCTATTAATAAGTTGTGGGAGACGCAGTCAAATACCTTGCTAAGTTCGACCAGCGTAAGTGCTGTATACGCTCCCTCCTCAAAACCTTGAACAATGTCCCTCACAACTCTATAGACAGCATCCATAGTTGAATAGTTTTTTCTGAAGCCAAATTGGCATTTATGTAATGGGGAATATTTTTCGAAAAAGTTCATGATTCTATTTTTTAATATGATTTCAATAATCTTGCCAAACACTGGTATAATAGATATCGGCCGATAGTTGTCAGGAATGTTAGGATCTCGTTTTAATTGGCACAATTCTGGTTATCTTAAATACATCAGAGAAAGAACCTCGACTAAAACATAAATTTATAATATGGGTTAAAAAGTATAAAGTGCCTTTTATTATACTAGCATTTAAATCGTAATTTATACATATATTAACCATTGCTCTCATCAAATAGGGTTTTTTTTGTAAATGAGGCAATTCAGGAAATACAATTGATTTTATTGCTGGCGCATAAAAATTCTCTTCACATAAATACGTTTCCGCTATTCATAAAAATGGCGATTTCCGGTGATGAACAGATAACAAAAACGTGTTATTAATGTTTTCTTTTTTTTTAAACATAAACACACCACAGATAGTAGACAACCCCCAAATCCAAAGCCAAGGCTGTCCGGAAGGGGGTTACACATTCGGAAAAACGCAGACATACATCCACACCCCCCGATGTTGTCAATACCGGGGCTGGGGGTCGAACCCAGAGCGCGGTAGCGAGTCGATCAGCGTATTCGCCACTCAATACGCCTTAACCGATTGAGCTACCGTGCCGGTACTTTCCCGAATCGCATTTTTTATAGAACGTACTTCTGTTCTATTTTTAAATGCATTTTAATCAAGCAAAATATTTCTCAGCCTTCTGTTGTGAAATTCATTCATCAGATGGGCTGATTAGATAGAGAAAATAAATTATACCGTTTAACAAAGGCAGGCGAAGAAATATAAATTGAAAAAGTAATATAATAAATTCGAGTAGAAACTTTACATTCAAGAAAAAACTATGGCATGTGTACAGGGTGGACCAAATTAGATGAGATTTGGGGTTTTCTCTAAAACTATGGCAGAAAAACAAAAACCAATATAAGTATCCTGAGCTCCACTTTCGAGAAACCAACAATGGCGCAAATCGCGATCGTCTACCTTTTTCGACTACCGAGCTACAGAGCGTTTTTGGAAAACTGGCATTTACCAAGTGTCGAATCGAAAGTAACACATTCTTAAGGCACTTTTTTGAGTAGAATCCGTTACTGATAAGAAGAAAATTATGCATGCGGTTTTCGAGATATAGACATAACTTTTGTTTTTTTAAACGGAACACCCTATAAATTATTTCATTATTCTATCACAACTTAAATTAGCTATCCAATGATATATCATATATATATTTATCACTAGAAAAAGTAGTTAATTTTCGAAAAATTTAATATTTTTGCGAGGAGGGCATGGAAAACTATTAACAACAACACTTCTTATAATATAAAATAATGTTACCAAAAATAGGAAAAACTAAACTACAATAAATGTTCGAATTGTCTTCCATTGACATCTATGCATTTTTGACACCTTCTCCTTTCAGCATTTGTTGCATTTCCAATCATGACAGAAACGCAGCTAATGTTTTGTTTTCAAATTCTTCTATGTTATTAGAACGTTCTTTATACATAATATTTTTTAAATAGTCCCAAAGCCAAAAGTCGGCAGGGGCTATATCGGGAGATCTAGCTGGCCACAAAATAGAACCATTGTTTCCTAAAAATTAAACAATATCTAGACTACATTGTTGTTTATTAATGTCCAGTTAGCTAAATTAATTGTTAGTTATCAATTTAGTTAATTTAGCTAACTAGAATTGATAAACTAGTTCTGAGTGATATATAGATACCTATCTAATGGACTTGCTACCGATAATTTTTTTCGTTATTTTATTTATGGCATTCAATAGAATTCGATCATCTAAATAAGCCGTTAAAATTTCAGCTTCATAAGTATATCCAATCCTTAGATATTCAATGTTAACAATTGGATTTCAGTACAAAGCGATTCGCCGACTCGTGACGTCATTTTGCATAAACAAAAATTGAAAAAGTACATTGTTTCTGTCATAACTTCTTTGTTTTTTATGCTATAGAAATAGAAAAAAAAAAGCCATTTGAAAGCCTAATTAATAGTCTTTCATTTTTGTTTTTACTGCTTTCGACGAAAGTGCCATAGTTTCTGAGATATTTAACATTTAAACTAAATATTTCGTCTTATGGACGTTCGGACGCCACTTTTATACATCCAGATCTCCGAAACTATTAACTCTACAGATATTAGAAAAAAACAATATTCATCTTCAATTTAATAACTTTCTTATTTGTGTCTAGCATGTTTTCTCTCAATGTAATACTTTTCGAGTCATTTGACTAATATTGTTTTGAAATAACTTTTTTAAGCTAAAATCCCAATTTTCAAGTCGTTATAACTTAAATTCTATCAGTTTTTATGAACCATTTCTTCCTAAAATTGTATTTTTCTACTCCCTCATGTAAATTTGCTGTTTTCTGTACAGTCTGCAGAATGGATAAGTAGGCAATTCCAGTTAACTGAACGGATATATTTCATATCAGTTCTAGGATGGATATGAAATTAAACTGACCAATCACACTTCGTGTATTAAGTACATAGACAACTATTCGTTTTAAACTGGGCCGGCGGAAGGGGTGAAACAGCAAAGCAGATGTTTCAGGCGGCATTTTTTTAAGGGCCGCAATTTAAGACATTACCTTTTCGTGAATTTCAAAAATTCAAAATTTCACAAAAAAACATTTTTTGAGCCCGAATGGGTGTTTTATTGTGGAGTGTTACATATTTTAATCCGTACGCCGTACTTATTCGTTTACTCGTACCAAACATGTCTACGCCGCTCTGGCCGTCGGCCGTTTTTGTCTCAAGGACAAGAAACAATTGCAATTTCGAGCAAAACAAGATTGCTACCGCGCACAACGTGACGACTTAAAAGATGAAACGCGACAATTGGTAATTAAAGGTTTATCTTGTTTTTGAATTTTAAGTGAAACTAGTGAAGATATTATTTATCTGACATTTTTGTTTATAAGTTTTTGTTCATAAATTTCTCCTAACAGTAGTAACTTGTAAATGTTTTTTCTTAGGGCGGCAAGCAAATATTTGTTTCAGGTGCTAAATACCCTGGCGCCGGCACTGGTTTTAAAATCAAATTAGTTCGTAAGCTGCCAAAATAACTGTCAGTGTGTATTTGTGTAATATATTAATGTTTAATAAATTTTGTAGTTTCTTTAAGCTGGTCGTAGAAAAAATATACTGTACAACTCGAGTGGATTATCCATATCGCACTCAAAAGATTTGAAGCACTCTGCCTACGGCGTCGTGCTCAAACTTCTTTATCGTGCGATATGAATATCATATCCACTTTTGTTGCACAAACTACTATTTATTTCACCTCCAATGTTTTTTATTATTAAATATCGACTGTCACCTGATCAGCATCTACAAAGTGACATCATGCGATGCTCCGCACCGTTTTCTCGCGGTCCAATTTGGTAATTTATTTAAGGGCTTAATCGTCCGAATAAAAACCCAAAAATTTGGAAATTGCCTCAAAAAGTGTTCTACTTTCGATTTATAAAATTTAAAAAAATGCTGAACGGGCCTATCCTCCCCAAATTGAGCATTTAAATAATTTCGTGTTTCATTTGACGTATGACCTGGGGCGCCATCGTGATGGTTAATTAATCTTTGAAATTGTCTTACAGGCATATTGTCTACAAAGAGCTCTATTTAGAGAATATTATTTAGGTATATTAAGCAAATTACAACTTACACACTTCAATATTTATTATGGAATTACCTACTTTCTGTATATTGTTGCTCTAATCTGGACATGCTAATATACTAGTTAGGTAAATACTTCAAAACTCATTATTGGAGACCCAATCAAAACAACTACTCTTCTAGCTAATACTGACGAAATATTGAATTACATGATATGATTCCTAGCATTTTAAAGGAAAGAATATATTGAAAATACTTAAATCATTTATTTAAATTCAGTCATTCACACTTTTTTAATTTAATATGAAATTATTTACTTTCGATATATTGGTACCTTAATCGAGTCACGATGATATACTACATAGGAAAACACTTTAAAACACTCATCATTGGATAACCAATCAAAACAACTACTCTTCTAGCTAATACTGACGAAGTATTGAATTACATGATAGGATTCATTTTAAGGCAAAAAACTATATTAAAAATACTAGTCTAGGTGCCCGCGTACATAAATGCAATTTATACATATCCTCGTATAACTTCTTGTACGGCATAATTGCGCCTAGTCTATCACTTTTTTCCTCTGCGAAAATTTTCGTAAACGCGGCTTTCCTCCTCGGCATGAAAAAGACTATTTCCACGTGTTGGACTGGAAAATCGGCAAATATATTTTATCGGACAATTTGAGAATTGGATTCTACATATATATTCTATATATTTCTACAAACTGTCCGACAAAAATTTTGGAACGTTAGGGGTGTCTACCACCCTAAACGTAAAATAACTTTAATAGTAATTTACGTTATAAGTCCGGTAGGTGACTTATTACAGTACGAGTTGTTTTACGGACGAGTCGACGCAGGAGCCGAGTCCGGAATATAAACGAGTACTGTAATGACACCTACCGGACGTATATCGTATAATGTTTTATTTCATACTGTCTTTATAGTCCGCATCACCTTAACGATGTTATAGCCATTGTTTTCCCTAGCTAATTATGTTTGTCTTTGGCTTGTCGCTGGCTTGTCACTGTCAGATAAATAAAACCATAATTTTTGCATTGTTTTGTATTATGGAGATTTTGGAGGAGATTTTAAATAAATCTGTGAAAGCAACGGGAAAATTAATCCCGAAAAAATTATCAGATAGATATTAAAAAGAATATGGATTGTTTTGTCAATGGAAACAAATAATATAATAGTGTTGCTAGGTAACACATTACAGTATCAGATACTGTAATGTTCGCAGGTAACACATTACGGTATCAGATACTGTAATGTTCGATTTACCGGCCGCAAATAAGTCCGGGAAATAGTGATTTACCGGACAGTATGAAATAAAACATTTATTGATAACCAGCTGATTTTTTCAAGATTGCTTCCTTCGTACTACCAGGTGAAAAATAAAACGTCAAATACCAGGTGGGACCCTACACTAGTTTTTTATTATTAGCACCATTTTTTGAGCCGTTATATATTTTTCTAGTTACTATGTATATATTAGCTGTACAAAAGAAATTGTCATAAAATAAACTTAAAGGTTGAGTGTGCTTTGGGCAGTTCATTTGAAAAATGATAATACACTTTTTTTTTCTCTTGTTAATCACATTGTTGGCACAAAACTTTTATTGATTCTTACAAATATGCCTCTTGCAATTCATGCAGGTTGTGTTTTCTTTTGATCTCTTTTTCTAGGACACATATAACAGCGTAATCTCTTGTTTTCTGGTGGTTCCGTTACGACTCCAATCACGTTTTTTTATTATTTATTTGTGTGCTCATTTTGAAAGGCATATTTGTTATTTTTTTTTTAAGTCAATCGATTCCCAATAGTTTGGGGGTAAAAGTTACGGAGCCCCATGAAAAACTATATGTATTCTATACATTATTTTTTGGAAACTTTAAGCATGGGGACCCTACCTGGTATTAGGAGGGTTAATAAAAATATGTAGAATCTAATTTTCGAATTGTCGGACAAAATATATTTGCCGATTTTCCAGTCTGACGTGTGGAAATCGTCTTTTTCATGCCGAGGAGGAACGCCGCGTTTACGAAAATTCTCGTAGATGAAAAAAGTGATAAACTAGGCGCAATTATGCCGTACAAGAAGTTATACGAGGATATGTATAAATTGCATTTATGTATGCGGGCACCTATACTTAAATCATTTGTTAAAATTCCTTGCAATTTCTAAGCTTTTAAAAGTATCCAGGTGTCCATTATTTTATTACATTTCTAATTAACCTTGAGTTATTGATGTCTATTGATATCTATTCTGTCAAAACACCATATTCACTTTTTACTGAAATTAAGTTTGCATTTATGCATAGAAATTGGTCTGTCAGCGAAAAAATGTTTTTTACTATGACAGACTTAATTGTTTAAGCGCCGCACCATGTTTTTTAATTAAAAAATGTGCCAACTAAAAAATATAAATATTTAAAAAAAGATTTTTTCGCTGACAGACCAATTTCTATGCATAAAAAGAGATCTCAAACTTAACTTCAGTAAAAAATGAAGAAATTAAATCTGACATAGTAAAAAACATTTTTTCGATGACAGATCGACTTTTATTGATAGAGATCTTAAACTTCATTTAAAAACAGAAATAGAGGATGTGTTATGAGATGCCAGCAGTTCAGCCTGATATCTATCTCATGCATGAATGCGCATTCAAAATCAAGTCTGACAAGGTAATTAACAAAAATTTCCAGCCAGACAGGTTTTAATAGATAGGGGAAATCTCAAACTTCATGTTTAAACAAAAACCAAGGAGGTGTTATGAAATGTACTTTCATGAAAATTTTTTTTTTTTCAGAAGTTAATTAAAACTAGCAATTAACACATTTTTGCTAGTCTGGCGGGCTAACATGTTTATTACGTGTTTGCCAACCATTTTCACCTTTTAAATTTGAAGTGTTCGATGGGGTACCTTTTTGTGCCATGGGAGCTTAGACTAAAACGAGCCACGTTGAATATTATATGTTTTCGACAGCTCTCTAAATCCACCGCATTCCTAGAGTCAATAATGTCTATGCTAATCGGTTCTTAACATTATGTTATAAAATGTTAAAAGCTTTCCCAAGACTGTGTTCACAATAAAGCTATATAAAGATGAACAAATACACATTGTCTTCCTTTTCCGGAAATATCAACTCAAACAAAGTCAATCAATCATTAAGTTGTTTTCATCCATCATCCGACGGAGTGTATTTGCAGACGGTTGTACTTGCTGAATCATGTCCATGAAAAGAAGGCGGAAAATATGCAAAAAATCGTCGTTTAAGGAGGAGCTAACTTTGCTTTTTCTTTATCTGCTTACAATATAAGATTTGATTAAAGTATCGTGAACTGGCTTTTAAAATTAAGTAACTGGTTTTTTAATGTAATAGTACTTTGGAATCGCGTACTATTTTTGTATATTAAGAACCTACAGTATCTTGGACATTTAGATTTTTTTTAGTTTTAGTAGTTTAATAGCCGAGAATATAAAATGATTTTTTTTTGTAATGACATATTAATACGAGGGTGGCTAATAGTCCAGTCGAATTATACTTTGACATGGCGAAAATAGATAACTGCGATTTTATTGTTTTAAGTTTATGATTTGGACATCCAAAACAAGCCCTTATAGCGTGCCAAGTGATGTTATACCGGATAAGGGAGGTAGGGGGTGGTAAAGTTGAAAAATCGGTTTTTCCCGTTTAAATAGAATGCTAATAATCTGAGAAAAAAAGTTCGGATGAGAAATTATAGGTATTAAAAAAAAGTTATAATTGAGCCCCCGAACGTTAAGATAGCTTTATTAGGAGTAAATTCAATAAAATGGAAATTTTTTAATTTTTTTTTAATTTTAGCAAAATTTATCAAATTTTTTTAAATTTTACCAGAGTACGTGTTATATAGGAGGGAATATCTGGTAAAAATGTCAGATCGATATCTGCATTATTATACTCTTCGCAAAAACGAAGAGTATATTGCATTTGATCGACACATTTCTAAAACCGGAAATATCGATAGTAGAGAAAAAATTTTCATATCATTGTGTTAGAGAACGAATTCTGAACAACTTTCAAAATGTCCGTCTATCTGTCCGTCTGTATATTCGTCTGTCTGTCCGTCTGTCTGTCTGTCCGTCCGTCACGTTTCTTGTAAGCACAATAACTTAAGAAAGAAAAGTCCGATTGTATTGAAATTTGGAACGTAAGTTAGTGTTAGCTAGAGGAAGAACCCTATTTGAAGAAAATCAATCAGTAAATAAGAAATTACTAACCATTTAATTAAAAAATATATATTTTCTTAATTTTTGTCGCTTGCATACTAAAATATAAATCTTGCGAAATGTTATCTCTATAATATATATTTTTTTGTTTATGCGTTTTACTAATATAGAATTATATTCTAAGCAACTTTTTTAATATGAACAATTTTCAAAAAATCACTGGTTTTCGAGATATTTGAACTTAAATGTAATTTTTCAAGTAACAAAAATCCATTTTTTTTCCCGCATGTTTACAATTTATAGAGTAAAATTTAGTAGAATATACAACATAAACATAACGCAAAAATTAGACAATACACAATAAACAAAAATGTCAAAATCTTTAATTTCCAAATAGCAGTTGCTGCCCCCCACCTTTGTTTTACTTGAGAAAAAAAATTATTTTGTGTTTTGAAATAAATGTTTCATTACCATTTAAATGAGCCTGATTCACTATGAAAAATGTCCCAAATAGTCGGAGAGCAGCCAATCTGTAGGAAGCATTTTAAAAGTAGTCTATACAACTCGCGAACACCCACCTAAAAAACAGATGATATTATGTAAAATGATCTTCTGGATTTGATTTTTGAGTTCGCCCGTTAATTTGAGATTGCCAAATCGGTCAATTCACAAATTTTTTGAAAAATTTTAAAATTATGTGTTAATTTTTGTTTTTCACATAACACATCATATCTTTTTTATTTTAATTCCGATTTAGACCAATATTTTACACATTATCCCTCCAATATTCTTGGACAGGCTGACGGCAAAGAATATAGTGCAACTAATAATATAGTGCCTAAAAAAATATTACTCTCTATTGCCGAGGTTTTTACCCGATCGAGGTAACTTTTTTATTTTTAAAGAGAGAGTTATAGTATAAACGAGAAAAATGTTCCATATACTTTAAACAAACTTTTTTATAAAGAGACTTTTTTGAAATTCGGCTCATGTAACGAGATGACGCTATTGAATGCGGCCGCGCAACTCGTCCGCATTAATTTAAAGCATAACTTCTGTTAACGTCGCCCATCTGTGGTGTCGTTTAAGCGATCAAGTGAGTCTACGTCTACGGATTATTTAGTTTCTATTTGCAATTAAATGTTATAAAATTATGTAGATAATCTCGAAACATACACATTATTAAAAAATATATTTTCATTAATTATAACAGCAAGTGGGTACTAAAGATTACATTTTCCTTCGCATAAACAACTTATGTTACATTGCACGTTTGCTTTGCTACACTTGCAGCTTGTATAGTACAGTTATATAATTTACATTTACAAAATGGAATTAACTCAATAAAATTGGGTTTTGGGCTTTTTGAAATCATCTTTGGAAATAAGATTTTCTCCTTTAGGTACCATCCAAAATCTAAAACATTTGGAATTCTGGGCTTAATTTGGTAGGCTGTCTTGTAAATAGCACATTGCAGAAATGCCCTTTTTACTTGTATTCTCTGTACTAGGATTTACAATTTCTGATTTTCTTTTATAAGCAGTTCGGGTATACCATCTTCTACATTGTGCATGGTAAACTGGATTTAGTGATAAAAATAAATTTTTCTGTTCTAAATATTGTTTTAGAGCCACAGAAATGTCATCGGATTTTGCATTTGATCGGTACATTTCTAAAACCGTAAATATCGCTCGCAGACAAAAAATTTTCATACCATTGTGTTAGTGAACGAATTTTGAACAACTTTCAAAATGTCCGTCTGTCTGTCCGTCCGTCACGTTTCTTGTAAGCACGATAACTGAAGAAAGAAAATTCCGATTGTACTGAAATTTGGACAGTAAATTAGTGTTAGCTAGAGGAAGAACCCTATTTGAACAAAATCGATCGGTAAATAAAAATGTTATTACTTAATGATTTAAATTCGAAAATTTTTTTTTTTTTTATTTTTATGTTTTTGTAATTAAATAGAAATCTGGTGAAATGATATTTCATTTTAATATCTAAATATTTATATATTTTACAAATATACATTTCATAATGTAATATACAACCGTGAAAATATGATTTTAGCTCGTGTCTTATAATGTAAAAATTTACATTCTTTTACGTGTAAGGTGGTGGTGTAGTTCTTTTGACTCGGAATCGAAACCCAAATGGGGTTTGGTATAGTTTTTTTACCAAGTCTTTTACCAACTAAGATCGTACTATAAAATTAAAAATGTCTAAAAGTAACATTATTTACAAAAAACTGCGAAAAGTATCCTATTGAATGTATAACAATTATATAAAAATCCAGTGAACAGGCGAAGAGTACGTTTTTAGCTTGTTTCCTTTGATTTCCTATCCGAGTAATTATAATTTATTATGCCAAACTACGTGTTTATAACGCACTAAATATAAGGACCGAGACAAAAAGCACTTTCAACTTAACATAAATGGACACTGGAAAATAATAATCATCCGGCACGTGTGCGTTTAGCTCTAGATGCGATTGCGGCCGATTCATAGTAGCGCGCATTCGTTCGGACGCTGAAACAATCAATGAATATTTCGATAAGGGAGCAAAATTTCAAAAAAAAAAATTCTTATAAAAGATTTTATTTAGTTCATTCGGAACATTTTCTTCGGTTATAGTAGGCACCTAACTTTACAAATAAAAAAGATACCTCGATCGGACATTTTACTCTGCAAATTTTAAAGATTTTGCGTCAAAGAAAAGTTGTTAGGTATTTTTTTTTGCCAACTAATCATTTTTTAGGTAAAGTTTTTTACTTTCAACATATCAAAGAATAGTTAGAGAATATTATGTAAAAAAACTAAAAAATTCTGAAAATAAAAAATATATGACGTGTTATATGAAAAACAAAAACTAACACATAATTTTAATTTTTTTTAGAAAATTACCAATTTGGTCATTTTGGCAATCTCAAATCAATGGGCGAATTCAAAAATCAAGTTTAGCAGGTTATTTTACATCAGATTACCTATTTTTTAGGTGGGTGTTCGCGAGTTGTATAGAGGATGTCGAATTCAGAGGATCTGGTCTTCCACTACAAAGGACTTATTGTCTAAAATGTATTTTGAAAAAGTTATGACGATTTTTATATTTTAAAAAATTATATTGAAGTTCAAATATCTCAAGAACCAGTGATTTTCTGAAAATTGTTCGTATCATAAAAGTTGCTCAGAATATAATTCTCCATCTCATGCAACTCATTTAATCGTTCCTAGGATCGAAAAATTTTTTGCATCGCAACGCCATCTATATCTCAATGTGTAAAATTACTATTTTTACTCAAAACTGAAGTCATTTATATATTCTAGTAGGTACCTTTTACAGAATTCAAATATCGCTTTTGGTTATTGAGAAAATGGCGCTGGGAGTTTTAAGTGGGACACCCTGTATATTACAGACATTCAAATTTTCTAGTAATCTGTGATGGTGCAGTGGCTAAAGTTTTATCTGGCAATCCAAATAGGAACTCTACGCCGCCGGTGGTGCTGGAAGAACTCACATCTGACCACAACCCTATCCTTTTACAATTGGATAACATGTCGAGGGAAGATATTACACGTAAAATTACTTCTTATAGAGACGCCGACTGGCGTCTCTATAAAGCACACATAAACACAAACTTAACACTAACAAATAACATCACTACAGCCGCCGACCTGGAAAATGCGGTGGAGGAGCTCACAAGGGTACTGCAGGACGCCAAACAGAGTGTTGCAACAACGATAACGATAAATCCGTACAAAGACCGACTCGACGAAGCGGTCAAACGAGACATTCGGGAAAAGAATAGACTGAGACGGCTTTGGCAGCGAAATCGCGATGTCGACGCTAAGGCCGAGATGGGCAGACTGCAACGGCAGATCAGGACCGCCATCAACACCGCAAAAAACCGGAAATGGAGGGATCGGCTGGAAGCGCTGAATCCTCAAGACAACTCGCTGTGGAAGCTGTCGAGGGCCATGAAAAATACGCGGGAGGCTATACCCGCCTTGACAAAACCAAACGGACAGACAGCTATGACGGACACGCAGAAGGCGAACGACTTAGCTAATCACTTTGCAGACATACACAACGTACAAGTACCGAACAACGTTGAGCACGACCGCATAGAAAACAACATCAACGAACTGATTGGCCATGACGTCCAATTGACAAGACGAGAATTTTTAAAGGTCATGGCCAAACCCTCGGAAATTGCAGGCATTGTCCGGACTTTACCGAACAACAAAGCTCCGGGGAAAGACGGTATCGAATATAGACTACTCAAATATCTCCCGAGGAAAGGTATTGTACAGTTGACGTACATTGTCAACGCGATTCTGCGACTGCAACATTGGCCCAACCAGTGGAAATGCGCAGTGGTCGTGCCAATTCTCAAGCCGAATAAGAACGCGAAGCTCGTCGGCAGTTATCGACCAATCTCGTTACTGTCGGCGATCTCCAAGTTGATAGAGAAGGTCATCCTGATCAGATTAGACTCTGCTCAGGATGAACTCCACATCAACGACGAGTGCCAGTTCGGCTTCAGGCGGAGCAGGGGTACTGTGCAGCAGGTCGTCAGGATCGTGAATGACGTCAAGGTGCAATGCAACCTCGGGAAGAGCACCGTCATGGTGCTCCTCGATGTTGAGAAGGCCTTCGATATCGTATGGATCCCGGGGCTTCTTCACAAAATGAACGTACTGGACTTCCCCATGCACATAACGAAACTTATTCACTCTTTCCTGACAGGTAGATCACTGCAGGTCAGGGTGAATAACAAACTATCAACACGGTGGGACATTCGCGCGGGCGTCCCCCAGGGGTCGTGCCTGTCACCAAAGCTGTACAACTTATACGTCTCTGACTTTCCGGAGTTCCCGAATACCAACCTTGCCAAGTACGCCGACGACACGGCCATGTACGCGCATTCACACAACGCTCAAGCTGCTAATATGCTACTGAAAGCGCACATGGCCCGTGCCACGGCGTATTACGACAAGTGGAAGATTCGGATCAACGCCGAGAAGTCCGAGTCGATCCTCTTCACGCGCCGGTTCACAGAGAACCGCATATTGACGCCAATTTCGATAGGGGGACAGCAAATTCCAATCAAACGGTGCGTGAAGTATCTGGGGGTTAACTTAGACAAACGGCTGACGTTTAACATACATATTAACGAAACAATACGCAAGGTCTACTCCATGTCCAGGAGTCTGTATCCGCTCCTAGCTAGGGGTAGCGGACTCAACAGGACAAATAAGAAACTGTTGTACACGATGGTTATCAGGCCGGCCATCACATACGCGGCGCCGGTGTGGTGCAGCATTCCGGTTACGACAATGCAAAAACTCAAAGTTCTTGAACACAAATTTATGCGCCTCATTTCTGATTCTGGCAGGTACACCTCCCTCAGAGATCTATACGCACGTTGTCACGACATAACCCCACTGGCGGACTACGTTTAAGAAATCTCTCAGAAATTTTACACCTTCAAACTGAGCGATAGTCCGCTAACCAGCAACATAACTCAAATCAGAATGCATAATGCCCCATTCCAGATCAAACACTCCCTACCATACCAAGCGTTGCCTATCTTCCGGCAACCTCTTCCCTAGCCATACTTTTCTATACCACAACCTACTATTTCCACATCTCTGATCTTTCCTCAACTTTATCTTTCCAATCCTTTCTATTCTCTTTCTGTATGTTCTATTTTTGTTCCTTTTTTTATTCTATTTGTTCTTTTTGTCATCAAAAATTTCATTTTGGCCGATAAATTTCTAAAAAATTCAAACATTTTTAAACCCTATCCTTTTTCCACCACATTTTCCTGGCGTCAGGGAGACCACCAGGTCGGCAGTTCTCGTACGGGTTTTTTCGTTTAGCTTTTCTCCCGAGTCAGCAGCCAAAATTTATTTAGTGTTATAACCAGTTACTAGTTCTAAGTTTTATATGTATTAGTTTTAGGCCTTTGTGGGCAGCATTATTTTCAAAGGTATTATTAATTTTAAACCCACGCTAGGTGGGTAGGAATTTTAATTGTTCTTTATATCATTGTAGTCAAGCCGAACCGAACCTGATCCGCCCAGCCCTACAATCACCACGGCGCTACGCGCTGTGGTTGTCTGGCTGGCTCCGGGCCAGGTTTCGGGGAGGCGCATATGTATCTATAAATGTTAATAAATTTTATTTGCTTGCTTTGCTTGCTTGCTTGCTGGCAATCCAAAGGTCTTGTGTTCGAATCCCCGACAGGTTGCATATTTTTTTAAATTTTTTTTCATATTTTTTTTTCACGCCAAAGTTGGTGTCACAAAATTCAGGCTGTCCAAAAACTAACATTATTTACAAGAAAGCTGCGAAAAATATCCTATAGAATGTGTAACAATCATATAAAAAGCTCAGTAAATTGGCGAAGAGTACCTACGTTTTTAGCTTGTTTTTCGATAGATTCAACTTTTTGAAAAAAAAAAAGGGTCTTCGAAAAATGGTTGTAAGTACTTCACTTTCTGTCAGATTTTGCCATGAGAAAAGAAAATCTATTCTTCAAGAGTTTTTCAACAATTACAAATGTTTTCTATGTGGTCATTATTTAGAAAAGAAGTGGTGAAAATTGAATTTGAAAAAAAAAAGATTTTTTTGCCTACAAAATTCCAATTAAAGTTAAATATCTTTTGATATATTCTTTATATCTATGATTATTTTTAATACACCTTCAGAATGTAAGTAACTAGTAATCAACCACTCAACGCAATAAGGTAAAAAATAATCTAGTTCCAGATCTCGTTAAAATAGGTGTATCAAACAAGCTAATATCATAAACCATTCCAGAGTAATCGTGTGCAAAAAAAAGTTGCAGACAGACCGACAGACAGAATTTTTTCTCTCAAACTTAAAATATCGACGTTCCATGACATTCTAAGACTATTTAATTGAAAAAAAAAATCATTTTTTTTTATGTTACTATACTTCCGCGATGTGGAAGTCATTAAAGAGTACTATTATTTAATAGAGTATTTTTAGAGTAATTTTCAAATAACGACAACTTTTGTTCTAAAATAATACAGTTAAAAATGCAGTGAAACAAAGATAAATCCAAATTAGAGATAGTTATAAGCATTACATATAAAAACTATTACTTATAAAAAAACCGCTGCCCAAGGAATCACTACTTCCACATCCAGATTCTCTATCCAAGTCACTCACAACGAAAAAACTTTGTATGTGAAAATAATTGTTTATGGAACTTTAATAATATAATATTTGAAATCCTCTACCCCAAAAACCCATAAAACGATACCCCACATCGATAGTGGGGTGGGGGTAGTGATAGGGGGGTGGTAGTGGGGGATGGATGAAGTAAAAAAATATTTTGAGGTTTCTGGTTCCTGTACAAGCACTAAATCACATTTTTTTTTCATCCCCTTTAATAAGGAGGTGGGGGTGGTAATGGGGGTGGCTAATGCCAAAAATTTTTTTGTAAAAAATGGAAGTACTTGGTTCAAAATTTTGCAAATGCAATAATTTCAATTTGTGTCGAAACAAATAATAATACTTATATTTTAGTTCCTTCAAATTAGGAAAAATTAAAGAAATTTTTCCCACAGTTATGAGATCTGTAAAAAGTGAAGTAGTTGGGTTGTCTAAACATGATTTTCACCCCCGCAGTTCTAAAAAAGGGTGGTTTTTGAGAAATATATACATATATATGAATTTTAGCGTTTTTTCGTCCTTTTCTCTCTTTTAATGAAAAACTATGTATTTTGGTGAAAAATATCAAGAGAGCATAAAATTTCATACAAAAATTTCATACAAATTTTGTCTCTACCTTTTTTTTTATATCTAGTTGATAGTTTTATTTTAAACAATGTTGAGCTTGTTAAGTTCTCCTTTTAACATCGGCAGCTAGGTTATGCAAATATCTACGGAACAATTCGGCACGCATTTATCCTCATTCAATAGTATTATAGTCGTTTCTTTAATTTTTCTTTTCTTGCTATCTGTCTCTTTTGTTAAAATTTTTGCCGAGTCCCAGTTTATTCTATTTCCGTTCTTCCAAGCGTGTTCACAAATCTTCGATTTCTGAATCTCATTCTTCCTAATGTAACCCCTGTGCTCACCCAATCTAATAATGAATGGTCTGGATGACTCAGCCACACTCACACGGAATACTGTAAATGCAGTTTTTTGAATTTCTTTTATTGGTACCCTATTTTGCTTATTTAAAGTACGCCTCAGAGTGTTTAAATCCAAGTTTTAAAAACGCGCGTGTTTTAAAGTTACCATGGCAACATCAAAGGTAAGCAAGTACAACTCGTTCATCTGTATCTGTTACCTTTTGCTCTTCCATCCATTTGATGAACTTGTCGTATTCTCTTTTATAAGCGTCTTCCGATTTTTGCGGTATTAACCTGCCTTTCTATTTAAGTAATCAATGTTAGAACTCATTTTAAAGCAATATACAATCAGTGACAACTGTAGTGACAATAATTAATCCTATGTGACAGATTGCAAATTAATTTTTGTTTTCTCATTTTCATGACACTGACAGGTATCCTGATGTCACATCACGAATTCAACCATTTTACATTCTTAATTCTTATTTCCATTTTTTGTAGTAATAATACCAGTATTTATGATTTCAAAGTGTACCAATAAAAAAAAACAGCGTAAAGCATTCGTGGATAACTGGTCTTTAAAACACTTGCTCTATTTCGAGCACTCCGGCTGTGCCGTCGTGCTCGAAAAATCGCGCGTGTTTTAAAGACCTTAATATCCACTTATACTTTAATATACTATTTCTCATGATTTAGCAGTTTTATTTTTGTTAAAATAGATCTCAATGTATTGCCCGTTTGAAATATCGTCCTAATATTAAATCTATTGCCTATACGGCGTAGCTTTTCAGATAATTCATGTACATAAGGAACTAACGTTGTGTACCGTTGTTGTTCAGGTTTTTGGCGTACATGATTATTATTTTTTATATATGTGAAAGTTTCAGCAACATCAACGAAAGCTATTGATTGTTTATAAGAACCTCTTTTATAACGCGTTCCTCATTGTCTAATATTTCATCATTAGAAGAAATTATTTTGGCCCTATCATATAAGCATTTTATAACACCCTTTTTAACATGCATCGACTGATTGAGTTAAAATTTAAATACCTGTTGGTATGTGTTGGTTTTCTATAAACGCTTGTTTCAACTGTATTATTTACTCTTTTAATTAAAACATCTAAAAATGATAGTTCATTTCTATTTTCTACTTCTAATGTAAATTTAATAAATGGTTCTTTATTATTTATATTTTCTAAAAAATTCTAGTCAATCGACTCCATGGGGCCAAATTGCAAATATATCATCATTAGGAAGAATGAGATTCAGAAATCGAAGATTTGTGAACACGCTTGGGAGAACGGACATAGAATAAACTGGGACTGGGCAAAAATTTTAACAAAAGAGACAGATAGCAAGAAAAGAAAAATTGAAGAAGCGGATATAATACTATTGAATGAGGATAAATGCGTGTCGAATTGTTCCGTAGATGTTTGCACAACCTGGCTGCCGATGTTAAAAGAAGAACTTAACAAACTCAGCATTGTTTAAAATAAAACTATCAACTAGATATATCAACAGTTCCGTGTAAGTAGTAAGTATCTATGGATGCTGAATATAACAAATATATTCTTAAAGCTGTCTATTTAATATACACAGCAAACATTATAATACCCTTTGAGAAAGGAAACAGATTCGTTTTCCGAAACGTCAGCAAAATACCTCATTTTTATATTTTTGTTCTTATTCATTATTTGTCAAAAACCACCCTCTAACTGATCCTTTGACGTAAATGTCACAGGCGTAGAGGTTATTTCCCAGTAAAATACTGGTTAATTGTATTATTTTGTAGATTTCAGACATTGTTTAGAAGAAAATACATGTGGCAGAGCATCCCAATAAGAAACAGAAAAATACAGAGTCGTCATCCAATAAATAAAATAATTAATGACTAAAGGATGCAAACTGTGCATTTTAAATGAGGCTGTGCGCCGATTTTTTCTTCATATTTCCAATTTTTGTCGAACTAGTATTTAATATTCAAACTGCAAGTTGAACTCTTTAAACAGAAATATTTCATTTTTAGCCGAGATAATTATGCCGTCGTAAATTTTTAAACCTCTTGAATTTATTAACACAAATTTCAATTGCATCTTTCTCGCGCTGTGTTCATTAGCGCCGATCTCACGTTACCTGATCCCAACTTATAAGATGGGTTTTAGTCCAGAGTTAATCAAAACGCAAGGAAAATTCATTCGGACGAGGATTTACCATCCTGCGAACTTTAATTAGGACATTAACATCCAAATTGGAACTTTTTAAGCCGCCAGAAAGAGATAGAAGGCGAGGAAACATCTTTAGCTCAACTTTAAAGTGCTAGTACTAAATTCTAATATATTCAAAATTACCATAACTATTTTCATTACATCCTAATTCTAATTTTATTCTAGCTTCTTGTTCTCTGTTTCCCGCTTAAGCTTCGTGGAAGATGTATAAATTGGCAATTTGTGAAAATGGTAGGTTCTTTTAGAGTAGGGAAAAAAGTTAAGGTGATTATACCAACCTTAAGTAAATGACGAGATGAGTTTCATCAGGTTAATAAAAATATTCAAGGTGAACGTTTTTTTATGGAACCAGGAAAAATAAGGCAAGTGAAACTTTGTCCACTTTTTATGATGGTAAAGGCACGGCATTACTGAAATTTTAATATGTATAATGTTTTTAAACAATAAATGATGAGTAGAATCAAACGAAGTCATATGAAACTGTAATACAGGAAAACTTTATTTTAACTCGAAGAAAATTTGTACAGATCTTAAAATTTGGTCATAGGTTCGAAATAGACCAAAGTTCACGACGAAACAAAAAAGTTTAGGAGTTTTACGGATCCGCGGGAACTTATAGGGGATGAAAATCGATTAAAAAAATCGATTTTTCTCTATTTTCTCGTGAAATATAGCATTCACAAAAAAATAGTGCAAATAAAAGTTGTTTCTGACAAAATTAATTTGGTGTTTTTAAATTTAATTTTATAGCAATAATTAATCGAAGTATTAGAGGTTTTAACTTCGGGATAATGTCATATGAATTAGATCTCGTTAATTTTTGGCAACTTAATAGTAAATGCATAAAAAAAAAAGTTTCTATATTCTGCGAGGGCTTGCTAATTTATAGGTACCATCCCCTTCCTAAAAAAAGCAAAGGCATTGAAGCTGAGAGAGAATTAAATTTTTAGAAGAAAAGCAACTTTTTATAGAAAATTTGGAATTTTAGCTTGAAAATGTGGTATTTCAAATACGTTTTCGTCAAATAACTCGAAAGGTATTACATTGAGCAAAAGCATGCAAATAAGACAGCTACTAAATTAAGGATATTTAGTTTAAATGTTAAATATCTTAGAAACTATGGCACTTATGCCAAAAACGCTAATAACCAAAATGAAAAACTATTAACTAGGCTTTCAATTGATTTTTTACCTATTTTTATTGCATAAAAAACAAAGAAGTTATGACAGAAACAATGTACCTACTTTTCACATTTTTTTTTTAATAAAAACATCGCAATTTTGTTAATGTAAGTAGTCAGTAATTAAAAAAATATATTCCCATGTGTATTCCCGTGTTTTTCGTTAACATATAGTATGACCTAGACGCTCAATTTTTTCGGTTTACAGCTTACTTTAGAAAAAAAATGCATTTTAAATTGTAAAGAGATTTTAGAAAAAAACGTATTATTCTTGTTTCTCTGCAAATATCTCAATAAATATTAGTTTAAGAGAAAATATGGCGGACGTCAAAAATGAAGCTTATAAACTGAGAATAAAGTTATTTTGTTTATATATTTGTGTAGGGTTAATTGTTTCGGAGATATTTAATTTTATAAATGGCATCCGACCGTTTTTAGTATGAAGTATTTAGTTTAAAATGTTGAATATTTTATAAACTGTGACACTTCCATCAAAAGTTCTAAGAAACAAAATTAAAGCTAATTGATCATTCTTTAAAATGATTTTTATTTGTTTCTACCTCACAAAAAATAAAGAAGTTATGGCCGATTCAATGTGCGTTTTCACATTTTTGTTAACAAAATGTCTCTGCATTTTGTTTTTGTAATTGCTCAGAAATGCTGTTTTTCATTAATATATAGCATCATCTAGATGCTTAATTTATTTTTTATTCGAATGTGTCAAAAAATTACGTTTCTCGGTTAGAAAACAAAAGCGAAAGGTAGAACTTTTCTATCTACTTCAAGTAAGCGGCCTGAAAAGACAGACAAAAAGATTAAGCGTTTTTAGTTACCTACTTTTTAAAATGCTGGCCCTTCTTTTCTACTGTAAAATGGTAATGCACATGCAAATATAATTTCAATTCAGGCAATTTTAATTGAATAAGAAACCTAGGATTATTAAACGTTGCGTTGTCAATTAATTATTATAATGACTAGTAAGTATAATACCTACATGTTGTAAAACGAATAGAAATAACTGCGTATGTTCTCACCTTATAGATATGCAACACTTTTACGTTCGAGTTTGCATAGTGGCAAAGCATAAAATTGCACAGAAAAATACTAAATGAAGTCTTTAATTTAACTTAAAAAACAGTACAACGTACAACAACAAAACCAAGGGCTTACTAGATACCTAGTAAGTACGGGTCTGGCGATCCCGAGGTGCCTGAGCTCGTACGTCCCGGCGAACAGGGACCGTCTCCTCGACGGTAAAGAGGCGTAACCCAAGGTGTTAACCGGACCGTGCTGAAGGGTGGGTGGTTCTACGACACTGAATCTCGAACGGTGTACATCAGATACCTGGCCTCCTCTGATGTCGAACTTGGCCTTAGCACGGTAAGGGCGCACTGCCGTGTTGGACCTTTATTTCGTCCCTACTCGTGGGAACTATATGAGTCCATCAAAAACAAACAAAACTCTCGGTGGTAGTGGAGAGCGCGGCGCTACCTCCTCAAATATAACCGCAACACCGATGAGCCAGGAGACGGCGGACAACCCCCGGTTTCTGGTCATCAAAAGAACGGACGGTCTTGACTTTTCTAAAGTCAGCCCATTCTTAATTCATAAGGCAGTGTATGGACTAATAGGCGAAGTAAAAACACTTAAAAAGACGCATGAAGGATTGCTAGTGGAGACATCTTCCAGTGCTCAATCTAAAAGACTTCAAAAAGCTGAACGACTTACTAACTACCCCATTGAAGTTGTCCCTCATGGTGCATTAAACTTTAATAAAGGAGTTATTTTCTGTCGAGATTTTCTGAATTGCTCTGTTACTGAAATTGAAGAAAACCTAAAAGAAAAAGGAGTAACTTCGGTTAAAAGGATCCAAACGAAGAAGGATGGCGTTCTGGTGGACACACCGAATTTAATATTAACTTTCAACACTCCCAACCTACCTAAATATATAAACGCGGCCATGTACAGGTTGGAGGTCAGACCTTTTATTCCAAGCCCACTACGATGTTTTAGATGCCAGCAATTTGGTCACTCATCTGCCAGATGCGACAAGGAAGAGACTTGCATCTGTGGTAAGTTGAAACATGACGACTCCCCATGTCAAGCACCCATCTGCGTAAATTGCAAAGGCAACCATTTTGCACACGACAAACAATGTTTAAGATACAAAGAGGAGGCAACAATTCAAAAAATAAAAATAACCGAGAATATCAGTTATAGAGAAGCCAGAAACAAAGTAATCACCAAAACACCTACTCCAGGAATATCCTTTGCCCAAACCGTACAGACTTCAATAAAAGATCAACTAAAAAATTTAATCGAAGAAATAACACCAGAAATAGTTAATATTTGCACCTCATTAATAAAAGAACAAAAAGATACAATGTTACCATCCTCGATCAAAAAAGCAATAACTGAAAGTCTAAGTATAACAACTCAGTCCAAGACCAAATCATCAGGTCCGATTACTCGATCAACGCAGAGAGCATCGAGGGACAAAAGAAAAGCGGAGGAGTCTGATTGGTCGGAGGATGGCCAATCGTCTTCCTCTCAAATGCCGCCACCGTCAGGAGAAAAACCGGGCCGACCACCTAAGAAACCAAACAAACAAACGGACTTGAGATCGGAATCGGAAACAGAATCTAGAGATCTTAGCCAAAGTGAAGCAGACAAAGCATACATTACTTAGTCAGCTTCGTTACATAATAATTTTCACATTCGTGCACCCTAACTTTTTTGTTTACCTCATCCCATCTGTACATGTTTATTTTCCTCCACAGCTGTCTTATACTCAAAACTACCTTTGTCACTTTCTTTACTACCTCAAATGGAAAAAAAGCTGCATAATTTATTACAATGGAACTGCAACGGGGTAAAAAATCGCTATCCAGAAATTAAGACAGTCATTACAAAAACCACACCTTTTTGTGTGTGCTTGCAAGAGTCACACCTAAAACCAAATGAAAACTTTCACCTTAGAGGTTACCACAGTTTTAGATATGACGTTATTCCCGACAGAACAGCAAGGGGAGGAGTAATAACCTTCGTCAAAGATAATATTCCAGTGAACCAAATAGCAATCCAAACAAACCTACAGGCCGTGGCTGTCCAAATTACATACCCAGCTCCATTAACGATTTGCAATGTCTACTTACCAGATTTCATCTGGAATATAAATGACCTCAGAACGCTAACGAATCAGCTACCTACTCATTTTCTCATCATAGGAGATTTCAATGCTCACAATTACCTATGGGGTTCTGAAAGAATTGATACAAGAGGCAGAATCATTGAAGAATGGATTCAAGAAAAGAACCTAGTATTACTAAATACTGGGAAAAACACATACATAAATTCAAGATCGAATAACTTTTCTGCCATAGACCTTTCTCTTTGCTCCCCATCCCTGGCCCACATTCTTCGCTGGGACTGCGATGAAAATAATTCCTGCAGTGATCATTTACCCATTAGTATCGAGTTCGCAGGTCATTATCAAAACACCAAACGTCCCCAAAAATGGAATTTAAAAAACGCTGACTGGCATCTCTATCAAATTCTCTTTGATATTCCAGAGGGTAGCGTAGACGAAATAGTGGAAACTGTAACCAACAACTTCATCAGAGCAGCAGAAACATCGGTGCCGTTAACATCTCCAAACAAAAAACAACTCGAAGTACCATGGTGGAATCCAACAGTAGCCGAAGCCATTGCAGAAAAGAAACACGCTTTTAATGTATTTAAACGCAACCCTACACAACCCAACCTAATAACGTTCAAACGTCTCCGAGCAAAAGCAAGAGCAATGATTCTAAAAAGCAAAAAAGAATCTTGGGAAACCTACATTTCCACCATAACAACAGATACGACAACTTCCGAAGTGTGGCAAAAAATAAGAATTATTGCTGGTAAGAAGTTCCAACAGCAATCACTGTCCTTAAGCATAAATGGAAGTAATGTCACCAATCCCACGGAAATCGCTAATGAGCTAGGAAGGCATTTTCAAATGATAAGTTCCATAGAAAACTATGATCCAAACTTCTTAGAAATTAAAACTACCAGCGAGAGAGATCTAGATTTCGATACAGAAGAAGAACTTCCATACAACGAACCATTTACAATAGCAGAACTAGATGACGCTTTAAATACAACGAAAAATTCAGCTAGTGGCCCAGATCAAATTCCTTATGAATTCATCAAACAAATACCAGAAGATAAGAAAAAACATATTTTAGAGCTAT
Organism: Rutpela maculata; assembly: GCA_936432065.2. Taxonomy (NCBI): domain Eukaryota; kingdom Metazoa; phylum Arthropoda; class Insecta; order Coleoptera; family Cerambycidae; genus Rutpela; species Rutpela maculata. The sequence goes on from OW386293.2 coordinate 23,451,385, forward strand.
ACAATAAAATATGGGTCGAGAACACCTTTCCCAGCAAATGGCGAGAGGTCATCATTATAGCTTTACCTAAATTAGGAAAGGACATAACCCTTCCATCAAACTACCGTCCAATTTCGCTAATCAACTGCTTAAGCAAGATAATAGAAAAAATGGTAAGCAACAGATTAATCTTTTATTTGGAGACAAATAACCTCCTATGTGATGTGCAAATGGGTTTTAGAAAATGGAGATCTACCACAGACCAACTTGTCTTCTTAGACCAATACATTCAAAATAGTTTTGCAAACAGGCAGCACACATTAGCAGTTTTCTTCGACTTGGAAAAAGCATACGATACCACATGGCGTTATTCCATACTGAAGAACCTCTTCGAATGGGGATTGCGGGGCAACTTACCAACATTTATTAAAGGTTTCTTATCGGATCGTTACTTCAGGGTAAGGGTGGGAGATACGCTCTCTGATTCCTACTCTCTAGAGAGTGGCGTCCCGCAGGGGTCAGCACTGAGTGTTGTCCTATTCGCGGTCGCCATAAACTCCATTACCGATAACCTAGATGATAATATACAGAAAAGCCTCTACGTAGATGACATGGCAATTTTCATATCAGGAGGATGCATGCAAGGGTTACAAGAAACACTTCAGGAAAATATTGATAAACTGATCGAGGCAGCAGAACAACGAGGTCTTCGTTTTTCTATAAACAAAACAAAAGCAGTCCACTTCTGTCGCTTACGAAAACCTCATAATGAACCAATCTTAAAAATAAAAGGAAATACTATAAACATAGAGAAATCTATAAAATTCTTAGGACTTACATTCGATTCAAAACTTCTGTGGAACAAGCATATTCAAAACCTGGTACTAAGATGTAACTCAGTTATTAACATCATACGATGTATGGCAAGTATCAACTGGGGTTCCCACAGAGATATCTTGATTAAAATATACAAGAGCCTTATCCGTTCTAAGATCGACTACGGTTCGATAGTCTATGGGACTGCTTGTAAGTCCCGCCTGAAAGCCCTAGACTCCATACAGGGGACAGCGCTGAAGCTCGCACTTGGCGCTTTTCGTACAAGTCCACACAAAGCACTAGGCATCGAGGCAAACACTCCCCCACTATCTTTGAGAAGGGACCGTCTCCTCCTAAACTACGGAACCAAACTATGGGCACAACAACAACACCCAAACTATAAACTCTTCTTCACAGATAACTTTGAGATATACGAATCAAGACCTACGATATCAAAACCCCCAGGTTATCGCTTCCAAAACATAATTGGAGACGCAACCTTACCCCAGGTAGCGAACTACGGCTACCCAAAAACACCTTACTGGAAACTCCCTGCACCAAAAGTGGATATTCAAACGAAGACAGCCAACAAGAGGGACCTTGGCAACACTGTAATTAGAGCGATATTCTACGAACAGGTAAACAAATACCCACAACATCTGAAATTATTCACGGATGGCTCGAAAACAGTATACGGTGTTGGGAGCTCGCTAGTCACACCAAACGATACCTTTTCGTGGTCATTACATCCCGATGCCTCAATTTTCACAGCAGAACTGTACGCCATCTACGAAGCATTAAAGTATTCCCAATCCGCCAACGACCATCGCTTCCTCATATGCTCCGACTCCGAAAGTAGCCTTATCGCTATTAAAAACAAGCTCACATCGGATCCGCTTGTCTCCCTTATATTATGTCTTTTGTATGATATAGAAGCAACCGGCAAAACCATAACGTTTTTGTGGACCCCAAGTCACGTTGGAATACAAGGAAATGAAGAAGCAGACCAAGCAGCACGTCAGGCCACCGAGAAAGATTGGTCCCGAGACATTAAAATTCGCCCAGAAGATCTAACAAATACTTGGAAAAAGCGAGAACTGAATGAATGGCAAATCATGTGGCAAAGAGAGGAGACAGCACTTAGACAAATACAACCGTCAGTCCTTCCTTGGACGCAGCCACAAAATCTTGATAGACGATCACAAGTAGTTATCGAAAGACTACGAATCGGACATACAAACCTGACCTCAATGCATCTTTTAAGAGGAGAACAACAACCAAGGTGCACAGACTGCAATGTTCCTCTAACAGTAACACATCTCCTGGTCGAGTGTCCCAGTTATTTTATCCACAGAAACCGCTTAAACTTAAAAAATACAATAAAAGATGTTTTAAATGACCAAAACATCGATAAACTAATAACTTACCTGAAGGCTTGTGACCTTTACTACAAAATATGACCATTATGAAACAACAGGTAGGACCGAAATGATGGCGGCTAATGACCCAAGCAGTCGATGCCGTAAAAAAAAAAAAAAAAAAAAAAAAAAACAAAACCTTATTTTTAAACTTACTTTAATTTACAAAAATGTACTTATATATTACTACATTGTCTCTGAAACTTTTATGTTAATAGTAAAATTGGAACAATTTTGTATAATTATCGGTCGGTTCAAACTTTCTAAGTCTAGTGCAACATTTTCAGTTAAAGTGGATTGGGGTGCGATAATTGAGTTTTGTGTGTGTTTAGTGTGTTATATTCTGTTTGAGTAATAGTAGTGGTCAAGTCTGTGTCTAAAATACTATTTTCTTGTGAATGTTGTGATGTTATTGTGTTTCGAACCGTAGAAGTGTGGGGTAAGTGATTCAATATTTTGTTAGCTATTTCATGTTTGTTATTTATTGACTCATCTACATAGCTCTCAGCTACAGTGAAAGATTTCCATCCTCCGTGGCGTTTAAGTAAGGTTATGTCTGCTCCTGTATCAGCCAGCAACGTAGCCGACGTTCTTCGGAAGCAGTGCCCCGTATATTCTTTGGCATTCGCAAGCTTCAAATCATATGCAATTTCAAAAGGAATTGCCCCGATTTTATGAATTCCCACATTTTGTTTGCAACACTTGCCATTTCTATAACCCAAGAAAAATCGGCCATTTCCTTCAAAATTTGGTGGTCGCAGCAAAGAATATTTCCGATAATATCTTAAATATTCCCCTATTACAGTAAATGAGTGAGGTCTATTTGTTTTATTATCGGGAATTTTTATTAAAAGAGCTGTTCCTAAATCCTCTATTTGTGACACTTTTAAAAATGTCAATTCTTCACGGCGACAGGCACCTGCTACGCCTAATATATATACCACCTACAAATAATATGATGTTAACGGTAGGTAGGTACTTAGTTTAAAAAAATTACCTTATGCATTAAATATTTGTCGTCTGGCGCTTCTGTTAAAATGTTTTCAAATTGTTCCCGTATCAACGTTTTCGATTTTTTTGGTACATAGCCAACATTTTTCTTTTTTAGAAAGGCCCTTAATTTCATAAATTTTGAAATGTCAACGTTTCTCCTAATTTTCAACATACAATTTAACATTGAATAAGCCGACCATAAAGTTGATGATTTATAATTTTCTGCAAGTTTAGCCATACATGCAAGTAATACATCTTCGGAAATCATGTTTATATGGTTATGCTCCAAATATTTTTCAAATTTATAATAGCTTATTTCATAAATAATTTTTTATTTTTCTGGAATTAAATCCATCGAAGCCAAATTTGCTAGCTCTCTTACTTCTGGGGGTTCCCGCAACAAATTCTTCAATATTCATTTTATTGTATTTATTTTATGTAGTATGTTTTCGATTAAATTCGACATTATGATATATAAATTGAATGAATTCGATACTAATTTCAAGCAAACTGATATGACAGCAGTTGTGCAGTTGTTATTTATTATATCTGGCCTTAGTTCACAGCCGTCTGTTACAAGAAAACTTGAAAATTGTATCATTTGCGGGGTAGCAAGTAAATCTTAAGAACATAATATTTTAATTTTCCCTATCATTTTAATAACCATAAGCACATTCGAATAAAAAATATTGTATGACACACAGACGAAAAACTGTTTTTCGGACTCCTACGAATTGCCATGGCAATATTTCATAGTCGCCCGAACAACTAGATTTTTCGTCCTTGTGACATAAACTATTGTTCCTTTAAAACACTTGTTCTAGAAAAAAATTCTATCCGCCATCCCCCCATCGAAAAATGCCCGTATTTCGTTAATCATTGCTATAAAATTAATTTAAAAACACCAAATTAAAGATAATTTTGCCAGAAACAACTTTTGTTTGAACTATTTTTTTTAAATGTCATATTTTCCGAGAAAATAGAGAAAACCGATTTTTTTTTTATTAAAAATACCTCTTTTTACCCTCTACAGGTTCCCGCGGATCCGTAAAACTCCTAAACTTGTTCATTTCGTGAACTTTGGCCTATTATAAACTCATAACCAAAGTTTAAAGTCTGCACAAATTTTTTTCGAGTTACGGTAATTTTTTCAATCTTTTTCTGTACTACTGCATTAAAATCAATTTGTAGACTTGATTTACCACCTTGTCATCTAAACAAATTCTAACTGTCTTTGTTTGTCGTTAACAATTTGCATTAATTCATTTCTTGTTTTTGCAGAAAGACCAGCTTCTACATATAAAGACAATTAAACACCCTCACCCTGGAACAATATAAAAAAAAAATTAATGTAATGTAATGTAATTCACCACAAAGTAATAACACGTTAATAATTCAGGAAGTCGAAACTATCTACTGTACATTACAGTTCGTAGAACTTACGCAACCTCTCAAAGAATACTCTCTACGTAAGTGAACAAACAACTTAATTTTTAAATTGAAAACAGGGATTAAATAGGTAAATGTATCAATGAGGGGTACCTGCCATCCACCCCATATAAATGAGCAATATAGAAAATTTTCTTTGATGCATTTACTATCAGTTGCCAAAAATATAACGATATCTAATTCATATGACATTATTCAGAAGTTAAAACCTCTAGTTACCGTACTAAATTCAAACTATCAGGATTGTTGAGTTGGAGAATATGCATCCCCATCCCATAGCAACTAAGCTAGATGAAAAATAATCGATTACATTTACAAAACAATCTCTTATTTAAGCAAATCGCGTGGTATAAAGTTTATGTTTCTTATTGGTTAAATCTAAAATGTGAGAAATAAATCATCGACGTTATTTCATAAACCGAAAATGAGTGAAACATTGATGAGTCAGCTTTCGCGTCTATATGTAAATTTTTAAATAAGAAAAATTACATATACATGTCTGCTATTCAAGAAGTTATCAATTTTTTAAAATTTTTATTTAACATTAGAAAACTTAAAGCATTATTTACATTTCACTAAAAAAAACAGCTCTTTTTTGGTTGACTCCTGAAAATACGGGTTTTATGTATGACTGTATCCTAAAACAATATTTATAGACATATAGTTGTGATATCATTGTACCTTTTAAACATTATGTTAGGGGGCCTCTTTTTAAGTGTCAGTCGAACCACAAATACTGTTATAAGGCTATTTCCAGAATGTATTAAAACTTTTTCATGTCGAAAGCTTACACAATGAATAATGTATCGTGTTGGTCATACTACCCACCTAATTCCTTTGGAGTGGTTTGTAGTTTTTATTTCCTAAAATTCAGTGGAAGCTTTTTACATAAAGGAATGTTTATATTCCTTGTGTTCCGTAGTACTTTGAATTGTATTGTATTTGTTTAGGAATCAATAACTGTGAACGTTTGTAAATTAGTCAGTTTTTTAATGAATAATGTATTTCTGTGTGCTTATAGTTAAAGTTAAAAACTATTTTTTCTAGTCCCTTATGTAAATTTGCTGTTTTCTGTACAGTCTGTAGAATGGGTAAGTAGGCGATTCTAGTTAACTGAACGGATATATTTCATATCAGTTCTTAGTGTAGCGGCGTGAGCCCCCAAAGATGCATATTTAGCGAGCAACTTATCGAAGGGGTAGAGCAAAAGAAACTATATACGAAAATGTAGGTCATAACTTATCACATCAGGAAATGCATGTTATCCAATCTATAAGTTGGTATAAGGGGTAGTTACAGCCCAAAAAGTAATTTTTTTTAAAACATGTGTTTTTACTTACCATTTTTACTCTAATTCGATAAAAATTCATGACAGAGGATATTTCTTTATGCCAAAATGTTCACAATTATTTGCTGAATTCGTCCATATATACCAACTATATAAAAATTGCAAAACTAATCATTCACGGTAAATCAAAGGGGGAGTAACAGTGTGCGTGCCACGGTAAGTCCAAACTTCTATTGACCATAACTTTTGATTTCACGCTCACCAAAATTCTGATACATGCATAGAAAACTTTGTTATTCTCTTAGCTTTAATTTAAGTACAAATACATGGAGCTACGTATTCATTTTGTGATAATAATAGTATAAATTATAACGCAATGTCACGAATTTCTGCGCACCAAAGCTAAGTCGGTCTTATAAATGCATGGCCATGCGCGCTCGAAAAATCGCCATATTGCTGATTTGCATAAGGGCATGGAAGAGAAATTATGCCGTTTACTCATGTTATAGGGTTTTGAGCTGTAATAATGAACAATTAAAATTAAGTATGTAAAGTAAAATGTTTATCTCATGACTTTTTAAATATATAAACACTTTTACTTAATAATAAATTGACAGTTACAAAATAAATAAAAAGTTATTGTAGGAAACAAAACTTAAAAGCGATTTTACAAAATGAAAATGTTTATTTCTAATAAAACTTATTTGCGATAATGTCAGACAGTCAAATGACAAGGAAAACCATCACTAAACCTCATCTCATGCAACATACACATGCATAAAAAGAGGTGTCAACAAATATTAGGCTACAAGCATGAGCATCCACAAAAATATTTTCAGGGGGAGCATAAAACTAAAGTGAAAAAACTAAATAAAAATAAAACTAAAGTAAACAATAAGATATCTACTAAAATTACTAGTTCGTATGGGGTACCACAGACCGCAGGGCAGTGTGCTATGGTCTCTTTTATTCATTATATATGTGAATGATATAAATCATGTCCTAAGAAGTTCATATATAAGCCTTTTTGAGGATGAGGAATATAGGTATTATCTGAAAAAAATCAAATTGAATACGACATATAATGAATAAAGAGCTTTGTATGTTATATATATGGTTATGTACAAAAAAAATTGAAACTCTATAATGACAAAACTAAATGTATGGTTCTTGGAACTAAAGCTAATTGCCGAAAATATGTAAATGATCAACTGTTTCTGTATATTAATAATGCGAAAGTTGAATTGTAAGTTAAATTAAATATTTAGGAATTATTTTAGATCGATGGTTGACGTTTTCAAAATATATTGATTATCTATGTAAGAATATTGGCAAAACCAATCAATTGGGTTGGATTTCAGTGGAACAAAGTATTGAAACAACTTTAATATATAAAATCGAGAAAAATCTAATACCTACCTACCTTAAACCCTTCTTAGTTAAAAGATCGAAATAATTATTTGGTAAGGTCTGCTGAAAACTGCAATATGAATACAAAAATATCATTCTTAAAAAACTGTTAGCGATGGCCTACGCGTATTCAATGCTTTGCTCACGGAAATCAAATATTTAGTAATTTAAAATTGTTTATTAAAATGTTACTGAATTATATATAGACGACAGAGCACAAAATGATAAATGACTATGTACAAATATATGTTACTTTTGAAGACAGCTTATGCTAAATAAACTGTATTCTATTCTATTCTAAATACATATTCACCTACGACATATAAAATATATACCAATTCGTAATAATGTACGGATTGGTATCTGCTCGTCACTGCTCACCATACATGCTTTAACTGGATGCAACACGACTAGTGCTTTATACGGGATTAGGGAAAAAAATTGCATATACCTTTTTAAAACAAAATAAGAGCACGCTTGAACTTGATAAAGCGACAGCCTTTATAAACGATGCCGTCAAAATTGCTCGTAGATATGTTCCGTTGCTATATAAATCAAAAACTTGTAAAGATGTAGATGATTTAAGGTACAATCTTCTTCAAAATTCGACCATTGCTAATTTTCCACCAATTGAGGATTCCTTTATGCATCACGAAAGACGTTTCTTATTACAAGCAAAAATTTGGTGTAATAGTCATGACTCATCGTATAGGGCAAATCCTGTTGGAATGGGATGGTCCTTTGATGGAAATTATATTTTACCAGCGATGTCTATTTGGAAACAGCGCAAGGAACTACGCGAACTTACCTATATTATAAGGACAAGGATGCATGTGATATTTTAAAATGTGAGTGTTTTTAAGGCTGGTTTAAAATGTAGTGATATATGCAAATAGTTGGAGTTATGGAGTACCTTAACTTACTGGCTGAATATAATTTCACATCCGCTATAAATAAACCCACAAGAGTCAATGGTACATCTGCAAGCTGTATAGACCACATTTTCGTGAATAGCACGGCTGAAAATTTAAATAATAGTCTACCAGTCATACTAAAATCTCATATAACAGATCACTACTCTACAATAATTAACCTACCGGAAGTAGTAGCGGAAAACCTAAGTTTAAAAGACAATATTGTTAAAAATATAAATTATTCACAATTGAGGATTGATCTGCAAAACTTTGATTGGGGTAAATTATACAATATAGAGGATGTAAATGAATCAACCACATTTTTCGTGAATACACTGCTCGAACAAATTACCAAAAATACTAAAAATATTATACTAAAGAGAAAAAATTTAAAACGAAAGGAGTGGGTTACAAATGGATTGGTAACGTCAATTAACAGAAAAAACGAAATGCACAAAATTTATAAAGAAAATCCTACAAACGAAGTAGTCAAAGAAGAATTTATTACTTACCGAAATTACGTAAATCGCTTAATAAGATTGGCCAAAATAAATTATTATAAGCAAGAAGTGAATAGAAACACAAACAGTGCAAAACATTTGTGGAAAACAATAAAAAGTATTAATGTAGTAACTGAAGATAGTGAGGTACAGCAAATTTTGACCGAAGAGAATGATATAACAACAGATGATCTAAAAATTGCTAACACTTTTAATAATTACTTTGCCACGATTGGTAAGGACCTTGCCGAAAAAATTCACAAGCCGCAAAGTACTCCTACAGAAAGACGAGTGTCCCAGTACTCTATCTTTCTAGAACCTACTAACAAAAAAGAAATAATAAGTATAATCAAATTATTAAAGGTAAATAAAGCACCTGGTATAGATGCAATAAAAGCAGAAACGCTACAAGAAATTTGTGAAGAAATTGCGTCGCCATTAACATTCATCATAAACACAATAATTGACACAGGAATTTGCCCTTCTGAATTTAAAACAGCCGTAATAAAGCCAATATTCAAGAAAGGAGATAAAAATAAACCTTCTAATTACAGACCTATATCTTTGATTACGAGCCTAACGAAAATATTTGAAAAAATCTTAAAAGTACGATTAACTAAATTTATAGACAGATATAAACTAATATCAGATAAGCAATTTGGATTCAGAGAGGGCAAATCAACGCAAGACGCAATTTCTTGCTTAACGTCTGAAATTTATAAAAGCATGGACGAGGGAAACCCCTCATTATGTATATTCCTAGATCTTGCTAAGGCCTTTGACACTGTTAGTCACAAACAGCTGTTGGAGGTCTTGCAAGATATGGGGATAAGGGGGAATGCCCACAAATTAATCACAAGCTATTTAACTGAAAGAAAACAATATGTAAAAATACGTACAAAAATAAGTTCAGAAAAAATGGTAGAATACGGCGTACCTCAAGGGACAGTGCTGGGACCTCTGCTATTCTCAATATATTTAAACAATTTACTTACCATAAGAACATCCGGGATGATCATAAGTTTTGCGGATGACACTGCAATTTACTATAAGGAACAAACTTGGGTTGAACTAAAAAATAAAGTTGAAAACGACATGAAAATAATAATTGATTGGTTTAATCATAACATTTTAACAATAAATTTCGAGAAGACAAAATTCATACCATTTACCTGTAATAAAAATAGCTTACCTGAATTTCAGTCATTAAAAATAAAAATAAATGATATAACTAACTCCATAGAGATAAAGTCAGCAGAACATATAAGATATTTAGGTGTTACGATTGATAAACATCTAAGGTGGAATGTACATGTTGGTAATGTTTCCAGAACGTTAAGAAGTATCTTATACAACTTTAAGTATTTTAATAAAATACTTGATACGTATCATATGAGAATTATATACTTTGCCTTAGTTGAATCAAGATTACAATATGCAATATTAGGATGGGGAGGAATCTCCACTACTCACCTAAAAAAGTTAGATGTATTGCAAAAAAAATTTTTGAAAATAATGTATAATAAGGAAAATACTTACCCATCAGATCTCTTATTTATAGAATCTAAAATATTAGACATTAGGCAACCGTATTTTTGTAGTATTGTAACCTATATTTACAAAAACAAAACCGCCTTACAATATATTGACCACTCTTACTCGACAAGGAAAAAAATGAATCATCAAATAAAAACAACAAAATCAGAAAAAACAATAGGTCAACGAAGCCATACTTATCTTTACTCCAGAGTCTTTAATTTTTTGCCAGAACAACAAAAAAATCAAATTCATGACATAAAATCTCTGGGATTATTTAAAAAGAAAATAAAAAATTATGTTTTAAATATAGAAAGAATTAATATTCACAACCTCATAGATCCAAGAAATTATTAAACTTCTTTCTCCCTTAGGTTACTAAAATTTATTTTAATTTACTCAAAAATACTATATTGTATTGACCTTATAGTTAGTTTTTCTTAGAAATGTAAATCAACTGCGAAACATTGAATAAACAAAAGCACATCTACGCGCAACCTATGGTTTTTGTAGATTTCTTTTCATTTATTTATGTGTATTATTTTATAAAATGGTATTGTAAACTATATTATATTATGGTAAATAAATGTTTTTATTATTATTATTATATTATTATTAAAATGTCCCTTATTTTGAAGCAATATGGAATTGGAGGTTTTATACGCATCTAGCAGCGAAGATGAATTTTAAACTGTATGTTACATATGTAGACATGGTTACACAGAGCAAATCTAGTTATTTGCGATACTGTTAAATTTTTCAGCAGATAGGGACATATTTTACCTTAATGTCGTAGGTGAATATACATATTTGCTCCCCTTAAGAATATTTTTGTGGACGCTCATGCTTGCAGCCTAATATTTGTTGACACTTTTTGTTTTTTTTGTTATGTATGTGTATATTGCAAAAGATTTAGTGATGGCTTTCCTTGTCATGTGACTGTTTGACATTATTTCACATTAAAATATTATTAGAAATAAACATTTTCAACTTGAATGGACAAAATAGAGCAATAATGTACAACTTTCGCTGTTTGATGCTTTTACTATTCGAGAATTTTCATTACACACTATATATACGAAATAATAATTCTAACAATGTAAACTCGCTTTTAAGTTTTGTTCCATATACATACAATAACTTGTACTTTTAACAAGAACTCTTTGTTTAGTTTGTAACTGTCAATTTATTAATAAAAGTGTATATATGTTTAAAAATTATGAGATAAAACATTTTACTTCACATACTTAATTTTAATTGTTCATTATTACAGCTCAAAACCTTATAACATGAGTTAACGGCATATTTTCCATTCCATGCCCTTATGCAAATCAGCAATAAGGTCGATTTTTCGAGCGCGCATGGCCACGCATTCATAAGACCGACTTAGCTTTGGTACGCAGAAATTCGTGACATTGGGTTACAATTTATACTATTATTATCACAAAATGAATACGTAGCTCCATGTATTTGTACTTAAATTAAAGCTAAGAGAATAACAAAGTTTTCTATGTATGTATCAGAATTTTGGTAAGCGTAAAATCAAAAGTTATGGTCAATAGAAGTTTGGACTTACCGTGGCACGCACACTGTTACTCCCCCTTTGATTTACCGTGAATGATTAGTTTTGCGATTTTTAATTAGTTGGTATGTATGGACGAATTCAGCAAATAATTGTGAACATTTTGGCATAAAAAAATATCCTCTATCATGTAGTTTTATCGAATTAGAGTAAAAATGGTAAGTAAAAACACATGTTTTTAAAAAAATTACTTTTTGGGCTGTAACTCCCCTTATACCAACTTATAGATTGGATAACATGCATTTTGTGATGTAATAAGTTATTACTAATATTTTGATATATAGTTTGCTTTGTTCTACTCCATTGATAGGTTGATGATACAATTTGAATGGGCGGCCGCTGCATTAAGATACTGGTCTACGAATGTTGCCGTGTACTCAGGATTTCATTTATTTCAAAAATTCTATACTGATAGTCAATCGCAATTGAAACTTAACTACCTCATCATCGTAATACAAGTTCTAATTCTACAAGATGCGTATTTGAGTGGATTACGATTTTATTCGCGACCAGTATTTGTTACTATTTTTACGAAGTTACGAAAGCAAGCACTACACTGTATGCGTTAGAATACTTTGCCAACAGTTTTTACTTTTATTATATTTGGGATACTTGGAAAGTCCTATTTAACGTAGAAGTATCTGAGATTCGAAAAGAGTTCTTGAAGTATTATTTTTGTCAACGGCTGTAGAATTTCAAGCAAGGTCCTCAACCTACAAGAGGCAGGTAACTTCAAGTTTGGAACTACTTGATTTACTCGTTACTGTAAAAGATAAGTTCACTGTACCATTTCTTTCAAATTTTATATTTTGTGAAATTATTAAATTAATATGTTTTATATTGTTTTATTATATGATTCATTTCTGTATGTAATTTTTTTCGCAATTAATAGTTTGTATTCATTATGCACGTTTATATATTTTTATATGAGAAGGTAATGCATTTATTTTATGAAATTTTGTTTTTCTCAATACAAAGATTTGTATATTCTGAGACCTCAGTTATTGGCAATAAAAATCGTATCATCCTTTAAGTGTTATAGACGATATCGAAAATATTACAAAACTTCTAGAGACAACATTTCAGAGAACAAGCTTATATTCTGGAAATAGAGTTCCATGAGCTCTTTTTTAATTATAAATAAATTGCATTTTAATTATTGCGAATTTTCACGATATAACTAAATTTTGTCTTTCTTCATAAGTTTGAATATTTCTGATTCTCCTTTTTAGAATATTGTGCTGGTGGCATCATGGCTGGTGAAAGCGGGAACCAACATAACACAGGCTTACGAAAAAAAGTTATGTCCACTAGGTTAGACCATCAATCCTCATGGTCGCTGAATCCGAATTCGATATCAGATTGCTCATCACGTTTCCTCCCTAACCTCAAAAAATTGTCAAAAAGCACTAAAATGACACTATTAGGGTTGAACTTTAACTCTTAGCACTGAAATCGTTTGTAAAAAAGGTTAATTTATGTTTTTTGGGTCGCTGAATTAGAATGTGGTGTCACTAGTAAAAGTATATCTGCTAAAAATGTACCATAATCTCTGTAACTCAACAAATATTACAACATCTAGATGGTGTAGTGGTATTATAATAATGAGTAAATCTATTGAGGATCTTTACATAATTCTACAAAAGGCGGAAAAAAACGGAGGAGACATAAGAGCAGATAGTATGGCTATAAAAGAGGAACTAAAAAATACTTTTGAAAAATTCGAAACTAAAGTAGAAAACCTAAAAGCTGAAAATCAAATATTAAAAAAGAAAACTGAGGCATGCGAAAGAAAAATAAAGAAAAACAACATTATTATATATGGTTTAGAAACTCAGGATACCTCTGCTCTAGAAACTGTTATTAGTTTTAGAAAGGACAAACTAAATATTGAGCTGAATTACAACAACATAGATGATTGCTACCAAATTAATTAGCCATCTAAAAAAGTCGAAGATATTTCAAAACCTTTGTAAGATCAAAGATGTCGACATTGCATTTGCTGATGATTTCCCGAACGAGGATCGACAGGAAAAAAAACTTCTGAACGTTCACTTAAATCCAGGCCAAAAAAAATCAGAAATAAAATTATTATAGACATACATTGTCTGATTTAACAGCACAAACATTACAAATACTCCCTAGTTCTGAAGTTCTGATGAAATAGGTGATCATACTCAAGAAGAACAACACCCAAGACAAATTTCGTCAAAAAAGGACAAGAAAAAAGCTAACCAAGTTGAAACAGCCCCAGGAAACAAAATTTTCACAAGAAATCAACAGTCCAAATGGAAAGTTACCAAACATTATATAAAATTCAAAGGCTTTAATGTAATTCAAATTTATTATCAGTTGTTAAAACTGTCAAATAATTTAGTGCAATTTATTTATTTCTCTCAATTGTCTAGTAGTTTTAGAATAAATATATGTAGTATAAACTAAAATTTGATCACTTGAATGTTAAATCTATTCTTACAGGTTTTGAACATTTAAGAGAATATATTACTTCTGAAAATTTCGAAGTTCTTGCTATTAAATATAGATGTAAGCAGTGATTTGTTATCATTCCCTAAGTATAACTTCATTCGATTGGTCAGAAACAGCGGAGGTGATATATTTAAGAGCACTCAATATTAAATTATCCTTCAAGAAATTAATAACACTTTGGAACAATTATGGATTAATACTAGGTAAGCATTATCCCACAGGGTTCTTATACAGACCACCCAGATCTCATACTTAAGACACATTTAATTCTCTACAAAATGCTATGTCTGTTATATTATCTGATTTTAATATAGTCCTTATGGCTGGAGAGTGTTACACATTTCCATAATTTTACCAAGTCTTATGAGCTTCTTCAAATCATTACTGAACCCACTAGGATTACCGAAACTACGAAAACGTTAATTGATATTATAATTACATCTGATAATAGTAATGGAATAGTGGTTAATCTACGTAAAGTTTCTGATCATTGTGCTACAATCTGCAATATTAATAAAATCAAAACTGAAAATACAAGTAAATTAATTACTTTTCGTAACTTCAAGGAATTCGATGAAGATCTATGTTTTGAAAAGTTTCGCAACATAAACTAGAATTAAGAGATGTGAATGACATGGTTAAATTTCTAAATGAAAATCTTATCACTATTTTTAATGTTTGTGCCCCTGTAAACAAAACCTCCTGCGGCCTTGGCTGACATACAATATAAGATAAATGATTAAGTGTCGGTAAAGCATTTAGTAAATATAAAATAACTAATCACCAACCCACTGGAATCATTATAAAGTTCTCAAAAACCAGGTAAATTATGCTATTCAGCGAGAAAAAAAGGCATATATGGAATTCATCATGGCACAAAAAAATGACATGGGATACGCTTAGATCTTTAAAAACATTAAATACCAATAGAAAACATGATATACCATTAGATTTAGATTTAATCAATGCTCATTTTACAAATCAAATTTTAATTAATAAAATAATCAATCTGAAATTTTACAAAAATGCAAAAATATACACAACCCTACAATTAGGCTCTTTAAATTCTCTTATGTTGAGAAAAAGACATTATTAAATGTTTAAATTCTATTAAAAGTAATTCTGTAGGTCCCGATCTAATTTCCCTCAAAATGTTTAGGCTAGTAAGTTGTTACCTAATAGACCCATCTCACTTTTATTATAAATTGGGCCCTTACCACTTCAATATTTCCAGAAGCATGGAAACAGGCTAATGTTTTACTTTTTAGTTACTGTTTCTGCCGCTCACAGCGCCGGTCTCAGAAAAAGTACTTTTATCTACTCTTATTAGGTTATATACTAATTAATGAACTGCTTTTGATCAATTAATAGTATCCATAAATAAACAGCGTGTGTTATAATACGTGAGTTACTATAACACACTAGGTACAGAGCCAATCACAAAGGTGATCATGCCTAGCCTGTCCAATCGACGTAACGCGCAACACACGAAGGTGGAGACAGGGATGTAGTGACAGATTATTCGCGTTAATATCTATAAAGATTTTCTGAAATGTCACAAAATGCTACTTTTGATTCGTTCGTGCCGAGCCGAATTTCGCCGTGCAATTTACGATCAAGTTTATCTGGAAGACTTCCTCTTTACGTCGCGATATCGTACGGCCGTCCCAATGGTGTTTTTCGAAAAATATGGACGTGTCAAGATTGCATGTTTTTGCAATTTTTTCGACTCCGAAATGTAAGCTGTTTTTTGTTATTTTTCGCAGATATCTCCAAAACGGTGGGAGTTAGCTCGAAATAAAAAACAAGGTCAAACGAGTATTTTCCATTACGAATCTTTTGCTACTTTCAGAATTTTCATTTTTTTTTTTCGTTTCGGAGATTACTGAAATGTTGGCCATGTACGGCAAAAAATCGCAAATTTTGAGCTTCTACAGTTGGCAACTTTTTAATCTTGGCTCGTACGCCAAAAGACTACTCTAGTTAACTTAAATGGAATTAAATTTACTAAAACCCTTCTTTTATTTTTTGAACTCCGACAAAAATGAAGGAATTAGAGGAGGCGGGATTTGGGACTTTTTTTTTTCGGTAACATTTCTCCATTTTGTCATCCTAATTAATCGGTAATTAACTGAAATCGATCTCGTATACGATGTTCACTTAATATCATGTACTACTTTGACGTCCGTTAATCTTGGCCCTTCGAAACAAACGTTTCTGAGAAAAATTATTTTTTTAAGATTTCCATACACTCTGTAGGAAAACGTGTAATTCTTACCTTTCCTCGAATATCTCGATAATTATCGTTTTTTTTTCGAAACATTTGTAGACAGCTTATGTAAAGAGAATTGATTGAGCTTTCCGACGCTTTTTAATTCTTTCATAAAACATAAAAAAAACAAGACTTTTGACCGAATATGCGCTCCGGGCTATTGCAGTTCGCGGAGAAGTTTTGCATTTTCCGCCACGTAATATTAATCTACAAAGCTGATTTTTTGTCTACAAGCAGTTTATGCACTATTTCGATTAAAAATCACATTCTACCTCCGCTTAAAGGTGGCTAAATCTTTGAAGACAACAAATATAAAAGGGTGAACAAAAATTAAATTTTACAATTAATTTTATTAAAAAACAAACTGAGTAATTTAAACAAAATATTCTCAATTTAATATTTATTGTTATAATCGTAGATAAAGTATAGTATTCAACTTGAGGTAATGGTAATAACTCACATGATGAATTACAGCACTCGCCTACGGCTGTAAACTTTCACCTGCGTGAGTTATTACCTACATTACCGCTCGTTGAATAATATACTATTTTGTAACGCCATATCCTAAAATGACATTTATTTGACAGTTTCAATGAATCAAAACAATGTCATTATTGACAAGTGTAAAATAAAGAAAAAAGAGTGAAATAAAGAAATTTTCTAATTTCGAATGGCGATACAAAAAATTTTGTATATAACTCGAAACTAAAATGTGTTTTTTTACTCGTGTGGTTTATAGCACTCGACTTCGGCTCGTATTATAAACGCCCCACTTGTAAAAAAAACACCATTTTAGCCACTTGTTACATAAAATGCTATTTATGTGTGAGTTTCATACAATGTTCTTTCTACGATAATCCTTAATTTTCATATTTTTAAATTTCAAAATTAGCTTAATCGTCAAAACAAATAATAATTTGACGGTTTGAAAGCGAAGATCTTGAGACGACTTCAATGGTTTTGAATGCACTCATGGATCCGGCTATACATAAGAGTGAAATAATGTTACTTTTTTCAGACTCTTTACATTTTTTCACTCTTACCATAAACTTATATTTTACGCACTAAAATTAATGAAAAATAGAACAGTTCTTTTAACAGCCGCAGAAAAAGATTTTTATTATTATTATTACTTTTTAAAACTCAGAAATTAAAATTTTGACAAACGAAATACAGCCTACGTTAAACATTATCTCCAGAAAAGTATTGTAGGTTACAATTTTTCCCAGCAGATTCCACTACTTACTATTTAATTTTCAAAATAATCAAAATATTGTTTCATAATAATTATGTTTCCCATACCAATGCACCTACTGCGTGTTTCAAATGTCTACGTTTCGTACTCCGTATATATTTACAAGTATAGCAAAGCTCTGGTCTTTATTTTATCGCCCCTTTGTTGCTTTTGTACGTATCTCAAGTATCTTAATTGGTCGAATTAAAAGTCAAAAAGTGTTTGTCTATTAAAAACTTTTTCAAACAGGAATAATAAATAAGCTTTGCAGGCAAGTAGGCGCTGTCGGTGTTATTATATTGTAATGAGATATCGACCGATTTTTAAATAGGTAGAGTGTAAAAATCTAAAAGAGGAATAATTAAGTATATTAAAACTGTCGACTTTAAAAGTATTAATTAATGCACAAAAAGCTTTTGCACTTTAGGTTTTTAAAATAATACTTTGCAGATTATACGCATTATGAGTAGAAAAGCCTTTTCCTTTGGCAAGTCGTCAAAGTGTAATTAATTGATTTTATCGTTTTACAAACTTTTTCAGCTTTCAGAGTTAACATTAAGGAAATACTTATAATGAAGATAATTAGATATAATGGAACTGATAGATTATTGTTAAGTGCACTGTCTACAATGAATTAAAGTTTCTTGTCAGTACAATAATGTTCAAAGTTAGTTATACTAATTGGAGCCGTAGACCGTAGATTTTATTATTTTAAGAGGTTTTGAATTAATCAAACTACTCTTTTAGGCAAATTTCGAGTTACTCAGTTTTATTATTGGAACTGAAATATAAATGGTACAGTAGGATTTAATTCGGAAAGAAGCTTATTTGCGATGTTAAAAGGGAGCAACGTGATCAAGTCAGAGGGGAGTGGGCGGAAATGAGCCAATAAAGTACAGAGAGCTGTTGTGCTGGTTGTCCAGTTTTGGCATTCCAACTTTCTTTACTATTGCTCTATCTAATGACAATCACGCCTGAAAGGTCAAGAACACATCCAGACTAAGCTTCAAATACACGAAATGAGTGCGCATTCGTTATAAATGTAATTATTTTTGCAATCATTTTTAATTATATCGAAGTGACTCCATCTACTAAAACAGCATTGTACTAAAAAACATTTCCAGCAAAAAGCATTTTTTAGCGAACTGGCTCATGTTATTAAACTGATCAAAAGATATTCTTATAAGTAAATGAATACTACACTTCTATTGAAGAACATTTTTAACTAAAACTTGTTTATTAGCCAATGTGAAGAGAGATCTTCCTAATAAACAAGCTTTAGCTAAAAATGTTCTTCAATTGAAGTGTAGTATTCATTTACTTACAAGAATATGTTTCTTTCAGTTTAATAACGCCAGCCGTTTGACTAAAAACTGTTTTTTCCCAGTCAAGATTTTTAGTAGAGTGCTTTTTAATGTAACCAACATAACCTTAAATTTTAAGTGTTTCAAGTTTATTCTCATTTTTAATGTTTGTATACGCATTTTTAGCTTGAAGCCGTACTGGCTCCAAGCAAATATTTAAAAATTCTCGTAAATAATTTTTCAATATTGTTGATTAATAAAAATAGACTGCTAATTACAGGTTAGATTTCCAACGTACAAAAATAGTCCTATTTTATTAGGACAAAGTATTTAGAACTTCTTAAACATTACACTGAACTAGATTTTAGTTGACAATACGGAAACCATGCAGAAATTTTAATAACAGCTGCGTAATAAATACTCTTAAATCTTAACAAACACATATTTTTGAGGTTAGCTGTGACGTCACGTGCAGATGCCCTATAATAGCGACACTGCCTACCCTTCACTCCACTTCAACTTTGTGATTGGCATTGTCTCCTCTTAATGAAAACTTATAGACTTATTTAAGTATACTATTCGGAGAATTGCTGAGTCTCGAGTGAAGAGGTACCTGTTTGGGGATGGATGGGAGCAGAATGGTAATTTTCGGCTCATTTTCAATATTTTATTAAAAATTGCAGATTTTTCAAGCAGAAAGTAAGAAATACCTTGAAATGACTGAGTAAACATACTAAAAAGCTTGATGTATTTAGGACGTAGTAGTGGCAGCTATAAAGGGTGGTAATTGGGACAAAATGGCCATTATATATAATTGAAAGTGATGTTTTGTCACACACTTTCTAGAATTATCTGATATAAAAAAAATAAATGTAAAAAAAACTTTTTAAAAACAAGCTTTTATTATTATTTAGGTGTACAGTTGATTTAAAAAAAAAACTGGTACAACTCTTGTAATCGAAAATCTTAATAGTTTAGTTGTGTGCATATGTCTGTAAATAGGGCTGGCCAGGCATGTCGAGAGGGGTGTGGAGAAGAGATGATTTACCCCGGACCTGGGTTTTTTGGAGGAGACCGGCTTTCTTAGTGTTTTTAAACTTATTAAACCTTTCTTTTTTATTTTATTCAAATGGAATTTTAAAAAATAATTAGAAAATAATTTTTCAAAACATTTTCAGGCCTGCCATATTATTGTTTAAAAAAATAATATTTGTTACGGATAATTCTACTAATGGTTGTAATTAAAATACTAACTGAATAATGATAATTCTATTTTTAAAATAAGAACACAAAAATACCACTTGAGATTAAAAAAAATGTAAACAATGCAAACTGAACATAAAAATACAATAAAAAAAATAAAATAAATGAACTTCGACTACGTAATACAGAATTGACTAATATTTTGTCATTGCTCCATTAGCGTCTAAAACTGCCTGAAGTCTTGCAGGCATGGACAAAATCAGATTTCTTGCAAGGTCAACTTCTTGCGACAAGTTCTCCCAAGTGTCTTCAATTATCCCTTCCAATTCTTGGGCATTATTTGGATGGTTATTTAATTTTCTTATATGTTTCACCATGAGTCCCCAAACATTTTCAATTGGATTTAAATCCAGACTTTTAGATGGCCACGGTAACAACTCTATGTTTTTATTAAGAAACCATTGCATGACACGATGGGTCGTATGTATGGAGCAGTTGTCTTGTTGGAAAATAAAATTATTTTCCGGAAACACCTCTATTACTGACGGCAACATAATATTGTCTAATATTTCAATATATTTAATGGAATTGAGATGACCACCACTATTCCAGCACACACCTAACCCATTTAGGCTCATCCAAGCCCAGACATTGACTGAAAACCTTCCTGATATTTGTGGATCGAAAGTATATTTTTGGTCGTATCTGGTGGAAGGAGGCCTATATACGCAAACATGTCCATCGTTACAGGATTTAAAAACCTTTTCGTCAGAAAAGACAACTTGTCCCCAGAAGTTTTCATCATTGATTATATAGTTGAATGCAAAAATAATCCTACCCTGCTTCTTTTCTTCTGAAAGTTTGTATTTTTTAGCCGCTGAACAACTCTTCAAGTCGCTTTGTAGTTTTATTCTTCTGCAAGCAGTAGACACAGAAACAGGGAAATTTGTCTCTGAAATTGCATTTACTGCAGTCTGAAAAGAGTTTTCTCTTAGGTAATTTATAATATTTTCATCTTCTTGATTATTGCTCTTTCTGGGCCTACCGGAACCAACTTTACGGGATACCGTTTGGTTGGTTTCCCATTGTTTTTAACACTCATTATCGTGGTTTTACTCACATTGTATTCAGCAGCAAATCTTCTTATGGAACAACTATCTTCAATTTTAGAAACAATTCGAAATTTTTGAATATCTGTCGAACCATTTTTAATAACGACACCACTGATTAACGTCAAAGTGACATTTGTAAGATTATTAATATCAATCAAAGAACGAATGATTTACAGCTAAAAGAAAGTGTACCAGTTTTTTTTGAAATCAACTGTACTAAACCGGAAAAAAAAATAATTGTCTTAAAAGCTCACCGTATTTTTCTTTTTTTTTTCTATTCATGCGACAAGCTCAGACTTCAAGACGTCAGCGTACGCGACCCATTGGCTAATATAGAAAATTCATAAATGTAAATATTCATTTTCACAAATTGAAAGTGATCTTTTGTCACACACTTTCTAGAATTATCTGACAAAAAAAAATTAAATGTAAAAAAACTTGCTTTTATTATTATTTAGGCATACTGAACCAAAAAAAAAATAGAATTAATTGTCTTAAAAGCTTGCCGTAACAGGCGCGCCTTCGCCATTTCTTAGAATATCTCAAAATACGTCACTATGCAATAAAAAAAAAACTAAAAATTATAGTGTTAAAACTAAAAAACACTTTTTTACTTTATTATTGTATTGTCAAAGGACTTATACAAGCGTGTAAAATTTCAGCTTGATAGCATAATAGGATAAAAATCCATTACAAAGAGTGACCCCAAAAATAGGCCAAAAATCGCCCATTTTCTAGCCCTCGAATTTTCTTTCAAACCAAGTGCTAAATTATTGTTAATAATGAGAACATCCTGAATACAAAATTTCAAGATGAGCATATGTTTGGTTTTTGAGATATGAGGGATGAATTTGTGATATGCGTGATGCTGTCAAAAAATACACAGATCCACAAAAAATGAATACTCATCAGTTATGGCAGAGCAATCAAGATATTCTTAGAATTTTTTGACGCAGAATTCAAATCTAAAATCGAAAAATCCGTATATCCATTGATTAATTCAGAAGAGCCAAAAACATCCCCGATATAAGGATGAAAATAGGAAGAAATGATGCTATTGAGTATAGCTCTTTCATGAACAGAAATATAGTATAAGTCCATTGGCTGAACGAAGGTGTTGACTAGGGCTCACACAAAGAAATCGATACACCCCCCCAGGAGGTGAAAGCCACCCCAGTACAATATCAAATTGCAATAACTGGTGAAAAAGCTTGAACCCTCTAAGCTTTATTAATAGGAATGAACCATAAATCTGTTACGACCTAGTGCACGAAAAAATCCATTACAGGGTAAGAAAAAATCCATTACAGGCAGTAGATGTGAATGTGGGACGATAACTAGAATTTTTGTAATTATTTTATGACACACGTACGATGGGGTAAGAGAACGGGGCGAAAACTTATTGGTGGGTCTTCACCCCCTGACCCCCGTGGGGATCATTTTGGGGATGAAAAGGAACCAAGAGGCTCTGACATAAGAGAAAAGCAGTCTTGGAAACCACTACATCAGTATTTTTTTTATGTAATGCAGCGATTACGAGATTGCTCCAATATTCAACCCTTCGCACCCTTACCCCCTCATAAAATCCACTTGGGTTAAAAACGGACCTATGGCGTTCGGGATAGAGATACTTACCTTTGTGTCAGAATTTGTTTCCATACAATATAACTATTGTAAAATTGCGCAGATTTCCACCTTCTAACCCCTGTGAATTTCTCTAGAGTGATGAGAAAGAATCACGAGGCCATGACATTTTAAAGGGCTACAGGATTTTCGCTAATGTGATACAGCGATTGCGATGTCTCTGATATTCACCCCCTAGCACCCCCAACCCTATTATAAAATTCACTTGAAGTTTAAGAACAGATCACTAGGACATTAATTTTATGGAGAGCGCCCTTTATTATCCTTGTGACAGAATTTATTTTAATGTGATATTCTCACAGCGAGATCGCTTATATAAATGTGCGATGTTTTCTCACCCCTTCATAGGTACAGGCCCCTCGTATGGGGGGGGGTCTATTGGGTACTCCATCCACCATCCGCCCATCGAAAAATGGCAGTATTTCGTTTAATTATTGCCATATAATTAATTTAAACACCAAACACCAAATTGAAGATAATTTTGCCAGAAATAACTTTTATTTGAACCTTCGATTAAAGAACTTATATCTAGATACATAATGGCATTGATTTATATGTCGCTGAAAGACTCACAATCTTAGGCACTTCTTCCCATAAGTTGCTGATTGGCCCATCGGCGTATTCGCGGCCGCTCGTGCACGATCGGCTTCAGTTCGATTATCATAATCTCAGTTGACAGTTCGGCCATTAATGTCAGTAAATGTTTTTCGTGTTCTCCTACCAAAAACTGGTGAAAAAGTAATTTTATTTTAAGTTGTGATTTGCTTAATACCTAAATAATATTCTCTATTCATATTTACACAGTTTAGTGACAATATATTTTGTGCAAATAAATAGTGGTGCTGTGCCGTTTGCAGAAAGCAGTTTAGAAAAGAAGAAAATCGATCGTTCCATAGTCGTAATATGATGACGTTCAGTTTACAGTTATAAAGTAAATAGCAATTAAATTTTAATATCCTTTCAATACATATTTATCTTACTGTTTTATCTTACTGTAATATCGTATGCCTACATCATGTTATATAAAGAGCCGGTAATGCAGGAATTGCAATAATTCATTTTAATGAAAATATTTACCATTCTACACATTTTCTACACACACAACGCCACTGTTGCCTATGGGATGTGATGTTCATCTATCCATTTTAATGGACATATAATGTGACCATGTTAGGAGCAAACAAGGTATATAGTGAAAAGATAGCCTGTTATGTATCTAGATATAAGTTCTTTAATCGGAGATTTGAACTATTTTTTTGTAAATGCCATATTTCCCGAGAAAATAGAGAAAAATCGATTTTTTAAATTAAAAATACCCCTTTTTATCCCTCGCGGATCCGTGAAATTCCTTAGCTTTTTTGTTTCGTGAACTTTGGCCTATTTTAAACTTGTAACCAAAGTTTAAAGTCTGCACAATTTTTTTTCGAGTTACGGTCATTTTTTTCAATCTTTTCCTGTACTAAAGGGCCTGTCAATACATTTGTCGTACATCTAAAATATTAGGAGTCTATCTAACAAAATCAGTTGCATTTTTCCTACACATGCATGTTTATTATGTCAGAAAGCCACAAGAGTAACCATTTTAACTGCCATAATTCACAAGCTTTCGCCGCCTCATTTTACGTTGATTAAAAAGTGTTATGGAGGAGACTAAAATGACTATAATAATGTAGTCTGCTCAGTTTTGGTACATAAATTTAAATTGTCCTTTGTTTCTAGTTTGCCCTTTGTGTTCTCGCAAAACTGCATTGATCCTCTTGCAAAAGCTACGATGGTACACTGAGTTATTCTATAATTAGGTTTCGTTACAGCATTGTAATTTAATTATCTCTCTACAAGTAACAAGAAATTTCACATATTGGGGGAGGTGCATCGGAAAATTGCTTTACTGTTGACGTCGTGAACAGAGTTCAAAATAGCTGCAATGATATAAAAATTATAAACAAACTGTATTTATCTATTTGTTTAGGATCACCATCCGACAGCTTTCAGCAATAAAGGGTATGGCATTTGCAGACAGATAATTATAAATAAATGTAACACAGACAAGATAGTAATCAAACTGAACAAGAATTATTAAAATTCCAGGGTGTAAAGATACCGGGTACCCCATTATATTTTACACTTTTAAACCTGTATAACTTTTGGACTAGTTGAGATACTGAAATGCGGTTTTCACCAGTCTTCTTATAATTTTGAACATCTTTTAACTAATGTGTGTTATTTTGTTTATTTCTTATATGTTTAATAAATATCCTGTTACACTTTGTTATATCGAATTCCATATGTACACTAAAAGAAAATGATAGGTAAATTCAACCAAAAAGAGCATATGAAATCGCGCCTATCTAATTTCATAGTTAAATCAATCAGAAAAGAATAGTCATACAACTTTATTTGTTTTCGTAAACAAATAGTAGTTTAATAATCATATCTTCTTGTAACAAATTAAATAGTACAATGGCATTTTTTTATGTTCACTAACCATTTTCAATTTGGTCTACAATTAAATAGTACGACTTTGTTTTTTGTTCACCAACTAATTTTTAGGTTGATCTACACTTTATTGTATAATGAAGTTTTTTTTGGTTAGCCAAAATCTCAGTATTGAGACATCAGACCACCCAAACCAAAGATTAGAGATCGTTTATAAGATCCATCCAAATATATCGATGATCCCTAAGAGAATTTGAACATTGCAATCATGTTATTATTTTCTATAAATTCATAAGAGTATAAGATAATGCATGATTGATTATTGTCAGTGATTTGTATGTGGCGTCATCTGGGAATAATTTCTGTAATAGACTACGTGGTAAGCAAACAAATTTTATGGTAATTCTTTTAGAACTTCTAGAAGACGACAATAATATTGGTTTGTCTACCAAGTACAATAATACAACGAACTAATACTGGGTTAGAATTACAATTCGATAATAATTAAAAATAAAATATACTATTATCTAGTTTAATTTGACAGAATTCAACAAAATAATAGTCAGACGAAAAAAATAATAGTCTTATTCATCTATTTTTTAAGTTAATGTTTGACGACAACTTTTTATTAATTAAAATAACAATCACCTCTTGTTTAAAAATACCATCAATATAGTTTAGTTTAACAAAATTAACGATATTGTTAGTTAACCATTTTTTTTTTGTTGAATTTACCCATACTATTTCTTTGAGTGTACATTTTCAATATTAGAAATGGAAGTAACATGCAACTATCAATAAACTAATTTGACGTTTACAAGTGATGTCTTTTATTTCCATAGTCTACTTTGTGAATCATTATTTTTTTCGTAGCATTTCGATAAAACGCAGTATTTAGTTTAAAAGCTTTTAAAACCATCACTCTGTATAGTTTCCATGACAAATATGGACTTTTTAAAAAGAGGAAACAATGGGTTTTCCAATATATTCAGGGTGTTCCATTTGAAATAACAAAGTTGCCCTATCCCTGAAAATACGCTATGTCATATCCGGTTAAACCGGAAGTGAGCAAAAAAAACAAGGATACTCAGGAAATAACTTATCAAAATTAGAAGAAGACAGGCGATAACCGCATTTCATTATCTCAACTAGTTCAAAAGTTATATAGGTTTAAAAAGGGTTAAAATATAATGGGGCACCCTGTACCTGTAACTAATTCGTGATTAAACTATGTATGGCACAAGGGAGCATAAATTGTGTAAAATATATAAATATACGTTGTGATAATACTACTTACACACCTAGATAAACACTACACAATATTACACATTATGTTGGTATGATAAATTAAAAAAGAACTATGCCCAATTGGTGAAATATTTCATGAGCACAGTCCCGTAAAATAAGTCCTGTGTTACTCTTGAGGTTCAGACGAGAAGGGAGAATCCATTTCAAGGGAGGTCATTTCAAGTGACAATCTTTAACTTGAAATAAATAAATAATTAAAGGCCATGGCAGGTTAAGTGTCCGTGCCTTTGCAATCTTTTTGCGTGTGGTTCCTTCCAGTGACGTATCTTTGCGAAAGATACTACCACAAAAAGTTTTGACCTCAAAAACTTCATAATATCTGGGAAAAATTATTTTTTCGAAAATCCGAAAAAAAATTATTTTTTTTTTTAATCAAGTGAACCAATTTGTTTGTATTTCACGTATATTGTAAATATACTCAAGACAATTTATTATCGATATTTTCATGAAGAAAACAAAAATTGATGCTTTTGATTTTTTTGAAAAATGTATATACGTACTTACACGTTAGCGACCACCTCTATTTTTTTACTAATTATACACCATACAATAAGCTGTAACATATATTTTTTACAAAACTCTATCGAAGGGGTAACGTAGTTAAATTGGCAAAGAATGTTACGTGCTTACACCCCCCTTAGTAAACACCCTGTATCGTGGGTTCGGAAATTATAACACCAGGGTAAAACTAAACAATAATGTATTTACTTACGTATTAATTACAACAAATAAAGAAAAAGAATATAAATGGGTTAGAAACTCGATATATTAATAAATATATAAATGAACAACAACTGCTTGGATTATACGTATTGGAAATTTTTTGGAGCAGCCTACGTATTTTTTTGAAATAACGAGATGTATTTTTCACAATACATAATTTTTCTACAAAGCTCCATCGAAATGGTAATACATAAAAAAATTATGTGTTTAATAATAAGAATACGTTATAAAAAAACATGTTATGCTAATGATATATGATAATATTAGTTGCCTTCATCACTGTCCTCATTTATTTTAACACTGATATCTTCTGCGAATAATTCAGACAGTTT
Organism: Rutpela maculata; assembly: GCA_936432065.2. Classification (NCBI taxonomy): domain Eukaryota; kingdom Metazoa; phylum Arthropoda; class Insecta; order Coleoptera; family Cerambycidae; genus Rutpela; species Rutpela maculata. The sequence continues at coordinate 23,479,325 of OW386293.2, forward strand.
TATTGATGATTTCGGAATATCGTCGACCTTGCATATGATAAATCCATCTCTAAGTAACAGAAAACTAATTTATTTTTTTTTAACTTAAACATAAATTTATCATATGCAAGGTTTCTCGACGATATTCCGTCAGTAAAACTGTTCGCAGAAGATATCAGTGATATAATAAATGAGGACAGTGATGAAGACAACTAATATTGTCATATATCATTAGCATACCATGTTTTTTATTATGTATCCTTATTATTAAACACATAATTTTTTTATGTATTACCGTTTCGATGGAGCTTTGTAGAAAATATATGTATTGTGAAAAATACATCTCGTTATTTCAAAAAAATACGTAGGCTGCTCCAAAAAATTTTCAATACGTGTAATCCAAGCAGTTGTTATTCATTTATATATTTATTAATATATCGAATTTCTAACCATTTTATACTCTTTTTCTTTATTTATTGTAATTAGTGCGTACGTAAATACATTATTGTTTAGTGTTACCCTGGTGTTATAATTTCCGAACCCACGATACAGGGTGTTTACGAAGGGGGGTGACAGCACCTAAAATTATCTTTGCCAATTTGACTACGTTACCCCATCGATAGAGTTTTGTAAAAAATATATGTTATAGCTTACTGTATGGTGTATAATTAGTTAAAAAATAGAGGTGGTCGCTAACGGGTAAGTACGTATATAAATTTTTCGAAAAATTCAAAAGCATCAATTTTTGTTTTCTTCATGAAAAGATTTCATGAAAATATCAGTAATAAATTGTCTTGAGTATATTTACAATATATGTGAAATACAAACAAATTGGTTCACTTGATGAAGAAAAAAAATTTTTTTTTGGATTTTCAAAAAAAAATTTTTCCCAGATATTAAGTTTTTGAAGTCAAAACTTTTTGTGGTAGTATCTTACGCAAAGATACATCACTGGAAGGAACCACATGCAAAAAGGTTACAAAGGCTTAACCTGCCATGGCCTTTCATGCCGGACTAATATTCTTAGGACTCCTTAGGCCAATTAAAACGAGTTTTAAAAAATTTAGTAATCTTTTATTTTTGTAAGATTTCGATATGGTGTCTAACGGTCGCCACTTGAAGTGATCCTAAGCACAGGACTTGAAAGGCAATATTATAACCTTCATTTGGGTGATCAGTGGATGATCCCCATTCGATTGATATATGATTCACGGCACTGGGCATAGTTCTTTGTTATGACAATAGATGTTACGGAACAATTAAATATACCTAGTCTATTCTGCAGGCTGTGCTAGTTATTACCAGTGAGCTGTATTACATACTGGAGTGAGCTTGAACACTAGGAAACGATTGTTTTCTGTTGCAAAACTATAGATAGAGAGGTATATATGATGTCTTCCTCTCACTTGTAAAACTATAATTTCAGGCAACAGAGATAAGGCGTCTCGCTTACACAGGTTTACAAAAAAATAAAAATTTCTGCTCTAGGGACTAAACCTATCAAGCTTTAAGTATTTTTGCGTCATGTTGTTTTTGACATTTTTCATAACCTAGTTCACGCAGGTATTCGGGCTACTAAAAAATTAATTTCTGATAAATATGAAGAATGAACTCTGACTGCACATTATGGACCAAAACTTGCATAAGTTGTCAAACTTCTAAGGTCAATCGACATACAAAGACTCCGATAGGAAATTTTAATGTACCTAAAGGTCGTTTCGAACACATTCATATGGATCTTGTAGGACCGTTACCTCCTTCAGAGGGTTATTCTTACATTCTCACCATCGTTGAGCGTTTTACGCGTTGGCCTGAAGCTTACCCCATTTCAGATAGCACTGCCGAGACGGTAGCCAAAGTGTTGTTTCAAAATTACATCTGTCGCTTTGGCGTTGCGGTTCACATAATGTCGGGGTCACCAATTTATGTGGGGTTCCACATAATCAAAATTAAATAATGTTTCAATGTGGTTTAATGTAGTTAAAAGTTCATGGGTAAAATTTACATTAAGAACATATACCACATATACATATATAATTATCTTATTAATTATGTAACCTAAGTAACGGATTTTATTTTAATCCTCGGGATCTAGTTTTATGTAAAACATTATAACAAATAATAAGGGAAATAGTTAGGTAACTACACTACATAATGAATCTGAATTTTCAATTTAAAAAAAAATCTACCGCGTAAATTTCAAGTAAATCCCGGTTTTTATCGTCAAAATACGGTTTTTGGACAATTTTTGACATTTAAATTGAAAATTCGGTTTCAACACTCAAAAATACTTTAGGCATGCCAGGCTTAGTCTTTGGAGCAGAACATTTTTTTTGTTGACCTGTGTTATTAAATCTTCTCTCTCTGTTGTTTTCGCGACCCCCTCACTATTGGAGCGAACTCCAGTATGTTATTCAGCTCAGTGGTTATTACAGATAATATACAACGGAGAATATTTTAATAAACTGGTAAGAGGAGTCGGAAGTCAGAAGGTTCCATACTCTTAAATGTGAACATCCGGAAAAACCTCGGAGGGTGATTTTTTCCCAATTACAATACTTCCCTTCGGTAAGCGAGGGAAGTAAAAAATGAGAAATAGCAGATTTCGCGTTTCCTCTCTCACCCTTCGGTAAGCGAGGGAAGTAAAAAATGAAAAATAGCAGATTTCGTGTTTCCTCTCTCACCCTGTATAAAATGTCCAATATCGTTAGATTTGAAGACAGAGAAGACAGAAGACGGAGTAAACTAGGGATTTTTTGACAATTCTTGACTCGAACTAGATCTGAAAGTGCTGTTCCCATTGAGCTTACAAAGTTGACTTGTTTTTGGTAAAAATTCACCTATATCATGGTACCAATCCATCGCATACCCATCAAATGGCATATCGTTTAAAACGCCTTTAAAAGGAAAATCCAAATATTTAATAATATACTGGTTGTTCTATTTAAAAAACATAAGTGTGTGGCGTCACGCTTAAATGAATCGCCCTGTATACTTCAAAATATTTTAAAACTATTTACCTTTATGTGCCCTACCACCACGTTTTTGAAAATTTTCTCTATATTTTATAGGACAACGCGAGACTGAGACACTGTGTACTTTTAGTCTCCACTAATATACTTGTTTGAATTATACTACGTAATACGAGTAAATAGCTAGTAGATTATAACGATGACAGAATTAAAATTAAAAATAAATGAAATTCAGTTCTGGAGACACTCCAAGAAAGAATCTCGCTGAAAATTATCGATTTCCTTTCGGACTTCTAGACTAAATTCAAAAAACTTCTACTGCAGTGCACTTCGAAAAAGTTTACAAGCGTGTCTAGATAGGAAGCTGGACAGTATCTGTGACATTATATTCCTTTTTAAAATTGTAAAATAGAATTCGAGAGGAAATTACTTATTTATTTCAAAACTACACAGCAAACATTTTAACTTTCTTATAGACAATACGTTTTTGTATTGTTGTACGGTTAAAAACACAGCAAATGGAAATATTGTAAATACTCATATCGACAATGTGGTTTCATCAAGATGGTGCAGATCCACATAATAGCAACAATGTCAGTAATTATCTTCATCATATTTATCCAGGAAGATGGATAGGTAGGTACAAACGAGATACTCAGGTGGCCGCTAGATCTCCTGATTTGACTCCGTTAGATGTTAATTTGTGGGGTTACTTAAAAAATGAGGTGTATAAGGAACCAATAGAAGACATGGCAGATCTTCATAATAAAATATATCCTGGTGTTGCAGCCATTAACAGAAATACACTATTGAGACTGTGCAGAGTTGAACTAATTAATGTTTTCATTCTGTATAAATGAAAATGGCAATAATTTTGAACATCTTCTTTTTAGTTTTCTTTGTTTTTCGTTTTTGTGTTAATTTTTTTTTTGTGCTTAATCACAAGACACAAAAAAGTCAGATTTCTGAGGTTTCACATATTCTCCCATATATTTTTCACCGCTGAACACGATCCCGATGTCAGTTTTACAAAATTAGGTCAGGATGTTTTGTTAACCACGAAAAACAGATTAAAACAGGCTAGAATAGAGTTTAAATAGGTGGACCATGCGTGCATTCGATGTATTTTTGACCGCTGAACACGATCCCGATGTCAGTTTTGCTCCATCAGGTCAGAATTGTTTGTTAACCACGAAAAGCAGGTGAAAACGGGCCAGAATAGGGTTTAAAATATAAATTAAAGAGCAGTCCGTTTAAAAGGTGGTATAAAAAGTTGCAAATAAAAATGAAATACGGATATTTTTATCTACAGCACAGGTAGTACAGTAAAAGTCGACCTTCTCTATAGGGGGTACTCACAAATAAGTCCCGGCAAGCTGATTTTTTTCAGGGTCGATGGAGTGGTGTCTCCCGAGTATCCAACAAAAAGTCACAGTCCATACCCCTTATAGGGTGTTGCAATAGGGTGGTTTCTTATTTTTTTTTTTATTTTCTTTTTCCAGCTTGTACATAATAATATTCTCTACAACTTTGCCTAATAAAATTTTTTGGTAACTTTGATTTTTGACGGTCCAGCGCCCATTATATGGGAAAACATTCATCATATATTTTTTTTTTGTTTTTTTTTTGTTAATTGAAGCGTGCCATATGCAAAAGGTCGTAAGTGCCAAATGGCAAATTTTACAGGAGGAACAAAAATGTAATTTAAACTGCGTATCTACTCACATTTCCAAGCCTTTTTCTTTTCTTTGCCCTAATATCTTGTGATATTTCCATTATCGACTTCTTAAACTACTTAATTCACAACCAAACACCAAAAGTTTATAACACTAATCTTTGATGAAAGCAATGTGGTACTTAGAACCTTTTGATCCTATTACTACGCTAGTGGCAGCACTATCGATCTTACATAAATTCTGCAAGTAGAGCATGGCACTTACACCCTATTCCGCATATAAAATGTATCTCCCAAAAATTGGCGCTTACGACCTTTTGCATATGGCATGCTTCAATTGTCTTTGTACGACTGTGAATTATGCCTTCTGGGGAAATCACGTAAAAAAAAACGCGCCCAGAACTCTACCTCAGGGGTGGTGCGGAAATGAGTTCAATTGACAATTAACATTTACATGTAAAGCACATCACTGAAAACACAAAGTTACTTGGATATTACATCCCATTTATTTCAACCATCGTACCTCAAAATTTCATTTCAACATCCCTATTATATATGTTTAAATGTTAAAAAATAAACAATCTGGAAAAGCGGTGTGACTTTTATTAAGTAGAAGTGGATATTTTAAATAAAGAGACTACCTATTGCGCTAAACCCCGAAGGGATTGGACTGCGATTTTTTGGTTGGAGACTCAGGAGACAGTTCTCAATCAACCCTGCAAAAACCAGCTATTCAGCTTTTTGTTTGTATATTTCCTAAACCATAATATATAAATATGGTGGATGTTTTCCCATATATAATGGGCGCTGGACCGTCAAAAATCAAAGTTACCAAAAAATTTTATTAGGCAAAGTTGTAGAGAATATTATTATATACAAGCTGAAAAAAGAAAATTTAAAAAAAAAATAAGAAACCACCCATATTGCAACAGCCTACAAGGGGTGTGGACTGTGACTTTTTGGTCGGATACTCGGGAGACACCCTCCATCGACCCTGAAAAAATCACCTTGCCGGGAGAAATTTTTTTGAAAAATGATATCTTTATTGGACTAAGGGTTCATAGCAATAACTTAAATTCCTTGACTTTCCCAGATTTTCCGCGACTTTTGGAAATTTTTCCAGGTCTTATAATTGTTGATCGGGGGGTAGGGGGGATCGGGAGCCGCAGAATTGGAAAAACCTTTTTGGATGAGCGGGGGATGCCAAAATAGGGAACACATTTTTTGATAACCGGGTGCGCAAAATACGATCAAAAATTTTTTATGAGCGGGGGGAGGGCGCCTACATGGAAGAACGCAGATGTCGCATCACAGCCACTGAAAGCGTGGATAAAACCAAGCAAACACTGATATTGTGGATATTGACAGCGGCCTTGCAAACTCATTTTAGGTAGAAAATCAGTAATATTACGTAGAAATGGAAAAATTTCTATAACACAGTCAAAAAAATCTCAATAATTGTAAAAAAAATGGTCGAAAGTTATGTGTTATTTGTATATTTATTTTCCTTTGCAACAACAAATTAATTTTACAACTTAAAAATCATGTTTATTTTGGTCCTATAACTTTAAAATTGCATTGTACTCATTAAAAATAAGAAATTTTCATTGATAATTGTAAAGAAAAGGGTATATAAGCAAAAGCGGTAAAAAACGACAATAGCCAACTTTGAACGGCAATATGTCAGTCGATTTCCATCATAGAACCTTTCTTCATAGCTCATTTTAAGGGCTGGTATGTCTCTGTTTTCTCTGAAGCAATCTCTACACCCATCTCTGCTCAGAAAAAAGTTATAAGTGAAAATGTAAAAAAAAGTTTTCTTTCGCATTTTTTGCAGATTTGTTTATGCTTACGTTTAGTATTCCAATGGGAAATTCAATTTTTTACCAAAAAGTACTTTTATAATTTTTTTGAATTCCACTTAGTTTTTGAGTTGCACTGAAAAAACAAAAAAACACTCCTTTCACCCTGTTCTCAAAAATGCACCCTTTTTTTGTACATAGTCAATATTCCCTGACTTTTTATAAAAATTTCTAAAATTCCCTAATTTTACTTCCACATAGGTATACCTAGTAACGACAAAAAAATTTTTAAAAACGTTTATTGTTCAAATAGGCTTGGAATGTCATGAAACGTCGAGATTTTAAGTTTGAGCGAAAAAAATATGTTCTGTCTGTCTGTCGGTCTGTCTGTAACTTTTTTTGTGCGCACGTTTACTCTGGATCCGTATGAGATATTGACTTGAAATTTGGTACACATATGTACTTTAACGATATCTAGAACTAGATTATATTTTTTTCATCTTGTTCCGTCGGAGGGTTGGGGGGTAAATTTGGGGTAAATAGGTAAATCAAGCAGATAAGAGTCCATAAAATTGGTATTTAGTATATATAAGAGAAGCTAAGGTCTCAAAAAAAATTTTGGCATTAGCCACCCCCGCCCCATTATTAAAGGGGATGAAAAAAAATTGTGATTTAGTGTGGGTATAAGAACCAGAAACCTCAAAATATTTTTTTACTTCATCCACCCCCACTACATATGATTGATGTTATAATGCTATAATTAAGTGTTTTTTATTTTTTTTAAATGCCTTATTTATATTAACGTCCTGGCGAAGTTTAGCTAATGCTACTCTACCACTTAACCAGGACGGCGAGATGAGTTACGGTAACCCATCCAAGTGATGGACTTGGTGTATTGATGTAATAATACTATAGTATAAGTTAAGGTTAAATTATCACCTTTGACATCGGCCTTCACAAAAACAACCTATTATGCACGCCAAACCGGCCTTAGCACAACTGCAGTTTCCAATGCAATTTTGGAATTGTGTGCATTTACAAAATATGTTTCCAGGCGTTACATTTGGACGGACACTTTTTGTCATAAGTCTTGTTACTAATATATGGTCCTTCGAAACCCAACCAAAATCTTTAGAGTTGGGAAGCACTGGATTGACGCAACTTGCTGTCTTCCAAATAATTACTTGGTAGGCAGCTCTAAGATGTGCTGGTGAAATTAGTTTTCAGTTGGTGGCAAATTTCGAATATCCGATTTACAAGTGTGAAATAAATGGGCTCGCAAATTGTCCAAATTACCAAAGAAAAACGGTCTACCATATAAGACTTTAAAGAAATATCGTGCAGTTTTCAAATTCAGCAGTATCAAATGAACTGTCGAGTGGGAAATTCAATACTGACTGTGACTTAGGATCATTGTCATATTTGAGGCATGTTTTGAATAGATAAGTTTTTCCTTTTCTGAAAGGAAAACTTACAGTATCGCAACCACTTAAGACGTAAGTACATAGAAAAATATTGCCCAAATAAATTTCTGATATATTTTGCGTAGTCGACAGTTTTTGTATTATGCAGTGAATAGGTATATACACATCGACTCTATGTATCCACAACTCATTTATGTTTATTCTAGTAGCATAGTATATTGCCATCACAAAAATGTCTGTATCAGTAGCTCGTATTATTAGCTTTTTGTAATTCAAATTTGATGAACTATTGCAAATATTCTACTGTCTGCTTCGCTGTGATTTGAAAAGTGTAAGTCTGTTACAGTTTTACTTTGTTTCATGGAGGAAATCGTTGTACTGGCACTATCTTCGGCCACCCCTGTCGTCATAACAGAAACGTTAGTAGGTAGACTACTATGATCTGTGTAGAATTTTTCGGAAATATACTTCAATAAACGAGCTTTGTTGTTATTATTTGCAAGGAAAAGTTTCCAATTCGGAATTTTAATATTATCCTGCGCTTCAAATTCATGACCCATCACAGTATATTTGCAAATCGCGTACCCGAGTCCACGCTTATATTTATTATTATGATGAGTTATGACTACGGCCGCGCGCCCTACATTTAAAAAATCATATCTCCTGAATTATTCAGCGAATTTCGTCTCAAATAACTACACATTTATCTGCAATAATAACGATGCCGAAAATTACACTACACTTTCCGAGCACATATTGTTTAAACAATTTATAGTGTTGTTTATAATGAAAATAATGCCTCTCTATTACACTTGTATGAAACTATAAACATTAATCTTTCGATTGATATAAGAATTATTAAAAAATCTTTATAAATAAGCTCGTAAATGCAATGTTAACGAAAGATAGTGCAATATTTAAGTTCCAATTTTTTTTCGAAATTATTACTTTTTTTGCAATTTCGCAATCTTGGCCGACATCGCGCCCTCTGGAATCGAATTCGGCATAAAATTCTGGATATTATTTATTTTTTTATTTAATTTTATACCTGCGAGTTCATACCCTATGATCGAATTCGGACTTTTAGATTCTCGACTATAAATTGTCTAGTGTCTATTAAACATGAGTTATAAATTTAAATGTCTACGGCGCGGCGCTTACGTTCGTCCGTTAACTGCTTTAAGGCCTACCTGCCACAAACTCTGTGAAACTTGTAATATATGTAAGTAGAACCATATCTAACGTCAAGATACCATGCGACGTCGTTAGCTTTTACTGTCCTTACAGCGAGGATCATGGTCCAAGCTTCCTATAATTTCTCACGTGAGGCGAAGTTTAATGAACGTGTCCTCTATAACATACTGTTAGGTACATAAGTTTGATTTTAAGTTATTATTAAACCGAATAAAAGCCATGTATAGGGCATTTCTATAATAGAATACAAAATAATTTTGATACAGTTAATTAATTAATTGCACCAGTAAACACCAATTGCACCAATAAAAGCATGAGGTTCTATGTAGACAAATAAAAAACATTTTCAACATCGCTATGTCGAAAAATACACATCTGCGGAAATACAGAAGAGTCTACATGAAGAGTCTAGATGACAACACTGTTTTCAAATTAGAAGAGTATAACAGTCATAAATTTACATATTTATTTATTTATTTTATTTATTTAAAGGTACAACTGCCCAGAAAGAAAAAAATCCAATTAAAAGCCAGGAAGATACAACTGATAAAAACAACAATATATCTCTTTATAAAGACAGTCTCAAATACAATCCCATTATATAACTTAATTACCTAAAATGCATTTCCTAATATTACAAATATTATAGTTGAAAAGATCTAAGTCCGCCTGATATTGGCTAAACTGTGAGCACGTAGAGTAAACAGATGAAAATTTTAATAAACTGGTACGAGGCGTCGGCAAATAAAATAACGAATACGATCGAGTTTGAAAAGAGGATACATTGAAGTAAATCTCATTTAAGGGTAGGATTTTGCAGAGTGAGAGGGAAATATGCGTTTATTTTCGATTTATTACAAATATTTAAAAAATCATAAATGTTATAATCTTTAAAATAGTTTCAGGTACTCCCTATTGCTCTAAGGAATACAACCAGGTACAGTTTTTATCATAAACTTTGTATATAGTTAAATGCCATACTTTAATAATGAAATTAGTAACTATTTTCATTGAGAAACTACGATATTCAAGTACAACAGAAATTTACAATAAAAAATATATATAGTTGTATTCGTTAGAACAATAGCAAGTATATAAAACAGTTTTAAAGATTATATTATGTTAGGTTTTTAAAATATTTATAATAAATCGAAAATAAACGCATATTTCCCTCTCACTCTGCAAAATCCTAACCTTAATAGCTCAGGAGAGTCAATTTTGCTGGTTAAAAGTTTATGTAAAAAGAGTACAGCAAAGTATACTCGCCGTAATGCTAGTTCATTTAAGTTAATCTAGTTAACAATTCAGATTGCAGTGTGCCAACAGCTGGATAAACACCATCAGACTTAGGTATAAGAAAAATATTTAGCATACTTCCTCTCAACTTTTTCTAAGTTAGAAATATGAGTTTCATAGTTTGGGCTCCAGACCACTGAAGCGTATTCTAGTTTAGACCTGATAAAGGTATTAAACAGCAAAGTAATTGTTGATCATCTTTAAAGTGTCTTGAGTTTCTCATAATGATTCGGATTCTTATTGGAATTAGCTATAATGTAATTAATATGAGGAATAAAAGTTAGTGTAGAATCAAAAGAACACCTAAGTCCTTAAATTCGGAACATTTGGTAATGTCTTCACTACCTATATTATACGAAAAAGTTATTGAATTAGTCTTCCTCGTGAAGGACGTGGCATTACATTTCGATATATTTAACGGTAACTTATTATTAATTTTTATTAGATGTTGCTGAAATTAATACAATCACTTATTGACCTAATCGAGGTAAATAGCTTGAGGTCAGCGGCATATAGGAAAGCATTATATGTCTCAATGTCCTGAGAAATATCATTAATAAATAATATGATGAGTAGGGGTCCAAGAACTATGCCTTGCGTTACTCCCTATGTTGCCAAGACGTGAACAGTATAAATTACATCAACCTGACCACCTTGATCAAGTGATGTAGGGAGATAATTGGTAATACTCACAAGATTACTGGTTGTTGATCTACCAGCTAAGAAACCATGCTAATGCTGATATTTGAGATTTCGTATGAAAAGATAAGATATCATATAAGATAACCTCAAAGAGTTTGCCAAACTTACAGAGGATAACTATTAAGTTTATAGTTCTCAATTGCATCCTTTTTTTGAATATAGGACAAATTTTTAACCCACACCAAATTCGAGGAACTGTTTCTGTTTGAAGAGCTAGATTAAAGGTGGTAGTCAGTCGTAAAGCGAAGTCTTTTAGTAGAAAAGATGGAATTCCATCAGGATCAGTAGTTAATTTGTTATTAAACTTCTTTAAGGCTATGAGAAATTCTTCCACTTTGAAATTTGGAGTATTAAAGTGTGGGATATCGAAAATATTATCCTGATCTGCTTTAACGTAATTAGATGACAATATAAAAGCAGACTGAAAGTAACTAGCAAACGCATTGACTATGCTTTGAGGATCATTAAGCTGGTTGTTGCCGTAGGATATTGATTGAGGAATTGTAGATGATTTACTCGTGTTATTAAGAAAAGACCAAAAACAAGTAGGATTAGATTTAATTTGCGATTCCGAATTTCTTAACACATTTTTAAGGCACTTTTTTTAGTAGAATCCGTTGATGATAAGAAGAAAATTATGCATGCCTCAGTTTTCGAGATATAGACATAAACTCTATTTTTTAAAATGGAGGATGCTGTAAATTATTTCATTATTCGATCACAACTTAAATTAGCTATCCAATGATATATCATATGCCATATTTATCTCTAAAGAAAGTGGTTAATTTTCAAAAAATTTAATACATTTGTAAGGAGGCCATGGATAACTATTAACAACAACAACACTTTTTATAATATAAAATAATTTTGCCAAAAATAGGAAAAATTAAACAACAATAAACGTTCGAATTGTCTTCGATTGACATTTATGCATATTTGTCGCATTTCTCGAGAAGGCCATGGTATAAAAAAGGAAAACGAAATAATCGTAAATGTCAAAAATTAATTTGTGAGTTAATTGTGAGGGAAAAATATGATATGGTAATAATAATAATAATAATAATAATAATAATAATAATAATAATAATAATTTATTAGTCAAAAAGAAATTACACCGTGGTGCTTTGATATGTCAGATAGAAAAATATAAACTAATATAAATAAAAATACTAACAAATAATACTAGGATACAGTCCTAGTATAGTCAGACTTAGATAGTACGAAACATATAGATATAAATATATGCATACATAATCACAAGTATATAACAAACATTGAATGTGACCAAAATATAGTCAGCACAATAACAAACAACATATTACATATAAACATAAATTTACAAATAATTAAAATTTGATGGATCATTGGCCAAAAGGTGCAGTTTTAATTTTGTTTTAAATTTTTTGATGGGCAATTCCTTAATACTATCTGGAAGTGAATTAAATAAATCAATTCCGAAGTTGATTCTCTTTGTATAAGCCAATCTCTGGCGTGGTGTCTGTATTTTATCCCGATTACGAGTGTTGTATTCGTGAGTTTCACAATTCTTGCTGTATTCGCTCAGATGTACTTTTATGTGAATTAAGTGACGGTAGATTATTTCTGAATTAATGAATGAATGAATAGTATTTATTTATCTAAAGATAATACATTACAGTAGACATAATATAGGCACTAAGTTAGTACATAAATTACAATTATATACAAATACTCATATTCTAACAACTCCTATTTTTAACAGACATACTTAACAATATATACCTATATGCTTACATTTACATATTTTCTTTCACGTACTTAATAAGTTTTGATTTGAATAAACCAATACTATTACTAGTCTTCAGGTCATTGGGTAAAGAGTTATACTCAATGATACCTTTATGAAACAAACTATTGTAAGTGAGAGTTTTAGTTGTTCTATTTACGTAACAGTTGTCTTTGTTTCTAGTATTGTAGTTATGGACTTCATTTACACTCACTATCCTTGAGGATAAATATTCAGGCACCTTCTTATTCAATGTTTTATAAACAAATAACATTGTTTGAATATACATATTCTTTTTTATATCCAGCCAGCCTAACACTTCCAACATTATATTAATGCTTGTATATCGATTTGCACCCAAAATTATACGCATTGCTTTATTTTGTAGAATCTGCAGTCTGTAACAATTTACTTGGGATACATATATAACTGATGAACAGTAAGTAAAATGGGGCAAAATAATGCTGTTGTATAATGTTACTTTTGTGTTTATGGAAATGTGTCCACTAATTCTATAAAAGTATCCTATTTTTTTACCAATTTTCTTAGAAATATAATCCACATGATTCTTAAATTTTAAATTCCTATCTATTAACAACCCCAGGTATTTAATTTCATCTTGAAAATCCAAGTCCTTATTTCCAATTTTGACTTTTATTTGTAAATCACAAAAATTTTTATATGCCCAATCGGATCCTATAAACATACACTTTTATTTTGTTTCGTTTATTTTTAGCCTGTTTACATTAAATTTATCAGTAAGCCTCTTTAAATCTTCATTAACCGTTGCAATCAAAGTTTCATAGTTTTTATGACTAAAATAGATTAGGGTGTCATCTGCAAAGAGATGTATTTTACAATTTATTAAAACTTTACCTAAATCATTAATATACAGAATAAATAACAGGGGACCAAGGACACTCCCTTGCGGGACTCCATTGTTGTTATAGCGGCTTTCAGAATATGGTTCCTCATATTTAGTTTTTTGGCATCTAAATGATAAGTAACTTTCCAACCACATTAAAGTTGTGCCAGAAAATCCATACCTTTTTAATTTTAGAATTAGAGTATGTCGATCAATTGTCTCAAAAGCTCTCTTTAGGTCTATGAAGACCGCACATATACCAAGTCCATGATTTATATCCTCTTTCCAATCAGATATTACAGACTGTAACGCTGTCTCGCAAGAGTGTTTGTCCCTGAATCCTGACTGATATGTACAAAGCAGATCGTTGCATTTTACATATTCTAATATTTAATTATTTGACTATTAGAACTTGTAGTATAAGTTCTAATAGTTTTTCACAGAATGGTAACATATTGATAGGGCGCATCTCTTGTGCTAAGTTTGTATTAGGTACTTTTGGAACTGGAATAATAATGGATGTTTTAAATCTATCAGGAACGATACCTTTTTCTAAACTAAGGTTAATTAAATTCCTTAAGGGATATCCTATGACATGAAAGAGTTCTTTAATTAATTTTAAATCTATCTCATCTATGCTACCGTTTTTACTTTGACTAAAGATAATTTCTTTCAACTCCTTTATTGATACTTGTTTAAATACAGTAAAAGTAGAGGAGCATAGCGGTATGGTGTTTGTTAATAAAGCTTCATCATTAATATTGTTATCAATGTTAGATACAATTGTTTCAATACTCTCAATATAATAATTATTTAACACTTTGGTAATGTCACTTGGTCTATGGTAGTATGCATCATCACAAACAATTCCGCCTATTTTTTGCTTTTTGCATCCCAATATGTCTTTTAAATTAGACCACATTAATTTTGAATTATTTTTGTTTTTGTCTATCGTATCATGATAAAAAATTTGTTTTGAATTATCTATAGTTCTCGTTACTAAATTCCGACATTTTTTATACGCTACCCAGTCCTCATTATTTCCAGTCCATTTATATTTTTTATATGCGTTATTTTTGTTTTTGATAGCCTCCCTACAGTCATCATTCATCCATTTATTATTTAACTTTATTCTGGTTTCTTTTGGGGGTGAAACTGTATCTAATGTTATTATTAAATTATCGAAAAAGATATCAGTTACTTCATTTATATTCGTACTACTATGTCTCCAGTCTTTTTCAACCAATAAATTTGATAATTTAGTATAATCTAATCTACCTCTTGTTAATTTGACCTGAAAACTATTAACGATATTATCTGTGTAAACATGTACAATGGAATGATCGGATATTATATAATTATGATCCACAGTTACATTTATATTTGCATGATTTCCAAACACTAAATCTATTGTAGTTTTACTAATATCCGTCACCCTAGTATATTCCGTCACGAACTGTTTAAAGCCAATATTTTCAAACATATTGCTTAAATTTCTTTTTATCGCATTGTTGTCTTTCCAGTTGATGTTAAAATCTCCTACTACTAGAATATTATAATTACAATTTTTTACCAAATTTACTTCAAACCAATTAAAAAAGTTATTAACAAAGTCATAAGCATTTCCACTAGGTGAACGATAAACAGCTATTACCCAATAAGTAATTTTATCTATAATAATATTCAATGACACTAACCAGAACTCCTTTTGTTGTCTGAAAGATTCAATGTTCCTAAACTTTAGCCCATCTTTGACATGTATTTGAACGCCCCCTGTAAAACAGCTTGTTGAGTCGCAACGAACTACTTTATATTCCTCTAGTGTTATTTCACTATCTAAAAAGTCCTCTGTTATACAAGTTTCAGTAATACACAACAAAGATGGTAGATATTTAATCGCATATTCAGATATTTCATCTTTGTGTTTGTAATAACTTTGCGCATTTATACAAGATAGTAGTAGTTTGTTATGGTTCTGTATTTGCTATTGTTCATACTCTGTTTTTCTCTTTACAGATTCCACTATTTTTAAATAACACTTACATTCTCGGTCAAAGGCAGCATGATTGATGTCTAGATTAAGATTATACCTTTCATTGGCTCTTATGCAGTTTATACATTTTTTAAAATTTGATCGACACTCACTACTTTCATGTTCACCAGAGCAAGGAACACAGCTATGTTTTTCTTTGCACTCACTTAAAAAATGGTTATATCCTCCACATTTAAAACACCTCCTAATTCTCATATGTTCATAGATCCTACAGTTTCTCCATCCTACATGCACCTCATTTTCCTCTTTTGAAATTAAGAATCTGAATGTTTTAGGGTCAGTTTCAATGATGATATTAAAACTTCCTCGTCGTACTTTGGTTGTATATACTAACTCAAACTTATTATTATCTTCTATGGGTATCTTATTTTGTCTGATTATTTTTGCCAATAAATGTTCTCTTTCTGCATTTAATTCTTCTTCTCCAACTCCAACAATTATTATATTAGGATTTTTTCTACTTGGTTCTTGAACTTCATAATCTTTTCCCATTTTTATGACAATATCATCTTTTATTGTATTGAGGGCTTGCTTATCTGCACATTTCACGATAACTCCACCGTCGCGCACTGGTTTTCCCATTTCCACGCCGACTTGTAAATCTGTTGGGTTAATACAGTTCTTTAGATCTATTTTCACTTTATTATTTTCCTGACCTGTTTTCGGTTTTACCAATAACACACGCTCTTCTTTTCTTGAAGTTACCTTTGGTGTTGGCAACTCTAGCCAAACGTTCATGTTCTGTTTTTCCACAATTTTTTCTTTTAATCCTCTTATTTCAGTAGTTAACTCTTCAATTTTCATATTTTGCTGAGAGATTATATGCAGGTATGTTTCCATTTGCTTCTTTATATCATTTACTATCGGCAGCATAGTGGAACATTCACACCAGTTAGTTGTTTCACTCCTTTTATTTCTTGTACTTACTCCGCCACTGGTGGAACCCGCGGTCATGCTGATATCTTTCATAGTTTGTTACACTACTAATAACACCACTTCTTCGATAATTGCTAGTTTCAAGTCTTCTGATGGTAAAGTCATTATATTAAATTTAATGAACCATGGTTTACAACTCTTAAGTTGATTCACATCCGCTAAAGTTCTTATGGCTCTTTTTTGCACAATGAAAACGTCTGAAATTTGATTGGATGTACCCCAGTTAATCAAACCATATACCATAGCACTGTGGAATAGTGCATGATATGCAATAAGTGCTGCGTCTAGGTTTGCCTTGTTTTTAATCTGTCTAATTGCATATATCTTCTTAAACAATTTTGCAGTTAAATTATTGATATGTGAATGCCAATTCAATTTACCATCCAAGGTGAGGCCTAGAAATTTCACGGTCTCCGAGGTGTTATTCTTCGTAGAGAAAAGTAGTGTGTTTGTTTTATTTGTATTTTAGCATAACTTGTTTGCATTGAACCAGTCAGAGGCTCTAAGTATAATATTATTTGTAATATCAGTAACATTACTGCCAATATCTTTTATCTGTCTCGCGAAAGTAGTATCGTCCGCAAAAAGGACAGTAAAAATTGACATGTCAGGTAAATCATTTATATATGTTAGAAATAGTAGCGGTCCCAATACACTACCTTGCGGAACACCGTGTTGTACTGGCAGCATGTTACTGAGTGTGTATTTACAATACACACACTGGTATCTATCTGATAAGTAAGATTTAATAAGATCAAGTGCTACACCTCTAAAACCATAAAATTCTAGCTTATTAAGTAAAATCTCTTTGGAAACACAATCAAATGCTTTACTCAAATCTAGAAAAAGCGCCAGCGTGGAGTTTCCGTTTTCAAAGCCCTCACTAATTAAACTGACTAGTTCCAGCACTGCCATTGACGTATTTTTACCCTTCCTGAATCCAAATTGCCTGTTAGTAAAAATATTGCAAGATTCCAAATAATTAATTATTCTTATAGCTATAATTTTTTCATAAATTTTAGCTAAAATAGGAAGTAGTGCTATTGGCCTATAATTGGATAAATCCTCAAGATCTCCTGATTTAAACAAGGGAATAATTTTTGCTATTTTTAACTTGTTTGGAAATTTACCTGTTTCAAGCATAAGGTTAACAATATGGGTCAGTGGGGCAGATAAAGATAATAAGTTGTCTTTGTACATATCAATTGAGTGATTGTACAAGTCAGCAGCTTGAGAATTTTTTAGAGACCTTAACACATTTTGTACTTCTAATTCCTCAGCGGGATAAAGAAAAATTGACAAGTCACTTGTTTTTCTATTATTATGTAAGTATTCCATGTATGTTGAATTTGATTTAGGTACTTGACTTATTAATTTGTCTGCTATTTGGGTAAAAAAGATATTGTATCCATCAGGAGATATTGATATTGCTTCCTTTTTATTATTGTTTTTACCGGTATTTTTGTTGATAATATTTCAAATAGTTTTCTGTCTGTTATCTGAATCTAATATTTCCTTATTTACTTGGTCTTTTCTTAATTTAATAATAAGTTGTTCATATTCATATTTTTTTTGTTTTATTTCTGCTCTTATTTTTTCACAATTGGGAAAAAGTTTTATTATATTACTAAGGCGATTAATGTCTTCTTTTTTTGGTATTACTTCTGGATTTGAAAAAACTGCATTTTTAGTGTAACTTGATTTGATTTTAACAGAAATTTGAGGGAAGGATAAATCATGATAATAATTGATTAAGTGTTTTATAGAATGCGGAGAAGATTTAAATTTAGCTTCCGGGCTTTATTTTAATAGGCAAGTTATAGACAGCAAAACTTTGTGCCAAAAGTGCCGTCTAAACAATATTTTTAGATATACAGATAAGAGACAGTCATACATAAAAATATTCAAAAGGCTTCAACAAAATTTAAAAGAGTTTGAATCATTTGTAAAACCTCGAGCAAAAATATACAATAAAGCAGGTAGAGAAGCTGTAGAAAATATTGTCTTAGAAACTGTAAGAGAAAATCCAATATATCGTCTCGGAAAATATAGGAATCCCATCACCATCTATACCCAAACGACTTTCAAAGGCATCTCGGTTTTTGCCCGTGGTTTTTGCGTCAGTGCAATGAAGCGCCAGGATTTGAAGGAACAATTATGTGGACAGACGAGGCCCATATAAGCAGTGTCGGAATTTTTAATCGGCATAATAACCACCATTTCGCTCATGAAAATCCGCACGTAACTGCTACAGTTAATCGTCAAGCATGATTTAGATTTGGGGTATGGTGTGGTTTTATTGGATACCAAATAATAGGTCCTCATTTTTGTCACGGTAATTTGAATACCGAAAATTTTATTAACATTCTCCGACAAGCAATAGAGCCCTTTGTAGACAATATGCCTGTAACACAATTTCAAAGATTAATTTAAAAAAACGATGGCGCCCCAGGTCATACGTCAAATGAATGGTGAAGGAAATTATTTAAATGTTCAATTTGGGGAAGATTGAATATATATCACTCAGAATTAGTTTATCAATGTTTAGTTAGCTAAGTTAACTAAATTGATAACTAAAAATTAATTTAGCTAACTGGACATTAATACACAACAAAGTAGTTTAGATATTCTTTAATTTTTAGGAAATAATGGGTCCTATTTTGTGGACAGCTAGATCTCCCGACATAACCTCTGCCAACTTTTGGCTTTGGGGTTATTTAAAAAATATTATATACAGGGTGTCCCAGAATTGAGTTCCCGGACGGGAACCTGTGAGTTCATATTGGGCCCATATAATCCAACTTACCTTAGTCCAAAAATGCATCCCTGAGGAAGTACATCCTCTAAAAGTGAGACAGAAAAAAATGTTTTTTTCCAATTATTTTAAAAACTACATTCATAACAAATGCTCCACATGACGTCCACATGTTTCAGTACACAAATCAATAGCTTTAAAATTTTTTGTAACATCAGAAATCAAGAGTTATCGTTTTTTCTCTGTAGGTCATAAGTGTTCGTGAAACAGAAGATTTGTCGCGTTCTCATGACAAAATTTAATCAATTAGCATCGTCAAAAAACAGCAAGTATAAGATTAATTTCGGTAATCTACCACCAAGTTGGGTTGTAATTTTGTGTTACAAGGTTAGCGGCAATGCATCAGGGTTTTCAAAGAGTATTATTTCGAGAATTATAAATAAACAACAACTGTACTCATTACATTTTCAAAAAGTCTAAGCTTTATTATAACGAGATTTTCCACCTCGATTGGAGTTTTCACAGTGGTTACTAAATAAACAAAACTAAGATCAAAATTTCTTTCCCCGAATATTATTCACCGATGAAGCAGCATTCACGAGGAACGGAATATTTAATCTACATAATGCTCACCATGATCATCTCTTGATGAAAATCTTCATGTCATAAACGAAACAACAACAGAAATTCTCAATAAATGGTATAGTTAACAATCAACTCATAGGTACAGTTAAATTACGGATAAGAGTACTTACACTTTTTGCAAAATGGTTTACTACCTCTGCTCAATTATGTACCTTATGTCATTGATGAAGAGAATTGATTTGTGTACCTACTGAAACAGGAGCACGTCATGTGAAGCATTTTTTATGAATGTAATTTTTTTAAGTCGCCAGATTTGAATTCTTGCGATTTTCGTATTTGGGGTTATTTAAAAACCACGGTATACTCTGTTTCAACTGACACTAGGGAGTAACTTTGGCAACATGTACAGAACGCGTGCGATGAATTTACAGGAATTTTGCATATTTTCAACGAATTCGCTCGTCATTGATGAAGAGAATTGATTTGTGTACCTACTGAAATAGGAGCACGTCATGTGGAGCATTTTTTATGAATGTAATTTTTTTAAGTAAACTGTGCTTTTTCATTATTACAAAATTTTATTCTACAATTGTAAATAAATGTTAAATACAAATAGAGGAAAAGACGATAATTTCTTGTGTTTTGACTGATTTACAAAAATTTTTAAAACTACCTTTTTTGTAGCCCTTTCAATGCTGTGTAAAATTATTCAAGTATTCCGTAATTTTACAGGGTGATTAGAAAATTACAGCCAGTCAAATATTAATTATTATGAGAAAAAATTTAGAAACAAAAGATATTTGGTTGTTATCAAGTTTACATAGAGTACTTATAGAGATACAGCTCCCATCAAAATTTGAAAATTTTATCTTCCATACAACGGAAGTTATTGGAAAAAAATTGGGCAAGGTGTCAAAAATGCATCGATGTCAATGGCAGACAATTCTAACATTTATTGTAATTTAGTTTTTCCTATTTTGGCAAAATTATTTTATATTATTTTATTTATTTTTTTATTTATTTTCGTTACAATATCCTACAGAATAAGGGCGATTACAATAGTTATACAGTTAAGCACGTTTTTACAATACAAAATATACACAAATTGTACGCAATTGTACAGGATAAGGGCGATTACAATAGTTATACATTACAATAGTTACACAGTTAAACACATTTTTGCAATACAAAATATACACAAATTGTACGCACTACCCAACAAGCAAAATTTAAATGTTATACTATTATTTTGTATCATTGCAATTTTGTAACTGTGATAAAACAGCGATAAAACAAACTGCTGTAGAAATATCAATTATAAACAAATTTGTTTATTGGGTAATTATGCCACATATTACGTATAAAAAAAAGAAAAGAAAAACCAACATGTACCCCGGCTACTCAAAAGTACAAGTGAGTGAGTAATCCTCTTACAAAGAGGTTTGAAGTCGTAAACCAGACGATTGTAATAAACAGGAAATATTATAAAAATATTTTGAATATTTTGGGAGCATTTATAATGGGACAGTTTATATAACACGTTATATACAAAAATATTATAAATAATAGATCAATATATAACGCACCACATATGACATATATAACATATTTTTTACAGTTTCTTAATACGACCAATGCTGGTTTGAAAAATATCTAATTGATTATCTACTTGATTATAATTATTAAACATTTGAAAAAAGGGAGCTTGAGTGAGTATATTAGTTCTTGGAATTGGTAGGGAAAAAGTTTGAGTTTGTCGTGATGAGATGCGAGGTACGTGATAATAAATGCTGTTTGTGAGGTCTTCAGATTTGATTACGTTGTGAATAATTTTATATAGAAATATGATAGAGTGAATATTTCTTCTTTTTGCGAGACTATCAACGTTAAATATTGCCAAGAGATCAGCTTGGGGATATCCTCGGTGTGGGTATATACCATATGTTTGAAAATGCAAGTTTTTTAAGAAACGACGTTGTACGTTTTCTAGGGCAGAAATATGCGTATTATAAATGGGGTTCCATATAATAGATGCGTATTCCAGCTTTGACCGTACTAAGGAGTAATATAATAACTCACATGTGTGCATGTTGTTGAAATCTTTCATGTTCCGCAAAACAAATCCTAACACTTTAAAAGATGATGCAACCGTCGAGTTTACGTGAGGAATGAATGTTAGCTTTGAATCGAAAATTACTCCAAGATCTTAATAACACCGGGTCTATTAAGAGATACATCGTCAATCTTATAATCATGTTTGAATATAATGTTCTTACGGGAGTAAGACATGACATTGCATTTACTGGCATTAAGAAACATATTATTTGCTTTACACCAGTTACTAATTTCGTTCAGATTATTTTGCAACATTGCACAGTCGGCAGCGGAGTTTATTTGGCAGAAGATCTTAACATCGTCAGCGTACAAGAGATATTTAATATTTAGCTTGCTTGAAATATCATTAATGAAAATAACGAAAAATAATGGACCAAGAATGGAACCCTGGGGTACCATATTGCCACCTATTTGACAGATAGGAGTCAATATTATTTAAGAGATCGGCAGAGATACCCATGGTTTCTAATTTACATTTTAAAAAGGCATGATCCAGCATGTCGAAGGCCTTGGAGAAATCGGTGTAGATTACGTCCACTTGGCCTCCGCTATCCAGGACCTCAGTGATGAATTGCGTTTTGACCACCAGATTTGAAACCGTTGATCTCCCAGTGATAAATCCGTGCTGTTCCGGTATGAGGATATTGTCAACATGACAGTAAATAGAATCATATAGTAAAATCTCAAATACTTTACTAAAATTACAAATAATGGCAATTTGTCTGTAGTTTGTTACGTCATTTCTACCGCCTTTTTTGAAAACAGGTACAACTTTTGATAATTTCCACATATCGGGAAATACAGATGTTTTAATAACTAAAATAAAAATAGCGCATAACGGAGCAGCAAAAACTGGGGCACAGTCGTGTACTAAAAAAGATGGTATGTTGTCGGGACCCATGGTCATATTTGATTTCAATTTTTTTGATGATTTAATTACGTCATCTTCTGAAAACTTTTTTAGCTGCAAAATACCATTAGATAGGGTGATGCCAGAATTCTTTGAGCAAGGAGGCGTGTTAGAAGTGGAGAATGATTTTGAGAAGAAATCTGCAAAAGCTGAAACGATCTGTTGAGGGTCTTCCAAGTTACTGTCGTTGTATTTCATGTTGAGCGGTATAGATGAGTTGCCTTTCTTAGAATTTAAAAAAGACCAAAAGTTATTTGGATTTAATTTTAAGTCATTTTCTAATTTGCTTGTGTAACGTTTATAAGCCTCCTCATTCTCAGTTTTAAATTCGGCTCTTAATTTTTTGAATGTATTATAGTCCGCTATATTGTTTGATTTTTTATACTTTTTTCGAGCTTTATCTTTGTTTTTTAATTCAATTATTAATTGTTTGTTGAACCACACAGGATATACGCGTGCGCATGCTTTCTTTCGAGGGACATGTCTGGATATTAAGTTATTTAGTATAGTGTAAAATTCAGTCGTAGCCATGTTCACATCAACATGATTTGAAATGAAACTCCAATCAACCTGTAGCAATTCATTGTAAAGGTTATGAAAATTTGCTTTTTTAAAGTTAAAGTCCATGTTATTTTGTAACGGAAAATTTTTATATTTATCTTTATATTCAATGCAGATTGTTAATGCCGGATGACAAGCATCTTCTGATAATAAGACATCCACAGTCTTTTCAACTGTGCAATGCTGACTGGTCAACACGAGATCTAAAATGCGATTTTGAGCGTTTAATACGGTATTATATTGATTGAGATTAAAGAAATTGCAAAAATTGTTTACCGCCAGAGCATTGCCATCTGTGGGGTTGTTCATTCCGGGTACGTTAAAATCACCGATTATAGCTATATTACTTCCATAAATAAAATAAAGTGAATTAAGTGCATCAAAGAGAATGTTATACTCTGCAAGGGTCGTTTGGGGTGGAATATATATTATAAATAGATATAACATGTTTTGGTTAATGGTCAGTTTAGTAGCTAGGATGTCTATGGATTTAATATTGGTGAAACTAATGCATTCCGAGAAAATGTCTCTCATAGTGACATTTATACTTTTTAAGCTCGCAAGAAGAACTCCGCCACCCCTGGTTGTATTTCTTGAGATGAAGTCACGATCTTTGCGAAACACATTGTATACATTTAGATCAAGCAGTTCGGCATCATATACGCTATCATTTAACCATGTTTCAGTAAATGCAATGATGTCATACTGCTGAGCCGCTGAGTTGCAATTAATAAGTAACTTTTGTTTTACCTAAAACACTACGACAATTTTGATAGTAACAGGTGAGAGAATGAGCGAACATGTGTTGAGAAGTATTGTTGTTGTTAATTGTTGTCCATGGCCTCCTCACAAATATATTAAATTTATCGAAAATTAACAACTTTTTCTAGAGATAAATATGACATATGATATATCGTTGGATAGCTAATTTAAGTTGTGATCGAATAATGAAAAAATATATACGGTGTTCTATTTAAAAAAATAAAAGTTATGTCTATATCTCGAAAACTGAGGCATGCGTAATTTTCTTCTTATCAGCAACGGATCCTACTCAAAAAAGTCCCTGAATGTGTTAGTCGATTTTCGATTCAACACTTGGTAACTGAGATATAGAGGTCATCCAAAAATGCCAATATTCCAAAAACGCTCTGTAGCTCGGTAGTCGAAAAAGATAGACGATCGCGGTTTGCGCCATTGTTTTTTTTTCGAAAATCGAGCTCAGGACACCCATATTGGTTTTTATCTGCCATAGTTTTAGAGAAAACCTCAAATTCCATCTAATTTGGTCCACCCTGTACGTTGAAATTCTGAAGTTTTACCTCATCGACTCTACGAGTAGAAAATGTTCGAAAACTTTTGAGATTATTGTTAAATTTTCGATTTCTAATCTCTTTATTAACTGGCGTATTATTATTGTTAGCAATGCTATCGCTTCACGAAAGAAATAAAATGGTCGAAGCAATTAAGGCTTCATTAATGAAACACCTTAGGTACCTATCTTATTGCATTTACTTTGTATAATGTTCTAAGACTGAACGAGGCACAACGACTGTTTTAAGACAAAACGAAGCCGAGATCCTGCGAAAACAGAACTCCCAATAAAAACGTCCGCCTCATTGCCCTCATTCCGTCATCATAGCATATGATCACAGGATTAATCGAAGTATTTACACGCCAAAGTGATTAAAGTTTTCTTTGGCCAGTGTCCTGGCCGTTGTTTTAGTCCCTTTAGCTGGATGACGGACATCATGGTAAACAAAGAGGAATTTCCCCTTTCTGGAAAGATAAACTGCCCCTATGAAGCTTTCACATCTTACATCTCTGCAAGGAAACCCTGGCGCCAATAATAAATTATGGGTATTTGAGACGGGGATCGATAGAAAAGGAAGACTATAAAAATCGCTATAAGTCATTGAAATTGTATTTTTTATTGTGCGACGACGTCAAACTAGATGAAATATGTATTTATGTTGAAGCGGACAAGAATTATAGACGTCTTTTGATGAATTTATAATTTTGAAGACATAATAAAAGGGCGAATTTAGTTCTAGCGAGGAAAAACTCTCTAAAAAACTTGTTTGATGTTTCCATCTACTTACTCGTGAATTTTTAGTTAAATCCAACGTTCCTATTTAAATGAAGGAATGTGATTTCCTTTCTTTAAAGCACTATTCGGGGAGTTTTTTTGGGCTCTCATAAAACTTCGTATTTATTTTGTTATTGCAGACCGCGAGTTTAAAGTAGAAGGTCTTGCTTATTCGTGTGCAGCTGAAGTACATTACAAGTGTTCCATTAAAGGAAAAATAACTAGCACAATACCTTGGCAATTTGTATTCCAAGCACATTTATACATTATCAACACCACCACAAATATACCGTACCTGTTGTGTAATAGTTTTTGATATAACATGAACTAGAGTTGCTTAGTATTACAGAAACTATGTTTTTACTTTGTTTAAAATATTTCTAGCTTTAAAAATTGCATAAGCATTGAATAAGGTATAATTCTGCAAGTGCAGGAACTGTAAATAATTTTCTCCTCTCAGAGTTTCGTCAAGGAAAATCCAAACGTTGTTAAAAGTTTCAGAAATAAAATTAATACTTTTACCACATACCAGATTTCTGAGATTTCCACAGATCTTCTCGTTACATACGGAGTGTTAAACGTAACAAAATTGTCTATCCTAATGAATGTATCTAAAAAATTCAATAAAAAGTTCTGAGTAATTTTTCTATAGCACTATTTACGAATGGGGCATATGCCAAAAAAATTACTACCACAAAAACTCTTAAAATGATATTGCTAAATCGGTAGTGGGAGCAGCTGGTGCCAAAAAAAATTGTAAACTTGATTTCTCGTACATACACTAATTACCAATTTTATGAACTCTTACTGCTTGCTTTACTTATGTACCCCCATTTGCTCCCCAACTCTTCATTGCCATAAGATGATTAAAATATAATCTAGTTCCAGATCTAGTTATGATAGTGTATTTCAAGTCATTATCACAAATAGTGTCAGAGTAATCGTGCGCACAGTAAAAAGTTACAGACAGACAGATGGACAGAGAGACTGAAATTTGTTTTTACTCAGACATAAAATGTTGACGTTTCATGACATTTTTTCAAATTTTCAAATTTTTTTACCGTTATTATACTTCCATCGGATGTGGAAGAAAGATTGAGAAGACAGTTTCTTAAGATTTTAATGATTAATAACTTTCTGCTTGCCTCACTTATTGGGGATAATTTACAATGAAAAATTTTTTCGTTGCGTGGGACTCGAAACCACTTCACTAGGTATGCTCAGAGCTCAAGCTTGACGCCGACCCCAGTAAAAAATATATATGATGGACATTCTTAAAAAAATAATTCAGAAAAAATGTGACGGAGAACATTAATATTTGGCATGCAGTTAATACAATTGCCAATGAAGAATCCTGCAATACGTTTAGTGAAAAATGTACATGGTAGTCATCCAAAAAAATATTTCAGAAATTATGTTGGCGAAAAAAAAAAAACTATAACGTATTACTTACTACTGGGTTAGCCCGCTGGTAGTGCGTAAAGTTCGCGGTAATAAAAAAGTTAATATTTGACTTTCCCGGATCGTTTACTACTGGGTTAGTCCACTGGTATTAAACGATCTTCTAGTAGGCCTGTCGATGCATTCAGACACAAATATTATGAATAACCCACTACCTAACTTAACAATATTTGCAATATCTACTAATAGTCCCTAAATTCTGAAAAATATTAATTCAAATTCAGAGTCTTGGTACTTCAACCAACGGACCTCGTCATAAACCTAACTCACAAATGTGAGCGGTGTGAGTTGGGTCGCGTTGAAGGGTTGGGGAGTAAATTGGGGTAAATAGGTAAATCAAGCAGGTAAGAGTCCATAAAATTGGTATTTAGTATATATAAGAGAAGCTAATGTCCCAAAAAAAATTTTGGCAGTAGCCACCCGCATTACTACCCCCACCCCATTATAAAAGGGGGGTGAAAAAAAAATTATTTCATCGTAGATGATCATTCGAAAGCTTATTTTAAAGAGGAAGATTAAATAATGTATTTACTAGAAATAAGTTGAAAAATTTTTTGAATCCTAGACATAACCTCAAAAGTTGCCAAAAAAGTCATTTTTTAAGTACTTAACCTAAAATATTTCAAAATCCTGACATGATGGGCCAATTCTGAGGCCAGATTCGGATTCAGCGCGAAAAACTACTTCGGAAATTGGATAATGTTAAGTTTAAAATTTTTAGGTTTATGACTGTTATTTGATAGGTACATACAATGTTTCACTTATAGGTTATATTAGGTTTACCTACGATCACTACTGTAAATAGTAAAAAACACACTACCTGCCATTCATATAAGTTGAATTTTACGTATTGTAAACAAAACGCACTGTAAACAAATCGCACGGTAATCAAAACGCACGGGACACCCAATTATAGGTGGCTTATATCGCTGACGCGGGGTTTAAAAAAAACAAATGGGTCTACGCAATTTTCAAACGCTGTCAAAACTGACATAATATTTGTTGAATGACATTGTTGATTAGTAAACTAAATCTAGATTTTACTAAATAAATAAATAAATATGATCGTAGGTAAAGTATAGT
The DNA here is from genome assembly GCA_936432065.2 of Rutpela maculata. NCBI lineage: Eukaryota > Metazoa > Arthropoda > Insecta > Coleoptera > Cerambycidae > Rutpela > Rutpela maculata. The sequence continues at coordinate 23,507,544 of OW386293.2, forward strand.
ACATAATTCGAGTTGTAAAGCAATTACGCACTCACGGAAATACGCACTCGCCGCTAGGCGGCATCGTGCGTAACTTTTCCATTCGTGCGTAATATGCTTCTTACAATTCTCATTACGTAATATACTATTAAAGCTGTTAATTAGGTTAGTCTGAATGCATAGGAATAAAATCATGTGGATAAAAAACTATCCTTGTTTTTACCTGTCAGTAAAATAATATTTCCTTACAATTGTAAACGCAACTACTGATGAGTATTTGGAATATCGTAATTTTTAGATCAACCCCCGTTTTCATTCCTTTGAAGGATCGATAGGATGCAAGTAAGATTAAAAATGAGATCAGCATCAAAAAACCCTGAAGAACAACTTTTGATCACTTAAACGTTATCTCACTTGAATCTCGAATTTTCACCACCTTATTAAACCTTCAACCCCTATTTTATCTCCTAAAAAGGGTTATGGTTCATACGTTAAAAACGATTCAAGAAACTTATAAGCAATTAACTTATGATCTCATTGGCGGATCGAGGGGGGGGGCACGGGGGTACGTCTCTGGATCTGCTGAAGGTAGGTATTCGCTTGGTGGCCCCAGGCCTGATGAGTGACCTGATAAGCGTGAGCTTATTCTTCAGATTGAGTCTGCTCTGTCTGCCCACCATGGAAAAGATTAGAGCTCTCGTCCTCCTGGCCTTCCTGAGGATGGCTTCTGTGTTCTGTCTCCATGTTAGGCCTTTGTCCATGATCACGCCAAGGTAGTTGGCGGTATCGTGCCATTAGATGTTCTCGCCGTACATGGAGACGTGACCTGTGGGGGTTCTTTTCTTACCTTTCTGAAAAGTATCACCCTGCTCTTCTCGGCGTTGACGGCTACCTTCCATATATTGCACCAGTCCTCTAGGAGGGAAGTTGCCTCTTGGAGGTTTCTGGTGGCGATCCTTACTTTCCCTGATTGCCAGGATCCGGCAATCAGGGCTGTGTCATCGGCGTAGAGGGCCATGGAGATCCGCTTGGCCCGTGGTAGAGCGAAGGTGAAGATGGAGAACAAGTGCGGGGAGAGCACTGAGCCCTGGGGGACTCCCGTCTCCATTGTCCTGAAGATGGACACTTTGTCCATTATCTTCACCATCATTTTTCGTCGGTGCAGGTAAGATCTTACTAGCTTGACGAGTGCAATACTCATCATATTGGCTAGAAAACCATCGTAGAAGGCTTTCACGATGTCGAGGGACAACGCTGCCGTGACTTGCCTTTGGTTGAACCCCTTCGTGACTTCCTCTGTGAGACGAAGCACTTGGAGTTTCGTAGAGTGTCCTGTTCTGGCTCGATAGACACTAATTACATTTTTAATACGAAACCTGCTATCCGATTATAGTCGGAGATGTGTACGATGGTGCGCTCGGTATGTTTAACGTTAAAATTGCCTGTCTTTACCATTCAGTGAGTAGAGTGTACATTCTCTAGCCTAGTGCGGGCACGTAATGAAGCCGGTCAGATTTAACTATTTCAAACATAGATGGCGAACGTAGCTTCGTTTCAAGACACAGACAGACGAACAATTATAGACAGACAGATAGATAGACGTTGGCTGTACGGCTAGTGGCCAGATGCCAAAAAAAAAATAGACAAACATTTTGAAAGTTGTTCGGTATTCGTTCACTATCACAATGATATGATTTTTTTTCTTTACGAGCGGCATTCACGGTTTTAGAAATGTGCCGATCAAATTAAATATACTCCTCATTTTTCTATTTGCGTAAGGTATAAAAATAAATATCAGATAAATATTATGTCCTACAACATTTTCCTTGTATATTTTACCATTCAATTTGATAGCTATTTTTAAGTTTTTTACACTCATCAATCAACCTTCTAAAAAAGTCTACCTAGGTCGATTTTTATCGTACAGACAAGAAAACAAATTAAGAGTAACTTTCTAAGCTTTAAAAAGATCTCGCGATATTTTTCGTTAAAACTAATATTTGTTTAGATATTTTTGAAAACCTGCTTTTTTAAGTTTAACTGTTCAATAAACAAATTAAACAAATGGTTAAGGCGCTAATCTTCTCGAATAATTATTTCTTTTTATTTGAGAACATCCTGTCAACTGTCAACTAAAAATCTAATTGCTGTCCATAAAATTTACCGAGCGCATTTTGAAACCCTCAATGATAAACTCATTTCACTTCATAGTAAGAGTGTAAAACTGACAGTGATGATATTTATTGGCCTAAAACAAATGTTAGTACACAAAAATGTTGATTGATTAGTTCTGGCTTCGCACAAATACAAAATGTTTTGAAACAAATTCTATTTTTAGGAACAAGGAAACACATTTAGGGTTGAACATGATATATGAATATAATTTTTTATTGGGACCTTTCATAGGATTGGGGGCGTCGAGATCTGATTTCATTTTTATCATTTGAAAATGTTTATAATGATTGAACATGATGCATACCTCAAATTTTATAATATTTATTTTAGAAATTAGAAATAAGGGTAATATACAATTTTAATGGATTTACTATATCACGCATAGATTAGTTAATAAAAAGTAGATGCCTAAAGGCCTAAAAAGTCAAACAGGTGTATAAAGTTAATAATTTTAGATAAATTTTCAGTATACTTAAAAAAAAAGTTTGTTAAACATTTTGAGATCCATAAATAATTACCACCATCTTGATTTATTTTCATTTATATTCTGAACAAAATAGTGTCATTAGAACAACATTGTTATAAGTTATATTAATTATTTCTCCAATATTTCACTGGCAAAATAGTCAACATTACAAAAATTTTAATAAGAATCATCTAATGGTGAGATTTGATGTAGTAAGCCTTTTTTTACAAATTTTTCGTTAGATAAAACATTAATAATTCCCACTTTTGATTTTTTCGCTTATATCTCTAAAATGATGGGTCGTAGGGAAAAATTAGCTTGTGAAATTTTCTACAACTTTCATTTTATATACTTTTTTCGAATTCGCAACTGTTTTCGAGCTACACGCTCCGGAAAAGTGAAAATTTTGAAAAACAGATTTTTACCTCTTCAACTTTAATGAAAAATGAGGTGGGTTTCTCAAAATTGTACTTAAGTCAGAAATCATCAAGGAAGCGGCAGTGATCTTTTACAAAACCCCTCCTCCACTCAAGGCGAGGTTGAAGAGTCTGGGAAGATTTGCTTCCTCAAATGTTATGGGGCACCAGCATGACAGACCTCCCTCAACCAGTACCGCTTCCAGCTGTTCACGAGGTCAGTGGCAATATTAAGCCTGACATCAGCTCCCTCTCACCAATTGAGAGCGCAGCTAAACAACATTCCCGGCGCACCTACCACCCAGTGCAGCAGTGGCTCGGGAATGAGCTGCCACCTCAAGAGTGGGGATGGAAACATGTAGGAGACACCCTGGTGCCAATTACAAGCATCGGAGGTCCTACTTTTTTTTATCATCTTTAAAATACAATTTTCTGTTTTTCAGGTAAAAATTTGTTTTTCGAAAATTTTCACTTTTCCGGAGCGTGTAGCTCGAAAACCGTTGCGAATTCGAAAAAAATATATAAAATGAAAGTTGTAGAGAATTTCATGAGCTTTCATTTGCTATAAGAGCACCGTTTTCGAGATATAAGCGAAAAAACCAAAAGTGGGACTTTCTTTGTGCCCCCCCTACGACTCGCCTCCTAGACGTCAAGACTTTCAGTATGTTCACTCCCTAAGCACCCTGAACAACTTTCTAAAGGAATCGCTTAGGTCCCTGCTCACGCACTCTACATCTCCTTTATTTATTGAACTATTATAGAATTAAATTGAGCATAGAAACTATAATTACTTACTTTTTGCAATAAAATGACATGCTTTATATCCAATATTAAGTAATATTGTTATGGAACATTTTGAGGAAAATAATATTAATAACTTAATTTATAAACTTGTACCGTGGTGGAGATTTGTAGATGATATTTTTGCGATACGACCTTACAACAAAGAACATTTAGGTAATTTTGTAAAATCAGATTAACGAACAGGAACCTTCAATTAATTTTACAACGGAAGTAGAGAATAATAATGAATTACTTTCCTTAGATGTTTTAATTAAAAAGTTAGATAATAAATATGAAACCAGTGTTTATCGAAAACAAACACACACAAATAGATGGCAGCTGACAAACATTAAAAATAGTGTAACCACTCGATATTTACATATATACATTTCAATTACGAAGAATCAGAAATAGATTCTCCGTATTCGAACGGGCGCTGCATTAGTCGGTGAATATTGTTCAAAATCCCAAAAATACTATTTATAGAGTTCCGTGTGAGTGCGGTATACATTATTGTAGTATTGTATATATTGTAGGTGAGTCATCTAGATCTTTCAACGAAAGGCTTGGTGAACATAGAGATTATGCTAGAAAAGAAGAGATTCCAGAAGTCAAAAATTCGTAAACACGCGTGAGATAACAATCATAGGATCCAGTGAAAAAGGAAAGCTACTCAACTAAAAGAAAACTTAAGAAATCCGCTGTTATTCTGTTAAATGAGGATAAATGTGTTTCTAATTACTCTATAGATTTCTGTACCAGCTGGTTGCCGATCCTCAGAGACGAAGTAAGTAAAAATAAAATAAATATAATTTAACGTCTCACGTGACTACGGAAATACAAAAACAACAAACTGTCATGTTTGACGTGCTTACAAGTGAAAGTTTTGATAACGGAAAAAGAAATATTTTACGAAACGTTAACAACCTTCGATTTAATTTTTTCATTGTCATTTAACATTTTTGTTTCACTTTATATATTTTTAGGTGTGAGATATTTTGTACTAGAAGTACTAAAAAGAAGCCTCTGTCTGATCCTATACTGATGATGTTCAGCTTTATCTTGCTTCCGATATTTTCGATTCCGAGGAGGCCCAACATAAAATAAACTACGATTTTAATGAAATAAAGAATTTGGCTTTGTAAAACTTGTTACCATTAAATCCAAATAAAACTAAAAATACTGTCATTGGTTCGTAAAATAAATTGAAACATCTGGCTAATTTTCAACTTTCAGTCGACAATATTATTTGACTACTGGAAATGGTTAAAAATTTCGGTAAAAGTTAAACAGACTTTATTTATCTTTATATATCTGAAATTTGTAGACTATACTTCTGTTCCTTTAACTAAATTTCATAATCTTAATAAAGATACATTCGTATTACGTAAGTTTTTAGTATTTTCACACGTCAAGTATTATGATCATGTTTATGGGCCCTGCTTAAGTCTATTGGAAGAAAATGACTGAAAATATCGAAAATATCTGTACCAGATTTATTATGAATAGCTCTAAAGCTGACAAAACCAAATAAGAAGCTTTGCTAAACAATGTAATGGTATTTGAAAAACATATTTGACAAAAATCTCTTCAAGGCACTATACATAACCTAAATTTGAAGTATGAATATGATTACTTGCATACGATTTCCCTCTTGCAAAATATCAAGGAAAAACGCCATATTGTGATACAAGCATGAAACTCGGCATAGTTGTAAAAAATAATTTATAAGGTATTTGACCCGATAAGCCACCCTCTGTGACCCGCATGACGCTCGCTACCGCCATTTTTTCAAAATGGCGAACAAAAATTTCTCAAATTTCCGTCTTTCTCAATCTAGGCAATATTATACTTCATCCTATATAATTCGAGGATGAGAAATTAAAAAAATATATATCACGTTGATATGACCTCAACTAACCTTGAAAATTTCTATTAAACCAAAAAAATAGACTTTTTCAGGGTTTTCCCTTAAAAATTGGATACAATTTAATATTTAGTTTTTAAAATTTGATTAACAGTTTTCTGGTTTTCTGTTTTTTTTTGTTTGGTTTGCTATGCACACGCCACTGTTTTTTAAAGACAAGGTCAAATAAATGTTCTGTTTTTATCCCGGCGCGCCGGCGCGGCGTGTTCGTACGCAATTAGGACTGCATGCTGTTACATCAGAGAAGATTTAGAAGAGAAGTTGCTTTATTGTGAGAGTTGTGAGGTTTTAATTAATGTTATTTAGTTTAGTATAGCTCAGGTAAGTTCTATATAGCAATAATTAAGAAAAAACTTATTCATGTTTTTGATGGTGCAGGTGATGGGTCATGTTTTTGATGGTGCAGGTTTAGTTCACTTTTTGAAACCACGAATAGAATTTAAAACCTTTTCTGAATATTACGTTCAACAATTTCAACCATATATCAAAAAAATTGCCACCACTGCGAAAGCTACAAGATTGGATGTGGCATGGGACTTATACTATGAAAATAGCCTCAAAAATGGTACAAGAGAAAATAGAGGAACTGGCTTGAGACAGTACAATTTGCCAAAAAAGAGTAAGTAAATTGACACTTTAGGTTGTCAGTATCTATGTGTAAACAAAATAAATAAGGTTGTAACTTCTCACCAACTGGGAAAAGTTTCTAAAAGAGTCCTCTAATAAACAAGAACTCTTTAGCTATTTGGCGGAAACTCTCTTAAATATGTTAGACATGAATTGTGTAACAAATGTTCAAGAAAATCTGATGTCATCTGGTGGTAAGTTGTTGGTAGGTTTGCGATCATACAACTTAAGCTTCGGTGACCCTTTTTTTTTTTAGAAAACATCAGAACAAACCTGAGTAACATCCCTTGTGGAAATATAGAGAAGGACGGTAGAATTTTTCTCCATGTGAAAGATATGGTCCAGAATGGAGCAACAACCATACTAGTTAGATTCTCCGATACAGATGTTTTAATCATCGGAATCTCTTTTTGCCACGAATTTAAAGACTTAGGTCTCCATGAATTATAGTTTTTATACGGTGTTGGAAAAAATCAAAGATACATTCCAGCTCACATTATTGCGAATAATTTGGGGCCTCAGAAGTCACAAGCCCTTCGTGGATTCCACGCGTTCACAGGGTGTGACACTATATCCTTTTTTGCCCTAAAGTCAAAGGTTAAATGTTGGAAAATATGGGAAGAGTACCCGGAATCAACTTCGGCTTTCCAATATTTATCATCAAAAGATAGTGTAAAAGAAATACCGGATGATATATTTGCACAAATGGAAGTATCCACGGTGAAGTTATACGACCCCAAGAGCGAATTATTAAAGGTCAACGAATTAATAAAAGTGCAATTTTGTAGTGGTGATAGACAAATCTCAATGTGTGCACCAACAAAAGAAAGTCTTATTGAGCAGTGTCGAAGAGCTGCTTACCAAGCCGGCCAAATATGGGGTCGGTCCTTAATCCATGATGAACCACCTCCGTCACCTGAAGGATGGGGCTGCACATTAAAAGCATATCGCTGGGAGTCCAAATGGAACCAACAACCACAAATTTGGTCTGCTCTAAGGGGGCTTGAAAAGTGTGGGTGTAGAGGGCAGTGCGACAGCATGAGGTGCTCCTGTCGTAAAGCGGGTCTTCCTTGTACTCCTGCATGTACCATTTGTCAAGGGGCATGTGGAAATAAACAAGTCACCTAAATTAAAAAAATTATCATTTTAGCTGTTTTTTTTTTCATTAATTTTGGCTTGAATAGAGATTTTCAAGGTCAGTAACGGTCATATCAACTAGAAATAGTAGTTTGTGCGACAAGAGTGGATATGATATCCATATCGCACGATAAAGAAGTTTGAGCACGACGCCGTAGGCGGAGTGCTTCAAATCTTTTGAGTGCGATATGGATAATTCACTCGAGTTGTACAGTATACTATTTTCTATTCCTTTGTAGTAGAATCATATGGAAAACAATATAATCTCACTTAAGTAGTTGATTTTCGCAAACTTTTAGGAATTCTAACCATTATTTAAAAAAATCAATGTGCACATGATCGTCGTAGACATCTTTAATTTTACGAAATAGGATTTTTATCATCTTTTTAAGTATATTACTCTCTTTTAGTTATAAAAACTAAAACGCTAGCTATTTACAATTTTTTTAATGCAAAGTCTGCAAACATGCCTATTTTTTAAGCCATATCGCAATTTTCGAGGTCATTGAAGGTCATATCGACCTATTTTTTTTTTTATTCTCCATCCTCGAATTATATAGGATATAGTAAAATATTGCCCATATTGAAAAAAATCTTAAATTTAAGAATTATTTATCCGCCATTTTGAAAAAATTGCGGTATCAGGTGTCCTACGGGTCCAGGAGGGTGGCTGATCAGGTCAAATCTCTTAAAATGTCGTCTTTTATAACTGTGCCAAATTTCATGCTTGTATCACAATTTGGCGTTTTCTTTCTCGAGGGAAATGGACTAACACCCAAAATATGAAATCTACCGCGCATCCTTTACTTATCTATCTAGCTATGTTTATAAGTATCTCCAATAGCAGCGGATAACAAGTCAACAGGTGCTCTAAACAATCAACTCAAGACTCTGAAATCGAGTAATGATTTAAATATTATTCTAAATTCATTTTAAATGCATGTAAAAATGATATGCTAAGAATTAAATGTTAAATGTAAAGAATAAAAAGAACGGTCCCAGAATTGAATCTTTTGGAACTCCTGATCATTGCAAACATTTTTCAAATTTGAAACCACGATATTGAACAAACTGCAATCTATCATTAAGATAAGAGCTAAAGAGGTTCTGCAAGCTCGCAGACATACCAAATGTATCACATTTTGATAGCAACATTTCATGGTAAGGCAAGCCATGTGGTAAAAAATCCCAAAAAGAACACTAAGTAAGTCACATAATTAACATTTACATAAGATTGGGAACAAATTCATCTATTCTGAATCAATAAATTATGTGTCCTTGTAAGTGAACTAAGACATATGGGCTTTCAGCTACCAATGAATCTTAACTACGTTCTTTCAAGCAAAAATGTGAATGTATTCCGATTAATTTATAATTTTTTATCTCAATGTGGTACAGTTGTTTAACATTAGTTGTCGTTTGTCAAATAGTTATCTTGACTTGTGATATTTATTCCTAATATGCCTTTGTTTATATAACCTTTGTGGTTTAACCTACCATCCGCGGTCCAGTCTATGTGTAACGTTAAGTCGCCCTGATGGACCCCTGGGCGTGAAATGTGTCTATCCTTTTTACTTCCTTATCTTTTCCCTATCTGTGTAGCTGGCTGATGGAACCCATCCAAGGCCAAAAATTGGAGAAAAAAAAAAAAATAAAAAAATAAATTATGTGATGCTACAATAATTAATTTGGAGAAAAAACATCATATTTTATTTCTACAATACAAAACCTCCTATTGCGGTTGATTAGGAGAACCATGCACAGAAATGAATGAATTGGAAGTAATTTTTAGGGAACTATGTGAAGCATTGGCAAAACCGTAAATTTATACACTACTTTGAAACATTCACTACTAGAGCCTGCCAGTCACAGAAAGTTTTCCCTTAACTCATTTTCTCGCTAATTGGCATATTTCAAATAACTTTATGTGCATTTTATCGCCCTATGTATAATAGTTGGGTAATTATAGTTAAAAATATCTTTTTACATTAATTAACAACAGTAATACAAGTATAGAAATCATCCTTAAAAGTCAAGACCCAACTGAAATAATTTTGTGAAACATTTTCATTACTAGTAGTGTACGAAGGCATAAATCAAACTTTAACACCAAACTAGATAATATCTTGCAGCCACTTCTCTTGCCAGCAGCGCTTCGCTTCGTAAGTTCTGTGATTTTATAAGTCTGCAACCTCTACTCTATATCTCGCTTTTAAATAGTATCTTTTGTAATAGAGAAAATATATCGTGAAATTCATTATTTGATTCAATGCTTCGCTCTTTAACGTACTTATATTTCAAAACTACTATTTCATTTAGGGAAACTTGGTATTTTATTTTATCTGTATTTATTTTATTTAACAATACTCAGCTCAACAAAGCATTACAATTACAGGGCAGGAGATTGTAGATTATTTAAGGGGTCGCTTGGCCCTGAGTAGGCCTTTCTTCACCTCTAGTGGAGTCAAATTATGATTTTAATGTGAATTGCCTGGTCAGGGCAGTTTTTCGGTTTTATCGTGTTCAAGGGGTCAACTTAGGTTCACAGCTCAGTTTCTGCAAGGTCGGCGTATTGTTTATTTAAACAATTTAATTTTTTAGACCGTGTTTTCCATCGGTTTATTTTGAATATCTCGAAATCTATGAAAAATAATAAAAAGAGGTAAAACGTTCGCTTTGAGCTGTACAATAAAAGTACATAAACTATAATTAATTCCAATTGTTAATATTATTTAAAAAAAATTAACATTGCAAAATTATGCGTTTTTAAACAAATCACTGTTCTTTCAAAAATATTGGATATTATTCAATGAAATTTTGAAGAAATATAACTTTTATAAAGTACAATCACCACTTAAAATTTCAAATCAAAATGGCTCAAATATACAATTGTTGCTAAAACTTTGCTAAAAAAGAGGTGGTCGCTTTACCCACTTGGGACTAAAGTCGGGTTTGTAAAAACATAATATAACATTTAGATATATTTGGTGATTTTTAGATCTCTAACAAAATCGTTAAAGACCCCACTTTCGGGCCAGCATACAGTATCTTTTAACAATTGTAGCTTTGGATTATTTTCAAGTAGCAGAGACAAAATAATAGACATTGGAGAATTACCATTCCAAATTTCAATAGGAAATATCCATTTGTTTCTTTATAAGTGACCTGAACGTAAAAACTAACGTATCTCACGTCCAAATGCGAGTAAAGCATTAATTTTTATTTATTTATTTATTTAATTATTTAACTTACACCATTCAACAGCATAACACCAATTACTGAATTGGTACAATACAGAGTTGTGATATTTATAACAATAGGTACTAACTAACAATGATAATAATCAGTAACAAAAGAAATACTAAAAAAGAGAATACTAAAAGTGCTAAGGACTAAAAACTAAATGCCGCTAAATTATTAGAAGTTCAGATATAATAAATGTCGGTACCTACACACTATAATTTTAGGTTTTTTATCAAGGCTATATTGCAGTTGAACAAATCAAACTTGGGTTTGGACAGAGTTATAATTGTTGCAAATTTGATGAAGCGGTGAGAATTTCATTACATTAATACGGGGTATATGGAGATTAAGAGTAGGGGATTGCCGTAGGATTACATGGGGAATTGAGAAATTCAACTGGCTGAGAATCTCCTCACTGTCAATGTTATTCGCTATTACATTGCGTAAGAAAACTAGTTGGGCTATAATACGGCGATTTTCAAGAGCGTCGAACGAGTGTCTAGGCAGTAATTCATTATGTGGAAATCCGATTCGTGGATATAAATTATCATCTTTAAAGCTGAGATATTTTAGGAAACGTCTCTGAACTCTTTCTATATTTTGCACATGAATATTGTAGTGAGGACACCATATGATGGAGGCATATTCAACGCGAGGTCTAACAAGAGCGCAGTATAATAACTTGATGGTATTTATATCGTTAAATTCGCGTATATTCCGTATCACAAAGCCAAGAGATCTGAAGGAGTTTGTTACTATATCATTTATATGGTCATTAAAGGATAGTTTAGGATCGAAAATTACGCCAAGGTCACGGATAGTGTTAGGTCTATGCAGGGAAACTTCATCAATAGAATAGTCATATTTTATGACATTGTGTTTCAGAGAATAGTATATTACGTAATGAGTGTTGTAAGAAGCATATTACGCACGATGCCGCGTAGCGGCGAGTGCGTATTTCCATGAGTGCGTAATTGCATTACAACTCGAATTATGTACTATACTTTACCTACGATCATTTATTTATTTAGTAAAATCTGGATTTAGTTTACTAGTCAACAATATTATTCAACAAATATTATGTCAGTTTTGACAGCGTATGAAAATTACGTAGGCGCATTTGTTTTTTTAAACCCCGCGTTAGCGATATAAGCCACCTATAATTGCGTATCCAGTGCGTTTTGTTTACCGTGCGACTTGTTTACAGTGCGTTTTGTTTACAATATGTAAAATTCAACTTACATAGATGGCAGGTAGTGTGTTTTTTACTATTTACAGTAGTGATCGTAGGTAAAAGGACATTACGTTATATTTGGAAGGATTTAGAGGCAGACTGTTTGATGTACACCAGTTATTTATTTTGTTTAATGCTATTTGTAGCTTAATACAGTCATCAGAGCCCTTAATAGCAGTGTATATTTTCATATCATCCGCGTACAATAAACAATTTGCTTCCACCTCATTTATAATATCATTAATGTATATATTAAATAATAATGGTCCCAGTATAGACCCTTGAGGAACCCCAGAGGTGACAGATATCTCAGAAGATTGTTGACCGCAACATTGTACAAACTCTTTTCTGTTTTCAAGGTATGATTTGAAAAAATATAGCAGATTTTTTGACAGGCCAAAATGATCTAATTTGTTAAGCCGATTACCATTATTAAGTCTATCGAATGCCTTCGAGAAGTCAGTGTATATAACGTCCACCTGCAGACCGGTGTCAAATGTATTAGCTATGAATTGCGTTATACAGAATAAGTTCGTAGTTGTGGATCTTCCCTTCATGAAACCGTGTTGTTTAGTTGTGATTTTGTTTTTTAAATGAAAAAAGAGGAAATCATGGAGAAGCATTGCAAGACATTTAGAAAAGTTGTTGATAATAGCAATAGGTCTATGATTTTCAATTTGGTTTTTGCTTCCTTTCTTATATACGGGTATTACTTTAGAGAACTTTCAAGATGAGGGATATGAAGAAGAATTAATGGAGATATTAAATATTATGGTAAGTGGTATTGCAAGAAGACACGCACAGTCTCGTAGGAAGAAAGCAGGTATTTTGTCCGGGCCAACAGTACCTTTGGGTTTAAATTTTTTAAGGCAGTTAAGTATTTCAGTTTCAGTAAATTGCTTTAGGTGTATGCTATCTTTTAGAGTATTTTGAGAAGTAACTTCAAAATGAGTGCTATCTATATAGGAACTCTGAAAAAAGTCTGCAAAGGCATCTGCAATGTTTTTTGGGTCGTTTATCATACTATCATTATATATCATATTGTTTGGCATGCCACTATTATTTTTTTTATTGTTAAGAAAATGCCATAGTTCTTTAGGATTATTTTTTATATTACGTTCGATACGACTGCAATATTCTTTATAAGAGTTTTCAATATCAGCTTTAATTCTTTGCCTCAAAAATTGGAATTCTTGTAATGCGACAGGGTCTTTATATCTTTTATAGTCTCTCCAGGCTTTATATTTAAGACAGATACATTTTATAATGATAGGACTAAACCAAGGTGGATACATTCGTCTATGAGGTTTGGTTTTAGGTACAAAGGTATCAAGCGAGTCATATAGTTTTGTATAAAATGCGTCGCAAGAACTGTCAACATCGGTATACGTATTTAAGAAGCTCCAGTCTATATGAGTTAAACTTTCATACAACCCCATGAAATCTGCTTTTCGAAAATTGTAAAATATATTGTCAACTTTTTGTCTATTTTTCTTTTTCTCCCTAGTAAGACCGAAAGAATCGCAGGATGATGATTGTCTTCGGGTAGTAATGTATCTAACGCTTTTTCGACGGCGCAACATTTATTTGACAATACCAGGTCCAGGATTTTCTGGTTTGCATTAAAGTTGAAATTATATTGTTTGTAATCGGAAAAATTAAGGAAATTTATAAGTGGTAATACTCTAGCATTAAGTACATTTGTCTCGAGATAATTAGAATATTCAGGAGTATTAAAGTCTCCTATGATTAACACGTCACTGCCACATAAGTACTCTAGTGAACTGATTACATCAAACAGAGAGTTGTAGAATTCTATATTGGTATTTGGGGGAATATAGAATAGAAATATGTAGAAAGAGTAGTGATTTAAAGTTATTTTTGCTCCGAGCATGTCGATAAGTGATAGGTTGTTGTTGCAAATAGTCTTCATATCTATAGGGTGTACAAAAAATATACTACTTACGGCTAACATAACACCTCCACCTCTGGTATATCCAGTTTCATTAAAATTTCGGTCAGATCTGATTATGAAGTAAGATGAGTTAAACATTTCTGAATTTAAAACGTTAGAGTTGTGCCAGGTTTCTGTAAATGCGAAAATATCGCAGTTACAGGACAGTATAGCATTATGCAATTTGTATGTTTTTGTATTTAAACCGCAGACGTTTTGATAGTATATAGACATATTCTGGGGGGGTGGAAATATGACAAGAAGTGGTAGAAATGTGTGGTAAAATTGGAAGCACTTTTCTTTAGCAATCATGAATATTCGGTTCAGATACCGATAATTGCTATTTTTGTGGCCCAAATAGTTCAGATCCGTGTTTTTCTAAAGCCTGTTTATAGGCATAACAGCTATTATAATTCCATACTGTATGGTTTATATTTATGTCAGTTTTTTGCTTTTTTTTTATGAGCCGACAATTAATACATTTAAGTAGGTTTCGATTTTCATCTCGATTTCCATCTCGATTTTTAATATTTGCGGGGCAAGATTTTAAATCATGAGCTTCAGAGCACAAGGGACATGTAATATTGTTATTGCAGTTATTTTTCGAGTGATTATAACCATTGCATTTGAAACAGCGGGGTACAGAAAGAGCATCAAAAACTAGGCAACTATCTAGACCTATAAACAAATTGCCATTTTGTAGTACCTTTTTATAAGTGACTGGGTCAACCTGCAGTGTAGCCTGATACACCTTATTATTTTTCCTTGTGGACCAAAACCTAATTAGTTTGTATTCAGCTGACGAACTGAAGATATTATTGTTCTGTCGAGTGATATAGCTGAGGAGAGTGTCTTCATTGTTCTCTTCTGAAATACCAACTATTCTGATCCTAGCACGTGCGTTCTTTAATTCGACTATCTCATATTTTTCGGAGAGCTTTTCAGATGCTAGTTGTTTAAAATTTGCTGCTTCTTCAGCATTAGTGCATCCTAGTATAAGACCACCATTCGATACTTGCTTCACGTTATTAACATGAATGTTTTGTTTCAGCAGGGTTGATTTGCTGCAGAATGTCTGATTTAGTAAGGGACACTTGTTGCTCTTGATTTTTTGGCTTAATCAGAATTTTAGGCTGGTTTGTTGGGCGTAGTACACTGGCATATGTTGTGGGGTGAGCAGTGGGTAGTTGTTCGTATGATTGAGATATTATTTCAGAGGCTAGTTTTTTTACTTCTTCTCTAATTGTGTTGAATTTCAAGACCAGTTCATTCATCAGTAGGGTACATTTTTGTTCGAATATTTCCTTTAACTCACTTAAGTAACCACGGTTTTCGAAGTCGTGGCAAGTTTTGCATTTCCACAATAAGCCTGGGACACTCTGTATATGCGGAATCACATCGGGAGGTAATCCGGCACATTCAGCGTGGTACCGTTTCTTGCAGAGACCAGAGCAAGCAATGTACGGTTTTCGTGACGTAGAATCACAAGCACCACAGCAGGACATGGCTTCTTACTTTGTCTACCCAGAAGGCACAGAAATAATTTGTTAAAGTATTATTTCAACTGTTTTATATTGTCTGCACGATGCACCGACCGAAATCACTTTATGGGTTATAGAAATAATAAATCTGCTTACTGGTACCAGATGTTTTTGCTTGAAGTGGCCTGGAGTGCCATCCGCTTTCAAGGGCAGGTAGACAAGAAACTTACACTACACTTTGTCACTAAATATTGTTTTAAGTTGGTTTTTAATGTGTTATTAACACTAACAATAGTTAAATTATTCACACACGTATGTTTGAATGAGGATTTTTCGGCCGTTATCTGGTTCATTTTTACGAATTTTTACTACACTTTTTTCCGTTTTTTTTGACGTTTTTGTGCGGAGCGTCGCCTATGCGTGTACCCAGCGCGTGAAGCAATATTGATTGTTTGTTTTAATTTGATTTTTTAATCTACTTTCATTACTCCTTTACCGTTTTTGATTTCATAAAAAACCAGAGAGTTATTTGAATTTGTTTATAACTACAATTTGAAAAATATATAAACAACTGCAATAAAAAGGGTTTAAATTTTGAAAAAAAAAAAAATTATCTCTGTGATCTTAAAATACCTACTTATAGAATGCTACAATTTGAGCTATTGTACACATTTCTTGGTATTGATGGCAGGATTTCACAAGCGTGAAAAGTTTTAGCAATAATGGGGAAATTGCCCATTTTTTTTTATTTCATTAAAGTGTGTGTTGATGTATAAAAACACGCCACACCGAATATCAGCTCTTAAATCACAGTACTGACTTTGCAATAAATAATTAAAGTTGAGGTCCTCGCGAAAAGCACTGTGACATCACTTCAAGAAAACTAGTCTCGTGAGGCGTCCGTCAGACGGCGTACTTCACACTAATTAATCGACTGGGCAGCGGTTGACTTTGAGACGTGCGCATGCGCATTTGAGTTTTAGTTTTGTCAGAGTACTTACCGTAGAACTGGGTAACACTTCCTAACCTAACTTTCGTGTTTACGTTTGCTTGTGTGTGTATTCACGTATGTTATTCGGCGTACTTAGAAGATTTTGTTTAGTTTATGATTCTGTTTTGTGTTGAGAAATGGGAAATACTTATTATAAACAATGTATAGTGTCACTGTGTAATAATACAACTATTAAATCAGCAAATAAAATTTTTATTCGCGTGCCTGAAGATAAAAATCGCCGATCAAAATGGATAATAGCATGCAGAAGAAACAATATGGTGGATATTTCTGAAAAGAACAACATTTATGTATGTGAAGATCATTTTAATGTAAATATATTCAGTATAGCCAAAATACGAAGAATTGAATTTTTAGATAAGATGTGTTTAGCTTATTTTATTTTATCATTGAATAGAGTGTCATAAACTTTAATTTCTTTAAATATTATGTTTATTTCTAACTCTCAATGTTTTTAATGTACCAAGGCACCATAAACATATCTAAACTAGGTAAATTGTCTGATTTTCCTTTTGAAAAACCTGCGTCAGTAATTGTTAACTAAGATGTTTACCTCACAAGCTTATATAAAAATAACAAATATCACTCAAAATCAACGAATATTGAAAATGTTTTTCCAACGAATACGTACCTGGCTATTAGTCCGGGAACCCGTGTATAAAATGACTGACTATCCGGCGAACTTTGACAATATGTAAAATGGATTGTCCTTATAAAAGTTAGTAATGAATGGACCGTCAGCTAGTTGGGTAGTGGTGGGGGTGGCTGTCAAAGGGTTGAGAACAACTGAAAAAATTAAAAAAAAAAAAACTATCCGGCGAATGCTGAAACTTACATGAGGGGAAGATTATGTTATATAATGAAAGTAAAACATAGTCAGCTGGACGGGGAGCGGTGGATTTACCGTCAGCTGATCGATCGAACAGGTCCAAAAACATGAAAAATTAAATTATTCGGCAAACTTTAAAATTCGGGTATAAGATAATATTTATACTGAGATTCACGAAAAACATAGTCAGCTGCAAGTATGTGGGTTTTGTTTTTCTTAATTTGATTAAATATTCAACTTATTATAATATACATTATTTTATGAAAATACAAATTAATACATTCGTACATTTCAAAATTATACAGAATAATCTGCTCAGAAAATTTATGAAATGGGTATGGAGAACGAAACCCACTTTTGAATCATCAGATGCTTAGAATAATGATGGGGTCAGAGTCGGAATAAAGAATCGGGAGATTCTGATTCTTGGAAGAATTGGAATGTTCCGATTAATTTATAAATTCTTGAAAGAATCGGAACGTTCCGATTATTTTATTTTATCCGATTCTCAATTTTCCATTTCTATTTTTTTCTTAATTCTTCCCCCGATCATCAATCTGTACAGACGCAGAAGAAAAGTTTTTTTTCCTATTCCCTCCCGCTCATCAAATCTTAGATGCGGACGAAAAAAAAAATTCTTCAAAAATATTACTACCACCCTCCTATCACCACCCCCACCCCACTACCGATGTGGGATATCATTTTATAGGTTTTTGGGGTAGACGATTTTAAATATTATATTATTAAAGTTCCATAAACAATTATTTCCACATACAACTTGGATAGAAAATCGGTATGTGGAAGTAGTGATTCCTTGGGCAGCGGTTTTTTATTTTTATCAAACTCTTGATTGAGTTAATAATATGTTATCCGCTTGAAAATAATGAAATAAATCAATTTAGTAGATATTATTTACTTACTTGATACTTTGATGCTGCTGAACTATTCGATATTTTGGTGGTAAAGCGGTAAAAACACGGTAGCACTGGCTATGGAAGTCGTTTACTTCGCTAGGAAGATGTACATTGCTCATGCTTAAATTATTGTTTCTCCTAATAATCAAGATGTTTTTATATTTTACCAATGTCTCCTCACTAAAAGACAATAATTTGTCTTTTTTTTTAAACAAATCACACAAAACTTTTCAATATTAGACATTTTCGGTCTCACTTAATGATATTATATCGTTAGATGATCTCAATAATTGTACGAGGCACACTGAAATTCGAATACAAGGTATTCTAAACTAGGCCAAAGCCGGCAATTTTGCGAATCGGAATCCCTGGAATCGGAGAGGATCGAAATAATAATCGGCTTCTGAGAATTTCAATTTTTGGTTCAGTTTGGTAGTTTTGCGGTGGTTGTCGGGCCAATTGATGCGCGGGGGGGGGGGGGGGGGGGGGGGGGCGGTAAGAAATTTTTTTTTCGTCCGCATCTAAGGTTTGATGAGCGGGGGAATAGGAAAAAAACTTTTCGTCTGCGTCTACAGATTGATGATCGAGGGGAAGAATTAAGAAAAAAATAGGTACGGAAAATTGAGAATCGGATAAAATAAAATAATCGGAACGTTCCGATTCTTTCAAGAATTTATAAATTAATCGGAACATTCCAATTCTTCCAAGAATCATAATCTCCCGATTCTTTATTCCGACTCTGCCCCCATCATTATTCTAAGCATCTGATGATTCAAAAGTAGGTTTCGTTCTCCATACCCATTTAATAAATTTTCTGAGCAGATTATTCTGTATAATTTTGAAACGTACGAATGTATTAATTTGTATTTTCATAAAATAATGTATATTAATAATAAGTTGAATATTTAATCAAATTAAAAAAAAAGCATAACTCGGGAATGCCGCACGCACGTTTTCCAACATTCATCGATATTTTACTAATTAAATCTTTACGGCGAACTTTGAAATTCGGGTATATGGTAATATTCATACTAAAATTAATGACAAACACAGTCAGCTGCAAGTATGTGGGTGGAAAAGTCGTCAGCTGGCGCAAGAAAAGTGGTGCGCGCTGCCTCTCAGGCGAGTCAAGACTCAGCATTGTTACTGTGCCAGCTGACGACTTTTCCACCCACATACTTGCAGCTGACTATATTTTTCGTGAATCTCAGTATAAATATTATCTTATACCCGAATTTTAAAATTCGTCGAATAATTTAATTTTTCATGTTTTTGGACCTGTTCGAACGATCAGCTGACGGTAAATCCACCGCTCCCCGTCCAGCTGACTATGTTTTACTTTCATTATATAACATAATCTTCCCCTCATGTAAGTTTCAGCATTCGCCGGATAGTTTTTTTTTCAATTTTTTTTACTTGTTCTCAACCCTTTGACAGCCACCCCCACCACTACCCAACCAGCTGACGGTCCATTCATTGCTAACCTTTATAAGGACAATCCATTTTACATATTGTCAAAGTTCGCCTGATAGTCAGTCATTTTATACACGGGCTCCCGGACTATATGGTCTCTTACACGGAGTAGTATTTAAATTTTAGGTTAGGTTGTGTTCACTGCTAGTTGTTTCTGACAGATGCACATGTGCATGCGGAATTGACAAAGCCAAAGCAGAATCGGTGTCGCTTGACGCCGTCCTCCGACTTTCTCTATCTGATGTCACGTTTCAAGACTGGGTAAAATCAGACAGATTTTAATCGCTTATATTTCTGGAAGAGATTTTTTTTATTTTTTGTTGTCTATGGGGTTTTTAATGCTGTTATTTTACAATTTTGAGTATTTTAATTCAATTTTATTTTTTGGGCAAGTTCCCTATTGTATATTTGAGCCGTATTGATAAACATTTTGATCTTGAAATTTTGAGTTGTGATTTTACTTTATAATAGCTATATTTTTGCAAACTTTCATTGAATATTATCCATTATTTTTGACAGAACAGTGATTTGTTTAGAAACGCATAATTATTCAATTATTCAATTTTGTAAAATAATAATAACAATTGGAATGGATTATAGTTTATGTACGTTTATTGTACAGCTTATAACGAATGTTTTCCTTTTTTTTTTTGTTGTTTTCGATAGGACTTACAGATTTCGAGATATTCAAAGAAAACCAAGGGAAAGCACGGTTTAAAAAAAATTTAATTGTTTAAATAAACAATACGCTGACCTCGCAGAAACTGCAAAACTGAACTGTGAACTTAAGTTGATCCCCCGAATACGTTAAAACAAAAAAACTGCCCTGAAAGACAATTCACATTGCGAATTTTTTAGTCCCAACTTGACTCCACTACTCGACCTAAAAGATCTTTTTTATTCGAATGTGTCAAAAAATGACGTTTCTCGGTTAGAAAACAAAACCGAAAGTAGAACTTTTCTATCTACTTCAAGTAAGCGGCCTGAAAAGACTTTTCCGGCCTAGGCCGAAAAAGTGACAGAAAAAAAGATTAGGCGTTTTTAGGTTACCTACTTTTTAAAATGCTGACCCTTCTTTTCTACTGTAAAATGATAATGCACATGCAAATATAATTTCAATTCAGGCAATTTTAATTGAATAAAATAAGAGATTTCTAAATTTTAATTGAAAAGAAACCTAGGATTATTAATCGTTGTCAATTAATTATTATAATGACTAGTAAGTATAATACCTACATGTTGTAAAACGAATAGAAATAACTGCGTATGTTCTCACCTTATAGATATGCAACACTTTTTACGTTCGAATTTGCATAGCGGCAAAGCATAAAATTGCACAGAAAAATATTAAATGAAATCTTTAATTTAACCTAAAAAACAGTACAACGTACAACAACAAAACCTTATTTTTAAACTTACTTTAATTTACAAAGATGTACTTATATATGACTACATTGTCTCTGAACCTTTTATGCTAATAGTAAAATTGGAACAATTTTGTATAAGTCTAGTGCAACATTTTCAGTTAAAGTGGATTGCGGTGCGATAATTGTCTGAGTTTTGTGTGTGTTTAGTGTGTTATATTCTGTTTGAGGAATAGTAGTGGTCAAGTCTGTGTCTAAAATACTATTTTCTTGTGAATGTTGTGATGTTATTGTGTTTCGAACCGTAGAAGTGTGGGGTAAGTAATTCAATATTTTGTTAACTATTTCAAGTTTGTTATTTATTGACTTATCCACATAGCCCTCAGCTACAGTGGAAGATTTCCATCCTCCGTGGCGTTTAAGTAAGGTTATGTCTGCTCCTGCATCAGCCAGCAACGTAGCCGACGTTTTTCGGAAGCAGTGCCCCGTATATTCTTTGGCATTCGCAAGCTTCAAATGAGATGCAATTTCAAAAGGAATTACCGCGATTTTATGAATTCCCACATTTTGTTTGCCATTTCTATAACCCAAGAAAAATCGGCCATTTCCTTCAAAATTTGGTGGTCGCAGCAAAGAATATTTCCGATTATATCTTAAATATTCCCCTGTTACAGTAAATGAGCGAGGTCTATTTGTTTTATTATCGAGAATTTTTATAAAAGAGCTGTTCCTAAATCCTCTATTTGTGACACTTTTAAAAATGCCAATTCTTCACGGCGACAGGCACCTGCTACGCCTGATATATATACCACCTACAAATAATATGTTAACGGTAGGTAGGTACTTATTTTTAAAAAATTACTTATGCATTAAATATTTGTCGTCTGGCGCTTCTGTTAAAAAATTTTTCAAATTGTTCCCGTGTCAACGTTTTCGATTTTTTTGGTACATAGCCAACATTTTTCTTTTTTAGAAAAGCCCTTAATTTCATAAATTTTAAAATGTCAACGTTTCTCCTAATTTTCAACATACAATTTAACACTGAATAAGCCGACCATAAAGTTGATAATTTATAATTTTCTGTAAGTTTAGCCATATATGCAAGTAATACATTTTCGGAAATCATGTTTATATGGTTTTGCCCCAAATATTTTTCAAATTTATAATAGCTTCTTTCATAAATAATTTTTGATTTTTCTGGAATTAAATCCATCGAAGCCAAGCTAGCTCTCTTACTTCTGGGGGTGTTCCCGCAACAAATTCTTCACTATTCATTTTATTGTATTTATTTTATGTAGTATATTTTCGATTAAATTCGATATTATAATATATAAATTGAATGAATTCGATACTAATTTCAAGCAAACTGATATGACAGCAGTTGTGCAGTTGTTATTTATTATATCTGGCCTTAGTTCACAGCCGTCTGTTACAAGAAAACTTGAAAATTGTATCATTTACGGGGTAGCAAGTAAATCTTAAGAACATAATATTTTAATTTCCCCTATCATTTTAATAACCATAAGCACATTCGAATAAAAACGACGAAAAACTGTTTATCGGACTCCTACGAATTGCCAGCCTCGACTGCGTTTCGGCTGGCAATATTTCGTAGTCGCCCGAAAAACTAGATTTTTCGTCCTTGTGACATAAACTACTATTGTGATTTACTCTACAACTAGTTGTTCCCAGGATTCCAAGACTTTTTGCAAAGCTTGTGATTTCCTGGGAGCTAATTTCCCTACGTCTTCAGGTGTTAATTCGGCCTGTTCTAAGTACTTTAGCCTAATGCGCATTAATACCTTGCATTCACAGAGTATATGTTCCACAGTCTCAGTTGCAGCTTCACAGTGTCTGCATTTGTCATCTTGTGCCATACCCATGTTCTTGAGATGATATCTCAAGGGGCAATGGCCAGATAGAAGGCCTGTTATCAGCCTTACGTCGAACTTTTCAAGTTCGAGAAGTCTTGTGTCATTCTCTGTCGAATAGGTTATAAACTTTTTCGCTTTTCTTTGGCATGGAGCATTCCTCCAGTAGAACTTCTTTTGTTCTTTTTCCCATTTTTGGACCTCTTCCGTTGCGTGTCCCTTAGATAAGTCACAGAACGGTTCGGGTCCAAAAAATGCTGCTTCAGACCCTTCTCTTGCAAGGCTGTCAGCTAATTCATTGCCTTTTATTCCCTGATGCCCTCATCCCCTGGAATGAATTAGATTTAATGGCCAAGTAAATAAGAATATAAGAGGAATTGTAAATACGCTAGCACAATCATGTAATAGAAAGGCCAGAATTTCGTCAAGCCCCATGGTGTATTTAAACTTAATTTTTTTTACAGAATTTAAAACTTCTTACTCTGTAAACTATTCTTCTATTGTTAAAAAAAAAAAAATCGGCATCTGCCTCACGATTGTCTTCAGTTGGATCAATCATTCGAATCTGTTATAAAAACTACAAACATATTCAGCAAAACCATTTACCAGCTCTCTGTTGCCAACATAATGTTTATCATTGCAGTACATATCCGTCGGTAAATAGCTTTTCTACTGTGGATAAACTACAAAAACTTATTGGGATTGGTTTTAATATTTCTTTTAATGTCTCTACAATATTTCTTATATTCAAAGTCAACCTGATCTTATGTATGTGGTTGATACTACTTCCAAGAAAGAAACTTAAATGTGAAAAATATACCGAGTGTACAGTGTACGAATTAAAATGATAAAAAAGAAATTTTATTTTATATATAGGCAGATTTATGAGCATTTGGCGAGGGTTGGCGCCTAATGCTCTGCAGAGTAAGGGTCTTAATAATAGTGAAAAATCCTTTCAACTGGTTTTTGGGTTTATACGTTTCACATGACAAATTAAGGTGTATTGATAACGGTGATTTATCTGCCTCATCATTTATTAAGAAAATATTTGTTGTAATTTATTGTCTAGATAAAATATAAAGTAGGATTTGTGTAAGTAAAAATAAAAATCCTATTTAAAGGCGCAATATTTGAAACTTTAGAAATGATAAATGGTAAATATATTGGTTATTACTACTAGAGACGCAATAAGAGTTATTTATGTACCAAGGCTTGTAAGTGTATTTTACAAGTCGAAAACACAGTTTGCACACCGAAGCCCGAAGCCCTGTAAATATACGATACAAGCCGAGGTGCATACAACGTTTTTCGTACTACTAGCAGTATTACAATTTTTAGGAAAATTAATTCAAAATTATAATTTATATTTCAAGATTTGTCTAACTCATTTATTAGTTGGCTTAGACTCTAACTGGAGTATGTTTGCTATGAACGCTTTATAGTTGCTATGGTTACTGTCAATATGTTGTCAAATTTATAACTACATAATCATTTCTGTCGTTCAAGTTATTTGCGAGAGTTTTTGCAATAAAAATATGGATTATGATGAAAGTATCGACATTCAGGAGGCAGTCAAAAATGCGTGTGCTTTGTTGGTGACGGAATTTCATTATTATTTAACTTTTTTATTACTATACTTTTCTGCCCCAGGTCAAAAAAATTACTTTTTTGCCCTAGGGCATAAAAGTAAATTTTGTTTTGCTAGGGACTGCAAGTGACAGTTTCATAATACTGACAGACGTCAAAAAATTACAGTTATCAAACTAGTAGTAAGTACGAAAAAATTATTAATAATGTGTGTTGGTGATAACAATCAACAGCTACCAAAGCAGGATACCTAAATTAAACCCAAATCCTTCACCAACGTTGGTTGCAAATCATTTTTATATAATACAGGGGGTCATGGGTAAAACGAAGGGGAAGATAAGGTCATTTCCAACCAAAATAACTACATATGTTTTATCCAATGTTTGATGGTTCAAAAGTTACATCAACTTTTATATTTGTGGTACAAAAGACTGTAAGTTTTTTTGCTTCTTTTTCTTAAATAGGCTACTGAAGGTTGTATCTTTCTGATGGATGCATTTTTATGAAGTCTAGTTAGCAATTGTCAATTGTAATAAAAGATGTTGTTTGTCATAGAAACATACGGAAATTTAAAACAAAAATGTTAATAAAAGGTGTACGAATACTTTGTTAGAATCAACATAAATTGCACTAGTTTTTATTATTACTGGAAATATTTTTGTAGTTATTTTTTTTTCTACAAGGATCATTTTAAAATTCAAATAATTTCTGATGAATCGAACAATGATCTTTTATTATAATTGACGGTTGCTAACTAGACTTTTTAAAAAGGCTTCTATCGGAAAGGTACAATCTTCAGTAACCTATTAAAAAAAAAAGAGCAAAAAACTCTGTTTTGTACCACTTTCTTATTAAACGAACTAGGCGATTGCGGAGAAAAATACAAAAGTTGAAATAGCTTTTGAACCATCAAAAATTGGATAAGAACATGTAGTTATTTTGGTTAGAAATGAACTCATCTAACATTCCCCTTCGTTTTATCCATGACTTATGTGACACCCTGTGTATACAGTTTTATTACTAGAAGACACCAAATAAGAATTTTGCATAACTACTAAATTCTATTGCTTTTTTTGTTGTTTATTTGAAATTTGACAAATTACTAATACCTTAAAAGTAAACCAAAAAGAAATAAATTACTCACCACAACATAGAAGATTATAGCAAGGGAGAGAAAAATCATTACTTACCTGAAAAAAAAAGACAGCATTTAAGTAATATTTCAAAAAAATTAACATTAATAATAATGTATCACGGAAAAATATGTTACTGCATTACCGCTAAATACAAATAGTTTATTTATCAAGATAAAAAAAAATTGCATTTGCAATTTCACATTATTATCTCGACAGCACTATATTTCTCCGCGAAAATATTGTGACAACTGAATTTTACGGTTTTTGTTAAATAAACTAAATATGATTTTAGGTTTTGCTTATATTTCTGATTTAGCTATATCATAGCCAATTATTTAAGAACAGGAGAAGTACAATAATTTGTAGAATTAATTCAACATCCACGTGTGTGGTAACGGTAAAAAAATTTTAATTATTTTTTTTGAAATAGGCTTAAAATATCATGAAACGCTGAAATTATAAGGTTAAGCAAAAAAAAGTCTGTCTGTCTGTCTGTTTTTTGTACGTACGATTACTCTGAAACGATTTATGATATTGACTTAAAAGGTACACCTAAGTATCATAACGAGATCGGGAACTTTATTTTTGATCTTATTCCGTTGAAGGGTAAGCAAGTAAATGTCCATAAAATTGGAATTTGGTGTATGTTCCAGAAGTCAAGGTCTCAATTTTCAGCTACTCCCTAATATCATCTCCCCCACATTATTAAAGGTGGTAAAAAAATAAAATTATGATTTAGTGTATGTACAACAACCAAGGGCCTCATTTTTTTTTGCATCAGCCACCCTGTCATCGCCACCATCGTGTGACATATCGTTTTCTGGATTTTTGTGGTAGACACTTTCATATATTATATTATTAAAGCTCAATGAACAATTATTTGCACTTATTCCATTATTTCCAATTATTTACATAGTGAAGCGCAAATATATAATTTTTTTTTCTTTGTAAAAGACCTGCATAGGAAATCTGGATGTGAAATTAGTGATTTCCTAGCTAGCGTTTTTTATTGTAGAATACGACAATGAGGTGACCACTTAGGAATCGCAAAATTAGCGTTAAAAAAACTGACATGACGTTTATATTGTTACGATTTTAAAAGTATTGTTTTTTGCAGATATCTCGAAAACTATACGAGAAATGATAAAATTGCATAAAATCACATTAGGCGGTTCGTGCCTGACTATAAAAAGCACGACCAAACAGTTGCCATTTTACATATTAACTCTTGTTTAAAAGTTTTCGATATTCTATTTATACAATACTTTTAGATTTATTAGCTTTATAACTTTCAGTCTGTCCTTTAAAAAATACAGTTATGTTAATATACCTATTAATATCAATGTTTTCGTTCTTCGCATAGAGTATTGACTCCAGAGTAATGAACCAGGTTTTGAAATTTTAATTTCTACTGGAAATATGCCAACAAAACTTATTCTCTGTGGGTTGCTTAAAGCTTTTCTCATTGCAACATTTTTAAATCATATATATGCCGTTTCATATTGGAATCTGAACTACGTAAAAAATAGTATAAGTCTCTCAGACTTTTCTACATCGTCACTATTCTCGGTACCTATGTAAATTATTACTGATGCTCATATTTGCTTTAAAGTAAATGAAACTCACAATAAATAAGAATGGCTGATACTTATGCACACACTATTTCATTTTAAGTGAAGACAACATGTTTGGCCTCGGTATATCTGGCTGCTATTGATGAAATATATTTCAATTTGGATTATCGTATCATGGACGATAAAACACGTACATTGTAGATTAAATAAAATTAAAACAAAACCTATGACTGTTATAATACTCGTTACTATTGTAGGTTTTAATTTAATCACAGATTTGGACATATCGTATTAAAAAGTAATTTTAAATATAATTAATTTGTTTGCTTTTGAAAGTTTCCATTATTTAACTCATTGCGTTGATTAATTTTTTATTTGTTATTACACAAATTTTATTTTATTTACAAAATAGCTGAAAAATTCGGGACAAACTAATCGTCGGTTTTTATTATTAAACTGCTACATGTTTGGAAATTAGGTACGTATACACATTTTTGTGAAGATTTTTAAGAATATAGATTACAAAAAACAGTTAATGCTATAAAAAGTAGGATTTGAAAAAACATTTAACGTCAGTGCACGATATATGCATGTATTTATTTATTCAAATTATTTAACTGTTTTCGAATTCCCGATCACCGACCTAGCGCAAACGACGACTAATAGCTAAGCTCCTACGTTGGTTGATACTTCCCCTTCTGAGTAAAAGCAAATCTCTTTAAGGACACATAGGGTAAGTCAAAATAAAAAGATTTAGGGGCAGACCCACCTCGAAAACCCGCGGAGGCACTCCCACCCCCTGCTTAAAGAGGTGGCGCGCACACTTGTATATTTTATTTTTTTCCTCGAAAACGATAAGAGATAATGACTTACGGTTTGCGCCAATCGAAAGAAAATAAAATTTTACATACGACTACATTTTTTTGGCTGATCAAAAATTATATTCTTCTCTCCCATTACAAGAAATATTTGAGGGGGCTACTCTGTAATGTCACATTTTTGCTTATTACTCCTAAACGGCCTATTAAATAAAAAATTACCAAGAGTTAAAAAATAAAGCTTATGACTTTTCCTATCGCATGATATATGAAAAGTGAGTGATATCTGTTTAAATAATGCGTACAGTGGCGTAGGGATTTATTTGCATTCGGTAGAATTAATTGCAACAGCGTTTAATAATAAAAAAAAATCTCAAAAGAAAGAAAATAAACTTTTACATCAAGCAGATATTTTTTAATTGATTAAAAAATGGTAACTTTTTGTCTTACTACAATAAATATGGGAGGGGGTAATAAAGTAATGTTACATTTTATCTTATTACTCCTAAACGGCCCAACAAATCAAAATTTACCAAGAGTCGAAATTTAAAACAATTTCTGCTGTCTATTAATGTTTCAAAAGTCCATGATATTATTTAAATAATACGTACAGTCTTGAAAAAGAAAAAAAATGATTTCTGATTTACACCAATCGAGCATGTGAAATTTTACTTTTTTTTTTAATTATTTGGCTTTTGATAGTGGAGGGAGAGAGGAAGGTCGATCTAGAAATAAAGCAGTAGACTGGGTTAACCGGCTAAATGTTTTTTAATAAAAATAAAAATGAAAACAGTGTAAACGATCAATAAACTCAACTCAATAAACAAAAGAAAAATATTTTAACTAAATAAATAAACAAATACGAGAAAGGTAACACAGCGCTAATTGCAGCATTCCTTACATATACATAATTGTGTACATTTTAATTTTTTTAAAAAACACTTACATTTATGACCACAAATTTTGCAATTGCAAATGATTAAAACTTCCTTCCTTAATTTTTCGTTATTAATAGTTGTCCAAACTGGCAACCATTTTTCTTGTTCCAGTGTCCACCCCCTATGGTTAATTGGCCCCAAACAAAACCACCCTGATAAATGCACCTTCTAACGTGCAATGAAAGTGTATTTAATGTGGGGGGAAGATTTTCTATAGACCTATTTTTTTTAGTAAATAATTCCATTCGACAAACGTCCAGACTTTGAGCCTCTGAATGTTTATCATACAGAAATATGACGAATTTTTCCAACATATGCATTTGTTCTGCGCTAGGTTGTTGGGATGAAGTGTCAACTCTTTGAAGGTGTCTGTAATATCTAGAAAAGCTTCCCAAGCTTCCCAACACTTTCTTTTTCCTTTCCCGAAGAAGGCCGATGTCACATCGCACTCAGTAAAAGCGTGGAAGAAGGGAAGACCTAATCATTTATCCTTCAAATTGTTACGTCTTGCTCTTGATGCTGGTATTGGTAAAAAATGGCAAGAATAATAACATCAGTGTCGACAGTTTTTATTAGGATTTTTTTAAAATTATTTTGTAAACAGTTTAGGGAATGAATTCTGGAATCGGCTTCTTCATGATTGTAAACACCAATCATTTCAATTATATCTGAAGAGCTGCTATTGTAGAAGGTTTCCTCATTATTGTTGCATACTAGTAGTTAAGTAAGGAGAGAATGAGACCAAACCCGTCAGTAGAGTAGCTATCGGAGTTCTTAGTGACGTCATCATTCCGGAAGCCCCGCGGGGGGCGCGCAGGTGATAGATGATAGATCCTATGATCTAGGTTCTAGTGTGAGGTGAGATAATGCTAGATGATAGATCCTATTATCTAGGTTGTAGTGTGAGGTGGGATCTTCTTAGATGATAGGTGATAGGACCTAATGGGAGGGGGGAGATGGGAGATCCAATCCCTGAGCTTAGATAAGAGATTATATCTAAAAGGACGTGGCTGAGAGTATACAGGGTGTGTCTAAAATAAGATGGCTGCCGTTTATTGACTAATAGTATTGTATGTTTACGTTAGTGGGCGTTAAGAAAATGGCTACTGACGTCCATCATTGAGATTAAATAGACAAGTCTTATAATTATGAGATAAATATTCATTTACTTCTATATGTTAAGATTTGAATGTAAAACTGTGGTCAAATGCAGAGACGTTATCGGATTCCAGGAAATTGTTAATGTAAATAAATGCGACTGTCTACGGCTATATGTATATTTAAAACGTGATTAATTACCTTTAGATAACTACAGCAGCTAGATCAAAGGAAATATCGAGAGCCAATATAAACGCTTTTCAGACAAGTCTAGACTTGTTAGCCTGAGTTTTATATAAGATAAATATTCGTTCGCTTCTCTACGTTTAGATTTCAATGTAATAAGAATATAATGCAGAGCCGTTATCGGATTCCAGGAAATTGTTAATGTAAACAAATGAAATCATTTCTGATAGCCTACTAACATAAGATAGGTATACGGTAAAGATGCATGCGAAGAATTTTGTGTCTTACAATACATGGTTTCTTATGGGAATATGTAGCCACCCCGCAGCGATATAGCAATTTAACATTGTTTTATATGTAAAAGACGAACAGATTATGAAAATTCGGGGGCCTTTTAGAAATCGTTCACTGCAAAGTCACGTGACCCTCGACCGCCGAGTATAAAAGCAGCGTCATCTCCCCACCTCGATCATTAGCTGTTTATCTCTCGCGGTGAACGGTTGTCTAATTGAAACAGTATGTCGTCTACCGAGACCGTATCTAAACTCAGTACTGATATAATTAATTTAACTAAAAAATCATTGCTGCTCTTAAAGACCGATGATGAAATCGACCAACATATTTCGATAATTAATAGTAATATTAAACTAGTAGCCAAGGCAATTAAAATCAAAATTCATATCGATAATAAAGGTGAAAATATATTTAAATTGGAAAATAATTTAGCGCTTTTAAAATACTACCGAGAGCAATTGAAAAAATTAAAATTAAAAAATAAAATATTAGGCGGTTCCTTAAAGCCGGCAGCACGAAAATATTTAGTATATCAAGAGGTAGAATCTTGTTTTAAAAATCGTGTTAAGTCCGGTATAATAACTAACGTACAAATTAAAGAACCGGTATTATTTTTTAAAAAAGCGTTTAGGAGCTTCTCTATTCAAATTAAAAAATGTTTGAAAGATGGACTAATTAAAGTAAATGTTATTTTTGAATGTAACTTCGTAAAGCCTACTAATGGCACAGTGGAATTAAAAACATTTGCTACAAGGAACACCGCGATAGACTTAAATACGGATTTAAAGGAATGGTATAGAGAAAATGTATCCGAACGGTTATTGAAACATCTAGAAGACTTTCAAGGAAAAGATTCAGGCTGGGCCTTATCGGAAATTATCGGTCTAAGAGTAAATGTTAATAAATATTGTCCTATAACAGTGGGATTATCAACATATGCTGAAATGCCAAGCTTTATAAAAAATAAAATGTGTGTTATTAACGTTAAAAATAATGACGAATATTGCTTCTTATGGTCAGTAGTTTCGGCATTATACCCGGCTAAAAATCATGTTGATAGAATTGTTTCATATCCTCATTTTAAACACGTTTTAAAATATGATGGTATCGAGTTTCCGATGGAATTAAGAAATATTAAAAAATTCGAACGCTTAAATGATATTTCGATAAACGTATACACCTTAATTAAAAGGGAAGTTTTACCGGTATGTTTAAGTAAATACAGTTTTGAACGCGTCGTAAATTTATTAATGATTCCTACGAATTCTGCCGATAATTTTACTAATGCTACGCAATATCATTTTGCTTGGATAAAGAATATGTCTCGATTATTATCTAATCAGTTATCTTCACATAATGGTAAACTATTTATTTGCAACCGATGTCTTAATCATTTCTCTACTCAAGAACTTCTAGACCGACATTCAAATGATTGCAATTCGAAAACTAATACTTGCAAAATTGAATTACCCGACGAGGATGAAAAGTTTTTAAAATTTAAAAATTACCGATATAAAGAAAGGGTACCGTTCGCTATTTATGCTGATTTCGAATGTATCTTAGAGGACTGTGATGCTAACACGAATCAAAATACGCAAAATTACCAGAAACATACGGCTTTTAGCGTCGCGTATTACTTAGAATGTTCGTACGATGACAGTCTATCACAATTTAAAATGTACCGAGGCGCCGACTGTCAGTACTGGTTTGTTAAAGAACTTGAAAAAATTTCAGACCGAGTTAATGTAATCATGTCCGACATAAAACCTATGGAGTTGTTAAACGAGACACAAAAAAATGAATTCGATCTCGCGCAGGTCTGTCATATCTGTGAGGGGCCCTTCAAAGAGACGGACATCAAAGTAGCCGATCACAATCATTTAACTGGGTACTATAGGGGACCGGCGCATATGAGATGTAACATTAATTATCAAGATAGTCACGTGATTCCGGTTATATTTCATTGTTTATCGGGTTACGATGGCCACCTGATAATCAAACAGCTAGCAACGGCATTTGACGGACAAATTTCATTATTACCGATTAATAAGGAAAAATACATTTCTTTCACTAAACGAGTTAAAGATACGAAAATTAAACTGAGATTTATTGATTCGTTTAGGTTTATGGCAGACAAAATCGAAAAACTAGCTTCCTATCTCGACGATGACCAGAAACGAATCACTAAATCGTACTGTAATAATGACGAACAATTTCAATTATTAACGCGGAAAGGTGTTTTTCCTTATGATTATTTAAATTCTTGGGAAAAATTAGACGAGACATCTCTACCGGCTAAAGAAGAATTTTACAGTAAACTGACAGACGAAAACATAACAGAGGACAATTATAACCATGCTATAAATATCTGGAATAAATTCGATATTAAGACATTAGGGGAATATTCCGATATATATTTAAAAACGGATGTATTACTGCTAGCTGATATATTTGAAAATTTCCGCGAGACATGCATACAGACGTACGGACTTGATGCTTTAAATTATTATACTGCTCCGGGACTGGCATTCGACGCGATGTTAAAAATAACTAAAGAAAATTTAGAGCTTCTCACAGACATTGATATGATACTGATGATCGAAAAAGGCGTGAGAGGCGGTGTAGCGCAGGTATCTAACAGATATTCGAAAGCTAACAACAAGTACATGGGGGATGCGTTTAATCCCGACGAAAGAGAGACTCACATCATGTACTTTGACATCAATAACATGTATGGAGCCGGGATGTCTGTTCCGTTACCTACAGGTGCTTTCGAGTGGGTACCCGTCGAACAATTTTATGCCTTAGATATTCCAAATTTATCGGACGAGTCAGACATCGGTTATATTTTGAAAGTAGATATCGAGTATCCACTTGAATTACATGAGCTACATAAGGATCTCCCGATGTGTCCAGAACATATGGTGCCGCCCGGTTCAAAACATTCAAAATTAATGACCACTCTGTTAGATAAAACGCGATATGTAATGCATTATAGGACTTTAAAAAAATGTTTAGAACGCGGATTAAAACTAAAGACGGTACATAGAATTTTAAAATTTAAACAGTCACTGTGGCTAAAGAAATACATTGATTTAAATACGGATTTACGAAAACAGGCAAGTAACGAGTTTCAGAAAAATTTCTATAAGCTAATGAACAATGCGGTGTTCGGAAAGACAATGGAGAATGTCCGCAAGCACAAAGATGTTAAATTGGTAACTAAATGGGAGGGGAGATGGGGCGCCAAGTCTCTGCTCGCGAAACCGAACTTTCACAGTTCGACTGTCTTCGGCGAGGATATGATTATTATTGAAATGAATCGACTAAAAATTAAATTCGATAAGCCAATATATGTGGGGTTCGCCATTTTAGATCTTTCAAAAATTATTCTTTACGATTTTCATTATGATTATATTAAAAAGGAATTCGGTGAGCAAGCCAAACTACTTTACACGGACACAGACAGTTTAATTTACGAATTTAGCGACGTTGATATATACAAGTACATTAAAAAAGACATCCATCAGTTCGACACATCGGATTATCCTGTAGACAATGTCTACGGAATACCTCATGCTAATAAGAAGGTACTAGGCGTAATGAAAGACGAATGTCAAGGGCGCGTAATGACAGAATTCGTAGGACTCCGTGCAAAAATGTATAGTTATAAAGTGGAGGGTGTGTCGGTAAATAAAAAGATCAAGGGTCTCTCGCGTTCGGTAATCAGAAAAATTACATTTGAAGACTTTACGAATTGTCTATTTAATAAAGAAATTTTGACCAAAGAGCAGCGATTAATTCGATCAAAGAAACATGAAATATATACTATCAAACAGAATAAGGTGGCACTCAGTCCGTATGATGATAAAAGAATTATAAATTATATAAATACCGATACGAAACCTTGGGGATATAATTTCCAACAAGTCTCGGCTCGTCAGATGGTGTCATCGACGCAGTGAAGCGCTTGGCAGTAGCCGTTCGGATTCATTTACTTTAGAGACTTTGATCGCGATGGACGGGTTAGAAAAAGAATTGCAGTACAAGCTTGTACTTATCACTCGCGACGTATATGAGAGGTACATTCAAAATGCATTGAATCGGGGTAATTATCAATTAGTTCATAAAATTTTAGAAAAGATTGTTATACCGGACAAAGCTTTATACTGGATGGCTTTAAGAGATAGTTCTAATTTCGATTTAATGAAAAAAATATTTACGAAAAAACTTCAAAACGATATTTTTATTCAACAGTTGGAATATATTTTCCAAAGAGAATGTATTACTCACCTTACCGTGTATCGATTACGAGAAGTAATTAACAGACATTATCCTGCCGCGAATAATAGTTATTTTAGAATTTTTTTAGAAGAATTATTAACGTGTAATGATGATTATATGTCAATTGATTTTTATTCGAAATCGTACCCGGTTAAAAATATTTCTGATAATTATAAAAGTATTGATTGGTCGATTAATAAAGCATTTTGCGAGGCAGCTTACTTTACACAATACGAATTTCTTGAAATTTTGTTTCGAGTAATTGGTAGGAATAATATACATTTCAAATTAGATATTAATTTCAATGAAGAGCATAAGCAGCTAATAAAATGGCTGGAGGATAATATATCCTAAGGTCGCTCTGGGCAGCCGATTGGTTGGAGCTCTGGTCCAGACAGCGGGCACTGGCCATCGACTACCTTAGAAGATTATGTTAAGACGCTTGACATAGTTCGTTTACATTTTTTGTAATTAGTATTAAAGTATTGTAATATAAATATTTTACATTTAATAAATTAAATTATTTATAAAATGTGTGTTTTTATTTCCTAATACCTATCCTGACATGATGATCATGAGAGAGGCAGGTGAGACAGCTTGAACAGCTCCAACAGCTCGAACAGCTCCAACAGGTGTAACAGGTACCGTACCTGTTACACCTGTTGGAGCTGTTCGAGCTGTTGGAACTGTTGGAGCTGTTCAAGCCGGCCATATATATATACATATACATGTATTATATATGAGCTGTTTGAACAGCTCGAACAGCTCCAACAGGTGTAACAGGTACGGTACCTGTTACACCTGTTGGAGCTGTTGGAGCTGTTCAAACAGCCCATATACATATACATATACGTGTATTATATATGACCAGCTCCAACAGCTCGAACAGGTGTAACAGGTACGGTACCTGTTACACCTGTTGGAGCTGTTCAATCAGCCCATATACATATACATATACGTGTATTATATATGGTCAGTTCCAACAGCTCGAACAGCTCCAACAGGTGTAACAGATACGGTACCTGTTACACCTGTTGGAGCTGTTCAAGCAGCCCATATACATATACATGTATTATATATGATCAGCTCCAACAGCTCGAACAGCTCCAACAGCTCCAACAGGTGTAACAGGTACCGTACCTGTTACACCTGTTGGAGCTGTTGGAGCTGTTCGAGCTGTTCGAGCTGACCATATATAATACACGTATATGTATATGTATATGGGTTGCTTGAACAGCTCCAACAGGTGTAACAGGTACGGTACCTGTTACACCTGTTGGAGCTGTTGGAGCTGTTCGAGCTGTTGGAGCTGATCATATATAATACATGTATATGTATATGGGCTGCTTGAACAGCTCCAACAGGTGTAACAGGTACCGTACCTGTTACACCTGTTGGAGCTGTTCGAGCTGTTGGAACTGACCATATATAATACACGTATATGTATATGTATATGGGCTGCTTGAACAGCTCCAACAGGTGTAACAGGTACCGTACCTGTTACACCTGTTCGAGCTGTTGGAGCTGGTCATATATAATACACGTATATGTATATGTATATGGGCTGTTTGAACAGCTCCAACAGCTCCAACATGTGTAACAGGTACCGTACCTGTTACACCTGTTGGAGCTGTTCGAGCTGTTCAAACAGCTCATATATAATACATGTATATGTATATATATATGGCCGGCTTGAACAGCTCCAACAGTTCCAACAGCTCGAACAGCTCCAACAGGTGTAACAGGTACGGTACCTGTTACACCTGTTGGAGCTGTTCGAGCTGTTGGAGCTGTTCAAGCTGTCTCACCTGCCTCTCTCATGATCATCATGTCAGGATAGGTATTAGGAAATAAAAACACACATTTTATAAATAATTTAATTTATTAAATGTAAAATATTTATATTACAATACTTTAATACTAATTACAAAAAATGTAGACGAACTATGTCAAGCGTCTTAACATAATCTTCTAAGGTAGTCGATGGCCAGTGCCCGCTGTCTGGACCAGAGCTCCAACCAATCGGCTGCCCAGAGCGACCTTAGGATATATTATCCTCCAGCCATTTTATTAGCTGCTTATGCTCTTCATTGAAATTAATATCTAATTTGAAATGTATATTATTCCTACCAATTACTCGAAACAAAATTTCAAGAAATTCGTATTGTGTAAAGTAAGCTGCCTCGCAAAATGCTTTATTAATCGACCAATCAATACTTTTATAATTATCAGAAATATTTTTAACCGGGTACGATTTCGAATAAAAATCAATTGACATATAATCATCATTACACGTTAATAATTCTTCTAAAAAAATTCTAAAATAACTATTATTCGCGGCAGGATAATGTCTGTTAATTACTTCTCGTAATCGATACACGGTAAGGTGAGTAATACATTCTCTTTGGAAAATATATTCCAACTGTTGAATAAAAATATCGTTTTGAAGTTTTTTCGTAAATATTTTTTTCATTAAATCGAAATTAGAACTATCTCTTAAAGCCATCCAGTATAAAGCTTTGTCCGGTATAACAATCTTTTCTAAAATTTTATGAACTAATTGATAATTACCCCGATTCAATGCATTTTGAATGTACCTCTCATATACGTCGCGAGTGATAAGTACAAGCTTGTACTGCAATTCTTTTTCTAACCCGTCCATCGCGATCAAAGTCTCTAAAGTAAATGAATCCGAACGGCTACTGCCAAGCGCTTCACTGCGTCGATGACACCATCTGACGAGCCGAGACTTGTTGGAAATTATATCCCCAAGGTTTCGTATCGGTATTTATATAATTTATAATTCTTTTATCATCATACGGACTGAGTGCCACCTTATTCTGTTTGATAGTATATATTTCATGTTTCTTTGATCGAATTAATCGCTGCTCTTTGGTCAAAATTTCTTTATTAAATAGACAATTCGTAAAGTCTTCAAATGTAATTTTTCTGATTACCGAACGCGAGAGACCCTTGATCTTTTCATTTACCGACACACCCTCCACTTTATAACTATACATTTTTGCACGGAGTCCTACGAATTCTGTCATTACGCGCCCTTGACATTCGTCTTTCATTACGCCTAGTACCTTCTTATTAGCATGAGGTATTCCGTAGACATTGTCTACAGGATAATCCGATGTGTCGAACTGATGGATGTCTTTTTTAATGTACTTGTATATATCAACGTCGCTAAATTCGTAAATTAAACTGTCTGTGTCCGTGTAAAGTAGTTTGGCTTGCTCACCGAATTCTTTTTTAATATAATCATAATGAAAATCGTAAAGAATAATTTTGAAAGATCTAAAATGGCGAACCCCACATATATTGGCTTATCGAATTTAATTTTTAGTCGATTCATTTCAATAATAATCATATCCTCGCCGAAGACAGTCGAACTGTGAAAGTTCGGTTTCGCGAGCGGAGACTTGGCGCCCCATCTCCCCTCCCATTTAGTTACCAATTTAACATCTTTGTGCTTGCGGACATTCTCCATTGTCTTTCCGAACACCGCATTGTTCATTAGCTTATAGAAATTTTTCTGAAACTCGTTACTTGCCTGTTTTCGTAAATCCGTATTTAAATCAATGTATTTCTTTAGCCACCGTGACTGTTTAAATTTTAAAATTCTATGTACCGTCTTGAGTTTTAATCCGCGTTCTAAACATTTTTTTAAAGTCCTATAATGCATTACATATCGCGTTTTATCTAACAGAGTGGTCATTAATTTTGAATGTTTTGAACCGGGCGGCACCATATGTTCTGGACACATCGGGAGATCCTTATGTAGCTCATGTAATTCAAGTGGATACTCGATATCTACTTCCAAAATATAACCGATGTCTGACTCGTCCGATAAATTTGGAATATCTAAGGCATAAAATTGTTCGACGGGTACCCACTCGAAAGCACCTGTAGGTAACGGAACAGACATCCCGGCTCCATACATGTTATTGATGTCAAAGTACATGATGTGAGTCTCTCTTTCGTCGGGATTAAACGCATCCCCCATGTACTTGTTGTTAGCTTTCGAATATCTGTTAGATACCTGCGCTACACCGCCTCTCACGCCTTTTTCGATCATCAGTATCATATCAATGTCTGTGAGAAGCTCTAAATTTTCTTTAGTTATTTTTAACATCGCGTCGAATGCCAGTCCCGGAGCAGTATAATAATTTAAAGCATCAAGTCCGTACGTCTGTATGCATGTCTCGCGGAAATTTTCAAATATATCAGCTAGCAGTAATACATCCGTTTTTAAATATATATCGGAATATTCCCCTAATGTCTTAATATCGAATTTATTCCAGATATTTATAGCATGGTTATAATCGTCCTCTGTTATGTTTTCGTCTGTCAGTTTACTGTAAAATTCTTCTTTAGCCGGTAGAGATGTCTCGTCTAATTTTTCCCAAGAATTTAAATAATCATAAGGAAAAACACCTTTCCGCGTTAATAATTGAAATTGTTCGTCATTATTACAGTACGATTTAGTGATTCGTTTCTGGTCATCGTCGAGATAGGAAGCTAGTTTTTCGATTTTGTCTGCCATAAACCTAAACGAATCAATAAATCTCAGTTTAATTTTCGTATCTTTAACTCGTTTAGTGAAAGAAATGTATTTTTCCTTATTAATCGGTAATAATGAAATTTGTCCGTCAAATGCCGTTGCTAGCTGTTTGATTATCAGGTGGCCATCGTAACCCGATAAACAATGAAATATAACCGGAATCACGTGACTATCTTGATAATTAATGTTACATCTCATATGCGCCGGTCCCCTATAGTACTAAGTTAAATGATTGTGATCGGCTACTTTGATGTCCGTCTCTTTGAAGGGCCCCTCACAGATATGACAGACCTGCGCGAGATCGAATTCATTTTTTTGTGTCTCGTTTAACAACTCCATAGGTTTTATGTCGGACATGATTACATTAACTCGGTCCGAAATTTTTTCAAGTTCTTTAACAAACCAGTACTGACAGTCGGCGCTTCGGTACATTTTAAATTGTGATAGACTGTCATCGTACGAACATTTTAAGTAATACGCGACGCTAAAAGCCGTATGTTTCTGGTAATTTTGAGTATTTTGATTCGTGTTAGCATCACAGTCCTCTAAGATACATTCGAAATCAGCATAAATAGCGAACGGTACCCTTTCTTTATATAGGTAATTTTTAAGTTTTAAAAACTTTTCATCCTCGTCGGGTAATTCAATTTTGCAAGTATTAGTTTTCGAATTGCATTCATTTGAATGTCGGTCTAGAAGTTCTTGAGTAGAGAAATGATTAAGACATCGGTTGCAAATAAATAGTTTACCATTATGTGAAGATAACTGATTAGATAATAATCGAGACATATTCTTTATCCAAGCAAAATGATATTGCGTAGCATTAGTAAAATTATCGGCAGAATTCGTAGGAATCATTAATAAATTTACGACGCGTTCAAAACTGTATTTACTTAAACATACCGGTAAAACTTCCCTTTTAACTAAGGTGTATACGTTTATCGAAATATCATTTAAGCGTTCGAATTTTTTAATATTTCTTAATTCCATCGGAAACTCGATACCATCATATTTTAAAACGTGTTTAAAATGAGGATATGAAACAATTCTATCAACATGATTTTTAGCCGATAAGAAGCAATATTCGTCATTATTTTTAACGTTAATAACACACATTTTATTTTTTATAAAGCTTGGCATTTCAGCATATGTTGATAATCCCACTGTTATAGGACAATATTTATTAACATTTACTCTTAGCCCGATAATTTCCGATAAGGCCCAGCCTGAATCTTTTCCTTGAAAGTCTTCTAGATGTTTCAATAACCGTTCGGATACATTTTCTCTATACCATTCCTTTAAATCCGTATTTAAGTCTATCGCGGTGTTCCTTGTAGCAAATGTTTTTAATTCCACTGTGCCATTAGTAGGCTGTACGAAGTTACATTCAAAAATAACATTTACTTTAATTAGTCCATCTTTCAAACATTTTTTAATTTGAATAGAGAAGCTCCTAAACGCTTTTTTAAAAAATAATACCGGTTCTTTAATTTGTACGTTAGTTATTATACCGGACTTAACACGATTTTTAAAACAAGATTCTACCTCTTGATATACTAAATATTTTCGTGCTGCCGGCTTTAAAAGGAACCGCCTAATATTTTATTTTTGAATTTTAATTTTTTCAATTGCTCTCGATAGTATTTTAAAAGCGCTAAATTATTTTCCAATTTAAATATATTTTCACCTTTATTATCGATATGAATTTTGATTTTAATTGCCTTGGCTACTAGTTTAATATTGCTATTAATTATCGAAATATGTTGGTCGATTTCATCATCGGTCTTTAAGAGCAGCAATGATTTTTTAGTTAAATTAATTATATCAGTACTGAGTTTAGATACGGTCTCGGTAGACGACATACTGTTTCAATTAGACAACCGTTCACCGCGAGAGATAAACAGCTAATGATCGAGGTGGGGAGATGACGCTGCTTTTATACTCGGCGGTCGAGGGTCACGTGACTTTGCAGTGAACGATTTCTAAAAGGCCCCCGAATTTTCATAATCTGTTCGTCTTTTACATATAAAACAATTTTAAATTGCTGCGGGGTGGCTACATATTCCCATAAGAAACCATGTATTGTAAGACACAAAATTCTTCGCATGCATCTTTACCGTATACCTATCTTATGTTAGTAGGCTATCAGAAATGATTTCATTTGTTTACATTAACAATTTCCTGGAATCCGATAACGGCTCTGCATTATATTCTTATTACATTGAAATCTAAACGTAGAGAAGCGAACGAATATTTATCTTATATAAAACTCAGGCTAACAAGTCTAGACTTGTCTGAAAAGCGTTTATATTGGCTCTCGATATTTCCTTTGATCTAGCTGCTGTAGTTATCTAAAGGTAATTAATCACGTTTTAAATATACATATAGCCGTAGACAGTCGCATTTATTTACATTAACGATTTCCTGGAATCCTGCATTTGACCACAGTTTTACATTCAAATCTTAACATATAGAAGTAAATGAATATTTATCTCATAATTATAAGACTTGTCTATTTAATCTCAATGATGGACGTCAGTAGGCATTTTCTTA
Source organism: Rutpela maculata (assembly GCA_936432065.2). Taxonomy (NCBI): domain Eukaryota; kingdom Metazoa; phylum Arthropoda; class Insecta; order Coleoptera; family Cerambycidae; genus Rutpela; species Rutpela maculata. Next base: position 23,549,467 of record OW386293.2, read on the forward strand.
ACGCCCACTAACGTAAACATACAATACTATTAGTCAATAAACGGCAGCCATCTTATTTTAGACACACCCTGTATACTCTCAGCCACGTCCTTTTAGATATAATCTAAGCTCAGGGATTGGATCTCCCATCTCCCCCCTCCCATTAGGTCCTATCACCTATCATCTAAGAAGATCCCACCTCACACTACAACCTAGATAATAGGATCTATCATCTAGCATTATCTCACCTCACACTAGAACCTAGATCATAGGATCTATCATCTATCACCTGCGCGCCCCCCGCGGGGCTTCCGGAATGATGACGTCACTAAGAACTCCGATTGCTACTCTACTGACGGGTTTGGTCTCATTCTCTCCTTACTTAACTACTCATACTAACACTTTATTTTCGGCCGATGGCACATTCTTGAAATAGTTTGAAATTAAACTAAACAAATCTTTTTTATTTTCTGCGTGTCTTAAAAATTCAAACCAATTTCTTGAGATAGTAGTGTTTAATCTTACTAATTTCCTACTTCCTTTACCCCTCATTTCTCTAGTGCTTTCCTTTTCTCTATATAAATATCCCAAATGATATCAATCCTCTTGGTGGTTTTCAAAAGTTTAAAAATGTAAGGCTTTTTAATACGAGAAATATAATCTTCAAAATTTAAGCAAGCCTTAGGTTAAAGCATGTGTACCTGAGCAACTCCATCTATTAATTCAGCATCAATGTCCATGGGTTTGCCCTTAACTTTAATATATTTCTCGAGGCATCGTAATATATCCAATTTTGTGCCATGATACATTTGCCCAAGTTGAGCCAGTGAGGGGGGATAGGGATGATTTTCAAATTTAAAAAAATTGTTGAGATCTCCGTCTCTATTTTGGGAAATAACATAAAGTCTTCTGAATATATCCACATCCAACTTCAATTCACTTTCTCTGCTTGATTTTTTTTTATTAATTTTTTTGTTCTTGAAGGGAATGTTGTTATTTTTTGTAATGGGTTCAGAAATAGATATGTTTGAATTTATTAATCTATCTTTAAAAAAATCTTTGCAGTGATGAGTGCCCGTCTCTAATAAGATCTGTAAACTTTTTTCATTTACGACAATTTTGCTATCTAGGGCAAATAATTCAGTGGAAGTTTCCTGAAAAGGATTACCATATTCTTTAAAAGTATTGACTATGTTGGTAACTGCAAAAAAAACTTTTCTTGTAAAGCTGAAGATTCTTCGTGATGCTTGTGAATACTTTCCTGAAAATCTATGGAATATTCGTATTCACCAATTAAACGAGCTACGTCAGGTCCCGAAATAAGCCATGTTCTTAAGGCGCTTGGATTCTCTGTCAGTCCAATAGCTCCAGCAACTCTCTTAATTATTGCGTTTTCCTGCTTGTGAGCCTGATCTATTGCAATAGATGAAAATCTATTTGAAGACTTTTGAACAACGAAACCCCCCTTACAGAATTCTTTATAAATTTCTGGATGGTTTTCTTTTAAAATGGACATATCTCTATAATAGCCATCGTGCATAGTTGGTCCTGTCCAATGCAAAAAACTAAGATGATCTCCCATGGATTTAACATAGAGACTAAAATCAGCTGTTCTTAAGGACTTAATAAATCTTAAAATCTTTAACTGAAAATGCATGATAGTTATCCAAAACTTGAATTCATTATACCAGTTATACGGTAATAAGCAAGAATGTGACTTTACACTGTATCCCTTCCCATATTTTTTGTAGCGGGAACAAAATAGGATTTTTGATAAGTTAAAAAATATGACTGGGGTGTAACATTTTATTTTCTTTCAATTATCGCCAACGGAAACATATCTATAACCGTTTTTTGAAAAAAAAAAGTTTATTAAAAGTGTTGCAATTCCACCAAATGCAAATATATTAGTACGCCGCTGTAGGCATTATTTGAACAAATATCATTCACTTTTTATATCAATCGATAGGAAAAGCTATAACCTTCAATTTTTAACTGTTGGTAAATATTTTTTTATTAAGCCGTTTAGAAGTTATAAGCAAAAATGTGATATAACAGAGTAGCCCCCTCCCATATTTTTTGTAATGGGAGAGAAGAATATTATTTTTGATCAGCCAAAAAATTGTAGTCGTATGTAAAATTTTACCTTCCTTCGATTGGCGCAAACCGTAAGTCATTATCTCTTATCGTTTTCGAAAAAAAAAAATAAAACATATAACTGTGCTCGACACCCCTTTGACCATGGGGTGGGGGTGCCTCCGCGGGTTTTCGAGGTGGGTCTGACCCTAAATCTCTTTATTTTGACTTACTCTATGCGCCCTTAAAAGGATTTGCTTTTACTCCGAAGGGGAAGTATTTGACTATTTTTAAGCTCGTAGGCTCTTAGCTATAACAACTCTAACCGTAACGTCATCACACTTGCTTACGTTCACTAATTATGTCCTCTCAGACAGAAAAATTTGTAAAAGCGCAATCATCTATCAAATGTTAAGGCATTTATGTATGAACATGAGGAAGAACGAATATTTTAATGCCGCCATAAACCCAACAGAGGGGGAGAGAGAGAGAGAGAGAGAGTGAGAGAGAGAGAGAGAGAGAGAGAGAGAGAGAGAGAGAGAGAGACGTATGTAGTACCTACGGGTCTTTAATGTTGTTCAACTAATTTACTAAATACTCCAACTAAATATTTTTAAAAAGCTATTCAATGGTACCAAAGTTAACCCCCCCCCCTCTCCACCCCAATTTTTTTTGCAGATTTGGGTTGGTCAACTTTCACTGGATATCTTTTTTTTTAAATATTGAATAAGTATTTTTTTATTTTTCGGTCCGAAGTGTGTTTCTGGAGATATTCAAGTAATTGCAAAATCTGATTTTTTGCGATTGCAGCGCCATCTATCACAAAAGTTTCGAACAAAACCTGCGTAATTCGCGAATTTGAATCTTCAATAAAAAAATGAGAAATGTGAGATTTGAAAGTTACCCCTCGCCCTGTTATAGAACCTTCCAAAATCGGCCTAAGTCAAAGACTAAATATTTCGACTTAGGTAAAAAATTCATTTACAGGCAATTTTGAACATAACGTACAAGATTGAAAGGCATCAAAGCCGAAAACTAGCACAAAAGGACTTGTATACATTCGTTAAAACGTAAAGCACAACCAGGTGAAATTTCGAAGAAACACTTATAGGCCAGTGGAATTAGCAAATATGCATATTGTAATTCGTTTCAGGATGCCACGCGGATTAAACGATAGTTTTATTGATTACGAACATAACCCTGAATTTGGTCCACTTTTTGACCGCCGGAACATTGTTTATTTTACGATTTATTCTTGAAAAATTCCAAAAAACCGACTTTTTTAAAGATAACTCAAAGACCTTTGACGATAGGTTGTTCAATTTGTAGATACTGTTAGAACTTTGAAAAACGGTTAATTTGAGAGGTGTTTCGTTTAAAATGCTTGAAAATTTGTGTAAATAATTGAAAAAAACCGCGAAAATTTTCGCAATTTGCAAATATTTTTCATTCTTTAACAAAAGCACTTCAGTGCTTGAAACTTTGACAAAATATGTCTTCTATCACCCCAAAGTTACCTCTAAAATTCATCAAATAATTTTAATTAGTTTAAGAGATATTCAATTTGTTTATTAAAAACATGAATAATGTAAAATGCAAATTCACCAAGTTCCCGTTGTCGTAGAGGGTCTGGACATCATTTTTTTTGTTGAGACTTAAACTTTATGTTTTCATTAATGGTAAATCAAATTTGCATTATTTTCAACTTCAAAATAGCGTTTGAAAAAGTGTCACATTTTGAGGTTAGGTTTTTTGCTAATAACTTTTAAACAAATGAAGATTTTGCAATATTGTTCTGATATCTTTGTTGCTGGGGTTTTTCACATATTTTCAAAAAAAACTGTAGCCTTACTAGAAGCCGAGATGATTTGTTTTTTTAATAGATTCGTAATTTGTTTATTAATAAACATTAACAGCATTAACTTAGCGAACAACTAGTTTAATAGTCTATTTTTGTAGAGCTGAGTTTGAGGGAAAAAATTCAATTTGCAACGATAACAATAATTACTTTTAAATCAGCGTCAGAACAGGAGTGAGAAGCATGAGTCATATCTGTAACACGTTCATAAAATGATCGAGACAAGTTCAAATCCGTCAACCAAAAATTTACCGTTTCTCCGATTTTGACTTTTTTTTTTAATTTGGGGTAGCGTGATGAAATAATAATATCTGTCATGTCAATTTTTTCCTAATTAAATAATAATTTGTTATAAACAATTATTTGTGTTAAAAAATTTTTTACGAATTTATTAAAAAAAAATCATCTCGGCTTTTAATAAGGCTACAGTCATTTTTTTTTTGAAAATGTGTGAAAAGATCCCAGCAACAAAGATAAAACGATATTGCGAAATCTTCATTTGTTTAAAAGTTATTAGCAAAAAACCTAACCTCAAAATGTAACACTTTTTCAAACGCCATTTTGAAGTTGAAAATAATGCAAATTTGATTTGCCATTAATGAAAACATAAAGTTTAAGTCCCACCAAAAAAAAAAGATGTCCAGATCAACCCTCTACGACAACGGGAACATAAATAATGTAAAATGCAAATTCACCTAGAATTTGCATTTTACATTATTTATGTTTTTAATAAACAAACTGAATATCTCTTAAACTAATTAAAATTTTTTGATGAAATTTTAGGGATAACTTTGGGGTAATAAAAGACATATTTCTTCAAAGTTTCAAGCACTAAAGTGCTTTTGTTAAAGAATGAAAAATATTTGCAAATTGCTAAAATTTTCGCGGTTTTTTGCAATTATTTAAACAAATTTTCAAGCGTTTCAAACGAAACATCTCTCAAATTAACCGTTTTTCAAAGTTCTAACAGTATCTTCAAATTGAAAAACCTGTCGTCAGAGGTCTTTAAGTTATCTTCAAAAAAGTCGATTTTTTTGAATTTTTCAACAATAAATCGTTAAATAAACAATGTTCCGGCGGTCAAGAAGTGGACCAAATTCAGTCCACTTTTTGACCGCCGGAACATTGGTCATGCTTGTAATCAATAAAACTATCGTTTAATCCACGTGGCATCCTGAAACGAATTACAATAAATTTCAGTCTTTTTTTTACTAATTCCACTGGACTATTACGAAAATATGTTTTTGTCCAGGCCATAGGGAAATATACTGAAAATAAAAGTATAATTTTGGTCAAAGACAAAAGTACAATATACTTCTTCAAAAGTGCGTCAAATTTTGGACTTTAAAAATATTTTTATGGACAAAGGAAAAGAAACAATATACTTTTTACGAAGTACGCCAAAAATGTACTTTAAAAATATTTATGAGTATTTTTAACTTTTTAGTCGCTTCACGAAAAACAATGAAAGTGAAGATATAGTCATTGTAAATATAATTCAAAAGAATGAATATAAAATTTTAACGATGCGACGCGACGTACCGAAAGGACGAAATGTGACAAAGGCGCGTAAGGTATATATACAATTATCAAAATTTTATAAGTAAAATATTTTTATATTATTTCAAGTCAGCTACAATAAAAACCCAAATGCTTTCATCAATTTAGTAAGTTGTGTGAATATTTTCTACCAAATCGATTATTAACGCATGCTCTCCATTGCATCAATTCAATTCAAAACAATTTTATTCAACATTACGGGTACAAGAATGCGTCTAGACCGAGTCCCGATTCAGAGCCGACCACACCACCAAGCAACGCCGTGGTAGATGAGTGGTCGGGTGGAAAGGAGTCGGTTTCGGCTTGAACAACAGATCAAGTGATGGGGGGTTAGGTCTCCTGTTTAACAGTAAAAAACTTAAGCCTGACAATTGCAGATAACTAAGAACTAAAAACTAAGTTTAAAAACACTTAAAGCTAGATTTAAAAAAACTTTGATTAAAGGGCGCGCGCACAACACACGCGCACTAGTTTTAAAGTTTTGGCTGATAATACGGGAAAAACTCAATGAAAAAACCCGTTTGAGCAAGTCACAATCTTCATCCGGTAGTCTGCCTGCCTCCGGAAAGGTAGGGTGAAGGGCAGAGTGTGATTTTAAAAGTTGGGATTTGCTAGAGGTTATTAGTCAAAAGGGGATTTTCTCCATTGCATGATAGCATTTAAAACTCTCTTAAAGATGTAAACGACCTTGCCCTGCTTGGGGGTGGCGATCTCTTCAAATTATATGATTTATTAGACAATAGGATATTGCATGATTTTAATGTACTTATTTTAAACCTAAATAATAAGTATTCTTCAAACTTTTGTATTTTATTGATTGTATGACTTGTAAGTCTCATTCCTCGAGAGTTTCCATTTAAAAATCGGAATTGAGTAAACTGTCCTGAGACACCCCAGTTTGAAATCTCAATATACCGGTTACTCGAAGGGATTTATATATCAAAATATTTAAACATTTTTAAGCATAAAATCCATTACCGTTAGGTAAATAAGTAAAATTCCGACACAGAGAAAGACCAATTTTTTATTAGAGAGAAAGTGTCGTTAATGATCTACATTAGTGCAGCCTGGGCCCATTATCTGTTCTATCAAGTTATATCTTATCTCGAACCCACCTGGGAGTGGAAGAACAAGGGAGAACGCGACTGGCGCCCTTAATAAATTAATTTGTGTTGCGTCACTCAGACGCAAGGTAATAAGTTCTTCTACAACCCTACCGCCAGAAAGTGAGAAAGGGAAGTCAACTTTGGCGTCACTGGATAGCTTTTCCAAAAATATTGTATATATATTTTTTAATTTTTGATACAAAATGAATTTCTCGAGTTATTCGAACGTTCCCATATTTTTCGGACATCCGGTATATGCCTTTCTCAGGTTTGAAATAAATTATTGAACTACACCTGTCAGTTTACAAGCACACAATTGGAAAACTTTTCATTGCCTGTCTTCCAAACAGAAAAAAGCCACTTAGTTGTCATTCAATTCAATTTGTTAGACAAGGTAACAATTCGATTTGGACTGAAGTTGTAAAACAAGCAATTCCTCTGCGTAGAATCCAAACACTTTCCTTTAATTTCCTTTCATTACATTGTGCTTCCATTCACAATAATTTCCCCATTCATTCGTTCACATCAGCCATTATTCGCAATTCCAGCTTGTCGCCCAAATAGACTGCTTGACAGGGCACTTTCTAACACCGCTTCTTAGAAGGCTATACGAGTGTTCAGGAACGTACGGAAAAAAACGTAACTGTAGTGATGATTTAAAATGCATTTAGGAAAGAAATGCATTTAGGATTATCCTTATTTATAGAGGTGAAAAACAAAAATGTAATTTAGTTCGTCGCTCCCCCAGGGATTGGTTCTATCTGATGACAAAATAAGCCCCACACAATTTTATTACGATTGGATAACGATAAAGGGCGCTGAAGACCTCCTTTTAAGGAGCTGAACTGTGATGCGTAGCTCCAATATTTGAACAAACTTTATTTCACGCTAAACGGTAATAAAATTGTAATGCTATTGATAGTATGATGTACATTTGTACAGGGGGGAACAAATTAGATGGTATTTGATTTTTTTCTAAAACAATGGCAGATAGACTATCTATCTTTTTCGATTACCGAGCTACAGAGCGTTTCAGAAAATTGGCATTTTCGGATGACCTCTATATCTCAATTACCAAGTCTCGAATCGAAAATCGAGTGATATATTCTTAAGGCACTACAACAAAATTTAAAAGAGTTTGGATCATTTGCAAAATCTCGAGCAAAAATATATAATAAAGCAGTTAGAGAAGCTGCAGAAAATATTGTTTTAGAAACTGTAAGAAAAAATCCTAATATATCGTCTCACGAAATACAGGAAAATTTAGGAATCCCAAAAACAACTTACGTTGCGTTGCTTAAAAAAAATAAATTCAAACTCTACAAAATTAGATTAGTCTATACTCAAACGACTGTTAAATGCGCCTCGTTTTTTGCCAGTGGTTTTTGCGTCAGTGCAATGAAGTGCCAGGATTTGAAGGAACAATTATATGGACAGATGAGGCCCATAAGTAGTTTTAGTTCAGTCGAATTAGACATAATCAGAGCTGGGCAAATACTTTGAAAAAGTATTTAAATATTAAATACTAAATACTTTCAGAAAATTGAAAGTATTTAAATATTAAGTATTTTCAAAAGATAAAAGTATTTAAATAATAAATAATAAAAGTAAATAAATAGTTTAAACTTAGTATTTAAATACTTTCTGAATATTTATAGTTATTAAGGTACCAACGGTGTTATAAGGATAATAACGCACCGAGGTCGGCAGTGTACAATCCCGAGGGCCTCTGGCCCGAGGGAGTGTACGTCGACCGAGGGCGTCATTATCCTATAACACCCGTGGTGCCTTCAACGTTTAATGTCCTGCAAGTCTGTTATTTAATTCGAATTTTTTTTTTTGACATTTACGATTTATTAATTTGACATCTATTATGTTCAGAACGATTTGATTTAAAAGAGGGTAAAAATCAAAATTGTTTGTAAACGCCGCCGTTGCATAGCAACGCATTTTGTTTGTCAATAACGCTATCATAATTTGCTTGTTTTGGGTTGTATTATAATTTTATAATGCCCTAGGGCGTTATTTTTCATTTAATGTATCTCAAAATAGGGTGGTTATTGTAAAATAACAGACTTGTAGGACATTAAATACTTTAATAACACTGAAATATGTTGAAGCATATACTACGGGAGCCCACCCTAAGTGTCCGTGCACCCCCCCCCCCCTTTAGGACAATGTTTTTCATAAAGCTTAAAGCCTAAAGAACAATTTAAGACATGTCCTAAAAAAAATTGGCTGCACTTTCAAAATGGCGTCACTAAGAGAAATGTTAAAAACGTGTAATCAGAAAGAGAAGAAAGCTTGATTTTACTCGTTAGAACTGCTAAGAATTTTTAGAGGTTCCGTAGTACGCATTTAACCGAGCGCTTGGCCGCGCAGAGTGGCAAAGTTACTTCATTATTTTTTTCCAGGAATACCGTGGCTTTAGCGATAAATTTTATTAGAATATTTTTTGTTCAGAAATATGTGGTCTATTCTATTTTTGTTTTTTTCTACCCTGACTTAATTTAAAAATTTTGAAAACATGGATGAAAAAAAATTTTCTTTCCCTTTTTTTTTGTATGTTCTGCATCCGAGCGGAATGTAAACTTTTCAGAATATTATTCTACACACTTTCATGAACACAAAAAAAAAATATTTAATTTACAAGTTTTTGTGGGTTTCACTATAAAATGTTCTCTGTCGTCTGGGCTACTTTACCAAATTGTATGTTCTATTTTTGTAGAAATCAATAAAGACTTAATATTATCATTATTATATTAAATACTATTTGACTATTTGAGGTGTCACAATTTTAGGTTTCATGACTTTCATGAACTTCTACAACACTATTTTAATACCTCTATACTTAATCAGTTCTAGTTGGGTATTGAACTTTTACTTATCCGTAAAGCTAGACCTTTGCGTCTTCTGCAAATAACCAAATAAAGCACAGAGACTAGTTCAACTGTTCTCTGTCACAAACACAAAACGTGTGTTAACATTAACAGTTAACACTTACTGTCTATGTCTGCTCTCAACTAACTTTCTGGGAATTATTAAGACGTGAATGACTGAAGACTGAATGATGCAATGTATTTATTAACTACATAGTATAGTACATATCTTGATTCTTGACGAGAGTTATATTGTTGTCCACCCTATATTAATTGCACTTGCTGCATTTCTTATCTGCTTTCCTAGAATACGCTGACAATGTATAAGTCAACCAATGCTTCCTTTTGTATTATAAGCCTCAGTTCTGATTTAGATTTTGTAACAGTCGCTTGCAATAAATAATTTAAACACATGGTATTTGATTTTTTTCTAAAACAATGGCAGATAGACTATCTATCTTTTTCGATTACCGAGCTACAGAGCGTTTCAGAAAATTGGCATTTTCGGATGACCTCTATATCTCAATTACCAAGTCTCGAATCGAAAATCGAGTGATATATTCTTAAGGCACTACAACAAAATTTAAAAGAGTTTGGATCATTTGCAAAATCTCGAGCAAAAATATATAATAAAGCAGTTAGAGAAGCTGCAGAAAATATTGTTTTAGAAACTGTAAGAAAAAATCCTAATATATCGTCTCACGAAATACAGGAAAATTTAGGAATCCCAAAAACAACTTACGTTGCGTTGCTTAAAAAAAATAAATTCAAACTCTACAAAATTAGATTAGTCTATACTCAAACGACTGTTAAATGCGCCTCGTTTTTTGCCAGTGGTTTTTGCGTCAGTGCAATGAAGTGCCAGGATTTGAAGGAACAATTATATGGACAGATGAGGCCCATAAGTAGTTTTAGTTCAGTCGAATTAGACATAATCAGAGCTGGGCAAATACTTTGAAAAAGTATTTAAATATTAAATACTAAATACTTTCAGAAAATTGAAAGTATTTAAATATTAAGTATTTTCAAAAGATAAAAGTATTTAAATAATAAATAATAAAAGTAATTAAATAGTTTAAACTTAGTATTTAAATACTTTCTGAATATTTATAGTTATTAAGGTACCAACGGTGTTATAAGGATAATAACGCACCGAGGTCGACAGTGTACAATCCCGAGGGCCTCTGGCCCGAGGGAGTGTACGTCGACCGAGGGCGTCATTATCCTATAACACCCGTGGTGCCTTCAACGTTTAATGTCCTGCAAGTCTGTTATTTAATTCGAATTTTTTTTTTTGACATTTACGATTTATTAATTTGACATCTATTATGTTCAGAACGATTTGATTTAAAAGAGGGTAAAAATCAAAATTGTTTGTAAACGCCGCCGTTGCATAGCAACGCATTTTGTTTGTCAATAACGCTATCATAATTTGCTTGTTTTGGGTTGTATTATAATTTTATAATGCCCTAGGGCGTTATTTTTCATTTAATGTATCTCAAAATAGGGTGGTTATTGTAAAATAACAGACTTGTAGGACATTAAATACTTTAATAACACTGAAATATGTTGAAGCATATACTACGGGAGCCCACCCTAAGTGTCCGTGCACCCCCCCCCCCCCCCTTTAGGACAATGTTTTTCATAAAGCTTAAAGCCTAAAGAACAATTTAAGACATGTCCTAAAAAAAATTGGCTGCACTTTCAAAATGGCGTCACTAAGAGAAATGTTAAAAACGTGTAATCAGAAAGAGAAGAAAGCTTGATTTTACTCGTTAGAACTGCTAAGAATTTTTAGAGGTTCCGTAGTACGCATTTAACCGAGCGCTTGGCCGCGCAGAGTGGCAAAGTTACTTCATTATTTTTTTCCAGGAATACCGTGGCTTTAGCGATAAATTTTATTAGAATATTTTTTGTTCAGAAATATGTGGTCTATTCTATTTTTGTTTTTTTCTACCCTGACTTAATTTAAAAATTTTGAAAACATGGATGAAAAAAAATTTTCTTTCCCTTTTTTTTTGTATGTTCTGCATCCGAGCGGAATGTAAACTTTTCAGAATATTATTCTACACACTTTCATGAACACAAAAAAAAAATATTTAATTTACAAGTTTTTGTGGGTTTCACTATAAAATGTTCTCTGTCGTCTGGGCTACTTTACCAAATTGTATGTTCTATTTTTGTAGAAATCAATAAAGACTTAATATTATCATTATTATATTAAATACTATTTGACTATTTGAGGTGTCACAATTTTAGGTTTCATGACTTTCATGAACTTCTACAACACTATTTTAATACCTCTATACTTAATCAGTTCTAGTTGGGTATTGAACTTTTACTTATCCGTAAAGCTAGACCTTTGCGTCTTCTGCAAATAACCAAATAAAGCACAGAGACTAGTTCAACTGTTCTCTGTCACAAACACAAAACGTGTGTTAACATTAACAGTTAACACTTACTGTCTATGTCTGCTCTCAACTAACTTTCTGGGAATTATTAAGACGTGAATGACTGAAGACTGAATGATGCAATGTATTTATTAACTACATAGTATAGTACATATCTTGATTCTTGACGAGAGTTATATTGTTGTCCACCCTATATTAATTGCACTTGCTGCATTTCTTATCTGCTTTCCTAGAATACGCTGACAATGTATAAGTCAACCAATGCTTCCTTTTGTATTATAAGCCTCAGTTCTGATTTAGATTTTGTAACAGTCGCTTGCAATAAATAATTTAAACACAATAATTTCCATTTTGGAAAATTGTTCGTTTTTAAAAACCAGTCTTCGGTTCCAACGTATTTAAGTCGAGTATCTGCCTCTCTCCCTGGCGTATTTGATTATATTTGTTGTATTTATTTATTATTTAAATACTTTTAAGATTCAAATACTTCTGAAAGTATTTAAATACTGTCAGAAAAGGATTTAGGGATCATTTTAGGACCATTTTCACAAATAATAAGTAGTAAATATTTCAGATAAAGTATTTGCAAGTATAAATACAAATACTTGTTGCAAAAAGTATTTAAATACTCGGTATTTATATACTTTCTGGTATTTAAATACTTATGAGGTATTTGTAAGTACATATTTGCCCAGCTCTGGACATAATGAAAAAATTTGCGTCCTGTGGACTTTTTTTGTGGAAGTTGTCAGTGTTGATCCTATACAAAAACACATTTTCTGTGCGCAATGAATTGGACTTTTAGGATAAACAAAAACAGAATTATACTGGTTTTGGTTTTTTTAATGCAATAATACCAAAATAGCCATTTTTGGCATATTTTGGTGTCTAGCTTCTAAACCAATGAATATATTAAAATGAAACCAACGTAAATTGTCTTTTTGTCCTGTACAGAAAACCCCGGACAGCGCGACCTTTCCGGCCTAGTACAGCCAAAACCGTTTTTTCCTACGGCAAATGTGTAACATATATATATATATATATATATATATATATATATATATATATATATATATATATATATATATATATATATATATATATATATATATATATAATATGATATCTTGACTCATGAGAGAGACAATAAGTTTCTGCATCAAAGAATTCAAAGATTACAAAGTAAAAACTTTAAAACTAACATGAATTATCGATAGTAAACATACTATCAGTAAACAAATTTAAATTGAAAGACAGAGATTAAATAGTAACAATAAATATTGTAAAATGCTTAAATTTAAAAAAAAATAGGTTTAAAAATTTGTAAAATCTCACTTTATCTTCAGAAGCTAGACTTCTTAAATACAAAACCAAAGGTGGAAAAATCATATCAGGAATCCATCGTTAGAGTGTTTCTGACTAATAGACAATCATAGGTTGATCCGGAGCTCATCAAACTGGAAAAACTTCCACAAAATAGGAAATGTAAATTTCCACATCTGAAAATTTAAAACTTGAAATTAAAGCAAGAAAATAATTTAAAACTAAAATATTAAACAATATAGGTGACAAAAAACATAAAAGGAAGTGAAAATTCACAAACAAACTGAATAAACATTCTATAGTGTACATAAAGACTCTTTAAAAAGAAAAGGAGCACAAATAAAACTTAAATCTAAGATTTCTCGAAAATTAGTGCTCGGGTTTAAATCATAAACATTTAAAATCAAAGACTATTACCTTAGATTAAACCTGAGACATACATCCCTGAATTCCATATGTTAATTGTAGTTTAAAGTTTCAGTGTTGACCATCAGTAACCATAATTTGTGTGCTGTCACTGGTTATTTAAATATTAGATTGTTAAAAACATTGTTTTCCTATTTATTATGCAGGCAGTTGAAAGAAAACACTGCAAAGAACATTTCAAAATGATTTTCAGTTCGGTAGGTAAAAGGACACTACTTCAAGGACTGAAGAAACATTGACTACGAGTTCTGAAAAATAAAAGTTATAAAGTTAACATTTATTCATACTGAAAAGTAAATTTTTTAATTAGAATTAAGAGAGCTAGTTAGTAAGAAGATTAAGAAAGGTAAATCATGCATCAAATCTAGTGTAAATTGTTTAAAATAGAAATTATGTGAAAATCATGCAACGTTTTGGAACTACTTAAATATAAAACCTAGAGAAATAAAAGGGATACTGAAAGAATCAGAATTTAATAAGGAATCTGTTTCAAACAGTAAAACAGACAGAGAAGGTCTAAAAGAAAAATTTAAATTCATAACCAAATAAAATTTATGAAATTTTGACAGGTCTAGTTATCTAATTTCAGAAAAAAGTCATTAATTAACAAAGTTTTCAAGAAACAAGGAACGTTTCCATGAAAAGTTTGTTATAAGTTGTTGATTTTGTAATAAAAAGAAGAGAGTTATTTTCAAAATTGAGTCCAGAAATTATTACAAATAGTAAAGAAAATTTTAATTCAGATGAAGAAAAGTATGTAAATCAAACATTGATAAGTTGAGAAGTAAGAGGAACCAATGTTGCAAGGTTTAAAAAACAAAATAATTATCATCGAAATATAACCTTAATGTCAGCTGTTTGTCAAATTTGACTTACCGGATTTTCAAGTAAGCCATACGGTATTAATCCAATATTTTAGCATCAAAGTCGTCCAAGGCACATCAAATTGAACAAATTTCACAAGGAACAAAATTACCACAAAGGCACGGCACGAGAAATCGAGGGAATTTGCAGGTAACCAGGATCACAACAGTGTAGTGCAACAAATCAGTGATTCGTATCGGGACGTCACGTCGCATACAGGTACCTGTTTTATCGATATTAAATAAAGCAAAGATTTCTTTCATTTTCTTAGAATAAGTATTTGTAATTAATATAAAAGGGCAGAATTTTGTTTCCTAAATATAAGAAACCCAAGGCCAAGGTTCAACTAAATTAAAATTTTGTAAATTAATCTGATCTACTTTTCTTAAATAAAATTGTTATTATTTGATCTATGATTTTAATTTGCCTTTTATTAATTTGAGCTAAAGAAACTGCACTGAGATAGAGTGACACCTATTGGTAACTCATGCTAATAAATGTGTGTTTGCTGGGAAACTAGGGAGCAGTGGCGCCGAATATAAAAATTTCTGCTTTCTAGATTAATATTTAATTAAAAATTAAATTAACAAATTTCTTTCTCTTTCTTTAGTACCCAGAAAACATATCATTTAAATGTCTAACCCAACGTGGGGCAAATAAAAGAGCAAAATAATCATAGTAATTTATTTAAAGATCACAAACAAAAGTTTTGAGTAAAACAAAATTTAAATTAAAATTTAAAACAAAAGGCTTTGGTAAAAATAATTGAGAATTCTGAAAAGAGTATTGGTGTGGTATTTTCACTGTTATAAATGTATATGAAACTAAGGTCAGGTAAGATGAAAGGTAACAGTGAACAAGAGGCATCTACGTCTCAAACAGCAGGCGAAACAGAAACGCAAGAAGAAACAACAACACAGGAGCAGACCGAACAACAGCAAGAACCAACACAAATAGGAGACACAATACAAACAACTGAACAGACAGAAGCAAACATACTCCACCAACTCATGCAAATGATAACAGGTATAGGTGTGAAAATAGACGACACGAACAAGAAAATAGATAGCACAAAAGAAGAAATGAACAAGAAATTTGAAGAAAACAAGCAAGAGATAAGTGCGAAAATAAACGAGAGAATGGACAAGAAATTTGAAGAATGCAACGGAAAATTTGATCAATACATGACGGAAATGAAACTCAGAGTAGAAGAGGTAGAAGTAAGATTAGAAAATATTAAAGAAGACTTGGCTATGGAAATTCACAATAGAGTAAAAGAGTCAGAAAAGGAAATTCAAACTAATGTGGAAAAATTCATAGTTGAAGGATTTTCAGAGATAGATGGTCGACTGGAAAGACAAAATGAAACAGTCACGGCAACTTTAAAAGAACAGGACGGACGGATAAAATTAATGGATACGAAGTTATCAGAAGGAAAACAAGGAGCGAACGCTAACCTCGGATATACAATCAACCACGCATGCCAGAAATCCCAATTTTATTTCTACGGTGACTCGAGAATACACCCGAAAATATTTACTACTAGGCTTAAACTACATCTAGAAACGGTACACCCTGGGACAAACATAAAACAAGTCATACAGAACATGTTACGTGGTGAAGCTGAAATTTGGTACGCCACTGTTGAGAGTAGGTTCAGTAGTTTCGAGGAATTTGAATCGCTCGTAATGAAACAATATTGGGGGGAGTATAATCAACAAAAGATTAGATTAAATCTCTTTAATGGAAAATACAGTGAGAACATCGGAGTATCCAGGGAAAATTATATACTGCGAAAGGTATATAATATCAAACATCTACAACCATCTTTCACGGAAAGTGAAATGGTTAGGTATTTAGCACGTCATTTCCCAGATGATGTACACAGTGTCATCATTACACAACGAATCACAACTTTGGACAGTCTCATAGAATACATAAGAAGCATAGACGACCATCGCACTGGATGGAGAAGAAACACTCAACAAAACTACAATAATGAAAACAGGAGATATGATGATAGAAGCAAAAATTATGACACAGGTCAAAACTACGAACAAAGAAGAAACAATAACTATAACAACCAAGGCAATGGAAATCAACCAAGAAACTTTTATAACAATCAAAACAACAACTGCAACGGAAATCAACAAAGGTATTACAACAACAACAATCAGCAAAGAATAAACCAAAACCAACAAAACAGGCCACAAGCAAACGATGAGCAGAAAAAGGATACAAGATCCTACGCACAGGTAGCAAACACCAACGTACAACAGAGAAATGGACAACAAAATCAAATCGAAATGCATAAAATTGAGACTCAAGCCCAAGTTAATACTCGACAGCAGGATTTTTGAGAAGAAATGTTTTAACTACCAACTATTCTCACGCCCGTGAATTTATCACAACGGACAACGAAAACGGAAATTTATATGAAACAAAACAAAGTCACCTACCAATGGTTAATTTAAATATGCAAGGTTTAATGTTAGATGCACTTATTGATTGCGGTTCAGAAATATCAATGATTAACGAGAGTTTATTTAACAAAAATAAGGATAAATTTGCCCAAAAATGTATAAGAATTGCAAAAATACGATTAATTAACGCCAATGGCAGAAAGTTTTCTGAAAGCACCAGCATATTGCAAACATCTTTTAAAGTAGAAAACTACAATTTTAAATGTGAATTATTTATAGTACCTGAATTAAATTTTGACATTATTCTGGGTGAAGATATTTTATATAAATTGAGGGCTAATATTGATTTGGGAACAAGATTCCTTAGATTAGAAGGTAAAACGTTACCTATATATAGTAAAAATGAGATTATATTGAATAAAAATGCGGTAATTAAAGAATTAAATGACGATAAAGTCAATGCTGGACATGAGGTTGGCACAGTGACCATCCATATCAAAAAAAATGCGGGATACGAGGGAGGCACAATGACCAACTGTATCAAAAATAAAAATGCGGTAAGAAATGAATTAAACGGCGATCAAGCCAATGCGGAATACATGATGGGGAGCGTACCCACATATGTTATGAATAGTAATTATATTATGCCCAAAAATATTGATATAAAATGTCCACTTAAATATGAAAGAATTATTCATGAACTTTTACAAAAAAATATCTCACTAATATACTATGAACCAAGAGTTGCAACAGGTTATATTCACAAACTGCAAGTAGATGAAACAAAATCATTTAAAAGCAAAAATTATCCTATTCCTTTTAAGTACAGAGAACAAGTGCAAAATGAATTACAAAACATGTTACAATCTGATATCATCGAATCGGCAAAAACAAATTACATTAATCCATTGGTAATAGTAAAAAAGAAAAATGACTCAATAAGATTATGTTTAGATGCACGCGTCCTAAATACGTTAACAAAATCGCAATTCGATTCACCACAGAACATACAGTCAATATTATCCAGATTAGGGAAAAAACACAGTTTTTTCTAAACTTGATTTAAAAAATTCTTTTTGGTTAATTCCACTTCATCCGGATTCTCGCAGGTATACTGGGTTTAGTGTCGACGGACACGTTTTTCAATTTAAGGTGGTACCTTTTGGTATACAAAGCGCAAGTTCAGCACTCGTACGGGCAATGCAGAGTATTCTCGATCGCTTTGAAGAATTTTGTTTTCATTATATAGATGACATCCTAATTTTCTCTGAAACAATAGAAAAACATGGTGAACATCTAGATACAATTTTAAACGTTTTAAATAAAGCAGGTTTAAAGCTCAACATTGAAAAATGCGAATTTTATCAAACCTCTGTTAAGTACCTAGGTTACAAGATAACTCAAACAGGCATAAGTATTGGGGAAGATCGGGTAAAAGAGATAAAGGACTATCCTCGTCCTACAAATTTAAAAACACTACGTGGTTTCTTAGGAGTATTGAACTATTATAAAAAGTTTGTACCGAGACTATCAGAGCTAGAAGTTCCTCTAATAGAATTGTTAAGAAAAGAAACAAAGTGGGAATGGAATGAGCGTAGAGAAACTGCTTTCAACAAATTAAAAACAAACTTTCATGACAATCTTTTGCTAAACAGTCCTGATTTTAATTTACCTTTTATATTAAGAACCGATGCGTCAGAGTCAATAGTCGCAGCTGAGTTGGTACAATACCAAGGGGGGGGGGGTAGAAACGCCAATATGTTTTATCTCTAGGATACTAAAGCCCTATGAAACCCGCTACTCAGTTGGAGAGTTAGAAATATTAAGTATAGTACATGCAATTTCTAAGCTTTCTTTCTATTTAACAGCTGCTCATTTCACATTAGAAACGGACCACGCTGCTCTATGTTTTCTTATGAAAAATCGATATGCAAACAAACGTATTTATCGTTGGTCACTTCTCATTCAAGAATATTCTTTCACTATCAAACATCGTCCGGGTGTAAACAATATCACCGCAGACGCTTTAACACGTAATCGATAGGTTAAAACAGAACAATCAAACACTTACATAGTATCATTGAACACATTATCACATGAAAATGGTCTCTACACAACAAGGCAAGTTCTGGACAGCCAACAATATTTACAAACACTAAGAGACAAAATACAAGACACACCATGGAGAGGGTACAGCATAAAAGAGAATTTCATAATCAAAACTATTTTAGATGAAGAAAAGTATGTACTAGACGAAACTTTAGCTGCAAGAATAATTTTAGACTTACATTTTCGATATGGGCACATAGGAATTCGAAAAACGTGGTTAATTTATAGAGAAACTTTTTATACGGAAAAGGATTTGAATTTAACCAAAGAGATGTTGTCAAAATGTCATGAATGTTGTTTAGGGAAGAATAAAAATCACGTTAACAAAAACGAAATAAAAAGCACACTTACAACAAAACCACTAGAGCTCGTTTCCATAGATTTTATTAGTAACTTGATTTTGGCACCAGGAGGATTCAAAAATATTTTAGTTATGGTGGACAATTTTTCAAAGTACATTAAAATTTATCCCACAAAAAGATGTAACACCATTACAACTATTAATAAAATCAAACATTTTTGTAAAACAGTTGGAAAGCCAACACGAATATTAGCGGATAATGCGACTTATTTTAATAATGACAAGTTATCAAAATATTTAAGAGACAAAAACATTAAGTTAGGGTTTACATCAATAAGACATCCTAGATCGAATTCAAGCGAGAGGTATGTGCAAGAAGTGATTAGATTCTTGCGTATTATGGTGCAGAGAAACCATACAGAATGGACATTAGCAACAGAGACGGTAGAAAATTACATGAACAATATACCAAGCACGGTAACCAAAGTATCGCCAATTATGACTATGTTTGGAAGAGATCCAGACCGACCATGGGAAAACCAAAACTTTAAAGATTTAAATGAAATACATGAACTTGTAAAAACAAGGTTAAGAAGAAGTGCAGAAAAATTCATGGCTCGAGAAAACAAGAAAATTAAAAGAAAAGTTACATTTAAAAAAGACGACAAAGTAGTAATAAAACGAATGAGAATTTCAAACAGGGAACAAAATATTTGTGCGAAACTACAGTATCCTTACGACGGTCCATACGTAGTGAAAAGGGTATTAAACGAAAACACGTACGAATTAATGTATCCAGAAGATGAGGAAATTCGTGGAAGATTCCACATCGAAATGATTTATCCTTATGTAAGTGAATGAATTGAAAACCAAAACAAAGATTAACAGTGCAAGATATCCCATCAAATTTGTCAAACTAATGAAATTTTCAGAATTTTCAAAATGTTAAAATTTTCAAATTTAATTAGTTGGAGGGAGTAAAATGATATGATATCTTGACTCATGAGAGAGACAATAAGTTTCATTATCAAAATAAATAATCTACGCCACTGTTTGCAGTTCTGCATCAAAGAATTCAAAGACTACAAAGTAAAAACTTTAAAACTAACATGAATTATCGATAGTAAACATACTATCAGTAAACAAATTTAAATTGAAAGACAGAGATTAAATAGTAACAATAAATATTGTAAAATGCTTAAATTTTAAAATAAGTAGGTTTAAAAATTTGTAAAATCTCACTTTATCTTCAGAAGCTAGACTTCTTAAATACAAACCAAAGGTGGAAAAATCATATCAGGAATCCATCGTTAGAGTGTTTCTGACTAATAGACAATCATAGGTTGATCCGGAGCTCATCAAACTGGAAAAACTTCCACAAAATAGGAAATGTAAATTTCCACATCTGAAAATTTAAAACTTGAAATTAAAGCAAGAAAATAATTTAAAACTAAAATATTAAACAATATAGGTGACAAAAAACATAAAAGGAAGTGAAAATTCACAAACAAACTGAATAAACATTCTATAGTGTACATAAAGACTCTTTAAAAAGAAAAGGAGCACAAATAAAACTTAAATCTAAGATTTCTCGAAAATTAGTGCTCGGGTTTAAATCATAAACATTTAAAATCAAAGACTATTACCTTAGATTAAACCTGAGACATACATCCCTGAATTCCATATGTTAATTGTAGTTTAAAGTTTCAGTGTTGACCATCAGTAACCATAATTTGTGTGCTGTCACTGGTTATTTAAATATTAGATTGTTAAAAACATTGTTTTCCTATTTATTATGCAGGCAGTTGAAAGATAACACTACAAAGAACATTTCAAAATGATTTTCAGTTCGGTAGGTAAAAGGACACTACTTCAAGGACTGAAGAAACATTGACTACGAGTTCTGAAAAATAAAAGTTATAAAGTTAACATTTATTCATACTGAAAAGTAAATTTTTTAATTAGAATTAAGAGAGCTAGTTAGTAAGAAGATTAAGAAAGGTAAATCATGCATCAAATCTAGTGTAAATTGTTTAAAATAGAAATTATGTGAAAATCATGCAACGTTTTGGAACTACTTAAATATAAAACCTAGAGAAATAAAAGGGATACTGAAAGAATCAGAATTAAATAAGGAATCTGTTTCAAACAGTAAAACAGACAGAGAAGGTCTAAAAGAAAAATTTAAATTCATAACCAAATAAAATTTATGAAATTTTGACAGGTCTAGTTATCTAATTTCAGAAAAAAGTCATTAATTAACAAAGTTTTCAAGAAACAAGGAACGTTTCCATGAAAAGTTTGTTATAAGTTGTTGATTTTGTAATAAAAAGAAGAGAGTTATTTTCAAAATTGAGTCCAGAAATTATTACAAATAGTAAAGAAAATTTAAATTCAGATGAAGAAAAGTATGTAAATCAAACATTGATAAGTTGAGAAGTAAGAGGAACCAATGTTGCAAGGTTTAAAAAACAAAATAATTATCATCGAAATATAACCTTAATGTCAGCTGTTTGTCAAATTTGACTTACCGGATTTTCAAGTAAGCCATACGGTATTAATCCAATATTTTAGCATCAAAGTCGTCCAAGGCACATCAAATTGAACAAATTTCACAAGGAACAAAATTACCACAAAGGCACGGCACGAGAAATCGAGGGAATTTGCAGGTAACCAGGATCACAACAGTGTAGTGCAACAAATCAGTGATTCGTATCGGGACGTCACGTCGCATACAGGTACCTGTTTTATCGATATTAAATAAAGCAAAGATTTCTTTCATTTTCTTAGAATAAGTATTTGTAATTAATATAAAAGGGCAGAATTTTGTTTCCTAAATATAAGAAACCCAAGGCCAAGGTTCAACTAAATTAAAATTTTGTAAATTAATCTGATCTACTTTTCTTAAATAAAATTGTTATTATTTGATCTATGATTTTAATTTGCCTTTTATTAATTTGAGCTAAAGAAACTGCACTGAGATAGAGTGACACCTATTGGTAACTCATGCTAATAAATGTGTGTTTGCTGGGAAACTAGGGAGCAGTGGCGCCGAATATAAAAATTTCTGCTTTCTAGATTAATATTTAATTAAAAATTAAATTAACAAATTTCTTTCTCTTTCTTTAGTACCCAGAAAACATATCAATATATATATATATATATATATATATATATATATATATATATATATATATATATATATATATATATATATATATATATATATATATATATATATATATAGTGATGGGATCACTCGAGTGAAAAATAACCGGTTATCCGGTTATTGAAATAACCTGCATTACTCAGTTATTGTCAACGAGTACTCGAGTGAAAAATAACCGAATGTTAAACAGTTATTGAAGTAGTCATATCACGCATCACTCTTGCAAATAAATTGAATGTTAACTCGTATCGTCTAATAAACGAGTGAACATCATTATTAATCTACGTTTCTAAAATAAATATTAGGTATATGAATTCGAACCAATTGATGTAGTAATGGTAGTAACCAGTATCCATATGCACTTACCTCTTATTATACTCTTCTCAAAAATGAAGAGTATATTACATTTGATCGGCACATTTCTAAAACCGGAAATATAGCTCGTAGAGAACAAAATTTCATATCATTGTATTAGTGAACGAATCTTGAACAACTTTCAAAATGTCCGTCTGTCTGTCCGCCTGTCCGTCTGTGTGTCCGTCCGTCACGTTTCTTGTAAGCACGATAACTTAAGAAAGAAAAGTCCGATTGTATTGAAATTTGGAAGGTAAGTTAGCGTTAGCTAGAGGAAGAACCCTATTGTTTTTGAAAAAAATCAATCAATAAATAAAAAAGTTATTAATCATTTAAATAAAATTTTTTTTTTAAATTTCTGTCATTTGTACTTAAATAGAAATCTTTCGAAATGTTATTCTCTATAATTTTTTTTTTGTTCTTACATTTTACCAATATACATATTTCATAATAATGTACCTAATCCGTTGAAATATAATTCTTGAATGATATTCATTCAAGTTTTCTGGAAAGATGAGATAGCCCAATGGCTAAAGCATTTGATTTGATTTGATTTTGCCTTGCAATCCAAAGGTCTCGTGTTCGATCCCTCATATGGTGATTTTTTTTTTCATATATTTTTTTTTCCACAACAAAGTTGGTATCACAAAATTTAGAATGTCCAAAAACTAACATTATTTACAAGAAAAATGCGAAGAGTATCCTATAGAATGTGTAACAATTATATAAAAAGCTCAGTAAGTCAGCGAAGAGTATAATGCTTCCACTAGTTTATAATTATTTTATTTCTATTTCTATTTATTATGTCAATAATAATCAAACTATGTGCGATTTTATAAAGAATAATTTTTTCCTTTTCACAAAAATTGATTGGTTGATTGATTTTCACATGAAAATATTGAAAATTTTTTTATGAATTGGAATTTGAACAAAAATTGTTAAATAGCCTTGTAAGTTATGCGTGGCATTCAAGTGACCATCACTCGAATGATTATCCGGTTATTGAAATCACTTGAATACCTAGTATTCGGTTATTGAAATCAATCGGTTATGCCCATCACTAGCTTTAGTAGCTCGCTCTCTAAAACTGGTGTGATCGTGTGCGCGAGCGCGTGACAGGTGTACAGTGGGGTGGAAGAAAAAAACCGTTCAAAAATCGCTGTAGACTTCAGAGTCTATTGAATCATCTTATTTTTTTAAATGTTCGTTATTAAATTCTCCATAAATCTCTAGAGCCAAATTTTCGAATTCTTTTCAAAATGTTTGATGAAAATTCAAACTTCCTTGAGAAATTTTTAAAAATCTTGCTCGAGAGATTGATGACTAATTTAATAACGAACATTAAAAAACAAAAATAAGATTATCCAATAAATTCTGAGGTCTACAACGATTTTTGAACGATATTTTTTTTTCCACTCCACTGTGCGGCGTTCACTGCAAGGCGGTTGGCCAATTAAGTCTCGTCCGAAGGCCATATTTGGCCGCGGAACCAGTAGATTGCTGAAAAACTATACTACCCTGGCATGTAGGAAGGAAAAGAAAGCATATTTGTGCATAAACTTAGAACTAATGGGATTAACAAAATATAGAAGGATTTAAAATCGTCACAGACAAGTATTAATAAGCAGTATAATGTTATATCAAATAATTTAAACAACGTTGATAGGCCTAATAGTACTATGCAAATTGCATCCCAAATATACCAATTGACTATAACATTGTTGACAATTATAGTAACAATCATAATCCAATTCAGATTCAATGAATTTAAATGTACAAGAAATATTGCACAGCCAACAAAAACACCGCTACCCAAGGAATCACTACTTCCACATCCAAATTCTCTAACCAAGTCACTCACAACGAAAAAATGTTGTATGCGGAAATAATTGTTTATGGGACTTTAATAACATAATATTTGAAATCCTCTGTCTCAAGAACCCATAAAACGATACCCCACATCGGTAGTGGGGTGGGGGTGGTGATGGGGAGGGGTGGATAAAGTAAAAAATTATTTTGAGGTTTCTGGTTCTTGTACACGTACTAAATCACAATTTTTTTAATCCCCTTTAATAATGGGGTGAGGGTGGTAATGGGGGTGGCTAATACCAAAAATTTTTTTGAGAACTTAGCTTCTCTTGTATATACTAAATACCAATTTTATGGACTCTTACCTGCTTTATTTTCCTATTTATCCCTATTTATCCCGAATTTACCCCAATTTACCCCCCAACCCTTCGACGGAACAAGATGAAAATCCAATTCCAGATCTCGTTAAAGTACATATGTGTACCAAATTTCAAGTCAATATCTTAAACGGTTCCAGAGTAAACGTGCGCACAAAAAAGTTACAGACAGACAGACAGACAGGAATTTTTGTTCGCTCAAACTTAAAATCTGGACGTTTCATGACATTCTAAGCCTATTTGAACAATAAAAAATGTTTTAATATTTTTGTCGTTACTATACTTCCACTGGATGTGGAAGTAATTAAACAATATCTAAATACTCCAGTCGAATTAGACATAATAAAAAATTTTGCGTCCTGCGACCCTTTTTTTTGTGGAAGTTGTTTAAGAGGGCATAATAAACAAGCACAGAAAACTACACCCTGCTACACCATGTGCGTCCCCTATTTTTAGCTTCAGAAGTTTCAACTCCTAAAAATAGGGGACGCACATGGTGTAGCAGGGTGTAGTTTTCTGTGCTTGTTTATTATGCCCTCTTAAACAACTTCCACAAAAAAAAGGGTCGCAGGACGCAAAATTTTTTATTATGTCTAATTCGACTGGAGTATTTAGATATTGTTTAATTACTTCCACATCCAGTGGAAGTATAGTAACGACAAAAAAATTAAAACATTTTTTATTGTTCAAATAGGCTTAGAATGTCATGAAACGTCCAGATTTTAAGTTTGAGCGAACAAAAATGCCTGTCTGTCTGTCTGTCTGTAACTTTTTTGTGCGCACGTTTACTCTGGAACCGTTTAAGATACTGACTTGAAATTTGGTACACATATGTACTTTAACGAGATCTGGAATTGGATTTTCATCTTGTTCCGTCGAAGGGTTGGGGGGTAAATTGGGGTAAATTCGGGATAAATAGGGATAAATAGGAAAATCAAGCAGGTAAGAGTCCATAAAATTGGTATTTAGTATATACAAGAGAAGCTAAGTTCTCAAAAAAATTTTTAGTATTAGCCACCCCCATTACCACCCTCACCCCATTATTAAAGGGGATTAAAAAAATTGTGATATAGTACGTGTACAAGAACCAGAAACCTCAAAATAATATTTTACTTTATCCACCCCTCCCCATCACCACCCCCACCCCACTACCGATGTGGGGTATCGTTTTATGGGTTCTTGAGACAGAGGATTTCAAATATTATGTTATTAAAGTCCCATAAACAATTATTTCCGCATACAACATTTTTTCGTTGTGAGTGACTTGGTTAGAGAATTTGGATGTGGAAGTAGTGATTCCTTGGGTAGCGGTGTTTTTGTTGGCTGTGCAATATTTCTTGTACATTTAAATTCATTGAATCTGAATTGGATTATGATTGTTACTATAATTGTCAACAATGTTATAGTCAATTGGTATATTTGGGATGCAATTTGCATAGTACTATTAGGCCTATCAACGTTGTTTAAATTATTTGATATAACATTATACTGCTTATTAATACTTGTCTGTGACGATTTTAAATCCTTCTATATTTTGTTAATCCCATTAGTTCTAAGTTTATGCACAAATATGCTTTCTTTTCCTTCCTACATGCCAGGGTAGTATAGTTTTTCAGCAATCTACTGGTTCCGCGGCCAAATATGGCCTTCGGACGAGACTTAATTGGCCAACCGCCTTGCAGTGAACGCCGCACAGTGGAGTGGAAAAAAAAATATCGTTCAAAAATCGTTGTAGACCTCAGAATTTATTGGATAATCTTATTTTTGTTTTTTAATGTTCGTTATTAAATTAGTCATCAATCTCTCGAGCAAGATTTTTAAAAATTTCTCAAGGAAGTTTGAATTTTCATCAAACATTTTGAAAAGAATTCGAAAATTTGGCTCTAGAGATTTATGGAGAATTTAATAACGAACATTTAAAAAAATAAGATGATTCAATAGACTCTGAAGTCTACAGCGATTTTTGAACGGTTTTTTTCTTCCACCCCACTGTACACCTGTCACGCGCTCGCGCACACGATCACACCAGTTTTAGAGAGCGAGCTACTAAAGCTAGTGATGGGCATAACCGATTGATTTCAATAACCGAATACTAGGTATTCAAGTGATTTCAATAACCGGATAATCATTCGAGTGATGGTCACTTGAATGCCACGCATAACTTACAAGGCTATTTAACAATTTTTGTTCAAATTCCAATTCATAAAAAAATTTTCAATATTTTCATGTGAAAATCAATCAACCAATCAATTTTTGTGAAAAGGAAAAAATTATTCTTTATAAAATCGCACATAGTTTGATTATTATTGACATAATAAATAGAAATAGAAATAAAATAATTATAAACTAGTGGAAGCATTATACTCTTCGCTGACTTACTGAGCTTTTTATATAATTGTTACACATTCTATAGGATACTCTTCGCATTTTTCTTGTAAATAATGTTAGTTTTTGGACATTCTAAATTTTGTGATACCAACTTTGTTGTGGAAAAAAAAATATATGAAAAAAAAAATCACCATGTGAGGGATCGAACACGAGACCTTTGGATTGCAAGGCAAAATCAAATCAAATCAAATGCTTTAGCCATTGGGCTATCTCATCTTTCCAGAAAACTTGAATGAATATCATTCAAGAATTATATTTCAACGGATTAGGTACATTATTATGAAATATGTATATTGGTAAAATGTAAGAACAAAAAAAAAATTATAGAGAATAACATTTCGAAAGATTTCTATTTAAGTACAAATGACAGAAATTTAAAAAAAAAATTTTATTTAAATGATTAATAACTTTTTTATTTATTGATTGATTTTTTTCAAAAACAATAGGGTTCTTCCTCTAGCTAACGCTAACTTACCTTCCAAATTTCAATACAATCGGACTTTTCTTTCTTAAGTTATCGTGCTTACAAGAAACGTGACGGACGGACACACAGACGGACAGGCGGACAGACAGACGGACATTTTGAAAGTTGTTCAAGATTCGTTCACTAATACAATGATATGAAATTTTGTTCTCTACGAGCTATATTTCCGGTTTTAGAAATGTGCCGATCAAATGTAATATACTCTTCATTTTTGAGAAGAGTATAATAAGAGGTAAGTGCATATGGATACTGGTTACTACCATTACTACATCAATTGATTCGAATTCATATACCTAATATTTATTTTAGAAACGTAGATTAATAATGATGTTCACTCGTTTATTAGACAATACGAGTTAACATTCAATTTATTTGCAAGAGTGATGCGTGATATGACTACTTCAATAACTGTTTAACATTCGGTTATTTTTCACTCGAGTACTCGTTGACAATAACCGAGTAATGCAGGTTATTTCAATAACCGGATAACCGGTTATTTTTCACTCGAGTGATCCCATCACTAACTAAAGCACTATGTAGTACTACGTTGTCACTGATAGGAGATTCGATTTACGTGGATCAGAGCATTTAAAAATTTATAATATTCCCGTAAGGTGTAACTCGATTCTAAGAAGTGTTTTAAAATAATGATTTTCTTAACAGGAGGGCAATCAGATAACTACATAAATATTTGGATAAACGGAATGTATTAATGATTTGTCGTTCATTTAACTGTTGAAAAGAATCAATAAGATTTCATTCTAATTTTTGGATGAAAATGATCTTCTGCGTCTTGTAAAATGTCAATTGCAATAACGTACAATAACACATAAAAAACGAAAAGAAATGATAAGGAAACAAACTTTGCTTTTGCACTCACTTAAACGTTCATATTAGAAACCTAACCTAAAATAGTACAAAATGACAGAAACATACGCCAGATTCAGCTTGAGTTAAGAGTGTGCAATGCCTATGCTTTTACATGGGAAACTTTGTGATTTTCTTCAAAGCTCCCTGTCCCACAAAAAAAAAATTAAAAAGGAATAAACATTTAGAAGTATGCGATGCACAAAATGAGATTTTTGTTGTTTTAAATAAACCACACATTTGCCTAAAAATCTGGGAAAACGAAACACATGTAAAAGTTCATTCATAGTTTCATAGATGGCGACACATTGATAATTCAGACTCGGAATGGATTACAAGTGTTTATTTAATTTAGACCACAACAGTAAATATATCAAATATCTAACTTCGTAACGACAAGCACAATATTTTTCTACATAATAAAATATGTTTTCTGTATTTTTTATGCAATGCATTTAGTAATAAAAGTGATAAAACGAAATATATAAATAACTCTCTAGCCACGCCTACTTCCTTAACGTTTGCGATTCAGCCAGCATATACTGGCCAACATTTTCAAGGGACGCTTTAAGTTTAAAAATGCAGCGGTTTAGAGAATATTATAGCGGAGCGGATCTGATTTTGAAATGAAACCAACTTTTTTTAATTTTTTTTTTTTTTTTGACAATTCGGTTACACGGATTCTCATTTATCATGTTATCAAGTTAGTTCAACTTAATCACACAGGGTGGGGGATGAATTCGCATTTAAAATTCGCAAAAACACGTTTTTCCTCGACGAAAAAAAAGTTAAATTAAAATTTGAAGATCTCGCGGAAGCCCGTAATGACTTAAAATTTGGTACACGTCTGTATTTTAACGAAATCTGGAACTAGATTATATTTTGATCTTACTTCGTTGAAGGGTTTGAGGGATAAATTGAAGTAAATAGAGGTAAATATGTAAATCAAGCAGTGAGAGTCCGTAAAATTGGTATTTGGTATATAAAAACGAAGTTAAGGTCTCAAAAAAATTTTTGGTATTACCACCCCCCATAACTAAAGGGGGTGAAAGAAATAAAATTGTAATTTAGCGTGTATACAAGAACCTAAGGCCTCAATTTTTTTTTTACTTCATCCACCCCCACTGCCACCCCTCTACCACCACCCCCACCTCCACTACCGATATGGCATATCGTTTTATAGTTTTTTGGGGTAGACGATTTCAAACATTATATTATTAAAGTTCCATAAATAATAATTTTCACATAGTGAAGTGCAAATATAGTATCAAAATTTTTTTTGCTGTGAGAGACTTGGATAGAAAATCTAGGTGTGGAATTTTAAGATCTATAAACACCCTACAGGTTGCATTGTAATCTAGTCCTATGAACAAACCAACAACAGCGTACCTGCCTTTCAAGATTATTTTAGCAGGTTGCTAAATTGACACCAATGTTTCAAGGATACATGAGGAGGATAGCGTCAGAGACGTGTCATCGCGTGTGTGTCTAGCTTCTACGATTTAAAATTAGAATACCATGCAACCTGTACGGTGTTTATAGATCTTCTATTATTTTATTGATTCTATGCTAAGTGGGTTACCTCGAGTAGTATAGATGCGCAGTAGGTTTCCCCGAGTATTATGGATGCGCAGTGGCTTTCCTCGAATACTATTGATGCGCAGTAGATTACTCCGAGTAGTATGGATGCGCAGTGGCTTTTTCGAGTACTATGGATGCGCAGTAGGTTACTTCAAGTAGTATGAATGTGCCGTGGCTTTTCTCGCGTACTATAGATGCACAGTAGGTTACCTCAAGTTGTATGAATACGTAGTGAGTTTCCTCGAATCAAATGGGTGAGCAGTGGCTTTTCTCGAGTAAATTGCATGCACAGTGGATTCCTTCGTGTAGTATGGATGCCTAGTAGGTTTCCTCGAAGAAAATGCTTGAAAGGGTGGAGTGCAAATATAGTATTTTCGCTGTAAGAGACTTGCCTAGGAAATCTGGATGTGGAAATAGTGATTTTTAGACAAAGGTTTTTTTCAAAACAGACGGTACCTCTTCTTGAATTTTTTTTTTTAATATTTACGCGTTTCATTGCCGTAACACTAATATACAATAAAGTAATTTCTTTTAAATTTTTTCGCAAAAAAGGAGTTAGGGAGATGAGATTTTTTTGAAGTAGGTGAAAACGATAAGAATTGATGGAGCCGGAGGATGGGGGTGGTGGGCCAATTGTGAGCGGGGAGGAGGTATGAAAAAGAAAATCATTAGACCTATAACTACTACCTGTAACTTTTTCCCCGTCGTGCGATTTTGAAAAGCCAAAATGGAATTTGTTCGTTATTATCTCTAGTATTTGAGTGATTAATTTTTTTCAATTAAACAAACTTGTGAGAGGGGAAAAATCTTTTGCATTTTTTTTCAAATTCGTTTTTGAGTACGAAGGAAAGGGTTAGAAGACAATTTTTTTTACATGTAAGTGAGGATTTAAAGAATATATCGCAATTCAAGCAATATAAGGGGATGGAAGGGACACAGTGCGTTTGTGGGAATAAAGGGTTAATGAAAAGGGATAGGGACCTTGGACCTTGATATTCTTTTTTCCATCTTAATGGAATTAATCTACCCTTTATTAAATATTAAACTTATAAATAACTATATAACGGCACGGCACAATGGATTACTCTCAAACTCTTATCGTGTTATCACTATATATTTGTTAACAAAATGCGTTAATATGTAGGGGTCAAATTTGAATAAGTGTAGCAACAACTTTTTATATAATTGTTGCAGATTCCTGTAGAATACTCTTCTCAGTTTTTGTGGAAATGTAAATTTTTGAACATTTTACATCTCATATTGACGCCTTATTTGATAAAGCACTTGCCATTATAAAAAAAAAGTAAAAAGGAGCAATCTATAATAACCTGCCGTTTTTCAATCTTGCTCAAATTCTTTATTACACGACCATATCCTGTTTCTGAAATCGATAATATTGCTAATATAATGCTACTAGTTCAAAATCATGTCTACGTTTTAATATTATATTGTTATGAAATATATATTAGTTAAATATATAAATATAGGAAATAGCATTTAACAAAAGTTCTATTCAATTACAGATCTAAACAAATTGGAAAACAATTTTTTAGATTTTAAAGGATTAATAAGTTTTTATTTGCCTATCGATTTTGTTAAAAAACAAATTGTTTGTTTTAAGCATTTTTAAAGTTATAATACCAACTTAGTTGTTAAAGTACTCGTCCGAATCTAAGGTTTGTGCAATGTGTACGCTATAGTAATAACGCAACTTATTTATAAAATGCCGCTTCGACAGTTTAGTGTTTGATAATGGGTAGATTGATAAAATATTAATATGGAAAAAAAGATTTATATTGCCGCATTTCAAAGTCCGAAGTCCCTATCCTTTTTCTTTAACCCTCATTCCCGCAAACGGATTATGCTATGCTATCCTATTGCTTGCGATATTTTTTGTTTTAAATAAAAATTTAAAAACTCATTTATCTGTAAAAAAAATTCTCCTCTGAACCCTTTCATTCGTATTCAAAAACGCATTTGAAAAAAAGTTTTTCTCCTCCCACAAGTTTGTTTATTTGAAAAATTAAAAAATTAATCAGTTAAATACTAGAGGTAATAGCGAATAAATTCCACTTTGGTTTTTCAAAATCGCACGACAGGGAAAAACGTTAGAGAGGGTTGAATAATTTTCCTTCCCCTATCCAAGACTGTCATAACGAAAAATATTTGTGTGTGGAAATAATTGCTTATAGAACTTTAATAATATAATATTTGAAATTGTCTACCCCAAATACCTATAAAACGATGTCCCACATCGGTACTAGGGTGGGAGTGGTGACGGGGGGGTGGTAGTAGGTGTGGATGAAGTAAAAAAATATTTTGAGGTTTTTGGTTCTTGTACAAACACTAAATCATATTCTTTAATAATAGGGTGGGGGTGGTAATGGGGGTGGCTAATACCAAAAAAATTTTTAGACCTTATAGCTTCTTTTCTATATACTAAATACCAATTTCAATGACTCTTATCTGCTTGATTTATCTATTTATACCCCATTTACCTCAACGGAATAAGATGAAAATATAATATAGTTTCAGATCACGTTAAAATACATACGTGTACTAAATTTCAAGTTAATATCTTAAACGGTTTCAGAGTAATCGTGAGTACAAAAAAAAAGGTTACAGACAGACCGTCAGACAGACAGAACATTTTTTTCACTCAAACTTAAAATCTCGACGTTTCATGACATTCTAAGCCTATTTGAACAATAAAAATTTTCAATTTTTTTTTTCTTTTCGTTACTATATGCTTACACTGGATGTGGAAGTAATTATTTAACTTTAAGGATAGGATTTTGCAGAGTGAGAGGGAAATGCGTTTATTTTCGGTTTATTATAAATAATTAAAATATTGAACATAGTATAATCTTTAAAACTGTTTTAAATAATTGTTATTACTCTAACGAATACAATCATATATATTTTTTATTACAAATTTCTGTTGTACTTGAATATCGTAGTTTGTCAATGAAAATAGTTCCTAATTTCATTATTAGAGTATGGCATTTAACTATATACAAAATTTATGATAAAAACTGTATAAGATTGTATTTCTTAGAACAATGGGAAGTACCTGAAACTATTTTAAAGATTATACCATTCATGATTTTTTAAATATTTATAAAAAAACCGGAAAAAAACGCATATTTCCCTCACACTGCAAAATCCTATCCTTAATATATATTTTTTTTAATTTTCGACTTTTTACTGCATTAAAAAGTAAGTTTGTTTTATTTTTTATTTTACAGTTTCTATTTTAAGCTAACTTTTCTTTTTATCAAGTGCTTTACAATTAATTACATATTATTTAAATATATCGTTCGTAATATACAAATATTTATAAACAGTTAGATTTGTTAAAACAAAGCAATTATGAATTATTACGAAAATATAAATATAAATAAGTAACATCTCATATCATGGCGAGTAGTGTATTATGCAGTTGCTTGGCTAATAATTCGTTTTATGGTCGACAAACACTACAAATTTGTCGAGATAGTCTGAAAGGCCACGCCCATCATCCGTATTTCCCCTTATGCCACTTCCTCACAGGTGAAACTGTTTGATTGGCATTGTCTACTCTTAAAGCGGGTGAAAATAGCGTATTCGTTAAAAAACGTATAACCAAAAATTTCGTTTTATCTAAGTAGGTAAATCACGATACGTTATTGAAAAACGTACGCTCTAAATAGATTCCCTGGTACACGAACAAATTATTTAAAATCTCCTGCCACCAGTTCCCTACCTACTTGATATTACTATTACTTTTAAATTAAACACCTAATTAACAGCTGAATGTTATCATAATTAGAAAGCTTTAGGGTGCCTACAGTACATTACTTTCCAATATACTCACTAGCAGGAGCAGATACCCATAAAATTACTTGGTATTTGCGCTGAACGTTTCTGAATATCTGCGAGGCCTAAAGCCAATTCGTTACATAGATAATGAGAAGGCTTGTTAATGAAAATATTAATCCTTCCTTTTGAGGTATGTTAATTAGAAGCTGCTTATGAAGAAGCTAATGACAGAGATTCCTCTTATTGGTTCTAGTGGTAATTATTTGGCTTGTTAAGATGAATAATGATGTGGTAACATAAACCGCTACTGAAATGTTTTTTCATTTTGCTATTGTCAATATACTGGATACCTTTTACTTTGACGTAATAGAAGAAGGTGTTTTGTCAAATAATATTGAATTAAAGGCGATACAGTTTTGTGAAATTTTTGTAAAAATATAAAATTTGGAAAATTATTAAACTAATTAAAAATGTTGAGTAAGAGAAATTTACGTACACATGATTTTAGCACAATTATATGAACTTCTGTTGCGACCATCCGACTCCCTTCTGATAACACAGGCACACAAGACAAAAAAAGTTCATGTACTTTTTTACCGACTATCATATCTATATGTATTTTGGGGCGCTGAAACCGAATCCGAAGTCAGAATTGTCACATATCGTCCATATTTTCATGTAAGCTCAAAAAACCGCTTTAGCCCAGACGACAGAGAGCATTTTATACAAAAACTTGCAAACTGAATAATTTTTTTTTAATGAGTTCGTGAAAGCGTATAGAATAATATTCTGAAAAGTTTACATTCAGCTCAGATGCAGAACATAAAAAAAGTGAGAAAAAAAAATTATTTAATCCATTTTTTCAAAATTTCTAAATTAAGTCAGAGAAAAAAAAAACAAAAAATACAGATGAACAGACCACGTGTTTCTGAACAAAATATGTCCTAATAAAATTTATGGCTAAAGCCACAGTATTCCTGGAAAAAAATAGTGAAGTAACTTTGTCACTCTGCGCGGCCAAGCGCACGGTTAAATGCATACTACGGAACCTCTAAAAATTCTTAGCAGTTCTAACGAGTAAAATAAATCTTTTTTATCTACTCTTATTAGGTTATATACTAATTAATGAACTGCTTTTGAATAATTAATAGTATCCATAAACAAATATCGTGAATTATAATGCGTGAGTTATTATAACTCACTAGGTACAGAGCCAATCACCTTCATCTTCCTGCCTAGCCTGTCCAATCGACGTAATAGCCAGGGAGGTAGCGACAGATTGCACACGTGTTGCAAAAAGAGATATCGATTTTCTGAAATGTCACAAAATGTCACTTTTGATTCGTTCGTGCCGAGCCGAATTTTCGGATTTCGCCGTGCAATTTACGATCATGTTTATCTGGAAGACTTCCTCTATACGTCGCGACATCGTACGGCCGTCCCTATGGTGTTTTTTGAAAAATATGAACGTGTCAAGATTTCATGTTTTTGGAATTTTTTCGGCGCCGAAATGCAAGCTATTTTTTGCTATTTTTCGCAGATATCTCCGAAACGCTGGGAGTTAGCTCGAAATGAAAAAATAAGGTCAAACGAGTATTTTCCACTACGAATCCTTTTGCTGCCATCAGGCAGCCATTTCGTTTCGGAGATAATATCGGCCATGTACGGCAAAAAATCGCAAATTTTGAGCTTCTACAGTTGGCAACTTTTTAATCTTGGCTCCTACGCCAAAAGTCTACTCTAGCTAATTTAAATAGAATTAAATTTGCTAAAACTGCTTTTTTATTTTTTGAATTCCGACAAAAGTGAAGAAATTAGAGGGGGCGGGATTTGGGACTTTTTTTCCCGGTAAAAATTTCTCTATTTTGTCACCGTAATTAATCGGTAATTAACTGGAATCGATCTCATATACGATGTTCACTTAATGTCATGTACTACTTTGATGCTTCGTTAATCTTGGCCCTTCGAAACAAAGGATTCTGAGAAAAATTATTTTTTTAACATATACATACACTCTATAGTAATTTCCTACATTTCCTCGAATATCCAGAATTGATTGAGCCTTCCGATACTTTTTTAATTTTTTCTTTAACAAAAAACAAAAGACTTATGACCGAATAAGCGCTCCGGGCTATTGCGGTTCGTGGATAAATTTTGCATTTTCCGCCCCGTAATATTAATCTACAAAGCTGATTTTTGTCTACCAGCAGTTTATACACTATTTCGATTAAAAATCACATTCTACCTCCGCTGAAAAATCGCAGAACAAATATAAAAGTGTGTACAAATATTAAATTTTACAGTTAATTTTATTAATAAACAAACTGAGTAATTTAAACAAAATTTTCTCAATCAAATATTTATTGTTATAATCGTAGATAAAGTATAGTATTCAACTTGCGGTAATGGTAATAACTCACTTGATGAATTATAACACTCGCCTACGGCGCGTGCTGCAAACTTCATCTGCGTGAGTTATTATCTACATTACCGCTCGTTGAATAATATACTATTCTCGTTCTGATTACACAATTTTAACGTTTTTCTTAGTGATAGGAGTGAGTCTGGAGGGAAAATATATAATTATGAACGCCTACACAGCCACCACACATAGCCGCTGAATCGCTCGCATGCATTTTTACGTGCATTTACTGTATTATATTTATTACAGGTACGGATTCCTTATGCATTTGTTAACGTATTGGAAAAGTTCCAGAATTTATATTCAAAACAATCAAAGATATTTTCATATTATCGTGAAAATCACAATTTCTTATCATGATCTGATTAATCATATTTTCGAAAAAATGCATACAAGTAAACGAATTTGTGTTCTAGAATTTATATTCAAAACAATCAAACAGCTGGCTCCAAGCAAATATTTAAAAATTCATGCAAATAATTTTTCAATATTGTTGATTAATAAAAATAGACTGCTAATTATAGGTTAGATTCATAACCTGCAAAAAGTGTCTTATTTTATTGTGGCAAACTATTTAAAACTTCATACACATTACGTTGAACTTGATTTTTGTTGAAAGTACAGGAACCAGGCAGAAATTTTAATAACAGCTACGTAATACTTGTAAATCTTAAGAAATATATATTTTTGAGGTTAGCTGTGGCGACACGTGTAATGCTGCATGTAAAGTTGCATATATTCTTTCAATATTTTAATTTAGCTATACTTAATGTCAGATGTCACTGGACTCTTGTTTCACTAAACAAAAGGCCGGGAATGTATGCAACACTGTATGCACGTATGCACAGAACCTGTAAAATTATCTATCTATGCGTAAGTAATGAGAGAATTTATTGGTCCTGCCCTCTATTACATTATGTACATATTGCTCTGTACCAAAGTGTTCCAACACAAGAGGACATTTATTTACAGGTTATATTATATGACAAGTTAACCGAGTACGCATAGTGCAATCTGTTGGATATATTAAGAACTTGCTTGGATTGTTCCCCATTGCTAAAAATTGTGTTTTAGTTTGAATAAAGCAGTTCGTCAAGGCTTTTGGACAAATAATATGAATGTTTCAGCTGCTTAGGAGAAAAGTTCCCGAATCTGTCTGATGCAAGTGTAACATGTTCTACCCCCAAGGACATATATTGAGCGTTCCCTCTAAGTTCAAAAGGTAAACAGTAAACAGAAACTAAGCTAATTCGTCGGCTGTTGTCCCAGAGATAGCGCGCGCGGTGTCGTGGTCTAGGAACGACGAGAGACATCGAGGAGCGTGGTGACGTTTCGTAGAATAATCCAGAAGTGAACTACCTAGGGCTATATAAAGGCATGGAGAAACCCAAAGCGGACAGTTTAGTTGATGTACAGTTCAAATGGTCAGAGAGCGAGCAAAGTAGTTAGTAGACAAGTGATCAAGTGACTGAATAATTGAACTATAGTACTCGGAGTTATATTAGTCAAGTAATTAATTTAATTGTTGTAATTAGTACGTAAGTTAATAAATTAGTGTATAGTGTTAAATCCTGTTAGCTGGAGGGTGAGACTCCTGAATTCGACACATCATGCTATGCAACTCTCGAATATACAAAAACAGACAGTTGATTCTTATGTAAAAACACCTCACAAAACATATTTTTGAGGTCGCGATTTGTTTTGGAATTGCGAAATTGGAAAAAATTGCACTTTTTCGTGCTTTTTACGGAAATCACTATTTTCGCATTTTTAATGTTCCCACTTCTCTATATCTGTTATTCGTTGACATAAAAAATTGATGTTTTAATACTACAATACTCAAATCTTTCGCTTTCCAACGGTTTATGCAAAAACAATATGCGTTTTGATATTACTGAAAAATAAATAATTATTAATGAAAGGGACAGTACTCTTGTATATTTTACAGCGATAAAGTGTGGATCGAGGTAACTTTTTTATTTTTCAAAATAACTGCATACTGTAATCGAGTAAACTGTAGCTATTGAAATGAGAAAGTTTTTTTTATTTGGAGCGTTTTTTCATAAAATGTATATTAAGTGAGAAAAAGGCGGTGTAACATGGATCATACGCGCGGCGCTCTGGCTCGCAATCCCTAACCGTATCGGGCAACATATAGTTTTCCTTTGAATACGTTCTATGTGAGTAAGGAGTGTTATAGTTCACTGCTGTTACTTTTTTTTTACATTATTCAAAACATTGTTGTTTAAAAAAAAATACATAATATTTTCAATATTTTCAAGTGGTTTATGATTCATAATATTGGTATAACATGAAAAGATCGGGTGAGAAACTTTTAATGTAAACACGTGCATATTCCTAAATATAATTTTTTGCCTTTATCTGTTGTCAACATTGACTTTGATCAGTGTATTGTGTATCAGGCAGGTACTTCAGAAACTGTTTAAAATGTTACAGAAGAAAACTACACAAAACTATTACACTCGGCGTCATTTAAATTGAACAATATATCAGTGGCATTGGGAGCTCATTTGCAAAATAAGGAAATTTTATTTCTAAGAATCCCTTTTATCACGCCAAGTGTAGAAGATCGTATATGAGATTTTTTTATCAAGACATATATGTTCCTATGAAAAATGGGGCACTACTAAAAAAAAGTGTCTTATTTGCAATAAAGAACGCTACATTAAAGAAAACCGAAAGCAAGTGTATGTAGGGTCATTTAACGGGCAAAACGAAATTTTCCAGAAAGCTAAGGAGTTAAACGATGGAATTCGAGGATTCAGCGACAGTTGCATAGACATGATAGCAAATGATTTGAAATATCACAATTTATGTATATTAGATTTAAAAAAAAAACTAATACTTCAAAGAAACAAAACAAAACTAATATTCTTCAACTTAAAGACCTGTTTCTGCAAGCCTTGTTAAAATTAGAAAAAAATTTATTGGTAAATGCTAAAGTTTCAACAATTAATGTGAAGCCAGATTTTCTAAATATAACTCCATTTTGTAAGTGCAAACACTTAATTTGTAACAAATCATGTTCCTGTGCTAAAGCAAATGTACTTTGTTCCATAAGCTGTTTATGTGAAGGCAAGTGTGTATATATCGAATAAAAATGTATTTATTGTGTGCTACTGCATAATTCTATTACCCAGTATAATATTATCATTATTACTTTATGAATACATCTGGAAACCAATGCCGTGCCGTGTCATTTCATGATCTGGTGCATGGTTTACCCAGAATTTAATGCAGCCCGTACAACGCTCAAGCTTATTACACTTTTATGACCACCAAACTGTTGTAAACAACGATTTATGTTTTTCAAAAATTAATTCATACCTTAAACTACATTTCATTCCTTTATACTAGTACTTTATCTTCAATAATAAAAAAGTTTCCTCGATACGGACTTTTTCAATGTCGCTACTGAAAAATTCATGTGAACTCGGGCGAAAATATTTTTTTCCACCAGATAATTTATCTTTAGTATAATTTTATGTATGGCAATCGATTCATCATGTTTCTAAATATATGTGCCCAAATTTTCAAGCCGAGTTAATTGTTATTAACATATATTTCTATAATGCTTTGCTTGAGTTAGAATGACCAATCTTAATAGAAATTAATGGGATTGAATTACCTAGAAGTTACCCAAAAGAGAAATAAGTTATAGCTAGATGTGGGATCAGAAACATAAAATATTGTATTTTCGCGGAATTTCAGAGAAAAGTGAAAAAGTGCAGTTTTCTCCGATTTCGCAAATCCAAATCAAATCGCGACCTCCATATTCGAATTCGGCAGATCATTTTACATAAGAATATGACTTCAGTTTTTGTGTGTTCGCGAGTTGCATAAACCACTTTTATTTTGCATATGAAGGTCTCGGTCTCCGGCTATGTGATAAGTTTTCTGTAAAAGTTTAAATCATTACTTGTAAACTCTTGCTAAGGTCAGTTGGAAAATCATTTAAAAAAATCCGACAAAGCGCCGACGTTTGATCTGTGCCGCTATCAAAGCACCGCCGCGGTAAAGATCAACGTCGTTTTCTTAATTGATATTATCAATAGTGTATCTTCTGGTAATATATTTAATTTATTTCATTCTATTTATAGAACTTTACAGTGTTGGGAAGATACATTTGGATTTAGTTTTATTAACTACATGGTAAATACTTTTTTCTTCAAGCGTATTAAAATGTTTAAATTATGTCACCAAAAACAGAAGTAGAAGTAGGACATTGTTTTACTAGTAACAAAATGTTAGTACCGAACGCCACCGTAGTGGACATTATTTTACTAGTAACATAATGTTAGTTCCGAAAGCGCCACCGCGGTGGGTATTGTTTTACTAGTAACATAATGTTAATACCGAAAGCCACCGGTGGCGCGCTATCCACTAGCCACTTGTCATATTGTGTCAACATGTAAGACTGTAGTTTGAATATTTGTACATTTATGATAAATAAATGAATTTTTGCATTTTAATACGCTTGAAGAAAAAATAGTATATATTACACGGAGTAGAACGCCTTTTTTGTGTTTCGCCCAGTTTGCGGCTTCGGCTTCGCCTCAGCCGCAAATCCTGGGCTCAACACAAAAAAAGAGTGCGTTCTACTCCTAGTAATATAATATACTATTATTCACAATCATACAGAAATAATCAAATTGTCTTACATGCCAAAAGTTGGAAAGTATGACATTTCTACTTCATTCGACAACTGAACTGAGATGTGACATGTCAGGTTGGGAAGTAGCCACTTTCTTACCAGTTTTCGGGTTGGAAGTGATCATTTGTGTTTTTTACTGGTTTTCTTTTAGTTTACAACTAAAAGAAACAAATTATAAGAAAGACATAGAGAGTATGTTTATTTATTTTAACAGAAACCTCGATACAGAGCAATTAATTCTACAAATAGCTAAAAGAATAAATTGAATAAATAATTATATATTAAAAATTTTACATCTTATTTCACTATCGGTATTATTTTCCCGCATTTTCTAGAAACAGAGGCAAGGAACAAACACAAACGACGCAACGCTACTTTGACATTTGTTGTCTGACAAGAATTTTTTGTTCATTGCCTGCTAAAATGCTATTTAAAAATTTGGTGCGATTTTTTTGGCTTTTTGTTCTTTAAGGGAGATGATTTTGAATAATGTAGTATACAAACCTTGGTGGAAAGTTTCATTGCTGTCTCGAGAATTAGTTGACCTCGCCGCTTTGCGCCTCGGTCAACTATCTTATCTCTCGACAACAATGAAACACTTTCCACCTCGGTATATAATATACTATGCTTGCATTAATGCCTGTGTAGAACAGACTCTAATGACAAATTATGACGGTTATAAAACAGAATAATTAATTGAATATTAAAGCTTAAGATCATGTCGTTCATCGCGTGACCAACGCAACGCAACGAAAAATACCCATTAAAAACGTATTATTTCTTTGGCAGTATGTGTGAAAGTTCCTTCTTTTATCAGTAAAAACGTAACCATGCATATTCTAACTTATCCCTTATCCCTCTCATCGATTAAAAACATTCCCAACGCAACTGCCGTGTAAAGTATTTTTGGAGCTCCACGCCGCTTTGTTTGTATCAGGGTCGAACATACACGTCGCATGTTTAATATTTTATTCAAGTTCTTGTACAATTTGTATTTTACATGAATAAAATCTCATGTCCAAAAACACCAGGCAACGCTTAAATCAAATAATCATTCTTCTTTGAATTCAACAGAAAATATTAGAGACACAAACTAAAAATCTATGTTAAAATGAAAAAGACAATTTGAAAATAATCCCAAAAGTATACAGTGCAATTAGCTTTATATTATATACTTTTTTTTACAGTTTTATTACGTCATTAGAGATATGAAATAATTATTTAAATTTTTGAGTGTACGTTTTTTAAGCCTACCCCTTTAGTGACACTTACCAAAAAAAAATCAGTGATATTCACCAATTACATAACTAACGTGTGTAAAAATAACAGCCGAATCAGATTTGTGGAATATGGTTAAAATAAATAAAAACTTAAGTAAT
This sequence comes from Rutpela maculata, assembly GCA_936432065.2. Classification (NCBI taxonomy): domain Eukaryota; kingdom Metazoa; phylum Arthropoda; class Insecta; order Coleoptera; family Cerambycidae; genus Rutpela; species Rutpela maculata. The sequence continues at coordinate 23,592,088 of OW386293.2, forward strand.
CAACAGCAGGTCTACAAACAATAGGTCTTGACCTAAGGTTCTCATCTAACTTCTCTGAAATGTTTTGACGGGCTGTAGACAGTTTTGGCGAAAATTTTTTTTTTCTAGCGTGTAGTTTTTCGTTCTCTAAAAAGGGCAAGAAAATGTGTTTTCTGAAATATTTTGACGCGCTGAAATCAATTTTGGACAAAAAAAATATTCTATTGTGTCAGTTTCCCTCTAGCACCCCTTTTTAACCCCTAAAAAACTGATACGATAGAATTTTTTTTTTGTCCAAGATGAGCTTCAGCGCGTCAAAATACTTCAGTTAAGTTAGATGAGCACCTTATGACAAAACCTTCTTTTTTGTAGGCCTGCGTTTTTATTTATTTTAACCAAGTTCCACCAATCTGACCTGTCTATTATTTTAGGATCAAGTAGTAACTATATTTATATTCCTTGGTAATTTAATAAAGTGACATTTAACAACGTTGAATGAAATCTCATTCTCATTTCACTAACGAATAAATCTATCGACGTCTTCTTGAATTCTTTGACAATCTTGTGAATCATACTCCCTTGAATAAGTTTTTAAGTCATCTAATAATGTGACAAATTAAAGCATTCATAAATATCATTAAGGAACATATTAAATAACAATGGCTTCAGGTGAGAACCTTGAGGAACGCCAGATGTAGGTGTGAATACGTTTAATATGTGGCCATTAAGTCTTACCTGGTGACATTTATTTAATAAAAACCGTTGCCCAAGGAATCACTACTTCCACATCCAATTCTCTATCCAAGTCACTCACAACGAAAAAACTTTGTATGTGGAAATAATTGTTTATGGAACTTTAATATTATAGTATTTGAAATCCTCTACCCCAAAAACCCATAAAACGATACCCCACATCGGTAGTGGGGTGGGGGTTGTGATAGGGGGGTGGTAGTGGGGGTGGATGAAGTAAAAAAATGTTTTGAGGTTTCTGGTTCTTGTACATACACTAAATCATAATTCTTTTTCATCCCCTTTAATAAGGGGGTGGGGGTTGGTAATGGGGGGTGGCTAATGCCAAAAATTTTTTTGAGACCTTAGCTTTTCTTGTATATACTAAATATCAATTTTATGGACTCTTACCTGCTTGATTTACCCATTTACCCCAAATTTACCCCAATTTACCCCCCAACTCTTCGACGAAACAAGATGAAAATATAATCTAGTTCTAGATCTCGTTAAAGTACATATGTCTATCAATATCTCAAACGGTTCCAGAGTAAACGTGCGCACAAAAAAAGTTACAGACAGACCGACGGACAGAATTTTTTTTTTGCTCAAACTTAAAATCTCGACGTTTCATGACATTTTAAGCCTATTTGAACAATAAAAATTTTTAAAAATTTTTTTGTCATTACTATACTTCCACTGGATGTGGAAGTAAAATGAAGATAGCCGCTCTAGCAACATACCACCAATTCCACCGCTAGGTAGCTTTTGGATTAAAAATTCTATATTTACTTTGTCGAAAGCCTTACTAAAATCCGAAGATATTGCATGCACCTCGTCGCTCACTTCTATGGAATTTTGGGCATAATTTACAAGTGACACCGTGTTTGCTGCAGTATAAACTTGCCCGATTGAAATCCGTACTGGTCGTTAATAATAACATTTTTGAAGTGATACGTTAAAAACCTTGTATCTACCTTTTGTAGTACTTGGAATTGTTGAGAGAAATATTATTGGGCGATAGTTTGCTGGATTGGATTTATTTCCTGATTTGAAAATGGGTTTTCATTTATCTGGGAAGATTCCAGTGGTTAGCGGTTTAGAAAAATATGTTTAGATGTTTCTGCAATTTAGTTCCATCACCTATAGACATTGGCAGTGTCAGAGCTGGGGATCGAACCCAACACACGGTACATCATTGATTTTTCAAAGGATTTAGTTTTTGATCTTATATTATTTGTTGTTCATGGACTCACCAATATTCATCAAGAATAAAATATGCTGAGTAACAAATAATAAAAAAGCTTCTTAATAATATGGTAGAAATAAATGTTTCTCATTGAAAACTACTTACTTGTTTGGACACAGATTGTTCGAGTTAACATTTTCAGATCAAAAGAAATTCAAGTCACGTCAGGTGTACTACAAGGCTCTCATTTGGGACCCTTACTCTTTAATATATTAATCCATGATATCTATAAGTGTTTTATTAATGGTAGTTTCCTCTTATTTGCCGACGATCTTAAATTGTTCTCTAAAATAACCACTACTGAAGATTGCAACAGATTACAAACAGATCTGAATAGTCTTATCATATGGTGTCACCATAATGGTATGAAACTTAATGCAAGTAAATATCAAGCAATGTCTTTCTATCATAACAGGGATCCACTCTAATATGTGTACTACATTAATAACACGCCTCTTAATAATGTTTATATTATTAAAGATCTGGGCCTAATAATAGACCCACAATTAACCTAAACATCTTATTTTTCTCAAACTGTTACCAAATCACTGAAAATGTAGGGTTTCATGTTTCATTAAACGCACTTCATGCGACTTTACCGATATTCCTTCCATTAAGTTACTCTACTGTTCACTGTAAGGCCATATTTGGGATATGTTTTGTGTGTTTAGAGTCCATATTATAACATACACATACAGAAACTAGAACAAATTCAACTTAAATTCTTGCGCTATATCGCTTTTAAATCAAATATAAATTTTGATGTTCTAAGTCTAGAAAATGATCTTCATATCAATTTTCTAGAAGTTCGCCGGAAACATAGAGATCTCAAACTGTTATATAAAATAATAAATTCGAATGTTTCCTGTCTATACTTGCTGGAAAGATTTGGTATTCATGGTCCACCAAGAACTACCCGATCAGTTAATATATTTTACCAGTCATAGCCCAGACGACCGAGAACATTTTATAGTGAAACCCACAAAAATTTGCAAACTGATTAATTTTTTTTTAATGAGTTCGTGAAAGTGTATAGATTAATATCCTGAAAAGTTTACATTTCGCTCGGATGCAGAACATAAAAAAAAAGTTAAAAAAAATTTATTTTTATCCATTTTTTCAAAATTTTGAAGTTAAGTCAGGGTAGGAAAAATAAAAAATACAGGTGGATAGACCACGAGTTTCTGAAAAAAAATATTCTAATAAGATTTATCGCTAAAGCCACGGTACTCCTGGAAAAAAATAGTGAAGTAACTTTGTCACTCTGCGCGGCCAAGCGCACGGTTAAATGCATACTATGGAACTTCTAAGAATTCTTAGCTGTTCTATCGAGTAAAATAAAGCTTTTTATCTTTCTGATTATACGCTTTAAACATTTTTCTTAGTGAATAGGAGGATAAATAGTGAGTATGGGGGGAAAATATATAATTATCAATGCATACACAGAGACCAACCACACATAGCCGCTGAATCGCTCGCATGAATTTTTACGTGCCTTTACTGTATTGTATTTATTATCCACATTTCAGCTATATCCATTGGATTCCTTATACATTTGTTAATGTATTGGAAAAGTTTCAGAATTTATATTCAAAACAATCAAAGATATTTTCATAGTTATAAGGATATTATCATGATCTGATTGATCATATTTTCGAAAAAATGTAAACGAAAAATATACATTTCTTCCGAAATAGTGATATTTTCTTCCAATGGGTCAATTTCTCGACAAGTTACAGCCTCCAATATATATACTTATCAAAAAAAAATCATCAAGCAAAGAAATTAAAATGATTTGAGATGTACTTTTTTTAAATCCTCGTTACTATATACGATAATACATATATATAAGTATATTTTTCCTCATAGAACCGGGTTAAATTGGTTTGTTGCTAGGTCTTCCAGACTAGCTAATAATTACTGTAATCACCTTAATTTTTGTACCGAATAAACAACTTGCAATTAGCAAATTGTCCTTTTAACCCTGTTGTTAAACTTACCATATTCTCACATTATATTCTTCATATCTCGTCTCCAAAGCATCGGAGCACAATTTTCTTTAATTCGTGTTTTTTTATGACAATTGAAATGCCGTTGATTGCAATAAATTTTATGCAAAATCCAAAGATAAAGATAAGTTGCAAAATTGATTTTTTGCGTAAAAAAGTCGCAAATTAAATTTTTTTTGCAATATTCTTTTTGACTATGTAAATGTATGGCAAATACCATGTATTTACCGAAACAGAACTGTAAAATATTAATTTGATCTTTTAATATAACAGTTTGAATTTTTTTTTCATAAATTAATTGCAAAAAAAATAATTAATATTTTGCAACGGGACAAAGTGCATGTTATTAAGGGTAAAAATATGTACTATTTCTCATAATATCGTTAACATGCATATTTTATATTAGTTTCTACAGTACTTCTTTCGAAGATCGAAGAATTCGATTTTTTCAGTTTTTTACCATAAAATGTTTTTAACAATCAAAGATTCCTTCATTCCTTCTTTGCGTATACCTAACTTATAGGGGAACTCATGACGAAGAAATTGACTGGTCGAACTTTTTTCTGCGACCTTTACAAGCGAAGATATAAGCAAAAAAACTAAGTTGTAATATTCATTTTGTCTACAAAAGTTAAATAACAATTAAAGCCGTCATTTTGAGTGGTCAACACAATTTTTTTCGGAGTCCTGAGGAAATTCTGTAGGGGGTAGACTATTTTTTGGCTAGTCCCAAAACTTTCCGAGAAATCGTTATTTTTGAAGCTAAAATCACCTCTACGTGTTGTATATGTCTACTTTAAATATATGTCTTTATACAGCATACTGTAAATTTTATATTATTGTAGGCACTAACTTTTATATTCTTGTATACACCATTCTAAATTTTAAATTGTATTTTGGAAATGGGCTTAGACCCGTATATAAATAAATAAAAATAATATGATACAAATTCTTTTGTAACGGTCAACTTTTTAAGTATTCGTAATAAATATTAAAATCCGTCAAATTACATTATTTTATATCTTCATTACCAAAATTACCTATTTTGTTAGTTTTGTAAAAAAATTTAACGCCGGCCCTGTTGGACCTCTTACGAGGCGACATTTTTAACATTTTAGACTCTCGCGGTAAATAACGGGTACAAGCGCCGACATGGAATTTTCCTCGAATAAGCGGGCACGGTTATCACATAATGTGGACGCTTGGCCTAGAAGGTAGTGTGCGAATAGGGATAATATAAAATCGCAAATTGGTGTGATGTATTCACTTCTGAAGCGCCCTTTGGGCTCGAAAAGTCGTCAATAATGGCTAGAATTTGAGCCCTGCCTTTGTTTACTAGTGTTTTAATTTAGCTATAATGATGAATTTTATCAAGTAATAGTGAGAAGTTTAACACGAGCTTTTGCTTAATAAAACAGTGACGAATTATTGGTTTAATTTGTTAGTGTCATGTAGCTGCTTGAAGTGCATTTTAATTAGTTTGCCTAGGATTGGTAAAGACTAGCATTTTGGCGCAGAGTTACCACTGACACCAAGCTATACATTTGTTGCTCTTACTGTCCTAAATGCTTATATCAAGTTCCAGTTATTGTAAGTACAAAACACGTATCTTTCTTCAGTGTGTCTGTTGGTGACTTGCAGTGCCTTCGATTCCTTCTTGCCTCTGGTTGATTTACCAGGGTCCAGCATTTTCATCGTACATGTGCGTTTTGTATAATTTCACATCATAGTGGAATTTAGTAACTTTCTTACCTAATTGTGGTTTGAACAGATAAATAGATTTGTTTTCGCGAGTGCGCGTACTTTCCCTCAATAACTTATGTAGATATGTCATGTTTAGTCTATGTAAAATAATACATTGTGCTTAAGCACATTGTCATTCTGTACGTTCATTTTAGTTCATTACGCTATATGCGTTTCATTTTATCTGCAAATACCTTTACTTACTTGTAAAGATTTGTTTATTGACTTTTAATATCTAAAAATGTTGCTTAGTAGTGATATATTTTTTAATGTTTCCTTTGATTGGTGTTGTGTTGGCCAACTAATCAACTAGTAATTTAGTTATCTATCTTTTTAAAGTATTTACAGTAGTTTTTATGTATTGGGGCCTCCTGCCAATAACTATGGGTTTATCTTTGTAAGTTACCGTATATATTTACCATTTTTAGTATATGATAAATCTGTCTGTCTCTCTATACATGTTTCATTCTGTTTGATCGTTGTAACCGTAATTCAAGCACATATTTTATTTGCTCACCCTTGATTTGTTAATTGCTCTACCATACCTGTAATATTTACAATAAATTTTGTTATTGGTAATTAGTTATTTTTTATTTCAAATGCCCTTCAGCTTATTTACGAATTTTACCTTATTATATTCCGGACTGGAATTTATTCTCTTTCTTTGAAATAATAAGCTAGGTTTTTTTATTAAAATTAATATATTCACTTTTGTCTCTTTTCGGGGACTTTAATAAAGATAATTCCCTTTCAGAAAATAACAAAGTTATACGTGGACCACCCTTTATCCAACTCGAATATGGTACGCTGAACGTAGAAATAAAATGATTTAAAAAAACCGCATTATTTTCAAGGGTTAATAAATATCTATATGTAACAGTCGCGGTAGATAGTGTCACGTGGTATTAATGATGCCTAGTCTCTAGCCCCTCGCACGAAAGGATTTCAAAATCAATTTCTAAAACAACGTGATAGCGGTGAATCATACTATAATGTAAAAACCGGCGAGGGAAAATACGATAGTATATTTCAATTCCTTTTTGCGAGAAATACACATGTGGAATGATAAATTAGGGATCATTGCGAAATATATCAATAACACTGGGAATAGATACGAGACTTATATATTGCCGTTCAATTTTAACTTGGAAAGTATTTCATTGTTTATCAGCCCTAAAGCGGTATCTACAAGAATGTAGGAATGTCGAGAGTAACAAATATTCATAACGGTTTTAAAAAAGCAGGATAATGATTGAGTCAGTGGATCTGACCATCAAGTAACTTTCATATCCTAGATTATGATATACAGAGTGATCCATATCTTACCCGAAACGATGAAATGTTCCATGGATCCATACAAATACGATAACGCAAAAAAGAACTTTCTAAACAATTTGAAAGTATGGTATCTGGTCGACTATATTGAAATTAAACCGAATAGAACAACTAATAATAAATCCGAAGATGCATCAGCGAAATATAAGAAGTTTGTACAAACATATCTGATTGGGGTAAGGTTAACGGCAAGAACTTGACCTAACGTTAACTCTTCTGTAAAATAAATACATGTCTAGTGTCAATTTCTATTATTTAAAAATTTTTCGTCTTACTCACAATGCCTTCACAGCAATTTTGCGATCATGTGTTATTCTAATTGGCCTCCCCTTGTTGTAGGGTACGTTTTGAAAGCATCACGTCATCTAGAGATATGGCTTCAATGATGCTTCCTTCCATCAACTACCAACTTCTTGGTTACATAACTTTTGGAGGGCATCCTCGTTCTTTACCAACTGGTTTTCCTAAACTATCAACCGTTCTAAATTGTCCACTTTCCGGTTCATGTGACCAAAAAAATGAGAGGGTTTGGGAGAACACGATGCTGGAGAGGCGCTTTTGAGGAATGTATTTCTTGGAGAATCGAGTTGTTGATGCAATAGACTCTCCAGGAAATTTGTGGCAAATGTCTCCAGACCCTCATCCCAATACGTCGTCTGTGTGCTTTCCCAACGATGCATGTCTCAGAGGTGTTAAGGAAAATGGAGAAAATTTGGTAAGTCTCGTGAACTTTTTATCACGCCAAATCAATTTCTTTTTCTTTTTTCACCAAAGCAGAGTTTTCTTCAGTGAATACTAAAGAGCAAATGCCTGGGTGTTCCCTGCTTCTAGAATACAGATGACAGTTTATCCCATTTTACATTGTCAAAAGTTTTACGATAGTCTACGAGACGAAGGTAAACAGACACGTAGTATTATTTTCGTCATACCTCCCTCGTAAGTATACTCTAGTTCTATTGTTTTGTCGATCGTAAGTGATGCTTTATGTTGTAGCATACCATTTGAGATAATATGCACTTTTAATTAAAACACACTAAATCCTTTCAATTTCTTAAGCTTACTGTACAATATTTTACCATCTTTATAGATTAATCACCCGGACTATGATTGTATTCATCTAATGCTTTATTACAGGTTAATTCTAAGCATTGTGTCATTATCTTTATCTGTTAAATATGTATTTATTTTATGTTATAGCCTCTTGCTACCATACCACACTCGAAACTCTCGACGTTAATTATATCTAAACGCATTTGTATTAATGAATAAATTCAAGTAGTGTTAAATAAGGTTTCCAACATATTATACTCATTGTAGAATGTTAGGTTGCCAATGTCAATTTGTAAACTTTTCGACTACCACGCAGATCTCTTAGAGGGGATAATAGTTTTCATTTTAGAGTCCATTCACTTAATCAATCATTGATTGTTCTGCAACGGTAAATAACAGTTAACTTCGTTTGATAATGAAATTGGCAGATGCCAAGTGTTAATTTTAAAATTATCATTATTCATCTAGTGTAATCCATACATTTTAAAGGTAATTTATTTTCTTAAATAATTTTAATTCACAATATATTACAGCCTTCAGCTATATTTTTCAATTTGTTGAATTTATTTAATTTTTTTTAAATCATAACCTTATTTTTTACTACCACGTGCTAACGAATTGTTTCTCTCTTTTTTTTAACTTTGCCAGAAGTTCTACCGTTCTCAAATAAAGCATTCAAATAGTTTCTCAAAAAAAGTATCTCAATATGTTCCTAAACTCTCAAAAGAAGTATTCTTACATAAATTCTTAAAAAGGAATTCTCAAAAAGCATTCAGAAAGGAATTCTCAAAAAGTATTCTTATAAAGTCTTAAGAAGTATACTATTTAAAGTACTAAAGTTTCCTATAAAGTTACTTAGAGTTACTTGAAGTTTGTGATCGTACAGTAAGAGATTGGTAATCTCGTAATCAACCACAACTATTAATTATTGCTTAAGCAGTAGGAGACTGGTCATCTCTAAATCAACCATTATAATACTACATAATTACCTCATTACGTAATAACTACTCAAGTTTAACTGTGGAAACTGGTCATCTCATAATCAACCGTCATTATATCAGTAGCTGATAATCGAAGAATCTTGTCATATTACAACTTACCTTCGTGGAAAATATAATAGAACTTCAGGCAAATATTTAGGCGTAGCGGTTCCGAGACATCTTATCATCGGGTCGCAGCAAAGAGTGCGGAGCGTGGTATCCTAGCAGAGACTACAAGACCTCACCTAGGGTGCAACACCCATCATCAGGTGGTGAGAAAGTGTATATTTTTCTAGTAATTTTTATAGTGCTCCGAATATTTGACCATAGCATGATTATAAACTTTTGTGCAGTATCATACTTTCATGTCATTTATTGATAATTGCATTGAACTTTTATGTTAAATTTTCATCACTTAAAAGATTTAATAAAAAGTAGATTTTTATCTTAACTTCAATTTTTTATTATATTTGTTTGTGCTGTCCGACTATATTCCAGGCTGTTCCACAGCAGCTGGTTTCACTATAATAGAGAAAGTTAGGTAATATCACTCACGCTGTGGATGGCGTCACAATTAACATCATATTTTTATTAACTTTCTTTATATAGTGAGATAATCTGTTTTGGTCAAGTTCTGCGAAATTGTTGAGTCTTCCTCTGGTTCAGCTAAAATAGGACCCACGGTTCCCCGCCCCGCACCAGATCGGCTAGCCGCGAGCCGCCGCACTTACTTTGGCGTGAATTACTTTTATTTATATCAAACTAAGATATAAATATTAATAATTTTCGTTAAACTAAGTGTCAGTGTAACAATGTGCCAAATACTTGTTGCCATTGGCAACGGGGCGTTATTTTTCATAACGTCCCTAGGGAAATAAAGTAAATTTGGGAAAATTTTCTCTTTTATCCAACAAGTATTAAATGCTTTAACTATTTTGGAAGTAAAGCCAGACAAGCCTTACTTGCTATATCTTCTATATCCAACATTATTTTCAAAAATGTTCAAAGCTATTATAATAATATGATTTAATTTATCTTGACAGTAGGCTGTCATTTGAATAGAGGTCGCATCCTAAAATTTTATTGACGGTTTCCATGGATATTCCAAGCATCGCTACCTTTACTATCTGCTTAGCAAATATGAAACCTGACTCAAATAATTATACTTTTTTTCTAGTTTAACGATCCATGGGTATGACGAAAAATATAATATGCACCGCGGGTTGTACAGTGCGATTTTTTCATCTCGAATACTTTCAAACCTCGGCCCTAGTCTTGCAAACTGTTTCTCGACCAAAGAAAGTGCACTTACGACCCTTGGTACATAAATAACTATTTGTATTCTCGATAAATTCGTCATAAAAGCATTTTCATTGTAGTACAGGTCATTTAAGAAAGACTTGCTCAAGACAGATAATGACATCTGATTGAAGGATATAAAGCATTATTTTCGTTCATTGCGTTGTATGAGCATCGCTACCTTTACTATCTGCTTAGCAAATATGAAACCTGACTCAAATAATTATAGTTTTTTTTCTAGTTTAACGATCCATGGGTATGACGGAAAATATAATATGCACCGCGGCTCGTACAGTGCGATTTTTTGGTCTCGAATACTTGCAAACCTCGGCTCTCGGCTTGCAAACTGTTTCTCGATCAAAGAAAGTGCACTTACGACCCTTGGTACATAAATAACTATTTGTATTCTCGATAAGTTCGTCATAAAAGCATTTGCATTGTAGTACAGGTCATTTAAGAAAGACTTGCTCAAGACAGATAATGACATCTGATTGAAGGATATAAAGCATTATTTTCGTTCATTGCGTTGTATGATATTTGAATATTGGCAACATCAATTTATGTTCTGAAGCAATTAAACAATATGGTATCCACAGTTTATGTAAACAATGGCGTATTTTGCCTTGTTCCGCAGCATCCATGTCCTCCTTTGGGGAGGATCATGTCTTTCTCTGAGGATATTTCTTTTGCAAAAAAGATGAGTTCAAATTATTTTAAGATCTGGCCATTCGAAGCATTGCAGACCCTTATTTAATTAAACCTTATTATGTCTTTACCTTGCTGTCTTACTAGTGTGTACTCTTTTTTATTAAAGACAGAATGATCTACACTTATATAAAATTAATAATAACGACTTTCTGCGTCTATGTAATCTAACTTCCTACCTGTTAAAGAGTATGAAAATAACTTTTGGAAAATTGCTTTTACTCTTACGAAGAATAACCAAATCATACATTTCAATAAGAAATTTTGGGGCGAGCGTAGAGGCGACTTCAATGTGAATGTCAGTCGATATTCCGTTGAAGCAACGTCGAGCGTGGTTAGTAATTGGATGGGTGACCCATCTTGGGAAATACAGCGTTCTCGTCCCACCTTCTAGCGGCTTGTATATCAGTGTATACGCGGAAGCTACGTAATTTCAGACGAGGATTACGTAGTGGATATACCATCCTTCAGAGGGGATGTAAAGCAGGCGGTCCCTTGTCTATTAAATGCATGGCAAGTAAAAGATCCCTACTCTTCTTAAGGGAAGAGGTTCGGCAAAATTTCCAGGTTGGGGGTAGCTCGTCTCCTGGCGTCGGTGATAGGCCCTGGTAGCGGAAATAGACCGACATTAAATAAATAGATAAAAAAATAAATAAAATAAGAAATTTTGTGGTCCATGCAATTTTATTGCATTTATTTATTTATGAATGTAATATTATTATACAACTTAATTTCCATCTTACATATTTTATATATTCTTGTCAAACTGTTACTTTTTAGATCTCAGAAATAAATTATTCTATATTATTCTATTATATTATGACACACTACTCCTAAGTTGCCGTAGGTGACTTGGCAATTTTTAGCATGCCTTACACATATCAGCGTTTATCACTGAACTTAGTAGTTTAACTCTCAAATCCCTGACTGCATTAAAAGAACAGCCGCCTATTGCGTTTGTCAGATTGTCTTGATATTGGGTGTCAAGACAGAAATTCAGATTTAATTACATTGAATTACCTTGGCAATAGGCATGTCCACAAAATTTTAATTTCAATTTGAAATGATAGATTTATCGTATGTAATATCACTAGTGACTAAAATTTTATCGAAAATTTTTTCGAAAGCGTTTTGCCTGGTAATATAAAGAGTGCAAATTGGCAGTTTATTATCTGATTAAATCCCGACCGCTTTAGCGGGAGGGATTTAATCTTTGATAATAAACTGCCAATTTGCACGAGTTATATTAACTAGGGGCAACTTAGCTTGAGAAAAAAATTTTTGATAAAATTTAAAGCACGAGTGGTATTTGAGGAGAATATTTCACGAATAAATAATTCATTAAGTACATCTTCAATATTATGTGTTCTCATTAATTGCCTTCAGACGTTTTCTTGTCACTTTTTAAAGTTTACTGACCTTTATTTTCAATTTCCTCATTAATTTGATATACAGAAATATTTCCAAACCGACTCATATTGTCAAAACAACAAATCTGAAACAAACGCAGTAGAAACAATAGAGATTTAAAATAATCTAATGACGTTTATATGGCAACTAGTAAATAAAACGAGTGGAAACCTTAGATATTATAATACATAGATTGGCTTAACACCTTTCAGGCGTTTCTGAGGTACAATATGACGAGGAACGATAGAGAGAGCACTACATCTTTAATCTGCGAGCACTATTTATTACTATACACTCATGGTTCCGAGATTGACATAGAGAGCGCCATCTAGCGCTACCGCTACTAGAGTTATATTCCATAATAATTGTTTATTGATTCATATTTACGTATTTAATCCTTATTTTTAACTTACGAAGTTTACAAATTATGTTGAGGTTTGCTTCGTTAGGCAGAGTGAATTTTAAATACAACAAATTAAAATATTGCACAGCATTGATTCAACTAGTTACTTTTTGATACCGTATGTAAGTAGGTACCTAGGTACATTTTTAGTTTGTTTCCAGAGCGAATGTGTTTACTTGACATTTATAATAAATGATTTGCTTAACTTTGTAACTACGTTATTGAGCTATTGAAAGCTGTGCTTGACTTGTTCCTGTATTACGAGCTAGGTATATTAAGTACAATCTTTGTATATTATTGTTACCTGATTGAAAAGTAGGCAAATTGAAATAGTTACAGTTGTAGATAGGCAAGGGTTATACCTATATATTTCAGACAGGCTTCTCTTTGGAACTGACGATTGTTTACTATATATGTGGTGTGTTTATGTTTGCTAGTACATAATACAATATTACAATTTACAAGGTAAGTTAACAATTAGTAATAAGCTAGAGAAGATATTTATAGATAAAATTTAAAAGCGTGAGTTGCCCTATTTGCCGAAAATATTTCAGGAAACAAAACGTCAAATAATTATCGCAGTATTTGCCGCTGCAGCGACATAAAAAATTAGAGCGATACATTTTGCATGTTGGTACTGTCAAAAGCCGATCTAGCTTGAATTACCACTAACAATGACATTTGATTGGTGCAATGTTGTGAAAAAACGGGCTCTCATTGGCTATAGCGTTAATGAGTGAAATAATCGGTATTATAAACTAATGTAACAACAAAAAAATATATATTTTTTTATTTTCCCAGTTATCCGTAATAGAAATCACCCCAACGCAGCGAGGCTAAGAAACTTTCCCAAGGTAGAGGTTAGTAACATATGACGCCGGGGCCAAATCGAGCCAGTCCGACTCTGCCAGCGTCATTCATAATTTCATATTTGTTCATAGGCTAAGAATTTTTATTGAATAATTACATTTTAAACCAGCAGCTCAGTAAATTATTCGTGCATTAAGGATTGCCGAATTTTAAAGCACTGATGACAGTGGGTGATAGAAAAAGTGATTTTAAATAGAAAATGAGAAATGACTTTTCGAAAAAAAAATTCGTTTCCAAGTTATAAATTATTTGATACTATTTCTGGTAATTTTTCAATGAAAATTCTTGTCCGGATGTGGGTCAAAAGCATCAATACGCCATATACCTCTTCGTTAACGAACCATGTTTCAGAGGTGTAAAGAAAAATTGAGAAAGCTAGGCATGAGCATTATGAGCAAGTCTGATATTTCTGCGTTTATTGATATTTCTCACCAGCACTATAGCGCAGTAGCCTAAAGCGAGCACGCTTAGCCACACTGTACTGAGTTCGATCCCCAACTCTGATATTGGCAATGTCGGTAGATAATGGATGTTATCTGTGTTTTTTTCAAATGTGTAGCACCCTTCTGTAAGCCTTAGCTTTGAATTTAACGGTTGTCTACTATGTGAGGTGTGCGTATATTTCTGTATTCCATATTTTGCGCAGCTGGTAAGTTACAGATCCTTCGTCGAATTTTATAACCGCAGTTGCCGATATTATCCACAAGGGCTTCAAGGTATATCATCTTGTTTACTACCTCGTAATCACATACCCTTAGCGTGTCTGATTGGTTCTCATTTACTCGCTCTGCAATCATAATTTCCGTTTTGCTTAAACCGTACTCAGAGCTTATTTTTCGAAGGTTATATAACAGGTGTATGAGCTCATCCTCGCTTGCTGCAACTAAGATGGTATCATTGTATTAGAACAATTTGTGATGTATGAGTTTATCATTAAACTCAAAGCCAAACAAGGGGAAAAAAGCTGGTATCATCTGAAAATCTCAAATATCACCCTGTATATAGTTGTCGTGCCCCAAGCATGTATTTTTGACGAACCGTGCCTAGGCGAATGTTGTAATCGATTGCATTTCATAATCAAAATTTAATAATTCAGTAAAATCTGATTGGTAACAAATGTTGACTATGCGCTTCCGTTCGGAACTGAAAATAATTCTAATCAAATACTAGTGGTATTAATTAAATATTGGCGCCCTAGGCAACAAATATTTTTTGTTACATGTTGAGGCTTTGTTGTCATTTTTCAACCAACCTAGAAAGGCAATAACGAGATTTTTCAAATGATACGTTAATTTTAATGGATTTTTTAATGTGCTAGAAACCCCTTTAAAAGTGAAAATTAATTAATCGAAAAATTCCAAATTCTTTTGCCATCCCACATTCCTCTTTAAATCGTTGAATTTTAACGGAATGCAAAATTGTCAAATTAGTGTCCTTTGTCAACAGTTTAACAAGGGGATGGACATAATGGGTGAGTTATTAAATTTATTGATATATCGAATGTGTTTTGTCCCTCAGTCAGAAGAATTTTTACTGCGCATTAATACATGAAAACACATTTTTCGTTACGCTATCAGTAACACAAAGTGAAATTATGATAGACAACATCCTCTACTTTCATAAAATCGAGTCTGCTGAGGCTCGTGTGAGTTTGTTTGCATCGCGGTTTATCGTGCTTGAAAAAGCGCTCAGTGTTTGTCAAATTACTTAGGTAATTTTAAGTCAAATGAAAAAGAAAATTAAAAGTGTTTTCAAGACAAATGTTGTACCTGACGCCTCCAATTATTATTTTGTAGATGGCTAGACTGAAAAGTGTATGTATTATTTATTAACAAACAAATAGAAAAAAAACTTTTTTAAATGGTTTTATTTTAAAACCAAATTGCACTAAAAATTAGAAAATAATTTTCAACTTTGTAAATAGAAAACCATTGGGCTCTCATAAAATATTACATAGTCTAATCATTTCGATCTGTATTTTATGAGCGCCCAGTGGTTTTCTATCTACAAAGTTAAAAATCATCTTCTACTTTTTAATGTAATTTGGTTTTAAAATAAAACCACTGTTTTTTAAAAAGTTTTTTGTTATTTATTTATTTTTGCTTTTTAGTCATCATGTAGCTTATTGTATTCTACTCGTCAAATCCTTTCATTTGATATCCATGTCAAGGGGGTTATGAAAAAAAACAAAAAAAAAAAAAAGGTAAGCCGCCATTAAAACAGCCTTTTGTGGCCTAGGCTTTGCTAGCCATTTTGAACAACATAATTTTCTAATCAAACAAATTTTTTCGTTCTCTCATTCTTTTAACATTGTAGATGATGTAGATTGATACCAGTATTAGGCTGGTGCCAATACCTTTTTGAAAAAAAAAAAATTATTAACAGGCAAGGACCAGCCGAAAAATTTGGTTAAGGTTATAACTAAGAGAAAAAGCAAAAATTAAACACGAGATAAAGTGAAATTGTGAAATACGGGTGGTGTTTAGGGGTTGAAAGTGGTTTTTTGCGATTTTCGGCGAAATGTGACCTCCTAGCGGAAAATGTCCTGCACAAAAGTTGTAGATAATAAAAAAATCTAAAACCTTGTATAAGGCATTTTTCAACATAACCTCAAATTTTTCGAGAAAATGGCGGAAAACCGATTTTTCGGATTTTTATTTTTGTCTCTCGTAAAAATAATTCAATTTACATGAATTTTTTTTTTTTACATTGGATTGGCATTATTTTTTTGAAATCTGGGAAACAAGTAGTTTCCAAGATATTTACATTTTTCGAAGAAAAAAAGAAAACCTTCCACGGAAACTTTATTGGTGTTTTTTTCGTTTTAAATATTCTATCTGGGCTCATCTTAACCGTTGATATGTATACTTTAAAATGGTCTATATATGTTATGGTTTATTTTTCATGAAACCGCTTAAAATTGAGAAAAACCGAAAATATGACTTTTCGGATCACGAATTTTTCAATATTATATATTATTTTCAATATTTTTTTATTATATATGTAAATAATGGATTAAATTTCAATGACAGAATTTACTTCAATGTAATATTACTACCGGTATGACAGCTCAGTCAATTAAGGCGTATTGAGTGGCGAATATATGTTTCCCGTATCAACAACCAAAATTCATTAAGTGCGTGTTTCGCGAGTTTAGTTATTTTGTGTAATATTAGTTAGTTTTAGGTCCATGTGAACACGTATTATTACTTTTAATTTAATTTTAAGTCTTCCTAAGGCCAGGCAGGAGCTCTAACGACAAACCATTGCCGTTAAGCCAAACCGGACCTGCGACTGCGCACCGTGGTTGTTTGGCTGGCTCCGTGCCAGGTTCCGGCGAGGCACATTACATGTACACTTAATTACTAATAAATTATTTTCGTTGTTGGTATTGTTTGAGTGGCGAATATGCTGATCGACTGTCTATCGCGTTCTGAGTTCGATTCTCAGTGCCCAGTACTGACAACACTGGTGGGTTTGGATGTATGTCTGCGTTTTTCCAAATGTGAAACCGCCTTCCGGACAGCCTTGGTTTTGGATTTGGGGTTTGTATACTATATGTGTGGTGTGTGTTAGGTTTATGTTTCATTTAATTGAAGAAAGTGGGGAAAAACATTCTGAAACTTAAGTTTTCATGGCAATGCACCGTACCGTACTGAAAGTCGTAAGCTAGAGTTAAGAGTCGCTGGCCCAGTGTGCATTTTATTAACGTATATTTTACTATTTTTCACTAAATAAATAATATAACGATGAGTAATCTGTTTTAGGTATATTTGAATAAAATAATTTAAATACATAATTGTTAAGTAGAGCAATTAATTTATTGATATTTTTTTTTACAAATTTTGACTCGTTTCGTCTTCAGAAAAATATTGTCATTTTTTTATAAAAATAAAAAGTTTATGAAAATTATAAAATTCTAATGAATTTTCAATATCTAGACTCTTTGCTGACTCTTCATCAATAATTTCTTCCGAATGAAATACGTCTTCAAATATTTCTTTATCTCTATTTGAGTAGTTTTTATGACAATTATTGCATAAATTGATACATTTTAAGCCGTGTTTTCGGTAGCCACATCTATGTTTATTACAACCACTTTCACAACTGCAGCTAATACTTTTTAATAATTTTTCGGAAATTAAGTCTGAACTGTATGGGATAAATTTGGACACGAGTCTACCTAGATGTTCGTTCCAGCCCCATTGCTTAGATTTCTTGTTATCGGGCTCGTTGTCCAAATAACCAAGCCAAGTTTGCAATTAGTAATAAACTCTATAGGAGTGTTGTGCAGCTGCTTCTTCAGTTGGGGGAAGTTTTTCCAATTTGAAAGTAGATTTGTTAGTTGCCAGTTGTTGGTAATACTCAAATCTTAATTGATATAATGACATGTCCATTTTTCTACTTTTGTAAATACCAGCTATAAGTTTGGATCCTATTTTTGCAACGGTTATTTGGTTTGCACCTTTAAAAAAAATACCAGCTAGGCTTCATAAATTTATGTTGTTTTTTTCCTTTTCCAGCAAAACCGGAAGTTGTATCGCAAAAGAGTGAAGAAATGCTATTATATTTGTGGACCATTCGTGTTTGAAACAATTAAATGTATAAAATGAATCCTTTTCATTGCCGGAGCCTGGTTTGTGGAAAAAAATACTTTAGGCGGGCTTAAACCTTTTATAACCTATTCCAAGTACCTTTCTAATATGAATTTCCGAATTCACAATTTTGTTAATTTTTCTACCGCGTTTATATGCATAACTTAAAAGATTTTTTATTAATTTGTTATTTATTTAAAAGTTTCAGGATGGTTTCCGCCACTTTCTTTAATTAAATTCATTCAACTTTAGTAATATTACATTAAAGTAAATGTTGTCACTGAAATTTAATTGATTATTAACAGAAACTAGTGGAAGCATTATTCTCTTCGCCGATTTACTGAGCTTTTTATATAATTGTTACACATTCTATAGGATACTCTTCGCATTTTTCTTATAAATAATGTTAGTTTTGGACATTCTAAATTTTGTGATACCAACTTTGTTGTGAAAAAAAAAATATATGAAAAAAAAATCGCCATGTGAGGGATCGAACACGAGACCTTTGGATTGAAAGGCAAACAACAACAACAACAATAATATTTTATTTTAAGTTCAAGCACAATATATGTGCCTCACCCGATCCTAGCCCGAAGCCAGCCAGACAACCACGGCGAACATCGCCGAGGTGGGTGTGAGGTTGGGTGGGGTAGGTCCGATTCGGCTTGGAAATAAATTCGAGGGGGGGGTGCTAGAAGCTCCTGTCTGCCACGGGCTGACTTAAAAACTAGATTAAAATTTTTGATGTGTCCATATGGACCTAAAAGTAACTTAAAAATAAACACAACACTAAGAACACTAAAATCGTAGGCGAGCGCACTTCGTAATTTTGATTGTTGATACGGGGAACACAACTAAACGAAAAAACCCGTTCGAACAAATGACGACCTTGTGGTCTGATCGCCGACAAGGAAGGTAGGGTGGAAATAAAATTGTGGTTTATAAAATTAGGATTTACATAAGTTTTCGGCCTAGAGGGGATTTAGAGAGACAAAAAAGAAATGAAAATAACAAAAAGGGTAAAAGAACAAAATTGTACAAACATAAATGGGAAGAAATAGGGATTGGAAAGATGTAAAGTTGAGGAAAGATAAGAGTAAGGGGGTAGGGGTAAGTTATCGTAGAAGAAAGTGTGGCTAGGGGAGCTGCCGAAAGATAGGCAACGCCTGGTATGGTAGGGGGTGTTTTATATCGAAAAGTACGGCATTATGCTGTCTGATTCGGGTAATGTTGCGGGTAAGCGGGCTACCGTCCAGTTTAAACTGGTAGAATTTTTGCGAAGTTTCTTGGACGTAGTCCGCTAGTGGGGTTATGTCGTGGCAACGTGCATAGAGATTTCTGAGGGAGGTGTACCTACCAGAATCTGAAATGAGGCGCATAAATTTGAAAGGCAAATGCTTTAGCCATTGAGCTATCTCATCTTACCACAAAACTTGAATGAATATCGTTCAAAAATTATATTTCAACGGATTAGATACATTACTATGAAATATATATATATTGGTAAAATATAAAAAAAAAAATTAGAGGGAATAATATTTCGCAATATTTCTATTTAAATACAAATGACAGAAATTATGAAAAAATTTTTTTTTTATTTAAATGATTAATAACTTTTTTATTTACTGATTGATTTTTTTCAAAAACAATAGGGTTCTTCCTCTAGCTATCGCTAACTTACTTTCCAAATTTCAGTACAATCGGACTTTTCTTTCTTAAGTTATCGTGCTTACAAGAAACGTGACGGACGGACGGACAGACGGACATTTTGAAAGTTGTTCAGAATTCGTTCACTAACATAATGATATGAAAATTTTTTCTCTACGAGTGATATTTACTGATTTAGAAATGTGCCGATCAAATACAATATACTCTTCGTTTTTGCGAAGAGTATAATAATAGAAAAAATGAAAATCATAAAAAATATTGAAAAATTCGTGATCCGAAAAGTAATATTTTTGGTTTTTCTCAATTTTATGCAGTTTCATGAAAAATAAACCATCAACATATATAAACCATTTTAAAGTAGACATTTCAACGGTTAAAGTGAGCCCAGATAGAATATTTAAATCCAAAAAAACACCAATAAAGTTTTCGGTGGAAGTTTTTGGGTTTTTTTTTTTTCGAAAAATGTAAATATCTCGGGAACTACTTGCTTCCCAGATTCCAAAAAAAATCATGCTTATTCAGTGCAACAGAAAGTATACTTTCACAAAATTTCATGTAAATTGAATTATTTTTTCGAGAGAAAAAATAAAAAACCGAAAAATCGGTTTTCCGCCATTTTGTCAGAAAATTTGAGATTATGTTGAAAAATGCCTTACATGAAAGTTAGATTTTTTTTATTATCTACAACTTTGTAAAGGACATTTTCCGCTAGGAGGTCACGTTTCACCGAAAATCACAAAAAAAGACTTCCAACCCCTAAACATTTCACAATTTCACTTGTCTCGTATTTAGTTTTTGTTTTTTCTCCACAGTTATAACCTTAACTAAATTTTCCGAATCCACGTCCTCGCAGCCAGTTGCCAGACTTCTTTTGTCAATGATATCAAAACAATGTTTTATAAAAAAAATTACTAGACAATGACGTAAGTAAAATGGTTGGCGACTTCCCTTTTATAATTTCAAACGTCACAATCCTCTTCAGAATTAATGCGGTTATTTCTATTGTAATTGAACGTCTAGTATATTTAGAATTCTTAGAAATCATTTTATTCAAGCATATCAACTAAATAATTCAGTATACTCAAATGAACATTACTGCACATTATGAATACAGCATGCTATGCAATATGCATTCCAGAGAGTTGATTTTCTACAATACATATAAAATGCACATAAGCGTCTTGTCGAATACATTTGTGCATAATAGTGTGTGATGTACTGATGTATTAAGAAGACGAATATTTTGTAAACATCATAATGTTCGCCATGGAAGCGCACCGAAATTGGAAATACATTTAGAAAATACGCTAAGATTTCATTTTTTCTAACAAAAGTTGAATTATAAAAGGGAGTTTTCAGTCATTACGAAGAGTAGCTTTCACGCGGCGATAAGTGCTTTGGTGTCAGGAAACGGATGATGACTTGGCAAAGTTTTATTCATGCCGAATGGAGAATATTACAAATTTTTACGAAGTGCAACAAAGTCTCGTATAACAAGACGGACGTCCCCACAGGAAAGTTCCTTTATCCCAAACAGATTATATCCGGTTAACACATTTATCAAAATTGAAAACCTTATATACCAAACCAAAGCAAACCAAAACCCAAATCAAAGGCCATGGCGGCTTAAGATAAGTGTCCGTGCCTTTGCAACCTTTTTGCGTGTGGTTCCTTCTATGATGCAACCTTGGATAAGATACTACCACAAAAAGTTTTGATCTCAAAAACTTCATAATATCTGGGAAATTTTTTTTTCGAAAATCCGAAAAAAATTTTTTTTCTTATTCAAGTAAACCAATTTGTTTGTATTTCACATATATTGTAAATCTGCTCGTAATAATTTATTAATGATATTTTCAGGAAATCTTTTCATGAGGAAAACAAATTTGATGCTTTTGAATTTTTTGAGTTATTTAAATTTTGAATTATTTAAATACGTACTTACACCATTTCTTAATTAACGATACACCATACAATAAGCTACGACATATACTTTTCACAAAACTATCGACGGGGTAACGTAGTCAAATTGGAAAATATAATGTCAGGAACATAAGAGGATTTTAATGCCATGTGCAACCAAACCACACCAAACCAAAACCCAAACCAAAGGTTATGGCAGGTTAAAAACTTCATAATATCTGGTAATTTTTTTTTCTTCGAAAATCCTATTTTTTTTTCTCTTAATCAAGTGAACCATTTTTTTTGTATTTCACATATATTGTAAATCTTCTCGTGACAATTTATTAATGATATTTTCAGGAAATCTTTTCACGAGGAAAAAAAAATTTGATGCTTTTGAATTTTTTGAATAATTTAAATACGTACTTAAACGTTAGAGATACCCACCATTTTTTAATTAATGATACACCATACAATAAGCTATAACATATATTTTTCTCAAAACTCTATCGACAGGGTAACGTAGTCAAACTGGAAAAAATAATGTCAGGAACATAAAAGGATTTTAATGCCACGCACACTGGGCAATTTTCGACTTTTAGGTGGACAAAAATCTGTAAATTCCTAAATGAGCTCAAAATAGGCGTTACAAAACTTAAAAAATAGTGAAAAAATCTAAGCCTAAAGGGGATGATTTTTGAAGGGGTTGAAAAATAAATTTCGCGTTAAAACTTTGAAACATTCTGAAAGGTAACATTATACATGTGAATAGACTAAAAATAGTAAAAAAAAATCTAAACACTAAGGGGGTGGTTTTTTAGGGAGTTGAAAAATAAATTTGGGATAAAATTTTGAAACTTTTTGAGGGGGTTGGAAAATTTATTTCGATATAAAATTCTGAGGGAATATGATAACATCGTACATGGGAATACATAGTAAACAAATTCTAAGTACTAAGGGGTAATTTTTGAAGGGCTGAGAAAAAATAAATTTCATTTAAAAATTGTACAATTGCACCTAATTAGAACGAGTAACGAAAATCTTTTCCCTAACAAAATTAATAATATGGCTTATATCGGGCTAAGAAGCGGTACAAGGTGGAGTAGGTACGAAAAAATCGGAATTTCACTGGAAGGGAGACAATTTTAACAGACACGGCATAGTTGAGAAATATTAAAAGAAAATTATTTTGACATCGTCATTTATTAACACTGAAATTATTACACTGAACTGAATTTGAATTACGCTGAAATTATAGTTGAAGATATGAGCATCCTGTTCAAAATATCCCTAATTAGTATTCATCCTTGAACATTTTCTTGAGTGGAACAATCTTATGTACTTATAATCTTTATGGCTGGCCTCCAAGACATCTTCAGATAGCTGTCCCACAGGTAAAGATAGTTCTTCCCTATAGTAAGGGGTGGTGTGGTGAGAGCGGTTCTGTCGCGACTACCTGTAAACAAAGGGCTCTATATAAAAAAAGGATCATTTGGGATAGCTGTATTTTTCTGTGCTTGACCTTCAAGTTCCAAACTAATTTACAAAAAAAGAACGTAGCGGTACTCGGTGGAACTTTTTTTGTAACCTCCAAACAATATCATTAGTTATTAAAATTATTTATTTAAATTGCGTCTTACAAATTCAACGATTTCTCTATAATAGCTTTCACAGTAATCAATATAATAATACAGATAGGACATACATACCTCCAGTTGTACAATCCATGTCGAAATATTGTTGATACTTTAATCAAACAGATAAAAATATACAAGTTACTGCGTCGATGTTTTGGGCACAACTGATTCAAGCGCAGTCAACAGAAAGAACGACCACTTTACGGCCGCCATTGCGCATTTATTATTACAAATACAAATAAATCATAGGCAACGTTAGGAGCACAAGTTGGTAAAAAAACTATTTTAGTATATATTAGCTATATTTGTACTCTGTGAAAATTTGACTTTTGTCTTCCTAATCTAAGCAAATTGCCCAGTGTGCCACGGGCGTACGAAGAACTTTATGAAGATTTTAGATTTAATTCAGTTTCTAAGCGCTTAAGAGATATTTTGACGTTTTATTTTGTTCAATTTTTCGCTCTGAATTAATTTTTTAATATTGCACGAAAAGAATTTAATATGTGTAATAAGTGATAATTCAAGGTTTTGCCGGAGGCGCTGCGTGTAACATAACTTTAATTTTCTTATTTTGAAGTTCATGATATATTATGGGGCCATTCAAAAAATACGTTTGCTTTCAGAGGGGAGGGGGAAATGTGACAAAATGAACCATAGGAAGGTATATGAGAAGTTCTCACAAAAAAATGAAAAATAACTAAAATATATAACGTGTATCGTTGTCTTCAGATTTACTACTCACTCAAAAAATGTCGGCACCTTTGATCTTTACCGGACCGACAAAGACGCCGACATTTTTTATACGACTAATAAGTGTGTAGTCAACTTTAAGTACGTATTTAAAGGCTATAGGGATAAGAAGATGAAAATTGCCCCCTAGGTGCTAATAGGGTGGCTCCTATCGTAAAAAACGTGTTTTTTCGAAAAAAATTTCTCCTGCAGATTTTTCGGGTATTAATACACAAGAGGTCGATTTTTTACTGGGTAAATTTTTTTTGGACATAACCTGTTTTCCCATGAAAATTATTCGAGAATTAACGGCATGGAAAAATTTTTCCTATGTCCCTTAATTCGAGCATAATTTTCATGGAAAACAGGTTTGAGTCACTCAAAAAAATTTACCCAAGTAGAAAATCAACCTCGTGTGTATTACAGAAGATCAATATATGATTAAAATATATTATCTAAAATAATTATTTAAACAACAAAACTGTTTATTTAATGTTTTAAAAATAACGATTTATAATAAAAAATAAAAACATTTTCTAATGTTCTTTATCATGTATAACCCCAGTCAGTAAAAATATTTGCAAGTTCATCATAGTAGCCATATCTTTTTCAAGGGAATAATGCTCTTTGCAAAAAGCTTTAAATTGTTTCCATATAGAATTTTTAGTGTTTCTCGTTTTAACTGGGACACTTTCATTCATAGCTTCGTTAATATTTTCTTGTGAAACATCACCAAATCGATTTTTCTCATTCATTTTGTGTACAGAAATCAAGATGAAAATGTGAAATGTCAGATTTTAATAATTTCAATGACTTTTTTAGTTTGACACATGGCTACTACGAAAAAAGTAACATGCATTTTTCTCGATTTTTTCCACTTATCGATAGCCGTTTTTCTCACTTTAAACAAATCCTATTGGTCGATTTTTTTGAAAATGTACGTTTTGATTGGTTAATAAAATAAGAATATATTAATCGGATTAAAACTGGGGCCAGGAAAAATATTTGAATTTTTCAATGATTTCTTAAGCAATGAAGGTCATATTTGGCTAACTTCTAAATAACAATTTATTGTGTATTTTTCCCGTACTTTCGAATTCCGGTGTCAGAATTACCATTTTCAGACCGTAACATGCTCAAAATTTGAAATAACATCAAATCTTTACGTTTTGAGATCACAGGACCCAGGAATCCAAAAAAGTGATTTTTTGAAAAATGTCTGTGTGTGTATGTGTGTATGTATGTTAGCACGATAGCGGTGAAACTACTAAACGGATTTGGATGAAACGAGGGTTTCTTTAGTACTCCAAAAGATCTGAAAAGGTTTTGGTTAAGATCGGATTACGTTTAGTGCCGTTTTGGCACAAGTTATTTATTTTATGATTACTGACAATTTATAATCGGACCATTCAAAAAGCAGTAAAAATTCCGATTTCAACGATATATCACACTTGCACCGATTTGCTTTCCGCGAAAAAAATTAAAAAACGAAATAACACGCTTCTTGTGTAAGATATATTTTCCTAGTCTAACCTAACGTTCGGTAGATTAGTGTGTTAATTAGCTTAAAAAAAACGTGTATGGGAGTCTGCATGCTTTAACACACTAGTCTACCGAACGTAAGGTAAGACTATAAAATATATCTTACACAAGAAGCGGGTTATTTTGTTTTTTAATACACACATACACATACATAAACAGACATTTTTCAGAAACCACTTAGTTGGATTCCTGACACCTCAAAATGTAAAGATTTGATGTTATCTCAATTTTCGATTTTGAACCAATTTTAGTAACCTTCCACAATTTTATTGTGGGGAGGTTAAAAATGTTAAAATGCGGAAAAAACGGTTTTTTCAAATTTTGAGCATGTTCTGGTCTGAAAATGGTAATTCTGACACCGGAATTCGAAAGTAGGAAACAAGTACATAAAAATTTGTATTTAAAAGTTAGCCAAATGTGACCTTCATTGCTTAAAAAATCATTGAAAAATTCAAATATTTTTCCTGGACCCAGTTTTGATCCGAAAAATCTGAAAGAAATCAAGATATTTTCTATCTCAAAAACACACGTCAGTGAATTTTTTCAGATTTTTTGGAGCAAACAGTCGAGCAGGAGAAATTTTTTTCGAAAAAAACACGGTTTTTGCGATAGGAGCACCCTATTAGCACCTAGAGGGCTGAAAATTTGGCTGAAGGGGTTTTTAAATATGGTCTTTCGAATGGTCAATTCGAAATAAAAATCCAGGCGGGGGCAATTTTCATCTTCTTATCCCGCTATACCCTTTTTCAAAAAATTTAAAAGCATCAAATTTTTTTTTCTTCACGAAAAGATTTCCTGAAAATATCATGAATAAACTGTCACGAATAGATTTACAATATATGTGAAATATAAACAAATTGGTTCACTTGATTAAGAAGAAAAAATTAAAAAACTAAGAAAATGATGAATAAAAGGCACGTTAAATATGATTTTTCATTTTGAGTTTTAAAACAATGTTAAAATCGGCCAATTAAGAAAGTTATTACTATTAATATTACTTACGTTTGTAACATTTGTAAAACACCCTATTAAACGAACGTTCGTCTGCAAACCTTCGATTAAACTTAAAAATAAATTCTGTTGAATAGATTGCCACGAGAGAACGAAATTGAAACACTAATTATAAGTTATTTTTCATTTTTTTTTTGTGAGAACTTTTCATATATTTTCCTATCGTTTATTTTGTCACATTTTCTCCTCCCCTCATGAACTTCAAAATATGAAAATTAAAGACATGTTGCTACACGCGGCGCCTCCGCCAAAACCTCGAATTATCAGTTCCATAAATTCCTTTCGTGCAATATTAAAAAATCAATTCAGAACGGAAAATTAAACAAAATAAAACGTCAAAATATCTTTTAAGGACTTAGAAACCGAATTGAGTAAAAGCTTCATAAAGTTCTTCATACGCCCAGGGCATTAAAATCCTTTTATGTTCCTGACATTATCTTTTCCAATTTGACTACGTTACCCCCTCGATAGAGTTTTGTGAAAAATACATGTTGTAGCTTATTGTATAGTGTACAATTATTTAAAAAATGGTGGGTGTCTCTAACGTATAAGTACGTATTTAAATTTTTTTTTTCAAATGCATCAAATTTTTCTTTCTTCATGAAGAATGTCCTGAAAATATCATTAATAAATTATCACGGGTAGATTTACAATATACGTGAAATACAAACAAATTGTTCACTGGATTAAGAAAAAAATGTGTTTTTCGGGTTTTCGACAGATATTAAGTATGAAGTTTTTGAGGTCAAAACTTTTTGTGGTAGTATCTTACGCAAAGATGCATTACTGGAAGGAACCACACGCAAAGGACACTTATCTTAACCTGTCGTAGCCTTTGATAAGCATTTTGTTTTTAATTGAATCTTGAGATTTGACATTACCCATGCTTAACATGCACGTTATGCAGATTTGATGTGTTATAAATACTTATTTTAGTTAGGTATTGAGTTGTCTTTACTTTAAACAAATTGATCTTTAATCAGTATACCGGGTGCCACAGAATAGTGGCTCCCCCCTATATTTCCTTTATTTTTTAACTTATCCATTTGAAATTTGGGGTGCATAAACTAACTGTAAAAATGGATTTTTGGACATAAGAACGGTATGAGACCATTTCCGGTTTACCCGGAAATGACCGCAACTTTCGATTTTTAAACGGACCGCCCCGTATATTTTTACATATTTGGATTCAAGACAACAATCTGAGTATGCCATGAGATTTTTGCGAATTAAGCTTATCTAACCCTCTTCAAAAGTTATATGTCCCTGATGTGTGTTTTTTTGGGGGTGAAAACTACCACATAGATTTAAGCGTTACTTAGATTGAAATCATGTAAATATGTAGAAGAAACATTATTTCATGTCCTGGAATATAATTTATGATGTGTTACAACGTTTCAACCCTTTAAAACAACCCCTTATGACAAAATTTTAAAAAAAATAGTTTTCAACAGCTTGAAATATTTTAATAGTGCATTTATAATGAATTAAAATTCCGTCACTGTTTATAATACAATTTATGATTTATTGCAACGTTTCATCCATTACAAACCCCCCTCGTGATAAAATATTTACTTAAAATTAAAAACTGAAATTATTGAATGAGTTTAAAGGGGAAAAGTAAAAATTTTATTTACATTATAATAGCCTGTTTTATTACTGAAAATCAATGGATCATCAGGAAAACTATTATCACTATCATCACTATCGACCTCCTTCTCTTGGTCTGTAATTGGAGGACGATTTTGACAGTTGTCACCGGAGCATGTTCCGCATGTTGCGTTACAAAAAAGCCCAACTTTTCTGCAGCTACAAGCTCCGCCGCATCCTTTTTTGCAATTACAAAATATCATTTTGGAGTTTTTCCGGTGCAGGTATATCCAGCATATTGATTGGTAGTAAAAATCCTTCATTATTAATTCGTCCCCAATCAGTTGGACGAATATTTTTTTTCCCAAGCCACATCTGGGTTTGTAAATAAACCCTCTTAATGTGTTCATTCAGAGCATCAACTGTCGAAACAAGGGAAGATAATCTCACAGCACTGTTTTTAGTGGTAACCTTAATAAAGGAATACAGCGCGTCTGCTATGAGGATATACTTATACATATATAGACACATATAGACACAGGTATATGTGTTTACATGTATTTATGAATGCTCCAAAATTGTCGAGAATAAAACAATTTACATGCTCCGAAAATTTCACCGAAAAAGGTCGATTATTTTTCAACGATTATTTCACTCATTAACGCTATAGCCAATGAGAGCCCGTTTTTTCAAAACATTGCACCAATCAAACGTCATTATTAGTGGTAATTCAAGCTAGATCGGCTTTTGACAGGACCAACATGCAAAATTTATCGCTCTAATTTTTTAGGTCGCTGCAGCGGCAAATATGCGAAAATTTTTTGAAGTTTTTGTCGTGAAATATTTTTGGCAAATAGGGCAACTCGAGCTTTTAAGTTTTATCTATAAATATCTTCTCTAGCTTATTATTAATTGGTAACGTACTTACCTTGTAAATTGTAATATTGTATTATGTAGTAGCAAACAAAAACGCACCTCAATTCCAAAGCGAATCTTGTCTGAAATATATAGGCTGTAACTTTTGCCTATCTGTAACTATTTCAGTTTTCCTAGTGTTCAATCAGGTAACAATTACACACAAAGATTGTACTTAATATAGCTCATAATACAGGAACAAGTCAAGCACAGCTTTCAATAGCTTAATAACGTAGTTACAAAGGTAAGCAGATCATTTATTATAAATGTCAAGTACACATTCGCTCTGGAACAAACTAAAAATGTATAGTACTTACATATGGTAATCTATCAAAAAATAACTCGTTGAATCAAAGCTGTGCATCAAACATTATAATTTGTTGTATTTAAAATTCTCTTTGCTTAACAAAGCAAACCTCAACATAATTCATAAATTTCGTAAGTTAAAAGTAAGGATTAAATACGTAAATATGAGTCGATGAACATTTATTTATTATGGAATATAACTTGTAGCGCTAGATGGCGCTCTCTATGTCAATCTTGGATCCATGGGTGTACACTTTATTTGGGCGAGACATCGGTACTAAAGTAGTGCTCTCTCTATCGTTCCTCGTCGTATTGCACCTCAGAAACGCCTGAAAGGTGTTAAGCCAGTCTATATATTATAATATCTAAGGTTTCAACTCGTTTTATTTACTAGTTGCCATGGAAACGTCACTAGATTATTTTAAAATATAGCGAATCTCCGTTGTTTCTACTGCGTTTGTTTCAGATTTGCTGTTTTGACAATATGAGTCGGTTTGGAAATATTTCTGTATATCAAATTAGTGATGAAATTGAAAATAAAGGTCAGTAAACTCCAAAAAGTGACAAGAAAACGTCTGAAGGCAGTTAATGAGAAAACATAATATTGAAGATGTACTTAATGAATTATTTATTCGTGAAATATTCTCCTCAAATACCACTCGTGCTTTAAATTTTATCTAAAAATTTTTTCTCAAGCTAAGTCGCCCCTAGTTAATATAACTCGTGCAAATTGGCAGTTTATTATCAAAGATTAAATCCCTCCCGCTAAAGCGGTCGGGATTTAATCAGATAATAAACTGCCAATTTGCACTCTTTATATTACCAGGCAACACGCTTTCGAAAAAATTTTCGATAAAATTTTAAGCACTAGTGATATTACATACGATAATTTCCTTCATTTTTAAGCTATTCAATCGCTCCAAAATCCATTTTGCAGAGAATTTTAGGGGCTACAAGGCTTGTAAAGTTGAACTTCCTTGAACTCTTCGTATTTGAAATTTTTGAGTTTAAAAAGGGCTCGGGGTGGTCTAAAGGCAAAAAATGCAAACTTATAGCGGTGTTATCTCAGTTAATTTTTATCCTAGAGAAATTTTAAAAAATATAAAGTTTTCAGCAAAAGAAAAACTTAATTTTTGTAGTCTAGTATTTTTTACGTATCTTCTTTAGTTTTTGAATTATTGTGGAAATTTTTTAAGACATTTCAAAAATAATTTAAAATTTGAATCAAACTTTTTTTCAAATCTAGGCATCCCAAACTGATCAGACTTCTAGAACATATTGTTAGTACTTAAATAAAGTAAATTGTAAATGGATTACGTTTAATTTCAATTCTTGCGGTGAAGCCATTGTTTTATTGCCTTTATTTTATTTTTTCTCCGAAAAAAACGAGGCAACCATATTATTTTCATCATACCTCCGTTAGTTTTTATGCTAACGACTTTTACCAAAGCTCATTTTAAAGGTCTCTTCGCGTACTTTTAAAAATGTCTGTTTTCCTCCAAAATTTTTCCGTTTTTCCGTAATTTAACGTTGAAAGGATCCAATTCAGTTTTCTGCGAACAAAAAGTCACCTTCGACGAGCTATAACTCGGTTCGTATTACATCTACAGAAATAAAAAAAAACAAATAATCGATTTGTTATTTTATAGGCTTCATTTTTGCTTATAATAATGTATTTGATAAAATGTAAGGATGATAAAGATGTACGAAAGTTCAACACAGACAAAATCACTAAAATCATAGAAGATAACAAGAATATGAAAGTTCTGAGGAGAAATCTGAGTGTAGGAAAGAAGGACATCTACAAATTAAAAAACAAGCACGGCAACCTAACAACAAACAGAAGCGACATCCTGAAAATAGTAGAAGACTTCTACAGGGAACTACATACGAGACGAGAAGAAAACTTAGAAGTTATTATCCCAGAAGTGCGGAACCAAGGGTCCGAAGACACACCAGATATCACAACAGACGAGGTACAAGCTGCTTTATCGGCAATGAAGAATCGCAAAGCTCCTGGAGATGATCAAATAGTGATCGAGGCTATTAAAGCAGGGGAGAAGCTATTAAGAGCGCCCTGAGTAGACTTTTTACGGAATGTCTAAGAAGAGGGACGACTCCATCCCAATGGAACAATGCGGTTATTATCATAATTCATAAAAAAGGAGATATTTCAAACCTGAACAACTATAGACCTGTTAGTCTCTTGTCACATATATATATATATATATATATATAAGCTCTTTATGAAAATAGTAGCAAACCGCTTAACACCCAAATTAGACTTTTACAAGCTGCGAGAGCAGGCAGGCTTCCGAACTGGGTACGGGACAAACGACCATCTTCAAGTTATAAAGAGCCTCATTGAAAAGTCTATTGAATACAATAAACCGCTCATACTGATATTCGTCGACTATGAAAAGGCATTTAACACGGTAGACCAGAAATTTATGCTAAAAGCTCTAGCGGAAAGTAGGATCGACCACAGATACGCAACACTGTGTACAAAAACGCAACTGCTTGTGTCCGACTTCATGAAGACACCAACAAATTCCCCATTGGTCGAGGCGACACTTTATCACCAAAGCTATTCACAGCGCTACTAGAGCTTATGTGCAAAAGAGTAAATTGGGATCGAAAAGGCATCAACATAGATGGAGAATATCTAAATTATTTGCGCTTTGCTGACGACATCGTACTGATAGCGGACAATGCAAAAGACGCCAATGAAATGCTAAGGAGCATTTTAAAAATCAATTTCCAAAAATCCCAGTTTATGACAAACCTCGTCCTCAGTGACAATATATATATGGGTGGATCTAAGATCGAACAGGTAATGTCGTATAAATACTTAGGGCATGAAATTCAGATAAGCCGAGAAACCAAACCTGCGAAATCTACAGAAGGATAGGACTGGCATGGGCAGCCTTTGGTAAATTGAGGGATGTTCTTAAGGCAGATATCCCAATGAGCCTTAAACGAAAAGTATATGACCAATGCATTGTCCCAGTAATGACCTACGGGGCGGAAACTTTAACGTTGACGAAGAAAGCAATCTGCAAAATACGAGTCGCTCAGAGAGCCATGGAACGATCGATGTTGGGGATATCCCTGAGAGATCGAATATCAAACGAAATCATAAGGCAGAGAACAGGCGTAACAGATGCCATAGAGAGAATAACTTCCCTAAAGTGGAACTGGGCAGGTCTTGTTGCAAGGTTCAGTGACGGTCGATGGACTAAGAGGATCGTGGAGTGGAGACCTAGACAAGGGGCTTATCGAAGTAGAGGCCGACCCCCCCACGTGGCGGACGGATGACATAAAGCGGTTGCAGGAAAATTGGATAAAGATGGTACAAGACAGAAATCGATGGAAATATTTACGGGAGGCATATGTCCAGCAGTGGACGCAAATTGCTGGTTGAGTTATTCGCGAAAAGTCGTTCTAAAACATGCATTTTTTAGATGAAAAATCAACATTTTCACGATTAACTCAAAAAGTATTGCCTCATCGAAAAAACTTTATAGAACATTGTTTGTTTACAATTTATTCCCCTATCGATTTCTGCGGTTATTTTGAATGTAATAATTTCCACCGAGAAGGGGTGACATCCACCCCCAGGGTAAAAGCACACATCGGCACTATATAATTTTTGTTCCTTGTGCCATTCCCTAATTACTGTTCAAATTTCACGTCAATCGGTTTTGTCCGAAAGAATTTTCAGCGAAAAACCATCAAACACTGGACTAATAATATATACTTTAATCTGGATAGAAAATAATGCATTCAGCCTTTCTCAAAAATTGATACGTTTCCTACAAAACATATATTGAATATTACTTTCGCATGTGACAGATATGAATAACAGCCGCTGAATACATCGGGGGAATAAATACAATTGCCTCGACTTAAAGAGGGGAGATACAACATAAATCTTTTTGTGGGCTGAACTCGATCCTTTATTGTATATATCAATTCAACGAGAACAACTCTATAAATGTAGGTATTGGGTGTTGCCTTTATTATATATTATGACAGTTTATAACTTTTTTATTTATTTATTAGTTTATAATCACAATGACACACTGCCGATAAACCGATCAAATGATTACTAAATGTTCGATGTGTGATATATTTTTACCTCCACATCCAGTGGAAGTATAGTAACGACAAAACAATTTTTAAAAATTTGTGTTGTGCAAATACGCTTGGAATGTCACGAAACGTCGAGATTTTAAGTTTGAGCAGAAAAAAATTCTGCCTGTCCGTCTGTCGGTCTGTCTGTCGGTCTGTCTGTCGGTCTGTCTGTCGGTCTGTCTGTCGGTCTGTCTGTCGGTCTGTCTGTAACTTTTTTGAGCGCACGTTTACTCTTTAACCGTTTGAGATATTGACTTTAAAGGACCCCGCAATACTTATGGAAATTGGGTTTCGGTCAAATGGTCTGAATTTTGGATATGTTTAGATTTCGTCATACCAAGCAAAAGTCTCAATGGGCACAAAGCTCGAAAATCAATACTTTGACTGCTACGGAGCTTGAAAGCTCCAAAGCTCCACCACAGATTTATTTATTCGTGCAGTCTTTATAGATTTTTAAATAACTTATTTTTTAGATTTTAATGTCTAGGTTTATGTTTTTGAGGTTGCTGAATTCAAATCCGATGTCAAATTGTCCAAAAAATAAGATTTGCACTTTGTTATTGCACTTTGACAGCTAGCTGACAGCCTGTTGACAGCTGCCAATTAGGTAACTCAGTTACCTAAAAAGCATAAAGTCATAACAAAAAAATAAGATTTGCACTTTGTTATTGCACTTTGACAGCTAGCTGACAGTCTGTTGACAGCTGCCAATTGTCGAATTATTGTATTCACATCATACATGAACTAAGTTACCTAAACAGCATAAACTCATAACATAAAAATAAGATTTGCACTTTGTTAAGGCACTTTGACAGCTAATTGACAGCTGTCAAGTGTCAATTTGGACAATTTGACATCGGATTTGAATTCAACAACCTCGAAAACATAAACCTAGACATTAAAATCGAAAAAATAAGTTATTTAAAAATCTATAAAGACTGCACGAATAAATAAATTTGTGGTGGAGCTTTGGAGCTTTCAAGCTCCGTAGCAGCCAAAGTATTGATTTTTGAGCTTTGTGCCCATTGAGACTTTTGCTTGGGATGACAAAACCTAAAACATATCCAAAATTCAGACGATTTGACCGAATTTCCATAAGATTATTGCTGGGTCCTTTGGTGCACATATGTACTTTAACGAGATCTAGAACTAGATTATATTTTCATCGTGTTCCGTCGAAGGGTTGGGGGGTAAATTAAGGTAAATTTGGGGAAAATAGGTAAATCAAGCAGGTAAGAGCCCATAAAATTGGTATTTAGTATATACAAGAGAGGCTAAGGTCTCAAAAAAAATTTTGGCATTAGCCACCCCCATTACCACCCCCACCCCATTATTAAAGGGGATGAAAAAAAAATTGTGATTTAGTGTGTGTACAAGGACCAGAAACCTCAAAATGTTTTTTTTACTTCATCCACCCCACTACCACCCCCACACCGCTACCGATGTGGGGTATCGTTTTATGGGTTTTTGGGGTAGAGGATTTCAAATATTATATTATTAAAGTTCCATAAACAATTATTTCCACATACAAAATGTTTTCGTTGTGAGTGACTTGGATAAAAAATCTGGATGTGGAAGTAGTGATTCCTTGGGCAGCGGTTTTTCTTCAGTAGGTACTTTCGGTATGATTTTTTGTACTGAAAGTAGCGTATTCTAGTACTAGCCCCAAAAGTTTTAAACAGTTTGGATTTACGGGTACTAGCACTGCAAATTGACAGATCATCTAAACGTCAGTGTCAATTGCAGGTCATATTTTACTATGAATTACATTAATCACATTCGTACTCGACGCTAAACAGTCGTGTTGCTATGGTAATAAAATAATGACGCTTAAAACTGTCAGATAATAGTTATTTCAAAATGGACAGTGATGACAGTAATTTTGAAAATATCCACTAAA
This sequence comes from Rutpela maculata, assembly GCA_936432065.2. Lineage (NCBI taxonomy): Eukaryota > Metazoa > Arthropoda > Insecta > Coleoptera > Cerambycidae > Rutpela > Rutpela maculata. The sequence continues at coordinate 23,627,778 of OW386293.2, forward strand.
CATAAGCCATAATAATAATTGTACAATTAATATTTATAAATAGTCAAAGTATATCAATTTTTGATTTCATTAAAGAGACGATTGAAGAAAAAATATTGTACGTAACATGTCCCGAAAGTGCTTTTACTGGACTCACAAGCTTACAGGCCTCGCCTACGGCTCGTCCTGGAATTTGCTTACTCGTTCAGTAAAAGACCACTTTCGGAACTTGCTACGTAAATACCTATTCTGTTGCACTTGAAGGAAAAATGTAAAATGTTTTATAATCAGAGGTTGAAATTACCCATCGGTTATGACGTAAAATCAGGGTTGGATTTAGGTGGTCATGTGTCAGCGCATCAAGATTTGCATGAAACGATATCTTACCTTGAACTTTTTTTTAAAGAATTCTATATTATCCAAAATTGATAAAGATAAAGTAATTTGTTATAAACACTCACTCGAAGAGAACTATACGGGATTTACTTATAGACTAAACTGACACACACAAGTATTTTTCACTGCCGGTTACAAGAATAAAAATATATTACTAATATCTGTTTTAAATGTTTGGAGTTAAGCTTCGGCGCCTTTAGTTGACAATCCATTTATATTGCGGGCATACATGGAATATCTAAACTTTTGCGAAGTCACCACATTCATGCTCGGTGTAGCAAAGTCTTCTTCTTTGCAGCTTAAAAGGTTTATTACATCTATCATCATAACAAATACGGAATTCGTTTTAAACAGTTTGGAATTTCTCCCTGTAATTGAAAAATATAATTTCGAACATTGAACACAACGTTTATTGCACCAACTATAGTAAATTCTGATGTTGGCTGACATGTTGACATGCTGACATGTTGGCTAGTGGAATTACTTTTGCAACTAGAACACGTATTACTTCTGTTACCTTTACTTATAGTTACCACTACTAATGCACTTACCAACGTAATATCTAATGTTGAACTCTCTTCCTTAGATCAAGAGAAGGTCCCCAGATCAAAGTACTGCCGGGAGGCCTATCGACAAGCCAGTCCGACACTGATCAGATCAAGCTTTTCTTTTTTCTATTTATTCACACTTCCTACAGAATTACTTTTGTTTTCCTTGTGTACTATTGTATAATGTTTGTTAAGAATATGCTAATACATTGATAAATAGTATTTGTATCAGTGCAATTAGGTTTATACCAGCTATAATGAATGGATTTGAATGATTTTTTTTTTGGATTTCTAATTCCATAAACTAAAAAGTAGTGATGCAACGATTCTTACTTTTACGATTACGATTCCGATTACGATTACGATAATCATTAGTGATAATCGCCGATTACGAATACGATTAGGATTATCTATAAAGCTTAGTTAAAATTTATAGTAAAATAATAAAAAGCAATTGTTTTTATTAAAACCATTTTATTATTAATTATTAAAAGCAATTACTTGTTGTATAAAGTCAGTTTACTGTTAATGTCTTTAAATTAAGGGATTCATCAGTTTACTGTTAATATTTTTAAATTAATGGATTAAGGTAAATAATGTAATTAAATATGCCCCTCTTGAAGATCATGGTGGATAAAATAAGATATAATCAAATAATTATTACAAAAAAGAAAGTCAAAGTAGAAACATTTTATTAAATGCTTCCAAAACTGAATTGGAAATTATTATAACCGCAAACATGTAACCATATAAAACAAAAATAAATGTTCTTAAAATTAAAAAAAGTAATCCGCCTAGTAGTCAAAATTTATCTTAGCCAGATTTTTATTTAAAAAACATAATAATTGTAGGTTTGTTCGCATGGGACCAGCAGTGGAAAACAACCTTTCTGAAGGAACACTAGAAGCTTCCAATGAAAAATATTTGTGTGATATGCATTTTAAGCGAGAAAGGTTATATTTTTTCTTTCCAGTATAGAATGGCATCTTACATATTAAATGGCGCAGCGTAGAAATTAAAAAGCACAAATCGTAAATAACCGTTTGCAATAATCGGCGATTACGGTTAATCTTAATCGTAATCGTTGTATCACTACTAAAAAGTTTGCCATTGAAAATTACCTTAATTTCGAAAATCCGTAAATAAAAAAAATAAAATTTGTATAAATGTCAACGAATTTTTAAATATTTCTTTTAAGAAAATAATTATTGTTATAGTTTTCGAGGTTGTTTATAAAGATTTTGTAAAAAACGAAACTTTTTAAAATTAATTTGAAGATGGCAGAAGCTCCAAAAAGCGAAATAAATTAAAAAACGCTAAATAATACATATACATCAATTTTTTATAAAAAATAATTTATTAACAGCTTATGCTAAATTATAATAATTATTATAAATTTTAATGACATAAATAATTATAAAATTTTTATTTCAAGGATAATCATGTAAACTAATTGTCTCCCACGTCTTCCTTTTCGATGTCATTCATTAATATCATTGGTGGAGCATTTAAGCAGCTAACTCCTTCACATAGTAAACATGCTGTAGAACAATTTGAACCGCTTTTTCTACATCCACAAGCAGAGCCCCATCCAGTTTTACATGAACAAAAAAATCATTTTCAATCTCTTTTAGAAGCTGGTAGTTGGTCCATTGTAACTGGTACTAGTGACTTATCTTTTTTATTTCATATCCATTCTTTTGCCAACTTATCATGTCCCATCCATAACTGTACTTGTAAATACACTCTTTTTATATGTTCTGAACTAGCGTCAACTGGAGGTATCAATGAGACTAAGTTGACACTTACTTGTAGCTTTAACTGCACTAAGCTGAAAGATATCGTCGATCATTGAAAAATGCCTCAACAGATTTAATTTTTGATGAAAATATGCCTTTAAAAATTTGCCAAGAAAAGTTCCTTGCAAACAGCAATAACAAAAGCAGATTCATCGAAATGTTAAGGAAGAAACTAGCTGATAACAATATTTTCTCGTGTCAAGCACCCGGAAGGAAGGAAGGAAATTTATTCTAATACAAGCCTTGAACAAACATTACCAATGTGTAAGAAGCATATTTTGTTTTTACATGCATTTACTGGATGTGATACAACTTCAGCGTTTAACAAAAAGGGTAAAAAGTAATTTGCTAAATTATTGGAAAATCGTTACAAGATGCTGCTATTATCTTTACTGGCGAAAATGCTGCCGTCACTAATATTTTGGTGGGTAAAGTCCCATATAGGATTGAAGGATAACGAACACGTGGACGATCTGGCTAAGGAGAGTATTGATGTAGGAAATAATTGTAATTATAAAGTATGTATGACGGATGCAACGATAATATTTAGATCGAAACTGAGGAATAATTGGGATTACATGTGGAAAGAATTAGCGTTCATAAAACCGACTCGATATTCTCTTATTCACCCTGACTTGCCAAATAAGTTTTGGCATGAAAACTATAACTGCTCCCGAAAATAGATCACAACGATTATCCGTTTGAAATTTGGACATGCATGTTATCCTGCACACTTGTTTAAAATAAAGATCTACAGCTCTGATGTCTGCGAATATTGCAATGTCACAGGTGACCTGGATCACATATTCTTTGAATGTACAAGACACGCAGAAGCAATTGATACATTATATAACAATATAATAAAATATGGCAACATCCCTACCCCGTTCAATATACTATATCTGTTGTCCTTAAATTTTTGAAAATTTTTGACTATCTTATGGATTTCTTGGAAGAGACAAAAACTAAGTTATAGGTTAGCTTTGTTTCCTTTGTTCTTCACCTTCGTGTTATAAAAACCCTCCTAACCGTGGTCTTATTTTGTATGTTAGAAAAATGCCCTGAAAGACCCCTGGGCGAGAAGTTTGTGACCTATGTACATCCTTTGTTTTGTTTTTGACAGTAATCAGGTAGTTTAATGATTATTGTTTAGGTTAGATGTAGGTTTGTAATTTCTCTTGTGGCTGGCTGTATGGCCTCGGCCTTTATGCCAAAAAAAAAAAAAAAAAAAAAAAAAAACTAATATTTTGCAATCGGGTATTTTATGTATTTTAGCATTATATGGTGCTCCTAAAAATCAAGAAAATATACATAATTTTCGATACTAATCGTTTCTTAAAGCTACAAGTAAAAATCCTTGTGTCAACTTGGCTTCATTGATACCTACACTGGATACTAGTTCAGAACATATAAAAAGAGTGTATTTACAAGTACAGTTGTGGATGGGACATGATAAGTTGCCAAAAGAAAGGGGATGGAAAAAAAAAGATAATTCACTATTTCCAGTTACAATGAACCACCAGCTTCTGAAAATTTATTGAAAATGATTTTTTGTTTATGTAAAACTGACCGTGTCTCTGCTTGTGGATGTAGAAAAAGTGGCTTAAATTGTTCTGTAGCATGTTTACTATGTGAAGGAGTTAGCTGCTTAAATGCTGCACCAATGATATTAATGAAAGACATCGAAAACGAAGACGTCGGAGACAATTAGTTTACATGATTATCCTTGTAATAAAAATTTATAAATATTTATGTCATTAAAATTTATAATAATTATTATTTAGCATGAGTTGTTAGTAAATTATTTTCTATAATAAATTGATGAATTTAACATTTCTTTCATTTATTTCGCTGGAGCTTCTGCCTAAAATTAATTCTAAAAAGTTTCATTTTCTCACAAATTCTTTATAAACAACCTCGAAAACTATAATAATCATTATTTTCTTAAATGAAATATTTAAAAATTCCGATAATAATTGTATTTTTCGTTGACATTTCTAAAAAATTTTAATTTTTTATTTAATTTTATAGATTTTCGAAATTGCGGTAATTTTCAATGAGTAAACTTTTTAGTTTATGGCATTAGAAATACAAAAAAAAATCATTCAAATCCATCCATTATAGCTGGGTTCCGTCATTTTTCAATTATAATGACTACACTAGACTGTAGTATTACGTCAAAACTACCCTGAAGAATACATCCCAAATACTACTGCGATAGGCTGTTTTTTAATATGAGCTTTGAAAAAAAATTCAAATGAACAGTTTAATCACTGTAAAAACTCATAACAACACTGCTGTGATATCGAACTCAAACAGAAAATTCTATTTCAACCGTTAATTGCACATACACGGTATATTTATCACAGCAAATTGACTCTAATTTGCCAAACGACCATAAAATTAGGTTCGTTAATATGTAATGGTGCATTGTAGTAACTGTATTGCCTCCTATTAAAAACCAAGCCCTCGGTAATTAAATTGTTCGCCAATTATACTTATTCCCGTTCTCACAAAATATGTAATACTGTCGTATAGATGTTAATGGTGCAAAAAGTGTATAGCGAATGGGCAAATAAATGGGATGCAGTACGTACAATCTTTATGTTCGTACTAAGTGGTTGTTGTTGCAATTATAGTTTCATTATTTTTACTAATGGATAAAGATATCAAATACCTCTATATCGTAACACAGTTGCAAATTAATCAATGAGAAAGAAGTTGGATATTATAAATATTTGATTGTTTGGTACATCGATAGAAAGTTCTAAGGAGGGGAGGGAATCATTTAGAACCTATACCGGGTGGCCATTTAAAAATTTAGTTTTTGGTACACATAAATTAGACAAAAGTGGGCAACTTTTAGACACTAATGCCACTTCCGGTTGAACCGGAAGTGGCATTATTAAATAGCATATTTTTTTTATAGTTTCTTATTATAGTAGAATGCTCGGCGCTCAAATATACGCATAAAAATAAGTTCTGGGGGGGTTTTGTTGTTACAAGCTGAATTTTATATAAAATGGATGATTATATACTGAAGTTTCAAAGTCCCAAAGCCGTCAAAAAACATTCTGTTCAAAATGACATTATAATTAAAAAGAGTTAAGCGTATGGTGGTAAAAAAGACAAAAATTTTGATTTATTAGTATATTTTTCATAAAAAGTTTTGTAGAGGAAATATTTTTAAATAATTTTCAAATATTATCTTATACATTGGAACTTACGGGAGAACGAAACTTAAAACCGCAATATCTCGATTTGAAGTGCCTCAAAATTTAATTCAATTTAGAAAATTTTTGCGCTCCCATCGTATATCTCCGAAATGAAAGCTCAAATCAAAATTTTGTACTCTTAAGAAAAATTTGCTTTATCTTTTTCGAACGTAATGGCGATGATTTATAATTTTACGACCAATAATAAAAAAGATATACAACTAAATGCAATGCGATGCATATTTCCTAAGATCCGTCTGGAGCCATCTAGTAGGCGACTCCACTCCAACAACTTATGTTGCATTTCATTTTTCCTCATGGCTCTGTTGCGCTTCCATCTTATATATGTGATCGTAATAATAATAATGTATACGTAATGATAGTTGAAGTTAGCTGAAATTAAGAACTTATGACAAATTACTTATTACACTTATTTCCTAATTTTACCAAGGCTTGAGATACAGATTATTGAAATTCAGGTGGAAATCAAATTTGTCAAGGTATACCTACTAGTACGACACATAACATAATAAAATCATTACTTCAATTAAAATTAACTGAAGTTTATTCGTCACTATCATAATTATCCGAATCATTTTCTGGAACGGGTAGAATAACAAAAAATTAAAACTATTAGTTTCTCTGGAAATGAAGTCAGTGTCGTCACAAGAGGTAAGATATTTCGTTTTTTATCCAAATACCAACCAAAATCTTCAATTCGAAGTATCTGCTGATAAGGAATCATGGCATTCAACCACACACTATGTAGCGTTCACTTTAACCTGAACACTACATGACTTTAAATTCTCCATTTATGTGTATCTTAGAGGGTCTTAAACCCGCCGATGTTATTAATTGCTTGAATTACGCACCGAGAATCGGTCGCAGTTTAACTATGTGGTGACAACACCTTTAGTATGTTTTTACTCAACCATGAGGTGGGTAAATCCACCTTTAAAGTTTTGGAATTGTTACTAAATGCTTAACAACAAATAATGCACCTTACAGTGCCCCTTTTCGCACACACCTTGACTAGTGAAATAACAGATTGAACCTTCTAGGTGTGAAGTTTTTCCCGTGAGAATTTTCCCCTGGAACTTGTTACTTGGAATCGTTACCCCAGAATTTTGGTTCGTGAAGTTTAACTATGGAGTTTTAACCCCGAAGTTACCCCAGAGCTTTAACCTGGAGTGACTTGTTTGTTAGCAGCACTCGCAGGAAGTCATTTACCAGCATAAAATAGTCGTCTGAGAAGCAGCTGACATCCTTTCATGGAGTTTAGTTCACCCCTGTAGTCACGTAGCGTCAGGAAAACGGGAGACGAGTGAAATGGAAGGAAGTGGTTTAGTTTTTCGGATGTGGTGAGAGTATATTATCCTTGAGTATATCATCACTGTGATTATTGTAATATCAACACTCAAATTTCACCAATACTTGTATGTTTAATTTAGCCTTCAGCACCATTTTACTAATTTTTTCTAGCCTTCAGCTTTTTACATCTAGTCACTTTTCACAATCGACGAATTGTATAGAGTGCCTTCAGCACGTACCAAATGTATGTTACTGTAAAGAAAATAGCTGTTTTCTGTGTTCTACGTGTTCATGCAACATTTAATTATTACCAGTTAGGTCTGGCTACGATTACGTTAAAGAGTTTACTATACACTTACTATCTTGTTTGTCATTTACACTAATATACATTTTATATCGTAGAATATTTTGTTTGATTGTGACAGTGACTTTAAAGTAACGTATGCATTGTTGAGAACACTGAATAGCCTCGGAGAGTACATCGAGTAATGACAAGTACCACATAGTTACCTTGTAGTTTGGCTATTGGCGCCCTGAGTAATCTTTTGCTGTTATTAATAATAGTTTCGAACCACGACCCAGCCTCCAATAATTTCACGAGAACCGAGTAGAGCTACTTAACCTCACTAGGGGGATAAGTACGCGGAGCAATTAGTTTGATAATGTACTCTTAAGCAGTGGTGTTTAAGAGTACTAATTGTTGGTGGTAATTTGGTAAATCATGTCGAGGTTGCCATAACTCCACGCAAGACAATGATTAACGTAGTGTCTGGATGACTTGAATACAGTTTTAGCACAAAATTATACATATTACTGAATATTTCGTTAGAAAAATCAATAACACCCACACCATTTAAATAGTGATAGGACTCAAGGTAAATTAATGCAAATAGGCCCCCCGCATCAAATTGGGGACCCTGAAACTGCTGAGCTTGACGGGCCCCTCAAAATCTATGGTGATTTTATTTTTTTTTCTCTAAAATGAAAATTGATGAGCCGGGGGAGAAATCGGAAAAAAATTTTTTTTACCTGTATCTCATAATTGATGAGCGGCGCACAATGGAAAAAAAAGCCTTTTTTGGACAAAAATCTGCCTACAAGTCAAATCTTAATCAATTTTGATCTACCTTGGCTTAAAATGTAGGTTATTGGCTACATTTTCAGAGTATACTGCCTAAATTGCAAACCCCGATTTCCTAACCTCAAAAAATGTATCTAATATGACTCACTTTTTTCTATTTCTACAAATCGAATCTTGATCGATTTTGACAATCCTGGGCTTAAAATGCAGATTATTAGCTACCCTTTCAGTGTATACTGCCTAAATTTTGAACCCCCATTTCCTAACCTCAAAAAATGTACCAAATATGAGAGTAATCACTTTTTTCTATTTCTACAAGTCAAATCTTGATAAATTTTGATAATCCTGGGCTTAAAATGCAGATTATTAGCTACCCTTTCAGCGTATACTGCCTAAATTATGAACCCCAGGATTGTCAAAATTGATCAAGATTTGATTTGTAGAAATAGAAAAAAGTGATTACTCTCATATAGGGATGTTCGATACATATCGATACTTTAGAGTATCGATACTTATGGTGTCGATATTCGATATTTTGTATCGATATTCGAGCCGGTATTGATACTGTGTATCGATACGACTAATGTAATATCGTATCGAAAATATTTAACTCAATAGTTATACAACATTGTTAGTTTTGCTACAATTTAATTTGAAATGTTACGGTCCCTGACGGTAACTAAAAGTACTAAAAGATGAGTGAAACGGGTCAGTTAACGTATGAATTAAAATTATATTTGCATGGAATATTACTCTGAGTACCCGTTTCAATATTGGCTGACTTTTAATATCAATAGCAATATTGATAAGTTAACTGTAAAATATTTATCAGTCGTCGATACATCTGTGCCTTTGTGAACAAATATTCTGCAAGGCTGGAAATATAACTGAAACTAGAACCCGACTAGACAGTAAGTGGTTATTAAAATTATTATTCCTTAATTCACTTGAAATGGCAGATTGGCACATGTAAAATACATAGTGTATATCTATAGAATACATGTGTATTATTTATTTCTATTTGTTATTTATTATTATTATAATTACTAATAATTAATAAATGTTTTGATTTACACAAATTATTTCTACCCAGTGAACACGCTCCTCATTTTGCACTTTTGCAGTTTGCTTGGATTTTCAGATATTTTGTATCGATATATTGAGTATCGATACTTTGGGTAACGATATTTTGACGTATCGATACTAAACTTTTCGATCCGCATCGATACGTAGTATCGATACTTTACCAAGTATCGAACATCCCTACTCTCATATTTGATACATTTTTTGAGGTTAGGAAATCGGTGTTTGCAATTTAGGCAGTATACTCTGAAAGTGTAGCCAATAACCTACATTTTAAGCCAAGGTAGATCGAAATTGATTAAGATTTGACTTGTAGGCAGATTTTTGTTCAAAAAAGGCTATTTTTTTCCACTGTGCGGCGGCGGGGGGGATCCGAAAAAATTTTGATGAGCTGGAGAGTAGAGAAATCTACAAGAAAATGTTTTTACCTTAGTCTCATAATCCAGGACAAATAGTCCCTTTAGGTCGGACGAGCCCCTCTAAACTCTGTAACCAATAAACCCCCCATACGGACCAGCCTGCAAGTTGGTAAGTAGTGTCACAACCTGTCAGAGCGGGTAGATTCTAGGAAAGGTCTTCACTTAAGTTTATTTCGTGAATAGGACTGTCTGCCCTCTCTACTTTCATTCATACCTCCGAAGTAAGATATTTATTAAAATGAACTAAAAGTACCACATCAATATCACAGCATTCAATAATACATCCGAAATAGCCAGCCAGTTTTGCAGATAACACGTGCTAAAAAATTCCAGTGTCCGCTTCTTCGTTACAGCAACAGACTTAATTAATTTTATTAGTGGTTTGTAAAATTCCATCATATCCATAACTTCAGTAAAAACTCTAAGTGCACCCTTCTTTACAAAATATTTATTTTGATCAGATGGAAATTAAATGTTCGACCTTTTGAGTAAACACTCTATAGTAAAAAATTGATCTTGCAAATTTGAAACAGTTTTCTCCATAATAAAATCGTCAATAAAATAAACACATATGACATTCCTTTTATAGAATGCAACGGAGCTATGAGGAAAAGTGAAATGCAAAAATTGTCCTAAATTGTATTAAATTTTGAGGCATTTCAAACCGAGATATTGCGGTTTTAAGTTTCGTTCTCCCGTGAGGTCCAATGTATAATGTAATATTTGAAAATTATTAAAAAATATTTCCTCTACAAAACCTTTTATGAAAAATATTTCAAAAAACCGCACTTTATCTCTTCTTTCCCACCATATGCTTAACTCGTTTTTTAATTGACATGACATTTTTTGACGGCTACGAGATTTAGAAATATCAGCATATCATCATTTATTTTATAGAAAATTCAGCTTGTGACAACGAAACCCCCACGGAAGTCACAATAAGTGTATTAATGCACTCTACTATTAAGCATAAAATTCTACGTACAACGTTTTTCCGATTAAAGATCAAAATCAAAGCCTACTTAAAATCCAAGGCCTTTTACACACTAAACCAATTTCTTGAGAATGATCACTCTGACTTAATTTAAAAACCGCTGCCCAAGGAATCACTACTTCCACATCCAGATTCTTTTCCAAGTCACTCACAACGAAAAAATTTTTGTATGTGGAAATAATTGTTTATGGAACTTTAATAATATAATATTTGAAATCCTCTACCCCAAAAACCCATAAAACGATACCCCACATCGGTAGCGGGGTGGGGGTGGTGATAGGGGGTGGTAGTGGGGGTGGATGAAGTAAAAAAACATTTTGAGGTTTCTGGTTCTTGTACACACACTAAATCACAATTTTTTTTCATCCCCTTTAATAATGGGGTGAGGGTGGTAAGGGGGGTGGCTAATGCCAAAATTTTTTTTGAGACCTTAGCTTCTCTTGTATATACTAAATACCAATTTTATGGACTCTTACCTGCTTGATTTACCTATTTTCCCCAAATTTACCCCAATTTACCCCCCAACCCTTCGACGGAACAAGATGAAAATATAATCTAGTTCTAGATCTCGTTAAAGTACATATGTGTACCAAATTTCAAGTCAATATCTCAAACGGTTCCAGAGTAAACGTGCGCACAAAAAAAGTTACAGACAGACAGACCGACAGACAGACCGACAGACAGACCGACAGACAGACCGACAGACAGACCGACAGACAGACCGACAGACAGACCGACAGACAGGCCGACAGACAGACCGACAGACAGACCGACAGACAGACAGACCGACAGACAGACCGACAGACAGACCGACAGACAGACCGACAGACAGACCGACAGACAGACCGACAGACAGACCGACAGACAGACCGACAGACAGACCGACAGACAGAAATTTTTTTTTCGCTTAAACTTAAAATCTCGACGTTTCGTGACATTCTAAGCCTATTTGAACAATAAAATTTTTAAAATTTTTTTTTCTTCAAGCGTATTAAAATGTTTAAATTATGTCACCAAAAACAGAAGTAGAAGTAGGACATTGTTTTAATAGTAACAAAATGTTAGTACCGAACGCCACCGTAGTGGACATTGTTTTACTAGTAACATAATGTTAGTTCCGAAAGCTCCACCGCAGTGGGTATTGTTTTACTAGTAACATAATGTTAATACCAAAAGCCACCGGTGGCGTGCTATCCACTAGCCACTTGTCATATTGTGTCAACATGTAAGACTGTAGTTTGAATATTTGTACATTTATGATAAATAAATGAATTTTTGCATTTTAATACGCTTGAAGAAAAAATAGTATATATTACACGGAGTAGAACGCCTTTTTTGTGTTTCGCCCAGTTTGCGGCTTCGGCTTCGCCTCAGCCGCAAATCCTAGGCTCAACACAAAAAAAGAGTGCGTTCTACTCCTAGTAATATAATATACTATTGTCGTTACTATACTTCCACTGGATGTGGAAGTAAAACTGCCTAGACACTGTGCATTTTTGCTTTTTCTTTTTTGTTTTTTAACTGTATTTTAAGTTTTACTGTGTTTTTTATACTATATGTTTTACCAATTTAACTGTTTATTGTCCACCGCTACACAATTGTTTTACTTTACTTCACACAATAATTTTATTTATTATTCACACGATTGTCTGTAATTTTGTTATTTTATACTGATATTTCTGACTTGTGTAAGCATTTAATAATGTATTCTAACACCAATAAAAATATCTATCATCTATCGTGCTTACAAGAAACGTGACGGACGGACAGACGGACATTTTGAAAGTTGTTCAGAATTCATTCACTAACATAATGATATGAAATTTTTTTCTCTACGAGCGATATTTACTGATTTAAAAATGTGCCGATCAAATACAATATACTCTTCGTTTTAGCGAAGAGTATAATAAGAACATAGTACTCGTATTTTGAAAAAAACTCGTACCAAAATGTCACAAATATTGATTACATAAATTTATAGATTTCTAAGGCAACATTAGATGCATATTATCTTCATAAGTACAAACATCTAAAATAAAACTGAAGGTCTTAACTTTATATTTTATTCTTAAAAAGTATATTTTGTTGAATAGGAAGAACATTAAATTGAACGAACACAGAGATGTTGTTCTAAAAACCGACATATTTGCCTTTCCACTCGACCGTACCCTATGCTAATAACTTAAACTAATCAGCCCTAAACTCTAGATTTGCATAGCCCAAACTTAAACCTAAAGACAAATTTTGTGGTGAGTACACAAAACTATGTTAGGTGAGCAGTAATTGGAAGATAGGGGAACTATTTGTTCAGATAGAAAGGTCTTTCTATTTTGTGATTGTTTTATTTTTCTTTTTTAATCATTAATTTATTTATTTATATATTTATTTATTTATTTTATTCAAGTATATAACGGGTTAAAAAACCCAAATAGTACAATATCAACAAATAATTAGTATGAAACGAGAAAATTATTAATGAAAACAGATGAAAACACTTTTCTTTGTTTTTTATCACTAATTTATTATAAACGTTACTGCAGTTTCGACAACTTAGCGTGTTATTTTCAAACGGTTCATTCACAGATACTGAATGATAGGGTAAAGATTTTACAATAATTTATACCTAATAATTGAATTTAATAACTTATACTTACTAGGAAATATATTGTTAAATAATAAAGATATCTGAGAAAGGTACAGTAATAAGATTTTTTTATTGAAACTATGATTTGAACACATCAAAAATGGGGTTATAATAAAGTTCTACCTAATTATTAAAGTAAGCACAAGTAACACACATGGTACCAAATCCTTTCGGTTTTGCTACGAAGCCTTAGTTCTTGGGGTACACCCTGGTACTAATATTGCTACTTTATTGGGTAAGGCTACTTTATATGGTTCTTTTAAAGTAACTGTTACCACACCGATACCATTTATTGGAACTGTAAACACCCAAAGTCGAAGTTACTGGAACTAGGCAGTATCATTTTATTGTTACTCTATAGTGGCAAAAACTATATAGTACCAGTGAATCAGTTACTGCCACCCACCAGTGCCACTAAGATGCCTAAATAAAGTAACTGGGTACATAGAGAGGTAATCTAAGTTCCAGAATAGTTCCAGTGACCATCACTTGGAACTTTAAAGTATCGTGGCATTTTAGTGACAACATGGGTAGCGAAATAGTTCCTGTTGGTACTTTAAAGTTCCAAAATAGAATCTGATACTATACATCAGGATAGTTGCTATTGGGTCACCAAAGTCACAGATCTTTTAGAGGTAAAATAGGGTAGTCTCCTATACTTTATGGTGGAGGGCCTAACTTTATAGTACCTTTGTTAAAATCGGCCATTATTAGTTGTTAAAATAAAAAAAAAAAATTGGTAATCAAAAATAGACAATGGTTATGTTAATATCTTATCATAAACTTTTACGAAAAATGAATTTGAAAGTATTCCAAATGTTTAACTAATAAATATTTAAATTTAATTTTAATTTTTTTAAAATTATTTTGTCAAAAAAATACAAAAAAGGTTATTTTAAGGGCGCGTTAAAATTTTATCATTTAACATGTGAACTTATATCAAAAAAGTAACTTGCGCTTGAAAAAATGGCTAAAGAAGTACTTTAAACACGCGCCTAAAGGTACCACATCTCTTTGGTATAATATTATTTCACTGCGCCATTATTATAAAAAAAACAAAGAGGTCGCTAAAAGATTTTTTTTTTTAACTGTTTAACGTCGGCCTATTTCCGCTACCAGGGCCTATCACCGACGCCAGGAGACGAGCTACCCCCAACCTGGAAATTTTGCCGAACCTCTTCCCTTAAGAAGAGTAGGGATCTTTTACTTGCCTAACATTTAATAGACAAGGGACCGCCTGCTTTACATCCCCTCCGAAGGATGGTATATCCACTACGTAATCCTCGTATGACATTACGTAACTTCCGAGTATACACTGATATACAAGCCTCTAGAAGGTGGGACGAGAACGCTGTATTTCCCAAGATGGGAGCCCATCCAAGTACTAACCGCGCTCGACGTTGCTTCAACGGAATATCGACTGATATTCACATTGAAGTCGCCTCTACGCTCGCCCCGTCGCTAAAAGATAAATACCATTTTAATAAGTGATAGTGGGAGTTACTACCCGAAACACTACCCGGCGACTAAAAATGTTTCCCCATTTTAGTGGCGGCTACGTAGCTGCCACGTAGCAGGGACGTGGCAGCCTATGGTATCGGTCCACTTTATCGTGACTTTTATAGTCGCCTATACGTTGCTGCGACTTTATGTGTTACTTGGGAGTGGTTATTCTGAACTAATTTAGATTTGTATATAGTTAATAAAATATTTCAAGTTTTCTTTTGTTTCTTCTGTCAAAAATCGGAAAAGTTTTCCGGTGCTTTTTAAGTGCACGATTGCCCTATCGGCGAAAAAGGCATCGGGTTCAGTAAAACGGTGCCGTAGGTAGGCGAGAGCATGTCAGACGAGTTTGAAAAGTGCTTTTCATACGTGTTGCATACTATACTTTTTTACGGCTTCAACAAATGTACAATGTGTTCAGTATAGTAATAAATTTAATAAAATTTAATAAAGCAAGTATACATAAAATATTATGATATAAAACAATATTGGTATCAACATAGCGTTAATTGCTTAAATGCTTAATTTTCTTTTTGATTTTCTAACATAAGTGATTTAATTACTTCCACATCCAGTGGAAGTATAGTAAAGACAAAAAAAAATTTTAAATTTTTATTGTTCAAATAGTAATAAGTTTGAGCAAAAAAAATTATGTCTGTCGGTCTGTCTGTCCGTCTGCCGGTCTGTAACTTTTTTTGTGCGCATTTTAACCTAATCTAAAACTAGATTATATTTTCATCTTATTCCGTTGAAGGGTGGGAGGGTTAATTGGGGTATATAGATAAATCAAGCAGGTGAGAGTCCACAAAATTGGTATCTAGTATATACAAGAGAAGCTATAAGGTTTCTTTTTTTGGCATTAACCACCCACATTACCACCCCCACCCCATTAATAAAGGAAGTGGAAAAAATTGTGATTTACTGTGTGTACAAGAACCAGAATCCTCAAAATATTTTTTACTTCATCCACGCCCACTACCCATTACCCTCTATCACCACCCCCACCCCACTACCGATGTCGGATATCGTGTTATGAGTTTTAGGGATAGTCAATTTCAAATATTATATAATTAGTTCCATGAACAATTTTTTCCAGATACAAAATTTTTTCGTTGTGAGAGAGAAGCTATATGGTGTTTTGATGGACATAAATATATTATTATATTGATTAAAAATCTTAGAAAAGCACGCAACAAGTGAGAAAGGACCCCGCAGTTTTTGATAGGAAAATGTCGATTGTTCTGAAACTTCGGGAAAATGTTCTCCTGGGCCTACTGATTAAAAATCTCCATGGCCACCAGTCCGACCGAATTCGATTTTTCTCTACAGGCGATCGAAACTGTGAAAATCTGAGATCTTGCACCATGGCGTTTTAGTCTATGTAATGAAGGCAGAAATAGTGTAAATATTCCGTGCAAAGACGAGATACCTCCTCCCCCCGTTTTCGAGGATGCTGAATACGAAGCAAGTGGTGGGAGAAGTTTTTGACCACCGCAACCCCCTGAAACGGCCACCCATTTTATAGATTCCTTTATGTTTTATATATAATCGGATCTGGGGAGTGATTTATGGACGGGTTATACTTGAAATAACATGGAAGGGGAGTATAGAGTCTAATTTAAATGAGCTGGGTAAACAATATTACGATCCACTTTTTTGCTGTTAAAAAAAATCTGACACGCTGAGGAAAACTAATTCGTGTTCAGCGGCTCAAAATACAAGTGATAGGTAAGGTCAGTATCCCAGCACAGATCACTTTTTTTTTGTGGGCCTATGTTGCTATTACACTCTGTCCATTATATGGCAGTTACGATATAAACGTCCTCTAGAAGAGGTGCTCGTTCTTGCCCTGTTTGGGGAGGTGATTTATTTAATATTTTCTTTAGATAGGATATTGCATAAAATAAACCTTGACCCTCGAAGGCTTTTGTGTGTTAGGTCTGCAATGAATATCAAGAGCCTCCTGGCCCCGCAAGTCTGAAATTCAAAACACCGATCGGAGCGCGAAAGCTCGAGAGAAATATTGTATAAAAGTGACTAAGAGATTTATAAGCAAAGATCCACTACAGTGTTAAAAACATAGGCTAAAGTGCAACGAAAGAGAAGCCAATTTTGGAGAGAAGGCAACTAGCCATCTACGGTAAGTACAGTTTTTACCTTTCTCGTCTATCAAACATTTCATAAATATGTAGAACTCGTCTGAGAGTGGAAACAACCACACACAATCAAGGGAGAACGCGACTGGCGCTCTTAACAAATAAATCGGTGTCACGTCCATCAGATGTTGTGTGCTAGGTTCTTCTACAATTACACCCTTTAGTAAACACCCTGTATTGTGGGTTCGGAAATTACAACACCAGGGTAACACTAAACATTAATTTATTAACTTACGAATAAATTACAACAAATATTTACTTCACTAATATTACACTGAGTACTATAATTCAATATTTCAGTCACCTCTCCTTGATCTGATCTGAACTCACTAACTGAACTGAACTATACTGTGTACTGTACTGTACTGTGTGACCTCTTGGCCTTTATTTATAACAAACTAACTGCTTCTGGAATTCTCCACCAAAATTCTACATTGTTCTAGAGAGATGTCTGTAATTTTCAGATGCCGACACCGCGCGCACCATCTCTGGGACGATTGCCGAACTAAGTTTTCTGTTACTCATTTATTGAACTTAGAAGGAATTCCTATAGTTGTCTATAGAGAGATAAAGTTGTAACAATAAGATGCAAACACACTACCCAAGTAGCACAAGGAGTTGTATCATGTTACAGTAGCTAAAGAGGATTGCTATTTGGTTATAGTGGCTGTTATTAAAACTGAATTATTACGTTTGGTGATGGTGACGACAATGGGGAATAATATTCTGGTCATCAAAACGCAACTGGAGCCAAATGGCCATAACGCATATGCAACTCATTTGGCTCTCTTTTTGATTTTTGTGGCTGCTTTATTACTAGTTATGAAATGGCTCTTATGGCGAAAGGGGTGATGTATCTACTTCACCGTGACTATCAAGACTTTTAGGCATAAAATAAAACAAGAACACTATTATCGTCATCTTTTGGCTTTAAGCAGGTGTGGTTAGATAAAATACACGTCCATCATACTTGTAGTTTGATCATCTTTAGAATTATATGAACATAATAATGGCACATATGGTCAATCAAGAGGGTTAAATTTTTTCAACGCACGAATTTTTTTTGTACCTATGTAAAAATACTCATAAAAACAAAGGGACCTCCAGAAATTTCTAAATATTAGGTGTAATTAAATTAATTTGAAATATATACATAAAAATATTTTGTAATTTCAAGAAGCACAATCGATGGTAAGGTTATTAAAACTTATTAAAGTATTGAATTACTAAATCAAAACGTTATTTTATAGGTATAATTAATAAAGTATTGAAATTGAACGTAATGGCCGTCCTTCGGGTTCTTCTTGATTGATAGAAAATATGGCGGCAAGTTGTCATAATTTGGCATATGCTTTCGCTAATGATCCTAGAAATAAGCCAGAATATGACTGTAAAAATCGAATAAACTTTTTTCGTCAAATGGCAAATTTAACCGATCATATTGATTGGCCAAACTATTACCAGAAAATTATTTGAAGTGGTTAGCGAGTTTTCGCATCAAAATACGGCTAAACTATAAACGACATAACCTCTCTTTTTTACGTTTCTTTTAACTGCCTTTGCGAGGAACGGGTTAACGGGTTACTATGCATTTTACCTTTGTTTCTCCAATGTTTCTACATTTCCTTTCTCCAACCAAATTAGAATTTGTTACTAAAGTTTCTGAAAATGTATTACGTAGTCCAAACCATCGAAGAGCAAATTTGCCTTAGTGCAGTTCCTTCAAGTTGGGAGGTAATAAATAGCAAACTGTACTAGGCAAATGCAAAAACATACATACATTTTTGACTAATCCGCAATCAAAATTAAACTCAAAATGATCCCAGCAACCGTGTACAATAAAAAGGAATAACATTAAAATGTTAATGATGGCTAGAGCCATAGAAAATGAAATGTCAGCATTCTTGGATACTGATGCAGAAGATAGGTTGACGCTTTCACTTTAACAATATAAATATTTATATTACAATGCATAAGCTTTTGTAGACACAAACGTCAACAGAAAAAAAAAACGAAAACACCCGGTGAAAAGTGTTATATCGCATCTTTGAGTACCTATATTCTCTTTGAACTTAGTTTTAGGCGACATTCCTTTTCCAATAATATGTGGAGCTATGCTTATATCTTCTTTTACATTTCATTCTTATTTTTCTGTTGATGTAAAACCTATCTGAATCTGTTTAAAGTTTTCAACATTATCAATACTTATTTTTAGGTTATATTTTTATCTTGCCGTTGGCCTCAATTTATATTTTAATATGTACAAAATTACTTCTAAAATAGTCATTTAATAAAGGGGGGTCAATATAGTCACATTTTACTTCCACATCCAGTGGAAGTATAGTAACGACAAAAAATTTTTAAAAATTTTTATTGTTCAAATAGGCTTAAAACGTCGAGATCTTAAGTTTGAGCGAAAAATATTATGGCTACTAGTAATGACCATAATATAGCTAAAAGGAGATCATCATGACCATTTCGTTTTTAAATTTTATACTAAACCACGACTAAAATAAGATGACCAAAGTATAACTAAACAAAATCCTTTGAAACGTTTTAGTGGCTGAATTTTGGTTATCTCAGCTGAATAGCATATTTGTGCTACTTCGGTATAACACCACCAACTGACCAACTTAGTATTTCATACGTTCAACATCTTACAGTATCAGCAAATGTCTTGACTAGTTACCCTTAGATTTAAATTCGATGCACTTGAAACGCAAAAACTGAATTTGATTGTAATGGAAAATCGACTTTAATTTTTCTAATTTTTTCCCCTATGTGCAAGAAACTTTTCAAACAGTTAACACGATATCGTGAAAAACTGCATTTTTTTTAAGTTCAATTGTTAACAAAAAAATGACACACTCTATAGAAACAATTTGTAAATGCGACGCAAATCAAAATTTCATAAAATGCAGTTTTTTCCTGCAAGACCACTGACGTAATGTATGCCCTCCTTTTTACAATTTTACACCATGACTTTAACCTTTGAAATTCTTAAGACTTTTTCCTCAAATGAGACAAATGTGAAATTTAACTAATTCAATAAACGAATGAACATACAAGGGAAAACCTTAAGACAACATTGACTTACTAAGAAGGAAGACGAATAGCTTTCCTTAGAGGCTTTATCTCGCAGTCTACTATATAGTCTAAGTTCTTATAAATGTGTTTAGAGGGAAAACTTTACTTCGTGAATAAATGAATGCTCTGGGGTACATTGATTATATACATAAATACGCGTGTTGTAAAGAGCAGCGCTACCCCAAACAGATTCCTTGGGGGATCGCTGCTCTCTAAATCAGAGCTATGCGGCATCGTAGCTTACATTTTCTATTAATTAACATACGGATTCCTTTAATGTTTCAAATTACTGCTGTAGAAAATACTCAGATGGATTCAGTCAAATAAGTTTATTGTTAAGTGGTAAAAATATAATGATAGTGGAGACAAGTGAACATTTTCGTGAACAAGGAATTGTCCTGGAATAGCGAGGTTTAACTTATTCTAGACATTACAGAGGGTCTGTATAGTATATTCTGTAACAACGATAAATAAAATAATATCTTCAAACTTAAATCCAAATCTCAATGATACCAGAATTTCTAATAGTATATTTTTCTCACATGTTTCAGAGGAAGAGGTTTTATTTATCATTAAATATAAATTAAAAAATAAACACTCCACTGAAATTGATAATGTTTCGGGCAATTTAATTAAACAGATAGCTGAATACATTGTTAAACCTTTGACTCATGTCTTTTACCGAAGGAATATTTCCTTCTAGACTAAAAACTTCCCTGGTTCTTTCAATTTTCAAAAAAAGCGACGATAAAGATATGAACAATTATCATCACATATCTGTTCCACCTATAATTTACAAAATATACGAATACGCAATTTTGTTACAGCTACTTAAATTTTTACACAAAAATAATATCTTAAATAATAACCAACGTGGCTTCCGTTTTGGATATTCAACAATCACAGCAGTTCACTCATTTTATGAAAAAATATTAGTCACTTGAGAAGGGTGAGAGCCCGACTGGAGTCTTCTGTGATCTGAGTCGGGCGTTTGACTGTGTTCAACATGACTTGTTAGAAGAGCAACAATGTTGAACGCCGCCACCTGTTAAAATTGTTATGCATCTGTTAATTCCAGAAATAAAGACACGTTACTATTATTATTATTAGACAAATTAGATAGGTATGGTGTAAGAGGCAAACTATATTATTGGTTTGTCTCCATCTTAGTGAAAGGCACCAAATGGCAAAAATTAATTATTTTGATTAAAATAGGAAAACCTACACATCTACAAAATTAGATAGTAAAATGGGTGTCCTTCAAGGCTCTGTATTAGGACCTATTATGTTCATTATTTATATTAATGAGCTACAGTCGGGAAGCCCTCCCTAGCTGTACGTGCACCCCCCGCCCGATTCTTGGGGACAATGTTTTTCATAAAGATTGAAGCCTAAGGAACAATTTAAGACATATTCTAAAAAAAAAACTGGCTGTACTTTCAAAATGGCGGCCATATGTTAAAAATACTGTTACCAATGTTATTTTTGTCATTTAATACAAAAACTAAAAAAGATGGACAAAAACTTTTTTCACAAAAAAACAACGTGCATAAAATTTTCTACAATTTTATACCTATACAATATTTTGATAGGAGTTACCATTTTCCAGATAAATGAGTCCAGAATTAAGAAAACATGGAAAATCATATATCGGTAAATCACTTAGAGGAAATAACTGTGACAATTATTGTAAGGCGTATAATATAACTTTATATTATTAACATAAAAATTAAATAAAATAAACTGAAAAAAATTAATAATAATAATAATATTATAATTTGCAGACATTTATCTCGAAAACGGTAACAGTGATATCTGGAAAACGGTAACTCCTATCCAAATATTGTATCGGAACAAAATTGTAGAAAATTTTATGCACTTTGTTTTTTGTGCAGAAAGTTTTTTTAGTTTTTGTGTTAAATGACAACAATATTTGCATTCTTTTTTAAACGGACGCCATTTTGAAAGTACAGCCAGCTTTTTTTTTGGACATGTCTTAAATTGTTCCTTAGGCTTTATTCTTTATGAAAAACATTGTCCCCAAGGATCGGGAGGGTGCACGGAGAGATAGGGTGGGCTTCCGTAGTGTTACGTTTTATATTGAATTTTATGTTTTACTTTAAGAGACTAATCATTTATCTGGAAAATGGTAACTCCAATGCAAATATTGTATAGGAACAAAATTGTAGAAAATTTTATGCACTTTATTTTTGTACAGAAAGTTTTTCTCCATCTTTTTAGTTTTTGTGTTAAATGACAAAAACCATATTTGCAAATTTTTTATTTTTTAACGGACGCCATTTTGAAAGTGCAGCCAATTGTTTTTTTAGGACATGTCTTAAATTGTTCCTTAGGCTTTAATCTTTATGAAAAACATTGTCCTAAAGGATCGGGGGGGGGGTGCACGGACACTTAGGGCGGGCTCCCGTAGTACTACCCAATATACTGACTGAGGCCTTCATTTCATTGTATGCTGATGATACCACCCTCCTTTTTTCTGATATATCTCATGATTCGCTCCAACGTAAAATTGACACTATTGCTGATCATTTTTATAGCTAGTTTAGTAGCAATTTGTTGTTCTTTAATGCTGCAAAGACAAGTTATATGACATTTCATACTCATCAAAATACTACCTTAATGTAAATATAAATACATTGAAAAAAGTGGCTGTACGACATTTCTCGGCACAGATTTCGATAATACCGCTGAGATCCAATAATCACTGCAGCTGACTTACTAGTACCTTACACTCTAAATGTTTCCAGATTAGAACATTGAAAACAGTCTTAGATATGTGTATTCTATTGCTGTTTTACTTTGGAGAAATTCATTCTAGATTATCCTATGGTATCACTCTATGGGGGAAGTTCCTCTTATGCACATAACGTTTTTGTTGCACAAAAATGCATTATAAGGTGTATGGTGGAAGTACCTCAAATTCATTCGTGTCGTAACTTTTTCCGAAAGTATAATATTCTCCCTTTACCAAGTAAATAATTTTAGAATTACTACTATATGTTCATAAAAATCAACATAAAGATAAAAATGAATCCATACATTCTTATAATACGCTCGATAAATGTAATTTTCACGCTCTATTCAAACATTTAAATATATCGCCAAGAGCCCACAATATCTTAGGCCTGAAATTGTATAACCACTTACCTTCAATGTACAAAAATTTAAAGAACGTTTTTATTTTTAAGAAGAATGTCAAAAAATATCTTTTAAAAATGTGTGCTTATTCTGTTCAAGAATATCTTGATAGTGATATAAATATTTAAAAAAGAAAAATTAACATTAAAATTTTGAATATTTCTATGAATTTTTATATACTTTTATGATCTTTTATATATGTTTTACTTTTATGCCTAGTAGGCCAGTAGGCTTAAAATCCAAATCGGTAATAATTGCTACAAAAGATTTTATTGTTTTAATGGCTTCATTCGTTGAATAATATGGCTATACTAGGTTGTCCCCCCCGACGGAGTTGTGCTTAAGTGGTGGGGGGTAAAAATGTACCCCCAAAAGGGGTATTTTTGCGGTTTTACGGTTATATCTCGTTCCTATTAAAAGTTGTAGGGCATTAAATTCTGCATTAAATGAGACCTGACGCATATTTTTTGGACCACCCGTTCCCATACTAGTGCTCATCAAAGTTGTAGCCCAGACGACAGAGAACATTTTATAGTGAAACCCAGAAAAACTTGCAAACTAAATAATTGTTGTATTAATGAGTTCGTGAAAGGTATAGAATAATATCCTGAAAAGTTTACAATTCGCTCGGATGCAGAAGATAAAAAAAAGTGAAAAAAAATATTTTTTTCAACCATTTTTTCAAAATTTTTAAATTAAGTTAGGGTAGAAAAAAACAAAAAATACAGGTGGATAGACCACGTGTTTCTGAACAAAAAATGTCCTAATAAAATTTATCGCTCATACCAGGGTTTCCCGCAAAAAATAGTGAAGTAACTTTGTCACTCTGTGCGGCCAAGCGCACGGTTAAATGCATACTACGGAATTTCTAAAAATTCTTAGCTGTTCTATCGAGTAAAATAAAGCTTTTTTCTCTTTCTGATTACACATTTTTAACATTTTTCTTAGTGAATAGGAGGATAAATAGTGAGTATGGAGGGAATATATATATATATATATATATATATATATATATATATATATATATATATATATATATATATATATATATATATATAATTTTGAAAGGTTCGATATCTTCGAGAAGACATTTATTTTCGACCAACAGCTGACCACCTTCTTCTTACCCTGCCTGAAGAATGCTGAAGTTGTGTCACATCCACTTATGGCGTGGAGAAATATGAGTGGCCTTCTCATGTTGTCTGCCAGTTTGAAGCTGTTGGGACCAAATACTTTTGATGAGGTCGTTCCTCTTCCAAGTTTTGAGAAATATATGTTTGCTGATGGTGTGGTTAGGGCATTAAGCATGATGAGGAGATTATCCTCACCAACTACCACAATCTTCTCATGCGCCTGTGATACCTTAAGGGCCGTGGCAACAATCAGGTGGTCTGCGTCTTCATTAGCTTGCTTTACTGAGAAGCCTTCACCTTCAAGCCTCTTAGTAAGCAAGCTAATAAGACGTGCTTTATGTCTGTCGTTGGAAAGGAATTGCTCCTAAGTCTTGGTCACCACTATTAACTCGGTAAAGATCACCTCAAAGTAGTGTGTCTTTTGCTTCGATTTCAAGAATTGTGTATCTTATCCTGCCTCCATCTTTATATCAGTTGAATGGATCTCATAATATTCTATATGAAACCATTTTTTAATATTATCTTTTTATATTTTAATATTTTATATATTTACTAAGTACAAGACTAGTACAATGGAGTACTATTATAGTACTATATTTAATATAGTGTAAATAACACATTTTTCATAAATATGTAAAATTTGTCCAACTTTGATGAGCACTAGTATGGGAACGGGTGGTCTCATTTAATGCAGAATTTAATGCCCTACAACTTTTAATGGGACTATGTTTTCGATATTGTGAGTCCTTTACGAGATAAAACCGTAAAAACGCAAAAATACTCCTTTTGAAAATAAAATAAATTCTTTATTTTGTCCGCGAACCGGAAGCTATATATTTGGAGTTTTTATAAAAAAAAAACGCGTTTATTTCTTGTTTCTCCTTTACTTCATTTTTTAACAGACTTTATAAAATTTATATACAAGCAAAGCAAGTATTAATCACGATCGTTAGATTATACAAAATTATATCCATAGTTTCCTTTAATATTCTTGAATTCATATCATATATGTCGAGATAATTGGAATGTTTTAGTCAATTAATAGCACTTAAAATCTCACAAGTCGTGACTGGAGTTAAGAAAAATGTATGAATAGGTTTAGGAGAATTAATTAATTAATTGACATACGGATTCCTTTTATATATCTCGCATTACTGTAATAGAAAGTACTCAAGTATATTCAATCAAGTAATTTATTATTGAGTGATAAAAACATTTCGAAAATCTATAAATGAGTATTACAAATTTTCTGTAAGGTTTTATATTTGCTTTATTAAAAGAAAATAAATATATTGTAAGCTTGTGCGTAAAATATCGAATTGTACTATCAAACGTAGTATCTGTAAATAAAATTTTCCATTATCATTTTCCATTCAGTATATTTTATATTGTCTAAAAAAGCACACGTGCTTTTAGCTTTTACAATTTACCAGTGAATAAGGATTTTCTAAGTCAAGGTTTGTGATTTTACAGGGTGAGATAAAAATAACTAAGTGGTTTTAGTTGAAAGCCAATTTCATTCTACACATTTTTATCAGTCATGGTTCTACAGTCGAGTAAAGATGCCAGGACGCAATTATTATAGAGCGCAAAACGACAAGGGGATGTTATAAAACTCAATATTGATGAGAAAAATGTTTCAATTTTTCTTACTGGGATATGTACCTTCTTCTAAAAATAATTTCCGCGAAATCTACAAAATAACAAAATTATCCAATATTTCACTACTCCTCTACTCATGTGACTTTTACGTCCAGGAACAGTTAGAGGGCGTTTTTGGAAAATGAATGAAAACCGCTGTCTAAGGAATCACTACTTCCACATCCAGACGTCCTTTCCTTTTCGTCTTATACCGAAAGAAAACTGATAGTATATTTGTACTTTACTATGTGTGTTCATAGTACCTTAGTACTTTAACAATATAATATTCGAAATCGTCGTCTACCCCAAAAACCCATCAAATGATATGCCATATCGATAGTGAGGGTGGTATTAAAGGTTGCTGACACAAAAAACAAATTCAGACCTTTGGTCCTTGTACACACACTAAATCACAATATTATTTTTTACCTCCTTAAATAATGGAGGTGATAGTGGAAGTGACTGATGCCAAAAAAAGTTTGAGACCTTGGCTTTTCATTCCACGTCACTACATGGATGTGGAAGAATTAGGAATAAAAAAATCACTGCCTATGAAACTACTATTTGCACGTGCATATTTTCTTCCTATCCAAGTCAACCACTACCACTCCCATCCAATTACACAGGTCAACATTTGATCTAAGAACAATCACCAGACTTTACCAGAGTATACATAGGATTTTTGGGTCGCTGATTCCGAATCCGAGGTTGGTTAAGCTTAATCACATCAGGCTCTTGGTCATTTGAAGGTCAAACTGAGAAAATGTGTTGTAAAAAATTTGAAAAAATTTATGTTCATGTTTCTGAGGTCGCTGACTTCAAATCCGCTGTTATTTTTACCCTTCAAGAACATCAGAACATCTAGAGCAGCGGTTTTCAACCTGTGGGTCGCGACCCCCTGGGGGCTCGGGAAGCAATTCCAAGGCCGAGCTACTGAGAAAAAAACTAATAAAGTTAAATCATTCATTCTAAAATCTAAAAATCTAAATATTACACACATACAATTTTAATGAAACCGATTTCACAGCCCCACAAAAAAAAAAAAGTTCAGACCAGCGAACCAGACCCATGTATCCCTATGTATTTTCGGTCGCTGAATCCGAATCCGAGGTCAAAAAAATTCGTACACCCCCAAAATCTTGAGCTAGAGCCAAAAAACACCCCTGGACTGAGGTAAAAAGAATATTAAGCTACGAGAATAGTTGTTACATCCTAATCTATAGAATTATACAAATTAAGGTTAAACAGCAGCGTACATACAATAGATATGAAACACACCCCCAGTGAGGGGTGAAAACTAGCCCCCCATTTATACAAAAAATCGATCCAAAACAGCAGTAACTGTTGAAAAAGCTCGAAAGGTCTAAGTTTTGTTAAAGTGCATCAGATCCGACGTAATCTTCATAAACTGCCCGTATAGGGTTGAGAACGACCACCCTTAAGTTTAAAGGACACAAAACAAGAGAAAATGTAAAATCCGACAGGATTTATATTTTGCGTAGTACTCTAAAATAGAACTAGAAACTTACGTACCATCAACGCCCTACAGTGTCAACCTTCAGATGGTGTGAAAACTACCCCCTATGTAAGATTTATCTATAAAAAGTTACAGTGACTTCTATAAAAATTCGAAACACCTGCGTTGTGTGGAAGTGAGACGAAACTAGACTAAGTTCGGCGCTGTGCTTGAAAACCACACCCATGGGGTTGCGAGATGCTACCTCTATATCCGTAGGACACTGGAAGTGTGCATCACGATTTTTGCTAATCATAGCATAAAAATGTAAATCCGGTTAGTTTCTCTCTGTTTTTCCAGCATCCTACAGATATAGGGGTGGTATCTCGCAACCCCGTGGGGCTGGTTTTCAAGCATAGCGTCGAACATAGTCTAGTTTCTTGTCACTTCCACACAACGCAGGTGTTTCGAATTTTTACACTACATTTTTATACTGTAACTTTTTAGTTTAGGGTGTAGTTTTCACACCCTCTGAGGGTTGACACTGTAGGGCGTTAATGATACGTAAGTTTCTAGGTCTATTTTAGAGTACTACGTAATTTCAGCCAATCATAGCATTCATGAAAATAGAAATCCTGTTGGATTTTACGTTTTTTCTTGTTTTTCTCGTGTCCTTTAAACTTGAAGGTGGTTGTTCTCAACCCTATAGGGGCAGTTTATGAAGATTACGTTGGACCTGATGAAGTTTGTTATCACTTTAACAACATTTAGACATTTCGAGCTTTTTCAGTACTCATTGATGTTTTCGATCGATTTCTCACCCCTCCCTGGGGGTGTGTTTCATATCTGTTGTATGTACGCTGCTGTTTAACCTTAATTTGTATAATTCGATAGATTAGGATGTAACAACTATTCTCGTAGCTTAATATTCTTTTTACCCCAGTCCAGGGGTGTTTTTTGGCTCTAGCTCAAGATTTTGGGGGTGTACGAATTTTTTTGACCTCGGATTCGGATTCAGCGACCGAAAATACATAGGGATACATGGGTCTGGTTCGCTGGTCTGAACTTTTTTTTTTTGTGGGGCTGTGTTTTTAATGAGAAATCATAGCAAAAACTATAACAAGAAATTTTAAAATTTGATTGATTTTAGATGTATTAATAGAGATCGAGGTTAGGGGTCGCTAGAGGGCAAACTTGTTTTTTCTTTTTATAAGGGGGTCGTGGTCCGAAAAAGTTGAAAACCGCTGATCTAGAGGTCATTTCAAGGCATTTTGAGATTATTTTGAGGTCAAGTTAAGAAAAAGCGACTAAAAAATCTGCTTACATAGGTTTTTTGGGTCGCTGACCTCGAATCCGTGGTTAGCTGGACTCTATCACATCGGATTCAAGGTAATTTGAAGGTCAAACTGAGAAAAAAAACTGTGAATGTTACTTTTATTGCTTAGACAGATATTAATATAAAGTATATGTTATGTTACAATCATTAATTTTTTTTTGTTACAATATAAACTTTTATAACTTATAATTTTCTTCTCGATTATTCTTAGAAGTACTAATAGACCTTGGATAATAAATTATTTAATTAGTGAAGATATTTTGTTTTGCTTTCTGTTACATGCATGTACTTAAGTACAAGTTCGACGTAACTGACTATTTCAGTTTACTGTAACAATATATAGTAGTAAGAGTGATAAATAAAACATAATAAAAAGGAAATATTTAATAAAATAATAACGAACAAATCACTTACATATAATTATAAGACAAATTACATAACAATATATGAAAAATAAAGTTCTCATAGAAATTGCAATGGATTATATAGTCCAATCTATAGATACATTATAAATATGGGGTTAACTGCTGGAAGAAATTGTGTACGTCTTATTACATAGGTACCTCAAATAGTTTATAGCACCTCAATCTTCATTGCTTAATTTATATGGGGTCTTTTTCACAAAATTTACAGTGGTTAATTCCTTGACCATAGCTGCGTTTACTGATAAAAATCTAAAAGAAAATGCTTCTTGTCATTAAGTAGTGAACATGTTTTGTCTAGACTAGAAACACATTCACAGTAAGTACCAAGGAACCGTCTGAATCTGCAATAGTCCAAGGAGTCAATTGCTTTTGTTCACGATGCTACGAGTTCATAACCTGAAAAATGAATTTGTACGTTAGCAATTATTTATAAAGCAACATTTAATTAGACAAGTATACATGAAAATAATGGTTGATCACTGATAACAATTCTTACCTTTGCAACAAGCTTTTATTCTGTAAATTTCCTGCACAGTACTTTATTCACCTAACCAAAAAACAGCTTCAAGACTTTTGAATGCTTTGAACTCATCCTTCTGTCTACGTACTTCTCTCAAAAACCAAGTAATTCGCAGTTAATATTTGGAAGTACATTAATATTTATATTAAAGCATTTTTTTCTCAAAATATAAGGATTTAATTCGATGGCAGCAGTATACCTAACCTCTACAGAGACAATTCTGCAAAATACGAACTAATCGTCTTCCTGACAAACAAAATTGAGGATATAAAAGTATTAAGAATAGTTGCAGATGTTAGATAATCCAACATTAAGCTTTTAAATGGCACAAACACAGCAAAATTCACTTTAAAGAAAAACATTCTGATTCAATGACAGCTGTTTGTTTTTCCTAAGGTCTCAAAATCTGCGACGTCGGCGCATGCGACCCATAAAAAAAGGTTACTTTTTGTATTTTAATATCCAGTTCTCTGGATTAACATTGTTGCCTAACCAGACTTGAGTTTGCCAATATACTCTATAAATATGATATTTACTGGCATCGGATGTTGCTGGAAGAACTGTTAGGTCGAAGTGTTGAAAAATATTTTGCCTAGCAGAAATCTGATTATACCTAACGAACCTGTAATCATTTAAACAATTAGTTTTTTTACTGCCATACCATCTTAAAATAAATTCTTCCCAAGATACCGCAAGCTGATTTGCTTCAGCAAATTTATTTTTGAAAATTAATAAGCTGTTACTTAGTTCAATATTATTTTCTAAAACTGAAAATACTGTTTTTTTGTCCTTTTTATAAAATGCAGAGGTGGTATCACATCCGGAGATGGCATGTGTAAATAGAATATTTTTTACTACATTTTCACTTAGTTCTGAACGTAACTTACAGATATTCTTTATTTTATCAGATTTACCTCCAGCACCGGGTCTCATCATGTACTTACACATTTTTTGTTTTGCAATGTTCAATGAGTAACGTTATTAAGTCTGTATCTTGACCCACAACTATAACAGGATTACACATATCAACTGAGCAATCAATAGCCGTTTTTACAATTAAAGAATCAGCATCTGAATTCGTACATTTGACTGTGATATTGTTTTGGGAAAAATTTGATGTTAGAAGTTTAATTAACTGACCTTTATTTGATTCTGATGCTAAAAATTCGTTTCGAGATATCTCTAACCAAGTTTAATTAGTATTACCAACAAAAGTTTTCGTTGAGTATTGTTACATTTTTATGGTGTTATAATACCTTTTTTATAAGAATCATTTTGACAACCATACCTTTGTATTGCAATTGAAGCCAACAAGCAGAAGTTTAAAAAAAAAACATTTTTTCATCTAGGACTTATAGTTTTTTATTTATGAATATTTCTGTAATGCAGTAGTATATGGAATACACCCGGCAGGCGTACGGCGCAAATTATCCAATTGACCTTTGAAATAACCTTTTTCAGTCATGTTTAAAAAACAATTTAAACATGTAACACTATATTAATATATATAAATCAATTTATAATATATGGCAGAAGCAAGGGGCATATTATATCCGCATAGTGGAGTGCAAATATTTTAAAGTCAAAACTCTGTTGTTGTAAGAGTCTTATAGGAAATCTGGATATGGAAGTAATGATCTCTTAGGCAGCGGTTTTTTTAAAATATTCAAAAGTAAATTTTCTATATATTTAAAACAACTAATTTGTAATTTACTTTATACACTTCGTGTATAATATTCTTTTCCATATTTTGGTTCTATTCTTTTGATATTTATATCCGCTGATTTAAAGCAAGAAGTGTATGAATGCGTAAATTAAAGCCGCCCTCAAAAATTCAGCATCACCATGTTCTCAAGATAATCCTTTACGTATTTTCACCTTAACTAGATAAACAATGTCTAAAATCATGTCAGATGTTTTGTAAACACGGATTATTTGCATTCAATTGTACTGTTTACCTTCTACAAATCGATCATCTCACTCAAAGAAAGGCTTTGTTTGAATCGGATACAGAAAAATTCAAATACATCCCCTCATACGTATTTCTGTGAAATGGTATAGGATAACTGATCGCTAACCTGATATCAGCTTTGGTAGAATGGCTCGGCACGAAATAAATTTGCCGCGATTCACAATCGACGAAAACAGAGGATTTAAGCAATTTGCACGGGGAGTTGTGTGGTTGTGTATTGAATTTAGGCATCGACATAAGGGGCGAATGTTTGAAAAACGACCGAGAAAGAGATGAAACGAACAAACTCAATGTAACTGCAAAACTCCAACTCCAACAAACAATTTGATTCATTGCTTCATATGTTATAAAGCACTTTATTAGTTCAAAAACTCTCTAAAAGCGAAGTAACCGAGTAGAAGTTACAGTCGGGCGTTGTCGACTATGAATACCTAAGTGTTTGATTAATATTTTACTCGAATCGTGCACAATTTTATGAGCTGCTGTTAAGATTAAATATTATGGGTGGGCCGAAAAAACTTTTTTTTTATTTTTCTATCGCTATACATCGGAAAAGTTGCCTGTCGCCTAGCTAAAGCAAAATGAAAAAGCTCTGGTTTCTCTTCATTCCGAATAAATCTTTCGCCTTTTAATAAATT
The DNA here is from genome assembly GCA_936432065.2 of Rutpela maculata. Classification (NCBI taxonomy): domain Eukaryota; kingdom Metazoa; phylum Arthropoda; class Insecta; order Coleoptera; family Cerambycidae; genus Rutpela; species Rutpela maculata. The sequence continues at coordinate 23,660,273 of OW386293.2, forward strand.
TTGGAACATAAAAAATAGCCCTCCACTAGCAGATGCATTTACAAACACAAGCAAACATGAAAAGTTTATAACATGTAGTGATAAACATCCGATTTTCATATTGGAGTATGATGTTTTATTATTCAAGCCAACAGTCATATTTCCTAGCTTCACAACTATTCCCAGAGTCAATAATAACCTTCTGAGGTCCTTATTGAGCAGCCACAATAAAGACATAATCATTTATACCGACGGTTCCAAATGCAGTGAGGGTACAGGGTGTGCTTTCTTTGTATCTAATAACAAACAATCTTTTAAGTTTGCACTGCCGGATATAAGCTCCATTTATACAGCCGAAGCTTACGCAATACTGCGTAGTTTGAGTTGGATAACAGAAAATAATTTAAGTAAATGTAATTATGTAATTTTATCGGACTCGCAATCTGTTCTACAAGCGATTAGTAATGCCTGTTATAAGTCATGCAACAATCATGTAATCTTTGATATTAAAAAGAAGGTAGTGGATCTCCAAAAAAGAGGTACCAGTGTACTTTTCATATGGACGAAGGGACATTCCGGGATTGCAGGAAACGAAATTGCGGACAAACTCGCGAAAGAAGCTACATCTCTTCGGGAAATCAATAACGTAGTTACTAATGAGGATTTAATCAACATATACAAGCATGATATTCGCGCAAAGTGGGAAATATACTGGTCCGATTTTACAAAAACGTCTCATAATCACTATACGCTAATTCACACGAAACTTCCAAAGACAATCCCTCACATATTCAACTACTCAGTCTCGAAGTTCCATTCATCCACGATTACTAGATTAAAGCTAAACCATGGCTGTTTTCCCTCTCACTTACACAAAATTGGTGTAGAAAATTCTCGCCTTTGCACTTGCGATGGCGTTTCTATTGGAGACCTAAATCACATCTTTTTTTATTGCGAATATTTCAGACAGCCTAGAACAATCCTTTTAAAAAAATTGATACTTAACAATGTTCAATTACCGGCAAACACTACCCATTTATTAAGCCTGAGGTGTAAAGATATTTTCGATATCCTAGTTGAGTTTATCAGAGCAACAAACTTAAAAATATAAACTTAAATTACATACAAATTCTGTGGCTAAAGGACTATGTCCAATGCCAACCCCCTCCCCTCACCACCACCACCACCACCAAAATGAAAAAAAATATTTTTAAATCAAAAACTATCTTCCGATCGCGCATCGCACTCAACCTTTTGAAAAAAGTCCAAATTTTGCTGTTTTTCGTCAATTTTCTATAATTACTAAGCTCACTACTATTGAAACGCAATAGGCTATGATGTGAAGTTTGGGAAAGTTACTGAGCCACCCAGTATAATAGGTAAAAAGGAGTCTTCGAATTCAAAATGAGTTTTTCACATTTAATTTTCAATAATCATCAATCATCAAAGATAACTCTCAAGCAAAAAATAAATTGAAAATCTAAAACCTTCCTCTTTAAAATGACTTTTGTTTTATTTTAATTTGATGATTAGTAAAGAAATTATTATGTTTCTTTCTGAGAGTGCACTCAATTTCTCGAGCAAATGCCAACGCAATGCAATGGTTGGATGTACTGATCCGTCCGTCCACGTCCCCTATAGTCCACAGTACAGCGTCCCTTTTTTTAATGATTACTAAAGGCGCGTTTACATATGTAGCAGAACAGCTATATAGCCGAGATATATAGCTCTGCTACAAATTCTAGAAAGCGCTACCCGAAAACAGCTATATAGCCTGACTATATTGTCGAATTCAGGAGCTATATAGCTGAAATAGAGGTATCCATCGGTTGTCGGTAAACATCAAAGAAAATTGTATGGCTCTACTATATAGCCGGGCTAGATGCGCATTTCTGTTTGTAGCAGAGCTATATATAGCAACGGTCGGTCGGTTTGAGTTTGTTTTTGTTCAGTCGTGCTTTTTATTAGTGCGGGGTTGTTGTTTATTGTAGCGGTCTGAGTTTTTAAAATGGAAGAAATGGTCAGTGAATATGAGTGGAACAGAGATGCTGTTACAAAACTTATAGAGCTCTTTCGAGAGCATCCTGTTTTGTGAGATGCAACCCACTTTCAATATAAAATGCGAAACCGAAAGCAAGACGCATGGAATAAAATTGCACCTGAAATGCAAGTAAAGTGAACTGAAGTAGAGAAGAAAATGCGGTGTTTGATTGGGCAATACCAGAGAAACGTAAAGAAACGTAAAAGTGGTTCTGGAGCTGACGAAGATGTACCAAAATGGATTTATTTTAACATGTTGTAGTTTCTCAGCGACAAAACGAAACTTCGAAACTGGATCGAGGCAGGTTTGGAAGAGTCTCAAAATAACCAGGTAAATTAAATATAACCTACTGTAGTATAATTTAGTTGTATATTTTTATGTGAATACAGTTTTGCACATTGCTTAAGCAATGTCATTTTGCCAAGACACAGATCCTTCATTACTTGTAAAGTATCGTCTAAGTTCATCTCTTATCTCTTGAGCCAGCACTGACGCTTTCTTTGGGACACGTTTCAAACGAGGTAATGTTCCTTCAGGCATTCCATCGATTCTCCATTGTCCAGGTACGAGGTCATGTGTGATGGGATGTTCTGCATTGAAAGTGCCATGTGGTGTGTACGTTACATTGGATGTGTGACTTCTTCTGAGAAAATTGTATAGATATGTGCACGTTAATACAATTGTTTCTGCTTTTTTAGGCTCCAATAACATGGATTTTCGCAGAATCCTGAAAACCACTGATAGAATCCCAAATGCATACTCTACCACTCTCCTTCCTCTTGACAAGCGATAGTTGAATACCCGTTTGCCAGTCCCCTTATCGTGCATGCCAGGGTAAGGTTTCATGATCCACGGTTTCAAGGGGAACGCATCATCTGCAATCATAACAAATGGAACAGGGTACGTTCCGCCAGGCAATGTACGTGGCTTTGGTGTGTTTAGTCTTGATTTCCTCCATCATCTTTTTGAACATTGTATGTTGAAATACGCCTCCATCCGATATTCTTCCTTGGCAACCTACCGTAACATACGTAAAACAGTAATGCGCATCCACGATAGCAAAAAGCACAATGCTAAAAAAACCTTTGTAGTTAAAGAAGTCACTTCCATTATTGATAGGAGCCTGAATCATCGCATGTTTTCCGTCCATACTACCCACACAATGTGGGAAATTCCATATACGGTTGTATTCGCTCGCCACCCTCATCCACTCTTCTTCAGATGTAGGCATCTGAAATAAAGTAATATTTGTTATGTTGTTATGTTAAGTTGTGCATATTTTCAGGATGGAAACCATCAGAATGCAGAAATACCGGCAGACGTAACTAAGAATCTGTTCAAGCAGAACCAGTACCAACTGCTAAACCGACATTATCGAAAAAACCCAATAAAAAAAGAAAAAATGTGCAGATGGCTGAAGAAGCGTATAATGTTATGAAAAAACTATCACGCAATTTGGACGACAAGCAACAAGATGAATTTGACGCGTTTGGTGTACATGTGGCTTGTCAGATACGAAACTTAACATCAAAATTTGACCGAGCAACTGCCAAATATAGAATAAATCAAATTTTACATGAGCTTGAAATAAACCAGTTGCAACAGACCTCTGTTTCCTCAGAGTCTCGGTCAAGTATACCGTCTACTTGTTGTACACCACAGACTCCTGTACATTTCACTGAAGACAGCGAATACAGTAACCAGGATAATGATTACAGTAGTTTAGTTTTCGCAACTTTATAAATCAGTATTGAAATAATAAACTTGTTACACTCACCTTCATGTATTCATTTAATGTCTCAATCAGGGATTCACAAACAGTTGGAATCAACAGTGAAATAGCAGATTTAGAAATTTTAAACAAATGGCTTAAGCTCTGGTAAGAATCACCACTAGCCAAAAATCTTAAGGTAACAGCTAAATTTTCTCGAGCAGATATAGCGTATCTGAATGTTGTGTCTTTTTTTCCAATTTTGTGTCCAATCCTTCCAAGTAAGTATTCGAAATCAGCACTGGCCATCCGTAAAAAATTTTTAAAACTCCCATCACAGCGAATTTCGTAACACAATGGGCTTTCTGCTCTATCGTCTAGATTTAAATCGTTTAAGAGGTCACTACCGCTGTATGTATTTCTCGCGTTAAGAGATGGTCTCACCCAAAACCTCCGTTTCCTTCTTTGAGTTGCCAATATTACCGTTGCAGCCGCAGCAAGAACTACGTGTTTCCTATTTACCATCTTGAAGCAAACTACTGAAATTATTGCTACATAGAGCTGCTATCAAAATTTGACGCGTTTTAATCACAGTTATATAGCTCAGCTATTTAGCCGAGCTATATATAGCTGTGCTATAGAACTCAGCTATATCGTTCGGCTATATAGCTGTTCTGCTACATACGTAAACGCGCCTTAACAGACTGAATTTTCGTGAATAGCTTCGGTTTGACGAGGCGCCTAACTTTTCTCTCTGCGAAAATTCTCGGTAATACTAGCTAATAAATTGTGTATATATGTCGATTAGGTGATTGTTCAAATTTTATTACTAACAGTTAGTTTTTTAGTTAAATCTTGAGAGAATTTGATAGAACACTAAAAAACGTTTGTCCTACAAAATCGATGGTTTGACCGAACCTCAACATGTTCAAATAACGAAGTCACAAAAAATAATTATTCACCAGCTGATTTTTTTGCTATTGCTTAATAAGTGTTAACATCAACGAAATTTATACCAAGCTTGGAGAAAAAATATCTTGTTCACTCGCTATATGCCACATTTTTACGGGGAACCATTATAACCCTGCTTTCTACCGTAAATAAAAAAAGAGGCCATTTAATATTTAAAAAAAAAACGCAAAATTGCAAGAGGCTTTTATGCAGCTGCTACAAAGTGGACGTACTAACATCGAGCGAGGTATTTTAAATCATTGAAGTGTATGTGTGTAAGATGTATGCATTAAAACCAAAAAATGATTTTAATAAAGGACGGTTCGAATTGTTTGAAAAAGGCTATAAACGCAGGAATGAAAACGAAGAAATTAAAAAAAAAGCGTAGGATACGATGCCTCTAGTTTACCAACGAAACAAGAATTGTTGTAGTAAATCAAGAGAATGATGGCAAATACCAATATTATTGGTTCGATAGTCCTCAAAGTCCATCTTTTGAAGAATTATTTTCTGACTGCCAAGGTACCATTTTAATACTTTTTTTACTTATCGATTATTCTGCAATTTATTTATTTTTTTTAATTTTATTAGTTAGATAACGTAAACGATAAAATGATAGTTGCCAAGAAGGTAAAGATGAGGAGAATTATGTTCGCAGCGACGAAGAAGAAAGGTCGACGGATGAATCTGATGAAGATTAATTTAGTGTTTTTATATGCATAAAATTATTTTTTTTTATTATTTTTTTATACAATAAAAAAGAATTATTTAAATATGAGAAAACTATTCATATTTCTTTTTTTTTTGGCTATTCAAAAAAGATATTTGCTTGATACAAATTTTTTTTTAGTAATTTTTCCACTTTTCATATAAATTATGTTATTTTTGAATTAAATAGACAATTAAAGATTAAAAATAATATTACATTAGAATTATAAAGACAATTTTTCGGTCTTGTAGTCGAACATTTCATAAAACATACAAAAGTGCATGAAAAATTCAAAAACTCGCAACGAATTTAAATTTGCAAATTAGGGTTTAAAATCAAGGGAAATGTTGGTTTTTGATAATTTGAATCTATGTGCAAAATTTGGTAGATATCAGAATTCCGCTTAAGTAATAAAAGTATATTAATTTACCAAAACCGCAATTATAAAATAATATCGTTATTTAAAATAATTTTTGTCGGACTAGCGATACATACCAGTTTTTTTGTAGGACACTATTTTATTTGGACAGAGAATACGCTAACGTATTATGTGTTATCTTTGTCGTACAGTTAGCAATGAGAAGTGTTACCGTGGAACTGACAACTTCCGAGCATAGGACTGGAAAAACACACCATTCATTTTGTAGGGCAATGTGGCCATTTAATTTCAAAAACATTTATTAAGCAATAGTAAAAAAATCATCAGGTTAGTAATAATTTTTGTGACCTCGTTATTTGGACATGGTGGACGCTTCGGTCAAACCATCGATTTTGTAGGACAAACTTTTTTTCGTGTTTTTTATCAAATTATCTCAAGATTTAACTAAAAAACTAACTGTTAGTAATTAAATTTGAATAATCACTCAATCGACATATATACACCCAAGCGCAGTTTATTAGCTACCACTACCAAGAATTTTCGCAGAGAGAAAAGTTGGGCGTCTCGTCAAAACGAAGCTACTCACGAAAATGCAGCCTGTTAGTATTCATTAAAAAAAAATGGCGCTGTACTGTGGACTACCAGTAACACCGCCGCGATGAACTTAAAATGCTTTTTAATTATTTACTCTGAAACCGTGGCATCTACGAAAAAAATACTTACCTTTTTTTTTCGTAAAATTTACTATTTCATGAAACCGATATTTGGTATACTTGCTGAGATATAGCTATTTTTAGAATAAAGCCTGCCTACTTCTGTTTTTGCCTATTCTGTATATAAAATACTACTAGTGTGCGCCAAATTTAGTTAGTTAGCAGCTTATTTTTCAGGCAAAACCCATAAAAAATAGCCAACAGTTTTTTTCGCGTATATATATATTTTAAATAAATGATTTTAGGCGACAAAAGATGACGCTTTGACTAGATTTGATATAAATTATTTCTGTTGTAGTGGTACTCAATTCTATAGACTGTATTTTTAACCCATGATCGTTATTGCAAAATGGGATTAAAATAAATGCATATCACAGTTATTAGGATATCCAATATACATAATCATATTGTCTAGTGGCACAGGAATGTATAAAATACACATTTATATGCAAATTGTTGCTTTAATGTAATTTCAACACAAAATTAATAATGAAATGGGAAAACTAAAAGTTTATTAATAATTACTCTTTTATATACAGACTAATTCAATTATTGTAAGTGCTGATATACCAATTGAATATCAAATAGTTTTATTAAATTCCCAAAAACAAGGCAGTTATGGCAAAAAATTGAAAAACTTGCAAGAGAAGAAAAAAGAGATAATAAAAGTTGGTATATCCAATTTCCTGCTCCACCAAGTCGGGGTAAAACAAATCGCTCAAAGGAAAACTAAAAAAAATTAGAATCCTTGCAATTTCTACAAAATTATTAATTTATTTCTTATTTGGCATATTATGTGGTTAGGATTTTCTGAGAAGTAATCAAGATGAGAATCCAGGTTACACAATTTCAAATTCATCGAGTATCCCAATCTTCTAAGATATTTTTTTGTCGCAATCAAGTTTTAATTTACGCGACTATCCATATATTTATGTTCATGTAATAATATTGTATACGTACAGTAATATTATTTTATTTACATTTACTTGTTTATTGCTATTACGTTGTGTCATTAATGAATATAAATATTTTTTTTCTTTCGTGGCTTCCGATACCACACGGTAGCCGCGCCGGCCAGTTCATTACAGACACTCTTCACGACCTGTGGAGTTAGCAGTGGTGGATCCAGAATAAATTAACAGGAGGACCACAACCATAAAAAATGCGCCGCAAGCGAAAATTTGGTATTTTCCAAGTTTAAACGCTCTAAAACGAAGTCAGAAAGGGCATAGCAGGATAAGCATGTGTTAGGTGCCCCCGCACCAATCGGGTCGAAATTTTTAGCACAAGTTGATAGTAGTGTTAGATGAAATTTCCCAAAATATTATTTTTGGAAAACCATTTTTACGGGAGTTATGAGGGTAAAAAGAAAAATGGAAAAAAATTTTTTTCTCGAGAACGGATAAACCGATTTTCATGAAAAAAATATATGTTATGGCTTCTGATGGTGCAAATGTGGGAAAAAATTATTGAGTCCATTTGTAGAAAAAAAGTGGTGAAAAAATTTTTTCAAAATAAAAAAAAAATTTTTTTAGGGGATGTTCTAGAGGCACATCCACCATTTTCTTCCAAATAAATGCTTATATGCCCCTTTAAAACATATCCAATTTTCAAAGCGATCGGAAGGGTACAACATACTCAAAATTGATAATCATTGGCAGACTGCGGGCGGCGCGTAGTCTATGTAATGAAGCATTATAAGACCACTTCTTTGTAAATATTTCATGCAAAGACGAGATTACCTTCCCCCCCCTCGTTTTCGAGGGTGCTGAACACGATGCAGGTGGTGGGAGAAGTTTTTGACCGCCGCAACCTCCTGAAATGGCCATCCCTCTTATGGATTCCTTTATGTTTTCATATATAAACGGGTTTGGGGAGTGATTTATCGACGGGTTATACTTGAAATAATATGGAAGGGGGTTATAGAGTACGTGGAGTCCAGACAGCAGGCCTAGGGGGTTGATTAAACCCTTCCGAGGGTGTAGTTTTTTTTTTCAAATGATTCGGTTCAAATGGAAGCGGGTTATAGAGTAAGTGGAGTCCAGACAGCAGGCCTAGAGGTTTGATTAAACCCTTCCGAGGTGTAGTTTCTTTGTTTTCAAATGATTCGGTTATAATGCGTATACCATTTTCGGGGTCGCTGGTCACGGGAAAGATATTCATTTTTAGCTGCAACCCCCTCAAACGGGCAGAAATCACCCCTCACTCACCGTTTGAGAGATGAAGAGAGGTTGGAGCTAAAAATGAATATTTTTCCCATGATCAGCGACCCCAAAAATGGGGGAAACGCGTTTGAACCCGAATTATTTGATAAAAAATGATTTTCCACTCCTCGGAAGGGTTTAATTAAGCCCCTGGCCTGCTGTCTTGACTCAACTTACTCTATAACCATCTTCCATGTTATTTCAAGTATAACCCGTTGATAAATCACTCCCCAGACTCGTATAGAAAACATAAAGAGGTGGCCGTTTTAGGAGGTTGCGGCGATCAAAAACTTCTCCCTCCACTTGCATCGTGTTCAACACCCTCGAAAACGGACGGAGAAAGGTATTCTCGTCTTTGCAAGAAATATTTACACTATTTCTGCCTTTATTACATAGACTAGCGGTTCATTACTACATCTTATTACCACGGTCACTGGCGGCCATTACAACCCTAGCATTTAAATCAGTATCAAACTTCAAGAAGTGTGGCGAAAAAATTCTCTGACGTCAACTGTGGGGTCAAACAAAATCTAGTTTGAAAATCTGAATATTTTGCAATGATGACATCTGCAGTTAGCCTACGAAACAACTAGTTTTCAAAGTCCACTACGAGGAGGTTACAGTGCCTTTCACTAGTGAAGGTGCCTGTTTATTGTGAGTTCCCTTGCCTCTCACGAGTCGGGGTGTTTATTTATCACGAGTCTCCTTGCCTCTAACTAGTCGGGGCGCTTGTTTATTTTAAGTTCCCTTGCCTCTCATTAGTCGAGGTGCTTGGTTATTATGAGTCCCCTTGCCTTTCACAATTCGGGCTGACTTTTTTGCGTGAGTCCTCTTGCCTCTCACGAATCAGGTTACTCTATATTGATGAGTCTTCATTGTTCGAGAACATCCCATAAAAAAAAATTATTTTGAAAAAATTTTTCAAAAAAGTTGCAGGGGGTTGCGGCGGTCAAAAACTTCTCCCACCACTTGCATCGTGTTCAGCACCCTTGAAAACGAGGGGGAGAAGGTAATCTCGTCTTTGCACGAAATATGTACAAAAAAGTCGTCTTATAATGCTTCATTACATAGACTACGCGCCGCCCGCAGTCTGCCAATGATTATCAATTTTGAGTATTTTGTACCCTTCCGATCGCTATGAAAATTGAATATGTTTTAAAGGGACATATAAGCATTTATTTGGAAGAAAATAGTGGCTGTGCCTCTAGAACATACCCTGAAAAAAAACTTTTTTTATTTTGAAAAAATTTTTTCACCACTTTTTTTCGACAAATGGACCTAATAATTTTTTCCCACATTTGCACCACCAAAAGCCATAACATATATTTTTTTCATGAAAATCGGTTCATCCGTTCTCGAGAAAAAAAATGTTTTCCATTTTTCTTTTTACCCTCATAACTCCCGTAAAAATGGTTTTCCAAAAATAATATTTTGGGAAATTTCATCTAAAACTACTATCAACTTGTGCTAAAAATTTCGACCCGATTGGTGCGGGGGCATATGCTTATCCTGCTATGCCCTTTGACTTGCAAAGACAGTTTACTCGAAAAATAAGTTCAATGAACGAATTTTCGTTTTTTTCTATACAATTTCAACAAATATTTAAACATTCAAAGTACTAACAAGTAGAAATAATTTTGTGTGAATACATAATATGTATATACAATACAGTAACAGTTAATATTTTTGTTCATTTTTAATAAAAAGCATGTGCAAAAAACTAAATATTAACAAAAAGAAACAAAGGTAAGACAAACTAATTTATATAAATTCCAATTGAAGTTTTCTCGCGTGTTTCTTTGAAAATATGTCTAAAGCCTCTTCAGGAACTATTTTTAAATCTTTATTTGCGTTCATCAAACTCAAATCATTTAGTTTGCATTTCGTTATTACAAGCTTTTATTTAACTTGACCTGTTTGTATGTTAGTTAGTTTGTTAGTTAGTTAGTATGTTTGGGCCAAATCTTGCAAGTCAATTTTGAACCACGATGTCCAATTGAGCTGAAATTTTGCAAGCAAGTGTAGCTCTGGAGACAATGCAAGAAAATGGTGTGTTTTTTAGTTTTTTAAACTATAATTAGATTGGATAGTGTATTCACTCAGACGTTGCATTCTAAGAAATGCCGGAGAAACCGGTACCTTTATTAAGTAAGGATGAATATAATACTAATAATAGTAATTATTAGAACGTAACTAAAAAGGACCCCGGAACAAAACCCATGAAAATGTTGATTCGGTGGAATCGGCCGAAATTTTGGTATTTTGTAGCTCAAGTCATGCTGATCAAAAGTTCTTATCACATCGAGCCAATCCTATGGACAGTTTTTGAGATACAGCTTGTCAAAGTTAGGTAATTTGTGCCATTTTAGACATTCAAGAACTTTTTACTCTTAAACTATTAACTTTAGAAAAAAGTTGCAAGGGTCGAAATATTTTTGTTCAAGTCCATTAAAGCTCAAGAATTTCTTTCAGAATTGTTTTATCAATTTTTAGGTTAGGTAAAATATATATATGTCATATTCCGGTATCCTTTGTGGGATTGGCTGAAACTTTGCTATTTTGTAGTTAATGTCATGCTGATCAAAAATTCCCATTGCTCTGAATCTATCCTATGAGTGGTTTTCGCTCCAAGAATGCCTGAAGGTCTTAACAACGAGGTAACGGGTAATCTATATGTACATGTTTATGAATGGCTTCCAGCGTGTTTGTGTACTGCGTGCATGCGTTTGTGTGTATGTATGTGCCAGTGTATACAGGGTTCTCCGGAAATATCGATGATAAACTTCTGGTGCAGATTCTGCATGCAAAAATATGTTCGCAAATACCTTGAGATAAGGCCCTTTGAAAATGGCACCCAAAAATTGAATATTATTTTATATTTCAGAAACCTTTTGATTTAAAGAGACGCATATTGAACAATAATGCAAGCTTATTTTTATATTATTTTTTTCAAATATTTTTTACCGTAAGTGGGTGATATTGAGGGGGGTTTTCGATATTTTGCATTAATTTCTTGTTTTTATTCTTTTTTTCATTTTAGTACAAGAATGTCATTCACTAATTAAAAATACACAAAAAATGTCCTCTTTCATTTTAGTCGTAGGACGGTTTGTGAGAAAAATCGTTCTAATGAATTTGATGCGGAACCGCTGAAAACACAAGCGTATTGTGGTTTTTGGGGTATGCACGGCATGAAAATCACATAAAATATCCATCAATGATTCTCCTTCAAACGATGCATTATGCTGGAAACAGAGCACTTGTTCCTGAAAATCCTATGGATATTCTCAATATTTAAAAATTTAAAAAAATTAAAAAACAACAAAAAGTAAAAATAAACAGGTAGAAAGTGAAACCAAGAAAATGGGATCACCCTGGTTGGCCATGAGAACGCTTTCATAAGAAACACAGTGCCGGTAAGAGCAGGTTCTTTGATAAAAATAATCACACACACACACGCACGCACGTACACAGACACGCTGGAAGCTATTCATAAACACGTACATATAGATTACCCTTTACCTAGTTGTTAACACCTTCAGGCATTCCTGGAGCGAAAACCACTCATAGGATAAATTCAGTGTAATAGGAATTTTTGATCAGCATGACTTTAACTACAATATAGCAAAGTTTCAGCCAATCCCACCGAAGGATACCGGAATATGACATATATATATATATATTTTACCTAACCTAAAAATTGATAAAACAATTCTGAAAAAAATTGTTGAGCTTTATTGGACTAGAACAAAAATATTTCGACCCTTGCAATTTTTTGCTTAAGTTAACAGTTTAGGAGTAAGAAGTTCTTGAATGTCTAAAATGACGCAAATTACCTAACTTTGACAAGCTGTATCTCAAAAACTGTCCATAGGATTGGCTCGATGTAATAAGAACTTTTGATCAGCATGACTTGAACTACAAAATACCAAAATTTCAGGCGATTCCACCGAATCAACATTTTCATGGGTTTTATTCCAGGGTCCATTAAAAATAAAATTAAATGTAAAAGAAACTTTTTAAAAACAGGCTTTTATTATTATTTAGGTGTAGTAAAACAAAAAAAATAAAATTAATTGTCTTAAAAGCTTGTTGCTTAAATAGAAAAAAAATATATTTAGGTACTTACATCTATGTCAAACAAAATGAATGCCTTCATGAACTTTCGCGCGCGATAAGCTTTTAAGACAATTATTTTTATTTTTTTCTTTTTAGTACACCGAAATAATAATAAAAGCTTGTTTTTTTAAAAAAAAATTTACATTTAATTTTATTTATCTGTAAAATGTTAAAATGTATACGAGTCTCATGCCGACTCTCACTTGCTTTATAGTCTATTTTGAATTATATTAACCCTTCCAGGACGACAGCGGACTGCGCATACGGATTTGTCCGTTTGCAGCCACGAACCGTACTTTATAATTATTCAACAAACTCAATATTTTTACAAATTTAGGGGAAATGCCAATAAAAAAAATATTAATAATAGAAATAAGAGTTATTTTTAATCACCAAACATAAAATATAAATATATAAAATAGCAAAAAAAAAATTAACGTTGGAAGGAGTAAGAAAAGGATTGAACTAATAATGTGTAATAGGCGGATACGTATGTTTCCAGTAATTAAGTGCACGTCTTGTCGTGCGTAGATATCCGGTTCCCGGCGCGAAAAGGTTAAGTAAATTCATTTGTTATTTGATTTATCACCAACTGGTACAAACTTGTACAAATTAATTGTTAAATGAGCATTTAAGAGTCCCTTAAACCTATGGTTAATGCGCCCTTTACTTTGTATGGATGATATTTCATTTTCATATAAAACAATTGCACCAGAACGTTGAAACACAAAGATATTGAAAATACTCTTAATTTAATAAAAAACATTTCTTTGCTAAAGTTAAATGCTGAAACAATATTAGCCCACACGACAGAGATCATTTTATAGTGAAACCCACAAAAAGTTGCAAACTGAATAATTTTTCTTTTAATGAGTTCGTGAAAGTATATAGAATAATATCCTAAAAAGTTTACATTCCGCTCGGAAGCAGAACATAAAAAAAAAGTGAAAAAAAATTTTTTTAATTAACTTTTTCAAAATTTTTAAATTAAGTCAGGCTAGAAAAAAACAAAAAATATAGGTGGGTAGATCACGTATTTCTGAACAAAAAATGTCCTAATAAAATTTATCGCTAAAGCCACGGTTTTCCCGGAAAATAATAGTGAAGTAACTTTGTCACTCTGCTCGGCCAAGCGCACGGTTAAATGCATACTACGGAACCTCTAAAAATTCTTAGCAGTTCTAACAAGTAAAATAAAGCTTTTTCTTTTTCTGATTACACATTTTTAACATTTTTCTTAGTGACTAAGAGGATAAATAGTGAGTCTGGAGGGAAAATATATAATTATGAACGCATACACAGACACCACACATAGTCGCTGAATCGCTCGCATGAATTTTTACGTGCCTTTACTGTATTGTATTTATTACAGATACACCTATCCACATTTCAGCTATATCCATTGAATTCCTTATACATTTGTTAATGTATTGGAAAAGTTCCAGAATTTATATTCAAAACAATCAAAGATATTTTCATAGTTATAAGGATAAGATCGTGACAATCGCAATTTCTTATCATGATATGATTAATCATATTTTCGAAAAAATGCATAAAAGTAAACGAATTTGTGTTTGAACATTCGAAAAGTATACATTTTTTCCGAAATAGTGATATTTTATTTTTTCCAATGGGTCAATTTCTCGGCAAGTTACAGCCTCCAATATATATATTTATCAAGAAAATCATCAAGCAATTAAATTAAAATGATTTGAGATGTACTTTTTTTGAATCCACGTTATGGTGCGGGAGTTAAGTGGCTTTTTCGGACACTCCTCGTTACAAGCATTTTCTATGCGCTGATTAATTCTATCGAACATAAATAACGACAAAATGGACTTCTGGCATATGTCAGCCCGTCGAGTTGGCCATGGTTCAAGATATAAAAATCAGTGAAATTATATCATCGTTACAAAGCAATTTTTTGGTGTGTACACATTTTATGTTTAGAATGAATAAAATAAGATCGCCGGAATGTGTGGGCCATCGGGGGCGCAACCAGAAAGGTCAAAGAGGTAAAAAAACGGAGTTATATAACATCATCGTTACAAACTTTAGAAGATTGAGCATGTTTATTTAAATGTTTTGAACACAGGAAAAAATTGCCAGAAAGAAACTCCCGTCAGTAAGGCTAGCCAGAAAGAAAATGTTTAGGATTTTTTAATAAAATTGGATTTTTTTTCGCATATTTCATCTCAGAACTCTAAACTCATCGTTACAAGTTCTGGCTCCTTTTTAAAACGTAAGTATAAGCTCCTCCAACAATAGAATAGCCTCCCCGTAAAGTTCTTAGTGTCAACAAAAGTACCATAGGCTCTTAAATACAGGAATTTAACACTTTCGGCTAACTTGACTCCGTACCGTGCCTCAGATGTATTGTAGCATTATTACCTTTCTGGCTGCGCCTCTGGCGATCTTATTTTATTCATTCTAAACATAAAATTTGTACACACAAAAAAATGAGCCTTGTAACGATGACATGATTTCACTAATTTTTAAACAGTGCTCGTGACGCTCCTGACAGGAGGTGCCCCACCAGAAGTCGATTTTATGAATCGTTATCATCCATTAAACCATAAAAAAATCTCAAAGTTCATAAAACGATGAGCTGCCGAAAAAGCCACCTAGCTCCAGCTCTATTACTACAATTTAATAAACCATAAAAATTATGAAATGTACATACTTTTTAACAGTTCTCAATGAAGAAAGAATTTTTTTGAAAAGCTTTTATTTTCTTCTATATTTTTTATTGCGACGATTGAGTTCGGGCGTACTAATTTACAGTGTGTCCCAGGATAGATGTAACAAGAGGTGTAATGGACCAAAAATTTTGGAATTTTGGAATTTTGGAATGGTATTTGGAGATTGAGTCCTGCTTGTTATAAAACTAAAGTATACCAAAAATGACTTGATTTGGTGTTCTTCAGGGTGTTTTATAAGCAAAGTTGTAAAAATCACCACTAATAAAGTACCTTTATTTTTCAAAATATGAAAAAATTCCACTAAGAAAAGTTATTTAGAATGCAATTTTATACCTCTATACCAAATTTCAGGAATATAAAATTATTTTTTTGAAACTTCCCATTTTTTCAATAAATTAGTATTTTATTTTGAACCATTCAATTAAAACTGCATAGAAATTATTTTGTACCTTATTACATCTCGTATATTCAATTTTTTATTTACCAATAGCCTACTTTTTGAGATGATTAACATTTGCTCCTACACAACTTTAAATATGAATTCAACTCTTAATTCGCAAAAAAATGGGAAGTTTCAAAAAAATAATTTTATATTCTTGAAATTTGGTATAGAGATATAAAATTGCATTCTAAATAACTTTTCTTAGTGAAATTTTTTCATATTTTGAAAAATAAAAGTACTTTATTAGTGGTGATTTTTACAACTTTGCTTATAAAACACCCTGTAGAACACCAAATCAAGTCATTTTTGGTATACTTTAGTTTTACAACAAGCAAGACTCAATCCCCAAATACCATTCCAAAATTCCAAAATGTTTGGTCCATTACACTTCTTGTTACATCTATCCTGGGACAGTGGGACACACTGTATATAAACATATTTTTCCCATCCATCCTTTGCTTGTATTGTTTGAAACAAAAAAAGCATCAGAAAGCTACAATTTCCATCTTTTAAATGAACCAACACTCATATAGATTGAACAAATCCTGATTTAGTGACATGTAATTCAGTGCGTCGGTGTCACAGTCATGTGTATTCAAGCGCGTGCACGCATTTATCTCGCTCCGAGTTATAACGTTACACTTGACTATTTTTTTCCGGGAAAACCGTGGCTTTAACGATAAATTTTGTTAGAACATTTTTTGTTCATAAATACGTGATCTATCCATCTGTATTTTTAATTTTTTTCTAGCTTGATTTAATTTCAAAATTTTGAGAAAATGGATGAAAATTTTTTTTTCAATTTCTTTTATGTTCTGCACTCGAGCGAAATCTAAACTTTTCAGGATATTATTCTACACACTTTTATGAACTCATTAAAAAAAAGTTTACACAGTTTGCAACTTTTTGTGAGTAAATACCTTCGTGGACTGGGCTATATGGGCCATAGAATGAACTTTTTTCAACCATTTTTTTTGCCAATAAAACGACAGGGGGGGCACGTGCCCCTCCTGGATCCGCCACTGAGAGTTAGTAGTAAACACCTGAATCGTGTGCTCTAAGAAGATAAATGTGCCCCAAGATAACCGCCTTCTGCATCTGGCCTGCCAACCATTCGGCCGAATTTTGACAAGCCGGTATGATCTTCAATTCTAACCTAACCTCAAAATTAATTAAATATTTTTTCGCACCTTGTTTAATTTTCTGATGGTACACGGTCATTTACTCGGCATTCCTTCATAGTACTTTTTGTAATGATCTTGAAGAAGTCTTTTTCACTCTTACTTTCCATAATAAATAAGACAAACAGGCAGCAAATAATGGAACACAATCTGCCGGCCTAATTTGCGGCAGATCGTGTAGAATGACTTTAAACGTCAGATGCCGAGACGACTACGGCGTTTCACGAAATGCCTAGGCAGATTGTCCAATGCCAGCACTTATTTATGTACTGCCTAGGCTTTTCACGAAATGACGTATTTCATTAAACGACTACGGCATATGTCTACTTATTTACATTTGACGCATTTTATTATTAAACATAAACTTGAAATTACATGTAATTAGTATTTTTATCTGATGAGCACAATAAATACATTATTGTTATCATTATTACTATTACTTAATTGATTTTAAGTTACACCCATTATCCCACGGTTCTAAATTCAGTGTGTGGGTGAAGTATAACCGTTAATTTAAGGAACATTCTGGGTAATTACTCAGCCACTAGTTGCCTTTATTTGCCATTTGAATAGATAACTTTATTATAGTAACGAGGAGCAAATACACAAATTTGGACAAATATTAATACGATTTACCCATTTACCGGCTCAAATCCCTTGGGGCTGAGACGGCTCTAAGGCAATCGATTCGCCCTATCTCTCTCTAATGCTTCACACAAATAATCACCATCTAGTCTGCTGACGTTAAGTTACCAAAAACAAAAGCCTCGCTGTTCGAAATTACAATCCTACGGCGTACTGCTCTTCATTATTTCCATAGAATTAACAATTGTGAATAGGGCTGAAGGAGGCTTCGGCAAAAATGACTAGACGTTTTACTCAAATTAATTAATCCACGTAATTTAAAGCATTGATTAAACGCACGAAGGCGATGATCAAAATATTTTCCTTATCTAAATGAAGGTGCATATCATTTTATATCCAAGTAAAATTTTACAAGCTAAATGGTTGTTCCAAAGCTTTTAGTACAGTCGAATTGATTTAATTTAATTTTTTTCGGCGACAACATTCCACTTGAAATTTTATTGTTGATGTCAAATAGAATGGTCAAAGATGGCGGACGAAATAAAATTTTTAATTCTTCGTCAATTTTCAAGGAGGCATTGTACGTCACTTTTTTTGCTTTCGATTATATGTCATTTTATGTACTTTTATTGGACATAGTTCATTTTTTTTAAGTTTTCAAAAAAGTGTTTTTTTTTATTTCCAGAAAAAGTGCAATTTTACATTTTTCAAAAATGTATTTTCATTGACCGTCCTTTTTTTCACCCAATTTTCATCGAAACAAAATGAAATATGTTATATTAGTTTCATTACCGTCACATGCCATAATTTCACCACATTCCTCATCGATAGCCGATTCATTAAAGGTTGAAGAAGCATTGGCACCATTATATTCCTTACAATGGACACATATAATAGAACATTATATATTCAGTTTTCTACAGCTACATTGATTATTTTTACAGCATTTCTTACATTTACAAGAAATATCACTTAATAAATTTTTAGGAAAAGCATTACTTTAACTCTCAGTTTTAAGTCATCCGAATTGTAACGGATCTTTCTCAGAACCTAATCATTTTTGGACTTGGAAATATACTCTTAAACAGTGTTTTTCTATTACCTCTTCGTAGTGAAATTTATGGGAGTGGAAAAACTTTTTCATTTTTTTTCAGATGCGTTTTTTTTACTTAGGAAAGGGTTCAGAGGAGAAACTTTTTTACAGGTAAGTGAGGATCTTTTTTATCTTTATTTAAAAAAAAAATATCGCAATCCAAGCACTACCCAATAAACACAAAAGATCGGCCCATCAGCGGGCCATCACTGGGCCAGAAATGAAACTTCTGGCCCTATGATGGCCCAATGGAGGGCCGACCTTTTGTGTTTGTAGGGTAGGAAGGGAGGGACGATAATGCGTTTGCGGGAATAAAGGATTAGGGATAGGGACTTCGGACCTTGATATTCGGCAATATAAATCTTTTTTCTATCTTAATATTTTGTGAGTGTACCCTTTATCAAATATTAAACTGCTGAAACGGCAGTTTATAAATAAGTTGCGCTATTACTATAGTGTACACATTGCACAAATTCGGACGAGTACTTTAACAACTAAGTTGGAGTTATAACAATAAAAATGCTTAAAACAAACATAATTTGTTTTTTCACAAAATCGATCGATAAATAAAAAGTTATTAATCATTTAAAATTAAAAAAATTGCTTTCTGATTTTTTTAGATTTGTAATTGAATAAAAAAATTTTAAATACTATTTTCTATCATTTATTTATATATTTAACTAATATATATTTCATAACAATATAATATTAAAACGTAGACATGATTTTCAAATAGTGACATTATATTAGCAATATTATCGCTTTCGTAAATAGGGTATGGTGGTGTAATAGGCAGAATATAGCTTGCAATCCAAGGATCGCAAGTTTGAAACACAGGCAGGTTATTATAGAGGTACTTGCTACTTTTTACTTTTTTTTATGTACTGACAAGTGTTTTATCAAATAAGTCGTCAATATAAGATTTAAAATGTTCAAAAATTAACATTTCCAAAAAACTGGAAAGAGTATTCTAAAGAATGTGCAACAATTATATAAAAAGTTAAGCAAGTCGGCGAGGAGCATGATTTTTACTCTAGTTTTTTAAGTTTTTAATTTACCAACCATAAAAGGGTGACACTTTTATAGATTGAAGAGGGAATATATGCAAAACTTATTTAATGATAAAGAGATCATCAGAAGTCTAATAGCAATTAATTGCAGTACCGGGCCAACAATCACTGATTTGCAGTTTTCTCGAAAACTGCTAATGCTAGACAAAAAGTTTCAAATAAAAAAGTTACGCCAATATTTTATCTTCATATGCCCTCGATATACTTGGTATCTATTTCGAAAGATAAAAAAGTTTCCCGCATGTTACATTTGAGAAAGCAAATTTTCGACATAGCCTTAGAAAAAAAAGTAATGATTTCTACACTCATTAAAATTTGACCAACATATTAACACATTTTATTAACAAATATATCATGATAACACGATAAAAATTTGAGAGTAATCCACTGTGTCGTTTTTGAGTTAGAGCGAGTTACACAGAAAAATAATTGTTTTATATATCCAATAGGCACATAAAACTAGAGAAATGGACCGCGAAAACTTGTGACGGCGTTAAATAATTATTTATAATAAGTTTAATATTTGATAAAGGTAGATTGATAAAATAATAAGATGGAAAAAAGATTTATATTGCCGAATATCAATGTCCGAAGTCCCTATTCCTTTTCCTTTACCTTTTATTCCCACAAACGCATTGCGCCCCCTCTCTCCCTTCCTGTTGCTTGGATTGCGATAATTTTTTTTTAAATAAAGATAAAAAAGATCCTCACTTACCTGTAAAAGAGTTTCTCCTCTGAACCCTTTCCTACGTAAAAAAACGCCTTTGAAAAAAAATGCAAAAAGTTTTTCCCTTCACACAAGTTTATTTATTTTAAAAAAATTAATCAGTCAAATATTAGAGGTAATAACGAACAAATTCCATTTTGGTTTTTGAAAATCGCACGACAGGGAAAAAAGTTCGGGGGGGTTGAATAATTTTCCTCTCCCTACCTCCTCTCCCTCCCCTAATTAGCTCACCACCCCCATCCTCCGGCTCCATCAATTCTTATCTATTTCACCTACCTCAAGAAAATCTCAGCCCCCTATCTCCTTTTTTTCGTGAAAAAAATTATGGAATTACTTTTTTGTATATTAGTGTTATGGCAAAAAACGTGTATTTACCTACCTCAAGAAAATGTCTGCCCCCTATCTCCTTTTTTTCGTGAAAAAAATTATGGAATTACTTTTTTGTATATTAGTGTTATGGCAAAAAACGTGTATTTAAAAAAAAAGTTTCACGAAAAGTTACCGTCCGAATTGAAAAAATTTTACCAGATTATGCGCTTCCCCGAGGTCTTCAATTTTTAATTTAACTTTTTTTTTTCGTCAAGTCAATAATAACAAAGTTATCGTGAAAACACCTGTCCCCCTCTGAATGGAACAACTTGTGTCTGAAACACATTTTCGTTAGTGTCCCTTCCTGAGGATTAATTAAAATGGCCTAACCATTATTGTCTAATAAAATCAACACCTTTTAAGCAAAAAAAAAAAATAATTGAGAGCCAAGCTAAAAGTAGTAGTATATTTTTTTGATTAATGGATTCCAAATGAGTAGGAATTAAGTGGTCTAGGTCCTCGCACTTAATTTTTTTTTCTGTGTGCTTGTGTTCTTTACCTAGATGTATACAGGGTGTTTTATGAGGAACTATACATACTTCCAGGGGCGGTAGAGGACCACTTGGGTATTCAGGAATGGCCATTGAAATTTTCCTGTCGCTCTTAATTTCTGAGATAGGGTGATGAAATCATTTTGGTCTGAATTTATTTTGGCCAGAACGTCGGATCGGATTTTGTTAAAATTTTAGACACTTTATACACTTATCAGTTGATAGATTGATATTATATATATATATTTTTTAAATTCCAGGGCCGGACTTTTTTAATTTGATTTTTCCGATTCCTGTAAAAAAGATTACCCTGTACATATATATTTTTTAACATTCAGTTGCCAATTATAAAAGCCCATACATCACTAAACAAAACCATGTAATTAGATTTTTGTCGCACCTTTATTGATTTTTTTACAAGCGATTGAATTTGGCAAAATGGGGAATTTGAAGAAAAACAGCTTCATTTGCTTACATTAATTGTCCAAATAAATAAAAATGGTCAATTTAAATTTGGTAAATAATGTTCAATATGGACAAAAAATTTAAAACCATAGTTTTTTTATTCCAAAGAAAGTGAACCGTATAAATGTGTAGGTACATTTTAGAATAGAAATCATTAAACAGTTTTCTTTTTATTATAATTATAGTAGGCCTAGATAGTTTGACATTTCTATGTTTGTTGTCATAAACATTAGAACTAGTGTACATTTAATGGTTAACTTAGTCTGCAAGTAATCATGCCTTATAATTTTATAAATGCATGCCGATATTATGTATGTTTATGGATTGTGTGATGGTAATGGTAGACAAGCAGCAGAGGAATACAATTTTCGTTTTCCTAACAGAAGAACACCAAATCATCAGACATTTTAAACTGTGTATCGCTAAGCAAGGGAGCACGGCAGATTTCCATCATCAAAAGTGGAACGAAATTTTGTTCAAAACGTTGAGGAGCAAGAAAATATCATTAATATTGTTCAAGAACACCTTGAATAAGTGCTCAATTAGGAGTTCCTCATGTGCGGGTTTGGAGGACTCTAAATAAAGAAATATCACATCCATATCATATTCAGCAAGCGCAAAGACTTCAACAGGGTGATAACGTAAATAGGTTAGAATTTTGACAGTGGATTATTGATCACAGACCGACTACATATCGAACTTTATTCACAGACGAGGCCCAATTTACACAGGATGGCGTATTTAATTCAAGAAATTCACATAACTGGGTCGAGAATTCACATAACTGGACACATAACTCATGCTATAAGAGAAGCCCATTCTCAACATAAGTTCTCGGTAAACGTTTGGTGTGGTATGATTAACAGCAACCTAATTGGTGCACATATTTTTCCGGCAAGGCTAACTACACAGAGGTGTATTTAGATTTCTTACAAAATATTTTACCCGGTTTAATGCAAGGTATTAATATAAGAGGAAAATACTTCCAGCATGACGGAGCTCCTCCTCATATTGGTATTGAGGTTAAAAGGCATTTGGATAATGAGTATCCAAACAGATGGATTGGACGTGGGGGACCTCATCCTTGGCCGGCTAGATCACCAGATTTCAACCCGTCGATTATTTTCTATGGAGATATCTGAAAACTGAAGTCTACAGTGTCCCAATAAATAGTAGAGATCAGTTACTTCAGCGAATTCTCCACTGTAGTGACTAAATTAGAAACAATCCTGCGCAAATTAGAAAATCTATTGGTAATTTAAATAAACATCAACAAAAATGTACGGAAGCTGAAGGTTCTCATTTTGAAAATTTGCTCTAAGTATTTGTAATATTTTTAAATATACTTTTCTAAATATTTATTTGACCATTTTTATTTATTTGGACAATTAATGTAAGCAAATGAAGCTGTTTTTCTTCAAATTCCCCATCTTGTCAAATTCAATCGCTTGTAAAAAAAATCAATAAATTTGCGACAAAAAATTTAATTACACGGTTTTGTTTAGTGATGTATGGGCTTTTATAATTGGCAACTGAATGTTAAAAAAAATTTATACAGGGTAATATTTTTTACAGGAATCGGAAAAATCAAATTAAAAAAGTCCGGCCCTGGAATTAAAAAAAAATTGCAATAACAATCTATCAATTGATAAGTGTATAAAGTGTCTAAAATTTAAACAAAATCCGATCAATAGTAAGAACCAAAATCATTTTATCACCCTGTATCTCAGAAATTAAGAGCGACAGGAAAATTTCAATGGCCGTTCCTGAATACCCAAGTGGTCCTCTACCGCCCCTGGAAGTATGTACAGTTCCTCATGAAACACCCTGCATTTTTAAGCATCTTCCACCAATTTGACATTGAAGTAATTTTTACACACGATAATTATGTTAGTGTTAAATAATATAGATTTATTTGTTAGGTGTCTCTCAAGGGGTTGATGTAATAACAGCACCCTCAAATATTAAATTATTTTTTTTATATACTAAATGAAGCAATAGAAATGTAAAAAAATGTAAAATATAAAGCTATTTTATATCAACGTCTCCTATTAATTTCAATTAATTATCTTCAATGGTTTTGAAAAAAAATAATTTCAAAGTTGAGGGTTGTTACCCCCACAACTCTGGAGGTTTATAGAGGTTTATTATTTATTTTATTGAGCATTCCTAGTCATAAGCATCATGCATGTCAATGAATAGCCCAATAAGACGCTGGGCCCAATTTCATATACTTAACCGGCGAGACCCTTTGCAATATAATAATACGTTACTAAAATCTGGGCTCTCCCAGATCACCCTCTCCATTCCATAATTCTTGATACAGAATTAGATGATATCTACGAGAGAAGACCTACAATCACACGTCCACTGAAGATTCGTGCAAAGAAACTCTTAGAAAAATATGACATTGAACTCCCCGAAGTCTTACGTCTGGGCAATTGTGAGATAGCGCCGTGGGAGCTATCACCACCGTCAGTAAGAATAGATCGCACTAAGTACAAGAAAGGCGAGGTAAACAACATAATCCTTCTCCAAATGTTTCACGCAGTCATAGATGAGTATCCAAATGCACTGAAAGTTTATACTGATGGCTCAAAAACTGATTATGGAAGTGGGCTGCGCCTTCCTAGCTTTGGAAGAGACTTACTCCTGGACACTACCACCTACGGCTAGTATTTATACGGCAGAATTGTATGCTATATGGATGGCACTTAGATACTGCGAGATGTCAGTGTATGATCAATTTTTAATTTGTACAGACTCGTTGAGCTGCATTCAAGCGATAGAGAATATTTTCTCACGAGATCCGCAGGTCCAAAATGTCCATTCATTACTAGCCTGGATGACTAACATCGGTAAGCAGGTGGTTTTTGTCTGGTCGCCAGGACATGCGGGAATCCATGGTAATGAGAAGGTTGATATGGCTGTTCGTCAGGCAGCAGAACATCATTATACCGAGAGCGGTATACCAATAATAAACACTGACCGGAGGCATGCTTTTACCTCCAAGACTATTAATGCGTGGCAGGCAGAGTGGGACACCACAATAAGTAAACTTCGGGTAGTGAAACAAACAGTAAACAAATGGATACCCCCTAGAAAGCTGACAAGGAGAGAGCAGGTAATGCTCACTCGTCTTCGAATTGGTCACACTCATATAAGCTCATTCCATTTGTTTATAGGTGAAAGACCACCTTAATGTCCTACCTGTGGAACTGTCATCACAGTCAAACATCTGCTCCTTGACTGCAACGACTTAGAAAATGTTAGGCAAAATTTACACATGCCAAGATCATTAGTAGAATGCTTAGGTAATAACAGCTTGTACATAGACCGCGTATTAGAGTTTATAAGAAAAGCTAACCTATTTTACAAAATATGATAGACCTCAGTATACCTATCTAATTGGAGAGGGTGATCTGGGAGAGCCCAGATTTTAGTAACGTATTATTATATTATATAATTTATATTTATTTCTGTACCTGTAACTTGTATTGTGTCAATGTATATTATCTACGTCCAGGCGGCTAATGACCCAAGCTGTCGAGCCGCATAAAAAAAAAATAATAAATAAATAATAATTATCGATATATGTGGTTATCATTATTTTCTTTGAATATACTATGAGTGTAATACAAAAAAAAATGATCATAGGTAAAAAGCTCCCTC
This sequence comes from Rutpela maculata, assembly GCA_936432065.2. Classification (NCBI taxonomy): domain Eukaryota; kingdom Metazoa; phylum Arthropoda; class Insecta; order Coleoptera; family Cerambycidae; genus Rutpela; species Rutpela maculata. Next base: position 23,685,876 of record OW386293.2, read on the forward strand.
AATAATAATACTTAATACAACATATTTTTATTATATTTACATACAAATCCTCAAACATTTTTGATTGTGTCATTTTCATTTCGTTTTATAGCTTGCAACCATAATTTCCTCCCTTCTTAAAGTTTAGCACTTCTTCCCGTTGACAAATATTTTGTTTGGTGTTCTAATAGATGTTCATACGAAAGCGCAGAAAATCCGCGCTATTCATATTATTTTATACTCAGAATTCACAATTGTGTCTCAGAATACAGAATTGTTAAGTCGGAATTTACGAAGATGAAACATTTTCTAGGAATACTCGATGCGCTTTCCGCCAACCATGTTGCTACTATCTGGACATGATTAAAACTAAAGTAAGTTAAACAATATATACTGTATTTGCACTAAATTAATAACACGGTTTAATGCAATACGCTGTAGAATAACGCGGGCTATTTGCAATAAGCCCCCTATCACTGTTCATACAACTATTAGATTTTGCAATTTCTAAGCATCTAAATACATACAGCTTTTACCGAAAAACCACTGGTATTGTTACATACGACAAAATTCTGAGCATATGACTTGTTGCTATAATAATAAAGTTATAAAATAATGTTTTAGTGTTGTTCTACATTTCATCAAATTAATGTTAGAAATTTAATACTGAAACCCTTTTTCGTACAGTGGGGTGAAACAAACAATTTATCTAAAGGAAAAGTTGGAATTTGCAAGAGTTTTGTAATTATCAGTAGAAAGTTTTACGGTTTACGGTAACGCTGAAAATTACTTACTTAAAAACCGTCCTTTTATTTTAGAATCAGCAGAATCCATTAGAGTACTATGCGATTAATGAAGGTAATACGTTTGTACTGCCATTAATAGATGCAACTTTGAACTTAGTTACGTTCTTCTTTTATTAACCTTAATTAATGACTTAATTTAATTCAGGAATCTATGTTCCTGATTCTGCAACTCTCGAGGTAGAGTTGCTTTTTGCAACTATTAGTCCGGGAGCCAGACCCTCGAAATATGCAAAATAAAAGTGGCCTATACAACTCGCGAACATACAAAAACTAAAGTTATATTCTTATGTAAGATGACCTGCCTAATTCGATTCGGAATTCCGAACTCGGAAAAATTGCACTTTTCCACTTTTTTATTAAATTTCTCGGAGTATTTTACATTGTTCATTCCATAAATTTGTTTCTAACCATTGACTCGGATTCAAAATTTAGACACATATACTCTGAAACATGACGAATCCATTGCCATACTATAGAAATCACTTACAAGAAACAAGAATAATTAAAAAAAATCTACCATTTTCTGTAATTAAAATCTTCAATAAAATACCCACAAATATAAGGAGTCCACCACACAAAAAACTGAAAAGCAAATTAATAAATATTTTATATGAGAAAGCTTATTATTCACTGAATGAATACTGAATACTTCAATGACAATATATTTTAATACGTATAGTATTTCATTTTATTAATGTGACAATATAGTACACTAACACTATTGTGTTACCTTCTAATGTTTAATTTTAATATTTAACCCCAAGGAAAATTTTAACCTTTTACTATTCTTATAATACTTTTAATGTGTATTGTGTATGCCTTTTTATATATGTATCATTTTTTTGTCTTCATTTTAGCCTAGGTTTTCTCTACTTGACATGTTCAACACCCGTATGGGTGTTTTGTATTTTTTTTTGTACAAGTGAACAAATAAAATGTATGTATCTATCTATCTATAACGTCGTTCAAGGGCAGTTTTACGGGGGGGGGGGGGGGTAATTGTGGTAATTACCCTCTTCAGGAATTATCCACCGGCCACGGCGCCGGTGCAATTATTATTCCTCCCGTATATGCTGGCGCTTTTCTGCATATAAGATAAGTTCAAAATAACATTTATCTATTTTTTTAAGTTTCAATAGTTGTTGTTCTCTCAACTCATAAAAAAATATTCTTGGATTTCTGCCCCCCGCTCATTAAAAAAATTTTTTCTCTTCCGTTCATCAACATTTTTTTTTAAACAAACATTTTTCGGATTTCTTCCCTTCGCACATAAGTTTTTTTATTATTATTTGCACCCCCCGCCAGTCAAAAAATTTCTTGGGTGGTCATCAAAGTCAAAAAATTTCTTGGGTGGTCATCAATTTTCAAAATAAGCCCGTATTTTATCTGTATGGCCCTGCTAATTACTCCCCCCCCCCCCCCAGTGTGCTGGAGTAGTTAACGATAATTGTAAAGATAAATGTATTGGTAGAGCAATGAGACAATTCAGAGCAAGGGCAAATAAATGGTGCTTACGAAATTAACGATCTACATAACAATTTATACAAAATGAATAGTACACAGAGAGACAGACACACGTAAAAGTAATGGTACACGGTGTAGACGAAAAATGTAAGGTAATAATGCTTGCCAAAAGGCCACAAATACATAAACACTACAATGCACGCTCTAAGGAAAAAAATAGATAATTAGTTGGCCAACTTAATATTACTCAAGGAAAACATTAAATAAAACATTACTAATAAACAACAAATTTTGATACTTTATATCAATTAAGTCAGCAAAGTATTTACAAATGACTTGAAGAGAACATTAAACATAATTTTATAAACAAACAACATGCTGTGATGCTTTAAATCAACAAACAAATGTTTATGGGTAAGTAAATGTTTTAACAAATGGAATGAAATGCATAATAGCATGTTAAATAACATACATAATGATAATATGCTTGTGAACAATATTACTGTAGAAAAAATGCCTACATAAGTTTTTTAAGGGAAGGTACGATGCACTCGCGAAAGCAATTTTGCTTATCTGTTCAAGCAAAGGGATAGGCACGAAAGTTACAACAATTCTACAAAGAAGTGAACCTAAACAAAAACGCACAACACTTATGATGAATGACGCACAGTATAGTGCCCACAGCTATGATATGTGCAGAAAATCAAGGGAATATAACCCTTAGATACTGCAAGTTGCCTATAAACACAATGGAGAAATATAAATGTTCTTGTACTTACAGGAACTGCTGGGAATTGACGGATACCTGGTTGGTTACATGAATAAATTAATAAATTGGTATCAGTTGTAACCATGCCAAAATGCAAATCTATACCATTTTAGGCATACTGAACACTGTCACCATAAGGTACTTTATTGTTAAATTGCACTTAGAGCAGCTATAACAACACTTCAAATTTTTCATGTAATTCTTTAATATCTTTACTAGACAAATTCTGGTGCTAAATCTCAATATTAATTGATAAAATTCACCATAATAGTTAATCAGATAACACTACAGGTAGACAACTTCCATGGCTAAGGGCCCGACCAAAAGTAACCCAAAAACGTTGAATGGTCATTTTACATGCACCGTTTCGCACACTCCATTATGGGTATGTACTGAAGTGGAGAGTAAGATTACAAGATTACAAACCAATCACAAGTCATTATTTTAAATTTGTGGCCTTCTATTGGAGAAATATATCTAGCCTTCAAGCTTTTGAAGCAGTTATTTCCGCGTAATATTGTTTTTCTAAAAGTGCCTTGAAAATAGTGTTCCGACGCCATCTTCATACTTCCAAATCTCCAAAATCATTAACTCTACAGAAATCAGGAAAAAATTAAATTCATCCTTAATTTGGTACGTTTCTTAATTGTCTCTAGCATGTTTTCTCTCAACGGGACACTTTTAAACGTATTTGACGAAAATTGTTTTTAGATACCTTTTTTTTCAAAATAAATTCCAATTTTCAAGTCGTTATAACTTAATTAATTTATTTGAAAAGTTGCATAGGACCTTTTCTTCTCAAAATTTGATTGTCTTTCAGCCACAATGTTATTGTTTTTTTAGGTGGCACCCCCTAAAAAGGAGTGGCACACAACCTATATATTAACAAGCCCCTCCGCATATTGTAGAAAATTTTCTTTGACGCATTTACTATTAAATTTTCAAAAAATGAACGAAATCTAATTCATTTAACATTATTCCGAAGTTAAAAACCTCTAGTTACTGTATTATACAACAAAAACCGCTGACCAAGAAATCACTACTTCCACATCCAGATTTGTCTGGATTTGTCTCTCTCACAACGAAAAAATTTTATGGGTAAATAAGTGTTTATGGAACTTTAATAATATAATATTTAAAATCGTCTACCCCAAAAACCCATAAAACGATATCCCACATCGGTAGTGATAGGTGGTGGTAGTGGGGATGGATGAAGTAGAAAAAATATTTTGAGACTTTTCGTTCTTGTACACACACTAAATTACAATTTTTTTCATCCCCTTGTATAATAGGATGGGGGCAGTAATGGGGGTGGCTAATGCCAAAAATTTTTTTGAGACATTAGCTTCTCTTGCATATAAATACCAATTTTATGGACCCTTACCTGCTTGATTTACCTATTTACCCACATTTACCCTCCAACCCTTCATCGGAATAAGATGAAAATATAATCTAGTTCCAGATCTCGTTAATATACATACGTGTGCCAACTTTTAAGTCAATATCTTAAACGGTTCCAGAGTAATCGCGCGAAGAAAAAAATTTAGACAGACAGAACGACAGACAGAATTTTTTTTTGCTCAAACTTAAAATCTCGACGTTTCATGACATTCTAAGCTTATCTGAACAGTAAAAATTTTTAAAAAATTTTTGTCGTTACTATACTTCCACTAGATGTGGAAGTAATATTATTATACTCTTCGCAAAAACGAAGAGTATATTGTATTTGATCGGCACATTTCTAAAATCGTAAATATCGCTCGTAGAGAAAATTTTTTTATATCATTGTGTTAGTGAACGAATTCTGAACAACTTTCAAAATGTCCGTCTGTCCGTCCGTCCGTCCGTCCGTCCGTCCGTCCGTCCGTCCGTCCGTCCGTCCGTCCGTCCGTTGTCCGTCACGTTTCTTGTAAGCACGATAACTTAAGAAAGAAAAATCAGATTGTACTGAAATTTGGACACTAAGTTAGTGTTAGCTAGGAGAAGGAAAATTTACATTTTTTACATTTTTTACGTGTTAGGTCGTTCTTACGCTTTTGACTCGGAATCCAAGGGTCCCAGGTTCGAAACCCACATGGGGTATGGTATGGTTTTTTTTAATTTTTACTTTATTTTACACTGAGTCTTTCACCAACTACGTTCGTACTATAAAATTAAAAATGTTCAAAACTAATATTATTTACAAAAAACTGCGAAGAGTATCTTATAGAATGTGTAACAATTATATAAAAAGTTTAGTAAACCGGCGAAGAGTACGTTTTTAGCTTGTTTTTGTATACATTTGAAAGCAAAAGGTCTGAATATTGTAATACTAAAATATTAAATGTTTACGAAAACAAATAACAGATATAGATAAATGTGAAAAATGCGAAAATAGTATTTTTCCAAAAAATAATCCAAATCAAGTTGTCAGATCGAAAAATGTTTTTTGATTTGTTTCACCTAGAAAACAACGGTCTGTTTTTTATGTTCGAGAGTTGCATAGTATGTTTCGAATTCTGGGATCTATATTTTATATTCTGGAGATGAAATAGCTTCGTAGATATTTAACAGAATTATTCGTCCACCACTACGATTTATATCTAAATCCTTAAATACATTTAAATAATTAATCGCATGGATTGCATATTCCCCTACGGCTCAACTCTTCCCTACAAAATTACATTTAAATAAATAAATAAACTACCTACTCATTTCCGTATTTCTACACCCTAAATTAATTGAGGAATTTCCTGACTACGAATAAAATAGTTATTAGCAGCAATTTACCACGGTGAGATTTTTAACGACGTAGAATATTTTTTACAGGAGAATTTATGCGACAGGGGCGAATTTAGGCAATAGTTGAAAGGAAGGGGCATAAAAAGTAATTTTAGAATTGTTATTCAATATTCGCAGTACCGCGACTAGGGTTTGCAATTTACCGGAAATTTTAATAACCGGTAAATCGGTAAATGAAAATTTAAATAACCGGTTAACCGGTATTTACCGGTCAATTTTTAGAATGAATGATTAGGGTGGCGAAAATGGAAATTGTTTTTTTTTTCCATGTACAATACTATCTAAATTTAACAAGAAATATTTTTATATATGTATAATTATTAATATAATGAACAAACAAAAGGTTTTTTTATCAAAAGGAAAAATATAAATGAAATACATTAAATAAATAAATACAAATAACAAAAATATCAACTTAAATAACAAAAATTATAAACATAAACTCAAATAGGGCATTTACTGAATAACTAACCTAAAAGTACAATAATTTTTAAAAGCGTAGTTTTGCAAAGCATTAGTTTTTCAAATCTGCATATCTGTTAGTCGTCTGATATTTGTACATAGAATACCACCAGCTGAAGATGCCCTTCCTCAATCGATATTGGTAGGTCGATAAGTTAATAAAAATTGGTAATAACATACTTCTAAATGTTTTCCATGGACATTTGTGGCAGTGAAATATTAAATTTCCTGTCGCAAGATATTGTAAATGTTGGGTTTTACTTTTTATAATATTATTTATTGTTGAAACTGCTCAGTGTTGGGACAGCCACTCTGTATTTAGTAAATACTACTTACTGTCATAAATAGAAACGTTGAATACGTGACATATCGTAGTTCAGAATTTAACGAAATAGCCGGTAAAAAATTTAAATAACCGGTAATTATCATCATGTGTTTTTTGTCCGGTTAAACGGTTAACCGGTTAACCGGCTAACCGCAACCATTCTTGTCTGTTTCACTGATGGCATATGAAACAACACAGACCGAAGAAAATGGTGCGTTTTTTTGGCGCGAAGTTGTTCTGCTTTGATCATAATATTAACTTTTCCCTCAGATCTTTTTTAAAACTTAAACTTAAACTTAAACTTAAACTTAACTCATTAAACTTTTAACATGGTAAAATGAAGCAAAAACATGTATCTAAAATTACTATTAGCGCAGTAAAACTTAGTGATCTCACTTCGGACTAATTTTATAGCAGTCTTAAATTCAAATACTTTTGGAAGTTTGATTCAAAATGTGTCAAATATGAAATAAGAGTGCTTTTTCGTGGGGGGTAAGTTTCACCTCAACTCAGAGGTTTCGAAAAAAAAAGTGACTATTGGAACGTGTAGATCGTCGAATTCTACCCCATGAAACCCCCTATAACGTTATTTTTACTTTAATACCCGACGAGTTAAAGGGGGGGTGAAAACGTTAATTTTTAAGCAAAAAACACACATTTCAAAGGTTTTAAGTAAATTACTCAAAGAAGATCACATTTTCTAAAAAGTTTGTCATAACAAGAAAGTTAGCTTGTGAAATAACAAAAATAATCCATGAAATAAAAATTTGTTTAAGCTCATTGTTGCCGAGATAGAATTAACGTTAAGTGCATTTGAACGTAGCCCTGAAAAGGTCACGCTCTTCAAACAGTCATAACCCTTTTAACATGTACCTAGAAACAAATTAAAGCTTATTGCAGTAGCCTCAAATTTTCTTTTGGCAAATTTTGATATCTGTAAAATCCAAAATGATACAAGGAAAATAAAGGCAAATTTTTTTTACACGCAAAAGTGCTCGTTTCTTGGTTCCAGTAAATTCCAAATTGAAACGAAAAATGCCAAATCGTGTTTTTTGTCAATCCTTACTACTATGGATATGCTATTTTTTTGACCATGATGTATGCATTATCTAAAAGATTTTACACTTAATATATTTTGAGAATTTTTTAAAAAATGAATTTTTTTGACTTTAAGGTTAAATAACTTAGCAGGGAAGCATTTTAGCTGAATGTTGCTAGAGGCAAAAAATTATGGCAATAAACTAACGAAATCGATGCTTTTTTATTTTTTTGATAAATAATATTTAATTTTAAAGGAATAATCTTAATTTTTGTACTTTTATGATATTCACGCGCATTTCTTAAGTCGTTGAACATCGCATGCATGTTATGTATTTGTGTAAATATGTATAAAGATGAAAATGACTCAAACATTTGATGAATATGAATAATTATATTAAACTAGCTGACCCAGCAAACGTTGTTTTGCCATATAAATTATAAAATTTGTCCAAAAAATAGAAAGAAAATTTCTGGATAGGGCCACCCTTATCACCTAGGGGTATAAAAAATAGCCTACGACCTATTCTCAGACCTACCAAATATACACCAAAAATTTCATAAAGATCGGTCAAGCCGTTTCGGAGGAGTTCGATAACAAACAATGTGACACGAGATTTTTATATATTAGATTTAGAATAAATCTATATAGTCAATAAAATCGGAAAATATTAATTACTGTTTTATTAATTTGCTACATCTTATCCTAAAAACCCTATCCAAATTCGTAATCAGCTACTCCAAAATCATAAATAATATTAGTTTGATTAATAAATTCCCAACACTTCCTTTATACTTATTCTTTAACTCTTCGGGTGGTAATTATTAGGTATTATGAGTTTTATGCCTCAAAATTTAATAATCTGCTAAGAAAGTCCTAATTTTTGAAAATAAACAAAAAATAATTCATTCATGGTGGTAGTAGAGGTGGGAGAGGGAAGTGGGAAAAGTAAAAAAAAAATGGGGCCTTTGATTCTTGCATACACACTAAATCACAATATTTTAAATCACATCATTTAATAATGGGATAGGGGTGGTAATGGGGGTGGCTAATGCAAAAATTTTTTTTGAGACCTTAGCTTTTCTTCTATATACTAAATACCAATTTTATGGACTCTTATTGCTTGATTTATCTATTTACCCCCATTTACCCCCAACCCTTCATCGTCATAAGATCAAAATAATATATAATCTAGTTGCAGATCTCATTAAAATATATACGTGTACCAAAATTCAAGTCAATATCTTAAACTGTTCCAGAGTAATCGTGCGCACAATAAAAGTTACAGACAGGCAGATAGAAATTTTTTTTGCCCAAACTTAAAACCTCGACATCACAATAACAAATTAAATTTTTTTTTTGCGTTACTCCACTTCCACAGGATGTGGAAGTAAAAGTGGCATTGGTCTTTACATTACATAAGGACTCACATATTAAAATATTAAAATATATGGACGTATTTCAAAGACACACTGTGTTACTTATTATTATTACCATTCAGCAATTTGTTAATTTTTTGTTATTATTTTCTTGTAATCGATAAATTAAAAGTTTAATATTTAAAAACAATTTTTTTGTCGTTACTATACTTCCACTGGATGTGGAAGTAAAAATAAGAGAATCAAATGGGACAAAAAAGTTGCAGGTTGCTTCATATTTTAGCTAGACACCCTGTATATGACTATTAATACATGTTAATAAGATTGATGAAAAATTTTGAGAAAATTCCTATATCATTATTGGACCTAAACAAACATTTTCTGACTTTTTGCTTTTGCCTACGGTTAATAATTTAGGAGTAACAAAAAACCCCCGAATTTTTAAAATGATGAAAATGATCTATATAAAAAAAATTTTTACCTTTTAGGGCTAATGTTAATGTCTCTCGTACAGGACCTACCTGTTAAAATAAATGAAAATTAATAAAATAACTGTACCTAACTCTTTATTTTATCGAGGCTACCTTTACGTCCCACTCCCTAAAACAGGTCGTCTCCATTAAATTTATAATTGCACTAATTAGTTCTCATATTTCACACACCGCTCACTAAAACATGAAAAACAGAAGCTCCATCAAACATAATGATACACTAAACACCACATTTACCGGGTAACTGCCTGAAATCAGTATGAACACGACATTACTCATCGTGCAAAAAGTTATCAGTTCACGTAATGCTATATAAAACGTTGTTTACAAATAAGGGCATATCTTAATTTAAGTTCAATAACAAAACGAATTAAGGTCCAATAAAACTTACATTATTTAATACTAATATAATTACTGCTAATAATGATAATTAATTTGGAATATTTCTACACGGTTTATTATTATACTCTTCGCAAATACGAAATAGTATATTATATTACTAGGAGTAGAACGCACTCTTTTTTTGTGTTGAGCCCAGGATTTGCGGCTGAGGCGAAGCCGAAGCCGCAAACTGGGCGAAACACAAAAAAAGGCGTTCTACTCCGTGTAATATATACTATTTTTTCTTCAAGCGTATTAAAATGCAAAAATTCATTTATTTATCATAAATGTACAAATATTCAAACTACAGTCTTACATGTTGACACAATATGACAAGTGGCTAGTGGATAGCGCGCCACCGGTGGCTTTCGGTATTAACATTATGTTACTAGTAAAACAATACCCACTGCGGTGGCGCTTTCGGAACTAACATTATGTTACTAGTAAAACAATGTCCACTACGGTGGCGTTCGGTACTAACATTTTGTTACTAGTAAAACAATGTCCTACTTCTACTTCTGTTTTTGGTGACATAATTTAAACATTTTAATACGCTTGAAGAAAAAATATATTTCAGAATAATATATCTATCTAATCGTTGAAGTATGGTTCTGGAATGATATATGTTAAACACATTCAATTTTTGAAGTAACGTATAATGGTCCAGGGGTATATGTTCTATTTGTTATTTTGTCCCTTTTTAACCCCCGACCCAAAAAGAGAGGTGTTATAAGTTTGACGCGTATGTTTGTATGCCTGTCTGTCTGTCTGTGGCTTCATATCTCTTCAACGGGTGATCCGATTTTGATGCACTTTTTTTTATTTGAAAGAGTATTTTGTCGAGAAGGTTTTTGCCATATTAGATTTTGATATTTAGTCGCTATCTTGATTACAAGCTTTTATAAATCTTGCCTTGTTCTTGTGTAGTGTAGTTATCCCCAACCGATTGAGCTGAAATTTTGCATACACGTTTAGTTTGTATGACAATGTATGGTTAGCTAAGTGGCGTCATTCCAAATCCAATATGGCGGACTCCCAATGATGGCGGACCAGTTATTTTTTATGCACCCCCATAATATGGATATCAAATGAAAGGGTTTTCTGAAAAAAATACGAAAATAAAATGACGTCACACTAAATTCAATATGGCGGACGCAACTGAATTTTAAAACAGGTATCCCCAACCGATTGAGCTGAAATTTTGCATACACGTTTAGTTTGGATGACAATGCATGGTTAGCTAAGTGACGTCATTCCAAATCCAATATGGCGGACCAGTTTATTTTTATGCACCCTCATGATATGGGTATCAAATGAGAAGAATACGAAAATAAAATGACGTCACACTAAATTCAATATGGCGGACGCCCCAAGATGGCGGACAAAATTTTTTAGTTTTAACACTATAATTTGATCGTATAGTGTATTCGCTCATACGTACGCATTCTAAGAAATGATGAAGGATTCGGTTTAAACTATAAGTTTTATATCGGATAGGAACGACGCAATGAATGTACGCTTCTCCAAGAAATTAACGCACCACCAAAAAATAACCAAAAGTTTGAAGTTAGTTAATTTCTAACCCCCGACAAAAAAGGGATGTTATAAGTTTGACGCGTATGTTTGTATGTTTGTCTGTCTGTCTGTCTGTGGCTTCATAACTCTTCAACGGGTGATCCGATTTTGATGCACTTTTTTTTATTTGAAAGAGTATTTTGTCGAGAAGGTTTTAGGCCATATTAGATTTTGATGTTTGGTCGCCATCTTGAATTCGCCATGTTGAACTTCTCTAGAAATTATCCGATTGAAGTAAAATTGAAAATGTGCTGAGAATTACGGTAGCCGAATATGATTTCGGCCTCATTTTGATTCGGTCATAAGAAACTGGTACGATTAGATACATTTATCGGGGGTTTTTAAAAATTTCCAGTTTTTTAACCCCCGACCCAAAAAGAGGTATAAGTTACGTGTTAATACGTGTATCAAATTTCAAGTCAATTCCTTAAACGGTTCCAGAGTAATCGTGCGTACAAAAAGTTACAGACAGACAGAAATTTTTATATCGCTCAAATTAAAAATCTCGATGTTTCATGACATTCTAAGCCTATTCGAACAATAAAAATTTTCAAAATTTATTTTGTCTTTACTATATTTTCACTGGATGTGGAAGTAATTGCTCTCCCAGACGCTTTCGTTATTTCGATTTTTAGCTTTATTCTTACTCCACTATTATTGTTACAATAAATATATCTGCAATACGCTTTTTTATGAAAACAGTATAAACGCTTTATAATGCATAAATTACAACGTCTATTGTACTATGCTTTTAAAAAACTGTATTCAATAAAATGTCGATCACTATCTGTCAGACAACTGCATTACCTTATAACGGAACCATTAAACACTATATTCATTTCAAATATCAGTTTATATCTAATAATTTAATATATCCTTGTATAGGGAAGTCTACGGCATTACGTTTTTATTTAAAATAGAGGTGAAATTTTCTGATTCATTACAGAATTCATCAAATTAACTTCCCAATAAACAAATTTGTTTTATAATTGTCATTTCTACAACAATTTTGTTTTATTGCCATTTCATAAATATAATAAATGTATTAATAGTCGTATAACAATTAAATTTTGCTTGTTGGGTTAGGAATAGTTAGTGAATAGAGTATTTTCACAAATGTGGGAGATATCATATTCGGATTTTTATTGAAAAAATAAGGGCCCAGTAGAAGCCCGGAAAGAATGAAAAGAAATTCAAATTCTTAATACACGTACTAATCCAAATTTCCAAATAGCCAATGTTGGAATTTTATATTGTTCTATCGATACTCGTGATTTATCAGCTCTAAATGAAAGAAACAAAAAGTGATAGTTTGATAGATAGACAAAGAAATGACGACAAATAATGCTTGAAAGGAGAGTAACATTTCAGGTAAATATCCGATGAATAAATAAATACCTGTTGGTAAAGGTTTTATCATCAATAAAAGAAACCTCTGCGCCAAGTAGAGATACAGAGAGGTTGGTGTTTGAATAGTTCTCATTACACAACACATATTAGGCTAATCATCAAATCCAAATCCAATGCTGTTTTCAAGAAGGTTACTCAACATTCAATACCGACTATGCCAGTGTCAGAGCTAGGGATCGAACTCAGTACACGATAGACAGTGCCCCACAACACACTTTAGCCCACTGTGCTACCGTACCAAGTATAAATTAGTTCATTTGAGTAAGGCAAAATTATAAAATTACATATTTTAAGTTTCTTTTTCTAAGTGTTACTTATGGCGACAACGTAGGCAAAAAAGTTTAGGGATTTTTGTGAATTGAGATTTTTTGTAGTTAGTAGGTATTCCTCAATTGCGGAATGTATAAATGATAAAAATATGTGATTGGGTGGGCTCCCCACCAAGTTTTGATTTCTCATAACTTTCTACATTTCTTACGTTGAGCGAATACTAACCACACACCTTCTTAAAAAGTACCACTTCAAATTGGTACACATGATTTTGTGACACTGCGTTCCATTCAAAAGGTATTTAACTTTAATTGGAATTTTTTATGCAAAAAATATTTTTTTCGCATTCAATTTTCATCACTTTTTTCTGAATGATGACCAGGTAGAAAACATTTGTAATTGTAGAACAACTCTCGAAGAATATTTTTTTTTCTCCTAGCAAAATCTGAGAGAAAATTAAGTACTTATAGCCATTTTTCGAAAACCCCTTTGTTTGGGGGTACCTCTTAGGTAAGTAATAAAAACAATTATTTTAATGAAATAATTACAAGCCAACACGAATGGATAAATAGGTACTTAGATAAATATGACCTGGCATCATACTCGTCATATCATCATCAACGACAAAACTGTGAATTTGAAGGATATGTTTACGTAATTAGGGAATCCAACGACCTGTCAAAAATTTTTGGCAATATGGCGTCGAGGGCAAACACGGGTATAACTTTATTAATTATTTTAAATATTTAGATAACTACTAGTAAAAATGTAAAACTGAATACATTTAGCGTTTAGTATTCGTCGTTCGAAAAAGGCTAATGCTCTTTAACATCATTAGTAGGCTATAAGGTTAAATTAGCGAAGGTTATCCCCATTACGAGAAAGAGTCAAAACTTTCTAGTTTTGTAAATAAATATAGGCTAGTGTCAATCTTACCATCTGTGGCAAAGGTCTTTGAAAGGATAATATACAAGCGTCTAGTATAGTGTCATTTTTAAATCAGAATAATGTATTAGCGTGCCCAGAGTAGGGCAACAATATACAGAAAGTAGGTATTTTCATAATAAATAAAAAAGTGTGTAAGTTGTGATTTGCTTAATACCTAAATAATATTCTCTACTTATTTATCAAATTCTCAGCATTTACCTGAAATATTACTGTTTACTGCTATTTATGTCTGTGTCATCTTAGACGACATAGTCGATGAACAATCCAAAGTATTTTGCGTACGGTTTTGAAATTATTATGAAACTATTTGCATCATCATTCTCTATTTTAGCCGACCAATAATGTGGTATGAGCGATATATCAAATATAAATGTAGGAAGTTTGTGGTCCCATTGTAATATTCACGGAAAATTGTTTGTTTGTTATAATATAGCTAATTTTCTGTTGAATATTATCCATTTTTTCGATTACTGTTCAATTATTTATTACTTATCGATTCTTCAACACAGTAATTCCGGAAATGTCAGATACGTATCAGTCTGAACGATACTTATCTTCAACTGCACAGCATTAAATTATTTTATACTTAACTGAAATATCCGCATTTAATCATTTGGTGTTTTCGTTTTTCTATTGTGTAGTTAAATTCAAATTAAAATGTAATTTAAAGTTAAAGTTGGTGAAAAATGATAAAGTTTCCTATGAACCAAACTTCCGGAAAAGGAAATGAGAAAGGGTTATCTTTATAAACGTTGCTATTCAAAGGCTTAATTAGCCCAGACAATTTATTTAATCAAGACACTCTTAAATGGATAATGCTATTGTTCGAGGAAATTAGCGTACGCATATTTAAAAAGACGAAATGGCACGAAACGTAGAGAAGCGGACGAGTAATTTTAAAGAAAAATATTCCTTTCCAAGGCGACTGGTAGTAAAAAGATAGTAAAAATCGATTAAAATTTTAATTTTGTAAAATTAATAAAAAATTATGTTTTTAAATCTATTTCGATGTTTGGCCCCGGAGTTTTTGGACTCCTAGTCACCTATGGTTGATATTCCATAAATAAAATAACATTTCGTTATATATAAATATATATTCCAAGAAGAAAATGGTTTATATTAACATTTTAATAAAATACATGTTATTATTTTGATATCTTAAATTGTTATTATTTTTTTTGTTTATTTTCTTTTTTCTGGTTATTTGAGATTAAGGTGTGACTTATATTTACCCAGCAAGTGAACTGATCGCCTCACTACTCCCCCGCTAAGAAAAAGATCAGTCAGTCATTCAATTCGTCAATAGCAAAACGAACCCTCTTAATCAACGGTGGAGTGACATCGCATTTGTCAGATAATAAATATGCTGGTTTAATCCTGCCAATATTTACCGTGACGGCTTTAGTTTCTTTAACAAAAGTAACCAATTTATCTGTACGGGACAATACTTTAAAAGGCCCTTCGTACAGCGGAGTAAAAGACTTCTTAAAACGTTCTTTCCGAACGAAAACAAAACTACAATTCGAGATGTCTGGACTGACAAATGATTTGTAATTAACGTGGTGAACCGGTGGAATGAACGTTAAATTATTAAATGAAGTACGTAATTTAGTAATAAAATAAGGAATATCCGGACAAGTATATGATTTAATAAAAAATTCACCAGGTATTCGTAAAGTTTGACCAAAAACGAGTTCTGCGGAGGAACATTGCAAATCGTCTTTAGGGATGGTTCTGAGAGCTAATAGTATGATAGGAAGCTCATCTACCCAATGTGGTGTGGAAGTTTTGGCACTCAGAGCAGTTTTAAGAGATTTATTAAACCTTTCAATCAATCCGTTCGAGGAAGGATGATATGGTGTCGTACGAATTCTATGAAATCCCAAAAATTTTGAAAATTCTTTGAACAGTTTTGATTCAAATTGGACGCCCTGATCGGTTGTCACTGTGACAGGGACACCGAATCGACAAACATAATTCTGAAATAACGTACACGCTACAGTTTCTGCAGTAATATCCTGAAGTGGATAAGCTTCGGGCCATCTAGTAAAACGTTCGATCACAGTAAGAATATAAGAACAACCTTTGGAAGGAGGTAATGGTCCTATTAAATCTATATGTATGTGGTCGAAGCGTCCTTTAGGAATATCAAAGTTAGCTATGAGACTCCTTGTATGTCTTGTCACTTTACTAGTTTAACAACTAATACAAGTTTTTGCCCAGAGATTACAATTGAAGTCATTTTAGGCCAAAAATAATTTTTAGAAACTAATGTTCTAGTCGCTTTGATACCAGGGTGAGATCAACCATGAAAAATATCAAAAATTGTCCGTCTATAAACAATCGGAACGTAAGGACGAAGTTTTGTGTGGAAAACGTCACACCAAATAAACTTGTCAGAATATGGAATTTTAATTTTCTTTAAATGAAAAGTTCTCTGTGTTTGATGAAGTATCTGATAATAAAAATTTAAGGTCAGAATCATCTTCTTGAGCTCTGTGCTCAATAAATTTAAGTCAAAGTTAATATCAACTAGGTTAGACTTTTGGGTTGAAACTGGGGAAATGCATTGTTGTAAAGAAGACGTATCATGCTCACGTGATAAAGTGTCTGCAACAATGTTATTTTTCCCTTTGATATGTCTGATTTCGCATGCAAATTGAGCAATGTATTCTATGTCTAATTTGCCTGGGAGATCTTTCAGTTTTAGTGAATAATGCTTTGACCAAAGGTTTATGGTCAGTAAAGCAAATAAATGTGCGACCTTCTAGTAAAAATCTGAAATGTTTAATCGCTGTAAATAAAGAAAGAAGTTCCTTGTTAAAGGTACTGTATTTTGTCTGTGCCAAAGAAGTTTACGTGAGAAAAAGGCTAATGGAGTAAGTACACCTTCGTCATCGCGCTGTTCAAGAACTGCCCCCATAGAGACATTTGAACAATCAACTGTCAGCGATAAAAATGAGCTATCATCACAACGTGGATGTGCTAAAAAGGTTGCACCAGCTATAGCAGCTTTGGATTTGGAAAAACTGTGAAGACAGTCGGTAGGCCAATCATTTATTATTTTAACTTTATCATGCAGTAGTCTAGTACATAGAACATGTAAAGGAACTAAGATTTCAGCGAAAGAAGGTATGAAACGATGATAAAAGTTAACCATACCTATGAAACGCTGAAGTTGTTTAACTGTAGTAGGTAAGAGAAAATTATTTATGACATCAACACGTTCAGAAGAAGGTAAAATACCGGCTGAAGAAATATTGTGTCCTAAAAATGTCAAATGACTGACACATAATATGCATTTTGATGGTTTAATATTTATGCCGTACAATTCTAACCTCTGAAAAACAAGTTTCAAGTGCTCTAAATGTTCCGAACTAGATTTGCTTGCAATCAGGATGTCATCTAAATAGACGAAAATGAAGGGTAAACCAACTAAAACTTTGTTCATGAAACGTTGGAAAGTTTGACCGGCGTTACGTAAGCCGAAAGGCATACGCTCAAATTCAACAAACCGAACGGCGTAGTAATCGCTATTTTAAAACGTCACTTTTTGCGACAGGTATTTGGTGATAAGCACGTACCAAATGAAAAAATATAACAATTATACAACTGCGAGTTAAAGTCGTGGAGGTGGGGCAACGGGTATCTGTCAGGAACAGGAAAATAAAATTTCGTTATATATAAATATATATTCCAAGAAGAAAATGGTTTATAGTAACATTTTAATAAAATACATGTTATTATTTTGATATCTCAAATTGTTTTATTTTTTTGTTTATTTTCTTTTTCCTGGCTACTTGAGATTAAGGTGTGACTTATATTTACCTAGCAAGTGAACTGATCGCTACATCACCCTGTCTAGTCCGACACTGAAGTAGCGGAAATTCTTTAATTAGCTATTATCTTAGCAATTATTGGGATTAGAGGACTGATATTTGGTAATGATACTCATATCTGTGAGAACTTTAACATATTCAAAGGGCATTATCAAATTCCACCGAGTGAGAATACTCTAATACTCTAAGTATCCAGTGCGCATAATAGTCGAGAAGAGACCCGAAAAACCCGACTATTGTCTGATGCAACAAAAGTAGTTCTACCCCCCTTTTTCGAGGATGCTGAACACCGTGATGTGATGGTGGCAAAAGAGATACCGCAAAAAGGCCTAAAATTCGCCTGTTTTGCATAGTAGATAGCGGGCCAAGAGAGAGAATTATATATAATCCGTAAATAATTCATACAATATAAAATCAATCTGAGTAATACCAGTTGTTTTATTTTTTAAAATATTCATTATATACTGCCTTTTTAAAATATTTTCTACCTTTGAATAGGAGTAATTTTTGCATTTTTTCAAAAAAAGTAAAAATATGCTCACCTTACAATTTCTCAAAGTAAAGTTTAATTTGAGCCCTATAGGATTTATTTTGCTCTTTCCCTTGGCCCGCTATCTACTATGCAAAAACAGGCGAATTTTGCGCTCACTCTTTCTCATTGCGGTAACCCATCCCCGCAAATGGCCAAAAACCATCCCCAAACGAGGTCAAACGCGTATTGATCATGCTTCGCGGAATCTAACTTATTGATCATCGTTTTCAAGCATGCCAATTATGGGGAGGACCCTGGGACGCGTACCTGACACCCGCCACTCCCTCAATGGCCAATAACCATCCTCCAAATGGGTGAAAAAGCGCTCTCATCGTACCATTGGACAAAAAGGTTTCCTTCTCATTTTCGAGCATGCCGAACACGGAGAGGACCACGAATCGAGTGCTTGACACCCACAATGGCAAAAAAATACCCTTTCACATTTTCATAATAAGTGTAACTGCTGGGGTTCAAAGAACGTAAAAAAATAAATTTAAGTTAAAAAAGTAAATAGTTTTTTTTTTCTTTTTTTTTTTATAGTCATAGTATTTTATAATGTAAGGAAAGTCAGCGTAACAATATATGCAGTAATTGTTTGCGTCAATAGAAATATTTTATATAATATATTATAAATAAATAAATAAATCAGATGTTTCAATTATTATATAAACCTATTTTCCCAAAAAAATATGTACAAAAAATATACATTAATCTTTTTTCAGCTCCACAGTAAATGAAGATGACTACTTTGTTGACGATATTGAGGAGACATCTTAATGTTTTTTTCCTGTGTAGCATCCTCAAAAAAGGGGGGAGGGAGCTTTGTCCGGGGATGTGCTGAGAACGCATTCTCGCCCCTTTAGCCATTTACGGGGGTAGGTCACCCCGGGGATGAATTCCGTCATCACCACGGTATTCAGCATTCTCGAAAACGGAGGATCACCAAGTAAGAGTCCCTCAAATAATTATAATACTCGTTAACCCCCGTTCGGGGATGGTTTTTGGCCATTTGCGGGGGTGGGTCACTCCAACGAGTAATTCTGCTACTACCACGGTGTTCAGCATCCTCGAAAACGGGGGAGAGAACTAATCTGGTTGCATCAGACAATAGTCGGGTTCTCGTCCGACTTACACAATCCATTATAACAGTGATCACTTCGGGTTGTCAACAGCACACTTAAAATTTTCTATGACAATACAAGCAGCATGTTGAGAGCCTTGAAGCACGTCAGTGTTACGTCACTAGTTACTTATGTGCCACAATTTGATAATTGTTTGGTTTTTTAACTGATTGATATCACTTCTTTTTGTCTATGATTAGCCTTGCTCTCAACGCCGAAATTTAACACTTTTAATAAGTATATATTTTTTGTAACAAGTAACATTGAATTTATAGAAATAATAGACACAATATTTAGTCCAGTCTTATATGACCTAAAAATATCACGGAGAAAAAAGAGAAGAAAGAGGTGATTTTGTATAATTTGCAAAACGATTTTTTTTTTAAGTATCTCGATACTGTGCAGTGTGCATTCTATATAGAATAATAAGAATAATAAAAATAACGTTTCTTTTTGGAAATAAAAGTATATGTATCGAAGATAGATCGGCATCAGGGCTGGCTCTAGGGTGGGGGGGCGAAGCGGGCGGCTGCCCGGGGCGGCAAAATTCTAGGGGCGGCAAATTCTTCAAATCCACAGTTACCAAGAAATATAAAAAGCTAGGAAACAATTATTTCACTAATATAGTAATAATAATGTTAACTTTATATAAATAATTTGTTATTGTTATGTAATATGTTGCAACCCCTTAAGATTTAAGGTTATGTTGGTTGCACTGAAAAGTAGGCACAGAATTCAGTAGTTCGGATGTCTGAATGTGGAAAGAACTTACTAGAAGGTCTTGAGTGATGACATATCTGTTCTGGAACTGTCTAGAGTATGGTGACGTCATCAGAGAAGCTTCTAGATCTGTCATCTTTAGGTATATAAGGCATGGAGTAAACCAAAAGTAAGAAGTTAGTGCAGTACTAATTGTCAGTTGAAATGGTCAGAGAGTAAACACAGTGATAAAGTGACTGAATAACTGAATTGTAGTACACAGTGTATTATTAGTCAAGTAAATTATTGGTTGTAATTAGTAGTTAATAAATTAGTATTTAGTGTTACCCTGTTGTTATAATTTCCGAACCCACGATACAGGGTGTTTACAGAAAGGGTGTAAGCACGTCACAATTGGTGTCAGAAGCGGAATTATAACAGAAGAGTTCTGGACTGTTCAAGAAGAGGTTTCTACAGTGTTCTTCTCGGCAATTTGTGGTGACACGGAGGATTAACTTACGGGACATTGTTTAAGGACTATTTTTGGACTCAAAACTGTGAAAAAGTGCGTTTTCGGGAAAGTGACAGAGATACTGAAAAAGACTCATTTGTGCTAGTGCGTGAAAATTACTAGAACTTTTCTATTTGGACATTAGTGGATATTAGTAAATTCTCTGAACTGGATAGTGACAAGACTCTGGATAAGACTTTTTCGTGCTGTTTTGAGATTTTTCTGGAAAGTTCCATTGACGTGATAGTTTTATTTTGCAAAAAGCATGGCAGCTGAGAAACAAATACAGCACCTATTTGCGGAGTTAATGAGGACGATGGCTCAGCAACGTCAAGAAGAAAAAGAAGAGTATGAAAGAAAACGACAAAAAGAAAAAGAAGAGTATGAAAGAAAACGACAAAAAGAAAAAGAAGAGTATGAAAGAAAACAACAAAAAGAAAAAGAAGAGCATGAAAGAAAACGACAAGAGGAAGAAAAGCGGCGTCAAGAAGAAAGAGAAGAGCAAGAAAGAAGACGACAAGAGGAAAAAAAGCGTCGTCAAGAAGAGCAAGAAAAAAGACGACAAGAGGAAGAGAAGCTTCGTCAAAAAGAAAAAGAAGAACAAGAGAGAAGACATCAAGAAGAAAAAGAAGAGAAAGAACGACAAGAAAGACAACGTCAAGAGGAAGAGAAGCGGCGTCGAGAAGAAAAAGAACAAGAAAGAAGACGGCAAGAAGAAGAAAAGCGTCGTCAAAAAGAAAAAGAAGAACAAGAAAGAAGACGTCAAAAAGAAAAAGAACAGCAAGAAAGAAGACGTCAAGAGGAGAAAGAGGAACAAGAAAGACGCCAGGAAGAACTGAGGAAAATCCTGAACATGATGCTATGAATTCAATCATTAACAAAATCAAGGAGGATATAAAGGCTGAAGTCAGTCAAATCAAAAGAAAGATGAGTGGGGTCGAAGGAGAAGTAGAGCGACTTAAGCGACAATTGATTGAGAAAGGAGGCCAGCTAGTAACATCATCAGGTCCTCGGTTAAAACCTCCCTCCTTTGACGGCCTAAGCTCATGGACAACCTACAAAAGACAATTTGAGGTGGCTGCAAGTGCAAATAACTGGGATAATGAGGAAAAGGCTATGGCATTAGTCCTAGCGCTAAGGAGCCAAGCCTCAGAATTACTTCAGACCATCCCGGTGGAAAAACAAAGGGATTTCAAAGTTTTGGAAGCTGCATTGGACCTGAGACACGGCGACCAACACCTCGCCCAAGTATACCAGACACAGCTGAAGTCGCGGATGCAAAAAGCTGGGGAAAGTTTACAAGAATTCGAAGCTGCGATAGAGAGGCTGGCACACCTGGCATATCCGAGAGCTCCAAGAGAATTCCAAGAACAATTAGCCGTCGGGGCCTTCTTAGATGGCATAAGGGACGAAGAGATTAGGCGAGTTTTGAGGCTAACGAGACATCAAAGTATCAGTGAGGCTTTAGTGCGTGCCCTTGAAGTGGAGGCTGCCTTTAAAGTCACCCCGCGGTCAGAAGTGCGTGCTGTGAAAGTTGGAGAGACACATTCGGGTCAAGAGAACATGGGCATTATACTGAGGGACATGCAGAAAATGATGAGTCAATTACTGGCCAAGCCGGATTCTCAAACGAGACAGGACAAACAACAAGGTGGAGCAAAACCAAACAGAAGTATCCAGTGTTATCAGTGCGGCAAGTTAGGGCATATTAAGAGAGATTGTCGACAGCAAAGTCCTGAGAAGGTAAATACCGCAGTT
Source organism: Rutpela maculata (assembly GCA_936432065.2). Lineage (NCBI taxonomy): Eukaryota > Metazoa > Arthropoda > Insecta > Coleoptera > Cerambycidae > Rutpela > Rutpela maculata. The sequence continues at coordinate 23,708,415 of OW386293.2, forward strand.
GTCGAAGAATCGTATTGGGACCGGAAGAATCTGGAGACTATACTGAGAGACTTGCACAAAATGGTAAAGCAATTGCTGGAGAGTTCTTCAGGGAAGCAAAGTAAGCAACCAAGCAGTGGGGAGCCAAGTGGGGGTATTCGATGTTATAGCTGCGGGAAACTAGGGCATGTAAGACGAGATTGTCAACAGTGGAACCCTGAGGTTGTACATGCCACTGGAGCAGTGCTGGCTGGTGAAGATGATGCCCCCAGGGAAATAAAGGTTTGCCAACTTCGAAGAATCTCGAGTAGTCTACCATTACCAGGCTGTGTAAATGAAAGTAAAGACATTCCAGAGAATTGGAGACGGGAAGCTTTAAGACAAGAGCAACTGGATGATGCAGACATTGGACCTATGCTGAAAGCTCTAGAAAAAGGAATACGCCCATAGTGGAAGGATGTTTCAGACAAAGGAGTGGGGCTGAAGGCTTTATGGTCACAATGGGGTTCACTACACGTCGTAGATGGGCTGTTGAGAAGAGCATGGGAAAGCCCGGATGGGAAGCAGGTTGCCATGCGTCTAGTGATTCCCCGGTGTCGTGTACCAGAAGTACTCCAGAAAGCGCACAATGAAACATCCGGCGAACACCTTGGAGTAAACAAGACGTTGAGTAAAGTACGAGAACGATTCTATTGGGTCAATAGTCACCAGGATGTGGAGGCTTGGTGTCGAAAATGCAAGAATTGTGCTGCCAATAAGGAACCCCTATCCGAGAGCAACTATGTGAATGAAAGTCGAAAACAGCCAAAGAATGACCGAGAACAGGTTACCAAAACTGGTAACCGAATGAAGGCTCGTTATGATCGGAATGCCAGTATAGGAGGATTCAAGGTGGGAGATCGGGTGTGGCTGAACAACCCACAGCGGAAAGAATGGAAGTCCCCGAAGCTTCAACCACCTTGGGAAGGGCCGTATTCAGTCATTACCCAAATTAATGATGTCGTCTATCGGATTCAACGAAGTAAAAAGTCCAAGATGAAGATCGTACACTTGGATAGACTGGCGAAGTATGTGAAGGAAACTGAATTGCCTGACCGGGACCTTCAGGCTTAAGGAGGGGGCAGTGTAATATGTTGCAACCCCTCAAGATTTAAGGTTATGTTGGTTGCACTGAAAAGTAGGCACAGAATTCAGTAGTTCGGATGTCTGAATGTGGAAAGAACTTACTAGAAGGTCTAGAGTGATGACATATCTGTTCTGGAACTGTCTAGAGTATGGTGACGTCATCAGAGAAGCTTCTAGATCTGTCATCTTTAGGTATATAAGGCATGGAGTAAACCAAAAGTAAGAAGTTAGTGCAGTACTAATTGTCAGTTGAAATGGTCAGAGAGTAAACACAGTGATAAAGTGACTGAATAACTGAATTGTAGTACACAGTGTATTATTACTCAAGTAAATTATTGGTTGTAATTAGTAGTTAATAAATTAGTGTTTAGTGTTACCCTGGTTGTTATAATTTCCGAACCCATGATACAGGGTGTTTACAAAAAGGGTGTAAGCACGTCACAGTTAGTTTTTTTTTGTATATAAAGTAGGTTACATACATACATTCTGTTTCTTACATGTGATTTTATTTTTTGTCTAATTTCTGTGGTGTGGTATTTTTTTAAGTTTCAATACGGCTAATTCTTTCAATTATTTTATTTTACCCTTTTAAATACAGTAATCATAATATTGCTGAAAATCCAAAAATTGCTGTAAACCTTATAACTAAAAAAACAAACCATCAAGAATATTCAGTAGGTGATGCTTAAAATGGACTGAAAAGATGGGGGTAAAAATGAGACAGACAGGTAGCGGGGTAAATAAAAGACTCTTTAATTCACTTTTAAAAAGTTTTTGAACGCACCTTAGTACTTTTTTGGGGATTTTATAGTTTCTCTATTTGCATTGTCCGTATTTGGCAGACATCAACTAGAAGTGTCATACTTCACATTTTGTGATCAAGTTTATTTATTAATCTGCTAGTTTTAAATCATGAAAAATTTGATTTTAACGAAAAAATTAAAAGCGGGCTAAAAAAGAGAATAAAGAGACCAAATGGGCAGACTGAAGCAGGCACATTTCAGCTTCTTAATTTAGGAGAAGCTAGCCCTTCTGTAAGCCCCTTCTTGTTTAGTAAAAAAATCTGAATAAATTATACATAAAAGAAAAAACCTTCCTCTGTCTTATTTTTGCACTTCCATTTGTGCGACGTCAATAAGAATGGAAATAAATCACGTGTCTTTCATTTGCCCTCCACTGTCTTTTTTTTACCTCACTTGGAGGGTAAAAATGAGACACTGTTTATTTTTGTTTATCAATTAACGGTACTTTTTAGTAAAAAAATACATAGAAATAGAATTTTTCCTGTCATTTTTACATATGATACCAATCTTTCATTAAATATGACTCGATTCTAAGCAACCTAAAAATTGAAAGATGTCATTTTGTCTCATTTTTACCCCGCCTGACCCTGATGTTATTTATATAAGAGAGGGGCGGCAAAATACCTGGAGCCAGCCCTGATCGGCATAGCTGTTTTTCCACTTTCCCATACTTATATGTTCTTATCTAGCTGTAACTCGTAGCGCCGGCGTATGGCGTAGTGCTACTGCCTGCTATCTAGATTCATTTATTGTTACTAGCACTTACACACATTTGTGCAAGCCGGTTCATTGGTCAGTATAATTTTTAATTAAAGTGGTTTAATTTGATAAATTCCTTAAAATTTGTATTTTAAAGTATAAAATAAGGTCCCGAATGATACAAAAGATTAGTTATCTAGGTATAACTCACAAAGAGAACTTATTATATTAAAACAGTTTTAGTATGAATATGGAAAATATGAAGCAAAATATTATGAGCTGATATTTTGAAAAGTGCACATTTTCTAAAAATTGTGTTGTAGTTTGAAATTGGATATTGTTTGTATTCTGACACTCTATCCACAGTAGCCATCTGTTGGCCATATTTCAGATTAAATAACGATTCTAGCACTTACCTAGGTGCAGGCATTCAAAAGAAATATTGACACTTACCTAAAAAAAAAAACATGATTAAAATATTTGTTCATATTACAGTAACTAGAAGTTTTAATTTAGGAATAATGTCATGCAGTGTGACCCATTTCAAGTACACACACTTTCGTAACTCAGTTATTGGTCATCCAGTTTCAACCAAATTAGGATCAATATCAAAGACCTTTACTATATTACCGTTTTTGAGTAAAACAAAACTTATTTCAGTCATTGGCGTGCAGTTTTATTAAGAAGAAAAGGGTCGATTTTTCGAGAAGTCACATTAGGCATTTTTTTATTGAAAAATTAATGCAATATTATTATTGATCAGCGTGCTGTACGTTCAGAATTTAACAACATTTTGATTTTTGATTTTCGAATTACGCCCCCTTTAAAATTACCTATTTTAAACATAAAATATATAAACATATTTAAATAATAAATAAATACTAAACTAAGCTAATACTTAATGCCCGAATAATTTACAAGGCTGATGGTTTCTTAAATATATACAATTGTCATTTATAAAACTATTTTCAAAATGCCTTGAAAAATCTATTTTGCTGTAACAATATACTTAATACCATCATAAAGCGACTTGTAGACTAAAAGGGCCCACTCTTATGAATGTTGTTAAGGCCTTTCTAAATTTCATCATAAAACTCCTTAGTGAGGCATAGTGCTGCTCTTGAAAACCTTGTTAGGGCCGTTTTAAAACCTTTCTTAAAACCTATTTTAAAGCTGTCGGAAGCTTTTTTTATTAGCTTCCTGCATTTCTAGAAAACACCCAGAAGGCTACCTTAAAACTGGTTTTTAAAACTCTTATAAGTCCATATTAGAACTGAAAAGCTATAAGAATGTCCACGAAGAAATCCAAATTTGTATTATTGCATTTATTTTTTCTAAACTGATTTAAGCAAACACACCATTAGACTTATTGAATACAAAATGAAATTTGAAAATTATAAAGCGTAGAGTGGCAGTATAACCTCTCTAAGGCCGATTTAAAAGGTAATAAAAAGACATCAGGTATGACAAAAAAATTAAAACCAACAGCAGTTTATCGTTAAAACTACAAAAGAAAGGCCCAAAAAACAAAGGCGCCTCAGAAATAATAATGATTTTAATATCCATAAATTCATTAATTAATATTCATAAATTTGCATAAACATGTAATCAGCAAAAAAAGTAGGCTGCTTCTCGGCTCCCACGGTAATTTTCAGTCGTTTCTTGTAATTCTACCTTAATTTGTTAAAGAAAAAGTGATAATTATTAATAATATAATTGTGCGATTGACCTTAAATATTTTTATGTAACAAGAAAGACATGGCCGGCCAACTAAAAACCTAATTGTCATTTGACAGTCCTCTCATTAAACTATATATTCTAATAATGATAATGACCTAGAACATTTACTGTAAATGAAGTCCTTTTAGTCTTTTTGTATATTATCACAAATAATCCCTTCCTTACATAAATGCAAATGCACTTGACGAAGACCACAAGGACTTGATAAATGCTGTAATAAAACGTTTGGGATTTAAAAAAACCGCCTCCAAGAGAACCGCGTTGACATTTGATACAAAAACTTAACCTCAAAATAATTTCTTCCATAAAAGACATAATTACACATCAGTAAGTTGTGAAATGCTTTTAATTAACACACGCACACACATGCACCAACGGCCCTTCAGGCAAACATATTGTTTATTATTTTTATAATGAATGTTTTATTGAGGTTTTAGAAAGTGTTTCATGGAATTAAAATTTGCCTTTTAGATTTATAGAAGCCTTTTTTTTCTTCATAGCGGTTTCATTACAACATTTGTCAAGGATGTTTTAAGAGTCTAGTTTTGTAATGGCCTTTAATAAGTATTAATAGGCATTGAAAACGTCTACTTTTAAAAAGGATTTAAAATGCATTTATTGCAAATATGTTAAAACCATAAAGAATAATTTAAAGCCTCTTTAAATCTAAATGGAATTTAAGACGTTCATAAAACTAATTAGCTTTATGGAGAGTTTTATGTAGGTATGATACATGTACATATGATGTACATGTATGATGTACATGTACGTATGATACCATTACAAATACATGTTATCCTAGAAGCAAATTAGCTTTCTAATTAGGTCTTACAGAATGCTTTAAAACTTACCATACAAGAGCAAGTATACTTGAAGCCTAAAAGGCCTTAACTACAACATCAATAAAGCACAAGACTATTTCCTAACCCTGACAAACTTTTTTTAAAACCTCCTCAAGTCCAAATGACTTTTAAATTGTTCCTTGGGAATGTTTCAATGAAAATTCTTAGCCTAGTATCGATGATGTGGGATAGTAGAAAAAGAGAATTTAGAGAGAAAATGAAGAATGACTTTGTTGTGTAATTCTCCAATGTCTATTATTTTGTCTCTGCTACTTGAAAATAATCCAAAGTTACAATTGTTAAAAGATACTGTATAGAGGAGGTGGAGACTTTAGCGATTTTGTTAGAGATCCGAAAATCACCAAATATGTCTAAATGTTATATTATGTTTTAACAAACCGGCCCTTAGTCGTTAGATAGCAAGCAAGCAAGCAACAATCATTTATTTAAATTAAATGTTACAAATTATGTACCTCCCCGGAACCTAGCCCGGAGCCAGCCAGACAACCATAGCACGCAGCGCCGCGGTGATTGTAGGACTAGGCGGGGCAGGTCCGGCTTGGTTTGACGACAAATAACTTGGCTGCCACAGGCAGACTTAAAAACTAAATTAAAATTAAAAGTGTGTCCACACGGACCTAACGCTAATTAAAAGAAAACACAGTAAAAAATTATCATTCACTAGGTGAAGCACTTATTTAGTTTTGGTTGCTGGCACGGGAAAATAAAACTCAGCAAAAAAACCCGTTCGAAGCAGTAGGTAAATGACAAAAATTTAAAAAATTATAAAAATGTGCATTATGTTCTCAAAGCCGCTTTATTCGATGTTATTTTAAAAATTGTAACTTTGGATTATCTTCAAATAGCTGAAACAAAATAATAAGCATTGGAGAATAACCAGCGCAAATTTGAAGAAGAAATATTTTTTTGTTTATAAGTTGCCTAAACATAAAAACTAACGTACTCAGCTCCAAATGCAAGTAGAACATTAATTTTTTTTTCAAAAGTTGGATTTTTTAATCTACCTTCATTACCCATTTGCCGTTTTTGATTTCATAAAAAAACCAAAGAGTTATTTGAATTTGTTTATAACTAAAATTTGGAAAACTATAAACAACTGCAATAAAACTGGTTTAAATTTTGAAAAAAAAAAATGTTTTTCTCCGTGATGTGATCTTAAAGAATTTATAGAATGCTACAATTTGATCCATCGTACACATTTATTGGTCTTGTTGGCAGGATTTCACAAGGGTGTAAAGTTTTAACAACAACTGTATATTTAAGCCGATTTAGTAATCATTTTAATTTAAAGTTTTAAGTGGTGATTTTACTTTATAAGAGCTATGTTTTTCCATAATTTATTGAATATTATCCATTATTTTTTAGAGAAGAGTGATTGGTTTAAAATCGCATAATTTTTCAATATTCAATTTTTTTCAAATAATAATAAAATTGGAATGAATTATAGTTTATGTAATTTTATTGTACAGCTCAAAACGAACATTTTCCTTCCTTTCATTGTTTTCCATAGGACATAAATTTCTATATATTCAAAGAAAACCGATGGAAAATACGTCTAAAAAATTAAATTGTTTAAATAAACAATACGCCGACCTCGCAGAAACTGCAAAACTGAGCTGTGAACTTAAGTTGCCACCTTGAACACGTTAAAACAGAAAAACTGCCCTGACCAGACAATTCACATTAAAATCCTAATTTGACTCCACTACATATTATGTAAATGTAAAAGTGTACCTCATAGTTAAAACTTGACGAGAATGTAGAAAAATAACGAGAAATCGTCAATTTCTCGTGTTTCTGGTAATGTTTCAACTATGAGCGCAACGTTGATACACTTTTATATTTATATATTTTATTAATCACTTAATAACACATAACATATATTAGTAACAAAGTGTTGCACGGTTGATTAGTTTTTAGGGTAATTTTTCTTATGTTATGGGCCCTTATCCTTTATTCCAGAAAGCAACAATGTTGGAAGCTGCCTTGATGTCGTCCAGTATAGATTTAAATACTTTTACAAAGTTGTAAAGAAAGCTACGTTGGACTACTAAAGCTCCAGTGGTATCTCTATATAAGGATTTTTCACAACTTGTTTTAAATATTGAAAACTTCCTTCCTACAAAAATTCAGCTCGATGAAAATTTTTATTCAAACAAAATCTAATGTGACTGTAGTATAATATTATTTATCATAAATAAGAAGTTTATATTGTACCTACAAATTAATATATAATAGTATAAAAAATTGTATTCAGTTTATTCCAAAAACGAATAAATGTTTCTAAGCCTTTTTGGTCGACGCCCATGAACACCAGTAAATTCATGTGTTGGGCGTATTTATTCCGTTCCAACGGGCTTTGGAAAGGTTATAAATATACTCACAAATCTCCCTGACAATTTTTGTGCTCTATTCATGTAAACATATTTGCGAAAAGAAAAAACGCTACGCACAGATACAGAGCGAAGGCAAGTTAATTTTGAAGCAATTCTCACAAATCACAAGGTTTGATATATATCCGAATTTATAGCGAAAAACTGTGTTTCTATAATGGAAAGGAATCGTGCCTTGGAATTTAACTTTTATCTTGTAGTTTTTTTGTTTACGTAGCTTTATGATCGTGTTTAAAATATCAAAATATAATTATTGCTAAAATATATAAAACAACATTATTATTGTTTGCATCACTTCCATCCAAAAAAAGTAACGGATTAATAGTATTTTATTCAACGAGCGGTAATGTAGGTAATAACCCACGCAGATGAAAGTTTACAGCACGAGGCGTAGGCGAGTGATGTAATTCATCAAGTGAGTTATTACCATTACCGCAAGTTGAATACTATACTTTATCTACGATTATAACAATAAATATTAAATTGAGAAAATTTTGTTTAAATTACTGAGTTTGTTTATTAATGAAATTAACTGTAAAATTTAATTTTTGTTCGCCCTTTTATATTTGTTGTCTTCAAAGATTTAGCCACCTTTAAGCGGAGGTAGAATGTCATTTTTAATCGAAATAGTACACAAACTGCTTGTAGACAAAAAATCAGCTTTGTAGATTAATATTACGCGGCGGAAAATGCAAAACTTCTCCGCGAACTCTGATAGCCCGGAGCGCATATTCGGTCAAAAGGCTTGTTTTTTATGTTAGAGAAAAAATTAAAAAATCGTCGGAGAGCTCAATCAATTCTCTTTACATAAGCTGTCTACAAATTTTTCGAAAAAAACGATAGTTATCGAGATATTCGAGGAAATGTAAGAAATTACACGTTTTCCTATAGAGCGTATGCAAATCTTAAAAAAATAATTTTTCTCAGAAACATTTGCTTCGAAGGGCCAAGATTAACGGAGCGTCAAAGTAGTACATGATATTAAGTGAACATCGTATATGAGATTGATTTCAGTTAATTACCGATTAATTACGGTGACAAAATGGAGAAAATTTACCGAAAAAAAAAAGTCCCAAATCCCGCCCCCTCTAATTCCTTCATTTTTGTCGGAATTCAAAAAATTAAAAAAAAAGTTTTAGCAAATTTAATTTTATTTAAATTAACTAGAGTAGCCTTTTGGCGTAGGAGCTCAAAATTTGCGATTTTTTGCCGTACATGGCCAACATTTCAGTAGTTATCTCCGAAACGAAAAAAAAATCAAAATTCTTATGCAAGCAAAAGATTCGTAGTGGAAAATACTCGTTTTTTTATTTCGAGCTAACTCCCACCGTTTCGTAGATATCTGCGAAAAATAGCAAAAAACAGCTTAAAAAATTGCAAAAAACATGCAATCTTGACACGTTCATATTTTTCTAAAAACACCATTGGGACGACCGTACGATGTCGCGACGTAAAGAGGAAGTCTTCCAAATAAACCTGATAGTAAATTGCACGGCGAAATTCGAAAATTCGGCTCGGCACGAACAAATCAAAAGTAGCATTTTGTGACATTTCAGAAAATCTTAACGCGAATAATCTGTCACTACCCTGGCTCCACCTTCGTGTGTCGCGCGTTACGTCGATTGGACAGGCTAGGCATGAAGATAAAGGTGATTGGCTCTGTACCTAGTGAGTTATAATAACTTACGTTGTTTGTTTATGGATACTATTAATTGATCAAAAGCAGTTCATTAATTAGTATATAATCTAATAAGAGTAGATAAACATTTGTAATGGAAAACTTTGAAATAGCGAATTTAAGAAATCCTAATCTTTTAACTTATAAACAGAAAATCATTTGGAATATTTCAAAAAATTACATTGTTATTGTCGATGTGACGGAAGTGTTATTATTATTAGTAAAAATTGTATATATATTTTTAATAGGTACATGATGGACCAAATTAGATGGGATTTGATTTTTTCTCTAAAACTATGGCAGATAGACAAAAGAGACAAGACAAGAGACAAGATAGACAATATAGGTATCCTTAGCTCGATTTTCGTTTAACAAACAATGCCACAAACCGCGATCGTCTATCTTTTTCGACTACCGAGCTACAGAGCGTTTTTGGAAAATTGGCATTTTTTGATGTATATCTCAGTTACCAAGTGTCGAATCGAAAATCGAGTAACACATTCTTTACGCACTTTTCTCAGTAAAATCTGTTGCTGATAAAAAGAAAATTATGCATGCCTCAATTTTGGAAATATAGACATAACTTGTGCTCTTTTAATTAGAACACCCTGTAAATCGACCAGAACTTAAATTAGATATGAAACGATATTATCATATGTCATATTTATCTCTAGAAAAAGTGGTTGATTTTCGAAAATTTTAATATATTTGTGAGGACGCCATGGAAAACAACAAAAACACTTCTTATAATATAAAATAATTTTGCCAAAAATAGGAAAACTAAACTACAATAAATGTACGAATTGTCTTCCATTGACATCTATGCATTTTTGACACCTTCTCCTTGCAGCATTTGTTGCATTTCCAATCATGAGAGGAGTTACTGTCCGAAACGCAGCTAATGTTTTGTTTTCCAACTCTTCTATGTTATTAAAACTCTCTATATATAATATTTTTTAAATAACCCCAAAGCCAAAAGTCGGCAGGGGTTATATCGGGAGATCTAGCTGGCCACAAAATAGGACCATTATTTCCTAAAAATTAAACAATATCTAAACTACTTTGTTGTTTATTAATGTCCAGATAGCTAAATTAATTTTTAGTTATCAGTTTAGTTAACTTAGCTAACTAGACACTGATAAACTACTCCTGAGAGATATACAGGGTACGCCACTTAAAACTCCCCAGACTTGTAACTCTTTTATTTTTGAAGCGATGACCATGTTGGGCACATCAAATTGTAGATATTTTTAAAGCCTTTAAACATTCATACAGAGTGGTTTAAAAAAAAATTGAAAAAATTGTTAAGAAAGGAAACTTAATTACTTTGAATATTTTTTTACCTCCCCCTGGACATTAACTGTGTTAAGGTTATCTTATAAAGGTTTTAATTAGCTTCAATTTATGTTATTAAAATAAAAAATTTTAACAAATAAAAATTTTGCAATTTCCTATTTAGGACATTTTAATTTGTTTTAGAAATATTTATTTCTTTTGTTCCTTGTTGTTGTTTTGTTACGTTAAATATTGTTTATGATATATCTTTTACAAATAAAGCATAAAATTATTATTTACATTCTTTTCAAAGTTATTTAAAAAAAAAAATCAGTTTGGAATCGGAAAGAATGTTTTTAATTTCTTTCTCTAAAACCAAAAAGAATTTTGAATATGACGTAATGACATAAATTGAAACTAATTAAAACCTTTATAAGAAAACTTTAACGCAGTTCATGTACAGGGTGAGGTAAAAAATATTCAAGGAAATTAAGTTTTCTTTCATAACAATATTTTCAAACAAAATTTTTTTAAATCACTCTGTACACATGTTTAAATGCCTTAAAAATATCTACAATTTGATGCGATGGTCGTCGCTTAAAAGATAAGAAAGTTACAAGCCTGGGGAGTTTTCAGTGGCCACCCTGTATAGATGCCTATTCAATCCTCCCAAATTGAGCATTTAAATAATTTCGTGTTTCATTTGACGTATGATCTGGGGCGCCATCGTGTTGGTAAATTAATCTTTGAAATTGTCTTACAGACATATTGTCTACAACGGGTTCTATTTCTTGTCGTAGAATGTAGATTGTTAATAAAATTTTCGATATTCAAATTACCTATTATTTGGTATCCAATAAAACCACACCATACACCAAATGCAAATTGTCCTTGACGATTAACTATAGCGGTTACGTGCTGATTTTCATGAGCCCAATGGTGGTTATTATGCCGATTAAAAATTCCGGCACTGCGTATGTGGCCCTCGTCTGTCGATATAATTGTTCCTTCAAATCCTGGCACTTCATTGCATTGACGCAAAAACCACTGGCAAAAATCGAGACGCCTCTGAAAGTCGTTTGAGTATAGATGGTGACTAATCCTATTTTTGAATTTATTTTTTTTAAGCAACGCAACGCAGTTCTTGGGATTCCTAAATTTTCCTGTATTTCACGAGATGATATATTAGGATTTTCTCTTACAGTTTCTAAAATAATATATTCTACAGCTTCTTAACCTGCTTTATTACATATTTTTACTCGAGGTTTTACAAATGATCCAAACTCTTTTAAATTTTGTTGTAGACTTTTGAATATTTTTATGCCCGGCTGTATCTTTTCTGGATATCTAAAAATATTATTTAGGTACTTTTGGCACAAAGTTTTGCTGTCTATGCTACCTATTAAAATAAAGCTCGGAAGCTAAATGTGAATCTTCTCCTCATTCTATAAAACACTTAATCATATTATATTTTTCACAATTACTAAATTGAACCATGTTTAAAAATGTTTACTCACAATTAACTCACAAATTAGTTTTTGACATTTACGATTATTTCGATTTTCTTTTTTTTTACCTTGGCCTTCTCAATAAATATTAGAAATGCGATAAATATGCATAGATGCCAATGGAAGATAATTCGAACATTTATTTTAGTTTAGTTTTTCCTATTTTTGGCAAAATTATTTTATATTATAAGAAGTGTTGTTAATAGTTTTCCATGGCCTCCTCACAAATATATTAAATTTTTCGAAAATTAACCACTTTATCCGGAGATAAATATAACATATGATATATCGTTGGATAGCTAATTTAAGTTGTGACTCGAATAATTAGATAATTTACAGGGTGTTCCATTTAAAAAATACAAGTTATGTCTATATCTCAAAAACTGATGCACGTATAATTTTCTTCTTATAAGTAACGAACTCCACTAAAAAAAGTGCCTTAAGAATGTGTTACTTGATTTTTGATTCGACACATGGTAATTGATTATCTTCATATGATCTCAAAAAATGTATAAATGCTATACACGTATAGATACTAACAAGAATAGTAGAACTCTGATAGACAACATTTTTTCTAATATTAATATAGATTCTTTACACCCGAAAGTTATTCCTTGTGACCTTTCTGATCATTTTCTTCAAATAGTAAGTCTCCCTTATGTGAATGATAAAACAAATGAGAGCTCTTATATACTCAAAAGAAGTTTTAACACTGTTGAAAACATTAATTATTTTATATACTTGCTATCTATAGAAAAATGGTAATTTCTTCTAGCCAGTGATGCTATCAGTGACGTTAAATTTACACAGTTCCACAATAAATTCACTGAAATATTTGATATTGCTTTTCCCCTAGAATTTCGCAAAGTTAAAAATCGTACAAAACCTACAAAGCCCTGGTTGACACAGGGCATATTTATTAGAGATGTTTATAAAACATATAAATATACTAATGATAATGAGGTTTTCATAAGATACAAAATTCTGAAAAAGAATCATCAAAGAAAAATTAATCTGGCAAAAAGAGCATTTAATGAATCACTCCTTATTAATTCTAATAATAAGTCAAAAGCAGCTTGGCAATAAATAAAAAATCAAAATCCTAATGTAAAATCAAAAAATTTTCATGATGAATTCGTAAATATCAATGGTGATGTACTAACAGATATGCAATCAGTTGCCCAGGCTTTCAATGACTTTTTCATTGATTCTATTAATCAGCTTACCCAGAGTATGTCAGTAACCAAGAATTCAAAAATAAACAACAACAATCGCTCTATATTCTTATCACCAATTACCTCCATGGAAATGAGTACAATTATAAAAACTGTGTCACTAAAGAATTCATCAGGAGATGACGGGATACCATACTCCTTATTAAATAATATTATGGAAGATATAACAGAACCCCTTACCTGTTTAGTAAACCTATCATTCCAAGAAGGTATTTTTCCCTCGATATTGAAAAAGGCACTAGACATTCCTATTCATAAGAAGTCTGATAAATCCATTTTATCTAATTATAGAGGCATAGTACTATTGTCAATTTTTTCTAAAGTTTATGAAAAATCATATTACATTCGTCTTAGTAACTTTTTAAATAAAGAAAAAATATTAATGAACAACCAGTTTGGCTTTCGCAGTGGTTGCTCTACACAAGATGCTATCTTATCTCTATATAACTTCATACTTAAAGGATTTGAAAATAAAGAAAAATGTACATGTGTATTCTTTGATTTGGCACGCGCTTTTGAAACTGTCGATCATAACCTACTGGTCGTCAAGTTGGAAAAATATGGTATAAGGGGACCAGCTTTAAGTTGGATGAAAACCTATTTATCAAATAGGAGCCAAAAAGTATATTTAACATCAAATAATAAAGTTTACAACTCTGATTTTAAACATGTATCCAGTGGGGTGCCTCAGGGGAGTGTTTTAGGATCATTACTATTCATTATTTTCTTTAATGACATTGAAGATTACTTGAAACCATCTTTTACATCAATTTTTGCCGATGATACAGCTACTGCTAATTCGGACAATGACATATGTAGGTTAATATCCAAAACAAACAACACAGTATCGGTGATGCATCAATACTGTTCTCTTAATGGTCTAAATATAAATGTTCAAAAAACCAATGCATTAACCTCTCAATCTTAGTCCTCTAAGAAAAATTGAGAATAAATCTATTGTTCAATGCAACACTGTCAAATACCTTGGACTTCAGATTGATTCTTGTCTCTCTTGGAATAATCAAATTGATGTACTCATAGGAAAATTATCTACTCAGTGTTTTATATTATAGCAAATGCGAGTACAAGTCAGTTTAAATATATTAAAAATGTACTACTATGCATATGTACAGTCCTGTCTTGGTTACTGCATAATTTGTTGGGGGAACTGTTCCAGAATGGGAGAAGTTCTTATGATGCAGAAAAAAATAATTCGTACTATTACATTTAAATCTCCACGTGAGTCTTGTAGAAATATACTTAAAGAACTGGATATATTAACTGTTACTTCATTATATATTTTCAATTGTGTATCTTATGTAAAATCTCATATCAACAACTATGTTCCAAGAGATAATAATCCAAATCATCAGCTCAGAGCAAACCATAACCTCATGCTTCCACAACATAGATTAACCATAGTAGAAAAAGGACCTAATATTACGCCTATCAAATTGTACAATAAACTCCCCATAGAAATAAAGGCGATAAGCAGTATTAAATCTTTCAAACAAAAAGTAAGATCTATTTTAATTGATAATAGTTTTTATTCCATAAATGAGTATATGAGCTCTGCCTTTTAATCCTTTTAATCTTTTAAACCTATAACCATTTACTTTTAAGTATACATTTTAATTGTTCAAGAATTTTTAAACTGTTATGTAAATTTTATTTCCTTTTCTCTTTTTTTAACATACCGTATTAATGATATATTATCGTTTAATCGTAACATCATGTGTTGACAATATTTCTATACTTTTTTGTAAAGTCTGTGAAAATAAATACTATTATTATTATTATTATTATTATTATTAATTGTGATATAGAGGTCATCCAAAAATGTTAATTTGCTAAAAATGCTCTGTAGCTCGGTATTCGAAAAAGATAGACTATTGCTTTTTGCGCCATTGTTTGTTTCTCGAAAATCGAGCTCAGGACACCTATATTGGTTTTTGTCTATCTGCCATAGTTTTGAAGAAAACCCTACCCATCTAATTTGGTCCACCCTGCACATTAAGAAATGCTGACACTGATATTAATATCTTAATATGAGAAAAGCTGTTCAGAGAAAGAAAAGGCTACAAAGAGGAACGTACTTTGATAGCACCGGGAGATCAGTGAACTTAGAGCTGAAACAAAACAACTACTCTTTAACAGGATAAATTGCGCCGAAAACTGTGGAGGGAGTGTAAAAAGGTACGTACAAGGAATTGAAAAAGAAGAGCCTGCAGAATTTTCTGTGAGGATCAACAAAATGCCTCCAGTTGCCAGAAATTAAAAATAGAATAGAGCTGTTACGAATCCGGGATGGCAGAAATGACGCATAACAGAAAACAAAAAGAAAAGTGTGAGACTACTTTTAGACACTCACTTTGCAGACTCTTAGACTGCAGAAAAATAGAAGATTGAAAATTGGATAAATAAGATAATTGAAAAAATAGTCTCTAGGGGAAAATTTCCATACCCAATAGGATTCGGTGGGCTATTAAAGAGCTAAATCTTACCGAAAGCACCGCATTACAAAAAAGTATTTGCTTTTCAAACAACCAAATCTAGTAAACTCCCGTAAATAGGACTGAAGAAACGTTTTTGGCAAAAGTAGCTCTTTACGTATTCACATATATAGAGATAGTCTTTGCTAATATCTCCTATTTGACAATAAGGAGTATGGTGGGTAAAAACAAAAGAAAACAGGTGGATAAACTTCAATAGTAAGCGTTTTTTGAGATTACGAAAGCAATGCTATCCAAAGCAGCAATAGAAGTTGTGCTTAAGTTGCTCACTTTAGATATTTACTTAAAGAAGGTTATGGCTCCCAGCGCTTATAGATTCCATTCTAGTAAGATATTCAAATGTGCGATAGCTCAGTCGGCTAAGGCGTATTATGTAGCGAATATACTATATTTGAGTATAAAATAGGGTGGCCCATCTTTTTCGAAATCGAATTTTTTTATTTCTCACCCCTGCAAATGGTTCCATTTGAAGAAAAAACAGTTTCCTCAAAATATTATTGAGGCAAATTGAAGGCAAGGGGTGCCGCAGAATGCATTATTATGCAATAATAAAAGTAAATGGAATTATTTACATTCTTTGGTTGATGCATTGTTTTTTTTTTTTAATCAGCAACATTTGTCTTTAGAATGACTAATCAAGTCATACAAATATCAAAGACATTATCTGTTGTGACTATGACATGTGTCATACTACTGTAAATTCGTAGTCTAAGAAAACTAGACTAGAAGTTTTTGAAATAAAACTCTCGTTTTATCTTTGTGTATTTTATTATGAAACGTTTTTTTCATACATAGTACCAAATATTATCCTAAAGCTACAAGACATATAGTAATAAAAACAATATTTTTTGCACTAGGCCAAAGCATGCGACAGGGTTTCTTTTTTTACATTTGGAAACCGTGATTTATAATCATTTACAACTTGGAGTAAAAACTGTTTTTTGTCTTCATTTTTTTGTTAAAATGTCATTATAGTCAGTAATAAGTTTGATTCCTCTCTCAGCGGCATCATTTACAACTTTAATTTTGTTTACAATATTGAAACATCGGGTATAACTTTCATTTTCCCTCCATGTTGTTGGATCATTTTCCAAAAATTCCATAGACAAACCTAATTTTTGAAAAACTGTTTAGTGTTCTCGCATATGAAGTCCTGAATTTCCTTGTTTTCAACGTCAGTAATGTTACTAATCAGAAGTCGTTTAATACCCTCTTGATTTGGTGCTTTCCTATTCAAAGCTTTAACCATTTCTCTTTTAGTGGTAACTGAAATATCGTCATCAAAGAAAGATAAGCCAACATTTACTGAATTAAGGTACCACAAATGGTTCACTATTTTCCTACTTGCGGCTTGAGATATTTCTTTGTCAATATTTTGATAATTAATGAGTTCTTTACAAAAGTCTAAGTCATACAGCGGTGCTTTACTAGCAAATGACGCTGTACACCAGGCCTTTACATAAACCTTTACAATAAAGAGACATATATCTTCAATAACTATTTTTTCTTTTTTAGTTAGTTGGAACTGATCTTGGAAAAAAAATATTTTTAGACAGTAAATGGCTTTGGCCATCCAACGTGCATGATGAAATGCCCCTGGTTGATAGAATGTCGTGTGAGTGGGCTCTTCTTCAACAAAAAGTTCAGAAAGCATTAAAAATTCTTTATAATCATCACGAGGCTGTTGCAAAGTTAAAGCTGCATTTAGAAGCTTTACAATTTCGGCTTTAACTGGTTGTAAAATGTGTTTAATTTTTGATGCCTGGAATCCAGTTTTTAGTTTATTTTGATCTATTTTAGGCCAAAATTCCCTAAAACGTTTAAATAGTGGCACATTTGGACCAGATGAGGAAGGCATTTTTGTGTCAAACACACTTCTCAAAACCACTTCAAAAATATGATGTCTACAAGGAAAATATAGAATATCTCTTTCTAATTTTTGTTGCAATAGTGTGGCTGCCCCATTTATATAACCCATATTTGATGCTGTTGTATCACAACACAAAGCTATTACCTTTTCGTCCAAATTCCATTCACAAAGCACATCATAAACTGCTTCAGTCTTTTCTCTTCCAGTTGAATTGGGCAAAGCTGGTACTCCAAGTAGTTGTTCAATATCTCCACTAGTCACTAAGATAGCAAGTCTATCGATATTTCCCATTCCAGTGAGAGAAGGTAAAAGTTTTCCATCCCAATGGATGACTGGGGCCGGCAATTCAGAATTACCGAAGGCAGTTTTTAATATTTCAGCTCTTTCTTCGCGGATGCGTTGTCTAGAGCGCTGAAGTGTGGTTCTGCTGATGGACAAAGATGTGGTGTCATGTCCTAGTGCTTCTGCTACTGCCGTCAAAATATGGACTCCATACCTGTCGCTTATTTTGCAAGCATCAAATGCAGCGGCTATTTTTGGTGTGATGATGTTACATGTTCCATACAATCTCCTCTTTTTTGGCTGTGACGGGCCAGGCTGGTCTTGTAACAACTCTTCTTGGGCTTCGATTATTTCATCTTCATTTTCGTTGGAGTCGGCTGAATTACTACTTGATGATGGACAGGTGACTGTTTCCTCTAATCTAGCTTTTTCTTGTTGACTTCGTTGCATTCGTTTGGATAATTTCTGTAATTTCTCCTCAGCTGATTTTTCTTGAGAAGCAAGTTGGTAATCAATACCATGCATAAATCCAGGACGTCCCTTTTTTCTTTGGTTAATTAAAAACTGCTTATCTTCATCTATTTTCATCAACTCCAATGCATTTGCATGAGAAATGTCAAAGAGATCGTCCAATTTTTCAACGAAATTTTTTTCTTTACCTCCCGTACTGGCCCTTTTAGCCGATTTTTGTAGGTTCCTCCACTCTGCATAAAGTTTATCTAGTTGTTTAACACTGAAACTACACTACACTAACACTGAAACTAACAATGAAAATCCTGACGTGTCGGAATGCGAGCTTTATCCCAAAAAACTGACACCTCTTTTATTGTTAATTTAGCACTTTCATGTACACTTAGCTTCACTTCACGAATGTTATAAAAGAGCACTTGTAATACTTGTCTATTAGACGGCAATTTATTGCCAATGATTTTTGACGAATAGTGTCCAACTAAGTAAATGAAAGTATCCTTTCGTAAGGATCTAACATCAGCCATCGTTAAATGTTTTTTCAAAAAGGAACGTATGCTAGAACTTATAATGTCACCACTGTAAAACACAATTGCAAACTGACATAAAAACCTACCGTAGGTGCATTATATTTCCAAACTTCCAAAACAAATAATTTCTAGGAAATAATTACACCAATAAAACATTATGAGAAAAGAGGTAGATATTTGTATTTTAAGTAAGATTTAAGTGTATTACCGTAATAAAATCTTATCTACAAATTTCTACCTGAATGCGGCACGGGTTACCGTTCACCGAATTATCTGAAACTTTGACATAAATTATTCTTAGTATAATAGTATATTTTCGTGGGGTGAGACTTAAAAAATACGCAAAAAAAATTCACCCCCTATAGAGATGGGCCACCCTATAAAAGCGTGGGGCGTTTTTCGAACGCTATTTTGAACAGGTTCGATACTTAAAACGCTGAAGACATCATTAGATTAAATGAAAAGCGCCCCACGCTTTTATACTCAAATATTATACTTAATTACAAACACGGCTTACACTAAGGCCCTTACGAGGTAGACATAGAGAACAGGTTCGATGATTATTTTTTGGTTTTTAGTGCAGTATTTATAAAAGCGTATTTTTAGTTTTTTAAACTATTGCAACGCTTTTTATGCCTAATGCATAAAAAACATTCACATGCGTACGGCAGCTAGTTTGTTTCGGAGAGCAGAGAGGAGTGAGTAATAGAGTAAACACAGACAAACAATAGAGGGCGCCACTTGGCCAATAGTTAATTTAGAAATGAAATTGTCAGCCAAGACACAAAATTTTAGCTGGCATATAACATGCGATGGAAAATACTGAAATTTTAACTAGTATCTTTTTAACTATAGTACGTAATTATTCATTATAAAGTCTAAGCAAAGTTTGGATGAGTATCAAGAAATGAGAGCACTTAGACATGGACAACGTTTATTAAAATTACCCAGATTGTACGTACAAAAAAATAACATTTAAGATTAATTACACTGGTGTAAAATTTCAATCAAATTACTCTAGGTTATCTTGCTAGCATATGAATTTGAGTATGTGACAAGGTGCTTATCCTTCTCGCTAATAAATTTACTATTGAAAAGTCTTTACTAAAAGAGCTATTTATGTGAAGTTATAAGTTGATAACAGAACTTGTCCTACTATATAATAAGGCAATGCCTACCCTGCCAAAAATTCCACATAGAAACTTATAAAAAAAAGTGATGCGGTTTTATCGTTCCTATAAGTTATATTATTATTATACAGACAGGATTTTATCTGTTTTATTAAGTTTTAAATCGGTTATGAAACAGTAATTCCGAATGAGCTATTTGGAATTATCATTTTGCCCTTTCATGAGTACTTATATGAAATATACAACAAATCTACAGTTTAGTGTCTGCAAATGCACCCTTGCCCTTATATCTGTAAACATATGGAATTACAGATACAACTTTAAAGAGATTCTAAACTTTTCTATAAGTAATATCATAAGAGTCCAGTCCGTCCTTTCTCCAGTATCTATCGTATATCACACACCATTTATCAACATGTTTTTATTGTAAATTTCAACATTGTCTTTTTATTAGTATTAATGTGGATATACATGTCAACAAATGTACAGTTTCAATTGTATATTTTACAGATGTATTTTTATTGTAAACTTCCATTTTGCTTTTTTATTAGTATTAATTTGGATATGCATGCCGACAAATGTACAGTTTAAATTGCATATTTCAAATAGAAATACTAATATTGTGGTAAACATAAAATACTGCAAAGTCCTTATTTCCTCGGGTGTTCTTGTTCTAGCCTAGAAGCAATGAATGAGTTGGCAGTGAAAGAGACTGCTTTACTTTTAATTTAACAAACACACGTCAGTTCCTTAGGTCACATTAGAGTAGATATGAATTAGCGACACGTATACAGCTCCCTCTACTGGAGCCTGGAGTAAAGCTGCTGCTGAAATTTCTATCAGTTTCTACCAGAATGGAGCAGCAAACATTTACTTATACCACATCAATGAGAATTTATGAGAACAGTATCTAAGGTAAAACGTGCGGCTTTCCGTGGTTAAATGGCAAGTGTTTCTATAAGAAACGAGCTGCATTAGGTTAGGACAGTTTTGACTTGCAATTGAAGATTACTATTTATGTTTGAATAGGGATTTATGAGATCAGTTTCTATGAGTATTAATGTTTTTTTTTCAGTAATATATTAAATGTGTTTTCATTTGTTTGAATGGGTAAAAAGAAAGGTCAGTTTTCAACTGCAATTACAAATACAAGTTTAATCACTTTGAATGGGGTTATATGCGATTAATTTCTAAAAGTATTTATGCTGTTTTCCGAATATAATTGTGATGAGGTTTAATCAGTAACAAATTGTTCACTACTTGTTATGATATTGTCGGAAATTCCAAGTACACATTTAGTATTCCTTCAAAAGGATTGATGAGAGCAGTTTCTACGAGTATCTATTTGTTGTTCCTCTAGTAAATTATATAAGTCTTTACATTTACTTATACTATCTCAATGAGAATTTATGAGAACAGTATCTAATGTGAAACGTACGGCTTTCCGTAGTTAAATGGCAAGTGTTTCTATAAGAAACGAGCTGCATTAGGTTAGAACCGTTTTGATTTGCAATTGAAGATTACAAATTATAATGTTTGAATAGGGATTTATGAGATCAGTTTCTATGAGTATTAATGTTTTTTTTCAGTAATATATTAAATGTGTTTTCATATGTTTGAATGGGTAAAAAGAAAGGTCAGTTTTCAACTGAAATTACAAATACAAATTTAATCACTTCGAATGGGGTTATACGCAATCAATTTCTAACAGTATTTATGCTGTTTTCCGAATATAATTGTGATGAGGTTTGATCAGTAACAAATTGTTCACTACATGTTACGATATGGTCAGAAATTCCAGGTACATATTTAGTATTACTTCGAAAGGATTGATGATAGCAGTTTCTACGAGTATGTATTTGTTGTGCCAATAGTAAATTATATAAGTCTTTATCAGTATACATTCGGATCTAATTTAAATATGAAAATTATATCAGAATAAAGCAACCAAATATTTTAAACAGTATCTATTTGTAAATCCAGACATTTACTTATACTATCTCAATAAGAATTTATGAGGACAGTATCTAATGTAAAACGTGCGGCTTTGCGTGGTTAAATGGCAAGAGTTTCTATAAGAAACGAGCTGCATTAGGTTAGAACAGTTTTGATTTGCAATTGAAGATTACAAATTATAATGTTTGAATAGGGATTTATGAGATCAGTTTCTATGAGTATTAATGTTTTTTTTCAGTAATATATTAAATGTGTTTTCATTTGTTTGAATGGGTAAAAAGAAAGGTCAGTTTTCAACTGCAATTACAAATACAAGTTTAACCACTTCGAATGGGATTATATGCGATCAATTTCTAACAGTATTTATGCTGTTTTCCGAATATAATTGTGATGATGTTTGATCAGTAACAAATTGTTCACTACATGTTACGTGTGGAGATTCCAGGTACATATTTTGTATTACTTCGAAAGGATTGATGATAGCAGTTTCTACGAGTATGTATTTGTTGTGCCAATAGTAAATTATATAAGTCTTTATCAGTATCCATTCGGATCTAATTTAAATATGAAAATTATATCAGAATAAAGCAACCAAATATTTTAAACAGTATCTATTTGCAAATCCAGACATTTACTTATACTATCTCAATGAGAATTTATGAGGACAGTATCTAATGTAAAACGTGCGGCTTTCCGTGGTTAAATGGCAAGAGTTTCTATAAGAAACGAGCTGCATTACGTTAGAACAGTTTTTATTTATTTATTTATTTATTTATTTATTTATTTAGAAGAAGAAACAAACAGGTTACAAACCTAATTACATGTTTCTTGAGGGGGGGACTACAGGCGATATAACCCGCTGAAGCCAACCCGGGCGACACGCTTCGAAGACCGGGTTTTGATTTGCAATTGAAGATTACAAATTATGATGTTTGAATAGGGATTTATGAGATGAGTTTCTATGAGTATTAATGTTATTTTTTTTAGTAATAAGTGTATTAAATGTGTTTTCATTTGTTTGAATGGGTAAAAAGAAAGGTCAGTTTTCAACTGCAATTACAAATAGGTAATCACTTCGAATGGGGTTATATGCGATCAGTATTTCGAATATAATTGTGATGAGGTTTGATCAGTAACAAATTGTTTACCACATATTACGATATGGTCGGAAATTCCAGGTACATATTTAGTATTCCTTCGAAAGGATTGATGATAGCAGTTTTTATGAGTATGTATTTGTTGTTCCAATAGAAAATTTGTCTTTATCAGTATGCATTCGGATCTACTTTAAATACAAAAATTATATCAGAATGAAACAACCAAATATTTTAAACAGTATCCACTTGTAAATCCAAACATTTAAAGATATATTTTAATGAGAACCAATCAGAACAGTATCTAATGTAACGCGTGCGGCTTTCCGTGGCTAAATTTTAAAAGTATTTTTAATAAATAGCTTTAACGGATTTGAACAGTTTTAATTTGCAATTCCAGATGAATAGTTTTAATTGTTATATAGGGATCTATGAGATCAGTGTCTTTGTGTAATGTTTTTTTTTAATAAAAACATATTTTATGTTGAAAAAAAAAACATTACACTGACCTCATAGATCCAATGCAAATGAAAACTGTTCGAATCCCTCAAAGCTTATTTATTGCAAATAATTTTAAAATTTAGCCACGGAAAACCGCACACGTTACATTATAATGTAACGTGTGCAGAACAGTATCTATAGATACTGTTCTGATGGATTCTCATTATAATATTATCTTTAAATGTTTGGATTTACAGGTGGACACTGTTTAAAATATTTGAGGTTTCATTCTGATATGATTTTTGCATTTAAATTAGATCCGAATGCATACTGATAAAGACTTATATACTTTACTGTAGGAACAACAAATAAATACTCGTAGAAACTGCTCTCATCAATCCTCTTGAAGGAATACTAAATATGTACCTGGAATTTCCGACCATATCGTAACATGTAGTGAAAAATTTGTTACGGATCAAACCTCATCACAATTATATTCGGAAAACAGCATAAATACTGTTAGAAATTGATCGCATATAACCCCATTCGAAGTGATTAAACTTGTATTTGTAATTGCAGTTGAAAACTGACCTTCCTTTTTACCCATTCAACCAAATGAAAACACATTTAATATATTACTGAAAAAAAAAAACATTAATACTCATAGAAACTGATCTCATAAATCCCTATTTAAACATTATAATTTGTAATCTTCAATTGCAAATCAAAACTGTTCTAACCTAATGCAGCTCGTTTCTTATAGAAACACTTGCCATTTAACCATCAAAACCGCACGTTTTACATTAGATACTGTTCTCATAAATTCTCATTGAGATAGTATAAGTAAATGTCTGGATTTACAAATAGATACTGTTTAAAATATTTGGTTGCTTTATTCTGATATAATTTTCATATTTAAATTAGATCCGAATCTTTACTGATAAAGACTTATATAATTTACTTGAGGAACAACAAATAGATACTCGTAGAAACTGCTCTCATCAATTCTCTTGAAGGAATACCAAATGTGTACTTGGAATTTCCGACCATATCATAACAAATAGTGAACAATTTGTTACTGATTAAACCTCATCACAATTATATTCGGAAAACAGCATAAATACTTTTAGAAATTGATCGCATATAACCCCATTCGAAGCGATTAAACTTGTATTTGTAATTGCAGTTGAAAACTGACCTTTCTTTTTACCCATTCAAACAAATGAAAACACATTTAATATATTACTGAAAAAAAAAAAACATTAATACTCATAGAAACTGATCTCATAAATCCCTATTCAAACATTGTAATTTGTAATCTTCAATTGCAAATCAAAACTGTTCTAACCTAATGCAGCTCGTTTCTTAAAGAAACACTTGTCTTTTAATCATGGAAAACCGTACGAATTACATTAGATACTGTGCTCATAAATTCCCATTGATGTGGTATAAGTAAATGTTTGGATTTACAAACGGATATGGCTTGACTCGTTTTGCTGGTCAATTCTGATATAAACTGATAACAATTTCAACAGCAACTTTACCTAACTCTTATAGAAACTTATTGACCATATAGGTTCTCATAAATACTTATTAATTTTTGATAATTTTCAATACGGATTGATGAGATTTTGACAGGGTAAGCACCATGGTACCATGTGACTTTTACAGCGACATGCTTACAGAAATTCATTTGAGTACACTTGAAATCGAACTGAAGGTTCACAACTTATGACTCGATAAATGATCTAATATCGTAAAATAATTTAATTTAATTATCGTCACAAAAAAATTTACTAGATTGGTGGCTTAAAGCCATTGAAAATTAAGAAAGAAAAAAACCTTGTAAATTTCGGCAGTCCGGCGAGATTCTGAGTCCTCGTTGATACCTAGAGCACATCTCCCAGCATTTCAGTGTCTCCGTGCGACATCTCCTCGCAAGATTCCAGTGAACAGCTGCTACTCCAGCATAGGTTGTAACGGTGTCTTTTCGGTTGGACAATCAGAATCATCGGCACGGCTGCTCCTTTAGTCGTGGCTGGGCGTGGGTAAGTAAGAGTATTTTCTTGGTGATATATTTTGCTGGTTATTTACGTGAAGATGTCTCCTGAGCTATGCCAGGGCGCCAGTCGAAGAATCGACGAGGAGAGGGGATGACAAGACGCACGAAACAGTCAGTCTTTGAAGACCAATAAAAGTACTTCGTAACAGAAATAATTTAATCACAAAAATGTGAGGCAATGACAACAACATGTATAATATATGATATGCAATGTATATGGTAAAATAATATATGATAAGAAATAAAAAAAAAAAACAAGACACAATGACGTTACTTAAAATTAACTCCAAAGATATAATGTAACATCTTACAAACTACTACACAGGCATTATGATGAGCACCAACGATTTACACAAAGATTATGCCATAGATCATTCTAGATTTAAAATTTAAAGCGAGTTCTTGCCCTTAAAATATAAATACCTGTAACACGTGACTAGAATTAAATGTGACAGCTATGCTTCTATGCTCTAAAGCACTACACGATTAAATATTGCGACAACTATACTATTTATACGCTAAGGTACTCCACGATTAAATATTGGGTTGATATAACCCCACTTATAAGTTTGACATCTCTGATCGAGAGAAAATTAGGCAAACAATTAAAATAAATAATGATTGAAACAAAATCAACCTCTCTAAGCGAGATGGTAAGCATTGAGATTTATGTGACATTTAAAAGGCCGAGCACGAATGCACAGATGAAAATTAAGCCACAGCGATAGGGCAAATAAACACTTATTAAAATCAAAGGAAAAATCTGCACCACACAGGTACGTATTTAAAATACTTCAGATTACAACACGAAATTTACTCAAGGAACAGCTGTTCTATAAGTGTACATAAGTTTTTTAATAAAGTGAATTTTTAGTTACGAGTTAATATTTACAAAAGAGCTTATGGATATCGCTCTTGTGAAACCTGTGAGTACTCCTTGGCTGGTAATCTTATCCCCCAAAGCTATTACATGAACGTTATCTTGATGAGATCACTGGTCGAGCAACATTTTCCCAAATGGTGAATAAAAGGAACGTACTTACGTTATGCCAAACCTTGCACTTTTCCGCTTACTGCATCACCAGCTTGAGCAGAGGTTGATAATTATCAGTACGCTTAAAGTATGATGGTTGAAGATTGAATAGGCAGCGTTTCATGCAGTATTAGTCCCTCCGACATGTGATCGTAAGATAGCCGTTAGCAACAGGAACGTCTCCCAGTGTGTTTCGTGCAGCTTTCAACAGGATAAGCGAACAGCAAGACAGGTGCAAACTTTATGCAACGACCCAATGGTCACAGAGTGGCTTTACAAAATATTTAAGTGCGTAGCAGGATTTTTGAGGTAAGCAAGAAACCTAAAATTAATTATTTTCTAGTTAGCCACAGCTTTAATGAATACATAATAGCTTTAATTAACTCACCCTAGAGTCTTATAAGGTTCTCATCTACGCACAAAAATCAGGAGAGAAATGAAGTAATTCTAATTTTGAAATATGGCTACCCCCTTTTTGCTCTAGCTACTCCCTCTCTCAAATAGTTCTCCACAAAAAATTTAAAAAACGCGCCAGCTCTGATTTTCATAGAAATTCTGGTAGTTCTAATGTCCCTGTCTCAAATGTCAAAAGTGCATCAAAACAAACTGCAGAGATTCCTCACTTGATTTCAAAATATTTTAAAAACAAAATTTTCATAGTGGGTACTGCATCAAACTCTCACCTCTTTACATTTTTCTTTTACTTTTGCCTTTATTATCTTGTATTCATGACATAACCTAATTCATTATTTATATTTCAGGTACCCAAATTTCTAAATAGGATGAAAACAACTCGAATGGATCACCGGAAATACTGCATAAGGTCAGCACTAAAAATTACCTTTTCTTGATCTACAGCATAATTTTATCTTGTAGAATGAACACGGAAGATAAAACACGGAACATGCAATTTACGTTTCCACGCCTCTCAGAAACGTCGATTAAACATCGCAACAGGGAGCCAAGTCAGTGCATTAGTGTATCAGTGTAGCTACTTGCTTTATACAGGAATGCACTTAAATGCATCTAGCCTAAAACGTTTGTTTTATTTGCTCCCGGTGGGTAACCCGAGAAATAGATAAGAGTATATTAGGTCTGCAACCATAAACACACCTGCCTGTATCTGGTGCAACCAGACCTTGCGTGCCCAATTACAAGGAGCCTCGTATGGTTCGGTTTTGAACCGTTACAAGGTGTCCCCTGACTAACATGAATAAATTTCATCACAGTGAGTGATAGGATGGCGCGGACCAAGACCAATTGAATAAGCCAGCACGAGGCGAGGATGAACATAACCAATATAAAACCACGTGTTTTTCCAGAACATTACCAGAACAAATCACTGGATCCAAACATTCCAAACACTCTGCAATGCACAACTCAAATAAGAATTCTATTGTACAAATTCAAAATGAAAAGCTTACCTCCATAGAAGAGAGCATTACCCAACAAAAAACCGCCAACTTGAAGGTTCAGCTAAACACAGCTTTCTGAACACTCTAAACATTCGCGGCAAGAGCAGTACGAGAGGACACGCTAGGACATCATCCACAAATCCATGAAAATATCACTTTAGCTACGATGCCACCAAAATTCCTCCAAAAGAAGAACGTGTCTGCAAGGCTTCGCGGTTTTCGCAAGAAGGACGTCTTTCGACCGTTCCCCCAGAGTTACCAACAGAAAACTAGTTACAAGAAAAAATTCCTCTACTACCTTGAGCAACAAAACGTGTTATATCCAATTTTAAGAACATAAAAGGAGTAAATTTCATAGACTGAAACTATCTAAACCCTATTAAATAATGGATAAACTTAATTCAGTTATACACCTTTGAAATGACATCATCAAATTACCAATCTGAAGCAATTGCAGTATGCAACACGCCACACCGTCAAATACAAGTTGGTTGCCTACCTAGTCATGAAGACAAATAGTGGACTTTAGGCGGTTCTGAATCAATTTCAAATACTAAATTACTAGAAATTAGAGTTGTAGCACTTTAAAATGCTACACTATTAATTTATTTTTTTACTTTTTAGTCTTATATTTAAGGAGAGAATTCCGGCACTTTCGACATGTATGTAAAGAAATCGACTAAATATTAATAATCTGCGACCTCGAAAATCCCCAGATATCGATTTTCATACGAATCAGACCATAAATTACAAAACTTATCCGCCATTTGACGCCACCATTTTGAATTGTTTTTGGACTGGATAATTGTAATCTGCAATCTCGATAACCCACAAATACCGATTTTTCAGTCGAATCCGACAATAATTGATAAAACCTATCCGCCATGTTGACGCCGCCATTTTGAATTTTTAAGTTTTGATTACATATTTGTTTTCTACTTATCAAGCCTTTTCTTTTGATACCCATATCAAGGGGGTTGTAAAGAAAATGATAGTTCGCAATCTTGGGGCGGCGGCCATTTCGAACGTATTATAATATTGAGTATACTATATTATATTGTCATCAGAGCCACACACAATTGCCAAATTTCATGATCATACAACAATTAAAGTTGCGTGAAATTCTGTTCCTTAGACCTTATTACTTACATACATAAGAAACCAAATTTTCCCACGGTGCGCCACTGCGAAAGTATACGTCACTGTATAAGTTAGCTTAGTTAATCCAAATTTGCAAACGCAGTGATGATTAAATATATTTGTTATTATTAAGGGTTCGCAACAAAATAATGATGACCCGAACCGCAAACATTAATCCGGTCATTAATTAGTGGTATTATTTATAGTAGATAAGCTTTGTTTACTGTGTACACCCACCCCATTTGGCGCATAGTAAACATAAACTTATTGTACTCTGCCGTAATAATAATTCAAAATCAGATTACCTAATGTTTCATATGGTGGTATATTGTGCACCATCCGTTGTCTATCAGATTTACAAAATCACCAAAACTACTAAATACACTGACACAAATACGAACAATAGATACAGACTTTGTATTTCTGTATTAAATAACATTTATCTACGATTTACTCAAACTATGTTCGTTTACTATACGTGATTCAAATCAAAATACCTCTAATCCAAAACAAACAAAGTTAAATCAAATGATCAAATACGCAACAACAAGAGAATCTAGTATAAAAACGCGATGTTGGCTGTTGGATTTGAGGAATAAAATGAAAAATAATAATCAACCGGGGCGAACGTAGAGGCGTCTTGAGTGTGATTGTATTTCGATACTCCACTGAAGCAACGTTCAGCGCGGTTAGTACTTGGATAGGTGAAATTCATCTTGGGAAACAGAGCGATCTCGTCCCACCTTCTAGCGGCTTGTATATCGTCTTATACGCGGAAGCTATGTAATTTCAAGACGAGGATTACGTAGTGGATATATCATCCCTCGGAGGGGACGTAAAGCAGGCGGTCCCTTGTCTATTAAATATTAGGCAAGTACAAGATCCCTACTATTCTTACGAGAAGAGGTCCGACACAATTTCCAGCTTGGGGGTAGCTCGTCTCCTGGCGTCAGTGATAGGCCCTGGTAGCGGAAATAGGTCTACGTCAAATAAAACGATAAAAAATAATAGTAATAATCAATCAGTTTGCGTAATAGTAGATAAATTATGGGAGTTCTGGACCAAAATTCCATGCATCTCTTACAGGGTTCATTTCAGTTTTCAAATATTCTCTTCAAGGAGTCAGCCAACTTCACACCAGTCAGTCCATAGATAAAAACCCAATTTCATGATGATTTGATGACTTTACCCAAGCGCCATCTAGTGAAGACCTTTAAATACTTGTCCTAGGAATCCGGTTGACTTAAACTCCACCGTGCCTGTACCCCCAAGGGCTTCCTTTGCCCGAAAGAAGTCACTCACAAGTTGGACTCCACCGAGGCTGTTACCTGATTTCTCGCCACACAACCCAAGCAATCGACCAACAGGTGTTTCAGTATTACGGACACATAAAGATTCAAAGGATATATGATGAAATCGTTAATTATTTAAATTCGCATAAAATCTTTCCCTTAGATCAACTTGGCTTTCGCAAATCTCACAGCACCACCAACAGCGGTGCATAATCTTTATGAAATATTATAAGTCCGCTAGATAAAGGGATGGCAGTTGTCTCAGCATTACTCGATTACTCTAAGGCTTTTTACAGTATTGATGACGCTCTATTATGTGCGAAATTTGTCTTTTACGGGTTTGATGCAAATGGTGTCGCGTTCTTTAAATCTTACTTATGCAACCGTCGTCAGTCGGTATCTGTCAATAATTCTGTGTTCCCTGCTCAACAAATTTTATCAGGTGTTATTCAAAGATTCATTCTGGGACCACTGTTGTTTGTAATCTACACAGCCGATATTTTTAACCAAATTAATTATTCTCACCTGCAGTCATATGCTGATGATATTCAGTTATTGAATGATGATATAACTTTTATTTGCAGCTATTCTAAGGCTCGGTACTTTCACGTATAAATAGACTTTATCCGGTGAATAACTATTTGATGGATAAGATAACTGGAGCTTGCTATCTATAGGATAACTTGCCTCCGTACTTTCATTAAAAACATAACCTCATTAGATATAACTTTATATACATCCCAAAGTAAGTGTTACCCACTTAAGACACGGTAAAGTAAGGAAGTATTATACTTCAAAAATAGAGACAGAAAATATACCCTTACTGTGGTTTGTTGCCGGTGAATAACATATACGTCATTTTCATAATTATTTATCATATTGTTTGAAATACTTGTGCATCATATAACTAACATAACGTGACATTTTAAGTTTATTTTCATTTTACTTCCACCAAAAATTATTGAAAATTTTTATTGTTCAAATAGACTTAGAATGTCATGAAACGTCGAGATTTTAAGTTTGAGCAAAACAAATTTCTGTCTGTCGGTCGGTTGATCGCTCTGTCTCTCTGTAACTTTTTTTGTACTCACGTTTACTCTGGAACCGTTTAAGATATTGACTTGAAATTTGGTACACATATGTATTTTAATTGCTACCCCCACCCCATTAATAAAGGGGGTGAAAACAATAAAATTGTAATATAGCGTGTATACAAGAACCTAAGGTCTCAAGTTTTTTTTTACTTCATCCACCTCTACCACCACCCCCATCCCCACTATTTATGTGGCATATCGTTTTATAGGTTTTTGGTGTAGACGATTTCAAATATTACGTTATTAAAGTTCCATAAATAATAATTTCCACATAGTGAAGTACAAATAATATAGTATCAAAAATACGATTTCAAATTAGGATACCGTGCAACCTGTACGGTGTTTATAGATCTTTTATTATTTTCTTGATTCTATAATAAGATGTATAGTAGTAATATGGATGCGCAGTGGGTTTCCTCGAGTACTGTGGATATGCAATAGGATTCGCAGTAGGTTTCCCCGAATATTAAGAATACACAGTGGCTTTCTTCGAGTACCATTGATGCGCAGTAGATTACCTCGAGGAGTATGGATGCGCAGTAGGTTACCTCAAGTAGTATGGATGCGCAGTGAATTTTCTTGAGAATCATGGACGCGCAGTGGCTTTCCTCGAGTAACCGTGGGTTACCTCGAGTGCGTAGTAGGTTTCCTCGAAGAAAATGCTTGAAGTAGGAGCTTTACTTCTATCGTGTAGTTCACGGCACACAATTATTTTTTTATATCTTTGTCATGCCATTTTCTGCTTTTACCACCACATCTAAAAAAATTTTTCATTGTTCAAATAGGCTTAGAATGTCATGTCTTGTAACCTTTTGGTGCTCACAATTACTCTGGAACCGTTTTTTCTATTTTTTTAGGTTATCTTGAATATATATGAGCCAATCGACCAATTCTGACTTCGGATTCGGATTCAGCGCGTGAAAATACATTTACTAGTGTAGTACCTAGGTCAAAAATTTTTGTGTTTTACATATATAAAATTTTTTTCGTTGTGAGAGACTTGAAAAGAAAATTTGGATGTGGAAGTAGAGATTCCTTGGATAGTGGTTTTAATGTTTGTATTGCATTTTTAGCTTCTAGCTGATATACTGGCTCCAGGCGAACATTTAAAAATCCAATCAAATAATATTCAGTTAAAGGTTACTAGTTAATGTAACTTTGTTTACACTTTTTATTTTCTATCCTGCTCTGTATATAGGTCGGTCATACATGTTAGGCAACGTATGCTCAAATAAAGAAATAATAATGAAAGTTTAAAAAAATATATTAGTAAACACTACGACTGAAAATAAGAGAGAAAATTCCTACAGAAATGTGTTGTTAAAGCTTCATTTTCGAGATATAGTGTGTTACAAGTTAATAATGCAAAACCTTTTTGTATTTATTTATTAACAACTGCATACAAAATGTTTCATACATCGTAAGGTACACGCCTAAATATAATTACAAATTTAGTTTATGTTCATTGTTATAATTTTTAATATTACAATGAGCACAACCATTAAAACCATTAAAAGAGAGTGCCAAAAACATCCTCTGTTTAAATGGTAAAAGTATAGAATATGTAGAAAAGAAAAAAAGAAAAAAAATATTCGGGAAGAACAAATATAAATAAATAGTACACAAGAAGACTAAATTAATGCAATATTTTTTTATTATTGTCATTGTTATACTAGACTCTATCCCGAGGCTATCCATTTTAAGAATAAAGTACTCCCGAGATCGGTTTACATAGACACACGCTCGGCAGTTTGAATTCGAATAGGTTACTGTTCAAGTCAATCACAGATCATAAACAACCAACTCTAGTGTAAATTGCCTCACGTTTTAAGCAATGTGAAGCTGGGAAATAGCTCTCTATTTAAAACCAACGCATCATTCTTAAAGCGAATGGACTTATCGTAGTATTTATCAAGAATTGTAGTTCTATTTATATTTTTTATTCGATATTGTTTAAATTTCGTTTTTAAGTTTTTTATTTCAAGCGGCATAGCGTTTGATAATTTAATGGCATTTAAGTCTATATGCATTTTTGAAACATGATTTTGCCCGTGTTTTTATGTGTATACAATTCACTAATATTCTCCTTTGTTTGACATGTATGGTTCACCCCAGGGCAAAACTCCAGCTGCGTATATATTTAATAGCCGAATGCCTGTATAGTGTATAATCCTTTTAGACTCAACAAATTATCGTTATCAACGGAGGTTTTGCTCTTTGTCTACTTCCTTTCTCAAATATTGTCCTTGAAGAATGTAGCTGTACGTTATTTGCAGAGGCTTTAAAAAGTTATTATATGCAGAGCCCCATAAGGTTATTGTGTATCTAAGTATAGATGTAACCAGATTGTAAATGGCAATCTTTTAAGCAGGATCTTTTACTTTTGTTAATGTACAATTTCTATATAATTTTTCTTATCTTTTTGTTTACATAATCAATGCCATTTTACATACTGGTCGATATAAACCTCTAAGGGTACGGACATGCCGAAGATACCGCGCAGCTAGAAGTTTAGACCGCAGTTTCAGTCGATGCATCGAAGCCATCAGTTTGTAAAACAAACCTGTACATTTAAATGTGACCGCACAAACCTAGGATGCTAGCAGGGTGAACTGCTACTAGCATCCTCGGCACACAAAAAAGGTGATATTTAACGATTCAAGCTATTAAGAGAAATACATCCCGAGCGCTAAAATTTAAAAAACGGCGTCTATTTAAGAAAAATATTTCGAATTATACAAGCGAAGAAGTATTACAATATTTTAGTTTACAATTTACGTAAGCAGCAATATTTGAATATATGACAACGAGTTGTTTTATAAAGAGTGACCCCAAAAATCGCCCATTTTCTCGCCCTCGACTTTTGTTTTAAGCTAAGTGCTAAATTTTTGTTAATGATGAGAACATCATGAATAAAAAATTTCAACATGAGCATATTTTTGGCTTTTGAGATATGAGAGATTAAAGTTGTGATAAGCCTGATGTAATATAGGAGCAAATCAAAAAATACAAAGTCGTACAAAAAGTGAATATTTATCAGTTACGGCTTAGCAATCAAGAAATTCTTAAAAATTTTTGACGAGAGAATTGAGAATTCATATCTAATATCGACGAATCCGTATATTTATTGATTAATTTAGAAAAGCCGAAAATATCCTCTATATAATGATGAAAATAAGTAAAAATGATGCTATTGAGTTCTAGAGCTTCCATGAACAGAAATATAAGTCTATTCCCAACTAGCACCAAATTAACAGTAACTGAGATGGGAACTTCGAATGAGTAACCACTACGAATCCGTGACTAAATTTACGACTTTGACGTGTAAATAACTTCATTTGACATATACATAGTCACTGCCTCGTAGTTTTTACCACTAGCGGTTACTTTAGAGTTATGTGACTTCTATGTAGCTTTTCCGGTGCATGGGGACGTCCCAGTTACGCCCCAGTGGGACGACCTTCGAAGTTGCGACCACTTTCAAGTAGCTTTGATAATGGCTGCGACGTTCTAGGAACCTTTACTATCCGTTTAAAGTCATGGACCTTTTTAGTAACATTTATTTGTGTTAATGACGTTACCGCTACCTGCAGAACTGAACTTCACCGTGCACGGCTACTACGAAGTGCGTATTACCTCTTAAATTCACGATGAAGTAAATTTCATCATCTAGCTCCCATTGTTAACCATATATAGGAAAGGAGGGGCGATAACGAGAGGAATGAAATACCTAACCTATATATAGTTTATGCTTGTCTTGTGGCCTTTATCTTTTCCAAATTTGGGTTGTTGACAATTTTAAAGTAATAACATGCTATTTTGTGTTGAACTTCATACATTTATCTTTTCCGTACTAGGTATTTTTCGGATTGTTTACCTGTTAATATTTTTCAAAAGATAATAACTGTTCTATATAGGTAATATGTAAGAGTACGAAGTTGCTCCATAATATTAATTAATGTTCTAAAATAACTGGTAAGAGTAAAAGTTATTATTCAGTGCCTAAAGACAAAAAAACTTCGCAGTAAGTGGATAATAGCTTTAAGAAATTGGAAAACCACCTAGCAAATGTATGTGTGTACATAGTCAACATTTTCTACAGGATGATTTTTTCACTAAAGTAAGTTATTCATATTTGTATCTGCATTTATAGATATGTTTCAAAACACCTATAATAATGTCTTGGGTTGGAATGTATTTCACTTAACATAATTTGCTAGATGGCTTTCCAATTTTTAAAGCTATTGGCCACTTTCCGCGAAGTTTTCTATCTATTTGGAAAACTGTGCATTGACACGACTTTGAAACTATATGCACTGTTACTGGACATTGTCTTTTACACTTACTAGTCATTTCAGAAATTTAATTGATGTTGTGAAGTAATTTTGCACTCTTACATTGAACTTGTATTGTTTTTTGAGAAACATAAACAGGTAAACAAATACAATAGCACTGAAATAAAACATAAAATTAAATTAAAAAAAAATCATTTATTCAAACTTCTCTTCTTTTTCACATTTATACATGTGCATATGGTTAAAATAATACCTAATTTGCTTATAATATCCGGGTTGGCTTGCTGTACAACTACCTGACAACCACACATGCATTTTCATTTATCTACATCACCTTATAAATTCATTCTAACTTCATGGGAGCAAACAAAGGGCAAAGACTTGCTTTTTCACGGCGTCTTCGACTTAGCCGAGAATTTGAGTAAAGATATCACACAATTCCAATTCTACCTTCATCATATTTGAAAACAGTTTACAAACGTAAGAAAATTAATAAAATAGCAGACGTAATGTAATGACAACTACATGTTTTCGTCACCATTTTCGATATATAATAATAATAATAATATTGATTGAAAATATTGAAATTCACTGATACCATCTGCTGATGTGATTTTCCCCTATAGACAAAAGTCAAAATTAGGGGCACGTTCAGTTTAAACGTCGCGCGTTGAACATATGGCAGCACACCAGGGCACGGCGTTCAGAATCAATGTTGAAAAAAATGTAACTATGAAGTGGCAGCGGGAACCTTGCTGCAACTTTAAAGTGACGCTACAGTCCCATTCGGTACTTTGTAATAAATGTAACTTTAAAGTTACATATTTTCAGTTCCTGTCAATATTCTCAAGTAACAATTACTTTCAAGTCGCATTTCTTAGTAAAAACTACTTCAAAGTGACTCTTTCTGAAATACGCCATCTTGATGGCTAAGATTTATAACGCCATTATTACAAGACATGAACCATAACTTCATAAATAACTTAAAAATTTAATTTATCACTATTTCTGTACCAACTATAATAAATTAATGGATAAAAATTATTTTCAAGTTTCAAAGAACAATAAAAAATAACTTTCAGCAATATTTAACGTCATGCGAGAATGTGTCAACCTGAATAGGTTGACACATTCTCGCATGACGTTAAATATTTTAAAGACAATATTTTAACTAAAAAATGCAAATTATAAAGGCGCGTGCCATATTCGGACGTTTTATCATTATGTTTGACAATAAACTTGCATTCGTTTTAATTTTGATGCTTAGCCATTGTGAAATTGTACAAGTTTTGCCTTCTAATATTATACTATTCTAGCATTCTATTAAGTTTCTGAGTTAGGTAAATGGATAGCAATAATCATGTAGGAATGAAACACAAGTATAATAAAATCAGTTGCAAGACAAAGCAGGCAACATTCATTTGATAGAGTGGGGCGTGGTAAAGTTCCCCGAAAGTCGCGGTTTACACTCCGCGACGTCACCGCTACATAACCACAACGTTATGGGAACGTTCCTGTTATGCTCTTGTGACTAGTGATAGAACACTTTAAAGTACCTACAATAGTCGTTGCTATGTTCCAGCAACTAATTGTGCTAGTTGAGTTGGCTGAATGCATGAACGAAGGCGTTGACTAGGGCTTACACAAAGCAATTGAGACAAACAAGGGGGTGATAACTACCCCAATACTATACCAAACTGCACAAAAGTTCCAATAACTGGCGAAAAAGTTTGAACCCTCTAAGCTTTATTAATAGGAATGAACCATAAATCTGTTATAACCTAGTTCACGAAAACAACCCAAGGTGTATTTTGGATTATGAACTTGAGTCAATGAAAAAAATTTCGACATAAAGGTAAGTTCCCTTTCCCGAACGCCATAGTCTAGAGGTCCGTTTTTAACCCTCAAGTGTATTTTATGAGGGGGGTAAGGGTGCAAAGGGATAAATATAGGAGCAATCTCGTAATCGCTGCATTAAATAAAAAAATACTGATGTAGCGGTTTCCAAGAGTACCTTTCTCTTATGTCAGGGCCTCTTGATTCCTTTTCCAGGGTGGACACTTTTTTTCCACAACAAATTTCCCTAACTTTTCCCAGTTTTCCAGGCGATTTTTTAGTTTTTTCCCTGACTATTGTCATTCCATTTTGTCGTATGTTATTTTCTTTACAACTGCTCATTAAGTGAACGTGATTAGTTGTATGATTTATCCCATTGACTTCAGCGGTTTTAAATGAAAATCAGTCTTTTTACCCATATTTTAAAAGTATATATGAATAGAGAAGGTACATATTATCAAAAAGAACAAACGGCATTCGGCATTGATTGGATTTTCACAAAAACCCTATCACAAAATCCCTACTCTTACACCAACATTCCCTAACATTTCTCTGACTTTTCCCTGACTTTTCCCGGTATTCCAAGTTTTCCAGAAAGTGGCCACCCTGCTTTTCATCCCCCAAATGATTCCGACGGGGGTCAGGGGGTGAAAACCCACCAATAAGTTTTCGTCCCGTTCTCTTACCTCATCGTAGGTGTGTCATAAATTAGTTACAAAAATTCCACATTCATACCTACTGCAATCAAAATGCGATATCTGGTACATTCCCTATTTTTCTCTGACTCAAGTTGATAATTGGATAAGGAGTAGTTTTTTACCCTGTAATGGATTAGTTTCGTGTACTAGGTCGTAACAGATTTATGGTTCATTTCTATTAATAAAACGTAGAGGGTTCAAGCTTTTTCACCAGTTATATTTTGTGCAGTTTGATATTATATTGGGGTAGTTTTCACCTCCTTAAGGGCGTGTCTCGATTTCTTTGTGTGAGCCCTAGTCCACACCTTCGTTCATGTATTCAGCAAATAGACTTATATTATATTTCTGTTCATGGAAGCTCTATAACTCAATAGCATCATTTTATCCTATTTTCATCCTTATATGGGGGATGTTTTTGTCCCTTCTGAATTAATCAATGGATATACGGATTCGTCGATATTAGATATGAATTCTGCGTCAAGCAATTCTAAGAATATCTTGATTGTTCTGCTATAGTCGATGAGTATTCATTTTTTGTGGGGCTGTGTATTTTTTTATATGCTCCTATATTGATTGCATCACGCATTACACAACTTCAATCCCTCATATCTCAGAAACCAAATATATGCTCATCTTGAAATTTTGTATTCAGGATGTTCTCATCATTAACAATAATTTAGCACTTAGTTTGAAACAAAATTCGAGGGCGAGAAAATGGACTATTTTTGGCCCATATTTGGGGTCACTCTTTGTAATATCTATTTGGACTACAAAATAACGTAGGAATGTAAATCTAAATATAAAATATCTGATAAAAATGTAATTAGAATTATAAAACGAAACGTTAACATCTGTAAAAAATCGGTAAAGGTATTTATCCCAAACTTCCCTCTCTGTTTATCGTACTTTATTATACTCTTCGCAAATACGAAAACTCTACCCCAAAAACCCATAAAGCGATACTCCACATCGGTAGTGGGGTGGGGGTGGTGACATTGGGTGGTAGTGGGGGTGGCTGAAGTAAAAAAATATTTTGAGGTTTCTGGTTCTTGTACACCCACTAAATCACAATTTTTTTCATCCCCTTTAATAATGAGGTGGGGGTGACTAAGGCCAAATTTTTTTTTGAGACCTCAGCTTCTCTTGTATATACTAAATACCAATTTTATGGACTCTTACCTGCTTGATTTACCTATTTTCCCCAAATTTACCCCAATTTACCCCTCACCCTTCGACGGAACAAGATGAAAATATAATCTAGTTCTAGATCTCTTTAAAGTACATATGTGCACCAAATTTCAAATCAATATCTCAAACGGTTCCAGAGTAAACCAACAGACAGACAGGCCGACAGACAGACACAAATTTTTTTTCGCTCAAACTTAAAATCTCAACGTTACATGACATTTTAAGCCCATTTGAACAATAAAAATTTTTTAAAATTTTTTTGTCGTTACTATTATTTCCACTGGATGTGGAAGTAATTAAAAATGTCTAAAAGTAACACTATTCACAAAAAACTGCGAAGAGTATCATGTAGAATATGTAACAATTATATAAAAAGTTCAGTGAATAGGCGAAGAGTACGTTTTTCGCTTGTTTATTCTTTTTTTCGCAACGTCTTGACGGAACTTTTATTTTTCATAAACTACTCTTTAATCTTTATTAAAATTCACTGGAGTAGCTTTGATAAACAATTGAAAATAAACAGTTTTTTTTTTATTTTAGATATATTTTCCATTTCTGATACTCCGACCACCTTGTATGCATATTAGGTCTTGTTCGGGTCCCATAATTGCTATATAATGGATCGTCTTGTAATAGAGTAAATATAGCGCCTTTGTACGTGCAAAGTCTTTACCCACCTAATGAAAATATTGTGGTCTTCATAATAAAGATTATGGTCGGGTCCCTAAGGAAGTAGGTCCTTTGTTTTGGGTCATGTCATGAGGAAGGGTTTGAACTAACAAGTTTAGTAATAGTTAAGGTATTATACAATATAGGGTAGGTCAAACGATTTTATTTATAATTCGATCGTTTGATGTTCGGTTTGGATGGAAACTAGTTCCTACGGATTACGATCATGTTTTCAGTTGAAACAACGAAATACAAAATGGCAGGCGTTTTAAAAATTGTGATTTTCTAAACCTGCTACTATTTTATTTATTTTTAATATGGCTAGATCTATTTCTAAGAGCAGTATTCTATCTTTAAAAGAAGATAGAAACTTGATAGACAGTCTTTTTCACTTCTCGTGAAAATATTAAAGAAACATAAAGAACACAGGTCTGCAAAAAAATATTTTTTTTCAGCTGCATGGGATGTTTTTGGTAAATATTATGTTTTCTAGTCTGCTGAATCCAAAAATGATCTCCATTAACCTCCATCACGTACAGTTTTTTTGCAAAATGCAAGTGTTTGTATAAAAAAAGCCTAACACTAATGAAAAAAACCACCATTTTATTAGAATGAACTAAACAACATTTCTTATAATTAAACAAACAATTTCTTCATGAAATGTAGATAACATTCCGTGTTCATTTTTTTGCCTATGAAACCTTTTCTTCTTCTCTTTGATACTTCTCTAAACACGCATCCGCTTTCCATTTTCTGTTTCCCTCTTGAGCATCCAAGTAGTGAGCTAGCATATTGACGTCCCATCTTCCCTGGTAGCATCTCTCGTTATCACGGACATCCTGGTGAAACCTCTCACCTTGCTCTTCACTGAAGGCTCCCAAGATTTCGAAAAATTAGTCGACATGGGAGTGTATAAAATGAACTTTTAAGCTCATGTTGCATCCTTGAACTTTATACGCAGCCAACATGCGCTGTACAATGATTTTATAGCGAGGGTCTTTAGTATTACCCAAAAACTTGTGTACTACGTCTTTGAAAGAGTTCCACGCTTCCTTTTCTCCCATTGTTTCTGAGGAGAGAGAGAGGAGATCGGATAACAGTTTTCGTATGTCGGGGCCAGTAAAAACTCCCTGTTTCAACTTGGCTTCAGACAGTTTTGGTAACTTGTAACACAGATATCTGAAACATTTCCCATCTTTTGGCAGTATATAGCAACCAAGAATAGGATACCAGATTTCGGGTTAAACGGGAGTTTACACTCAAAATGAAACTACAAACACGAGTTTTGCAAGAAAACCTGACGTGATGGAATTTTTCGAGTATTTTTCCCAGTTTTAGTGAGTAAAAATTTATAAGAAACAGTATAAAAATTCTATGCAGTTTTTTGGTTGCAGACCTGTGGAATCCATCTAGCCCCATAAAGACAAAAAATTTAATTAAAAAAAATATACCCTTGTTATGAAACAGGTCACAATGAATTTTTTTGGAACTAGGCCAAAAATCTACTTAGAAAATATTTTTTAACACGTTAGAAGAAGTATGGCATTAAAAGTAAAAAAGTTTGACTTATATACAAGATTTCCTGTTAGTAAAGGGATCCAGCATAACCGTAGCTTCCTGAGATCAAGTAGAGCCGATTAAACCAAACATACCTTAGTCCAGAAGTGCTTCCTTAAGAATTTATAGGGCAGGGTGGCCCACAACCATTTTTGGATGTACCTATATAGAACCATTTTCCACGATATTTAAAATCATTCATCCCAGATTTTTTTTTTACAAGTATTTTACTTTTTTTATTTAATGACAGCCACACAAAAAATAGTGGTCTAGCCTCGGGACCAGACCAGTATGTCAGAATTGTCAGATTAGCTCATTTTTCACCCCCCAACCCCAAAAAAACACCTCTCCCTCAAAAATAGTCTGTCCGGTAGACCATACTAGTGCATTCTTATGTATTTGGAGTCTCTAAAATCTCCCTCTATCTCTCTCTCTCTCTCTCTCTCTTTGGGGTCAGGGGTGAAAATTGAGCTAATCTGACAATTCTGACTTCGGATTCGGTTTCAGCGGGTCCAAATACATAATGACACACTAGCCTGGTTCGCGGGCTAGATCACTTTTTTTTGTGTGGTTGTGTCATTAAACAAAAAAAGTAAAATACTTGTAAAAAAAAATTCTGCGATGAATGATTTTAAATATCATGGAAATTGGTTCTATATACATCTAAGAATGTGTTAAAAAAAAATCCGAGTGGCAACAACTTTGATTTAAATTTGGTTATAAGCCATCGTGAGTGAATTAAAACAATTTTTTTAAATTTTATAATGGACAAATTTCCGAAATCAAACGACTAATCAAGCTTAAAATTGGTACACATATATTTTAGGGGAGTCCGAACATTAGGTGTATAAATATTTCTGCATATCTAGATGGTGCTGTCAGCATATTTTTTATCATAACTTTTCATTATTATTATTTTGAGTCCGTATGACTGAACATTTTGATATAAAAACTAATTTAGCAAGAATAAGGTCTATTGTTTCATGTCGATAAAATGAACCGTTCTCAATAAAATCGCAATTAAATATTTCAGCACAAAGGTAGATTGGGCGTACATCTGATCATATTTGGCCACCACAAAGCCCCGACGTTAATCCACTAGACTTTATCTGGGGCCATATGAAATTCAATGTGTACCAACACTCCAGCCATACTAGAGATGAGCTGTCAAAAAAAAGTGGAAGTTAATAAAATTAGAAATAATATTGATTATTTTTTATTATTTTGATAATATAATTAAAGCATTTGATACTTGGCTATCTATAGTAACTCTTTGATATCTATCTGTTAGATATAATTATAATAGCTTGCACAAATTACTGTTAAAACCTTACTACTTCTTTGCATTATTATTA
Organism: Rutpela maculata; assembly: GCA_936432065.2. Lineage (NCBI taxonomy): Eukaryota > Metazoa > Arthropoda > Insecta > Coleoptera > Cerambycidae > Rutpela > Rutpela maculata. Next base: position 23,751,631 of record OW386293.2, read on the forward strand.
TTATTGTTATATTCTCTGGTCAATAAATCATTATTATTACCTATTATATTTTTGAATTTTATTTACAATAAATGATTTTGAACTCCTGAATTTTCTTGACTTGAATGACTTACTTTAAGTATAATCTCTCAGACGTCTTCATATGTTAAGTCAACAACTGATATTGAAAGGATTCCCATCAGATCTTTATGTTTGTTATTCAGGACGTCGATCGAATCACGAAGGTTAATAAGAGATGTTCTAAAAAAGTGATTAAAAACTAAGAAATGTTTAGATTTAGATTATAAGCAGTGTTTTATATCAATACTAGCTGATGTCCGCGACTTCGTTCGCGTGGAAGACTTTTTGCGCGTGGAATTAAGAACATTTACATACCAACTTATGCCTATAGAGAAGTACTACATACTCACTGAATACTCCGATAGTACTCAGGAAGTACACTCGAGGGAACCCACTGCGCATTCACTGCACTCGAGGAAACCCACTGCCCATCGCAATTTGATAACAATTCATTATTCTATTTTTGTGTTAGAGCGAATTAAACGAAAAAATAATTATTTTAATCGACACTAAAGCACATGGGAGAGTATGTGTCAAATTTCTTGCTTAAAAACATTCATCTCCCTGTTCACCCATTGTTCTCCTTATTTCCTCAGAAGAGTCCGCCGCTGGAATATCATGTTTCTTACTTACGTAATTTCCGAGATACGGGTACACTTTCGACCATCTACCACCCCCGTTTCCACCCCTTCAAGAAGTGAAAATCGAAATTTCGTCTTACTCGTGTCTAATAGATTCCCATAAGAAATATTTCTGCCAAATTTCATGCTTCTAGGTCTAACCGTTTCCGAAAAAGCCTAAAACTTCAACCCTCTTTTTCGGTCGAATTTCTAAAAATCCCGTCTTAGTGGTTGCCTACGTCATTCGAGGAACCTCTATGCAAAATTTGAAGTTTCTACACCCAGCGGTTTGAGCTATGCATTGATAGATCAGTCAGTCAGGGTATTCCGTTACAGACAAGAGATTCATCGGAAAGCAGCTGGAGAGAAGCGGTAAGAAATCTATTGGTATTTTTACAATTAATTATTTTTTATTTATTTGCTTTCGTTATGACTAGAGAATATTATTTAGGTATAATATTCTCAAATCTATTGGTATAACAATTTTTTTTTTATCTCGTCTATTATCTTTGTTATCTCACACAAATTAAAAAGAGCCCTTTTGGGAGTGGATCAACCATCTTGTGTAGAGAAAGAGCGACTTGGTGCCCATAAAATAAAATAAATTCAGTCAGTTCTTCAGACGAGCTTTAAAAAGATTGATCTACAAAGACACCACTGTATGTTTCTTATTTGTGACCTAATTCACTTGACCTAATTTTTATCAGGTATACAACTCCATGAGGCGACTTTGTCTAACAAATAAATGTGGTAGGTATACATCTCGAACGCCGGCTTACTGCGATAAAAAGAATTTCGCAATTTTCAAGAAATCATAGTATTGTCTAAAAAATGTTGGTTGTGGTATTTTCTTAATTTTTCTGTGCTTCGTATTGGAATGCTCTGCCACATGTATTTTCTTCTAAACAATATCCGTGAAATCTACAGAATAATACAATTATCTAGTATTTTACTGGAAAATAACCTCTACGCCTGTGACTTTTGTGTCAAAGGAGCAGTTAGAGGGCGTCAATAGCGAAAAGTAAGCAAGAAATAACAGCTCTCCAGAAAACGTAAAAAAAATGTACTCACTACAGAACGTAAGAACCGAAGATACATCAACTACTGGTACAAAAAATCGACGGCGACGGGAACTATCTATATGGAGCACTACGCCATCAGTTAGAAGGAGAAAACATACAAATTATATTTTAAAAAACAACAACCCCGGCACACACCAACATGAAAAATCTACCGAAACAAGTAGCGGACTATATACAAAATAACATAGATTATTTCACCCCGTTCATGTTAGCATCCATCAACGAACTGAACCCTGTTAAAATCAACATAGTACCAACAAGGAAAAGTGTGTTTTGTGGTATTGTGTGTATGGGTGTTATAATATAGTGTTGAAAATCTGATTTCATAATACTTTCTTAGATAAATTATCAAGTGAAGTTTTTCAAGTCAAGAGAGAGGCGTTCATCGGAGACCTGAGAAAAGATGGTTTCTGGGGTGGCAGGAGACGATAGCAGCAACAGCAAACTTGAAGAGGAGGACAATAATAATACACCAAGAGGAGGGCGAAATCATAACTTTTCACCCCAACAACCAACAAGAAGACGACAATATGCCAGTTGAGGCTCTGTACAGGAAGCAGGGAAACAACAGATGTAGCAGATATAATTTTGAGTTGTCAGTTTGAAGGATAATACATACCTCGGGACGTGCGATTGACGATTTTGTGAGTAGTGATTGGTTTCGTACATAATCCAGAACTAGGTACAGTGTTTTTGGTGCAATGCAATAGAACAAGTCAAAGAGAGAAGGCAATGGAAAGTAAGAGAAGTATAACAGACAAGGGTTGTTGACTTTTGCTGGTCTCTGGTTTAATAGGAGTGTGTTTTGTGGTATTGTGTGTATGGGTGTTATAATATAGTGTTGAAAATCTGATTTCATAATACTTTCTGAGATAAATTATCAAGTGAAGTTTTTCAGGTCAAAATTGTGCTCGTTACTAAGTGAAAAATTCTACATTAAATTCTACACTAAAAACAGGGAGACCAGGTTACATGTGGAAAACAACAATCGAGAGAATAATGAACAAACTACCAAACATACTGGGAAAGAAAAGCAAGGAGAAAAAATGAATTCCACAAATAAATCGCAGTGATATATACTCTACCAGAACCAGAAACCGAGGAATCAGAAGACTTAGAAGAAGAAGACTTGTAAAAGCAGAAATACAAAAGAGGAGCACAAACACCCCACATCATGACACAATGCGGCCACGCATTTCACAAATACCTACAGACATACCGGGTGAGTCACGAATTGCGCTCGCCTCGATATCTCCTAAAATATTTGGAATAGAAAATTGAAATGTGGAGGGCTTATTACACGACTAAAATGCCATCTTTTCAATAAAAAATCAAGTTTGGTGCACATCCGGTTTGACCGGAAATGCCCACAACTTTCGATTTTTAAATGGAACACCCTATATATTTTTACATTTTTGGAATCTAGAGGAAATTTTGAATACAATACATCCATTTTGGTCACTTTTTGATAAACATTAAAAAGTTTATTAAAAAATCTATTTCTGAATCCAGAGTGCTGTGGTGCCCAAAACATATTTTAGTTTGTGTGCTACGTTACTATAAAAATACAAAGAGCAATATGATTGCATTACTTAATTGTCTAGAGGCGTTTAAAATTTTCAAATGTGATTTTTACCCACTAACTCGGTTTTTTAAATGGGAAGTTAATCGTTCACCAACAATTTTAAATACCTCATTTTCATACGAATCTAATGATACCAAAATTTTGAAAATCCGCTCAGAAATATTTGAGATTTCAGCCAAAATATAATGCAACCAAGCTTTCAGAAACATGCGGCTAATAGATAATAGATTAGTGGGCTTTGGAAACTAAAATGACACATTTCTGTGTAAATCTGGTAACCTAATAACATTGGAAACATCATAGTAGCCATTGAATGTAATAAAACAATATCCGCTGCCAGACAGATAAAAAATAAAGCGTTGCGGAAATCTCTTTGATTAAAAATTAAAGAAAATGAATAATTTTAGTAGAAATGAAAAGGTCGATATGTTACTGATATATGGAGAGTGTCACAAAAATTCAACTGCAGCTGCAGGACTGTATCAGCAACGATATCCCAACAGACGTGCTCCAATCAGACACTTGTTTGCCAGAGTGGAACAAAAATTAAGAAACGAACCCGATCAACAAGATTACCATCAAACATTTATTGTAAATGAGGACAAAGAAATTGATGTATTAGGATTTGTGATGGTACACCCAACAACATCAACAAGGGAATTGGCAACGGAATGCGACATTAGTCAGTCTTCGGTTTGCAGAATTTTAAAGAAACATAAGTTTCGGTCTTATAAATACCAAATACACCAACATCTTTATGGAGATGATAACGACAGGAGGCTAGTATATTGCAACTGGTTCTTAAATGCAGTACAACAAAACCCAGGTTTTCCTTTTCATATTTTATATTCAGATGAAAGTAGATTTACGAACCAAGGTATGTTTAACAGAAATAATACTAGGTACTGGGCTCAAGAAAATCCGAGGTTGGTAGGGCGGGGGAATATTCAGGAAAGATTTGGGTTTAACTGTTGGCTTGGAGTACTTGGAGATCGAATAATTGGACCCATATTTTTTGATGGAACACTTACTGGCGAACGATATTTATTCTTTTTACAAAACCAGACAGCAGAATTTCTTGACTTACTTCCTCTTGCCTATTTACAAAATCTGTTTTTCCAACAAGATGGTGCTCCCCCACATAATTCCAGAAGAGTGATGGAATATTTAAACAACTTGTATGGTGAACGCCTTATCGCAAATCAAGGTCATATCAGGTGGCCTCCTAGGTCACCTGACTTAACACCCCTCGACTATTATGTATGGGGCACTCTCAAAAATAAAGTTTATCAAACTTCTTCAAATACCCGTGAAGAGCTGCAAAATAAAGTTGTACGGGCTCTTAATGAACTAACGCCGGCTGAATTGCGTAGAGCCATTCAAGCAACTGTACGCAGAGCCGAATTGTGTATAGAAAAAAATGGTGGACATTTTGAACAATATCTATAAATGTCAATTTAGGGTTTAATTATATTAATTATTTTAATATGGATACCTATTGTTACCTAGTTTAAGTTTAATTGTTCAAACGGAATTGATTTTTGTTTATTTATAGGCCCGATATTTATGTTCATTTAAATAAAACTCTGAAAACCGTACTGATGTCGCATTCTATTGCTAATTTCCTTGTGGATGTAACTGTGTTTACTTCAACATACCTATGCTAAACTTACTTGTAACGTTCTTTGCGCTCACAATTATTAAATGTTTGATAGCTCAAGATTGCCTATAACTACACGAGTCTGTCTGGCAGCTGATATTGTTTTATTACATTCAATGGCTACTATGATGTTTCCAATGTTATTAGGTTACCAGATTTACACAGAAATGTGTCATTTTAGTTTCCAAAGCCCACTAATCTATTATCTATTAGCCGCATGTTTCTGAAAGCTTGGTTGCATTGTATTTTGGCTGAAATCTCAAATATTTCTGAGCGGATTTTCAAAATTTTGGTATCATTAGATTCGTATGAAAATGAGGTATTTAAAATTGTTGGTGAACGATTAACTTCCCATTTAAAAAAACCGAGTTAGTGGGTAAAAATCACATTTGAAAATTTTAAACGCCTCTAGACAATTAAGTAATGCAATCATATTGCTCTTTGTATTTTTATAGTAACGTAGCACACAAACTAAAATATGTTTTGGGCACCACAGCACTCTGGATTCAGAAATAGATTTTTTAATAAACTTTTTAATGTTTATCAAAAAGTGACCAAAATGGATGTATTGTATTCAAAATTTCCTCTAGATTCCAAAAATGTAAAAATATATAGGGTGTTCCATTTAAAAATCGAAAGTTGTGGGCATTTCCGGTCAAACCGGATGTGCACCAAACTTGATTTTTTATTGAAAAGATGGCATTTTAGTCGTGTAATAAGCCCTCCACATTTCAATTTTCTATTCCAAATATTTTAGGAGATATCGGGGCGAGCGCAATTCGTGACTCACCCGGTATACTCTATCAGAACCAGAAACGAAAGAATCAGAAGACTCAGAAGAAGAAGAGGAAAATCTGTAGAAGCAGAAACACCAATAAGAGGAGCACAAACATTAAATATTACAGACACAATGCGGCAACGCATTTCAAAAACAACTACACTGCCCACCCCCTACTCCTGTACCATGCGTCATGTGACTCTCGTTGCTGACAACAAGCATGACCCAAATCTAACCCAGCATCGGAAACCGAGAAATCAGAAGACTCAGAAAAAGAAGGCGAACCAAAAACACAAAAAATTGAGCTTAAACGCTCCCTCACGACACAATGCGGTAACGCATCTCACAAATACCTACACCTCCCATCCCACATTCCTTTAATATGCGCCATGTGGCACTCGCTGCTGGCAACAAGCATGACCCTAGTCTAACCCAGCGTGGACGTAGCAGGCCCAGCTGTATAATCCTTGGGAGTGGCAGAAATGCCTACCGCACGCTGGTAAATCAAACAATCAATCATTATTTGTCAAAAAAAAACGCCCTCTAACTGCTTCTTTGACGTAAAAGCCACATGCGTAGAGGTTATTCTCCAGTAAAATACTGGATAATTGTATTATTTTGTAGATTTCACGAACATTGTTTAGAAGAAAATACATGTGGCAAAGCATCCCAACAACAAACACAGAAAAATCATAGTAGGCTTGGAGACATTTTTTTAATGAAAGTTGTTCCGTAAAATTTTTGTGAGTTGGAATTTTTTTTTTTTCTACTTTTATTTAATAAAGAACAATTGTGCACGACTTTTATTTGTTGAAAAAACTTCTCTTTATATGTTGGATAAAATCGCAATATGCAGTTGTATAGCTAATAAAAATTTGAAATGAATTCACATTGCTCCATAATATTTATGAAATATTGTCATGTTGAATTGTATTTGAATTTTTCAGATAATTTATAATGTTAATAATTTCACTCAATAATAGCATGCAGAACAATTGATTAGTCTACAATCCTCAATATATTATTATAATTATTAATTTTCTGTTGATTAGATTAATAAAATATGAATTAAATTCACTCGCAATGAGAACTTTACCGCCCGTTTCTATATTATTTATCGTCATGGTGTGTCATTTTTATTATTTTTTTATTTGGTCCCCTAATAGATGTATCAATCATATTCCAGACAGTTTTTGTTTTATTTTCAGGTTTCAATATAATATTATCAAAATACATTTTCTTTGCATGCCTTATAACATGGTTATAAATAGTCTTATAATTTATGTAGTAGGTTTTATTTATTTACGTCGTTACAATATAGTGATATTACAAGTTCTATTTACAGGATAAGGGGATTACAACAATAGAATTATACGATTATACACAAACATGTGCATCGGTTAAACAAAATGTTCAAGTGAGAGGATAAATGTATAAAAACAATTAAAAAATAATCGAATGTAACAGTAACAGGTTAATAAGTTTAACAGAAGTTATCGTGTTTAATAGATATCCGCAGTCGACGACACCTGACGTCACCTTTTATTCATTTCAATTTTGTATTTTTTAAGTTCTTAATAAAAATGCTTTTTTAAATTTTGACCTAAAATCATAACAAACCATACTTTTATATAAAACATGATACTTTACACGCCTCTGGCGATCACCCTATATGACACTTTCAATAGGAGGTATTCTACTATTTTATATATGCTCCGAATTCGAAATAAAAATTTTAAGTCTAATAGAAATTAACATATTTAATAGATATTCGTAGTCGGCAACGCCCGACTCGATTTTTAAAAATTTTTTGTCGCATCTTTGGACCATTGGGTATTTTTTGACATTTTGCTATTAGTAATGCATTGTTGGTGAGTTATCTAAGTACGAAAATTAAAATCTGTGCCATTGAATTAGTAGTAATTTTTAAATTTAATTTTGAATATTTCAATAAAGTGAAAAATTGAAATATCTCGAAAACTAGAAATTCTTCCACATAACACGTCTGAGTTGAAATTATTGCAAATTAGGTCCTCTAACACCACTCGACAGGAATGTCGAGTTACCAGTAACCCTGTATAGTTGTTATTACATATTTTAGTCTAATCCTCTTCCCATAGTTTTTCATATTTTGCCTACATACTAGAATTATACCGAAAATAACTAAATTATAGATTGAATCTTCATCAATACTTGTAGTACAGAAAAAGATAGAAAAAAGTGGCCGCACCTCGAAAAAAAATTGTGCAGACTTTAAGCTTTGGTTGTAAGTTTAAAATAGACCAAAGTTCACGAAACAAAAAAGTTTAGGAGTTTTACGGATTCGCGGGAACCTCTAGGGGGTAAAAAGGGGGATTTTTAATGTAAAAAATCGTTTCTTCTCTATTTTCTCAGGAAATATGGCATTTACAAAAAAATTGTTCAAATAAAAGTTGTTTCTGGCAAAATTGTCTTTAATTTGGTATTTTAAAATTAATTTTTTAGCAATAATTAACCGAAGTACGGCAATTTCTCAATGGGGGGATGGCGGATGGAATTTTTTTCTAAAACAAGTGTTTTAAAGGGACAAAATAAACCGAGCATCTAAGTGATGCTGTATATTAACGAAAAACAGTATTTATTAAAGAAAAAATAATTACTGAGCAATGCCCCACATTTTGTTAACAAAAATGTGAAAACGCACATTGAATCGGCCATAACTTCTTTATTTTTTATGATGTAGAAACATACAAAAAATCCTTTTAAAGATTGATTAATTACCTTTAATTTTGTTTCTTAGAACTTTTGATGGAAGTGTCACAGTTCAACATTTTAAACTAAATACTTCATCCCAAAAACTTCATCCCAGTTTATAAGCTTCATTTTTTATGTCCATCATATTTTCTCTTAAATTAATATTTATTGAGATATTTGCAGTGAAACAAGAATGTTACGTTTTTTCTAAAATTCCTTTACAGTTTAAAATGCGTTTTTTTTTCTAAAGCAAGCGTTGCAAGTCGATTAAAAAAATTTGAGCGTCTAGGTCACACTATATATTAACGAGAAAAAGTATATGGGAATATATTTCTTTAATTAACTTACTTACATTAACAAAATCGCAACGTTTTTATTAAAAAAAAAAAAAATGTGAAAAAGTACATCGTTTCCGTCATAACTTCGTGTATACGTGGAAGCTATGTAATTTCAGACGAGGATTACGTAGTGGATATACCATCCTTCGGAGGGGATGTAAAGCAGGCGGTCCCTTGTCTATTAAATGTTAGGCAAGTAAAAGATCCCTACTCTTCTTAAGGGAAGAGGTTCAGCAAAATTTCCAGGTTGGGGGTAGCTCGTCTCCTGGCGTCGGTGATAGGCCCTGGTAGTGGAAATAGGCCGACGTTAAATAGTTAAAAAAAAAATAAATGTAAAAAAACTTTTTTAAAAACAAGCTTTTATTATTTAGGTGTACTAAAACGAAAAAAAAATAAAAATTAAAAAAATTAATTGTCTTAAAAGTTTGTCGCGCGCGAGAAGTTCATACAGGCATTATTTTACTTCCATATTCAGTGGAAGTATAGTAACGACAAAAAAATTTTTAAAAATTTTTATTGTTCAAATAGGCTTAAAATGTCATGAAACGTCGAGATTTTAAGTTTGAGCGAAAAAAAATTCTGCCTGTCGGTCTGTCGGTATGTTGGTCTGTCGGTATGTCGGTCTGTCGGTATGTCGGTCTGTCGGTATGTCGGTCTGTCTGTCTGTCGGTCTGTCTGTAACTTTTTTTTGTGCGCACGTTTACTCTGGAACCGTTTAAGATATTGACTTGAAATTTGGTATACGTATGTACTTTAACGAGATCTGGAACTAGATTCATGCTGTTCCGACGAAGGGTTGGGGAGTAAATTGGGGTAAATTTGGGGTAAATGGGTAAAATCAAGCAGGTAAGAGTCGATAAAATTGGTATTTAGTATATACAAGAGAAGCTAGGGTCTCAAAAAAATTTTTGGCATTAGCCACCCCCATTACCACCCCCACCCCCGTATTAAAGGGGATGACAAAGAATGTGATTTAGTTTATGTACGAGAACCAGAAACCTCAAAATATTTTTTTTACTTCATCCACCCCCACTACCGATGTGGGGTATGTTTTATGGGTTTTTGGGGTAGAGGATTTCAAATATTATATTATTAAAGTTCAATTATTTCCACATACAAAGTTTTTTCGTTGTGAGTGACTTGGATAGAGAATCTGAATGTGGAAGTAGTGATTCCTTGGGCAGCGGTTTCTTTGACAGAGATTGTAAGTTTCTAAGTAAGTTTTTTTTTTATTTCTACTCACGTAACAAGCTTTTAAAACCATTAATTTTTTTTTATTTTTATTTTTTTCTTGTTAGTACACCTAAATAATAAAAGCTTGTTTTTAAAAAAGTTTTTTTACGTTTATGGTGCCCCACCTGATAGGTACAGCTATTTGTATTAGAGTATTGTGTGTTGTATAAATTTTGGGGCAGTGATGCGAATTTGAGGTCTTGAGTACAGAGCCTAATTCAAGTAGGTAAAGACGAGAACTGTCAGAAAAGGGACGCGAAGTTTGAAGGGAGTTTTTTTGGCAGAGATAGAGGAGTGATGGCAGAGGTGTCTGGCATTAAGAGAGAAAATGTAGTAGAAATGAAATAAATAATAGTTGGAGAGATAATTTGGAATAATAATTGAATCCAGTGGCGGTTTACGAACAGTCTGCATCAAGTCAGGAAATCTTGTGGTGATGCTGATAAAACAAGAGGTAAACAAAAACTGTTGTTGTGTTAAATGTGAAGAAGTTAATATAAATTTGTTAAATACTGATCTTTTCTTTGTTTCTTTTGACGCAAGCGCGTAACCACTTTTAAATTTCCCTGAGATACTAATGTTTAATTTTATTTTTAAATTTTTAGCTACGCCTTAATTAGTTTTATATATTCATTGCCTCATTCTTATCCGATATACAACTTATAGTTTAAACCGGATCCTTCACCATTTCTTAGAATGCAACGTATGAGCGAATACACTATACGATCAAATTATAGTGTTAAAACTAAAAAATTTTGTCCGCCATCTTGGGGCGTCTGTCATATTGAATTTAGTGTGACGTCATTTTATTTTCGTATTCTTCTCAGCAAACTCATATATGTGGGTACATAAAAAATAACTGGTTCGCCATCTTTGGGAATCCGCCATATTGGATGTAGAATAACGTCACTTAGCTAACCATGCATTGTCATCCAAACTAAAGGTGTATGCAGAATTTCAGCTCAATCGGTTGGGGATAACTGTTTTAAAATTGACTTGCAAGATTTGAACTAAACAAACAAACTAACATACAAACATTGCAAGTTAAGTAAAAGCTTGTAAAAATAGGAAACAGTTTTAAAAGCCTATAGTTTTTCATTTTGGTTATTAGCGTTTTTGGCCTAATTGCCACAGTTTCTGAGATATTTAACATTGCAATTAAATACTTCGTCTTATAAACATTCGGACGCCACCTTTAGACTTCCATACCTCCGAAACCATTAACTCTACAAAAATTAGAAAAAAAAAACGAAATTCATCCTTAATTTAGTAATTTAGTAGCTTTCCTATTTGTCTCAAGCATGTCGAGTTATTCGATGAAAACGTATTTGAAATACCACTTTTTCAAGCTAAAAATCCAAAATTTTCCAGTAGTTATAACTTAAATCTATCAATTCATATGAACAGTTGCATAGAACTTTTTCTTCTTAAAATTTAATTCTCTCTCAACTCCAATGTTTTTGCTTTTTTTTAGGTGCCACCTCCCTATAAATTAGCAAACCCCCTTAATATAGAAACTTTTTTTTTATCCATTTACTATTAAGCTGCAAAAATGAACGGGATCTAATTTATATGACAATATTCCGTTAAAACCTCTAGTACTTCGATATATTATTGCTATAAAATTAAATTTAAAAACACCAAAGTAAAGGTAATTTTCAGAATTTCAGAAACAACTTTTATTTGAATTATTTTTTTGTAAATGTCTTATTTCCCGAGAAAATAGATAAAAATCGACTTTTTAATTAAAAATACCCCTTTTCACGCCCTATAAATGTTCGCAGAAGCGTTGATCCATCCTAAACTTCTTTGTTTCGTGAACTTTGGCCTATTTTGAACCTATAACCAAAGTTTAAGGTCTGTACAATTTTCGAGTTAAAGTAAAGTTTTCCTGTACTATTAAGGCTTTGGTTAATTTGTCCGCTATAATACTACGAGATAATTTTTCATGTTAAAATGTGAACAAATTTTTCAAACTAATAGAAAGTAAGGTTTAATTTTCTACATTTTATTAAAATACATGGAAAAATATTTCAGTAGAAAGACCGTATGCTCATTCCCCGGCTGTTTGTCGTAAAAATCCAAAGCTTCCTTCCGCACAAGCTCTCTCTCGAGGCTTAGGGAATTATATTACCTCTGGCCAATAACATGATAATATCACAGATCTCATATTTACATTACGTTTTCTCTAAAGATCTAAGGAAATTATTAGAATGTAAAATGTACCTTCAAGCCAATTAGATAAACAAGAGAAACTTCTGTCCGAATTAAACAAAAACAACATAAAAGGTATATTTACTTTATTGAAATGTCGCTTCTCTTTGATTCATAAGAGAACATAAAAAAATAAAATAAGCCCCCAACCTTTAAAACATTATTCGCTTAGATAACTTTGTATTTTATAAAGCGACGTTTGCTAAAATATTCATGAAATAAGATGAAAGACTAAACTCTGGATGTAGGTTTAATACCATTTTCATAAATACACTTACATGTTAGTCTGGGGAAAATGAAATGAAATTCTTCGTAGAACGTATTGGGTGCATGAAACTTTGATTTTTCCGTTAAAATTCATGAGACAAGAGAGTCACTTTGGCGTCTTATAATCAAAGATTGGAGTCTTATTATAAGCACAACAGCGAGATGTTAAATTAAATATCAATAGTGGGGACAAGGCAGATGAAATGCATTATTAATAGGCTTTTGATAGAGACGTGAATTACGTCGATCATCGTATTAAAGTGAGCTGAATCACAGAATATTAGTTCAGTAATATAACGATTTATATCGGAAAAAATTCATAGTTTTGAAAATTGGTAGATGTGTTAAGGATAACATAATAATTACTAAACCGAAAATTTACCACCACCTCTAAGAAGAGTGTTTCATCGCCATTTTGAGGTTTTCTAGATTATCTCGGGAACGGTGCACTTTTTGATGAAAATACCTATATGCAAAATTATTCCTTATTCTCTATCAAAAAGTCTCTACAATTTTTTGTCATAAAATTAATAGTTCCGTGGGAAATAAGGCGCACACATAAGGTTGGTTGCAGTTGACACAATGCTTAACGCTAAAGCAATAGCTACTAAACTCCATTTAAAATTATAATAAATGTACCGCTACCATGTTCTCACCCCTGAAATATCGCAGTTTTTAAAGAAGGGAGAATATTGTATATTATACTTGTTGCCACGCTACCCCAGAGGTAAAGTACTAGGCGCATTTTTTGTACGTGGTATCCCCTAATCCACTAATTATCAGAGGGTTAGCAGAAGGTTACCTGCGTTAATTAATCTTCGTCGTCTTCCATAGATTCGACATTCATGCATGCTTGTCCGTGGCAATGGTAACACATTGTGGAGCAACGTAAGCCTGTTCTTCTGCAACTGCACTTGTTTTCGCACCCTAATTTGCATGAACAAGAAATTAGTGTTAAAACAGATTCGGTAGCTGGTTCTTTTGTTGTCATAGTTGGAGTTAATATACCGCAGACTTTTCTCCATCCCCAATCAGTAGCTTCTAGCGGAACGTTTTTCCATATTTGAATTTGGTAAAAAACGCAATATGAGTGTTGCCGAGCAGCAGCAGAAGTTGGTGGTAGTTTTGATAACATTACAGTATTATTCGCTTTACCAACAAGTGAATGAATCTGTATACATCTATATACATCTGTATACATCTAGACGTTTTTCTGCGCAGGTGGAGTTGTATAAAGCTAGAACAAATCGCTCTCCTACGTCTACGATTTCTTCATGACTAGCTTTTTCATTATTAAAAGTCTCTTTTATTAAGCACATTGATTGCATTAACCTTTCCATTGGAAAAAACGCTGAGGTTGTGTCGCAACCGCTAATAGCGTGTGCAAATAATATTATTTCTTTACAGTTTTTTAAAAAAGTTGAGGATTGTAAATCTCGTAAATTGTAAATCCTTTTGCTGGCATTACCTTGTTTTTATTTTAAAAATTTAATGTCATTGTCGGAGGGAGAAATAGCAATAAGAAGAACTAGCAGGTCAATATTTTGCCCTACGACAACAGCTGTGTGGCACTTATAGCATTTTTCAATAGCAGTTTGTACTATTAATAAATCGGCGTCTTCCGCAGTAACGAACACCACTATTCCTTCATTCCTAATTTTTTTCACTAGTTCTGTAATCACACGTTCATTATTAAACAAATTACTAAGGAATTTCTGCTGAGTTTCAGAAAGAATAGTGTTTTCATCAAATATAATTTCGGGACACGTTCTTTGCAATACTCGCCTTTGTCGTTCTAGGCTCTTCGTACTGTTTGCATTATCCAAATAACCATCGAACACTACAGTTACTCTATTACCGTAATGTTTTCTTATTAAAAATAAAAATAAATAAATAATAATAAATACCCGCTTTTTGGGTAAAATCCGGTACATTGGCAGCCATAAACAGCAACAAGTACAATATACAATATTCTCACTTCTTTAAAAATTGCGATATTTTTTAGGGGTGAGAGGGTGGAAGCGCTACATTTATTATAATTTTAAGTGGAGTTCAGTAGCTACAGCTTTAGCGTTAACATTGAACTTTAAAGTAGATAATAGTAATTCTTATGTTATCCTTAACATCTCTACCAATATTCAAAACTTTTTGAATTTTGTCCGATATATTACAATTTTAACTGTTATATTACTGAACTATAAGGAGAATAAGAATAAGTAGTATTTTTTTCTGTGGTTAAACCCTTTTTCTTATTTTGACATATAAAATGACACTTTTTAAAACTGACGTGTCAAAACGTCCAACTTTTCATAACCCGATGCTTTTTTGTGTTAAACAATACAAGCAAAGAATGAATGGGAATTATATACTTATATATATTATCAAGCCCGAACTCAATCGTCGCAATAAATAATATAGAAAAAAATGAAAGCCCTTCAAAAAAAAATTCTTTCTTCATTGAGAACTGTTAAAAAGTATGTACGCTTCATACTACGGGAGCCCACCCTGAGTGCCCGTGCACCACCCCACGCCCCCCGGATCCTTTAGGACAATGTTTTTCGTAAAGATTAAAGCCTAAGGAACAATTTAAGACATGTCCTAAAAAAAAAAAATTGGCTGCACTTTCAAAATGGCGTCCGTTTAAAAAAGAAAATTTGCAAATATGGTTTTTGTCATTTAACACAAAAACTAAAAAAGATTGAGAAAAACTTTCTATACAAAAAACAAAGTGCATAAAATTTCCTACAATTTTGTTCCTATACAATACTTGCATAGGAGTTACCATTTTCCAGATAAATGATTCATCTCTTAAAATAAAATATAAAATTCAATATAAAACGTAACACTACGGAAGCCCACCCTAACTGTTCGTACACCTCCCCGATCCTTGGGGACAATGTTTTTCATACAGATTAAAGCCTAAGGAACAATTTAAGACATGTCCTAAAGAAAAAAAACTGGCTGTACTTTCAAAATGGCGTCCGTTTAAAAAAAAATGCAAATATTGTTTTTGTCATTTAACACAAAAACTAAAAAAGATGGAGAAAAACTTTCTGCACAAAAAATAAAGTGCATGAAATTTTCTACAATTTTGTTCCTATACAATATTTGGATAGGAGTTACCGTTTTCCAGATACCACTGTTACCGTTTTCGAGATAAATATTTGCAAATTATATTATTATTATTATTAATTTTTTTCAGTTTATTTTATTTTATTTTTTATTAATAATATAAAGTTATATTATACACTTTACAATAATTGTCACAGTTATTTCTTCTAAGTGATTTACCGATATATGAATTTCCATGTTTTCTTAATTTTGGACTGATTTATCTGGAAAATGGTAACTCCTATCAAAATATTGTATAGGTACAAAATTGTAGAAAATGTTATGCACATTGTTTTTGTTAAAAATGTTTTTGTCCATCTTTTTTAGTTTTTGCGTTAAATGAGAAAAACAATATTGGCAACAGTTTTTTTTAACATATGGCCGCCATTTTGAAAGTACAGCCAGTTTTTTTTTTAGGACATGTCTTAAATTGTTCCTTAGACATTAATCTTTATGAAAAACATTGTCCCCAAGGATCGGGCGGGGGGTGCACGTACAGCTAGGGAGGGCTCCCCGACTATCATGATTATTATGGTTTAATAAGTTGTATTAACGTGAATTCAAAAAAAAGTACATCTCAAATCATTTTAATTTCCTTGCTTGATGATTTTCTTGATAAATATATATATATATATATATATTGGAGGCTGTAGCTTGCCGAGAACTTGACCCATTGGAAAAAATAAAATATCACTATTTCGGAAAAAAATGTATGCTTTTCGAATGATCAAACACAAATTCGTTTACTTGTATGGATTTTTTCGAAAATATGATCAATCAGATCATAATAAGACATTGCGATTTTCATGATCTTACTCTTATAACTATAATCTTTGATTGTTTTGAATACAAATTCTGGAAATTATCCAATACATTAACAGCAATTGTATAAGAAATCCATTGGATATAGCTGAAATGTGGATAGGTGTACCTGTAATAAATACAATATAGTAAATCCACGTAAAAATTCATGCGAGCGATTCAGCTGTGTGGTGTCTGTGTATGCGTCCATAATTATATATTTTCCCTCCATACTTACTATTTATCCTCCTATTCACTAAGAAAAATGTTAAAAATGTGTGTAATCATAAAGAGAAAGAAGCTTTATTTTACTCGTTAGAAAAGCTAAGAATTTTTAGAGGTTCCATAGCATGCATTTAACCGTGCGCTTGGCCGCGCAGTGACAAAGTTACTTCACTATTTTTTTCCAGGAAACCGTGCCTTTAGCAATAAATTTTATTACAACATTTTTGTTCAGAAACACGTGGTCTATCCACCTGTATTTTTTATTTTTTCCTACTCTGACTTATATACAACATTTTGACAAAATGGATGAAAATTTTTTTTTTCGCTTTTTTTTATGTTCTGCATCCGAGCGGAATGTAAACTTTTCAGGATATTATTCTATACACTTTCACAAACTCATTTAAAAAAGAATATTCATTTTGTAAGTTTTGTAGGTTTCACTATAAAATGTTCTCTGTCGTCTGGGCTATAGGAAGATAAAACTATTTTAAAAAGACTTTTAGAGGAACCTTTACTCAAATTCACACATTGTAGATATGTCGCAACGTGGAGTTGCAATATTCTGTTGAATTATTTCGAGCAAATGTTTCCTCTGGAAAATTTGTCTAGTTTCTCAGTTGTAAACTTGTTACTTTATTAGCGCTCACCTCTACCCATAAGATGCAAACGCCTCAACAATTTGTGAGGGAAATATCAAGGAATTAAACAATGTTTTGGACATATGTATGTATATCTAACAGAATTTTAAATGGTTTGAATATAAGAAATTACATTCCCCAAAGGTCTTTCATATGTTCTAAGATAAACCAAGCCTGTGTTGCTAAAACAATGTAGTATCATTGTATTAAATAATATATACACTGTTGTTTATTGTACTTCTATACTACTATAATATATAAAACAAAAAATCAAACAAGCTGCTAAAAATTTGTAAGACAACATTATATTGAAAGTACATTATTATCATATATTATTAGCAACAAAGGGTGCGTATATAGCAGGGTTAAAATTCGATAATAAAATTTTTATATATATATATATGTATATATTCCAATAAGTTGTTTTTAAATTAACATTCTTAAATAAACATGTTATATTTTTTGATAAAAATTGTTATTCTATGTATTTTGTTTTTCATTCCCCTCCTTGGTTACTTAAGCTTCTGGTGTGTGACTTATATTTATCCAGCAAGTGAACTGATCACCACACTACTCCCCCGCTAAGAAAAAGATCAGTCAGTCATTCAATTCGTCAATAGCAAAACGAACTTTCTTAATCAAAGGTGGAGTGACATCACCTTTGTCAGATAATAAATATGCTGGTTTAATCCTGTCAATGTTTACCGTGACGGCTTTAGTTCCTTTAACAAAAGTAACCAATTTATCTGTACGGGACAACACTTTAAAAGGTCCATCGTACAGCGGAGTAAAATATTTTTTAAAACGTTCTTTCCGAACGAAAACAAAACTACAATTCGAGATGTCTGGGCTGACAAATGATTTGTAATTAACGTGGTGAACTGGTGGAATGAACGTTAAATTATTAAATGAAGTACGTAATTTAGTAATAAAATAAGGAATATCCGGACAAGTATATGATTTAATAAAAAATTCACCAGGTATTCGTAATGTTTGACCAAAAACGAGTTCTGCGGAAGAACATTGCAAATCGTCTTTAGGGATAGTTCTGAGAGCTAATAGTATGATAGGAAGTTCATCTACCCAATGTGGTGTAGAAGTCCTAGCTCTCAGAGCAGTTTTAAGACATTTATTAAACCTTTCAATCATTCCATTCGAGGAAGGATGATATGGCGTCGTACGAATCCTATGAAATCCCAAAAATTTTGAAAATTCTTTGAACAGTTTTGATTCAAATTGAACGCCTTGGTCGGTTGTCACTGTGACAGGGACACCGAATCGACAAACATAATTCTGAAATAACGTACGCGCTACAGTTTCCGCAGTAATATCCTGCAGTGGATAAGCCTCGGGCCATCTAGTAAAACGTTCGATCACAGTGAGAATATAAGAACAACCTTTAGAAGGAGGTAATGGTCCTATTAAATCTATATGTACGTGATCGAATCGTCCTTTAGGTATATCGAAGTCAGTAATCGGGCGCCTCGTATGTCTTGTCACTTTATTAGTTTGACAACTAATACAAGTTTTTGCCCAGAGATTACAATCTGAAGTCATTTTAGGCCAAAAATAATGTGTAGAAACTAATGTTCTAGTCGCTTTGATACCAGGGTGAGATAAACCATGAAATATATCAAAAATTGTCCGTCTATAAACGATAGGAACATAAGGACGAAGTTTAGGGCGAGAAACGTCACACCAAATAAACTTGTCAGAATATGGAATTTTAATTTTCTTTAAATGAAAAGTTCTCTTTGTGTTCGATGAAGTATCTGATAATAAAAATTTAAGGTCAGAATCATCTTTTTGAGCTTCGCTCAATAAATTTAAGTCAAAGTTAGTATCAACTAGGTTAGACTTTTGAATAACGATTGGGGAAATGAATTGTTGCAAAGAAGACGTATCATGTTCGCGTGATAAAGTGTCTGCAACAATGTTATTTTTCCCTTTGATATGTCTGATTTCGCAGGCAAATTGAGCAATGAATTCTAAATGTCTAGTTTGCCTGGGAGATCTTTCAGTTTTAGTGAATAATGCTTTGACCAAAGGTTTATGGTCAGTAAAGCAAATAAATGTGCGACCTTCAAGTAAAAATCTGAAATGTTTAATCGCTGTAAATAAAGAAAGAAGTTCCTTGTCAAAGGAACCATATTTGGTCTGTGCCAAGGTAAGCTTTCGTGAAAAGAAAGCTAATGGGGCAAGTACACTTTCGTTATCGCGCTGTTCAAGAACTGCCCCCATAGAGACATTAGAACAATCAACAGTCAGCGATAAAAACGAGCTATCATCACTACGTGGATGTGCTAAAAAGGTTGCACCAGCTATAGCAGCTTTGGCTTTGGAAAAACTGTCAAGACAGTCGGTAGGCCAATCGTTTATTATTTTAACTTTATCATGCAGTAATTTAGTACAAAGTGCATGTAAAGGAATTAATATTTCAGCGAAAGAAGGTATGAAACGATGATAAAAGTTAACCATACCTATGAAACGCTGAAGTTGTTTGACTGTAGTAGGTAAGGGAAACTTATTTATGACATCAATACGTTCAGAAGAAGGTAACATGCCGGCTGAAGAAATATTGTGTCCTAAAAATGTCAAATGACTGACACCTAATATGCATTTTGACGGTTTAATATTTATGCCGTACAATTCTAACCTCTGAAAAACAAATTTTAAGTGCTCTAAATGTTCCGAACTAGATTTACTTGCAATCAGGATGTCATCTAAATATACGAAGATAAAGGGTAAACCTACTAAAACTTCGTTCATGAAACGTTGGAAAGTTTGACCGGCGTTACGTAAACCGAAAGGCATACGACGAAATTCAAACAAACCGAAAGGAGTAGTAATCGCTGTTTTAAAAATGTCGCTTTTTGCGACAGGAATCTGGTGATAAGCACGTACCAAATCTATTTTTGAAAAAATAACACAATTATACAACTGCGAGTTAAAATCATGGAGGTGGGGCAACGGGTATCTGTCAGGAATAGTCGCAGCTTTCTTTTTTTTTCAACCTTATGCAATGGTGAGGAAACGGAAGAAGAAGAAGGTGCACAAATACCTAATTCTACCATATTATTGAATTCGTCCTGTGCTATCTTGAATTTAACGCTATCCAACCTACGTGGGCGTGAGAAAGGTAAATGACCTTCTGTAACAATGTGATACTCAACAGAATGTTTATCTGGCAAATTGTAATTTTGAGGAGCTAATTAAAGTAGGAAATTGTAAAAGTAATGCAGTGAATTCATTTGATACGCTAAATAACTTAGGAAAATGTAACGGACCATTGTTTGAAAATAAATATGTTGACAAACTATATACATATTTTCCATTTCCTTTTTCTTTCTTGCTGTTGGATTTTATCTCTCATCTTGGGACATCTATTGAGTGTAGCAATCGTGTAGGATAGCAGTGCAGAATAATTAATACCTTGATCAACTTACCTGTAAGGATGATCGATGGGAATTATTCTAGCAGTTGTTGTATACTCCAGCCATAGCCCTTCTTAACAGTTCTTAGAATCATGACTGTGGTGTTTGCATCTTGCTAACGTCTATTTGAAGGTTTTTCTATTTGTTCAACTTCTCTGTTCCCTCGAGCGTCATTCAAGATGGATACTTCGATCAGCAAACAAAATTTCTCCTCTGTATTATGTACAGTAATGTGTGGTCGTTTAGCGTGAATTTCCCTGTCAGTTATAATCGGCACGACCCATATAATTGTGACGTCGTTAGTACTGATAACCTTCTTAGGGGCAAAAATATTATGATTATACCATAATATTTTTGTAACACCGATATGTTGAAGTGCTTGCGATGACCCAATGTAGATATTTTGCCACTCACTTGGGTCGATGGGTGTTTTCCAATGGTGCCAACGTAGTACATCCCGCGACTACATGACTAGCATGTTCTTCTATCAGGCCATACATTCTACACTTGCCGTTCAAGATCATCCTTTGGTAGCATCAAGTAGTTAGCGCTTGGCCCTGCGCTGTTATTATCAAACTTTCTGTTTCCCCCTTTATGTCCGAGTCGTTCAACCACTTAGTCCCTATTTTGTCTACTGCTGGTCGGTCGAGATTGCAGAAGAACTGTCATGCATCAGCCTTGCGGAGAGTACCTACCTCTGTGTCACATTTCCAATGCTGATTTTAATTTCGGTTTCCAGATATTCTTCCAGGGTCTTACGCGCTTCCTTGTGAATGGAATACAAATTCTTCTCCTTATCACACTATCCGTGTGAATTCGTCCTTCTTCTGTCGGATACCCACGTTCAGTCTTACAATAGAAAAGTGATAGGCAGATTTTAGCTGGATTAATCCACGACCGTCGTCCCTTCTCGTAACGTATAACCTGTGCACATCTGATTTTGGATCATGAATTCCGTCCATTGTCAGAATTTTTTTGTCTTACTATCCATTTTCGCGATGTATCTTCAAAGACAATTCCAAAGCTGTAGATATCTATGGTGACAGCAATAGTATAATGTAAGAGCTTACTTATAGTGGAATTAATAGAGGCTGAAAATGTGCATTATTTCGGAATAATTGTGGGAATCCTCGATTTTCCTGAAACTTTTTGATATCACTTTTACATAGCTTAAAATAAAAAATTAGAAACATATACTCGTGAGGAAATCGTTTATTAATTATTTAAATAAAAAAAACTTTTTTCAACAAAAATATTAGAAGTTGAGAAATTTTAAAGCAATTTAATTTGAATTGATATATAAGCACACCTCTCCTCAACAATTTTAAGTCTCATCAAAATGGTGACTCAAAATTTTCGTGGTATTTTTTCATGGACACTCCGAATTTGCGAATTATATGCATATACTTATATATTTATCGACAATATTTATGTTCAAATATGTACTTACACTTCGTATACGTATGTCTAGGTATATTTATATACGTGTAGGGATATTTATATATGGTTATTTCCACAAAACTCTCCTTTCCAGGATTCGTAATTTTGCTTCCTACTATGTTATAACAACTTTGATTTTCAGGCTGAAATTGAGGTAATTTGCATATGCTGATATTAGGTTAAGCTAAAAGAAACAACTGTGTTTTCGTCCAAAACATGGACTCATCTCACGGTTGATTGGTTTCTAATTCCAACTGATTGACTAAATTTGCTCTAAAATGTCGAAGCAATTCTGTGATCACAAAGACAACAGGTTGAAAGTTTGCAGTCCACGCGGAAGAAAAATAGTTTGTGAATCTAAGAAATTGAGCTTTTTCAAGATTAATAAAGAGGGTGAAATTCTGATCCAGAAACACGTTGACAATTCATTCAAGTTAGAAATTTCTTTTGGCTTGGTGTAAAACCTGTCGCAATACCATTAGAGAGTATGAAAGAAAAATAATCAAGAGGTCCCGAATTAAAATGCCTAACTATGAAGATTTACAGCTGCATAAAGGAGCAAAGGGAGACAAAGGGCCGTGCAACTGCTATATTTGCAAGATCTAACATTCATACGATAGCTATTGTAGGTAAGGGCCATGAACGAAAATTCGAAATCGAGAAAAATTCGGACAATGGTCTTTACACAGCCTCGAGCACAGAAAAAAGCTTTAATTCTTCAAAGGTTTCTGAAAGCTCTGAAAAGAAGAAAGACATTAAAATCTGTAAAATTTGTTGGGGAGAAGTTGGTAAATATATCATGATTGCAATAAAGAAACTGTTTTGGTGGATAATTTACAAAGTACAAGATAAAGTTGGGCTTTCTATTCTGAAAGAAAAAAGTAAGAAAAATTAGTCAATGCATAGTTGGAAGCAAAATTACGAACCACGTCCTGGAAAGGAGAGTTTTGTGGAAATAATCATATACATATATCCCTACATGTATATATACATACGTAGACATACGTATACGAATTTTAAGTACATATTTTAACATAAATATTATCGATAAATACATGAATATATGCATATAATTCGCAAATTCGGAGTTTTTTTATTGAAAAATAACGTTTTTGTCGATATCTTGAGAAAAGCAGCAGCTGGGATTTTCCGCAAAGTTGTATTTGACTATTTTTGATGTCCTTGAAAAGATACCATGAAAATTTTGAGTCATCATTTTGATGAGACTTAAAATTGTTGAGGAGAGGTGTGTAAGGGGTTTTCGAGTCTCTAAAGCAGATTATGATGTCAAAGAAAGGTGATTCAAAGTGGCTGGTCCAATATAGCCGTCTTTTCGATAAAAATTTCATTAAAAGTTACGTAACTCGATAAATTTCACACAAATTTCGCTCGGATTAATATATTTAATATGGTATTGGTGAGGTCTCTAAATAACTCTTGTCTTAGTTGAGCTTCATTCTTAGCAAATAACTTCATGTCGTCCATTTGGAAGAGGTAGTTTACTCTATAGTTGCCACTGATTTCGGAGCCAACATATCTTTATTTAGTTGGTTTGAGAGGGTGAGGAGCGCAAGGCAAAACAGTAAAGGAGAAACAGTCTCTCTGGAAAATTCCACTTTTAATTTGCATAATCCCAGTTCTCATGTAACCTTTTCAGTGATAAAGTCACATTTTTATTTGTCATCTCTTCATTGTGGTGTTCACAAGGTCTGTTATTTTAGACCACATATACGGTACATTTTCAGGGTTTCAACAATTCAAGTATAAGGAACGTTGTCAGACCTTTTTGTAGTTCACCCATGCCATGATGAGATTTCTTTGCGATCGATGTGATGGTTTTACTCACTAGCAGCCGATCCTTACAGTCTCTGGAAACCTTTCTACAATATTTCTGTTCTTCTGGAAGTGTCTCGTACTTTAACAGGTTGAACTATCTCCACAACTTCATCCACTCGTAAGTCCGACCATGCATCGGGTCCACTTCTTCGGTGCTGCCTAAATTCTTGTTAGATCCACGGAGCATTCTCATTGTGAATCACTTCATCCCCCAAGATTCCACGTCAAAAGTTCACAACATGTTGCTATGAAGGCGGTGTATCTACTTCAGTCTGTTGGTCGTTCATTTGACGATAGAACTTCTTGGCGTCCTCTTCAGAGACTTTGTTATGTTGGTAGTGGATACTTCTTTTGGTATATTTTCTAAATCTTTGCGCTTTTGCTTGCAGGAATATCTTCAGGCTCTGCTCTACCAAGTTTACTTCACTAGATATGTATTTTTTTTAGTATGCTTTCGGCTTTTGAGTACTTGGTGCGTGGTTACTTCATTTTTCTATTTCTGGATAATCGTTATGGTTGACTGTTGCGTCTTGGACTGGGGGCGGCATCTGGGACGGTACGTCTTGGACTGCGGACAGCCTTTTGGCTTCGGGTGTCGGAGGCGGGGGTGACAGCAGATCTGGCATTTGGACTTCCGACTGCATCACTTATTTTGGATGATTCTGGTTTTACTGGACTTGTTTTCGTTACGGTTGCGGGATACAGGGTTTCCATCGGTTCGTTTAACGTATTTTCGGGACTCTGGACATGAATTAAAATTATTTTACTGCTCCATATATGACGGCACAGCTATTGTCTATAATGCAGTAATCTGGATTTTGGTTCGTTTAATGTACTTTCGGTACTATCCGGAATCGTGTCTCTTCTGGGGTTACAATTGTAGTAGTCTGGATTGCCACCACAAAATCGTTTTCATTTTCGTTTTTTCTCTTGATTTGGAATGCTTCCATTTCTCTATGAATTAACTTGAAATATCTTTATATCTCTCTCTCATTCGTGAACGTCTCTTTTTGGGCCATCTGGAGTAAACTAAAGTCTCAAAATCTGCTCGGGCGCCAAATTATGTAACGGTTTATTGTCGGGTAGCTGGTTCGGAGATTAATCAGGGTCCAGATTAGTTAATAAAATAAAAATATAAACAATTTATTTACATTTCCAAACAGGTAATGTGTGGCAGTGTTACATAACATAACTGGTACAGGTTATATGTCCGTAACTTTTACGGTTCTTAGGACAACATTTTCTATTATCTGAGAGAGAGAGAGAGAGAGAGTGTGTAACGATTGCGACGCGACGCTTGTTGTTGCTACGGGAGTGGCATCGGGCGTCGGGTGAATATCGTCGACTCAAGAAGTTTCCCAGTTCAACACGCTGTAGGAGGTCTCCAGGTCAGGCTCATTCGCTCTGGTTTTGGCGGCGAAACGGCGCCGGGGAATGACTAACGACTCAAGCTCAACACGTTGTAGGATTCCCAGGGTCAGATTGCATTCGTTCCGTCGTGTTTGCGTCGGGAGATGTGCAAAACTGTATATGTCCAGATTGCAGCTCAGCACGCTGTAGACAGATTGTCAGAGTTGTTCACACTCTGCATTAGTTGATTTGTGGCCGGGCTTTTATATCCGAGAATCCTCGCTTACTGGTGACGTAGAACTGCGTATAGTTTAGTGTCGTGTGCAAATCCTTGCCTCTAGACGGGAGCTGGGTGGATTTGCGTGCCGTGGGCACATTGGTCTCGTGTGTACATCCGGAATCTTAGTAATGGAGCAGGAATTTAAAGAATGCTTCATTACATCTTTCCTGTCCTGAATCCTCTTCTTTAACGTTTTTCGATCTTTGGTGTCTTATTCCTTATTTGTGCTTCCAATTTACGTTTATTGATACTTGTTGAATCCTCCTTCCAATCAGCATCCAATACTTCTTCGTTTTCTGGCACTGGAGTATCATCATCTTCCCGACATTCTTGCTTTGTACTAGCAGCTCTTCTGTGGGCATCCTCTTTAATAAGATTTAATTCGTTGACTGTGATGTTTTCCTGCCTTTCTGTGCGTTGGAGTCCATACTGGGAAATATATTAGGATTTCTTTCTCTCCACCTACAAAGGCCCCTTTCCGTAATGGTCGTCCCTCTGTTGTTAGTTGGGACACTCCTCACCGGTTGGGGGTACCTCGTCATTCCCCCTCCGGGCCTACGAGTGTTTCGCCGGATGATGACCGGAGCTACCTCGTCTGTTCCCCCGCTGAGAGCTACGTCGTCCGCAGGATTGCGGGCGATCTCGTTCACGTCATTACCTTTATTCCTTCTTGAACATTTCACGATTTAGGCTCGAAATCTGATGTTCCATTTAGTCCCATTTTGTCAGGCAGGAACATATCCTGGATCTATTCTTTTTACAACCCGGACCCAGACGGGTTATATTGTTATTATTATCACTGTTATTATTCAACGCCAAGTTCCTAAGCAAATTTTTTAATATGTTTTTTAACTCGTCACCAACACAAATATAATTGCTAATACGTTTGCTAAATTCTTTGCCACATCAATAAAAGAAATAGCTGAGATCAAATTTTCACAAAATACTCTTGATTGCACTATGCAACCTGATATGGGATATACTATGTTTTTTAACCCTTATTAGAACATGAAATCATAGAAATAATTACGAAATTAAAAAATAAACCTTCAACTGGTTACGATGAAATACCTACTTTACAATCTGTTAGCAATGGGCAGTTCCCTAAGCAGTTAAAGTTATCTAAGACAACCCCTGTGTTCAAAAAGGACGATTCTGCTTTACTTAAAAATTATAGATCCATTGTAACGCTCAGTGCTTTCGCTAAAATTCTTGAAAAAGCTGTCTATATTCGGCTAGTCGATTACCTTAATAAAAATCATTTATTAACTAGCTGTCAACATGGGTTCCGTGAGGGATTTTTAACTGAACTTACGCAACATATAATTAACAAGCTAGATACTGGAAATAATAATAATAATAATAATAATAATATTTATTCATTTCAGAAAACTACAAGGTGTAAGTTTAAGAAATTTTGTCACAAGTAGCTTATCTAATAAAAATTTTTTTAGATACTTATATAATTACAAACAATTATAATATAAAAATAACAATAATTGATAAAAACTAATACATAAAACACATAAATATACATACATATATATAAGTCATATATACATTTAATGGTTTAGGTTTGACTTGCAGAAAAAGAAAAAAACTCTTAAGTGTTTGATAAGAATTCATCTATGGTGTAGCAATTTTTATTTAATAATAACGATTTTACAGCCGTTTTGAATTTATAAATTGTTGGTAAACTTTTTACATTTTCAGGTAAAGCATTGAAAAGCTTACATCCATGAAAAAAGAGACTACTTTGATAAAGTGCTGTTTCGTGCTTATGTGGTATCAGCAGTTTTTTTTTCCTGGTGTTATGAAGATGTTGAGCTTTATTTTCAACAAAGACTGTTTTATTTTTGTATACAAAACAGGAAATTTCATAAATATAAACTGATATCAGGGTTAGAATATTTAATGATTTAAAGGAATCTCTGCAAGATTCATTATAACCTAAATTTGCCATAATACGTACTGCTCGCTTTTGTAAAATAAAAATGCTGTGTGCATCCGGTGATAGACCCCAATGGACTATGGCATATCTAATGCTGGAGTGAAATGACGCAAAGTATAAGAATAATATGGTAGTGGGAGTCTTTATCGACTTATCCCGCGCATTTGGCACTATGAATTCTCTTTTTCTGTCCAAAAAAACTGAACTGTATGGGAATCCATGGGCCAATTAACGGTTGGATTATCTCCTACGTAATACATAGAAAATTACTGATAAAAATTGAAGATTTCTACTCTGACCAATTTCATGTTGAGCTTGGTACGCCCCTGGGAAGCGTATATAAAGGACGGGAGGTTGTTTATGTACGCTGATAACACAACAATAATAATATCTGCAAAAACCAGAGACGAGGTAAACATCCTGGTAAACAACTAGGATACTTACATCTTTCACAAGGTGGTGTGCAAGAAATCACCTAATTATTAACCTGTGTAAAACAGTATGCATTGAATTTACTAATCCCTACAAAGAGCAACATTTGAATCTAAATTTTAATATAAATGACATTAGTTTAACTTCTAGTACAACTACAAAATTTCTAGGTATCCCATTAGATAGTTCACTAGCTGGGATAACCAAATTGACTGCTAAACTCAACACTTATTTTGCTTTAGCTACTTTTAAAAAGTTTCTTGACGAGAAATCTCATATGAATTTCTATGATGCCATGGTGTATTTATCGATCTCCTATAATATTGTATCATGGGGATAAGCTACGGACGTGCTTCGGGTCTTTATCCTACAAAAGAGGATAATTCGTCTCATATTTGCTTTTTCCCATAATGAGACATGTAGAAATTCATTTAAAAGTAAAAAAATTCTAACCCTTACAGGAATATACATTTTTAAATTATTACAGCATACTTATAAAAATATTGATAACATTTTAACAAATTGTAACCTCCATTCCTATCCAACGTGCAAAAAGGACAACATACATATCGATAGCTTTAAGCACATATTTTATAAGAAATCTCCGGATTACGCGGGAACCAAATATTTCAACATGTTACCTGGAAAAGTTAGAGATTTACGTCTTTTGTTTAGATTTAAAAACCGCTTAAAATCCTTATTGTTAGAAAACTGTTTCTACAATTTAAATGAATTTGAATTGTGTTTTACTCATAGTAATACGTAAGAATTAATGATTTACAAACCTTGACTAATTATATTTTAGGCATGATGTATTTTTGTTTCTTGTTTGTATAACTATTTTGATTTTTTACCAAATGTGCCCCGTTTGATGAATACCTAATGGTATGTTACCTATTTTTTTTAGAGCACATTGGATTTTTATTGTTTATTTATTTATTCTAATTATTGTGTAAATGTTCTATGTGTTTTTTTTACAAAATAACTTAGGCACTAGTCTCTTTTGACGTACCTTATCCATTTCTTTGTATTTGGCAAACAAGGGTTTAATAAAGATTATTATTATCATTATTATTAATAATAATAATGAAATAATCAAACGTTTTTGTTTGGTCGAGATCTTGATTTCGCCTCCATCCAAAAACGTCTGATATTATATCAGAACGTAATTATTTTCCTCGATTCCATTACGATCAGCAGCACTATATTATTGGACAGCTATATGCTGTATATGTGTAATTATATCATGCTCTGTATTAATAGTACAACAGATTCTATTTAATTGTGTGCTTGACGATGTGTGTGGAACTTATACATAACGTACGTTTAATGGCCATTGAGTAGACACCTCAATGACCACTTACAGTGCAGCTGGCATTGCTATAATACGTTCAAATAGTTTTCAATTTATGCAGAATACAGTCATCACCGCTGGTGATTAAGCAGTAATTTTAAATTTAGCATAGTCATTAGAACGGCTGAATAGTCTGTAATTTTCTTATTCGGGTTCTACGGTAAACGGACAATTAACTGATTAGAGGCATAGATATGTATTTTAGAATATAACGTGATAGACGATCTGGAAACCGAACGATTAATAAATCAACAAGTAGTAACACTATACTTGTCGTACGTTTCGGCAACTAATTTGGCATCATCAGGAGACAAACTACTTGAAGCTAAAATATATAATTAAATTTTATTTGAAACCTCAAGTTTCAACAAATTCTAAATGACTGATATTGAATGGAACATAATAATATATTTTTATTAACTTTGGATACTATTTTTAGAGATAGGTTTTCTTTAAAAATTATGAATAAGAGACATAAATGCAGGGAATTTGATTTTGGTCAGGGAAAAGTCAGGGAAAATTTATTAAAACTACTTCTATCCAAAGTCGTTCGTTGACTTCTTTGTGTTGCGCCGCCCCCTGCGCTCGTCTAAACATGCTTTCCATTACCCACCCCCCGCTCATCAATTTTCATTTTCGAGCAGAAAAATTTTCTAAAATTTTTAATTGAAATGCCCTAGAAAAAAACTGGAAAGGTCAGGGAATTTCAAACTGGTGAATTGGTATACACCCTGACATATTAAGGATGAAATATCAATTTTAACATATAAATAGTTAAACTCTACAGTATGTGTCTAGTAAATAAATAGACAAAACCACTTCGTGTAATTCATGACTTGTAAGATCGTAAAAGAATATGTGAGAGAGAATTTGTTGGCAAATCTGGTAAAAACTTCGACAATAGGCTTCACACGAAGAAAAAATCTTCAATATTTGAAGATGATCAAAATGTGTGGAGAAGAGCTACAGAGAGGAACGCAAGTCAAATATCTAGGGGGTTACTCTTGAGACCAAGTTGGCTTTCAGTCCACACATGGAAAAATTACGAATAAATTAACAGAGGCCTTGTAGCCCTGTAGGAGCATGATCGGTAACACGTGGGGGCTGAAATTTAAGATGTAGTTTTGATTGAACAAAAATCAGAAGCAGAGTTTCACTAAACAGACTAACCAGACTACAGAGGCTACCATGTCTAGGAATAATAGAAGCGATGACCACTACCCAACCTGGGACTATGAAGGTTGTGAAGGTGCTTCTGGGCCTTCACCCATTGCACTTAGTGGTGAAATTGGAGGCAGTAATGGCAGCATATAGGTCAAAAATAAACGATAATAGAAGACAACTGGCAACAACAGAGTGTAACACAGAGATTATCAACAAAAGAGATGAAATCTACATATCTAATATGCAGACAAATTTGACTTCTAGAAACCTTTCAGAATAAGAAAGCTAGAAAGGGAAAAGAGGAAGAAAGGAGGATCTACGAAGAAGAGAGAGGTCTAACTGGTATATATGAAGTATATTAGCGTGCCCAAATCAGAGCAACAATATACAGAAAGCAAGTAATTTCATAATAAATAAAAAAAGTGTATAAGTTGTGATATGGTCAGATTTAGATCAATGGTATATGAAAGGAACGAATAGTTTCTTTTAGAGTTATGTGCTGAATACCCAAAATAATATATTTTATCTACTCTTATTAGGTTATATACTAATTAATGAACTGCTTTTGATCAATTAATAGTATCCATAAACAAACAGCGTGAGTTATAACGCGTGAGTTATTATAACTCACGCTAGGTACAGAGCCAATCACCTTTATCTTCATGCCTAGCCTGTCGAATCAACGCAACGCGCGACACACGAAGGCGGAGCTAGGGAGGTAGTGATAGATTATTCGCGTTAATATCTACAAAAATTTTCTGAAATGTCACAAAATGCTACTTTTGATTCATTCGTGCCGAGCCGAATTTTCAAATTTCGCTGTGCAATTGACAATCAGGTTTATCTGGAAGACTTCCTCTTTACGTCGCGACATCGTACGGCCGTCCCAATGGTGATTTTCGAAAAATATGAACGTGTGAAGATTGTATGTTTTTGGAATTTTTTCGGCCCCGAAATGTAAGCTGTTTTTTGCTATTTTTCGCAGATATCTCCGAAACGGTGGGAGTTAGCTCGAAATAAAAAATAGTGTCAAACGAGTATTTTCCACTACAAATCTTTTGCTTCCATAAGAATTTTTGATTTTCTTTTCCGTTTCGAAGATAACTACTGAAATGTTGGTATGGCAAAAAATCGCAAATTTTGAGCTTCTACAGTTGGCAACTTTTTAATCTTGGCTCCTACGCCAAAAGACTACTCTAGTTAACTTGAATATAATTAAATTTGCTAAAACTCTTTTTTTTTATTTTTTGAATTCCGACAAAAATGAAGGAATTAGAGAGGGTGGGATTTGGGACTTTTTTTTTCGGTAAAATTTCTCCATTTTGTCACAGTAATTAATCGGTAATTAACTGAAATCGATCTCATATACGATGTTCACTTAATATCATGTACTACTTTGACGCTCCCTTAATCTTGGCCCTTAGAAACAAAAATTTCTAAGAAAAATTATTTTTTTAACAAACTGAGTAATTTAAACAAAATTTTCTCAATTTAATATTTATTGTTATAATCGTAGATAAAGTATAGTATTCAACTTGCGGTAATGGTAATAACTCACTTGATGAATTACAGCACTCGCCTACGGCTCGTGGTGTAAACTTTCATCTGCGTGAGTTATTACTTACATTACCGCTCGTTGAATAATATACTATTATACACAATCCCTATAATAAAATAACACACAGACAAGTGCCGTTTTTAGGTTAATACTTGATTTGTGTTCCCTATTACTTTACCAAATAGTCGTTGCTAGGCAACGTTACGCAATATTAATATTCCACATCACATGCTAGCAAAAATTCAACATATTATGCAATCTTATCCTACGTACCCAAACTCTACACTTTCTATTGTAGTGAATTTTTATTAAAAAAAAAATCAATTTTTATTTAAATTTTGTAAGTAATAAAAAATTGTTTTATTTTATTTCGATGTTTGGCCTCGGAGTCACTGGGCTTCCAGTCCCCGTGTCCAGTCCGACACTGGTCCATTAGGACAGTGTCATCAATATATAATAAATTTGAATTTGGCATCTAGAAGTAAAAGTTCATTTACGACACACTGTGTCAAAAGCCTCGACTAAATCAACAAATACAGCGTTCTGTTTTTTATTTTTTTTAATGTTACTGTATAATGCATTTGTAACAATATACTCTTTATCATCAGTACCCATATTTTCTCTAAAACCAAACCGGTAATTACACAATATTTCGTTACGATCATATTCAATAATATTCCTAAGTATGACCCTGACTGTGCGACAGACATGCTGTCTCCATTGGTAACAATAGGGGAAAGTAAGTTAAAAATATCTATAATTTATTACAAAAAGTAGCGATGTAATAAATTTTCCGCGAGATGTTTCCTCAATAACCTTTTATTTCCTGCTGCAACCTAATAAGTTTTTTCAGCATTGTTCCTGCAGAATAAGTTTCTAACTTTCATCGCTGAAAAATCAACAAAAACAAATTGGCAAAATTGAATTCCAGATATAACGGATATTAACTTACGACTTTGTGCTGTAAGGCATACAAAAATATTCGAAATTCATTTGTGTTGAAATTAATGTTCGGCATCAAAGTTTTTTCAAATATTACAAAATATTTTATTCTACGATTTCTCTCATTCGATTGTAATTTGCAACGGTTGGCTTTTGTTCTTTGAGCTTAGAAAAGGAAATTCTCTTTCTCTGCCACCTCTGGGCATTCGCGATAACTCATGCAATTTAATATATTTGTACTCCATTTAATATAATTTCCATATTTACATTTACGTGTATACAGACTTCTGGATTTCAAGAAATTTAAACTGTTTCCCTCCAGTGTTGCGTTTAGTATTTCTAACCAGTTTCTATTAAACGGCGTAGTTTTTAATGGAATCAGCTTTTCTTTTATTTACGTATTAACCAAATCACTTTGCCTGTTTGCCAAAAGACAAACGGTTTGATCGAGCTACCTTTTTAAATAATTTGGAACCAATATAAGCATAAGTAAACACACACAAACCATTTAATTAACCTTTACCAGGCCCACTCTATTGGCTTAATGATGATATAGAACAAACTAAGATGTAAACATTATAAGTACAGTGCCCAGCGGTAAAAGAATACGCAAAATTTAGGGATAATCTCATATGCAATGACAATTTTTCTTTATAGGTCATTACTTTATAGGTTATTACCACAGTGTTATTGAAAATGAGTCTGACGTAATAAGTTTGACTGAAACCAATCTGAACTCTACTGTCTTTTCGAGTGTACTTTTTAATGAGCATTACAGTGTATATCGTCGTGATAGGGATTCGGCCTTGTCTACGAAGTCGGATGGTGGTGGTGTACTCTTGGCAGTGAAAAATACATTTAGTGTAACACATCACCCGGAATTGCAGTCTGAAGTAGAGGATCTCTGGATATCGATCTATGGTAACAACTCACAGAAAATATTTGTATGTACTGTTTATCTACCAACCGGGCATGATTTTGTCCAGTCGTATTTAGCATTTCTAAATAAACTAGTATTAAATCAACATATATTTTTAACACGTTGACTGCCATCTCGGTCTATATGACCGAGGTTTTTATTGTCTATGAGGCCAACTCGGTTCATAAGACCGAGTACTTATATTTGCCCTGTGGACTGACTCGGTCTATAAAATCGAGTCATGTTTTTGGGATTTCTGGATCTTCTGGATCTTTTCGGGATCTCCGAATCTCCCAGCGACTCGGCACACTTCTATCGTTATAAATAGACCGAGATGGTGTAGTAAAGGACCGAGACCTTTTTTGAGGTTTTCTTTTTGGCAGTTTTTTTTTCCAAATATTGTGTGTCAATTCATAGTGTATTAGCCGATGTTATTCATGGCCTGGGGGGGATATTTTATTTGGTTAAACCGTGGCTACCGGTTGTCGCCTTATGAGAAATTTGTCTTAATCCGTATGGTAGTCAACGTGTTAAATAACACTGTAGTTATCTTAGGAGATTTCAATATGTCAACTGTAAACTGGGAACCCGTTTTAAATGAAAATTACTTACAACCTACCAATGTTGAAGATAAATATACAGCTTTAATTGATCAGTTTATATTCTTTGAATTGTGCCAATTCAATAGTATTGTAAATAAAAATAATAAATCCTTAGATTTAATATTATCTAATAAAAACATAGTTTCTAACGTTAGTCATGCTACGGATTTATTAGTAAAGGAGGACCTATACCATCCTGCCTTGGAATTTTCAATAAATAACTTTAACGCAAAATATTTCCGTTTTTACCACAGTTTAATTTTTGTAAAGCAAACTACACTGAAATAAATAACGAATTGCAGAAAATAAACTGTACAACAATTTTCGCTAATCGTAATTTGCAAATTATTATGGATATTTTCTATGAAAATTTATATAGAGTAATAAATATGTTTGTACCAGTATATAAACCAAAAAGCACTAGATTTCCTACTTATTTTAGAGTTGTGACCATTAAAATTATTAAAGAGAAGAACAAAATCCACAAAAAATGGAAAAAATTCAGTAATGTATTGGATTGTGAAATATTTTCCATTCTAAGGCAAAATCTAAACAATTGATTAAAGAGGATTATAACAATTATATTAAAAATGTTGAATCCGACATATCTAGTAATAAGAACATATTTTGGAAATTTATTTCAAATAAAAAGAAATGTGACAATAATATTCCAGTTGGTATGCTTTACAATGATGAGGCTGTTTATGGGCAATCTGAA
This sequence comes from Rutpela maculata, assembly GCA_936432065.2. Taxonomy (NCBI): domain Eukaryota; kingdom Metazoa; phylum Arthropoda; class Insecta; order Coleoptera; family Cerambycidae; genus Rutpela; species Rutpela maculata. The sequence goes on from OW386293.2 coordinate 23,786,956, forward strand.
ATTTGTACCTATTTTCTGATTATTTTAGTAGTGTATACAGTAATTATGATAATGATACTTTACCAAGCAATTTTTTAACTAATGCACAGTCCAATCATGATTATATTAGTACATCAGAGATAGAGTTCTATCGATTCACTGAACATAAAAAAAGGACCGGGCCCAGATGGTTTATCTCCTTATTTCATTAAACAATGCAAAGAAAGTTTATGTATTCCTTTGAAAATTATTTTTAATATGTCCTTAAAAATAGGCCATTTTCCGGACAAGTGGAAAATGGCATTTGTGATACCAATTCACAAAGGTGGTGCAAACAATTATGTAACAAATTATCGTCCTATCAGTAAATTGAGTATATTTGGCAAAATGTTAGAGTTATTTGTACATAATATTATTCTAAGTGAAGTTAAGAATTTAATTATAAAAGGACAACATGGGTTTTTTCCTAAACGTTCTGTTGAAAGTAATTTGATCTCTTATTCGGAATACATAGGTCATGCTATGGATAATCGCACGCAGGTTGACGCCGTGTATACTGACTTCAGCAAGGCATTTGATAGAATTAACCACTCAAAACTAATGGTATCGTTAGCTGAGGTTGGTATACGGGGCGACATTCTGCGTTGGATCTATTCATACATTTCTAATAGAACACAAATAGTTACGGTTCTTGGACATAAGTCTGATCCTTTTAATGTACCTTCTGGCGTTCCTCAAGGAAGCCATCTTGGACCGCTCTTCTTTAATATCTATGTTAATGATATAAATAAATGCTTCATGTTTTCCAATTTTTTAATGTATGCTGATGATTTAAAATTATTTCTTGCAATCAATTCAATTGAGGATTGCGATAAGATTCAAAGTTATTTAAACAGACTAAGTGCTTATTGTACACAAAAAGATATCATTGTTAACATTGAAAAATGCTCAATAACTTTTACAAAGAATCGTAATATTATAAATTGTAATTATAATATAAATGGCGAAAACCTCAAGACAGTAAGTGAAGTGAGAGACTCAGGTGTTATATTAGATAAAAAATGGTCTTTTCAACCACATATAGATAAGATGATCAATGCGGCTAACAGAATGCTGGGCTTTATTATCAGAAATTGTAGAAACTTTAAGAATCCGAATTCAATTATATCTGTCTATTATGCATTTGTACATAGTAAACTAAATTTTGTCTCATCGGTTTGGAACCCACAATACGTATGTTACATAAGCAGAATTGAAAATATCCAAAATAAATTATTGAAATTTTTGGCAAGTAGATTCAGTTTACATGAAACTATTAATAATTATAAAACTTTAAGACTACATTTTAAATTGGTATCTCTCTACGATAGGCGTATTATTGCTGATTTACTATTATTACACAAAATTTTAAACAACTTGATAGACTGCTCAAATTTATTATCATCTATTCATTTGTACACCCCAACTAGGCATTTTAGAAATAATAATTTATTTATGCAGCCTTTTAGTCGCACAAACTTGAGCCTTAATTTACCTTTGTGTCGCATAGTAAGACATTTTAATAATTATTGTGCTGAAATTGACATATTTGGAACGTCACTTTCTCTAAAGAACCGTTTAAAAAAGATGTTTCTCAATGTTTCTTGAATATTCTTCGTTATTTGTTAATTTGTTTTGATATAGCCTCAGTGGCTCAGGGGTGTGGGTCCGTTTTCGGCGTTGTGGGGCTGGGGACATTATTGGATTCTCAAATTCTTGGGACCCAGTGGTGTCCTTGGCTCTGCTGCGTCGGGTCTTTGTGCTTCTGAGACACTGTATAACCGTTAATTGTAACAAATTTTTTGTTGTTCTTATTATTGTCATAGTTTTGTTAGTCATTATAATAAGGTCTGTTCATTTAAATGTTATTTAAATATTTGTAATTTATCTATAACCTCTTTTTTTATGTATATTCTCTTTCTTATTTATTTTCCCACTAGATGCTTATTTATACCTAGTGGGTACTTTTGTGGAATTTTTATTCTGTTTGTATCCCAAAGTTGATAAATAAATAAATAAATAAATAAATACTGTAGTAAATATCACCATTAGTTTTTATATGGTTCGGACACTTGCTCTTACCCTCTTACCCCGAAAACCACCCCAAACTTAGATTTTAAATATTTGAAAAAGTATTACTGATTTATTTTTTAAGCGTAGGATATTTGTCTTTGGGATCAATGATTACGAAACTGAAGTCAAAATAAAAAAAATCAAAAAGGCGGCTCCAGTGGAGAATGAAAATTTTTTCTAAAGCAAGTGTTTTAAACGGACAAAAGAAATTGATCATCTAGGCATTGCTATAAATTATCGAAAAACAGCATTTTCCAAAGAAACTTAATTACTGGACAATTGCAATAACAAGAAGGCGACATTTTGTTAAAAAAATGTGAAAACGCACATTGTTTCTGTCATAGCTTCTTTATTTTTATGATACAAAAACAAGCAACAAATAATTTTAAAGACTGATTAACTATCATTAATTGTGTTCTTTAAAATTTTTGATGGAAGTGCCAAGATATTTAAAATTTAAACTAAATACTTCGTCTTATAAATATTCGGATGCCATCTATAAACTTAAATATCTCTGAAACTATTAATCCCACATAAATTCATTTTTAGTTTATTAGCTTTATTTCTGATGTCTATCATTTTTTCCCTAAAATTGATATTGATTAAGATATTTGCAGAAAAACAAGAATTTAACGTTTTTTCGAAAATCCCTTTATAGTTTAAAATGCAATATTTTTTCTAAAGTAAACGAACAAAAAGATATGAGTCTCTAGATCATACTACATGTTAAAGAGAAACATTATATGAGACTATATGTTTTTAATTACTGTAAGTAATTACATTTAAAAAGTGTGAAGAAGAACATTGTTTCTGTCATAACTTGTTTGTTTTTTATACTATAAAATGATAAAAATGTACTCAAAAGCCTAATTAATAGTCTTTAATTTTAGTTGCTAGCATTTTTGACGTAAGTGTTATGGTTTCTGAGATATTTGACATTTAACAAAAATACTTCGTTTCATAAACGTTCGGACACCATCTTTACTTCCAGATCTTCGAAACCATTAATCCTACAGAAGTTAGAAAAAAAAACGAAATCCATCCTCAGTTTAGTAACTTTCTTGTCTCTAGCATGTTTTCCCTTTTGAGTTATTTGAAGAAAATCGCTTTTAAATACCTCTTACCAACTTTCAAGTCATTATTTACTCAATTTAAATGAAAATAGAGCCTTTTCTTCTCAAAGTTTGATTATTATTTTTCAGCTCCAATGTTTTTGTTCTTTTTTTTAGTTTCCACCCTTTAAAGGGTGGTATCCACCTCCTATAAATTAGCAAGACACCGCGTAGTAGAAAAACTTTTCTTTGATGCATTTACTATTAAGTTGCCAAACATGAGAGAAATCTAATTCATACGATATTATTCCGAAGTTAAAACCACTAGTTACGATTATACTCTTCGCAGGTTTTCTATATCATTTAATAATTAATAGTTAATAGTTAAGTATTAATTCTTAATTACTATAGTTGCTGGTTACTATCTAATTCCTAACTACTGATTACTAATTACTAGTTATTAATTATCAATTATCAATTACCAGTTATCAGTAATAGTAATACCACCCCACTCACTATTGTCTAGCGCCAATTACCAACGAAGGTAGCAAATTCGAGATTGATGATGTCGGCACAACATGGGGGATATCATTCAATTTCTGTCCTTACCCTGTCTTCTTAAGCACAGCATTATATGTCTTTAACGGTGCTATATATAATAACTTTTAGGTAAAGTAATTTTCTGCAAAAAACATTTTCAACTCGTACATTAAATAAACGTACATAAAATTATTTCTTTTATTATATCAAAACGACTTTGTCTTCGGTTGATGTATTAATATTTAAATAAATGTAAGTATATACCAATAAAAACCATGCACTCAGAGCTAATGGATGGTTTACAAAGACTAATTTAACTTGTAGAAGTATCTTATGGCATACGGTTGGCTTCTTTGACTCATACAGCATAAGAGAGTAGAAGTTCCTAGACAAACACATTAACCACGAACCATTTTTAGAAGAAAAGCTGTACTTGGCTGAACACAAATGCTAAGAGTACATGCCGGATGAATTTAAATCACATATATCGAGTTATTATAAACAATTTAACATCAAATACTAAAATAGTCCAGAGATTTTAGGATTTTTCTGCGTAAAAATTTCCAGCAAGCTAAATTTGTGTATGGACCTTTACTTCATCGTTTTAAACAATATGTGAAAAGTCCGCATGTACGTCAAGTACATGGCTAGAAATGCCAAAAAGCTGCACTTTTTTATTGGAATGTGCCACTTTGTGATCATAGTTGATGACAAAAAGTAACTCTAATGGTCCGATTTCGATTTTCTTTTTCTTTTTTTTTGTTTGAAAGCTTCTGTGAAGAGGACACTTTTTAAAAGCTTTTAAACTTGCAATGTTTGTTTGTTTGTATGTTTGTTTGTTAGTTTAGGTCAAATCTTGCAAGCTGAATTTCGACTAGTTCTAATTAAGCTTTGAAATTTGGCACACTTGTATAAGTCCGGTGACAATGCAACATAGTATAGCCATTATCGGTCTAAATTCAATATGGCGGACGTCCCAAGATGGCGGATTGGCTTTTTAATCACAACCTCCTTGATATGGGTCACAGATGAAAGGGTTTAACGAGTAAAATACGATAAACAATGTGACGTCATTCTCAATCCAATATGGCGGACGTCCCAAGATGTCGGATCGGCTTTTTAGTCACAACCCCCTTGATATGTTATCAAATGAAAAGGGTTGACGAGTAAAATACGATAAACAATGTGACGTAATTGTAAATCCAATATAGCGGACGTCTCAAGATGGCGGATCGGCTTTTTAGTCACAACATGAAAGGGTTTGACGAGTAAAATACGATAAAGTATGCGACGTCATTCTAAATTCAATGTGGCGGACGTGGGAGAGATGGGGAAGGGGTGGGAAGAGGTGGGGAGAGGAGGGGAATGGGTGGGAAGAGGTGGGAAGAGGTCGGGAAGAGGTGGGAAGAAATGGGAAAGTGTAGGTTGTTGGTAAGAGGTGGGAAGGGGTGGGTAGAGGTGGGAATGGGGTGGAAAGAGGTGGGAATGGGGTGAAAAAAGGTAGGGAGAGATGGGAAAAGGCAGGGGAAGGGGTGGGAAGAGGTGGGAAAGGGGTGGGAAGAAGTGGAAGTAGTGTTTGAGGGGTGAGAAGACGGGAGAGGGAAGGGGTGGATGGCGGTGGCAAATGAAAGGGTTTTGTCTGTAAAATAAGTAGACTAAAAAGTAAAAAATAAAATTATATAAAAAAATATTTTTAAGAAAAAACTTTTATTTGAAAAAACTACTAAAAAGTAAAAAATTTTTTCTTTAAATTCATACACCTGGAAACCAAAAGCTTTGGGGGCGGTCAATTGAGCAAATTAACTAACAATAGCGCTATATGACCGCCCTCAAAGCTTTTGGTTTCCAGGTGTATGAATTTTAAAAAAATTATTTTTACTTTTTAATAATTTTTTCAAATAAAAGCTTTTTCTTAAAAATATTTTTTTATATAATTTTATGTCCCTATACATTTAACAGTACACCTTAAAGGTTCTGCACAATTTTCAAAAATCTGAAAATTTCAATTTTCTCACGAATTTTATTGATAAGTAAGTTTTTAGTTGTGCTCAATATCCCTTTTTTTCCCTACGAAAAAGGATTTATGTTTATGGGGTTCCGAATACGCCAAGAAAGACTGGTTTTCATACACAACAGTGATTTTAATTATTTTGAAAACATTTATTACATTAAGGAAACAAATTTTTACAAACAAAAAGCGACTAAACACTAAGAAATACTCATGTAGTGTGAACTGCTTGTATAATACAGCTCCTATGAATCTACAGTGTGACCCATTTCAAGTGGAAACACCTTCGTAACTTAGTTATTGGTCATCCAATTTCAACCAAATGAATCGGTATCAAGGATCTTTAATATTTATTTTTTGAGCAAAACAAAACTTATTTCAGCCAGTGGCGTGCATTTTTATTAAGAAAAAAAGGGTCGATTTTTCGAGAAATCATTTTAGGCATTCTTTTGTTGAAAAACTAATTCAATATTATTGATCAGCATGCTGTAGAACCACTATATATAGAATTTAACAACATTCTGATTTTTTGTTTTCGAATTATGGTCCCCTTAAAATTACCTATTTTAAACATTAAATAATCAATAAATTGGTAACGAAATTTTTTCCGAAAAAAGTCATTCTTTATTTTCTCTTTAAATTCAGTTTTTCTACTATCCCATATCATCGAAACTTTCAAATTTCGAAGGCCAAGAATTTTCATTGAAAAATTTTGGGTCATCAGACTAAGGATTACCGAATTTGAAAGTATCGATGATATGGGGTGGTAGAAAAAATTAATTTAAAGAGAAAATAAAAAATGACTTTCTTTCTAAAAAAGATTCGTTACCAATTTATTTATTATTTAATGTTTAAAATAGGCAATTTTAAGTGGGCTGTAATTCGAAAACCAAAAATCATGTGTTAAATTCTGAATACAGATGTTCTACAGCATGCTGATCAATAATATTGCATTAGTTTTTCAACTAAAAAATGCCTAATATGATTTCTCGAAAAGTCGACCCTTTTTTTTCTTAATAAAAATGCACGCCACTGACTGAAATAAGTTTTGTTTTACTCAAGAAAGAAATATTTTGATCTTTGATACCGGTCCGAATTTGATTGAAATGGGATGACCAATAACTGAGTTACGAAGGTGTTTCCACTTGAAATGGGTCACACTGTATGTCACGCAATCATCTTCATCTTCCAATTCATCCCTGGAACAACATAATTATATATTATTATTATATTAAGGCATTGCGTCAACAAAGCAATATTATCATCTTGAAAGTGTGAAACTAATTTAAAAATAATCATTTAAACGCATATTGTATTTATTGCTACATTGTCGACCCCCAATATAGTTCGTGCAAAGTTGCAAGCCTGGAACCTTGGTCTTTGAACAGGAGCATCGTGTACGGCATTCGGAGCAACTACACTTAACCAATTATCTGCAGCTGTCTTAATAGAAGGAACAGAAGACCAGACCGGCGTCCACTCCCCAACAACCATGGTCCATCCCCATCTTTCTGACAATGCCTCTTAGTGAGTGCCTCTTTTGTTGGGGGCAGACTTTGTACACTGCGACTTTTCGAAGTAAAGAGAAGTTTTCTAACATGATTGACTAAGAAGTCTTCTGCGTCTTTGTAGAAAAGCAAAACAGTAAACTTCTCCAGAACTTGAAAAGTCTCATCAGCAATAGACTGTTGTAGTAGAGAGATAGCTTGGAAGGCTTCAGCAGCTTCAGGAAATGATTTCCATACTTTCCAGGCAGTTTGTTTTCCTTTCATTGCAAATGATGACGTTACATCCGATTCAGTGAATGTATGGAATCCTCTCAATCCTACAGCTTTATGTTACTTACAATTACAGTTACATACTTTCAAACATGGCATTAATGCTCATGTATCCCTTCCCAGCGCCAAACAGAATCCACATCTCCTGAAGTCTCGCAATTTTGAGAATATGAAAGAAAGACATTGCCAAAACAACTACATCAGTATCTACTGTGCAAATAATTTTTTTTTGCTCCATGTTCAATACTGTCTTCAACGTGAAGAAAAATGCTGCCGTCTGCTTCTTCCTGTTGCCATCAATTGAAGTTTCATCCGGCCGAGATGAATAAATTATGCCATCAATCTCAGTACTGGTGTGAGCTCAATCAAACTTCAAAAATGCATGTTCTCCAAGTAACTTGAAGAGTTCTACCTTAGTCTGATTGCAGCAGGGATAGTCACTCCAATTTTTTGGTTTGTTCTCTTGTGCTACTGGCGACGAAGACCAACGCCTATCTTATCCCAAGAAATGTGTGTTCTGTTTGCACACAGAACCCTTAAGGTGTAGTGATAAATGTATAGGAACAAAAAAGTGTCCTCAGCTTTTAAACAAAAAAAAAAAAACAAAGAAAATCGGAATCGGACTATTAGCAGCTGAGATACAAAAAAAATTAGTGTGGCTAATGGCGGCCGTTACAGATGGCATTCTGTTCGAATTTTCTAAAAAGTTACCTTTTGGCATCAACAATGACCACAGAAAGTGGCACATTCCAATCAAAAAGTGCAGCTTTCTTTGATGTACTCGACGTACTACATCGATATGATCCCTTCTACAAATTTTACTGCGTGTCAAAGGTCAGAAAAAACAGTTTTTCAATAATGTTTCGACATCAGTCCTCCCACGTTAAGTTAATATATTAAAATTAAATGGAAAAGAACGCACCAAAAATGAGCCGAACTCGAATAGGTATAATACATACTTTTCTTTTCACATTTGTTACCATTGGCTATAATAGAACCGTGAAATATTTCCTTTGGATTATTACTGTCTAACAAAAATGAAATACGGAACAAAAATTCACGGGTAAAGTTAAGCTTTTGATATATTACCTCTCTAACCATTTAAAATAACTCGCGAAGGAAACCGTCAAATAATTAATTGAAATATGAAAGAGTAAGTAGTTCTGGGCCTAAGTTGTGGCACACTGGGAGCAATCGAATGAAACTGGATAGAATAAAGCCGGAAAACTTTACTAAGTTTTAAATATTGAGATTTTTATAAATGAAAGTCTAGCAACAAAGACAACAAAAGAATAATAGCAACAACGTAAATTTGCTTTCCGTCATATTTAGCGAATAGAAAATAAACTAATCATATAAGGGAATAGTTGTATCTTAAAAAAACTGTTAAAAATATTACCAAAATAGAAAATTTCCACAAATTTGCCCACTGTTTAATATTTTTTATCAAAATCGACCATTCCGTCCGAAGAAGACAAAAGTAAACGCAGACATGCAAAAATTAAAAACTGACAAAGCAGCTGGATCGATAATATCACGACAGAGATCTTTAAGTTAGTTGACGAGCATGGAGTGAAAATTCTTTAGAGACTATACCAAAAGATGTGGGAGACAGCTATAGATTGCTGTCACTAACATCACGCGCTCACAAAGAACAGATTGCAGCTGAGAATTATAGCAGATCTTTTGACAGTTAAAAAACACCTGTACACAATCGGAAAGATTGCTGGTGACCTTAAGTGCAGTCTGAGTGACAAGATACCAGAAACTGTGGAGCATATTATATAAGACTGCGAGGTGCTGGAACGTAGAAGATATAATATCTACGGCCAAACAAAAACTGACCCGGAAACTCAAGACTCGCCGCTCAGACCTGTATCACCTTGTCAGCGGCACAGGAATACTAAAATGGGCAGAGTAAATTAAGACAGGGGGAGCACAATAAGCCCAGGAGGCTGCAGTGTCCTCGGAGTACTTTACAGGCGAGCCCTGAGAGGTGGGGTTTTAGTAAGTAAGAGTCTGACCATGCAGAAACTGGCCTGCCTGGGAATTACAGGTGCAATGAAAAGCACCCCAACAGCAGCCTATTAGGCCTTCCCCCACTGAGTCTTGTGATTCAGGGGGAAGCCAGAATGGGAGCTTACAGGCTACAAAATTCTCAGAACCCGACTCCTCTTGGAGGCAATTCGGGACACATGAGGATAACAAACATTGTAGCGGATCCTCTATTGAGCAAGAGGTCGGACTATATCACATCAAAAATTACATTTAACAAGCCCTTCACTATCACCATTGGAGATAGGAAGGAATGGATGAGAGGGTGCTCCTGATGCTTTAGGCAAAGGCCTGGTCTGGTATACCGACGGGTCCAGGATGGAATCAGGAGCTTTCGCAGGAATACATGGTGAAAGGCCAAGAGCGAATATAAATCTCTCTCTTTGACAGCACTCCACTCAGTTCCAGACAGAACTTCTGGCCATACTCGAGTGTGTAAGCGAGAATGTCAAACAACGATATGTGAACCAGCAGATCTCAATTGCATCAGGCGGTACTTAAGGCACTAGTCTCTAACAAGGTGTCTTCCAGACTGGTTTGGGACTGCCACGAAGAGCTCAAAATTCTGAGTGAGCGGAACAGAGTAAGACTACTCTGGGTGCCGGGATATAAAGGGCAACGAAAAAATTGACGAACTTGCTAGATAAGGAGCAGCTGATGTATTCTATGGCCCAGAACCAGCGTTGGGCATCCCAAAAGGCTCAGACAGAAGGGTAATTAAAGACTGGGTCAAGAGCAAACACAACCACTACTGGAGAAATATTCCAGGAAATCGATATGGGAAGATACTTATCAATGGACAATGTTCAAAACAAACTGAACAACTGCTCACAAAGAACAGGATCCAGTTGAGAACCATAACAGATCTTCTGACGGGACATTTTCCCGTTAAGAAGCACCTGCATATAATCGGAAAGTTTGCTGGCGACCCTAACTGCAAACTGTGCGGTCAGGTGCCAGAACCTGTAGAACATATTATACATGACTGCGAAGCATTGGACCGCAGAAGATATAATATCTACGGATAAACACAAACAGACCCGGAAACCATCAAAACTCTCCCATTTTCAGACCTGTATCACCTTGTTAGTGATACAGGAATATTAAAATAGACAGTGTAAACTAAAACAGGGAGAGCACAATAAGCCCAGGAGGCTGTAGTGCTCTCAGAGTATTCTTTACAGACGAGCTCTAGGAGGAGGGGTTTTAGTTAGTTCGAGGCTGACACTCAGACCCATTTCAGTGGGGTGGGGAGCCCGTATGGGTTTCCCCTCCTCGAAAAAAAAAGTCTTGCCATACCAGCGATGGAAGCCCATGAGGGTTTCCCCTCCTCGATAAAAAAACATCATGTGCCAGTAAGACAATGCTTTATATCTTTTAATCCAGATTTTAGCACCATTAGTCTTGGCAACTATCGTATGCGGTACTACAAAACAAGTTTTGAATTATTTTAGATGGTGTCCCTTTGTTGTATGGCTTGTCAGCATCAGGGCATCTGTCGTGGTTGCTTGTTAGGTGCACGGCATCAACAAAGCTCTTTTTCATCAGTTCCTTGGTGATAACTGTGAAACGTTTAGGAGGTCGTCATCTTCGCCTCTTGCCATCTGATATTTCCAGCACCATCAACCCTTCTATATATTATCCTGGGAAGCCGTTTTGGTCAGTACTCTTGGGGAATCGAATAATTTTTGTGATATTTTGTGATTACCTCTTCAAGAAAATCGTAACAAACGTCCAAGTCGCTGCGCTACGTCGTTACTCCCGCCAGACTAGTAAAAATTGGTTAATTGCTATTTTAATGGATGTTTGATATTATCTAAAAAAATAAATTTACTTTTCAAAACACCTGCTTGACATTTACACAATTTATCGAAAATAGTCATAGTCAATAGTCATTTTTGAAAGAATTTAACTGCCTGACAATTTTTGTTAATTAACATCTGACAACTCTTTTCTTATAAACTATGTTTTTCATAAAAGTACACTTCATAACACCTTCGTTACCGTCTGTCAGTCGGTAATCGAAGAGACCATATAAGTACCAAAGTTTTTTATCTCTGGAAATTTTTGGTATGGTGGGGGTATAGAGATGAGGGGAACATTTTCTTTAATCGAATGATTATCGATATCTGTCGCAGAGGTAGTTAGTATATGTACCTCACATACCTCAATTAGCTGGCAGACGAAACTTCCGGTCGGCGCGCGCGGTAACCGGAAATTGAAAAACAAATTTTTTAGTTACCGGACCAAATTTGACGCAAAATATTTGTTTTGGGTGTACAGTACTGTACGGTAGTGGCAGACATTTCTATGGGTTGGTCTTTGGGCAATTTTCCATTAAAGTGGCTATTTTTCGCCATTTGGTGGCAAATAGAAGTCTACAATTATTTTTTACATAGTCAATGAAATGCAAAATTGCAAGAATGTCAATATACAACGTCTTCTGTCGTATGAGAGCCAATTTATTTTAGATGAAAATTGCAAGAACATCTTGAAAACCCCATTTTAAAACCCCCTTTAATTTTGCCCAAATGTCGTGAATTTATTAAATTTCACGTCCTTTCATTTAAAACATCTAATCATAAAACTTGTGGATCATCTTAATATATTTTACTCAAATATTAATACAGTAACTAGAGGTTTTAACTTCGGAATAATGTCATGTCATTGAACGGATTTCGTTCAATTTTGGCAGAATAATAGTAAATGCTTCACAGAAAAGTTTCTGTATTGTGCGGGGGCTTGCTAATTAATATGGGGTGGCACTTAAAAAATATATATATTATAGAATATATAAATAGAATCAAATTTTAAGAAGAAAATGTTCTATGCAATTTTTCACATAAATTGATAGTTTTAAACTTATAACGACTTCAAAATTGCGATTTTAGCTTAAAAAAAAGGTATTTCCAAACGGCTTTCGTCAAGTATCTCGAAAAGTCTTACTTTATCGAAAAAATGTTACAGACCAATTAAAGAAAGTACAAACTGGGAATTAATTATATTTTTTGTTTATTGATGTAGGATTAATCATTTCGGAGATATTCAAGTTTATATTTGGTATTCAAGTGTTTCGAAATTACCTTTAAAGTTTAAAATGCATTTTTTTCTAAAGCAAGTGCTTTAAATGAGCAAAAAAATTTGAGCATCTAGGTAATACTACATCTTAACGAAAAACTGTATTTGAGATCATTTTTTTAAATTACTGGCTAATTAGAGTAACAAAATGGCGACCTTTTTATATAAAAAAATATAAATACGCACATTTTTCCGTCATAACTTCTTTATTTCTTATACTACAGGAACGAGTAAAAAATAATTTGAAAGCGCAATTAATTGTCTTTAATTTCATTTGTTAGCATGCGTGACGTAGGTGTCACAGTTTCTGAGATATTTAGCATTTAAACTGCATTTTTCGTCTTATAAACGTTCGGACGCCATTTGTAAACTTTCATATCTCCGAAACTATTAAATCTATGTAAATAAATAAACAAGCGAAATTCATTATCAGTTTATGGGCTTTATTTTTGGTCTCTACCCATTTTTCAATAAAACTAATATTTATTGAGATATTTGGAAAAGGAAAAAAAATTACGTTTTATCGAAAATACCTTTATAGTTTAAACTGTATTTTTTTCTAAAGCAAGTGCTGTATACAAACCAAAAAATTTGAGCATCTACGTCATGCTATATATTAATGAGAAACAGTGTTTGAATTCATTTTTTTTTTATTACTGGTTAATTACAGTAACAAAATGGCGACGTTGTTATTAAAAAAAATGTGTAGACGCACATTGCTTCTTTCATAACTTCTTTGTTTTTATGCTACAGAAACAAATAAAAAAACAGTTGAAAGCTTAATTAATAATATTTTATTCTACCTATTAGCATCCTTGACGTAGGTGTCACAGTTTCTGAGATATTTAACTCTCACTGTAAATAATTATCTTATGAACACTTGGATGCCAAATGTAAACTTAAATATCTCCGAAATTATTAATCCTACATCGATAAACAAAAAATATAATTAATTCCCAGTTTGTACTTTCTGTAATTGGTCTGCAACATTTTTTCGATAAAGTAATATTTTTCGAGATACTTGACGAAAACCGTTTGGAAATACCTTTTTTTTTTAAGCTAAAATCGCAATTTTGAAGTCGTTATAACTTAAAAACTATCAGTTTATGTGAAAAATTGCATAGAACTATTTCTTCTTAAAATTTAATTCTACTTCAGCTCCAATAATTATATATATTTTTAAGTGCCACCCCCTGAGAGGGGGTGGCATCCACCCCCTATAAATTAGGAAGCACAATATAGAAACTTTTCTGTGAAGAATTTACTATTATACTGCCAAAAATGAACGAAATCCGTTCAATATGACATTATTCCGAAGTTTTGCATATTTTTTTCCTCTAGGTACTGTACTATATTGCAATAATAAGCGTATCTTTTTCTAGTAATTTTAATGAGTTGGTTTTTATGTATTTTTATCCCCTATATGTATACTTACACATAATATATACTGTTGTTACCTTTTTTTTTTTTTTTTTTTTTTTTCATACTTAATATGTATAATTGTCGACTATAAGGAGTAAACAGAATGTGAATATGAAATCAAATAAATGGCGGAGGATCCGGTCACAAACAAAATTGTCATGCTACGATGTTCATTATTACGGAAATAATCTTAAAATCTGAGTTAAAGCATCATAATGCACCACCAAACGATGAGAGGGGAACAAACAACTGTAAATTAAAGATCTATTATTGATATTCACATTCTCCGTCGAAAAATATTTTGCGATATAAATTACTTACTGTTCGCTGTTTATTAGCATGCAATAATTTTTGCTTCCTCGCTTGCTGCAACTAACGTAGAGTCACTTGTAAATCTGAGGAATTATAATCTTATATATTGACCTAATCGACTTAAGAATATCTTATATCTAGTATATCGAAGGCCTTGGAAAAATTTGTATAAGCAACATCAGCTTGACCTTGTGCAAAATTTGAAAACAGGGCAGTCTCGATATTTTCGATGCACTTGGTTTGCATGGCTTTAACATTCAATTCAATGTGATATCAGCGAGTAAACGGAAAAAAGAATAATCTCTCAATACAAATGTAGGAATGTTGCCAGACATGTTTTATTTTAATTTTCAATTATATTTTTTAATACACGTGTATTATTGGTTTTATGATTATCAGTATTAATAATATGTGTCATGGGGAAGAAGATAAAGATTGAAAATGCGACGCAAAAGCATCAGCAAACTCTTAGTTATTTCATCGTGATAAGTGTAGTAGGATTATATTTTCTGCCCGACATATAAGATCAATGTATTAGGATCATTCTTAATAATATTTTCGATTTTAGGAAGTAATTTTTTGACATTTTTTTATACAGGGTGGGCCATTAATAATGGGACATAGTTCAAGGGTAGATTCTTTGGATCAAAATATGAGGATATAACCAAACATGCTTTAGTAAATTGTTGATGTGGAAAAAGATATAGGGTGTCAAAATTGCAATTTTTTTTTGCAACATCTCAACTATCTTCTCCCAATTTGGTAAAGAAACATTTTTTAAGCTACGAAACAATAGTTTATGTATCACATCACGCTAGCCCATGGAGGGCACCTTATGAGCTATGTATACCTGACGATGAATATTTTTCTCTTTTTTTTACGAAACGTTGTGGCACTTTTGACTAGAAAATCTCATGCATGAATCATTTCTAAAAAGAGGTACACTTGATAGAACTTGATAATTACAACCGTTTTCGAGACAACTGCCGCAAAGATAATTCTTTGGAAACAAACTCAATTTGAAAAAGACAAATTGTATTTATTGAAATATGTGCTGTGATGAAGTCTTAGTTCTGTCATTTACGTACAATTTGATTACTTTGATATTTTGACAAAACTAAGACGTCACCAAAGCACACTTTTCAAGAAATACAATCTGTCCTTTTCAAATTGAGTTTGTGTTCAAAGAATTCTTGAAATTTTTGCGGCAGTTTTCTCGAAAACGGTTGGAATTATCAAGTTCTATCAGTTAATCTCTTACGTAGAAATGACTCCTGTATGAGATTTTTTAGTCAAAAGCGCCACAACGTTTCATAAAAAAAGAGAAAAAATATTCATCATCAGGTATAGTTCATGAGGCTACCTCCATGGGTAGGGCGATGTGATACGTAAATTATTGTTTCTTAGCTTAAAAAATGTGTCCTTACAAAATTGGGAGAAAATCGGTCAAGAGGTACAATTGGCGTCATCTTAAACTCACCACCCTTTGAGATGTTCCTTTTCTAATACGCCCCACTACAAATATATTATATATTCCGACATTCCATATTTTAGTCAAAGGGAGATTGATGTCATACTTTTATTAGTTTTATTAGAATGTGACCAGCTGTTAGTTTAGGGTTCTACATTTCAGAGATTTTGAATAATATTAATTTAATTTATAACTTTCTTCTCTCCACTATTCATTTATCGGATTTATGGATTCTGGACGCTAATATATTTTCATAAACTATTGTCTGCAATAAACAACAACTGCAACATTGTCTGTAATAAAAACTGGCAATGTAAATACATTAAGTAAACAAAACAATTCGAAAAGTTAATGCAACCGGTTACCTCAAAAAAGATTCGAATCCAGAAATGAAGGTATTAAGTTTAATATACCTAATAATTCATCAAAAACAAAGAAGACAAAAATATTCATATCACTTATAATGAAATTAATTGTGGTTAATTATATCATGCTAGTTTTGGAGTCTTGTGATTTTTCATTAAAATGAAGCGGTTAATAATTCCGTGATTTTGTCATCCTATTGGCGAAGTGCAAGAAAATGTAATGTTTTTGACAAACACATCGTTTTTAAAATGTACAGGGTTGTTCATTATATTTAGGCCACCCTTTATTATCGTTATTACTGGAGATAGAAAAAAAGTTTCGAACGAAAGTTGTAGGGCTGTAACTAATAAATTAATGAAAGCACAGTGGCGTGCAGAAATTAAGGGGTACAAGAAGCAATAATATATTTTTAAATGGAACACCCTGTGTATTTTGGAATTATTATTTTTTTCTGATTTCAAAAATATGATATATGATAGTCCCGTCTTTAACCGTTTTCGAGTTATTGAACATTGAAAATCGTATTTAAGCTATTTATTATACGAACGGAAATTACAATTATTAATGTAGTCTATGAAAATGACAAGTATTCTATTATTAAATCTGTCAGCGTTTCATATAATAACCTTTCGTGGGTAGATTTGGAATTTGACCATAAAATGAAAAAATATTCCCCTTCTAACAAACAAAAATTATTTAAATAACTAAATAATTTTTTACTATAAAAATCAAGCAACATTTTTTAAAGGGGATTATTGACACCCTACACCTCCTCCTTAGAGGGGTAAGAAATATTCAGGAGCGATTTGAATGGGCCAAGTCACCTTAATATGATAAAAAACATCCGAGTATTAGGTTTTTTTTTTGTAATTAAAACCGATCAATATCGGTGAGACCCATCCCTTTTGGGGGTGAGGAGGTGTATGAGTGTACTCGAAGTAATCAGATTATTATACTCTGGTAGCAACCATCCAATGAGGTATTCTGTTTTTTTTTTAAAATATGTAAATAACTATTAGTAGTTACAGTAACCTTCTTAGGTGAGGGAATGGCGAGGAGGGTTGAAGGGGTGAATTTGATTTTTTACTTCTTTTTTTATTTAGTTACTGAAATTTAGTATTTTAAAAGAATTTCCCCTCTTGTAGTTCTAATTCTAGCGGCAAGTTCTAATATCAATTCCAATGTCACTCCCAAATAAGGGTTGTTTTTTAATGTGTTCCCGAGATTCTTCGCCAAAACGGGTGACGGATTCGTTTTCAGCACCCAAAAATTAGTAAAAAAAAGTTGGCTTCCACACTTTATCATGGATGGGTCAAAATAGCCTTTTTTTAACAGTGTTTTCTACTCACGAAAGAGATGGGAGTAACTATTTTGAGACTTACCTAACGAAACTAAGCATTTTAAAAGAATTTCCTGCACTAAAGAATAACTTTTTGTTGCAAGTTCTCATATCAATTTCAATGTCACCCCCAAATAAGGGTTATTTTTTACCGCCTTCCCAATGTTTTTAGCCATTTCGGTTGACAGATTCCTATTCAGCACGCCAAAATTAGTTAAAAAAAAAATGGTTTCCACACTTTACTACGGATGGGCCAAAAAATACCTTTTTTTAACATTGTTTTTTGTTATTTTAAATATAATGCTGGGGGCGAGCGTAGAAGCGACTTCAATGTGAATGTCAGTCGATATTCCGTTGAAGCAACGTCGAGCGCGGTTAGTACTTGGATGGGTGACCCATCTTGGGAAATACAGCGTTCTCGTCCCACCTTCTAGCGGCTTGTATATCAGTGTATACGCGGAAGCTACGTAATTTCAGACGAGGATTACGTAGTGGATATACCATCCTTCGGAGGGGATGTAAAGCAGGCGGTCCCTTGTCTATTAAATGTTAGGCAAGTAAAAGATCCCTACTCTTCTTAAGGGAAGAGGTTCGGCAAAATTTCCAGGTTGGGGTTAGCTCGTCTCCTGGCGTCGGTGATGGGCCCTGGTAGCGGAAATAGGCCGACGTTAAATAAATAGATAAAAAAAAAAAAAAAAAAAAATAATGCTCCTATTACTTCCACGTCCAGTGGAAGTATAGTAACGACAAAAAAAATATTAAAAATTTTTATTGTCCAAATAGGCTTAAAATGTCATGAAACGTCGAGATTTTAAGTTTGAGCGAAAAAAAAATTTCTGTCTGTCTGTCGGTCTGTCGGTCTGTCTGTAACTTTTTTTTGTGCGCACGTTTACTCTGGAACCGTTTAAGATATTGACTTGAAATTTGGTACACATATGTACTTTAACGAGATCTAGAACTAAATTATATTTTCATCTTGTTCCGTCGAAGGGTTGGGGGGTAAATTGGGGTAAATTTGGGGTAAAAGGGTAAATCAAGCAGATAAGAGTCCATGAAATTGGCATTTAGTATATACAAGAGAAGCTGAGGTCTCAAAAAAATTTTTGGCATTAGCCACCCCCACCTCCTTATTAAAGGGGATGAAAAAAAAAATGTTATTTAGTGCATGTACAGGAACCAGAAACCTCAAAATATTTTTTTACTTCATCCACCCCCCACTACCACCCCCCTATCACCACCCCCACCCCACTACCGATGTGGGGTATCGTTTTATGGGTTTTTGGGGTAGAGGATTTCAAATATTATATTATTAAAGTTCCATAAACAATTATTTTCACATATAAAGTTTTTTCGTTGTGAGTGACTTGGATAGAGAATCTGGATGTGGAAGTAGTGATTCCTTGGGCAGCGCGGTTTTTTTCTAGATTCTACAGAAAATTTAAAGTACATTCCATTAAAGGTTCCTTATACCTAAAACTAATATTTTCTGGGATATTAAATTTTTTCTTAAATTTTGACAGAAAAGTTGTATTATATAAAAATTATTTCCTTAGTAATAATAATTGATAGCTCCTTGATTTTTTTAATGCGGGTAAGACAAGGCATTGGAGTTAAAGTCTTTTAAATTAATGGCAGTCGACCATATGAAAACAGCAAAATGTCATTTTTTAACGTGACCTCAATTAGTGTTACTGAGATAGTTAGAGGAACTTTTATAATCCACAATATTGATAATAACTAATTACTATGTAGGAGCAACAGGGGCAAAGAGAATTGCAAAAACTTGCGGTAAAGCAGAAATATTCGCTTTTCTGACGGCTGTAAATCGTAAAATATTAACAATAAAGAAAATTATTTAAATAAAAGTTGTAGATCTTTTATACCCTACAATATTAGTAATGCCCAATTTAGAGCAGAAGTAACAGGAAAGAAGATGATCTAGAAAAACCTATTTAAAGCACCATTTTTAAACATAGCGGCGGTAAGGGGAATAAAATTTTGAGAAGAAAAGGTTGTATGCAATTTTTCATATAAATTGAAGTTATAACGACTTGAAAATTTGGATTTTAACTAGAAAAAGAGGTATTTTAAAAGGTTTTTGTCAAATAACTCGAAAGGTATTACATTGAGCGAAAACATGCTAGAAGCAAATAAGAATGTTACTAAATTGAGGATGAATTTCCTTTTTTTTTTCTAATTTCTGTAGAATTAATAGTTCCGGGGATCTGGAAGTATAAAGATGGCGTCTGAAAATATATAAGAAGTATTTAGTTTAAATGTTAAATATCTTAGAAATTATGGCACTTACCTTAAAAATGCTAATTATCAAACTGAAAGTCTATTAATTAGGCTTTCACATTATTTTGATTATTTCTATACAACAAAAAATGAAAAAGTTATAACAGAAACAATTTACTTTTTTACATTTTTTTAATTCTTTGTAAATATCTCAATAAATATTAGTTTTAGCGAAGATATAGTGGACCTCAAAAATTGAGCTTATAAATTGAGAATGAATTTGATTTTGTTAAATATTTGTCTAGGATTGACAGTTTCAAAGATATTTAAGTTTATAAAAGGCATCCGACCGCTTATAGGATGAAGTATTTAGTTTAAATGTTGAATATCTTAGAAACTGACATTTTTATCAAAAATTCTATGGGACAAAGTTAAAGATGTGATGTGTCATCTAATTTTAAAACAATTTTTTGCTTTTTACTACATCATAAAAAATAAAGAAGTTATGGCCGATTCATTGAGGTTTGTCACATTTTATTTTAATTAAATGTTGCCATTTTGTTATTGTAATTGCCCAGTAATACATTTTTTTTTCTTCAAAACACCTGTTTTAGAAAAAAATTCCATCCGCCATATTGGAGCCGCCATTTTCAATTCTTAAATTTTGGCTTCAGATTCGTAATCAGTGATGCCAGAAACATAACTATGCTATGTTTCAAAAATTAACCAGTAATACTTTTTCAAATATTGAATATTTAAATTTAGAGGTGTTTTCACCCTTTGGGGGTAAGATCAATTTTATTATCTTTTTATTACCTCTAGGTACTGTACAGGGTGAACCAAATTAGATGGGATTTGAGGATTTCTCTAAAACTACGGCAGATAGACAAAAACTAATGTAGGTGTTCTGAGTTCGATTTTTGACTATCGAGCTACAGAGCGTAACGGGCTTTAAAACGATGTAATACTTGACCGCACTCATTTAAAGATTTAAGTGCCCACCCATCCTACCACCACTTAAGGATTGAAGTGGCGAGATCAACAATACCCAATAAAAGTACCCCCCTTGATAATAAAATTGACGGATCCGAGCGTTTGTCGAAAAAATGATCATACAAAGAGAAAATACGCCAGTTTCGTTTTCGGTGGGCAACCGTGTATAATAGGTATGGTGAATTAGTGAATTTTACTGATATTTGCTAGTGCATCCTCAGAGTATTTCAGCTTTCGAAAGTTGACCATTTGCTTTAATTTTCTGAATCACCCTGTATTACTTACTTATAGCGTCAGTTATTTTATATGCATTGCCTTTTATACTGCAAGCATAATCAGATCAATTTTATTTATTCTACTGAATATCCGATACGTCCCACAATCAGATAATTGAAGAATGAAACGAGAAATGAAATGAAATAAAAAATGTTTACTTATCCATATTGCATAATTCCAGGCCATAGTGTATCCTACAATGTTAATCGGCATTCAGATGTAAAATACCTACCGAATTCAATTATTTGTAGTGGGGCGTGTTAGAAAAGGAGCATCTCAAAGGGTGGTGAGTTTAAGGTGACGCCAATTGTACCTGAGATATTGCAAAATAAAAGAAGAAAAAATTACAATTTTGACACCGTGTATCTTCTTCCACAGCAACAATTTAATAAAGCATGTATCCTGGCATTTTACCAATTAACCTCAAATCTACAACTGTATTCAGAAGACATAAACAAAATCAGAAAATAGATTTAAATATCTACTTAACTTTTGGAGACACATAAGTTATAAAATTTTAAACCCGGTATATCCAACTATGTTAAATTAGTCTTGAAATAAATAAAATTTAAAACAGTCTCTAATCATCTTAGTCATCACTTCTGTATGAAAATTGTTTTTTTAATGCAGTAAAGATATGCCCCGCTCAATAATCCTCGTATTTTTTTGGGCCGCGTAATCCGGAATTTATGTATGCAGAGCAATTTCACTATTTCCTATGTGATCATTATTATTAAGCGTTTCCGCATACGTTCAAGTTGTTTACCAACAACGTTCAAGATAAAATATAAGGGCGTAAGCAGAAAATACAATAAGCTCAGCTTACATGTAAAATAAAATAAATTTTACAAATGTTAGACCCTCAATTCCTAGTTGTTTATTTTCTTTCTTGTTCCTTTCTAGTGCACCCTTGTGCTTTAACTGAGACTTCAAGATTACTTACTTTATAATATACAAGACAATCTTGTCTATGACGGAGTCCTACGCCATTTATTTAACTGAATGTTCCACTGAATGTTCCAGCCTGAAATTTATCTTACAAACTTAATCAGGAAAATGGTATGTCTTTTTCGAGGTCTATTACAGTGAGTTGCGGTTTATTTTATAATTTAAATACACTGTTTCCTTATTTTAAATCCAAAGTGAAAAGGAATTATTACGTTGAAGGCAATGTGATAAGGGCAGTTTATTAAAATGTGTTAGCTCATCATTCTGCGTGGAGTGGTGTATTGTTAATTCTTGAATTAGAATTAAAAAGAGGGGATGTGGGAAAATTACCTTAGGTCTGAAACATGGCGCCAAAATTAAACAATAGGTGTTTTGTCTTTCCGAAATTTCCACCAAAATGTCTTAGCAGTTCGACTTTTTACTTTAATTACACCTTAAAACTCGACTGTGTACCATTAAAATCTTCCGATAGTCGCACACGATCTCTGAATCCGGACCGATAATTGTCTGACCATATTTTCATATGTGAAGAAGCTGGACAGTGGACACCGCTGATAATGCAAAATTGATCAGAATGATAAAATAGCAAACTTTCCAAACTATCCTAAAAATTTACGGGGCGAGCGTAGATGCGTCTTCACTGTGTAAGTATCTCCAAGTTGATGGAGAAGGTCATTCTGATCAGACTAGACTCTGCTCAGAATGAACTCCACATCGATGACGAGTGCCAGTTCGGCTTCAGGCGGAGCAGGGGCACTGTGCAACAGATCGTCAGAATCGTGAATGACGTCAAGGTACAATGTAACCTCGGGAAGAGCACTGTCATGGTGCTCCTCGATGTTGAGATGTTTCGATACCGTATGGATCCCGGGACTGCTTCATAAACTAAACGCACTGGACTTCCCCATGCACATAACGAAACTTGTTCACTCTTTCCTGACAGGCAGATCGCTACAGGTCAGAGTGAATAATAAACTATCAATTCGGCGGGACATTCGCGCGGGCGTCCCCCAAGGATCGTGCCTGTCACCAAAACTATACAATCTATATGTCTCCGACTTCCCGGGACTTCCGACTTCGAACCTTGCCAAGTACGCCGATGACACGGCCATGTACGTGCATTCGCACAATGCACAGGCAGCTAATATGTTGCTGAAGGCTCACATGGCCCGTGCCACGGTGTATTACGACAAGTGGAAAATTCGGATAAATGCCGAGAAGTCGGAATCAATTTTATTCACGCGCCGTTTCACCGAAAATCGGATTCTAACACCACTTTCGATCGCCAAATTCCAATTGAACGGTGTGTGAAGTATCTAGGGGTGAACTTGGACAAGAGACTGACGTTCAACATTCACATAAACGAGACAATACGCAAAGTCTACTCCATGTCCAGGAGTCTGTATCCGCTCCTGGCAAGGGGTAGCGGACTCAACAGGACAAATAAAAAATTGTTGTATACGATGGTGATCAGGCCGGCCATCACATACGCGGCGCCGGTGTGGTGCAGCACACCGACCACGACAATGAGAAAACTCCGAGTTCTCGAACACAAATTTATGCGGGCATTGATTCGGGCAGATACACCTCCCTCAGAGATCTATATAATCGTTGCCACGACATAACGCCACTAGCGGACTACGTCCAAGAAATCTCCCAAAAATTCTATCAATTCAAACTGGACGATAGTCCACTAACCCGCAACATAACACGAATCAGACAGCATAATGCGATCCTTTTCGATATCCGACACCCCTTACCATACCAGGCCTTGCCTATCTTTCGGCAACCTCTCTAACCACACTTACCTCTACGACAACTTCTCCTTTCCCCACCTTTAATCTTCACCAAAACCTACAACCAACCTCTCTCCATTCCCTCTATTTGTTTTTACCTTTTTTGTTCCTTGTCTATTTTTTTTGTCTCTCAATTCAGTCTCGACCAATAAATTCTTAACAAACCAAAATTTCACATAACATTACACACTTTTAACTATCCACGACACTTTCCTGGCGTCAGGAAGACTACCAGGGTGGAATTGTCTCAAACGGGTTTTTTCGTTGAGTTTTGTTTTCCCGTGCCAGCAATCAAAATTTTTAAGTGTTCGCGCGTGCGCGAAATCGATAGTTTTTTACAGTTTTAATTTTAATTATTTTTAAGTACCCTTGAGTACTACGTTATACGATACCGTTAAATTTAAGCCTTTTTCCATTAGGCAGGAGTTTTAACTCAGTTTTAACTACTATCTGTGGTGTGTTTATGTTTGTTTATGTAAATAATTTTCGTCTCCGCCAAACCGGACCCTCCACCAGTCTCACACCCACCTCGGCGATGTTCGCCATGGTTGTCTGGCTGGCTCCGGGCCGGACTCCGGAATTGCGCATTATTGTATCTTGTGAAACATTAACAAATGCTTGTTCTTGTTGTTGTTGTGTAAGTATCTCGATAATCCAAGTGAAGCAACGTGCAGCGCGGTTAGTACTTAGATGGGTGACCCGTCGGGAAACACAGCGATCTCCACCTTCTAGCGGCTTATATATCAGTGTATACGCGGAAGCTATGTAATTTGAGACGAGGATTACGTAGTGGATATACCATCCTTCGGAGGGTTGTCTATTAAATGTTAGGCAAGTAAAAGATCCCTTCTCTTCTTAAAGGAAGAGGTTCGGCAAAATTTCCAGGTTGGGGGTAGCTCGTCTCCTGGCGTCGGTGATAGGCCCTGGTAGCAGAAATAGGCCGACGTTAAATAAGTAGTTGAAAAAAAAAAAATACCTAGAGGTGTTCTCAGTCGCAAGGGAAGTTATGTCGTCCGACGAGATTAGATTTTGGAAACTGCACTAGGATTGGACTTCGCTGAATTTGTTGTATAACATTGCCAAATTGTTCACAATAATAAAATAACTTTTTAAACTATTTTTAAAATCATCTTGGGGAGAATTTTCAGCCTCAGAAGATGTTGTGACGCTCGACGAGATGGGATTTTGGAAATTGCGCTTGGATTGGACTTCGATGATTTTGATTAGATAAGATTTTGGAAACTGCGCTAGGATTGGACTTCGCTGATTTTGTTGTAGAATTGCAACATTGCTCAGAATAATTATAAAATAGCAAATTTTCCAAACTACCCCAAAAATTTGCTTGGAAGTATTCTTAGTCTCAAAAGACATTATGTCGTTTGACGAGATGGGATTTTGGAAAATACGATAGGATTGAACTTCACTGATCTTGTTGTAGAAAATTGATCAAAATAATGAAATTGCAAGCTTTCTAAACTACCCTAAAAATCGCCTCAAAGTACGTTATGTCGTCCGACAAGATGGAATTTTACAATCGCTATGATAAGATTTCGCTGATCTTGTAGCAGCAAAATTGATCAGAATGGTAAAATAGCAAATTTTCCAAACTACCCTAGAAATTTACTTACTTTCAGTCTTAAGGGAGATTATGTCTCCGACGAGATGGTATTTTGTAAACTGCACTAGGATTGGACTTCGCCGATTTTGTTGTAGAACATTGCAAAGTTGATCACAATGGTAAAATAAAAATTTTTCCGAATTACTCTAAAAATCGACTTGGAGGGATTCTAAGCCTCAAAGCACGTTATGTCGTTCAAGTAGTTGGGATTTTGGAAACAGCTCTAGGATTGAACTTCGCTTGAGCAGAATGACAAAACAGCAAATTTTTCAAACTACCCTGAAAAATCGACTAGGGTGGGTTTTCAGTCGCAAAGGACGTCGTCGTCAGATGAGACGGCATTTTGGAAACTGCGCTAGGACTGAACTTCGCTAATCTTGTAAAACGCCGAAAAATTGATCAGAATGATAAAATAGCAAATTTTCCAAACTACCTTAAAAATTTACTTGGAGGGATTCTCAGTCTCCAAGGACGTTATGTCGTTTGAATAGATAGGATTTTAGAAACTACGCTAGAATTGGCCTTCGCTGATCTGAATAATAAAATAGCAAATTTCCCAAACTACTCTAAAAATTTACTTGGAAGTAATCTCAGTCTCAAAGACATTACATAAGATGGGCTACGGAAGAGTTCACAATTGAAGAGGTAGCTACACCATCAAAAACCACCCCCAACACACCCTGTTGCTGTTTCTCACACTTTTCTGGAAATAGTTGGTCCCGCACAAAAAATTTTATACTCATTAATAATATTCTTTATAAAATTTACTATCAATAAGATCCTTATTACTATATCTGCAATAAGCGCAAAGGTTTTTGAGCAATTAGCAAACAAACTAGGGGGTTGGGCCCCGACTGGTGCTCGCACTTCGCTTATTTTTATCAAAGTGTTAACGAGAATGCGTATAGGACTGAAATTGTACACCAAAAGTTATTCCCGTCGTTAAGAGAACAAAAAACAAGAATTTCTTTTTTCTAAAATATTTCCTAAGCCACTCTAAGACGCTTTAAAGTATAACTTGAAACAGACTTTTTAATTTTACAAATCATTATACTGTATACAAGTTGAACTTTTGAATCATACATATTCGTATTATTTCAATTCTTGCCTTGTTTCTTGATTTAGGTATGCTGCTTAAACCATTTTTCTTATTATTCTTATTCTTAATGGAATGTAGTTATTGTTAATTGTAAACAACATTGTTATCTTCTACCTAATAAAATTAAAAATTGAATTGAATTGAATTTTTATCGTAGAGCCATATTGTAAGGAAAATAAACTTTTAACATCGTTGTGAACATTGTTTTGTAAAGTGAGTTATTCACGAAAAACTAACCGTGAAATTCGACTTTTAAAAAGGGTGACAAAACACTAAACTTTAAAAAATCATATCTCTGTCAACTTTCGACCAAATGGACGGAACTAATCTCAAATTTATGGTGATTTCATCATCTTCCAGTTTTTCATAAAATTTGTTAGTTTCAAGATATTTGCAAAAAAAAGGTTTTGAACTCCCCTTCACCCCAAAAGGTAATCCGACAGCCGATTTTGCTCGACTTTTTTTCACATGTTTATGATACCCTAAACAACAGTTTTCTGTAATAAAATTTTAGGTCCACATCGATTAGTCAAAATCTAAGTGCACTCCCGTTAACTGTTAGTCTACTACATACACATTGTATGCAGTAGACTAACACATTATATTATACACATTGTATGTAGTAGAGACATTTTTTCAGGCTTTCATCGGAAAAATTTCACTGACTTTTTATACTTCAACCGATATAACCAAATAATAATAATACAGCTATTACTAGCAGATGAATGACTTGCTGCACACCACCGTCCGGTCAAGGCTTATTTTGTACAATCCCCTCGATTAAGAATTTACGGATAGCACTTAAGCCTACCCCTGACTGCATCCCACCGAATCAACTCCGTCTAAAAACAACGCAAGGGTACACACTACACACACGACGATAACGTTTTTGTTTCGGATTCCGGGATGGCGATAACTCCGGGGAAGCGGTATATTTGCAATTATCTCCGAAAGGCTATACGGGTCGTACACCCAACAATTTGTTATTCTGACAATATGACGTCGATTTGATTACTCAACAGCCTGGAGCATGTTTCGGAGGATTACGTAATTCCTGCAGGATTACACTTCTCCACATATTGTAAATTTTACTAGAAATACAAATACGCGGGAGCATGAAATAATACAATTTTGACCTAATGGTTTAATAGAGGTTGATAATGTTGAAAATGTTTCAAGCATTATGTTATAGTACAGGGAAAGACTCGAAAAAAATTTGTGCAGACTTTAAACTTTGGTTATAAGTTTAAAATAGGCCAAAGTTCACGAAACAGAAAAGTTTAGTAGTTGTATGGATCCGGGAACCTATAGGAGCTAAAAAGTAGTACTTTTAATAAAAAAATAGATTTATTTTTTTCCATTTCTCGGGAAATATGGCATTTACAAAAAAATTGTTTCTAACAAAATTATCTTCAATTTTAATAATTAACCGAAATACGGCCACTTTTCGATGGGATGGAATTTTTTTCTAAAACAATTGTTTTAAAGGGACAAAATAAATTGGGCATTGATGCTATATATTAACGAAAAACAGCATTTTTGAAAAAGAAATTAATGACTGGGCAATTACAATAACAAAATGCCGACATTTTGTTAACAAAAATGTGAAAACGCATATTGAATCGGCCATAACTTCTTTATTTTTTTTGATGTAGAAACAAACAAAAAAACATTTTAAATATCTCCGAAACAATCAACCCTACAGAAATAAATAAACAAAATAAATTTATTCTCAGTTTATATGCTTCATTTTTGATGTCCAGTATATTTTCTCTTAAACTAATATTTATTGAGATACAGGGTGTAATCAGTTTCATTACATTAAAAAAAACTGGTGGTGGGGAACGACTAAATGAACAAAAAAACCTTATATAACATGGGGTCTAAAACCGATAGTTTTAGAAAAAAAAAATAAACAAAAATTTCGAAAATTTTCAATAATATTGTTTGAGAATTACTGGAATGTCGGGATAGGCTTTTATCTTCGTGTATGTCGGCACCTCTAACCATCAAATACGCCATAGCTCTTTCAAAGTGTCGCGGTCCTTTGTTAGAGACCGCGCGTTAGCGAGGACACAAGTCGATAATCACACTTTTTTATGGCTTTTTAAAAGTAGGTAAGGTCTTTAGCGGTGCGGTAAAGGTGAAAGACGTCGGCGTTTTCTGAGTGCTTAATAGATCTGAAGAAAACTATACTCTCCCTTGTGCAATATTTTAGTTTCTATGGGCACTTCGTTAAGTACACACGTCGAACCCGTTCGTTGTTTTCGTATGTTGCTTTTGTTCTTTTTGAATTTTGGGCCATGTATTTACAATTAAGATTTATTTTATTGACTTACCGTTCAAGTCGTTAAGTTCTTGATTACGTACAGACACTACTTGTTCGTTCTTTTTGTGTTGCTTTTTGGATTTTGGACCAAGTTTTTATTTTTATTTTCTTTATTGACAACGTGAGTTGATAGTTTAGTGTGGTATTTTAATGTGCATCGAAACCATAAAAAATGATACTAATTTACCAAATGTATAATGTATAATGTAATTATCGAATATTTTAGTTTTCGATACCTGATCAGCAATTCGTTAAATAAATCAGATTTTTTCCTAACTTAAAATAAACATAATTGTTTTCTGTTATCGTATCTCAGACTCTTTATTTCCCAGTATCAAGCAATAATTTCTCACTTTTTAACCTTTTAACCCAGAAACACTTATTTAGTTACAAATGCTAATAAATCACATTTAAATCTGAAAAATTATAAACAACAATACAAGCTCCAATATTTTGTTCTAAATTAAAAAACACACTTGTAAAGAAATGCTGTGTTTAAACCTCTACGCCCATAATTTTCTTGCAGTTCTGCAAAAAAAATAACGAATTATTTACATTTTTATAATTGGTTCCGTTGAGGCGGTCATCAAAGGTGCCGCCTTTCTTTGCTTTGAAACTGCGGGCCGCCGCGTGCATAAAGGATTTTTGTTTGTCTATTCGGTCCCCATTACCAGTTTTTTTTAATGACATGAAACTAATTACACCCTGTATTTGCAGAGAAACAAGAATGTTACATTTTTTTCTAAAATCCATTTACAGTGCAATTTTTTTTAAAGTAAGAGCTGTAAGCCGATGAAAAATTTGAACGTCTAGGTCACACCATATATTAACGAAAAACAGTATATGGGAATATATTTTTTTAATTACTGACTACTTACATTAACAAAATTGCGACGTTTTTATTTAAAAAAAAAATGTGAAAAAGTACATTGTTTTTGTCATAACATCTTTGTTTTTTATCTCATAAAAATAGGAAATCATTTGAAAGCCTAATTAATAGTTTTTCAATTTGGTTATTAGCGTTTTTGGCCTAAGTGCCATAGTTTCTGAGATATTTAACATTTAAACTAAATACTTCGTCTTATAAACGTTTGGACGCCACCTTTAGACTTCCAGACCTCCGAAACCATTAACTACAAAAATTAGAAAAAAACGAAATTTATTCTTAATTTAGTAGCTTTCTTATTTGTCTCTAGCATGTTTTTGCTGATGTAATACCTTTCGAGTTATTTGATAAAAACGTATTTGAAATACCACTTTTTCAAGCTAAAATCCCAAATTTTCTGGTAGTTTTATTAAATTAACGTAAATTTATCAATTTATATGAAAAGTTGCACAGAACCTTTTCTCCTTAAAATTTAATTTTCTTTCAGCTCCAATGTTTTGGTTTTTTATATGTGCCACTCCCTGAAAAGGGGTGGCATCCACCCCCTATAAATTAACAGGCCCTCGCATAATATAGAAATTTCTGCATTTACTTTACTTTTATGCATTTACTATTAAGCTGCCAAAATTGAACGAGATCTAATTCATATGACATTTTTCCGAAGTTAAAACCTCTAGTATTTCGGTTAATTATTGCTATAAAATTAAATTTAAAAACACCAAATTAGAGATAATTTTATCAGAAACAACTTTTATTTGAACTACTTTTTTGTAAATGCCATATATCCCGAGAAAATAGAGAAAAAATAATTAAAAATACCCCTCCCCCCCCAATAGGTTCCCGCGAATCCGTAAAACTCCTAAACATTTTTGTTTCGTGAACTCTGGCCTATTTTTAACCTATAACCAAAGTTTAAGGCCTGCACAATTTTTTTTCGAGTTAAAGTAAGGTTTTCCTGTACAATCAGGG
Organism: Rutpela maculata; assembly: GCA_936432065.2. NCBI lineage: Eukaryota > Metazoa > Arthropoda > Insecta > Coleoptera > Cerambycidae > Rutpela > Rutpela maculata. The sequence goes on from OW386293.2 coordinate 23,817,620, forward strand.
TATTTCAATTTTCTGTCTTCGTTGGAGAGTCGTCCTGTGTTTTTTTAATGAGTTGCAATCACGTTTGGGATTGGTATCGATTAATATTGAAATAGATTCCAGTTTTGCTCAATTCTAGAGTGTATGTGTCTTCTATTATTAAACAATTGAAGATGAAAAACTTTTCGGGATTCCTAACGGGATTTCTAATGACAAAATGTTAACTTTTCAAGATTTTTTGCACATATTATAATAGGACGGGAAAAAAATTGGTACCCAACTCGATGTTCTACCATCAATTCTATAATTTGTATTAAACAAAATCAATGTTTTATTTTTCAAAATTCTCATATGCATCGAATTGTTATATAATACATGCGAAAACTTATCTTCAATCTTACTCTTAATGTTCCTCAGAGTATTGTCAATGCATTTACCCAATACTTTCAATGGTGTTTCTTAACATCATCTACATATGAATCAACCGAGGAACAGGCTACATGTAATGTTCCCCAACATAACATTCCAACAATTACCAAAAAATATGTTTTAAAGCACTAAAAAATTCAAAAATAAACTTGCAACAGGACCTGATATAAGTTTTTTTACTAAAAGGCTGCGCCCGTGTCTTTGCCTTACCATTTTCCATTATTTTTAATTTAGCCTTTCAAATCATTACATTTTCTCTTATTTTAGCATAATTAAAAATTTGTCCAATTTCCAAAAAAAAGTGATAAAACTATTATTGAAAACTATAGACCAACAGTTATTTTGTATAATTTTTGAAATTGTCTTTCACGATATAATCTCTTTTCATGTTAATTCTCAAAGGAGGAGGCTCTCTAAGGCCTGTTTTCGGTCTCCAACAATTTTTGAGAAAAAAACCTTGAAATTAAGTTTTTTGGACTTTTTGAGCAAAAATAAGTAATTTCTACGTGAAACAAAAAATTTTCAAACAGCAGGTAGAGCAGGTAAACAAATTATGAAGGGAGTGATATCTGAATAAATGGAGGTAGTAAAATACACGGGACGGATGGAAAAGATTAGGAAAAGATAAAAATTACTTCACCCCTGCATACCCCCCCCCCCTATCTTTCCACAATAACGTAAAAATGGCGTTAACGAAATTATAACGAATAATTAAAATCCTGGTCAGAATTCTAGGTTGACAAAGTACATCAGGATACTTTATTATATAGAGAGAGACTGTCCTACCCTCTTCCGAAGACCACATTTTTTTCTTTTCTTGACCTTTTTCCATGAGTCCTATGTATTTTACTACCTCGATTTAATAGTCAATCTGTTATCAGAGGCACATTCAAAAACTTCATATAAAAATCTCAAAGCATTATAAATGTATACTTGAATTCTTCCAGGTCATCAATTTGTCACCCGTCACCTACAACAGACTGAACAACCTGAGTAGTTGATTTATTACTTCTGAAACCTAACTGAGAAGTACTTAAAAAAGAATTTGACTCAAAGTAAAAGATAACCTATTTTTTTTTAATTATTTCAATAACTTTTCGAAAATGGGCACAGTTTATATCAGGTGGTAATTATCTACCAAGGGCGAATCGTCTTTTTTATATAATGGTATTATTTTTGTGTATTCAAAGGTTTCTGGAAAATTACCTTCAGCAAAACATAAAACAGTTTAAAATGTCAACGGAATAATAATTATGATATTAACATTAGATTTTATTAGTTTATTGTTTATATGAAAATCAGTGGCATTCGAATTAGTCAAACTAATTACATAATGCGTGCACATTATTTTCGCAAGAGCATATGTCATATACTTATTTTTTCTTAAAGATGAGTATTCAGTATAAGAAACTAATTAATATATTATATGTTTTTCTTTCAATTAAACTTTTTAAGAGACGTGGCCACCGCACCATAGGAATTTTAATTTAGCCCTGATGAGCGAATGTATATTCCACGAGGTTACATTGCGATTTATAAGTTTTTGAAATAAAACCGTGGAGGATAAAAAATACGACATAGCGAACATGAAAAGCTTACCTACAATGAAATATTTTTACATCTACGAGGTACGCAGTCATATGACCAAAGAATTATATTCCTAGGGATGAAGCGGCAAAGGCACTTACCTGGAAAGAAAAATGAAATTAGCATTCACAAAAGAAACAAGCAAAACGTACTCTTCGCCGGTTTACTAAACTTTTTATATAATTGTTACACATTCTATAGGATACTCTTCGAAGTTTTTTATAAATAATATTACTTTTAGACATTTTTTATTTTATAATACAAACTTAGTTGGTAAAAGACTCAGTATAAAATAAAGTAAAAATAAAAAAACTGTACCATTTGGGTTTCGAACCCGGGACCCTTGGATTCCAAGTCAAAAGCGTAAGAACTACTCCACCACTTAACACGTAAAAAAACGTAAATTTTTACATTATAAGAAACGAGCTAAAATTATATTTCCACGGTTGTATATTACATTATAAAATGTATATTTGTAAAATATCAAAATATTTAAATATTATAATGAAATATCATTTCACTAGATTTCTATTCAATTACAAAAACATAAAAAACAAAAAATTTTTTTTTAAATTTAAATCATTAATAACATTTTTATTTACTGATCGAATTTTTTCAAAAACAATAGGGTTCTTCCTCTAGATAACACTAACTTACTGTCCAAATTTCAGTACAATCGGATTTTTTTTTTTTTGAGTTATCGTGCTTACAAGAAACGTGACGGACGGACGGACGGACGGACATTTTAAAAGTTGTTCAGAATTCGTTCACTAACAAAATGATATGAAAATTTTTTCTCTACGAGCGATATTTAAGATTTTAGAAATGTGCCGATCAAATACAATATAGTCTTCGTTTTTGCGAAGAGTATAATAATATGCAGTATAGTAACAGAGATAGCCGCTATAACATTGTATTGTGCTTGAATTAAAATTAATTGACTTGCGATTATTTCGATTTCTCCATAATACTAACAGAATTAATAGGGGCTGAGATATGGTCACCGTCTTAATTTCCGCACTCGATCGGTGAAACAAAGCAACGCTGAGCGAGTCAGGCATTTGGATGAGTGACTCAAGTACCTCATCTAATAGTCGGTAGGCTATCAACAGAGACAATCCTGGGCCGATGAACCGCCAGAAAGGTTGTGGATGACCCAGGGTAGGTTAAAGTTGGTAGATGAGGACCATGGTTTGGAGTCCACGCTAAATTGTAGATCGCTTGGCACAATGGGCTTTTTTGCCTAGTAAAAAGTAGTATTATTACTATTACAAAATATAATTAATATAACTTATTATGTCAGTACACAGAAGAAGATAAACCATTTGTGAAAATATAAATAATCTATTTTTGGATTAATGACTTTGTACAGTTTATATATTAACATTATCTGAAATTTTCCCCCATCTGTGTAGCTGGTTGATGGAACCCATCCAAGGCCAGAAAAGGAAAAAAAATTAACGTTTAATGAAGAAACTTATAGAAATACAGTAGTTACAGATTTATATAGACAAAGTACTGACAAGCAATACTTTTCACTTCTACAATGACATTTTTAATTAAAATCATCGTCACTTTCCATGCAAATCTCACTTAGCCCCAAATCTTCATCATCCCTTGCTCGCACTCTCCCATATTATCACATCGGTCGAGATTACCTTCGCACTTACACATTTCGGTACACCGGAGTCCATTCAACTGACACGTACATGGAGGAGACAACGCCTTTGGGAGCATGAGCAGCGACAAAGTTCCAAGATAAGCTCTGGAGCACAAGGTTTGATACAAGCAACTGGCTCGTATGTGGTCCCTACTTTCTTCCATCCAAAATCTGAGGGTGATGAGTTATTGGGATGCTGAATGAGGTCCTGATTTCACTCAAAACACTGAAGGTGGGCCTTTAGCAAATCCGGATCCAGTGCAGATCTTGTTGAAGGAAGGTTCTCATCTTGACATTGTTTCTGGGTGAACAACAACCATCTCACAGCTCCTACGTCATATTCTGTGAAAGACAGTGTAATCCCCGGTATAGCCAAAGCTTCTAGCAGCTTATCTCTTGCAGAATTAAAAGTTTTCCACCACTTTATTTTATCTTTGCCAGCAAATGATCCTGTTACATCTGCTCCTGAAAGTGCGTGTAATCCAGGAAGTGCAGAGGCTTTCAGAGGTCCAAGTGCTCTGTAAATTGAATCTAGCTGAGCAAACCTTTTCATGCCATGGCCAAGGAAAAATGCAAACACTTTTGAAAGTTGGGGATATCGTCTTAGTGCCAAAATTAGGACATCAGTATCGGGGGAGAATACATGAGTAGTTTTAATCCCTTTCTCTGCTAATTATACTGCATGTAATATGTTCTTTGTGTCCGCCTCCTCCTGCGTACTTGAAAGACTGGATACATCATCGCCATGTGATGAAAATGCTTTGTCCCTCCAACTGATTACAAACCTTTTGTTATTGGTCACGCCAAATTGAAGAATCTGATCGGAAAAGAACTCTGTCAGTTCATCCTTCGTCTTATCGTGGGACAAGAATTTATTCATTGCTATACTTCCAATTTTCGTTTCTGGTCCGATTTTGTACTGGATTGGATCTGAGCCTTTTTGCCGAATCACTCATGGCTTTCTTCAACGAGTTTTCTTTGTAAGAGTCGAAAACAACATGGACCTCACTCCAATTGCTGAATTTTTGCGCGATCCATTTGCTGAAGCTTAAACCGATGTCGGCATGTCTTCACTGTGCTAGGTGTGAAGAAGCGCCAAGCCATCTATTATCGCAGCTTTTTCCTGTAGCTCCTCATTTTCTTCTAAAACTCCAGGTGTGGTGGAAGCATGATCATCTTCGTTTTCTACGACAGGTATACCTTGCGTTGATTTAAGAGCATCCATAAGTTTGTACTTAGCTAGACAATGGTGCATACTCCCGTCAACTGCAAATAATGACTTCGGTAATGCTGAGAACTCGTAGTTGCTCAAATAGTATCTCAAATCTATGTCAGGTCTGCTTCTGGATGCTATCAATTATCTTGAAATAAGAGATAAATCTGTCTGTTATATATTTGTCTTTGAGAGTAATTCTAACTTTTTTCGCTCCAGTTTTACACGTTTTAAGAAAAGATAAAGGTAATTTCAAACAAATAACTATTAATAAATATAAAGCCATGAAATAATTTTAAAAGTTAAGTTTCTTGGAAAATGGTTAGTCCTGCATAAAAACTTATAATGACCTTTTTTTGTGTAAAATTGATTTAGCAATATTTTTTGTATAAAACTTTTTTTCGTAATCCCAATGGTTACTTAGACAAATTGGAAAAAGTGTTTGCGATGGCGGCCATTTTGTTTTTCGTGCACAGTACTCATGCGCATCATTTTTGAGAGTGCCAACATCGAAATTATGTTTCTTCAAGGCCTAACAAAGATATTCAGACTACTACCACACTTGCATCATCAAGGAGTCCACGGGAGCCTATTTTTGTACACTTGGCAGGGGACTATTATTAGCTACTTGCATTAATTCTTGCGGTGTACATAAAAGTTCATTTTCACTAACCGAATTCATCATTTTTGGCACAAATATTACTTATCTTGATTTGGAAACATGTTGAATCACCTTTCTCCCCTCAATAATAATGGACTGTTCTATTTCATCGTATCGGAAAAGAATTTCTCTCGGACAAAGCCACTTTCGAGTCGCGGGTTACATCTATTGGACAAGGTAGGCATGAAAGTAAAGGATATTGGCACTGTACCTAGTGATTTATAATAACTCACAAGTGAATTATTATAACTCACGCTATCTGTTTATGGATGCTATTAATTGTTCAAAAGCAGTTCATTAATTAGTATATAATCTAATAAGAGTAGATAAAACTGTTTAGTACTAGTTTATTAGCGTGACCAGATTGGGACACCAATATACAGAAAGTAGGTCATTTCATATTAAATGAAAAAGTGTGTAACTTGTGATTCGCATGATACCTAAATAATATTTTGAAATCATGAGGAATTAATTGTAAAAATAGTAGAAAGACCTATGCTGTAATATTTTAACTTTGATTTAAAATAGTTATTAATACTTATAGAATATTGCGTGATTTTGGACTTAAATTCGCCCAATACTTAAAAATATGAAGAATTTTGAAACGAAAGTTGTTCTTACGGAACTTCGAGGGGTAATTACTCCCATCCCCCGTAAATCCGCGCTTGTCAGACGATTATCTTTATGTAGACAATTGTGCAAACTCTTTTTAAATAATGGCATTAAACTGATTGTAAATAGTATATCATTAAATTATATAATTGGGTTAAGATTACTGTCACTGTACAACTAAACTAAATAAATTAAGACTCGGAATTTCACAAATTTTTATAAAATCACAATGTTTATGGTACATAATTTGTATAAACCAGTTGCTCAAATGTAAATGCAATGGTAACAAAATATGAAGTTGAGAACACGATTAACAACACTTGCTGAGTAAAGAGAAATAAATTTAAGTCATAATTTCCCCAATTTGTTACAAGACGCTCCCAACAAAATCATTTTAATGAAATTTTTATATTGGGCAAATAAAATGTACAAGAAATATGTACAACTAAAATGTATAAAACTGTATACCGTTTTGCTTTGAAATTTTATATTTTAACGCAACAAGAGATTGTTCCACAACGTTGTGCAATATTTGGCTACACGATTGCTCTCTGTATATACCGGGTGACAACGAGATTAGTCCCGTTCCAATTTTTAGGTTGATTTTAGGAATACAATTTTGAAATTTTGGCATGTCATGTGTGACACAAAAAGCCACATTTTGCACTTATTAAGTAAAAAATATTACTTCCGGTCCCTAGAAGTAGCAACAACCTTTGATTTTTAAATAGCAATCTATATATATTTTTGCATATTTAGATTCCACATGGAATTCTCGTTACAACGATGTATCACAACTAGGCAATTTTTTTCCAAATGGCGTGATAAATTCAAAAAATTGAGAAAGCTAAGTTGGCAACTGCAAGACTGAGTTCTCAAAAAATTTACCCAGTAGGCCTTGAATCTGATGTATCACGTTAATTTTTATTGTCGCATTTCAATAAAAGTTTATTTCGTGCCAAAAAATCACTATTTTGAATTGAAAAATAATTTTTTGAAAAAAACATAAAAAGCAAATATTTTATTCATTTTTTTTTTAATGGTAACCATATTTTTTTACTTGCACCAAACAAAGCCCAAAACATTAACCTTTTATTTGATGTATAGTACATCTAGTTTCGGTGCTAATTTACACTGAAACTATTGGATTTCTGTAGATGCTATTCTTCAGTTATTTAATATAACCGTACGTATTAATGCATGTATTAAATTTTACAAGCGTACCATGACAAAATGGCATTTCTTTTCAAACATTTGCCTACGTTATTATTTGATAAAGTTTATGTAGTGCTTTTTTATTTGCTTGTGATTTATTTGCTAATATAACTATTTAAAAGTTTTAAAAAAATACAAAATGGCGGTATTTACCCAAAATGAAAAGGTGGGTATTGATGGATATTGGTGGATATGGTGGATATTAATTATTTATGGGGAATCTAAAAGAAATGCATATCAAGCTGAAAGGTTATATGCAGAGCGGTACCCTTATAGAAAATATTTTAAGATTTTAGAAGAAAAATTTAGGGCCCAGCCAAATTAAAACGAACAAAATATGTTTATTTGACGAGGCCATAGAGATTAATGTTTTAGAATCCGTGGAGATTAATAAAAATGCAAGTGCACGTGAGATTCGAAGTGCTCTTGATATTAGCTGGGAATTTGTCAGAAGAATATTGAGAAAACATGGATATAAATCATATAAATATCAACTTCATCAGCATTTATTTGAATAGAAGCTGATGCAGCTAGGAGAGTTCATTATTGCAATTGGTTACTACAAAATAGAAACATCGTACCCAGAATTCTGTTCACAGATGAAAGTCGGTTCACTAACAATGGCATGTTTAATCGAAATAACCTGCGTTACTGGTCTCAAGAAAATTTACATGAATTTAGAGAACAAAATCACCAAAGAAGTGTTTGGGATAAATATATGGGCAGGAATTATGGGTACTAGGATCTTAGGTAATAATTTATTTCAAGGGGCTTTTAATAGAATTAGTTACCTGAACTTTTTGGAAAATGAAATTGAGAGCTTTTTAGGAGAATTACCTATGAATTTGAGAAGAAGTATTTATTACCAGTAAGATGGGGCTCCGCCACATAATCTTCGAGATGTCTCTAATTATTTAGTAAACAAATTTCAAAATAGAGTCATTTCGACATATGGGCGCACAAGATGGCCTGCCAGACCACCTATGGATTTTTTGCTGTGGGGGTACGTCAAAGAACGAGTTTATTCATCATCTTCAAGAAACCTCCAGGAGTTGGAAATCAAAATCGCCAAGTTTTTGCAACAATAACTGCGCAGATGTTAGAACGGGTGGTAAGGGAAACCATCAATATGACTCAAAAATGTCTTGAAGTTGAAGGAATGCATTTTGAACAATTTCCATAATTTTATTTTTTAACAATACCAATTGGTAAATGTAGTATCTACAGAAAAACAATAATTTCAAAGTAAATTAGCACCGAAACTAGACCTATTATACATCAAATAAAAGGTTAATGTTTTGGGCTTTGCTGGTGCAAGTAAAAAAAATATGGTTACCATTTAAAAAAATTGAATAAAATTCATTTGCTTTTTATGTTTTTTCAAAAAATTGTTTTTCAATTCAATAGTGATTTTGGCATGAACAAAACTTTTATTGAAATGCGACAATAAAAAATAGGCGATACATCAGATTCAAGGCCTACTGGGTACATTTCTGATAGGTACACCTCCCTCAGAGATCTCTATGCACGTTGCCACGACATAACTCCACTAGCGGATTTCGTCCAAGAAACATCGCAAAAATTCTATCAATTCAAACTGGGCGACAGTCCGCTAACCCGAGACATTACACAAATCAGACAGCATAATGCCATACTTTTCAACCTGAAACACCCATTACCATACCAGGCGTTGCCTATCTTTCGGCAACCTCCCTAGCAAAATCTTTCCTATACCAAAATTTCCATTTAACCAACTTTTAGCTTTCACCACTTTTTATTCTCAAACCCTTTCTCTGTTCCCTCTATTAGTCACCTTTTTGTTAATTTTGTTAATTTCTGTTCTTTTGTCCCTTTTTGTTCTCTTTCAAAATCCCCTCTCGACCAGTAACTTCTTGTAAATCAAACTTTTTATTTAAATCACAACTTCCTCTCCACCCTATCTTTCCGAAGGCAGGCAGACCATCGGAAGAATACTGTCATTGGCTCGAACGGGTTTTTTCATTAAGTCTTTTCCCGTATCAATAATCCAATTTTTAAAACTGTGCGCGTGTGCTGTGCAAACTAAAACATTAGTGTAATTTTTAAGTGTTTTTAAAACTCATTCTAGTTATAGTTCGCCAAATTGTTAGATTTAAGTTTTTTGTTCCAAAGAACAGGAGTTCTAACCTTATAATCCTTCATTTATTGTTTAAGCCGGAGTTAAACCCGTTTCACCCGACCACCCATCTACCACGACGTTGCACGCCGTGGTGGTGTGGTCGGCTCTGAATCGGGACTTGACTCAGGCGCACTTTTGTATTATTAACTGTAATAAAACATTTTTGAATTGAATTGGGTACATTTTTGAGAACAGTCTTGCAATTGCCAACTTAGATTTTTCACTTTTTCGAATTTATGACGCCATTTTGAAAAAAAAATTACCTAGTTGTGATACACCTTTGTAACGAGAATTTCATGTGGAATGTAAATATGCAAATATATATATATATATATATATATATATATATATATATATATATATATATATAGGTTGCTATTTAAATATCAAAAGTTGTTGCTACTTCCGGTTGGACAGGAAGTGATATTTTTCACTTAATAAGTGCAAAATGTGGCTTTTTACGTCACAAGTTATATGCCAAAATTTCAAAATTTTATTCCTAAAATCAACCTAGAAATTGGAACTGGACTAATCTCGTTGTCACCCGGTATACTATTGGTAAGAATAAACAAACATTCAATGGCATTTATGCCTTGAATACTCTAGAAGAAAAGAAACAGATACCATTTTAAAGAAAAGCACACAAAATTAAATTTAATCAGGAATCGGTTATCTCGAAGCTACCATAAAATGTTGGTATGCATATCATACTGCCTAACAAATCATTTTATTATAATAAGATTATTAAATCAAACAAGCGAGAATGGACGTATTTTGCATACTTGAGAGCTTCAGCATTGTTTTTATTGCCGTTTTATATTCAATATGCATAATTTTATTAGTTAAAGCTAGAGCTGGAAGCTATTTAAAATTCCGACTGCACAGAGCAATCAACATGTACACTTAGGCGTTCCTCGTAATAAAAACAAGCTTCGCCTCATCTTTAATTAAGAAGATTGAATTCGCAATGTTCAATCTTTAACACCGCGAATTTTTATGCAAAGAAAAAGAGTACATACTTTCATCGTTGTTTGCTAGTAAGGGAACTCATTTCTTATAGGTATTTTCAGACTGGCGTGTGAATATTACTGTCATAGTCAACGTGAGAATTCAAAATTACTTTTGTTTCTGAAATAGACGAACATTGAAAAAAAGTATAAGATAACCCAAGGAACAATTTAAAAGTCATTTGGACTTGAGAAGGTTTCAAGAAAGGTTTGTCAGGATTAGGAAATAGTTTTGTGCTTTATTGACATCGTAGTTAAGGCCTTTTAGGCTTCAAGTATTCTTGCTCTTATATGGTAAGTTTTAAAGCATTCTGTAAGACCTAATTATAAGGCTAATTTGCTTCTAATATAATATGTATTTGTAATGGATTTACCAAACCTACATAAAACTCCCCATAAAGCTAATTAGTTTTATTAACGTCTAAAATTCCATTTAGATTTAAAGAGGCTTTAAATTATTCTTTATGGTTTTAACATATTTGCAATAAATGCATTTTAAATCCTTTTTAAAACTAGACATTTTCAATGCCTATTAGTACTTTTAAAGGCCATTACAAAACTAAACTTTAAAACATCCTTGACAAATGTTGTGATGAAACCGTTATAGAGAAAAAAGGCCTAAATCTAAAAGACAAATTTTAATTCCATAAAACACTTTCTAAAACCTCAATAAAACATTTATTTTAAAAATAATAAACAATATGTCTGCCTGAAGTGTCGTTGATGCATGTGTGTACACGTATATTTAGAACACGTACGCGCGCGTCACACTGTCAAATTATTTTGAGGTTAAGTTTTAAGTTTTTTGTATCAAATGTCAACGCGATTCGCCTTGGAGGCAGTTCATTAACGTTTCATTACAGCTTTTATCAAGTCCATGTGGTCTTCGCCAACTGCATTTCCATTTATGTAAGGAAGGAATTATTTGTGATAGTATACAAAAAGACTAAAAAATGACTTTTAGAGTAAATGTCCTAGGTCATTACTATTATTAGAATATATAATTTAATGAGAGGACTGCAAAATGACAATTAGGTTTTTAGTTGGCCGGCAATGTTTTTCTTGTTATATAAAAATATTCAAGGTTAATCTCACAATTATAGTTATTAATTGTTACTTTTTCTTTAGCAAATTATAGTAGAATTACAAGAAACGACTGAAAATTACCGTGAGAACCGAGAGGCAGCCTACTTTTTAAATTCGCTGATTACGCGTCTATGCAAATTTTGTATGGATATTAAAATCATTATTATTTCTGAGGAGCCCTTGTTTTTTGGGCATTTTTTTGTAGTTATAACGGTAAGCTGCCGTTAGTTTTAATTTTTTTTGTCATAGCTGATGTCTTTTTATTACCTTTTAAATCGGCCTTAGAGAGGTTATAGTTCCACTCCACGCTTTATAAATTCAAATTCAAATTCCATTGTATCTTCAATAAGTCTGATGGTGTGTTTGCTTAAATCACTTTAGAAAAAATAAATGCAATAATAAAATTATTTGGATTCCTTCGTGGACATTCTTATAGCTTCTCAGTTCTAATATGGATTTATAAGAGCTTTAAAAACCAGTTTTAAGGTAGCCTTCTAGGGGTTTTCTAGAAATGCAGGAAGCTAATAAAAAAGCTTCCGACAGCTTTAAAATAGGTTTCAAGAAAGGATTTAAAACGGCCCGAACAAGGTTTTCAAGAGTGGCACTAGGCCTCACTAAGGAGTTTTATGTTGGAATTTAAAAAGGCCTTAACAACCTTCATAAGGGTGGGTCCTTTTGGTCTACAAGTCGCTTTAGGATGGTATTAAGGATATTGTTACAGCAAAATAGATTTTTCAAGGCATTTTATAAATAGTTTTATAGCACCCTTGTATATATTTAAGAAACCAAAATTGTTCCTTGGGGAGGCATGATTCTACTACACCATAAAAAATTACTAAAAATAACTTTCTAGTCCCGTAACCAAAGGACAAGGGTAGATAAGAGCCTTTTTTAGCCCACCGGCCATGTCATTATGTCATTATATTTTCCGAGAAGTATATGTCTCTAAGTAATATAAAACAGTTTTCTGAAATAGTACATTGTGTATCTAGTAGTAAAACCAATACATTCCCTAACGACGCAAAGTGAAGTTTTGAGTTCTTTTTAAATCATCGTTTTTGAATTGCCTATTCGATTTTTGTCCATGATTTTTCAACATATTTTAAAGAAGTTTGAATGGTCATAAACAATTTTGAAAAATCAGGAACATGAATTAAAAATCTGGCTTGACAGATCGATATGAAATTAAAAAACGAAGATTGCAACAAAAAAAATTTCGATTGCTTAAGTAATAAGATTGCAGATAATTTGAAAAAAAAAGTCACTTTTTCATTTTGTCATAATACTGAAGCAATCGGAAAGTTTTTTTTTTATTTTGGTTTTTTAATTGCCTATCAATCTGTTAAGCCAGATTTTCGATTTTTGTCTCTGGTTTTTCAAAATTTTCGATGATAATTAAAATTTTGAAAAAGTTAGGGACAGAAATCGAAAATCTGGCTTGACAGATCGATAGGCAATTAGAAAACGAATATTTCAAAAAAAACTTTCCGAATGCTCAAATAGGCCTGCAGACTAATTTGAAAAAAATCATTTTGGGGCCACTGTGCGACGGTGTAAATTGTTGGCCGAGACGTTAAGCCGAGGAAAACAAGCACTGAAATCCGGGAATGTGTTTTACTACGAGATACACATACTGTTTTTATGGATTTTTATAAATTATGGATTTTTTTAAATGCATAAAATAAAGAAAAATAGATTCAGTGCTTATTATTTACTGCCTAAGCCGGGAAAGTAACTTTCCCGGACTGTTTTCTGATAGTTGCTTAGCATGGACTAAAATAGCGTATTTTGGAATCTGAAATTGCGCCGAGAAGGTAGACATTCTTGACCGATTTCAGAGAAAAATATTTTTATTCAATACACACGATAATATGTGGTTTTGAGCGCTGGCATGTGTTACGGACCCGTGAGCCATTGACCGTCAGCATAATACGATAATCGCTATCTTCCAACAACCATGTATAATTTTATTTCTATTGTTAGTTGTAGATTACCTTTTGTGTAAAGCGGTCTCGCAGTCGACATTTTGTCTTTTTGTTTTTAAATGCAGTTTTTTCTTCCGAAAAAACATAACTCACGTTTAAATTCGCACGCAACGTCGACACCACTACGACTTCCGCAGAAACGATTTTATCTGTTATATATTGAAGCACTTGATGAACCAATATAAATTAACCATCATTTAAAAGCTTTAATACTCAACAATGAAATGAGGTATAGATTTTCTTGGTTCATCGAGAGCATCTAACTGAAACATACATTTAAAGTTCGGAAAAACGCCAAAAATTATTAAAAAACTGCGAACGTGCTTTCTTTGAATTGCTGTTATTAAAACTTACTGTTGTTTTTCAAATGTAAAATGTATAGAAACATAAACAGCATATGTTAAACTATAAATAAATAACGTTTAATGATTTTAAGGACAATTTTTTATTTTTAAGAAATTAGTGGGCGAAAATATATAGGTTATGTACCCTTGTCCTTTGACTGAAGTAGCTTTTATACATTTAATAAAGCGGAGAAATATCAATTTCTCCGTTCATTTCTAAATCAAAAACGGTTGACTGGGAGATCTACTAATCTTCTCAGCGAAAGTATAAAAGCTTGATAAACAAGCAGAAAAGAGAGAGCTGGAGTTCTTTATGTGGAACTATTGAAGACCTGCCGACAGTAGCTAGACTACGCAAAACGCTATCAAGAAGCCCATTATCACGGGTTAATTGTATTAGGCTTCCAAATGGGTCTTACACAAATAATAACCGTGAGAAAATCCTCTCAACGTTCATTTCCCAGGGTCAGATATTTGTGAAACAAAGCTCTCGGCGATGGAATTTAGATCAGAGACAACTATCGTAGACTGAAAGAAGATGTCGGAGGTGATAACACACGGAAAATTGAGACGGGCCATATCTGCATTTCACCCATTCATCTGAGGCCGATTTGAAGTGACTATTGATGGGCTCATTCAAAGAGGTCTTAACATAGTTCAGTTATGATGTAACAAACACGGGTTATCTGTCAACCCTGACAAAACAAAGCTAATGCGGTTCACTAAAAGGAGAAAAATAAGCGATTTTCAGCTTCTTTTTCTTATGGGCACGCGTCTGTGTGTCCGTCCACTGCGCCTGCCATCTCTCCTGACTGGTCTCTCTCTCTTCTCTTTCTTGGCTTGTAGCGTATAGTTCACTACATATTTATACTGCAAATAAAAAAGCCTGCAAGAACTGCCCTAAAATATCTAAGTCGACACTATTACATGCTGACAAGAGTACTACAGAGCCTTACTTCAAATTTTTGCTTATTAGAATGAACAAAATATTACTAGAGATTTCAAAATACGCCGACAATAGATTCCGCGCGTAATTATAGTACAAGAGTTATAAATCTTAATTAAAAGATGTGTTTCCGTTCATTTCTTATTTTAATCATGCCACAGCATACTTTATATGGAAATAATAATAAATATTATGTATTAAGTGATACATTATATTTATTATTTAATATGCTTTAGAAAAATAAAGCATGCACCGTTCTTTTCCTCTGGTACTTATACAGCATTTGTCTATATCCTCTTTTTCCTGGGGCCGTATGTCATATCGGAGCTCCATAAGTTAATACACAGTAATGTATCTTGGGGGTAACCCTAGACTACAAATTGTCGTGGAAGGATAACGTGGAAGCTCAAGCGATGAAAGCCTGCGCATCTCTATGGATGCGCAAGCGTATCTTCGGAATTCCAAGAGATATTGTTGCTACCTTCGACTAGAAAGGGTACGGCCTTAGAGGCGTTCAGACATAATCCCACGTATGGTAGCTTCGAACCACTGCCCGCTCGAGCGAGTGCGTGAACCAAATGTCCGAGCCTGCGGTTCCTCTCGTACCAAGCAGGATTACTATCGCAACGACGAGTCATCAGTAGGGTAACACTAACCTGTCTCACGACGGTCTAAACCCAGCTCACGTGCCCTACTAGCGGAAATACATTTAAAGACTACTCTCTGTACGTACACTGTCATAGTGAAACACCTCATATCATATGCGGTACTCGAGTGGTGGCTCGTCTATGTAAAATTCAAAGTCAGTAATGACAGGCACAATCAGGATCACTACAACGGCTGCAGTGGAGACCATCCTTGGACTCACTCTTTTGCATGTCAAAGTGGAATTGATATCTAGGAAAGCAGCAAATAGACTGTTTAAGTGTGGAATGTAGAATGCGATGGAGCAAAGGCTAGGGCACACGAAGGCCTTGTCTCTATCTGTAAGGGACTAGGTTGTCTCTCAGTCAGGCCTTCCTGTCCTTAAGTTCACTATTCCATACACAGTTGTGTTCGCTAGTCGGGATGACTGGGAACGTGACAAAATGCATCTTCCTGGAGGTTTATATGGTACACAGACGGATCGAAAAATCAGGAGGGAATCGGTGCTGATATATACAGATGTAAACCAAGGGCTAGTTATATCTGCGCCACTTGGTAAGTACCCTAGTGTATTCCAGGCCGAGATTGTTGAGAATTAATCCTGTTTTAGTAAGATTAAATGTAATTGGCGAATAATTCGCACTTATTAGTTATCAAACCGCTTGATGACAATTTATTACAGTTTATTCTTTGCCTATCATTTGTAAGTCAAGAGCGCCCCCATCACTGTGTCCTACAAGAGAAGAGATAGTAGGGTCTAGAAGTAGATAGATGCAAGATAATTAGTATGTTTTCATCGTAGTTTTTGTAGATGCATCATCGTAGTCTTTATAGATGCATTTTAGTAGTATTTTAAACTGTTATGTGTGCGTGATTATGTGTAGCATTTTACACTAAAGGAAACAAGGGAAGATCACCATTGGAATATCGCTGGGGCCTCTGATCAACAACCAACAAACCTACTCAGCCGGAGAGTTCAGCAACAGATCTTGTAAGCTCGCTCAACTGGCATAAATATTCATTCTCGATTGATCTGTTAATCCCCATCAAATAAAATTAAGGAATATACAGTCTGCTTAATTCTAATGAGCATTTGTTATAATAATAATAACCAGAGATAGATGCCAGTTTGCTGTGTGCAAGCGAAAATTTCAGAAAATGTTTCATCAACCATTTCCCTCACATTATAAGAACCAATGAAATAGCAAGATTTTGAAAATTTGGACCAACAAGAACAAACTTACGGCGAAAATTGCATTTCAAGTGAAAATTTTACATACAATGACAGCCAGCGAAAATTGCACTAGGCCTCACAGTTAAAACGTCAGTTGAATCAATATCGATCAAAAATATTTCTTATTCTATACTTTGTTCTGGAAATAGTCTAATAAATATATTTCGTGCATTACAAATAATCTGAAAATTCAGCATTCAAAGCGTGTTGCCTTTAAGAACCGCATTCGTTCGCATTTTGATGAAATTTGACTGAAAAAGTACCCTCGTCTACATCTCGGGCATTTTTTGTCAAATTTCATCAAAATGAACTCAAGCGGTTTCTAGGCAACACGTTTTCATGCTGAATTTTCGATAATTCTTAATGCACTTAATATAATATATAATATATAATATATAATATATAATATATAATATATAATATATAATATATAATATATAATATATAATATATAATATATAATATATAATATATAATATATAATATATAATATATAATATATAATATATAATATATAATATATAATATATAATATATAATATATAATATATAATATATAATATATAATATATAATATATAATATATAATATATAATATATAATATATAATATATAATATATAATATATAATATATAATATATAATATATAATATATAATATATAATATATAATATATAATATATAATATATAATATATAATATATAATATATAATATATAATATATAATATATAATATATAATATATAATATATAATATATAATATATAATATATAATATATAATATATAATATATAATATATAATATATAATATATAATATATAATACATAATATATAATATATAATATATAATATATAATATATAATATATAATATATAATATATAATATATAATATATAATATATTACTGCAGATAACCGCATTTATGTATGTAGCGACAGCTAGGCGATCTTGGGGTCTCTTATGTCAATCAAGGTGACTTCTGAGCTGGTGCTGAACTGTCGAAACATTCTGACTGCGCCGTGTCAACTCAACACAGTTAAACTCATATGGGTGCCCGGACGCAGTGGCGTCGACTTTGATATAAACATTTTTTGGATAATACGAAAATTTGCCGAGATAAATGGCCCGGTCCACACTTTTGAATAACACTGTATAACAGCTAGTAAAAATAATAAAGAGAATAGAGAGATTTTTGATAAAAATTAAAGAAAATTTTTAAAGATTTTTAATTTTCCACATGTCAAAACTCTATTATTTTATTGCACAGGTAAAAAATTGCTACAAAATACGGAGTACATCCAAATAACGCTCCTCTCCTTGTATTCGATTGCTGTGTTGATGCCACTTGTCCCACCTAAATCACCCTAATTGACAGTTTGACAGATAAAGCCATTTGCATACGTTAAGCACATAGTCTGTTCACCAAAATAAAAGTTAATTTGCTGCCACAGGCGTACAGAGTACATTTAGGTTTCCCATGAACAGACAGTATATTCATTAAAAACATATATTTTTTACTTCTATTTTCCATAGTTATTTTTTATTGCATATTAGTCCTTCTTAAACGGTGTAAGTTACAAAATTTTGTTTTCAAAATGTGGACCTCTAAAAGTTATGATTTTTCTAAAACTTTAGCAATTTCAAGTACTTTGTTAATAAATGATATGATGATGATAATGAATGTCGATGTTTCATAGGGACAAATTTTTGAAATGTGTACTTTCAGATGGTTTCATACGTTTTGTAAATATTACATTTTACCATGTATTTTTAGAAAAAAAATAGAAAAGAAAAGTATTAATGTTATAGCATCTTCTAGTATGCAAAAGTGTCTCGAAATCACGCTGTCCTCAGTGCCACCACCTCTATGAATCAGTTCCAAGAGAAACGCAGTATAGCCTTCACTGCAGCTGCATTTCATCGCATCAGTAATAGAGAAGCATTCAAATATTTTTTAGCGGGACGACGATAGATCGCCGCACTCAGGCCTTGTGGTCCATTGTGCCTCTGCTTCAAATTTAGAGGGTTTTCACCATTTGGGTTGGATTCTAACGCAAAGACCAAATTTTTTTTCTCCAGTACCGAAAAATCAATGCCAATCAAGCTCATGAGATTAGAGCAGGATATGGATGGAAGTTTCTTCCTCATCCTCGCAGAACCTGCAGTCGGGGTTATTAACCACCTCAGTAGTATGAAGGTGTTTTCTGAAAGAGCCGTGTCCAGCCAAAAGAATTACCACGATTCTGATATGTTTTCTGCTTAGTCGCGGGATTTGTTCTCTTCACTTTAGCAAAGGCCCTGATAAGAAGAACTTCGTTTGCCGAAGTCCTACATGGGCGATCGTAAATCAAAGAACTGAAAACGAGTTCAGTTTTCTATTTTCTTCTTGACAATTGATCTAGGGTAGCCGAGAGTAGGCTCCAGACCTAGTAGTGGCCGCTGAGAGCCCTCTCTGGCCAGAGTATCTACCATATATCTTACCAGAGAAATATACAATTATACAGCCACAGGAAGATCTTCTATAGAAATCCCCAGAACCTACCTATTATTCTGTGACATTGTTAGAAAGCCGCACATGTCCAGTTTATGTTTGTTTCCGTTTATTTGTCTCCTCCAATCCAGAATATGATCAAGTATGCCTCCCAAGTACTTGTCTCTACTCGTTAAATGAAACTGAGTGCCCATTAATTTGTGCATTTTCATATTTAACAGTTTCCTCTTCGTGGTTAATGGTATTAGCTCTCTTTTCTAGGGGTTAACTGAGAGAGAGTGTCATATACAGCAATTATCGACTGACTTGAGAGCT